>CM061229.1:16854324-18143877 GCA_030844895.1 Ambrosia x helenae | reverse complement strand
AAATATGGAAGAAGAAGGTACAGGTCAGATGCCGGAGAAGGAATCGGTAGTAAAAACAGCGGTGATGGTTCTTCGTCGGAGGTTTCTCCGGTGGGGTGGTGTTCGGCGGAATTTAATGTAGGGGCGGATGTTACGTCGGTTATTAATGAAGATGCGGATTCAAGGGGAATGAGTGTGTAGTTAAGGATGTTTCCTTAAATGATAATGTTCCTTTGGAAAGTGGTAATGAGGGAGAATTTATTTTGGGGTCAAAATTTGACTTTGACAAAGACAATTATGGCATTGACTTGGAAGATTTGAATTCTAAAATAAGTAAGCGTAAAAAGAAGCAAGTGGGTAATGATAAAGTGGGCCAATGCTTTGGGGATTATTCTAGTAGTTTAGAAAAGACCAAAGTTGGTAAAAAGCCCAAAGGAACAAATGGCCCAGTTGTGGAGGATTATGAATCTGAGGGGCCTGATTCTCTATATGTTGAAGACTTGTCCCATATGGTTGGCGTAAATATGGAGACAGTGGGGGCAGATTGGTAATTTGGAAAGTACTTTTATTAATATTGAGACTAATACCCTTTACAACAGCAAGCAGGGGATAATATTCATCCGCAGAAGATGGTGAACGATATCGTGGGTACAAGTAACGAAATTGAGGCTACGATTATTATGGGTTCTAAGTTGGGGGACGAGCTACAGGATCACAGGCAATTGATTGAGGAGGTAATTCAAGATGAAGGTTTACAGGTTGGTGTTAAATGAATTTAATGTCTATAAATATTCGGGGGTTGAGGAATGGGGGTAAGGTTAGTTGGTGTAGAAGATGGTGAACGATACCCCTTTACAACAGCAAGCAGGGGATAATATTCATCCGCAAAAGATGGTGAACGATATCGTGGGTACAAGTAACGAAATTGAGGCTACGATTATTATGGGTTCTAAGCTGGGGCCGAGCTACAGGATCACAGGCAATTGATTGAGGAGGTAATTCAAGATGAAGGTTTACAGGTTGGTGTTAAATGAATTTAATGTCTATAAATATTCGGGGGTTGAGGAATGGGGGTAAGGTTAGTTGGTGTAGAAGATTACGAAAGCTTCATGGGATTGAGTTTTTAGGGCTGCAGGAGACAAAAATTTCGGGTATTGGGATCAAGGAAGTTACTGATTTGTGGGGGAGCCGGGGGGGTTGCGTTTGACTCGGTGGATGCGTTCTGGCTTATCAGGTGGTTTGCTTAATATCTGGAATCCTAAAGTTTTGAACATGGTCTCAATGGTTCAAAACAGGAACTTTTTGGTTACGTCATGTGTTCTTGTGGCGGATGGTTCTATTATTAATTTTGTTAACGTATATGCGCCACAGCGGGCGGGAGCTAAACGAAGATTATGGGAAGAGTTGTCTGGCCTTATTAGAGGATGTAATGGTTTGGTGGTGTTATTAGGAGACTTCAATGCCGTTAGATTTGTTGAAGAGAGGAGGAATTCGTGTTTCAATTATGTGGTGGCGGAAGACTTTAATGGTTTTATTGAAGATTTGGGTCTTTAAAGAGTACGTTATGCGAGGGTTCAAGTTCACTTTCTGACTGGGCATGGCTTGCAACATAAAATGAGTAAGATTGATAGAATTTTGGTATGTCAGAACTTTTTTAACAGGTGGCCTACAGCATGCTTGAGAGCTCTTAGTAGGAGTATTCGGACCATTTTCCATTGTTTTGACAGTGGTGGACGTCAATTTTGGTCCTAAGCCGTTCAGGTGGTTTAATTCGTGGCTTTGTAGAGAGGATTGTGAAGGGGTGGTGAAGAAGGCTCTTTTAGAATGTTCATTTCAAGGGTTACCGGATGAGGTCATTATGGCTAAGTTTAGGTACCTTCGAGATGTGCTAAAAAAGTGGTGGAATGAGTGTGTCAAGAAAGAAGGGGAGGAATTGAATGTATTGAAAGAAGACATGGAGAGGTTGGAGATGGTTATGGAAGATGGGATTTGGAGGAGCAAGAGGTGTGGGTGTGGGAGGAATGTAGAAAAGGGGTGGATCATTTAACCCTTTGCCGGACTAGGGACCTTAAACAAAAATCTAGAGTTAAATGGGCAATTGACGGGGATGAAAATTCGGCTTTCTTTCATGGTGTGGTTAATGGGAGGAAAGCCTCTAATGCGATTCGGGTTTGATGGTGGAGGGGGAATGGGTGGCAAAACCTTCCTTGGTTAAAAGGGAGGTGTTGAGACACTTTTAGGAGGCATTTTCAGGAAAGCAGGTACCGAAGACGGTTATTAGTTGTCAAAATATTAAACGGCTTGCTGAATTTGAAGGGGAGGGTTTGATTGCAAGGTTTTCTAGAGAAGAGATAAAGGAGGCGGTTTTCGACTGTGGTTCGGACAGAGCCCCAGGTCCGGATGGCTTCAATTTCAGGTTTGTAAAGTATTTTTGGAGCTATTGGAAGAGGATTTTTATAATATGTTTAACACGTTTCATGAGACTGGGAACATTAGTAGAGGGTGTAGTTCGTCATTTATCACGTTGATCCCGAAATGTAAGACACCGGTGGGCCTAAAAGATTATAGACCGATAAACTTAGTGGGGGTTGTGAGTAAAGTTATTTCTAAAGTGTTGGCGAGTCGGTTAAAAAGGTTCTAGGGAGTGTTATCTCAAGCACACAATCGGCTTTCATTAGTGGTAGATTCATTCTAGATGGTCCTTTGATTATCAACGAGTCTATTGGGAGGATTAAAAAGAATGGTAAAAAGGCGTTCTTACTAAAACTAGATTTTGAGAAGGCGTATGATAATGTGAACTGGGGTTTTTTGATTTTCACTCTTGATCAAATGGGTTTTCCGAAAAAATGGTGTGAGTGGGTGAAAGGTATTTTGGAGTCGGCGCGTTCGGCGATTTTAGTAAATGGGTCCCCTACCTTTGAATTTAACTGTGAGAAAGGAGTTAGACAAGGAGATCCATTGTCTCCTTTTCTATTTTTAGTGGTTATGGAAGTTCTACATTGTATGATTGAGAAGGCCGTGGAGCTTGGAGAGATCAAGGGAGTGGGGTTGGGCAACGACTCTATAATTTTGTCACACTTATTCTACGCCGACGATGCTTTAATGGTTGGAGTATGGTCGAAAGAGAATTTGGATAATATAGCAAGGGTTCTTCGGGTTTTTCACCTATGTTCGGGATTAAAGATTAATATTCAGAAGTCTTTTTTATATGGGATAGGAGTTGAAGACGCGGAGATCGTGGATATGGCTGATGTGATAGGGTGTAGAGTGGGTACATTACCGTTTGATTATTTGGGGATCCGTGTTGGTGCTAACATGAATCGGGTGTCTCACTGGAATCCGGTTATTGATACGATAAAAAATAGGCTTTCTTCTTGGAAAGCGCATACATTATCTATGGGTGGAAGGCTCACACTTATAAAGTCGGTATTATCAAGTTTACCAATATACTATTTATCTTTATATAAAGCACCGGCAAGTGTTTTAGAGGCGATGGAGAGACTTATGAGGAATTTCTTATGGTCGGGGTCTAATGAGGATAGAAAAATGCATTGGGTGTCTTGGGAGGTTATTACCTCTCCGGAAAAACAAGGTGGTTTGGGCGTTGCTAGATTATCGGACGTGAATATTGCTCTTCTTGCTAAATGGGCGTGGAGGTTCAAGGTGGAGAACGGAGTGACTTGGCGAAGATTTATAGAGAATATTCATGGCGGTAGGGGTTTGTGGAGCTTTTTACCAATGACTAGATCCATAAAAGGCTGCTGGAAATCAATCGTTCAACTGTTACAGGCCGCGCGTATTCAGAATACTTCTTTTCAGCATTTATTTCGGGGAGTTATTGGTAATGGTGGACAGGTTCGTTTCTGGTTTGATTTGTGGTTGGGTGACGTGATTTTAAAAGAGAGATGGTCATGCTTGTATAAGCTGGATAGGGATAAAAGATGCTTCGTTATGGAAAGGGTTAATCAAGGGCCGGAGGGTTTGTTGCTGTCGGCGAATTGGTACAGGTTTCCTTGTACAGTGGAAGAGCTTTCGGAGTTGCAAGATGTGGAAAGAATGTTAGCGGGGCTGGTATACAGGGGAGGCAGAGACACGTGGGTTTGGCATAAGGATACAGATAGCGGCTTTTCTGTGCAGTCCTGCAGGAAGTTGTTGCAACCTGCAGGTATTGCGCCGAATCAGCATATGGTTAAAAGGGAAGGCTGGGTGCCGATTAAGGTGTTTTTATTGGTTTGGAGGGTGGCGAGGGATCGTGTGCCTACTCGGACAACATTGGTAAGGAGAAGAATCAATATTCAAGATGTTAGATGTCCTTTCTGCAGCTTTGCAAATGAAGATGTTAAACACTTAATGGTGGATTGTGGTTACTCTTATGGGATATGGAGTCTTATATGTAAATGGTGTAGATTGGACCCGTTCTACGCTTATGACTATGACGACTTATTGAAGCTTTATAAGAACGTGCATGGTGGGAAATGGAGGAAGAAGGTTATTAGAGGTATTATAATGATAACGACTTGGGCGATTTGGAACGCTAGGAATATGAAAGTATTTCAAAGCAAGGATAAGAAGGCTATGGAGGTTGTAGCGGAAGTGAAGGCCAAAGCGTTTTTGTGGTTAAAACATAGATCGAAATTTAAAGATATTGTATGGAATGATTGGTTAAAATATCCTGTGTATATGATTGAATAGTTGGTGGCGGTTCTAGTATTTTAGAACTTGCCGGTTTTTAATGAAATTTTATGTTCAAAAAAAAAAAAAAAAAACTGTTGGCACCTACATAATTTTCCTTATATTGATATTATTTTATTTAAATGTAAACACCTATCCATTTTCTTAAGCTTTACACACCATTATTATTGTTCTTTCTATTAAAGCGTTCAACGAAAATAAATTCAATTAAAGGCCCTTCAACTTGATTTATATAAATTGAATCCTCCATACAAGTTTTTATATTATTTGTAACACCCCAACCGATGGCGGAAACATCGGGATGTCGCGTATTGATGATTGTTCAGTAGCTCATGGTGAATAATAGATTCCATTAAATGATTTAAATGAATTACATACAATAGTTCTAGAATTTGTACATCAAATTGAATAAATCTATACACGTATCTTCAAGCATCAATTCAAATCTTTAAGCAAATAGAACCTGAAACATGTTAAGTTGAAAATGTTTTTGGGTCAACAAAAGTTGGTGAGAATTACATAGGTTTTTGATAATTGAGTAAAAATGATGTGCAATTCATGTGTCATGTCAATCTAGTCCATATGTGAGAACATACTAGAAATAAATCGAGTGCATAATCAACCCTGATGACTGTTATAATATGATACATACCATACGCTCATGGTCCAATTGAATATGTTATACGATAACAAACACCCACGTAACCTTTGTAGGAGGCACGTATCCGGGTGGGATTGTCAGTCCAATAGATCTATCAATGTTTACCGCCGGCTTGTACGGAGTTAATGATTATGCTAGAATGGTGCTTACTCTAATCATGCTCAAGACATAATGCAACATAGAAAACACATAGACACATTGATGATTGAATTGCATAAATGATGTTATAACATGTTTCACCCCAAAAATGGTGATAAATAGAAAAGGGGCTATGTAAAACTCACCTTGATTGTAATGAACGTGCTAGAATTTAAGGGAAATCAACGAAGTTATGCTTGCACCTAATTAAGAGTGATGATTTAGTAACTATAGATGCACCATCACTTTTGATTTACGTATGAGTTATATTTCATTTAGAATTTTATATATAGTTTTCTTTTATTGAAATATCTTTAGTAATACATACGTTATCTTTAAAGATTATTTATTTTTATTATTCAAAACTTGTATATCCAAATCATGTAAGGTCTTAATAGGATTCTTATGAAAGTGCTTCCAATCCTAACTTGATAATGGCTCATTATTATGTGATGATCCATAAGTCTAAATTAATATAAAGACATTTTAACAAAAGAGTTTTAGCTAAAAGAACTTACAGTAAATAATTTTGAAGTTGGTTTTAGATTGTTTTATATAAAATTCATTAGGATAAAAGATCTTAAAAAAACAAACAAAAGAATTAAAAAGATAGTCTCTTTTCCTTTGTAACCGTTGACTATCTAACAAAACACATTTGCAATCATCACAATTGAGCTCATTCTCTTATTTTCTTTTTTTTTTGTTATTACAAGAGTACCTCACTTCAAATTCTATTTTTTTTGTTCCATATACCAAACAAATCGACAAGGGAAAAACGTAAAGGAAACACGATGGAGCCATTACCTTCTTTGATCGGAGAAGAATTCATTCCGCGGTGATGGTCAAGGGCTGTGTTCCGAGATGGTTGTTGTCGAAATAATGGTGGTAGTGAACGGCCGTAGCAAGGCAATGGTCGTGAAACAGTTGTGGTCGTAAAGCGGTTTCGTTGGAGAACAAGCAGGGGTCTCGAATGGTTTAAAGGTGTTTTGCCTGAAAAAAGAAGGGAGGCTAGAACGGGCGGCGCCTCATCGGGTACTGAACGAAGGGAAAGAAAGTAGTGTTTCGTGGTGAAATGTCAGCTCAAAATCGAGCTGTTAAAAGTCTCATATTTATCGAGCTGAACTAGAGTTCATCGGAAATTTTGGTGTGACTGAAGCCGAATTTTTGGGAAGATTTAAAGGAAAAAAAACGTGTATTCATAATTGATTTGTGATTGAATCTAAATTAGGAATATTGTGGTGATTTCTTGAGGCTCGCCAGTTTAATGAACGGATCGGTCGGATCTTCCGTTGGCTCCTCCTCGTCCGTTTCTAAAAGAAAAGGTGTGGCAGAATATGCAATTTAATGCATTTGACATATTCAGCAAAATTTTCGGGTGGTTTAAATTAAATTGTATTATCATTATTTTAATTCATTTTCTTTTTACTTTAGGCAATGAGACCTCATGTCTTTAACCAATTGAATTTTATATTTAGGACTCTTAGTATTATTATTATATAAATAAAGAGGTTCAAATATTTAGTTTTATTGAGAAAAGTTGTGTATTTATGAAAATTAGTAACTTTGACATGTCTAAAAATTATAGGAATGAGAAGTAACAATATTATAAAATAAATGTGAATGGGACTTAAGTGAAAAATAAAAATAATGGGGATTTTATTAGAAAGAAATAACGTAATGTTACAGTCTCCCCTACTTTTGAAAACTTCGTCCCGAAGTTTATTGAAAACACAGGGTTGAAGGGGATAGGATAAAAAAATTAGGACAAGTGTGACTTGAAGAATCTTATGTTAGGGCATGACAATGAATAGAGTAACCTGTCTCGAATAGCGTGGATAGGAAGCGCGTTACGTGTGAGTTGATTGACTAAATGAACTATTAGATATCTAGAGTGTATAACCTTGATAGAATTTCACACTACCTTAATGTACCTGTAAATTCATGATTACGTTCCGGACCGTAATTATCAATTTACCTTACATTAGGGTTTTGCGTCCTTTTATGACTCTACCAATTGTTGAGCAGGTCTGATAGTCCCCACCAGTCGTTGAGCAGGTGGTAGGGCCTCTCCCGACTGTTGGAAAGACATGATGACCTCTACCAATCGTTAGGTAGGTTGTTTGATAGTTAACTAATTGTTATACAAGTAAGCACGTATGGTCATAGATATAGCAATTAATTCACATTCAAACAAGCATGCACACAGATGTTATGATAATACTTGGATTTATTACTTGAATCAAAAGTGCCATTACATAGAATTAAAAGCAAACAACATTTAAATGGTGGGACTTGCTGTTAAGTAGCTGGAGGGTCTTGATCTCGGTTCAGTTTAGGGCATCGGTTACGGAAGTGATTTGGGTTTTCACATTCATAACATTGACCATAGTTGTGATTACCAGGATGATTAGGATTAGTAACCTGAGCTGGGTTAGGGATAATTGCAGCCATTCGGGCATCAACACCTTTGTTGTTTTTGTTGTTGTTGTGGTTGGTGCTGTGGTTGTTGTTACTTTCCTCTTAGTTTTCACCTCTGTTATTGCGAGTGCTACGACGTGGAGACATGATCCGTAAGGGACACAATGAAGGTTCAATGTGACATGAAATGAATGAGGTGATATAAGGAATGTAATCATTTATTCATTAATTAAAACGAATAAACGAAAACGTTGACTTATCAAAGACTCCAGATTCTAATAACATATGAAGACATGCTTTAGCCTATAAGTGAACACTCATCCCGAGAATTCCCAGGTAGGCATCCGGGTCCCTCGTCTGATTGGGATATATGCGCAATGCCAGCCTAGACAGAAGACTCAGAATACAGGCGTTCACCCTTCCAGATTGCACGTGTTCGTTATTAAAATCTAGAACTTCGACGAGATCTCAAGGGGGTTCAGGTTAAACCTGAGGAATTTGTCTTAGGAGTAGATCCACTGATGGAGAGCAACCTTCTTGTAAGTATGAAAGTAGGGATAAGAAGTAGGAGGGAGATAGAGAATAGCAAGCAAAAGAAGCAAGTACTTGTTAAATCCTATGGTTATAGACTAGATTATTTTTCTAATAACCTAATTCCCTATAACCATGGCTCTGATACCAATCTGTAACACCCCAACCGATGGCGGAAACATCGGGATGTCACGTATTGATGATTGTTCAGTAGCTCATGGTGAATAATAGATTCCATTAAATGATTTAAATGAATTACATACAATAGTTCTAGAATTTGTACATCAAATTGAATAAATCTATACACGTATCTTCAAGCATCAATTCAAATCTTCAAGCAAATAGAACCTGAAACATGTTAAGTTGAAAATGTTTTTGGGTCAACAAAAGTTGGTGAGAATTACATAGGTTTTTGATAATTGAGTAAAAATGATGTGCAATTCATGTGTCATGTCAATCTAGTCCATATGTGAGAACATACTAGAAATAAATCGAGTGCATAATCAACCCTGATGACTGTTATAATATGATACATACCATACGCTCATGGTCCAATTGAATATGTTATACGATAACAAACACCCACGTAACCTTTGTAGGAGGCACGTATCCGGGTGGGATTGTCAGTCCAATAGATCTATCAATGTTTACCGCCGGCTTGTACGGAGTTAATGATTATGCTAGAATGGTGCTTACTCTAATCATGCTCAAGACATAATGCAACATAGAAAACACATAGACACATTGATGATTGAATTGCATAAATGATGTTATAACATGTTTCACCCCAAAAATGGTGATAAATAGAAAAGGGGCTATGTAAAACTCACCTTGATTGTAATGAACGTGCTAGAATTTAAGGGAAATCAACGAAGTTATGCTTGCACCTAATTAAGAGTGATGATTTAGTAACTATAGATGCACCATCACTTTTGATTTACGTATGAGTTATATTTCATTTAGAATTTTATATATAGTTTTCTTTTATTGAAATATCTTTAGTAATACATACGTTATCTTTAAAGATTATTTATTTTTATTATTCAAAACTTGTATATCCAAATCATGTAAGGTCTTAATAGGATTCTTATGAAAGTGCTTCCAATCCTAACTTGATAATGGCTCATTATTATGTGATGATCCATAAGTCTAAATTAATATAAAGACATTTTAACAAAAGAGTTTTAGCTAAAAGAACTTACAGTAAATAATTTTGAAGTTGGTTTTAGATTGTTTTATATAAAATTCATTAGGATAAAAGATCTTAAAAAAACAAACAAAAGAATTAAAAAGATAGTCTCTTTTCCTTTGTAACCGTTGACTATCTAACAAAACACATTTGCAATCATCACAATTGAGCTCATTCTCTTATTTTCTTTTTTTTTTGTTATTACAAGAGTACCTCACTTCAAATTCTATTTTTTTTGTTCCATATACCAAACAAATCGACAAGGGAAAAACGTAAAGGAAACACGATGGAGCCATTACCTTCTTTGATCGGAGAAGAATTCATTCCGCGGTGATGGTCAAGGGCTGTGTTCCGAGATGGTTGTTGTCGAAATAATGGTGGTAGTGAACGGCCGTAGCAAGGCAATGGTCGTGAAACAGTTGTGGTCGTAAAGCGGTTTCGTTGGAGAACAAGCAGGGGTCTCGAATGGTTTAAAGGTGTTTTGCCTGAAAAAAGAAGGGAGGCTAGAACGGGCGGCGCCTCATCGGGTACTGAACGAAGGGAAAGAAAGTAGTGTTTCGTGGTGAAATGTCAGCTCAAAATCGAGCTGTTAAAAGTCTCATATTTATCGAGCTGAACTAGAGTTCATCGGAAATTTTGGTGTGACTGAAGCCGAATTTTTGGAAGATTTAAAGGAAAAAAAACGTGTATTCATAATTGATTTGTGATTGAATCTAAATTAGGAATATTGTGGTGATTTCTTGAGGCTCGCCAGTTTAATGAACGGATCGGTCGGATCTTCCGTTGGCTCCTCCTCGTCCGTTTCTAAAAGAAAAGGTGTGGCAGAATATGCAATTTAATGCATTTGACATATTCAGCAAAATTTTCGGGTGGTTTAAATTAAATTGTATTATCATTATTTTAATTCATTTTCTTTTTACTTTAGGCAATGAGACCTCATGTCTTTAACCAATTGAATTTTATATTTAGGACTCTTAGTATTATTATTATATAAATAAAGAGGTTCAAATATTTAGTTTTATTGAGAAAAGTTGTGTATTTATGAAAATTAGTAACTTTGACATGTCTAAAAATTATAGGAATGAGAAGTAACAATATTATAAAATAAATGTGAATGGGACTTAAGTGAAAAATAAAAATAATGGGGATTTTATTAGAAAGAAATAACGTAATGTTACATTATTTACCATGAAAAGAGAGAATCAATAATAATATTAATATTAATAATAGTAAGCATGTATATAACAAAGCACATAAGGTCAAAAACATTAATACCACCCCTTCATTTTCTTGTCGAAGCTAAAGAGACAAAGGGCGAGTAATCCGGGGAAATGACCGTCGACCGCATTCAATAGAATTATTACCATCTTTAAACTCAATTAATTTCAAACAATAACCGTTTGTACGTTGTGCTTATAAATCCTCCATAAACCTTAAACACCAACACACACCCTCGACACCCTCCATTGTCCGATTAAAACTCCAGCAAAACTGTTATCATCAACATATCATGACCAACCGCCGCTGCCGGGGTTGAAGCAGAACCACCGAACACACCACCTACGGTCCAACCTCCGCCACGCACCTCCTTTGATGGCCCTTTCTGTTCACGGTGCTTCATGAAACCGCCTACATCTGTCATTAGGCCTCCGGGCTTCGGTTATCAACTCCACCCTCTTATCTTGCTTTGGTCTCTCATTATCTGAGGTAACGATTCCGTTTAACTCATGTTGCTCGCAATATTGATCCGGCGACTAAGACCATAACAAGCACATTTCACATCATATATCGATACACATGCATCCGTAAATTACATTTACAATTTTATTAACAAATTATAGCATTTTCTTTTTTCCAACAAATCAAAGACGAATACTTATATGTAATATAATTGTTCATTCTTTTTGGGTGTAATCTAATGGGTAGCCACTACTCTGTTAATTTTCAATGAACCATATATGAGTCCTTTGTGTGTTGATAATTATGCAAAAGATATACAGTTGACTTTAAGATTACTATGGAAATAATGAATTGGTATAGTGCTTTAAAGGTTCATATATCCATATATGGTTATTTTTTTTGACATTATATATTAATAATATTATTAATAAATAGCCATCGTTTACAACAATTTTATAAATATTTAAGTGTCATTTTGTTAATTAAATCCATTTTATATAAATATGAACATATAATTTAATACAACTATTTAACTCACAAGTTAATTAGACTTGTGTCCTAAATGTCTTTGTCGCCGGACTACTGATAAGCAAATCATATAGATGAATTAATTAATAATGATAATTGTAGGCTTTGAAACGTTCATTCATGTGTACGGATTATTCGTTTTCGTTTCACAAACAATGTGAGTATATCTTTCCCCTTTTTACTGTTTTACTACTTTGGGGTGACTCATGTACCTATATATTAATCAAGTTTCAATTTCTTATACTTAATGCAATTCTCATGTGTGTTTGCTTTATGTTAATTGGTGTGTCTATGACTTGTCAAAATCATTAACCGCTGGGCGGCCTAGCTTTTCAATGAATAGTACTATGGTATACCCCCTTGAGACTCTGTTGAGAATCTTGGTCATTGTCTTGTTAATTCATTATTCAGTTGGTTAGTCATGTGTTAGTCATTATTCTCAGGTTTGGTTTTGAACGGATATTACTTATTACATAATTGCAAATGGTACCGCACATGAATTGCTAAACATTTTTCCTACTATATTTATTCAAACAGGGTATGCTCACCAATACAATTTTTGTATTGACCAAAATGTTTTTGTACATGTTTCAGGTTGTTTTGAGATGCGTCCTTTAAGCTTTCGGATTTATATTTAGATTTCGATTCATTGTATTTTAATTTAGTTGGCAGTTAGAATCATTGTATTTCATTTCAATGTAATAAATTATTTAATCAATGTATGCAAATTTACACTTTAGTCCATGAGCTATTGAACAATCGTCACTACGTGACACCTCGATGTTTCCGCCATCGGTTGGGGTGTTACAGATTGGTATCAGAGCCATGGTTATAGGGAATTAGGTTAATAGAATGTCTTTTAGCCTAGTCTATAACTAAGCTTACTTTCACGAGTCCTCTCGTGTATATTTCCCTTATTCTTATATTTTTTTTCAAGATATTTTAGCTATGTTTCTTTCTCGTTTTTCTTTTGGTATTTTGCTTGGAGTAGAAGACATTCGTATTTCACAAACGAAACGATATCACCAAGTTAGGAGTGACATCCATACCTTGGTGATTAGTTTCACTCCTCTATATGTTATTTATCTTAGGAATATACCTTTGAGATAGGAGTGACATCCACATCTCAAAGAATATTTCCTTCAAAAAGAAACTTAACCACTAAGCTGGGGTGATATCTTTAACTTAGTGATTTGTTTCATTCCACAATGGTTTTTAATTTTGAAATACATATTTGAGTTAGGAGTGAAATCCACATCTCAAGGATCTATTTCTGCATCTCGTTTTTAATCCCGCTAAAGTTTTGGAATTCACTAGTGATGGGGCACGTGCAATCTGGAAGGGTGAGCGCCTGTATCCCGAGTTTTCTGTCTAGGCCTGGCATTTCGCATAAATCCAATCAGATGAGGGACCCGTATGCCGACCTGGGAACTCTTGGGATGGCATTCACTTATAGGCTAAAGTACGCCCCCACAAGTCACTAATAACATTTCAATTACTTTAGTTAGTCAAAAGTTTCCTATGAAAACAATCTCAATGTTTTATGATATTGATATTTATGTTTTGTTATCATTTGAAGACTCAAATGATAAATTATGAATTTTCTTAAATATTGGTAATCTATTCGTATTACATACGTTGTTTTTTATCATTCACGTCATTTTAAATTTTGGTCTTTTAAAACACATTAGATTTACACATACTTCATGAAATGGTTTCATTTCGCATTTTATAAACTAGTAATGCATATTTTACAAATCAAATGTAAATCTTTTGTTTTCATATGACGTATCCAACATATATTTTCGAGAGAAACTTGCAACTAATAATATGTTTTATAACAATTTTCAACTCAACTTCTCGTAAACACATGAAAATGCGTACTTACGAAATCTTTTCAAGTGAATTTGTTTTAAACCTAAAGCATTCTTCGGTTACTAAAAAGTTATCTTTTTACACTCGCACTCTTTCAGTTGTAAAACTTTTGGTCCAACAAAACGATGAACATATCCTCTTATCAGAATATTGCTAAATGTCTTTTATAGTATAACGCATATATGTAAAATTACTAAATTTTAACTCGCATGACAGTAGGCTATACACCTGTACCGTACACTTTCATTCACAGTAAATTTCATTATTCTTACACCATTCTATTTATAGTCACATTCGGACATTATCCTATTATTCTCGTATTATTCTTTTATTGGTGGTTATTTTCACGCGTTATTCACAACTATTCTCGCACTAGTTATTAGTAGTTATTCTTACAACATTGGTTTTGAGCATTAATTTAACTGGTTTACTTTCATTTTGTGCAAATTGTGTGATTTACTCGATTTACGTTATACTATTCCTTTAATCAAAATTTTATGTTATACTTATATACTTACATGAACGCATATTTGGTATGCATATTTTTTTTCTATTGTGAGCAAAACCCTGTTATACTTTACATTATTTTGTTCATCATCATGGCCAACGAACATACTAGTTGATAACTCGTATGAGATCTAAGCCGGTGCCCACGTACGACTCGGATTAGAGTATTTCTTCAATCCGAGGGGAACGGTGTAAACCTCGGAGTCTATCAATACGGGTGTTTAGAGCCAACGATGTGAACAGAAGTTACCGGTTAAGGGTGAACCCGAAAGGGAAGAACCTCTAACCATGTCTATTACTTACATGTTACTCTCATTACGGTTAAAGGGTAAACCCGAAAGGGAAGGACCTCTAACCATGTCATTGTTTCATTGCAGTATCAATTACTTAGCATATCCTGATTGCACGCATTTGTTTCTAGTATTACTTAGGATAGGGTTATGGAAAAGCATAACACCCTAGTGTAAGGGAAATCGATGATTACGGTCCGGAACGCAATCATGGGTTTACAGGTACATAAGGGTGGTGTGTAATTCTATTTAGGCTATTGGTAGACAATCAGTACGAGTCCAAAGTATCGGGAGTGTGGTGGGTCAGCTGCGGTACACCCTATATATAAGCATAAACGATACTGCAGGAGCGGACTAGGAGCCTGACCAAGAACCTACCCATTACTTTATAGTTACCTCTTCATTAGATCATTGACTAACGGCCATCATTTTCGATAAGAACATTTTACATAAGCTACAATTAGTTTTGTTGGAGCCTTCCTTGTTGACCACCTCTACAGAAAACCTTAAACTTTGTATACTCTTACACTCTCTGTTAGTCGAAATTCTGTTGCATGTCCTTAATAAAGTTCGGTCATAAACCTTTCTAAAGTAGGGGAGACTACTTCATTCTTACCTCTGCCCCTCACCAGTTACATACTTTTCCAAACACTTTCTCATTGTAAACTCTCAATTTACTAACCTCGAGTCAAACGTCAAAACTATGAAACTTTTCTTTTGGGTCTTAAACAACTATTTTTATTTTCACGAGTTTTCTTCACTGCTAAATTTTACTTGCCTCTTCTTTTAAAAACATTTTTTTTATAGAAACCTACACTTGAAAGAAATTTCGAGACGAAATTTTCTAAAGTAGGGGAGACTGTAACATACCAATTTTCTTATATCAATACATTATATATAATTATTATTCATATTTCCGAGCACGTCATTAAGAATTAATTTCTATAATCAATTTAATTTGATAAAATTCAATGTGAGGTAAATGTTTCAATATCTAACTGTTGGCACCTACATAATTTTCCTTATATTGATATTATTTTATTTAAATGTAAACACCTATCCATTTTCTTAAGCTTTACACACCATTATTATTGTTCTTTCTATTAAAGCGTTCAACGAAAATAAATTCAATTAAAGGCCCTTCAACTTGATTTATATAAATTGAATCCTCCATACAAGTTTTTATATTATTTACCATGAAAAGAGAGAATCAATAATAATATTAATATTAATAATAGTAAGCATGTATATAACAAAGCACATAAGGTCAAAAACATTAATACCACCCCTTCATTTTCTTGTCGAAGCTAAAGAGACAAAGGGCGAGTAATCCGGGGAAATGACCGTCGACCGCATTCAATAGAATTATTACCATCTTTAAACTCAATTAATTTCAAACAATAACCGTTTGTACGTTGTGCTTATAAATCCTCCATAAACCTTAAACACCAACACACACCTCGACACCCTCCATTGTCCGATTAAAACTCCAGCAAAACTGTTATCATCAACATATCATGACCAACCGCCGCTGCCGGGGTTGAAGCAGAACCACCGAACACACCACCTACGGTCCAACCTCCGCCACGCACCTCCTTTGATGGCCCTTTCTGTTCACGGTGCTTCATGAAACCGCCTACATCTGTCATTAGGCCTCCGGGCTTCGGTTATCAACTCCACCCTCTTATCTTGCTTTGGTCTCTCATTATCTGAGGTAACGATTCCGTTTAACTCATGTTGCTCGCAATATTGATCCGGCGACTAAGACCATAACAAGCACATTTCACATCATATATCGATACACATGCATCCGTAAATTACATTTACAATTTTATTAACAAATTATAGCATTTTCTTTTTTCCAACAAATCAAAGACGAATACTTATATGTAATATAATTGTTCATTCTTTTTGGGTGTAATCTAATGGGTAGCCACTACTCTGTTAATTTTCAATGAACCATATATGAGTCCTTTGTGTGTTGATAATTATGCAAAAGATATACAGTTGACTTTAAGATTACTATGGAAATAATGAATTGGTATAGTGCTTTAAAGGTTCATATATCCATATATGGTTATTTTTTTTTGACATTATATATTAATAATATTATTAATAAATAGCCATCGTTTACAACAATTTTATAAATATTTAAGTGTCATTTTGTTAATTAAATCCATTTTATATAAATATGAACATATAATTTAATACAACTATTTAACTCACAAGTTAATTAGACTTGTGTCCTAAATGTCTTTGTCGCCGGACTACTGATAAGCAAATCATATAGATGAATTAATTAATAATGATAATTGTAGGCTTTGAAACGTTCATTCATGTGTACGGATTATTCGTTTTCGTTTCACAAACAATGTGAGTATATCTTTCCCCTTTTTACTGTTTTACTACTTTGGGGTGACTCATGTACCTATATATTAATCAAGTTTCAATTTCTTATACTTAATGCAATTCTCATGTGTGTTTGCTTTATGTTAATTGGTGTGTCTATGACTTGTCAAAATCATTAACCGCTGGGCGGCCTAGCTTTTCAATGAATAGTACTATGGTATACCCCCTTGAGACTCTGTTGAGAATCTTGGTCATTGTCTTGTTAATTCATTATTCAGTTGGTTAGTCATGTGTTAGTCATTATTCTCAGGTTTGGTTTTGAACGGATATTACTTATTACATAATTGCAAATGGTACCGCACATGAATTGCTAAACATTTTTCCTACTATATTTATTCAAACAGGGTATGCTCACCAATACAATTTTTGTATTGACCAAAATGTTTTTGTACATGTTTCAGGTTGTTTTGAGATGCGTCCTTTAAGCTTTCGGATTTATATTTAGATTTCGATTCATTGTATTTTAATTTAGTTGGCAGTTAGAATCATTGTATTTCATTTCAATGTAATAAATTATTTAATCAATGTATGCAAATTTACACTTTAGTCCATGAGCTATTGAACAATCGTCACTACGTGACACCTCGATGTTTCCGCCATCGGTTGGGGTGTTACAGATTGGTATCAGAGCCATGGTTATAGGGAATTAGGTTAATAGAATGTCTTTTAGCCTAGTCTATAACTAAGCTTACTTTCACGAGTCCTCTCGTGTATATTTCCCTTATTCTTATATTTTTTTTTTCAAGATATTTTAGCTATGTTTCTTTCTCGTTTTTCTTTTGGTATTTTGCTTGGAGTAGAAGACATTCGTATTTCACAAACGAAACGATATCACCAAGTTAGGAGTGACATCCATACCTTGGTGATTAGTTTCACTCCTCTATATGTTATTTATCTTAGGAATATACCTTTGAGATAGGAGTGACATCCACATCTCAAAGAATATTTCCTTCAAAAAGAAACTTAACCACTAAGCTGGGGGTGATATCTTTAACTTAGTGATTTGTTTCATTCCACAATGGTTTTTAATTTTGAAATACATATTTGAGTTATGAGTGAAATCCACATCTCAAGGATCTATTTCTGCATCTCGTTTTTAATCCCGCTAAAGTTTTGGAATTCACTAGTGATGGGGCACGTGCAATCTGGAAGGGTGAGCGCCTGTATCCCGAGTTTTCTGTCTAGGCCTGGCATTTCGCATAAATCCCAATCAGATGAGGGACCCGTATGCCGACCTGGGAACTCTTGGGATGGCATTCACTTATAGGCTAAAGTACGCCCCCACAAGTCACTAATAACATTTCAATTACTTTAGTTAGTCAAAAGTTTCCTATGAAAACAATCTCAATGTTTTATGATATTGATATTTATGTTTTGTTATCATTTGAAGACTCAAATGATAAATTATGAATTTTCTTAAATATTGGTAATCTATTCGTATTACATACGTTGTTTTTTATCATTCACGTCATTTTAAATTTTGGTCTTTTAAAACACATTAGATTTACACATACTTCATGAAATGGTTTCATTTCGCATTTTATAAACTAGTAATGCATATTTTACAAATCAAATGTAAATCTTTTGTTTTCATATGACGTATCCAACATATATTTTCGAGAGAAACTTGCAACTAATAATATGTTTTATAACAATTTTCAACTCAACTTCTCGTAAACACATGAAAATGCGTACTTACGAAATCTTTTCAAGTGAATTTGTTTTAAACCTAAAGCATTCTTCGGTTACTAAAAAGTTATCTTTTTACACTCGCACTCTTTCAGTTGTAAAACTTTTGGTCCAACAAAACGATGAACATATCCTCTTATCAGAATATTGCTAAATGTCTTTTATAGTATAACGCATATATGTAAAATTACTAAATTTTAACTCGCATGACAGTAGGCTATACACCTGTACCGTACACTTTCATTCACAGTAAATTTCATTATTCTTACACCATTCTATTTATAGTCACATTCGGACATTATCCTATTATTCTCGTATTATTCTTTTATTGGTGGTTATTTTCACGCGTTATTCACAACTATTCTCGCACTAGTTATTAGTAGTTATTCTTACAACATTGGTTTTGAGCATTAATTTAACTGGTTTACTTTCATTTTGTGCAAATTGTGTGATTTACTCGATTTACGTTATACTATTCCTTTAATCAAAATTTTATGTTATACTTATATACTTACATGAACGCATATTTGGTATGCATATTTTTTTTCTATTGTGAGCAAAACCCTGTTATACTTTACATTATTTTGTTCATCATCATGGCCAACGAACATACTAGTTGATAACTCGTATGAGATCTAAGCCGGTGCCCACGTACGACTCGGATTAGAGTATTTCTTCAATCCGAGGGGAACGGTGTAAACCTCGGAGTCTATCAATACGGGTGTTTAGAGCCAACGATGTGAACAGAAGTTACCGGTTAAGGGTGAACCCGAAAGGGAAGAACCTCTAACCATGTCTATTACTTACATGTTACTCTCATTACGGTTAAAGGGTAAACCCGAAAGGGAAGGACCTCTAACCATGTCATTGTTTCATTGCAGTATCAATTACTTAGCATATCCTGATTGCACGCATTTGTTTCTAGTATTACTTAGGATAGGGTTATGGAAAAGCATAACACCCTAGTGTAAGGGAAATCGATGATTACGGTCCGGAACGCAATCATGGGTTTACAGGTACATAAGGGTGGTGTGTAATTCTATTTAGGCTATTGGTAGACAATCAGTACGAGTCCAAAGTATCGGGAGTGTGGTGGGTCAGCTGCGGTACACCCTATATATAAGCATAAACGATACTGCAGGAGCGGACTAGGAGCCTGACCAAGAACCTACCCATTACTTTATAGTTACCTCTTCATTAGATCATTGACTAACGGCCATCATTTTCGATAAGAACATTTTACATAAGCTACAATTAGTTTTGTTGGAGCCTTCCTTGTTGACCACCTCTACAGAAAACCTTAAACTTTGTATACTCTTACACTCTCTGTTAGTCGAAATTCTGTTGCATGTCCTTAATAAAGTTCGGTCATAAACCTTTCTAAAGTAGGGGAGACTACTTCATTCTTACCTCTGCCCCTCACCAGTTACATACTTTTCCAAACACTTTCTCATTGTAAACTCTCAATTTACTAACCTCGAGTCAAACGTCAAAACTATGAAACTTTTCTTTTGGGTCTTAAACAACTATTTTTATTTTCACGAGTTTTCTTCACTGCTAAATTTTACTTGCCTCTTCTTTTAAAAACATTTTTTTTATAGAAACCTACACTTGAAAGAAATTTCGAGACGAAATTTTCTAAAGTAGGGGAGACTGTAACATACCAATTTTCTTATATCAATACATTATATATAATTATTATTCATATTTCCGAGCACGTCATTAAGAATTAATTTCTATAATCAATTTAATTTGATAAAATTCAATGTGAGGTAAATGTTTCAATATCTAACTGTTGGCACCTACATAATTTTCCTTATATTGATATTATTTTATTTAAATGTAAACACCTATCCATTTTCTTAAGCTTTACACACCATTATTATTGTTCTTTCTATTAAAGCGTTCAACGAAAATAAATTCAATTAAAGGCCCTTCAACTTGATTTATATAAATTGAATCCTCCATACAAGTTTTTATATTATTTACCATGAAAAGAGAGAATCAATAATAATATTAATATTAATAATAGTAAGCATGTATATAACAAAGCACATAAGGTCAAAAACATTAATACCACCCCTTCATTTTCTTGTCGAAGCTAAAGAGACAAAGGGCGAGTAATCCGGGGAAATGACCGTCGACCGCATTCAATAGAATTATTACCATCTTTAAACTCAATTAATTTCAAACAATAACCGTTTGTACGTTGTGCTTATAAATCCTCCATAAACCTTAAACACCAACACACACCCTCGACACCCTCCATTGTCCGATTAAAACTCCAGCAAAACTGTTATCATCAACATATCATGACCAACCGCCGCTGCCGGGGTTGAAGCAGAACCACCGAACACACCACCTACGGTCCAACCTCCGCCACGCACCTCCTTTGATGGCCCTTTCTGTTCACGGTGCTTCATGAAACCGCCTACATCTGTCATTAGGCCTCCGGGCTTCGGTTATCAACTCCACCCTCTTATCTTGCTTTGGTCTCTCATTATCTGAGGTAACGATTCCGTTTAACTCATGTTGCTCGCAATATTGATCCGGCGACTAAGACCATAACAAGCACATTTCACATCATATATCGATACACATGCATCCGTAAATTACATTTACAATTTTATTAACAAATTATAGCATTTTCTTTTTTCCAACAAATCAAAGACGAATACTTATATGTAATATAATTGTTCATTCTTTTTGGGTGTAATCTAATGGGTAGCCACTACTCTGTTAATTTTCAATGAACCATATATGAGTCCTTTGTGTGTTGATAATTATGCAAAAGATATACAGTTGACTTTAAGATTACTATGGAAATAATGAATTGGTATAGTGCTTTAAAGGTTCATATATCCATATATGGTTATTTTTTTTTGACATTATATATTAATAATATTATTAATAAATAGCCATCGTTTACAACAATTTTATAAATATTTAAGTGTCATTTTGTTAATTAAATCCATTTTATATAAATATGAACATATAATTTAATACAACTATTTAACTCACAAGTTAATTAGACTTGTGTCCTAAATGTCTTTGTCGCCGGACTACTGATAAGCAAATCATATAGATGAATTAATTAATAATGATAATTGTAGGCTTTGAAACGTTCATTCATGTGTACGGATTATTCGTTTTCGTTTCACAAACAATGTGAGTATATCTTTCCCCTTTTTACTGTTTTACTACTTTGGGGTGACTCATGTACCTATATATTAATCAAGTTTCAATTTCTTATACTTAATGCAATTCTCATGTGTGTTTGCTTTATGTTAATTGGTGTGTCTATGACTTGTCAAAATCATTAACCGCTGGGCGGCCTAGCTTTTCAATGAATAGTACTATGGTATACCCCCTTGAGACTCTGTTGAGAATCTTGGTCATTGTCTTGTTAATTCATTATTCAGTTGGTTAGTCATGTGTTAGTCATTATTCTCAGGTTTGGTTTTGAACGGATATTACTTATTACATAATTGCAAATGGTACCGCACATGAATTGCTAAACATTTTTCCTACTATATTTATTCAAACAGGGTATGCTCACCAATACAATTTTTGTATTGACCAAAATGTTTTTGTACATGTTTCAGGTTGTTTTGAGATGCGTCCTTTAAGCTTTCGGATTTATATTTAGATTTCGATTCATTGTATTTTAATTTAGTTGGCAGTTAGAATCATTGTATTTCATTTCAATGTAATAAATTATTTAATCAATGTATGCAAATTTACACTTTAGTCCATGAGCTATTGAACAATCGTCACTACGTGACACCTCGATGTTTCCGCCATCGGTTGGGGTGTTACAGGTATGTTGCCTCATTAAAAACCTTACTAAGAAAACCCAATGGGACAAAACTTAGTTGAGGGAAAAAGAGTGCAACTTGTATCATACTCCCCCTCATTTGAATATGTAGTCTTTCAGTAACATGTGTCAATCTTCCTTGAAAGTTGCTTAAAGCTTTCGTAACCAATGAAATGTCACTCGATCCCTTGACGTACAATCTTTTATGTTGATCAATGGTGTATAATCTTCATATGAGATTTTCTGGTACCTCCTCTCGAAAATAATTATCATATGATCCACTATTGTTGTGTTACATTCTCAACATCTACAAGACTAACCAAACTTGTTTCCATGGGTTAGAAAAATAAAATCAAACATCATTCATACCTGTAATATTTGTTTAAACTCATTCCAATGTC
This sequence comes from Ambrosia x helenae, assembly GCA_030844895.1. Lineage (NCBI taxonomy): Eukaryota > Viridiplantae > Streptophyta > Magnoliopsida > Asterales > Asteraceae > Ambrosia > Ambrosia x helenae. Next base: position 18,121,073 of record CM061229.1, on the reverse strand, counting down.
TTGCTTGCTTGTCATAGGCTATATCGTGGCGATAAGTTCAAGTGAAAGATATTATAATCATGCATAACTAGCAAGATATATACTAATGTGCATATATATTTAACTATGGTACTTCTAAAGTGAAAATCTCTACTTTGGTAGGAGATGAAATAAATAATATTCCATATCAAGTAATTGGACAACCTTTAATGCACTTTAAGTATGAGCTATGTCAATTAGGGGTGTTCAAAATCGGATAATCCGAATTTCGGATATCCGAATTTCGGATAATCCGAAATTTCGGATAGTCAATATTGAGATCCGAATCCGAATCCGAAATTTCGGATATCCGAAATTCGGATATCCGAAATTTCGGATTCGGATTCGGATCATCCAACGGATAATCCGAAACTTAAAAAAAATTAAAAAAATAATAAAAAATAATAAAAAAAAAACTATAAAAAACGTTCTCCTTTATGCCTAAAACATGAACCTATTAAAAAAACAAAAATCGAAGTTAGATAAACGAAATTTGAACAACAAATATATAAAAAAAAAAAAACTTATTATTTTGATGGAAGGGGGCTGTGGAGGTCGGATACGAGGTGGACGGGGGCTGTTATATAGGAGAGAAGAGAGAGCAACAGCTATGGATTAGAGGAGTATGGACTTAGAGTTAGAAGGATTAAGGATTTAGGATTTAGGATTGTGTATTGTGTTATGTAGTGTATATAATATTATATATTTATATATATATTTTTAATATTCGGATTCGGATAATCCGATTATCCGAAAATTTTCAAAATCAGGATCTGAATCCGAATCCGAAATTTCGGATAATCCGATTTTCGGATATCCGAAAATCGGATTATCCAAAATTTCGGATAATGCAGATTCGGATTTTCGGATTTTTCGGATTCGAATTTTGGATTATCCGATTTTGAACAGCCCTAATGTCAATTGTAAAATGTCCCACTATCTTATCAAGATATACTTTGATGGATTGGTAAACATATCATTACATATATACTCGAATTGTAGGTCAAGCAACAAGTGCATTATGTCAAGGACTTTCAAAAATCCCCCTTTTAAAAGTTCTACAGAGTCTCTCGATAATGCTCAGACATTATCACTGTAAACTGCAAGTGAACTTTTAAAAGAAAACTTTTGATACAAGCTGGATAATACAATCAAACTTATACTGCTCTTTATCGGGATATCTCATGAGTTTTATAACACTCAACCCCCTTATTTTAGTCCATACATAATATATTACCTTTAAATAATACTTCTTAAGGTATTGATATCAATGCTGCAGACATCATCAATCCATCAAGGACTTTTCTATCTTTACCAATTACGCAAGTGCATTAACTCTTCAATTGGAAGAACAATAACATCTATTTCTCCAACATATATTGTACCATTCTTATACATTAAAGTATCATAATCACCAGGTTCAGTTTATCACCTGTGATGTATTGGTTTACATCATACGATGTTTCATATTACCTTTTAAGCACTCAGTTGCTTTAGGATACTCATGAAGAGTTCCACTTATATTCAATTCAATCATATAACAAACATAACGTATTCCTAATTGAATCTTTTTATTCCGATCATAACGTTCTCGAGAACTTACGTTACAAGATTTTGACACATTAAATCCTTTATCAAGTATTTTCATGTAAACTTTCAGTGTCAAGTGAATCATGATATTTATTAGACGCATTTCAATTATCTCTTTACATTACCAGACTAATAACATAATGAAAAATCATTGTATCCACCACTGGAGAATGCGTCTCCTCATAATCAATTATGGGTCTTTGCGAAATTCTTGTGCCACCAATTTTACCTTATATCATTTTATTTTCAAATGTTGATTCGCACAAAAGACCTTTTCATCTCTATATGTTTTACAACTTTTGTTGTATGGACTACTGGTCCAAAACTTTCCATTTTCAATAGAGAATTCAACTCTGCCGTATTTGCGTCTTTCCATTTTGGCCAATCATTTCTTTGTATTCATTCATAGGCAGATCTTAAATCTTGATCCTCATTTCAAGCGCTACATTACATAAAATTTATGACGACGTCGATTTTATTTCGATTCCATACATTTCGTAGACATGATACTATATAACGTGATCTCTTTATTTTCAGGTACCTGAGGTTCTTCTGGAACCATCATGTCCAATGTCTCTTCAGGAGACCTTTTTACTATAACCTCGACTTGACCATCTTTATTACTTGCTCCAATTTCTCGAGGATTTTTATTCTTTGGAATTGACTAGTCTACCACGCTTTAGGCGTGCAGTAGGCTTATTGCCAATATACGATTGTCCTTCCTGGACACTCATCTTAAATGGAGCATTAGCAGTTGGTATATGTGACTTGATTAGCTATTCATCATATTTAGGTCAGTTAATGCGTCTGGTAATTAATTCGCTAATCTCTGTGAATGAATTATCCTTTGAACTTTTGGTTCACATTATTTAGTACGAGGATCAATGATATTTCATTCTAACTCATTTCTATTTCCAACTGCATTTTATCTCCCACCCTGATGTTGGGAATGTTAATCCATTGAGATGGATATCAATTAACTGAGATGTAAATAAATCTCTTGTTGAAGGCTCTATAAACCATCATATATTCCCAATCATCATCATATATTCCCAATCACCTTTTAAGGTCCCATCTTCGTGCGTCATGGTGGATCAATTTCAATATATGTCGCACAACAAAATCTTAGATGGGCAATATTTGGTTCCTGACCAAAAACCAACTATAATGGGGAGAAACTATTACCAAGTATTGGCTTGATGTGAATAAATGTTACTGCATGTAAAATCAAATGTAAACATGAACTTTTGCTTTCATGATCATTGACATTGCAATCAATAGTAGACGTTTTAGTGACAATCTCAATGAAAGCAATATGTGTATGAACATAAGCAACTAGTATTTCAATATTTAGGAATTGAATTCACCAAATATGCCATTTTGGAATAATGTGCTTGATATCTTATTAATTACGCCATATACCACACAAACTTCTGGTTGCGCACTTGATAACCATTGAGACGATGCATCAATTTTAAATACTAAATGGTATCATGTTAGGATATGCGTATCCTTTAATCAATTCCAAAATATATAGTGATACTCACGCTACTTTATATGGCAAATATATAATTTTGCTTAAGAGCAAACATTACATGCTATGCATCAGATTGAAGAATTTTTCTTTATGTTCACATCATCATCGACTCGGTGTGGTCTTACCGGTCATGCCAACTAATTAAATAATTATGATCCATAAACTAAACTTCTAGTTTATGATCGAATGTATTACTTGCACGTATGTAATACAAAACATAAGATATGAGAGTATGTATGGAATTTTCAAACCATCATCTCATTATTAACATGACCATCATTACAATTCCAAATAGTCGATCTCATCATTACAAATTTCTCAATTATCTCCATGATCATTACCTTTACAATGATCAATATGTAGTCACATTCACTTCAGGGAATGGAGTATAAACGAAACAAGCTTCATAACTTTTCATTATTTACTCAATCACAAGAATATGAGATGATTTCAAACTTGTCATACTCTCTTGATGATATGGTTACTTCAGGAGCACATCTCATATGTGCCAAATTATTAGACATGTTGCACTTTTGCTTGTCTAATACACGACAAGAAATATGAGAGAATAATATATCTTATTCTCTTATAATTACTTCCTTAGTGTGCCACTTCTTGTGGTCGATTTCAATATTAACATCGTTGATCTTATTATCCACATGATGATCATTAAAATTTCCTCATTCATTATTAACAAGGCTGATCTTGTTATGAACATGATGATCATTACAACTTTCTCATTTACGATGATCATAACTTCTATAACGATCATTTTGTAATCATCATATTATTAACAAAACTGATCTCATTAACATGAGCAACATAACAATTTTCACAATTACCATAATCGTGATTTTATTATAGCATTGCATTCACTTCAGGGAATGGATTATAACCACAAAACTTTCATGGTGGAATCATTACAACTTCCTTAGTTGTGTACATGATCTTTAACCTTTATACCGATCATTTTTCATCACATTCACTTCAGGGAATGGATGAGAACTACACCACTTTCATGGTGGTCATTTCAAACCTTATATATTCTTTAATAATCTTGCCACTTCAAGAGCATATTTGAGGTTTGACAAACAAAATTTGTAATATCCGATTTTCATTTATAAATAAACTTCTCTTCATGTAACATCAACTAAGAAGTATATATATGTCCGAGTCATATAATGTTACCTTTCTAACATCTTACGACCTTTTGTAACAGGATAAAGAGATACAGTGAGCATGACACTTTGATGTCAAATCAAAGCAAATTTCTACTCTTTATGGAGGGTAACAATAAACCACAACTTTGGTTTAATTGTTCTATTTGATATTATGTATATAAAGAAATAATAGCATGTATATAATACATGATGTTATAGCATGTCACCATATAAAAATGAGTTAGAATAAGCCTTCATGCCTTTATGAAATATGAAACTTTTCATCACCAATAAACAAACATAGATAATTTATGTAATAACTTATAACGGTATAACTAATCATATGAATATGATACATACACATTAATGTTTGCACTTATTTTAAACATATCTCCGTAAAGTCTCCATGATAAAAGTATGATCAATAACTCTTTTTGTATGATATGTTCATTCTACAAATATACATATCTCTTTTTCCACACAAATATTTCAAATCTAAACATGGATACAATAATGTCTACAATTATCATGGTAATTAAAAGGATGATGCCATCAGTTGAATTAAGATTACTACTTTATAGATAAAAAAATGTATACATTTAGTTTTTTTTTATGCCATAATCAATGAATTTATAATATTATATGATACTAACCATGTCAATGTAAATAACTAAATGTGAAAGGTCACGCGAGTCCAACATAACTTTTATACTTACTTTAGGGTCAAATCAATTACATATAATAGCTTCTTAACTCTTATTGTACAATCATTTCATGTTAAAATTCAAAACATGTTAACATGCACTTTAATAAAAAAACAAATAATTAACACAATTGAAATAAAAAACTAAAGACAAATCTAATAATATTGATTAAACCATTAAATTAATATATATCTATATATGGGGATAAAAGAAGTTATGACCAGTTATAATATAATTCACTATACATGTTGAAATATAAAACATAATTGAACATACTTTAATGAAATAATAAATATAAATCTCCATCTAACAAAAAATCGTATTAGTTATAATATGGATTATTTAGGGAGATTAAAGAGAATAACAAAACAAATCTCTAACACAACCCATAATTGTATGAATTACAATATGGATCATGTATGTGAGAATAAAGAATAATGATAAGTTAGAGTATGTGGTATACCTGATGATGGTGCAAGCAGTTCGTGCTGATAACGTGTTGTAAAACAACGGCCTACTAGCAACTAATATACAACATGTGTAGATATAATAACATGGATTAGAGAGAATAGATAATAGAATACTTCATTCTTATTGATTGAGTGTGTAATCAAGAAATACAAGGAAGCCTCTATATATAAGGCTCTTACATTAATACAAAGAATACAAAGAGATGGGAGTTGGAATGTGGATAGTCACCATAATAATTTATTTATAACATTAGTAATATTATTTCATATGAGAGAGAATTAAAATGGAGGGTTACCACCCCCTAAGAGAAAACAAGTTAAATCAAAAGTTAGAATAAGGTAGGTAATAACCCACTGGTAAGATACAAAACCTCTTTAGTAAGACTTAAGTTTATATCTGAGCAAGTGAAATTAGACGTTAAAAAAAATATACGTTGAACATCTCCTTAAGTATATTAACACGTTAACAAACTAATGTAAATACATCAGTTATCTTGTAATGAATATGGACAAATCCCGACAAAGCTAATTTAACATGATCATTTTTTTTTAAACGGCCAAACAAACTTTATTAATAAGCTAGCAAGGAGCTAGCGAAAAACAACCCAGGGGGCAAGGCCCAACAAACATACAATCCAACATAACCAAAAACAAATGCCCAAACAAACAAAGTGCCGACCCTACCTCATCCGAAGTGTATCAAATTTATCCCAAGAGTCTCATGACATATTCGAAAATCTACCTCTATTAGTTATCCACAAGTATGACATGACTTTTACTCCTTCAAACACCTTCCGCGTTGACACTTGCTTAGCGTTAAAGATAAGATCATTCCTAGGTCTCCGGATGCTCCAAAATGTTGTAAGAATCAGTTCTAACGTTTACACCAATCCATCGCACTAGCCTCCTTTTAAGTTTTAGCAGTTTTTGTTACAATATTAATATTAGAGTTAAGTGCATAATAATTCATATTAAAAGTTTAGTTTGAATTTCCTTTCAAAAAGCACATACATGACAAACAATGTTCACCAACCAATTACATGATTGGTCATTTTCACCATCATGTATAAAAGATTTGTTAAGTTTCTTAAATTGACCACCAAGTCCTTGAAAGATTATAAATTTTATCTCCCCTTACATCCCCTCTCCAAAAAGTGAAAAACATCATACTCTTTACCAAGCAAAACACAATATGAAAATTATGCATATAATTTCTATGTTTTTATACTAAACCGTGGGATTGAAATGTGTTTATATAAACATTTGATAAAAACGACCACATAAAATATGACCGTTTAAAAGTCAAAAAGTGCAAAAAATCCACATATAATCGGTCAAAAAGGAATTAAATACAATAAAATTTCGACCGTTGCATTTTATTTCCCACACTACCAGCCCGTTAGATAGAATCAGAAAACGGTTCACGGGACCCCTACCAGCACGGGTGGCGGCGGTGTTACCGTGCTGGTAGTGGGGTACCCGTGCCCTAATCTGGTAGCGCCTCGTCCCCCTAACCAAAAAACTTTTGATGGAGATTCTGCCCGGTGAATATATCGGTGGACCAAATCAAAGAAGATGCGTACGCTAGGGATGAACACATAGAGCCGAATACCGATATCGTCCCGTCCCGATCCCAACTGAACCGATTCCGAACCAAGGGTGTTCGGTATCGGTATCGGTACCCACAATTAGAGGTTTCCAGTTTCGGTATTATTGGTATCGGTACGAGATCGGTATGGTATCGGTATTTTAAGATAAAATATCGATACCATACCGGTACCGTACCGTATGTGTTCAGTATCGGTATTCGGTTTAGGGTGTTTTCGGTATCGGTTTTTTCAAAATCGGTTGGTACCGATACCGTCCCGAGCTCATCCCTAGCGTACACACGGATCAAATGACTCTCGAAATCGGCACCGCCATGTTAGGAGAAATGACTACATTTTAATATCCTAGATATGTTATAATAGTTTTTGGTTTTGCTTTTGCTTTTGCTTTGTGGTTTGCCGTTTGTTCTTATGGTGTAGTTTGGAGCCAGTGTTTTATATGCATATGTAAATTGTTGTTCAATTTATTTTTATTTATTATTTTTTTTTTTTGTAACTAACTATTATTATATCCTTAAATCAACCCTTAAAAACTCTAAAAAGATTAAAAAAAAAGAAAAAGAAAAAAAAAAGAAAAAATCTTTTCAAAGATGATGAAAAATGCATCCAAAGTGACACAAGAATTGCCCATGTTTGGGTCCAAATTACACAAAAGTCATCACTTCACACGCCTCTCACTTTCCTTGAGAAAAACAGTAACGACTGCAGGTCAAGCATACCCATTCATTTTTATTATTATATTATTATTATTATTATTATTATAATAATTATTATTATTATTCTTAGTCGTCGCTTCAACTTTCTTTCATACCAACATGGCTTCCTTTCCTTCTTTGACCCGATTATCAACTACAATTTTCTCTTCCACCCATTAAAACAATCACAACACTCCTTCCTCATCCATACATGTTAAAGATCTTGATTCACACACTGTAAGCTCTTTATTTTTTTTCCCATTTTAATCCCTTTCTGTTGCTGTATCTGTTCAGTTTTTGCATAATTTGATGTGGGTTTGTTGGATTTTTGATTCTTTGAGTTAAAGTTTATGTTTTTTTATCTGGGTATGTGTTAATTTTGCAGGGGAAGATGTTTTTTTTTTATTTTTTATTTATTTTTAATTATTCTAGTGTTGTTTTGAGTGTTTCTTGATTAGGGTTTTTGATGTCTTAATTGAGTGATTATTATATGAATTGTTGCTGTTTTTTATGTTGTGAATTTTAGACTTTGGTTGATTATGATTGGGAAATTTTGGATTTTTTTTTTTTTTTTTTTTTTTTTTGGGATTTTTTGGTGCTTATTGTTTATGAGTGATTGACTTTATGAAGTATTTTAGTTTACTTTTGGTTACCAAATAATTTACCTTTTAAGCTACTCTATACAAAGACAAAAGTGTTATTCATAGTTTTCTCCTAAAAGATAGATTCTTGCAAATGTTTATGTTATGTTTGTTCTTAATTAGGTCTTTAGTACCACTAGAAGAGTTATTATTAGTTATTACATCTTCGAATGCGTCCAAATATCAACGCGTGCACCACGTTTTATTATGGCGGATTATGTGATTCTGATTGTTTGCTATCGTTCCAGGATTGTTTCGTGAAACCCAAGGTTTCGTATACCTAAAGCCGCAATCTTTTTGCACAATGGGCCGTGTTCAAATGATGACAAGAGTCAATACACGAATGATAGTTTATTTGTCTGTTTGGATACTTGTATGTATTGGTTACAGCGATGCGGTTCAAAGTGACATTGATTGCCTAAGATCCATTAAACAATCGCTCCAAGATCCAGAAAATCTGCTTTCTACATGGGATTTTAATAACAGTACCGAAGGTTTCATATGTAGATTTACGGGGATTGAATGTTGGCATCCGGACGAAAGTAAAGTTCTGAATATCCGCCTTTCTGACATGGGGTTAAAGGGTCGGTTTCCTCCTGGGCTGAAAAAGTGCACTTCGTTAACGGGCTTGGATCTTTCAAGCAATAAACTTGACGGGCCCCTCCCGAACAACATGTCGGATTTTATTCAGTTTGTAACGAGTCTTGATCTTTCATCAAACAATTTATCAGGAGAGATCCCGGGCAGTATTTCAAACTGTTCATTTCTTAATGTTATTAGACTCAGTAATAACCAGTTTACGGGCCAGATTCCATATGAATTGAGTAAGCTTGATCGGGTTAAGGAGTTTGATGTTTCTAATAATCGTTTGACGGGTCAAGTTCCGAGTTTTAAGAATGCTACTACTCTTAGCTATGCAGGGAATCTCGAATTATGTGGGAGGCCTTTGCCTGCTTGTGAAGGAGGTACCAAGAAAACACGCATGGGTGTGATTATTGGGGCGGCACTTGGTGGTGCTACACTCGCGGCCTTACTTGTAGGTGGCGCGATGATGTTCTTTATGCGAAGAGTTGTTAGAAAGAAAGAAGAAGATCCTGATCAAAATAAATGGGCCCGGAGTATCAAAGGAACTAAAAAGATCAAGGTAAGATGATTCAATCCTTACACTGAGGTCGATATCATGTCCGTTCGGATAAGTTTTGTGGGTCAAAGTTGGTTAGTTTGGATTGATTTGCAACCTTTTTTAGTAATTACTCTGTTATATTATATATGGTTACAAAACTTATGTTCTTTCAATAGTAAAATGGTTTTTCAAAAAGAAAGTTTTACACTAAGTTTGCAGCTTTTGAACCGTTTTGACCCATTTGAGCGCCATAGTTTTTCTGTCGTACTCATTTGGCAAAATGAGTGGGCCGGGGGAGTGGAACCGGTAAAAATATGTACTTTCTTGTACGAGCCGGGTCAGACTGGGTTGACCCAAAACTCTTTTGTGTCTAAAAAGTTTCATGTTTTTATTTTATAAATTTTTAGCGTGCCAAATATGATTACGAACGTTTTAAATAATTCACTACGTTTGAATTTTGAAACGGGTCAAATCGCGACCTCTCTATAAATGTATAATCTTCTGTTCATTTTCTATTTCTGTTGCCTTAAATTTACCAACTTTTAATGGAATTGCAGCTCTCAATGTTTGATAACCCGGTTTCGAAGATGAGATTAAGTGATCTAATGAAAGCAACCAACAGTTTTAGCAAAGAAAACATCATTGGATCAGGAAGAACAGGTTCTCTATACAAGGCAACACTCGAAGACGGAACCTCACTCATGATAAAAAGATTACATGATACTCAACACTCAGAGAAAGAATTCGCGTCAGAAATGGCAACACTCGGGAACGTGAAACATCGTAACCTCGTGCCACTTCTAGGGTTTTGCGTCACGAAACAAGAACGGTTTTTGGTTTACAAGTACATGTCGAACGGTACTCTACATGATAATTTACATCCCGTTGGTGATAACGCGTCACATATGGAATGGTGGGTCCGGTTAAAAGTCGCTGTAGGTGCAGCCAAAGGGTTTGCATGGCTCCATCATAACTGCAACCCGCGAATCCTTCATAGAAACATAAGCTCCAAATGCATCTTATTGGATCAAGAATTCGAGCCCAAAATCTCTGATTTTGGGCTCGCTAGGCTTATGAATCCGGTGGACACACATTTAAGCACCTTCGTTAACGGTGAGTTTGGTGATATTGGTTACGTGGCACCTGAATACGCAAGTACGCTAGTAGCCACACCAAAAGGTGATGTCTATAGCTTCGGGGTGGTGCTTCTGGAGCTAGTAACAGGTGAAAAACCGACCCATGTGTCTAAAGCTCCCGAAACCTTCAAGGGCAACTTAGTCGAATGGATCTCTGATTTATCAGCAGAATCAAAGCTTCATGATTCAATAGACGAGTCATTAGTCGGGAAAGGATACGATAGCGAAGTTTTCCAGGTTCTTAAGATCGCGTGTAGCTGCGTGCTGCCAGCTCATAAAGAACGACCCTCAATGTTTGAAGTGTACCAATTTTTACGCGCTATTGGTCAAAAATACAATTTTACCGCTGACGACGAGATCTTGATGCCGACTGATAGCGGTGATGCAGGCGACATAGAACTCATCGTGGCTCGGGAAGTGAAAGGGAAGAAATGATTGATAAGGTAACGCGTAAGCGATTCGAAGTAAGGTGTATGTAGTATATGATGATGTTGTATGGTTGAATAAATGTTATTACTATAGCAAATATATATATGTTTTGGTTAAAGTCCTATAGCCTATAGGTTTTTGAATTTGGTGTATGTAACTGAATTTTCTTGAGGAATATGAATGAATGAATGTGTATTATTTGAAGTAAGGTTATTAAAGAGGACAGTAATGGAAATGGATTATGGATAGGTGTAGTGGGTCAAACCGAACCGGGTTTGGGATAACAATTCAAGCCGGTCGAACTAAATACTCATCACATATTGTTTCGGTTGAATACATTTGAACCGTTTCTATGTGAATTGGTCACTTATGTGTTTGGAAATGGATTTCATATTTTTATATTTTCTTAATCTTGTAAAAGCTCTTTGGTGATTCATATACTATCAAGAGCATGGCTGTAAAATTCTCGTTTAGGCGTCGATTACTTGTATACCGATACATATAACGAATACTTAAAATCGGTACGGGTATGAGTATTTGAGAAAAAAATGCTCATTCCCAAGTGTTGGATAATCCCCTTTGACTCATTCTTATAGTTTACACACTTTTGTGGCGGCCCAACGTCTATCGTCGAATGACAATCGGCGGTAAGGTTTTCTCTGAGGACAAAGAGGTCCCGTAAGCCGGTGTTATGCCTCTCTGTAGAAATACTCAGTGGGTTCTGATATGGGACCGGTCTCACAGCCGTGCTTGTGGCTGCTTAATTTAACCGTCCAGTTTGTAATATCTTGAAGGTCGCTATAAAAAAATAAAATAAAACGAGAAATTAATATCTTCAAAATGAAGAAGGTAGTTGGAAAGCCAAAGGCATTATAGCCCAGTGGCATATTGGTAGTGAGATAAGACTTAGGGACTATAAGTGTATGTGTAGTGGGCGTTTTAGGGGGCGTTTTGCACCTCCATAGCGTTGGGAACACTGCCCCCGCCGACGCTATGGAGGCATTATGGGGGTGAGGGTTATGGAGATAACGGGCGTTTTGGCATTGGTTTTGATGATATAACCGTTGGGACCATAATCATTCAAATATCTAATTCACTGTAAATAACAAAAAAAAAGGCTAATGAATTGAATGATTAAGAGAAGATTTACCTTCTGTGTAAAAAACCCTAAAACACCGATGAAGATGAAGTTAAAAGAGGAAAAGAAAACAGCGGCCATATTATTTTTTATGGAGGTGAGTGTTATTTTTTAATTAGGCATGGGTCTTAGACCATCCACATTCACAAACAAACAAAGTACATTCTCTCTCTTCAATCTACACAACCCAACCTTAACACACATTCACAACCTAACTCAATCTAAACATATTTTTTTTAAAAGAATTCGGTTTTTAATAAAATTTATATCGGAATGTTCACAAAAAAAAGTTAAGAAATACAGTGTATTTAGTTTTTTTTTTAAAACTTAAATATTATAAGTTATTTAAGTAATTAAGTTAGTGGGGTGGTTTATTTGATTGCAAACATGGTTACCACCACAAACCGTTTGGGGTTTGTTTGCAAACAATTGAATTTTTTAATATTATTTTCACATGTTTGTTTGCCAATGGGAATGGTCTTAGAGGGTTGGTCCAGTAGTCAACTTCTATTGTACTTATTTTATATTTTATCAAGGTCTATATAACAGTTGTTATTTATAAAGCCTCATAAAGCTCATTTCCATTATACCCATACATTTTATTACTTTATAATATTTTATTTTTCATAAGCCTAATGGAGCCCTGAAATGATGACTTGGTAATGGAATATGATCGCACTCATAACATGATTATTAAAAATAAAAGGTAGTTGGAAAACGTGATCACAATTAAAGACACTCTTGTTCTTGTAATCCACATCCCAATTTTCCACAATTGGGTTCTCCGTTTCATAGAACCATGAAACCATAATCAAACCAATCCTTCACCAATCAATCCCCTCTTCAATTCCTACACAAATTAACAATCTTTTTCCCAAATTATCCACAAATTAACAATCTTTTTCCCAAATTATCCACAAATTAACAATCTTTTTCCCAAATTATCCACAAATCAACAATCTTTTTCCCAAATTGTGTTGACCCAAATGGAATTCAACACAATAAAAATCAAATCAACATTCACCTCACCATTTGAAAGCTCCCCAAGAGCAGATGATGACAACTCACCATTCAGAAAGCCACTCAGTTTATGGCCAGGTATGTACCATTCACCTGTAACTGCTGCTCTATGGGAAACCAGGTCCAAAATCTTTGAAAGACTTCTTGACCCACCTAAAGATGCACCCCCACAAAGTGAATTGCTCACCAGAACACCTTCTCAGAGTAGGACTACTATTCTTTATAACTTTTCTACTGATTATATATTGAGGGAACAGTATAGGGATCCTTGGAATGAGGTTAGGATTGGGAAGTTGCTTGAGGATCTTGATGCTCTTGCTGGCACCATTTCTGTTAAGGTATTGGTTTTTTTGATGTGACTAGAAGTGATCCCGCGCTACGCAGCGGGGAAAACCAATTTTGAATGAAAGTTAAATGGAAATGTAGACAAAATAGTAATAATAACAATAATAAAAAAACCTAAAACTAAAATATTGTAAAAATAAAAAAAAATCTTTAGTTTTCCCGAACGTCTTCTAGGAGGTTTGTTGTATTTTTGTCCCATCGTGGTTTCTAGCCCGTGTCGATTTGGCCAAAGAACTTAAAAGAACCCAAACTTGTTTTAAACTCAAACCGGTTTGAGAAAAAAAAGGGTTATCTCTAGGCTAATTTAATGTAATGGACACTTTTCGAGCCTTTTTTTTCTCTATTTTGTTGTCAAAGATGTTGAAATATAAGTTTCTTAAAAAACACTTCAATATCCATTTAGTCTCAATAATTCATTTATTCGGAAGCACGAATAGAGAACTTGAACCGATATGAATATCTGGTAATAATTGCATCGAACTCATCTCCTCACGTACATTCAAATTATATTCTGTGCAAGGGTATTTTTATATATAATGTTCCTAATAAGTAATACAGTGCTTTTTAGAAATAGATAACTTTAAGTCTATTTATTTGTTCCTTAGTTATAAATTTCTTTAATTTTGTTTTGTTCTAATTATATATGTATCTCTACCTTATTTTTTTATTTATAAATATAAAAATTATTGTTGAGAAAATGCATTTATTTCATTTAATTATAATTATAAGTTTATTAAATAAAGTATTAATTAGTTAGAAGTTTATATTAAATAATGTATTAATGATTTGATGTAAATTACAATGATATCCTTCTATAATGATGTTAAATTACTTTGTTGCCCATCTAGAATGCACTATATAATAGTATAGATGGTTATAATAATAGTTTGGTTTTTGTTGTCTTTTTATTGTTAATTGCTAAGGCTGACCGGTGTGCAACCGCGCCCCATGCACCTCAGCCATTCTCCCTTCAATAGCCCCCTCCATTTCCTGTCTTGGTTTAAAAAAGCGCGCCTCGCACAAAAGCAACGAGGTCTAAGCGCATTGCGCAAAGCGCAAAAATCGTGAGATTTTCGTACCTGAAGCGCACACAAATTATATAATTTTTTTATATATCCCATGATTTTTTAGCTTCATTTACCCAAAATATAGCTATAAATAAGGTTTTTATGTGATTTTACCCATATGTACAAGCCAAAAACACCACGGTACAACATTTTTATGCATAAAAAATACCTTGTGTACGTGAGGCGCGCGCCTCAGGGTGAAAAGCGCCTGAAATTTGACAAAAAAGCGCCCTAGGTGCCCTAGGCTAGGCCTTGATGCGCCGGGGGGGGGGATTGAACCATTGCCAGCCCAATAACGAGCGTCAATAGATGCTTTTGTGGCCCACTTCAATTTAAACTAATAAAAAGGGAAAATAAGGGAAGGGGCGCCATTGGAGGGCTTTATTCCATTTATTGGCGTTATTGGAAGGAGACAATGGAGCCCCTGTTGACGTGGCGCTGGGGTGGCATAATGGAGCCCCTAGGGCTCCATTCCACACTGATCAGCCTAAGGGTGCATCACACATTGTTTTGTCACTTCAATGCATCACTCATTTCTGTTCTTTTGATAAATTCCAAATCTTTTGACAAATTTTAATTCAAAATCCAGTTTCTTCAAATTCCGGTTCCATAGTTATCAAAGGCGCTAGCTGCACTGAAGGCGCGTAGGCCTCGCTTTGGGCCTTGCTGCAAGGCGTAAAAAAAAAGAGGGCCTGAGATTAAAAAAAAAAAAAAAAAGCAGACAAAGTAAAACAGCAAAAATATATTATGTATTAGAAAAATAATACTATTGTTGAAATAAAAATAAACAAAAGCTATTATATAACATTTAGAGAATTTAGCTAGAAACATTCCGGAATTTTGGGACTCTCGCCGGAATCTGCGCCTAAACCATCACCTGGAGAATTAAAGCGCAATTTCCTTGACTTTAAACAACTATGTCCACTTCCTTCAAAAAAGTTCTACGGAGTGCAAACCAAACATATCCTAATAACGAACATATATCTATGCATTCATATTTTTCATATATTGTTTTCCTTCTCTGGATGTTGTTTTCTCATATGTGTGTGTGTGAATCTAGCATTGCTCTGATGACGATAGTATGACAAGGCCACTATTGTTGGTTACTGCATCTGTTGACAAAATGGTCCTGAAGAAAACAATTAGTGTTGATTGTGATTTGAAAATGGCTGGAGCGGTTATATGGGTCGGACGGTCCTCCATTGAAGTTCAACTTGAAGTCATTCAATTGACAACTGGTATGTATATCTCAATAATCAAAGTGCTTAAAGTTTAGAATTGTTAGGTTATGTGGAGTTGGGAGTTTCGACCCGTTTCTGGTTCTGGTGTATCTCTAACGGGTTAAATAGCATAACATTAAATCATAGTTATCAAAAGTCATCGCCTTGACCGCCTAGGCGACCAATTTCCTAGAAGCCACTAGATCCCGCTTTTCCCTCCTAGATAAAAAAAGCCACTGTCTAATTTTTAAAACCTAATCCCCTGACTAATATAATCGACCAATACTTACCAATTTATAGAAATATATCTAAATCTTAATCAAATATTTTTTTTAAAATATATTTGATTTTTAAAACACCTCAACTCATTGATTTATCATCAATTGATTTTTTCTACTACATAGTTATCAACGGCGTGTTAATTCTTTTAGCAGGTATGGCTAAATCAGTCAGTTTATATTTATATTATTTTATAAGATGATTGTTATTTGTAATGATTTGGTGATTTTTTTATTTTTTTATTTGCGCTTTTTTTTTCCTTAGGCCCGCGTTTTTTTGCACTTCTCGCCTAGGCCACAGGAGGAGCCTAAGCGCCTTGAGTGCGCCTCACGCCTTTGATAACTATGCATTAAATTAAATCAGTATGAAGAATATAAATAAAATTGTTTCGGTTCAACCAACCTGGCCCATTTTTAGTGTACTGAAAATCAACAGGAGCTGACATGGCATTTTTTATTTTGCAGATAGCTCGGAGATTATAGAAACAGTAGCTCTAACGGCTAACTTCATATTTGTGGCACGTGATTCGAAAACCGGGAAAGCAGCTCCCGTGAATCGACTCTCACCGGAAACCGAGACAGAAAAATTACTTTACGAAGAAGCGGATGCTAGAAACAATTTAAGAAAACTAATGAAAGTGGAAAGAAAAGGGATTGAAGAGAAAGGAGAAAAAAGCCGACTTGAATCATTATTAGCGGAAGGGCGTATATTCTGTGATATGCCAGCATTAGCAAATAGAGATAGCATTCTTCTTAGAGATACCTGCCTTGAAAACTCATTGATTTGTCAGCCGCAACAACGGAATATTCATGGGCGTATTTTTGGAGGGTTTTTGATGCATCGGGCCTTTGAGTTGGCCTTTTCAACTGCATATACTTTTGCTGGATTGATGCCGTATTTTCTTGAAGTTGACCATGTTGACTTTCTAAGACCTGTGAGTACCTCATTGCTAACCTTACTTCTGCTAGCCTATTTTTATTGAATTGAAGTTGTCTTAAGATGACAAAGCGATAGTTCTAGAGGTGGCAAGTTGGATCTATTCACTTATGAATGGTTGAGTCAGGTTATGTTTTATCTCTGACGGTCCAAACGAGTAAATAAGTATGAAATTAGATAATAAACGAACCTAATGGGTTAAAAGTCGCCCTACACGTTTCTTTAATGCATAAACCTTTTAAATCATTTTAGTCAAAACATATTTTTCTGTAATTTTATTCGACGCTATAATTATATAGAAAAAACATATTTTTCTGTAATCTTACAAGTACCAAAAATAAAATGCACCCAACCTGCTCATTTTGGGTGACGGGCCGACTCCTAAATATTATATATATTTTTAAAACTTTTGTAAATACTTAATATGTTAAACATGATGACAAAAGACTTTATTACATTAAAGAAATTTAAGAGGTTTGATGTGTTGGAATGTATTATTATGGTCCACTTGACTTGTTTTCTTTCTTTCTTTGTCTTTTTTTTTTTTTTTTTTGTTTGAACGGCTAACGGTATACAACTCCTAGTCCCTACTAAATTACGCCAAATCATCACCTTGCTTGGGATTGAACCCGAGACCTCCCTTAAGAGGTTAAGTTGCTTCTTTTACCTTTATCATTTGACCATTAGACATAAAACATAGCCCAGATTGACCCATTGTAGTAAACTGGTTGAAATCGCCACTTCATCCGTATTTATTCTCATCATCATCATCATACTCAGTTAATCCCACCTATAGCAAAGCTAAGGTAGGGTCTGAGGAGGGTAAGATGTAGACAGCCTTACCTCTACCCCTAAGAATAGAGAGGCTGCTTCCAGTGAGACCCCCGACTCGATGTGGTTTGGTATCAAGCCTTGGACATAAGGCACAGAACACTTAGCAATTGGGACAAACCCGATCAGTGCATGTACCCCTTTGTCTTTTGGCTATCAACGCCACCACATGATGCATGATTAACCGTCCGTCGTTTTTAACGTTATTTTCACGAAATTAGTAAAATAACGTTAAAACTAGTGCAACTTTACTTTTGCCCCCTGAGGGCCACACATATATACATTATATGCGCACACCGTAAGTGGGGCATGTAGTAAAATGGTTGAAATCGCCACACATATTTATTCTATTTAGCTATTTAATAAACTGATTATTTAAGTTGCAAGATTATATCAAGCCATTCATGGTTGTTTTCCTTCTGTTACGTCGCGATAACTGTTTACGTTGTCAATACCCTCAACTTGTTATGCTTTTGTGTCTACTGGCATTCTAATTTTTGTTTTCTCAGGTGGATGTTGGCGATTTCTTACGATTCAAATCATGTGTCCTATACACAGAGTTTGAACATGCAGAACAGCCTCTGATTAACGTTGAAGTTGTTGCACACGTTACAAGGCCCGAACTGAGGTCTAGTGAGGTATGTTTCATTCTCAAACTTCTAATTTATTATCCACTTAAATCGTTAATTTAAAACAATCTAAACGAAGGGTACAATAGTCCTTTCACACGGACTTGGGTGTAAATGAATCGAAAATACCACTTGGGCGTCGTGTTAACCTTGTCAATGGCCTAATCCTATGCATACATGATCCCAGTTATTTATTAACAAGTCTGAAAATTGTTAGACAAAAAGTGTTACTGGTCAACTAAAACTGACCCGTCTCGCTCCACCCCATAAAGTTTATTTACCCGTTTGGCTCATCAACGTGCAGGTTTCAAACACGTTCTACTTCACATTTACTGTCCGTCCTGAGGTGAAAGCCAACAATAATGGGTTTAGGATTCGTAAAGTGGTCCCCGCCACAGAAGAGGAAGCGCGCACAATGTTAGAACGCATGGATGCTGATTCGTTGCTGTCGAAAGAAACTGTTTAAATTTCAAACTACCTTATAAACATCTAATAATAATAATAATAATAATCATAATCAATGTTAAGAAGAAAGTATCATAATTTTGAACCTTAGAGATGAACCTGTTTCTGAGTTTATTGGTTGTCTGAAGAACTGTAGTAGGAAATAATGTACCAACCAACTACCAGATTTTGAGTTTCATGCTTCATCGGTTTAGTTATCGTTATATTTAGTTTTTTTTGGAAGGTGATTTTTCTATGTTGTGGCAGAGATCATCACAACCCCCCAGAAGGGGATCCCCTAGCCACTCTACAATGGTCAGACTATGTTTAGTTGATCACCTATTTGTCCCATTTATCATGATTTTTTTTTTTTTTTTTTTTTTTTTTTGGCTTTTCTAGTGCGAGTATAAAGATGAACTGGGGCCTGGGTTGATTGATTGATTGAATGTAACTAATTGTTTATGATGGACATAAACCTATGTTAACATATTAACAACCAAATTCTAAAGATCAAGAAGAAATCAAAGCTCAACATTGCGTCAACGGCTGCTGAAAATTGATTTCTGAAGAACCAAGCAGCGGCGGCTGCGCTGCAGGCTCTCCCCGAGGGCCAAGGAATGATAACATCCCCAATCGCTATTGTTGGCCCAGTTTTCGGGCCACAAAGCGCTGAAGGTGAACACAAACAGGAGGTTAGATCGGATCCAGGCTTAGACTGGTCGAGCCATTTCATGTGTTCGCGGAGTGTTTCTCTTTAAAGTAGGATTTTTAAGTTTCAGAATTTTGCATTTTAGCCTCCTAGCTTCAAAAATTATAACATAATAATAGATAAATTTAATATTTATTACTATAGGGAAAGGTTATCTTGAAAACACTAAATATTGTGAGAACCGTGAAAACAAACCAAAAAATCAATCAAAATAAAAAAAAAAAAAAATCCAAACCACATTATAATTGAAATTCAACATTAAAAAATGAATTTTATTTCCATGCAATTCATCTTTTTTGAAAAAACATTTTAAAATTAACTTTTTACACATGTGTAAAAACAATTTATTTTTCTATTCCTTTAAATTTTTACGCGTTAATTGTGTTTTTGAGATTGTATTTTAATAATAAAGAAATTTTGAATTAGAATGATTTTAGGTAGCGTTCTCGCAGTTCACACGAAATGTATGTGCTCTCAAATTAACCTTCCCATGTTACTATACTTCTAACATATATAAATAATTGTTTATTTAATTAAAGATTATGAAATTTAACGGAATTGATCCAGCTTTTAGCTTTTAGGGAGATTTTGATAAATAATTTTATAATGGTTGGGAAATATTAAGTTTGAAGAAATTTAAAGCGGGATTATAAGTTGATGTATTACAACTGGCATAGACACTTGTAGTAGGTTGGCAAGTTACTAAGCTGAGGAGACATCTCCATGCGCTGCTTGTTGTGGGTCCCGTAGCTCCACTCCTAGACCATTGTAGGCTTGTATGAAGTTCAAGCTCGACAAAAGCGTGTTTTCGCCTCTTCTAGACTCTCATTGGCTATTTCATGGACCGCATAATAACTGGTGCTAAAAGTGGAAAATATTAAGTTTTGAAGAAATTTAAAGAGGGATTATATGCTGATGTATTACGACTGGCTTAGCCCGCTTGTAGTAGAGTGGCATGGTATTGGCTCGACGAGACGTCTTATGCGCTAGTTGTGGGTCCTGTAGCTTACTCATGGCCCAATTTACGCCCGTTTGAAGTTCACGCTCGTCGGAATCAAGTTTTTGTCTCTTCTAGACTTTTATTGACTATTTATGGGTTGTAGAATCATTGATGCTAAAAGTGGACGCCTAATTGTAATATTAAAGACCTAAAATGTCAATCTCCTTGATGTTTCACGACATGTACACTTCATAGACACACACAAAAAAAAAGACCAAGAAGTGATAATAGCCGAGGGAAGGCCTTAAGTGAGAATAAGAGCACTAGACAAGCGTCATCCCCCATACATGGTCTTACGATTGTGCGGACACCTGTGTTTTGGGTATACAGTTACTCGGGCTTGGTTAATGTGACCCACTTTGTGAGGAGGCACCCTTATCCTATTGGTTTGCTTGAGCACCTTGTCTTGTTCCCATTGGTTTCTCTTAGTAAGGTTGCAGCATAAGAGCTCAAAGATTGGTGAAATAGGAGCGATAGATATAGCATCTTGAAACCAACTTGTGGTGTATGTTGAGGATAGTCAACGATCACGCTTGGCTCATGGGTTTGGGCTTAACACAATAAGGCCCATCAAAACCTTACCCTAGGGGTTCCCTATATAAGGGATACATGACCTCAAAGGTAGGTATCTTTTTCTTCCTCCCTTCACCTAATTCATTCTCATAACTTTCTATTCATACATTGATGTACACATTTATCTATGGTGAATCTTATACTGGCTTGAGCATTGGAGGGTGGTCCAAAGACCTCGGTCTGTGACCCTTCTAATGAGTTCTTTACGATTTTGCAGATCTTGATTGAGAATGAGTAGATGAGGTGATGCACTGACCTCTTGTTGAAGACGGATCAAATACTTGGTCTAGATCCATGTTTATTCTGTATGTATTGTTCTTTTTCCCAATGTTGTAGAAGTCGCTAGACACCATCTACTCAGTCAACTAGAGTTGCAAGTACCTGGCCAGAAAGGGAGTACTCAGATATGGTAAATTATAAAGAAAAGTAATTATTGGGAGTCATATATTTGGAATTTATATGAAATCTACCAAACAATTCACCTTCAATTAAGGAAATTAAATCCCAAATTTGAGGTACTATCCGGGTTTGACTAAGTCATGGCCAATTTTGACAGACTCTTGTCTTCTTGATTCCGCCAGTCATGCCAAAATTCAGAATTTGATCGAGTTAATGATTCCTCCTGATTCCGCTGAGTCATGCAAAGTTTGACCTAGTCCAATTCCTAGTTATCGAGTTGGTAAAAAGGTTCAGGTCTCACTAGAGACAAATAGTGTAGATTCTTGGTGTAAGAGTATGTATAGTTTGTCGTTCCAAGAATTATGAGGAGATGGCGTGATCACATGAATAATCACAATTTACCAAAGTATAGGGTAATCCGTATTTAAAAATAATGAACTAAAATTTCTATAATTTTAACCAGCAACAACATTAGAATACCTAATATTATTGAACTTAAGTGGTGTTCGTGTCATAGGAATGGAATGGAATTTCATGTTCGTTTCAATAAAAGAAAGGATTGGAATTGAATTAAAATCATTTGAAATCCTCCAAATATTGGGATTGATAATCCTTCAAAGGTGAGAGGGAATGTTATCAAATATGTATGAATTCATGTTAATTTACCAAAATAACCCTATAACTTATAAAAATAACCTTATGACTCACCCAAACAATTAGCTCCGCATAAAAAAAACCCTAGAACACTTTCCACCTGGGTGAACCATATCAGCTGTTCCTTTCTCCGATGTTCCGTGTCGCCATATCAACCACCATCGTTGAAGGTTTGTGTTCTCTCTTCATAGTCACCCCTTTTGTCGTTGTTTATACGCAAATCGGTTGTTTTTATTGCTTTAGTTTCTGTTAGTATGACTTTAGTTGATTCAATTATGTTATAAGAAGCTAGGGCATATTTAATGTTTGGTTTCAGTTTCCTTGGATGAGTATGGATGTTACATATTGGTGTGGTTCCGTGATCCGAAAGTCGGATAATGTGTTGCTTGGTTTGGTATACTGTTGTAATCTGCTTTTCTGTTTTGAAATTTGTAGTACGTTATATATGCTTGTTTTGAATCGTATATTGTTGCAGTTGTATTAAATGATTAGAATCTGTTTGCTCTGTTGTTCGTCAGCTTTTTGTATCGAAATCTATGGTAATGTATGTGCCTGTTTTGATTCATTTACTATTGCAATGGCAGTAAATGATATGAAGATGAAGAAAAATAATATATGTATTAACTGTATGTATATGTGTTGGTGTGTGTATTAGTATGGGTGTATTAGGTTCCAATCTATGAAGAAAAATGATACCCCATTTGTCCTAATAATTTTTAAACTCTTTAAGTCAGTAAATGGAGGAGGTTGTGATAAGGTTATTTACATATTTAAGGTTTAGCAAAACGAGGCTATAAACTTTCTAGTTAAATCGCTCTCCTGTGATAAGGTTTAAATTAACCGGATTGTGAACATGCTTAACTAATTATTAATATTGGGCTTGGTTTTGTTTTTGCCGCAGATATGATGTTTGCAATTTGATTTGAGATGTATGCTAAATAAATGAATACTTTCAGGTGGATTATTAGGAAATGACTCGACTTAGTTTATGTTTGCAATTTGATTTGAGATGTATGCAAAATTAATGAATACTTTTAGGTGGATTATTAGGAAACGACCCGACTTAGTTTAACAACTCGCAATCGTAAACAAAGAGAAGGGCATTGATTCTATGGTCTACCATGGTGGAACCAACTTGTTACAACACTTTCTTTGCTTGTACTCTCAGTTTACGTGTTGATGATTAAATACGTAATGGATAAACCACGTATTTGATGTCGCTCATCAAAAATAAATCGATATTCAATATTGTTTAGACATGTTTGTGAGAGTGACATGATGGCTATATCCCAAATTAGGATGAATCGAACGAGTTTCAAAAAGTTGCGTGAGACGTTTAAACTTTTTGGAGGGTTAAAACCAAATAGGAATATGGACATAGATGAACAAGTAGCCATCTTCCTTCACATCGTCGCTCATAATGTCAAGAATCGGGCCATGAGATGGGGTTTTCATCGTTCAGGAGACACAATTAATAGATGTATTTCTCGAGTTTGTAATGTGGTGATTAGATTGTACTCATGTTTTCTTAAGAAACCCGAGCCTATTCCCGCGAATTCTATCGACTATAGGTGAAAATGGTTCAAGGTATTATGTAATCATTATAATTTTTTATGGTATAATTAGGTTAGGATTTAGAAATGTATTATAATACTTTCTTTTGTGTTGTTCAGCTTTAGAATTGTTTAGGAGCTCTAGATGGAACATACATAAAGTGCTTAGTGCCAAATGAAGAGAAGCCTAAATACAGAACAAGAAAGGGAGAGATTGCTACACACGTGTAAGGTGTGTGCTCACCAGATATGCAATTTATATTTGTGTTATCAGGTTGGGAAAGGTCGGCGGCCAATGGTAGAGTCCTACGAGATGCTCTTGATAGGCCACATGGATTGAAAGTTTCAAGGCCGGGTATGTAAAATCGTATATAAGTAACCACATAGGCATATACAACAAAATTAGTAATTTATTGACTAAAATATATTTTTAGGTTATTATTTGGTAGATGCTGGATACACAAACGGAGAAGGTTTTCTCGCCCCTTATAGAGGTCAACAATATCATTTAAATGATTGGCGTAGTGGACACCAACCCACTACCCAAAAAGAATTATTTAACATGAAACATTCGTCTGCAAGAAATGTTATCGAAAGATGTTTTGGGATTTTGAAGAAAAGATGAGGAATTTTGAGAGACCACTCATACTATCCTATTGGCCAAAAAAATAGGATCATAATGCCGTGTTGTCTCCTTCATAATTTTATAAGGAGAGAAATGCCAATAGTTCCATTTGAGACTGGAGATCCGGAAGACGAAGAAATAGGAGACCTTGGAAATGAAGATGATAATGAAGACGAAGAAGCTGAGGGAAACGGAGATGGAGACGAAGATAATATAACACACATTGAGACATCAAACGAATGGACAACGTTTAGAAACAATCTAGCCCAAAGCATGTTTGATTCTTGGAGTGCTACTAACCTAGATTAAGCTGTTGTTAGTCATGCTATTTTGATGTTTGAATATGTTATTTAATAGTTATTAGTTATGCTGATGTATGGATTATTTTATTTAATAGTTATTAGTTATGCTATTTTGATGGATGGATATTTTATTTAATGGTTATTAGTTGTTATGCTATTTTGATGTATGTTTTATTTAATGGTTATTAGTTATGCATTTTTGTTTTAAATATATTTTATGTTTTAGTTTACTTTCTTTTTACAGGACTGACGACCAGTAATAGAAACTATCAAGTGGGAGAAATACAAATGTGATAATAGCTTTAGACCCGGATATTTACAACAACTTGAAGTATCCTTGAAAGAATCTCTTCTAGAGTCGGACATTTTGGCTAGACCCTATATTGAGTCAAGAATGAAAACAATGAAGAAAGATTGGCAAGCTGTGCATGATTTACTAAATGCTAGCGGATTTGGTTACGACAAAGAAAAAAATTGTGTCACTGCTGATACCGAAGTATGGAAAGCCTACATTGCGGTACGAGCTATATTTTATTAGTTATGCTTTTTATGGTTATCGTTGAATTTTATTTTTGGTGGTTTTAGTCTATTATTGCTTTTTATTAGTTATGTTTTTTTTAGGATTAGGATTTATCTTACAGTAAATAAGTAAGCTTTATGTTGCATTGTTATATTCTTTCTACAGTAAGTAGGCAAGCTGTTGTATTTGTTTAGTAAATTGCTAATTCAAGTTATATGCTGATCATGTAATTATAGAATTGTTTGTAATTGGTAATAGTCTAGCTATAGAACTGCATTAGTTTAGCATAAGCTGAGTAACATTAATCATGCAAAAGAATCAGAAACTTATGCACTACGGTTACAAATAGTTTTCAAGCATGATATATTAATCTAATTTTATTATTTTTACTTTATCATGTGAAATAGAATCATAAAAAGGCGGGTAAATGGAAAAAATAAGAAGCTTCCTCATTATGAAGAATTGTGTGTTATATTTGATAAAGACCGAGCACAATGTAACAAAGCTAAACCGCGGTCGAGATAGAACAAGAGGTGAACATGGTAAAAGAAGAGCAACAAATAAATGAGTATTATGATGAAATAAGCCATACTGTTGGTGCCAATTCAAGTTTTCAAGTTGAAGAAACTTCAAGCGGTTGTAGTAAGAAGAGGAAACGAGCAAAGCAAATAGACCTGTTGGTTCAGAGTTTCACTGATGTGGTTGTTTTATTTGGTGACCGTCTTAGAGAAACTTGAGCCGAACTAAGTGAAGACATAAAATTTGAACTTGACATTAAAAAAAACTGAGATGATGCCCGAAGAGCTTTCGAAGTTGACATCTTTGAGTCAATTGGAAAGGTTTAAAGCAGTTGAAAAAATTAAAGATGACCAGATTAGGGTGATGACTTTTTGGAGCTTGGGTGTAGAGGAAAGGGAGGCCTGGATCAGGTTTTTGTTGTCAGGTTGAGGTTTGTTTAGGAAAAAATTGGTTTAAGACTTTATAGTTATGTTTAAAATGTGTGGTCATATGTTGAATTACTTGTGGTAGTATTGTGAGCTTATCGTACGTTTGAATATTTGTGTTAGTTTAATTGTTTCTAGTTTGTAGCTAACTATTTATCACCATGTTGTGTTTCAATTGAGAAAGTTGTAATGTATTTTATTATTATTATTATTATTATTATTATTATTATTATTATTATTATTATTATTTGGGGGGGGGGGGGGAGTTACGGGTTAGATGTGTTAAAAATTAGGAGGGGGGTTGAAGAAACAAATAGCCTAACCTCTTTGTAAGGATGATAGTCAAGATGCAACCACAGGATTGATCCTTCACTAGCACTTCCTGGATTAAGGTAACCTGCAATAAAGATCGAGTGGGTAGGGAGACAACTACACAAGGTAGTGGTTTATAACAAAAACGGGGGTGAATGGGGATACTATCAAGTGTGATAGCTCTTAGGGTTAGCCAAAAGTGTCCTCTCTATTAAGGAGATGACCCCTTATATAGAGGTGGACGTATGCCACCATTACCCAGAACCCTAATCATAATGGGCCAGGCCCGATTAGGGTTGTCTCCACTACCCAAGGATTATATTAGTAAAGTAGTTAAGATATAGCAATAAATAAGGAAACATGGAACGATTACCGCTTTTACCGCTTACGCGCGCGGGCATCTCTCTGCGATTGTAGGAGAGTCGTTGCTGCTTCGCTGATATCACTCCGTAATGATAGGAAAGTAGTTAATGCCTTGATATACGGATTAACCTCTTTCGTGCGCGTGAAGCTCTTCCGCGGGCTGAATTCCGGGTTTGGGTATGCTCTGCGCATTTGTGAGCACCCAATCCCATCAAGTCCCCCCAGTCCAGCGTGTACCCTTTTCTCGAGTGTATGAGGGAAGGGGGTGGATGGTGGACTTAAAGAGTGATGGCCCCTGGATGATAGCTCAGCTTTCCTTGGTGGTGAAAACCTGGTAAACGGTGGGTCGTTGTTGCAAATTAATGAAGAATCGGAGCGTTTGTCGTACGAAATACGGATGGTTTGTAATACGGAGAACGGAGCATTTGCCCTGCGGAGAGCGGAGAACGGTACTTGAATTTGACGTTGGATCTCCGTGTTGTGCTTACGTGGCTCTCCAGCAGAGGACAGCTGTCGAATAATGAGTAAAGGATGGCGGATAGCGTCTGCCACAAGCTATACTTGTGTCAGTGAGCGTCCCATCGGTAATGGCAGACAGCTGTGTCAAGCGCGTGTCTTAGCGCGTGGTGCGCGCGTGTGCAGTCAAATTAGCTGTTCATAGCCACGTGTCGTTTGGAAAACCGTTTCCACTTTCCCATGCTGACGTCAGTGGCAGTTATAGCCCACCCTATAAAAGGATTTCAAAATATTTCAAACCACACCGTTCTCACACTTTTCATTGCAAACCTCCCAACTTCCCTTCTTCTCTTTCTCTCTCTGATTAACCGTTGTCCTTACTCAATCATCAAGAATGTCTCAAGAAACATCTGGTACTGCTGATCTGACCAAGATGACTGAAAAAACTGAGAAGGGCATTACCACAACCGTTGTCAAGTGGGATGCCTCTTCTTTCTCCTCATTCCTCGATCAATATGGAATTGAGGCTGAGTGGGAGCCTGAACTTCCTGCTGCTGGTAAGACAGCGTTGGACGCTCCCCCTGGTAAAATTACTCTGTATGAAGCGTTCTTTTCCCGATGCTGTTTTCGTCTTCCCACTACGAAGTTCTTGGTGAGTACCCTTATGAAATATGGGGTTCATCCGACTCAAATGACTCCGTTTGGGCTGTCCAGACTTGTGCATTTTGAAGCGACCTGTCGGTCTCTCGACCTAGAGCCGTCCTTTGATATGTTAAACGTGTTTTACGTTCTCGAGGAGGCCCGTGGTGGACACGGGTGGTACAGTGTGGCTCCCCGGAGAAGTCGGACACAGATTGTCTCGGAGAGTCCCAAATCAATGTACGACTGGAAAGAAAAGTTTTTCTACATCCACCGAGGGGTGATTCCCGCGGCCATGCAATGGATGAGTATTGGGGTGAAGGAAAGGATTGCGGAGTTCCCACCTATGAAAGATTACAACAGCCAACCGTGGTATGACACTCTATGTGCCCATTCTACTCCGCTGTCTATGGAGAAGTGCCCAGAGGGCGTACTTGTGATGCTAGGGCTCAGCCGTTTAGGTAACCCGGAGGGGCAAGAGCCCACCGCTGCTGATGCTAGTAAGTACACGTGAATTTCTTCTCCATTGCTTCTGTCTTTCATTCTTGTTTTTACACTTTATGTCTATGTCCTTGCAGGAATGACAAAGTTCGATCTTTTCGATGCCCGGGGCTCTGCTAAACTGAAGTATATTGCTTTGCCCCAAGGAACTCCCACAGTGATTGAGCGGCTGGCTCGGAATTTTTTGATGCCACAACTCAAGGATGCTCCGCAACACTACACGCGCACAGGTTACATCCTATACTACCTCTCAATATTCAATATAATATGTCTTGCATTTTACTGTGGGAGATTCCTGCGCCGAAAAAGGGTGCGTCGTGTTCCACGCCTTGCAAACTCTGACCCGCGTGCCCTTTGTTACAGGCGCAGGGATTTGCCCAGTCAAGAAGACCGGGATTGACCCGGGTGAAACTTCCCCAGGTCGTAAGAAGATGTCATGTTCAGGTACATCATGTCATATGTTATCAAAGTATGTATGAAGTTTGAACCTTGTTTTATGCCTTTCCTTAGGTGCGGGTCCGAAGCGTCAGCGGAAAGACTCTCGTAAAGGGAAGAAGGTGGCCTCCAGCTCTACTGTTGCTAGAGAGGATGACGAGGCCACAGAGTCAGATGATGATGTTAAACGTCAGCGTACGCGTGGGCCTACACCCGTTGATAATTCTGTTGAGGTGTCTGATGAGCTATATCAGAAGCGTATTGAAGATCTTGCCCAGAAGCAGGTTAAAGTCTCAAGACCGTCTATGGAGGTCACTAAACCAAACTCGTCCACTGGTCCGAAGATAATGGTGAAGCCTCCGCCTAAACGGAAGCCTGTGTTAATCAAATCTGTCAAACAGACCCCTGGTAAGTGTCTGTTTCAGAGCTTGTGTTCAATTTCTGTATATGGGGTACGAAATCATTACTTTCTTCTTTTGTATTCGCAGGTAAGAGTGCTGCGCCACAAGGGGCGTTGAAGAAGCCCATTTCAATCGTGGAGAAAGTGAGTGGGCCTATCCCTGAAGATGTGCAAGGCCCAAATCCCTCTGAGTTGGAAAACCGAGGACCTTCTCAAGTGGAAGGGATTGTGATGTCTCCGAAGGTAAGTGGAGACCCTGGTAAAATCCCCTTGGTTGAATCGTCCCCTGTTAATGTTGACACAACAATCATGGCCACGGATACCGCCCAAGGAGAAAAAGGTAGTCAGCCGGACTCATCTAAAGCGGATAAATCAGTGCCCGCGGATGTCCCTGCGGATAAGGTATCCACAGAAAGCATGCGGACCTCTTCGACTCCTAAGGGGGATATAACCAAAACTGCTAGTGGGTCTGGAAAAGCGAGTGGAAGCGGAACGAGGGTTGCTCCTCGTGATTTTGATCCGAACAGGCCCTATCAACCCCGATGGGATATAAGGCAGACGACCCGCTTTACCAATCCTTTGCTTGCCGAGGAGTTTATCTCCTATGCTGTTCCGCCTAGTGAGCGTGATTATCAAGATAGTATTGACCGCCGCTCATTGTTTTCCGACATGAGCTTGAATCTGGCATTGAGCTTAAGTAACTTCGGGTCGATGCTGCGACGAGAAGAGGAATTCCAACGTTTTTGGCAGGCTCTCAGGAGCGCGGAAGAAGCTCAAAGGGAACGGGAGGAAGAATTCCAACAATTCCGTGCAGGTGCCCATTCCGAAGTTGAGCAATTGAGGGATCAACTTCGGTCTGCTGAGGGTGAGATTCAGAAAATGAAGAAGGAGAAAGCTGAAGCTGCCAAGGGGTGGAAAGATTCCTGTGAGCGCACCAATTTAGAACTGGAGCGTGGTCGGAAAGCCAACGAGAAGTTGAAGAATGAGGTTGCCCGCGTTGTCCGCGAAGCAGAGGAGAAACAGAAACTGCTGGATGCGAAACAGGCTGAATTGTCTGGCACTGTCATCAAGCTGAAAGAGCAACATGAGAGCTAAGGCACAACTGGGTGAAACGAATGCCTTGTTGGATTCCTCACGTGTTCAGTTAGAAGTGAGCCTTCAACAAACACAAAATGAGCTCCGTACTGCTGTGCAAACTTCGCAGGCCGCTCGGGAGCGTTTAACTTGGATGATGCAACACGGTCTTCAAGGGGTTTGAATTCCTTTAACCTTTATTATTAGTATGTGTGTTGCAATATGTTTTATTGCCTTATCTTTGTCCATGTTTGATCCATAGGTTTTTAAACGTATATGGAACGAGCCGAAGTTTGGCGATGCGGTTGCGAAGATTGGTGCATCTTCCATGCGGAGTGGCCTACAGGAAGGGTTTGTTGAGGGTTATCATCACCATGCAGCCGGCTTGGCTCTTGAAGATGGAGAGCATTTTGGTAAACCTTATGAAGAGGAAGCCATTGCTGCGCAGCAGGAGTTTGAGGCTCTCACCTTCGATGTCTTTGACGTGGTTGATCATTGCCTGAAGACGGATGATCCAATAGGTCAGCTGCGCGGATATTTTGAAGAATCTGATCGTCTTGGCGCAGAGCTCGAAGAGAACGAGCGTAGAGAAGAAGAGCTGCGGAAAGCCGCTGCAAAAGGAGAAGGCGAATCGTCCACTGTTGCTGCCGGGTCTGGCGCGCAGAATGAAGGGGCGGACGATGACGCTTACATAGATCTTATAGACTATAATTAGCTTTCGTTGTAATTTGTCAGACTCCTTTGCCTTGTGTTTTTTGTACTTGAACAATTGGATGTTTACCTTATGCCTTGTTATGTCAAGTTTAGTTAATTAATTCTCTGTGTTGAGCATAACTGTTGAACTGCCATGATGATTGGATGACGTCAGCCTTGGAAAAAGGTGGTGCCACTTGTCCTGCCGATGTCATCTGTCAGTTTTTTGGCGGCGCTGCAGCTGACTGATGTGACGGTTGACATCCACACTTGAGTATTAACCATTAATGGTAATTAATGGCCTTTCTTGTTTTTTCTATAAAAGGTTAACCATGGATTAACATTTTCCCATTAACTTTTTATCTTCTACCAATTTCTTTCATGGCTTCTCCGTTAAAAATCTCCAAAGCTGAAGTTGAAGCCTTGCAAGGGATGCTGTCACTTGCTGACCATCCCCCTGTAATCAAGGTACCTCCAACTCCCATGCATCAACTAGCCACTTATTGTGGTTATCTTTTGTTGACTGAAGATCACCAAGTGGACCAACCAGTGAAGCGTGGATCGCTTGGTGTTCCGGTGAGGATGAAGCAGCTAGGTGAGCCCAAGATCGTCCCAAGATTCCCAAGTTAAGGCTTCGTCGAACTGCCACCGGTTGGCAGCATGCAACTTGATGTTTCTTTCCTTTTGTAATGCTTTTTTGCTACATAGCCTTAGGTGCATGTATTGTGTTGGCTTAATCACCTCTTTTGTATGTTTCGTTTGAACTGGTGATAATATGTAAGTACGCCAATGTTTTGCTTAATGAAATATGTTTCTGGACCGTTGTTGGCATTGCTTGTAGATCAAAGAAAATAAGATAAACTAAAAATTCTTTTATTAAAAACGAAATGGTCGTAGCCATTGTTTATTACAAACCGAATAAAATACTTCATAAATAACACATGCGCAGTTGGGCCGCGTTCCATGTGCGTGGGATGGGGGTGCCATCTAAGCGCTCCAGGGCATAAGCGCCCTTCCCCAGCACTTCTTGAATTTTGTATGGCCCTTCCCAGTTTGGTGCCAATTTGCCTGACTTTTCTGCGCCGGATGCCTCGTTGTTGCGGAGAACGTAATCACCCGCGCGGAAAACCTCTGCCTTCACTTTTGCATTGTAGTATCGTTCAAGCTGTTTTTTGTAGTTGGCCTCTCTGACAGCGGCCATGTCTCTGCGCTCATCTAGTAAGTCTAGATTGAGTTTTAGCTCCGTGTCGTTGTCTTGGTGGTTTGTCAGTAGGATTCGCGGAGACGCACAATACATTTCCGCAGGAATGACAGCTTTTGTTCCGTACGTAAGGCTAAACGGGGTTTCTCCGTTACTTGTCTTGGATAATGTGCGGTTGGCCCATAAAACATGAGGGAGTTCGTCCACCCAACCGGTGCGTTTCGTTCCAAGTCTAGTCTTGATGCCTTCCACCACGCTTCTGTTCGCGCGTTCGACCTGTCCATTACCTTGCGGATGTGCTACCGAGGTGAATATCTGCTTAACATTCATGGAGGATAGCCATTCTTGTAAGTGTTGGTCTGCAAATTGTGTGCCGTTGTCACTCACGATCTCCATAGGTAAACCGAAACGACATATGATAAACTCCCAAATGAATTTTTTAATGCTTTTTCCATCGATGGAGGCCAAAGGCTTGGCTTCCACCCATTTGGTGAAGTAATCAATTGCGACCACCAGATACTTGACATTTCCTGGAGCTGTGGGAAATGGACCCACGAGGTCGATGGCCCACTTTTGAAAAGGCCATGCAGCGGTTACAGGTATCAAATTGTTCTTTGGGCGCAACGTTCCTGGAGCATGACGTTGACAAGACTTGCATTTGCGCAATTCCATCTCGGCATCCCTGTGCATTCCGGGCCAGTAATATCCCGCATTCATTAGCTTCGCTACCACCATCCTAGGGCCAGCGTGCAGGCCGCAGGACCCTTCATGTATGTCTTTGATAAGGTAAGTGGCTTCTGCGGAGTCAACACATCGTAGCAATGGCCCCAGGTAAGAACGGCGGTACAATATGCCATCGATAACTTGGTAATGCAATGCTCTGTTTTGTAATTTACGAGCTTCTGCCTTGTTGTCTGGGAGTGTCCCGTTTGTGAGATAAGCCCGAATTGGAGTTATCCAAGATGTTGCTCCGACCTGTGTGACATTGACCTGTTTTTGAGACACGGACGGGCTATCCAGAACTTCCACTCGCACATCCTTTGCTAGATGATCAAAAACCGTGGATGCCATCTTGCTTAACGCGTCCGCTGGTTTGTTTTGACTCCTCTTGATGTGGTGGACCTTGCAGTATGCAAAGTCACGCATGAGGGCTTTGGTTTGCTCCAAGTACAGAATCATGGATGCTTCACGTGCTTCATATGAACCGTCGATATGATTAGCAACGAGCTGAGAGTCGACGTGGGCGTCTACGTGTTGTACACCCATTTTTTTCGCAATTCGCAATCCCGCGAGCAACGCCTCGTATTCCGCTTCGTTGTTTGTTGTTGGGAAATTTAGGCGAATTGCATACGTGAAATCCTTCCCTTCTGGTGTAACTAAGCGCAAGCCTGCTCCAGCGCCATCATCATTGCATGCTCCATCGGTGTATAACTCCCATTTCTCCGCTGGCTCTGCATTAGGAGTTGTGATATGTGCCTGTTGGCACTCAGTGACGCTTTCGTCAGGAACTTCCGCGGCGAAGTCCGCGAGGATCTGCCCTTTGAAAGATGTTCTTGACTTGTACTCGATCGTGTGTTCTCCCAACTCAATGGCCCACTTAGCCAATCGTCCCGATAATTCTGGCTTGCGCAAGATGTCATTGATGCGAAAATCTGTCAGGACGATGATTGGGTGTCCTTGGAAATATCTTCGCAGTCTCCGTGACGCGTGCACCAATGCTAGCACCAACTTTTCCATCATTGAGTATCGAGTCTCTGGATCGAGCAGAGTTCTGCTGACGTAATATACTGGCGTTTGGACGCCCTTTCGATCAACCAAGAGAACAGCACCAATTGCCTTTTCCGTTACGGATAAATACAATGTCAATGGCTCTTTCGGGAGTGGAGCTGTGAGAACAGGCAAATGGCTCAAGCATTCTTTCATTTCTTGAAATGCGGCCTCGGCCTCATTGGTCCACTTAAAGTTGGATTTTTTGAGGCAGCTTTTCAGTGTGCTTACGAAAGGGAATGACTTGGACGCATAGTTTGAAAGGAAACGGTTCAAAGCCACTAAGCGTCCCATGAGTGTCTGGACTTCCTTGATAGAAGATGGAGACGGCATTCGCTCGATTGCTTGTACTTTGTCCGGGTTTGCTCGGAAACCATCTTTGGTTACAATCACTCCCAGGAACTTGCCCTCCTCCATTCCAAAAGAACACTTGCTCGGATTGAGCTTCATTCGCACTGCGCGGAGTTGATCAAAAGTCTTCTGGATGTCTAGCAGCATTTGGTCTTCTTCTGTACTTTTTATGACCAAATCATCCACGTAGACTTCGAGATTGACCCCGATTTGTTTGTTGAACGCATTGTCCATTAAACGCTGGTACGTGGCTCCCGCGTTCTTCAATCCAAATGGCATTTTGGTATAACAATAAGTTCCTGTATCTGTGCGGAAAGACGTTTTATCTTCGTCTTCCTTAGCCATCTGGATTTGATGATACCCTTTATATGCGTCCAGGAAACACTTGAATCTGAACGGTGCCAGGGAGTCCACCTTTAAGTCAATCTCGGGGAGCGGGTAGCAGTCCTTTGGACATGCTTTGTTTAAGTCTTTGTAGTCCACACACATCCGCCAGCCTCCATTTGACTTTCCGACCATGACTGGGTTGGCGACCCAGGTTTGGTATCTTGTCTTCCGCAGGATGCCTGCAGCTAATAGCTCTTCCACTTGCTCATTCATGGCCTTTGTTTTCTCTGGCCCCATACTGCACTTCTTCTGGACGACTGGTTCGACGGACCTATAGACGTTAAGCCTGTGCTCCGCTATGTGTCGCGGAACGCCTACCATGTCTGCGGGTTGAAATGCGAAGACGTCCATATTTTTAATTAACAGTTGCTTCAAGTGCGTACGTATGGTGTCAGAGATTACTGGGCCTATGACAACCGTCTGATCTGGGAATTTAGGGTTAATAACCCATTTTTCCGGGTCAGTACGGTCCGCTGGCTTCATTATCTTGGGAGGTTTACATGTTTCTGTTACGTGGCAATTTTTGTTTCCGCGTATGAAAGCCACCCCTCCTCGCGTCGGGAAGCCGACCATCTGGTGTGGTGTGGACGCATTGCAATTGAATTTAGCCAAACCTTCTCTCCCTATGAGGACGTCATGTGATGAAGTCACTGGCAATACCATGAAGTCACATGTCTCCGTGCGGGAGAGTTGTCCGTCTGTCCATGTGACAGGGAGTGTGAGTATACCCAATGGAATGATCACTTCATGTATGAACCCGGATATTGGCTCTGTGGTCGGGACTAGCTTCTCTTTGTCTTCGGCATCTAATTGATCGAAACACTGCCGGTACATGATGTCGGTACTGCTGCCATTATCGAGAAACATGTATCTTGTTCGATAATGTCCGATGATTCCTGTGATGATCAATGGTGTTGTGGCAGATGCACCTCCCTTAACGCGTGGCATAACAACCGGTGCCTCCTTCCAGGAATCATCCTGTGTGGTCGAGTAAGACCTTTTCTTCTGACCCCTGTGATGAGTCATGTAGCAGTTATGACGACCCGAGCGTTGTGCATAATGCGCGTTGAGGTTCTTTATCTTCTTGTTACTAGCATCCGCATCTCCTTGCGGATCTCTGGACTTTTTCCTCACGTTCTTCACTAGATGTGAGAGTTGGCCTGACTTGATTGCCTTCTCAATCTCCATCTTTAGACTATAACAATTGTCCGTAAGATGGCCGTAATCTTCGTGATACTCACAATATTTTGACGTGTCAACGTTCTTCCGATCTTGACTGAGTTCCCTGGGTTTAGGGAACTGAACTTGTTCGGTCTTCAACACTTCCGAAGGTGTTTTGGACAGTGGTGTCCAATCGTAATTCTTCTTGCTTGGCGGTTTTGAATCACGTGAGTGTTTGCTATTGAGGAGTTGCCGCGCGTCTTGTCCCGAAGAGTATTTCCCTTCGTCCGCGGAACCCGAAATTCTTGACCATACCGATTGCTTTCCCTTGCCTTTGTCGTACATGCTCGTACCCTGATTGTTGTTATGATAAAAAATTTTCGAGCGTGTAAACGATCGTTCTGACGACGCATATGTCTTTGCTGCCTCTATCAGCTCATCCCATGCGTCAGGCACACCATCTTTCCCAGTCAGACATCTCATGAGATCATCATGTCGCACTCCATGGATAAATGCGGCTCTGGTGAGTTCTTCACCACACCCCAATTGTAGGGCTTCCTTATTGTATCGGACGATATAGTCTTCCAGGCCCTCATTATCCTTCCGGGAGCATAACAGAATCTGAGCCTTGTCCTTCTTGTGTTTCCTCAGATGGGAGAAGTGATTTTTGAATTTCTTGATCAGATCATCAAAGTCGACAAGACTTCCGACCGGTAAACTTTCGTACCATACCCTTGCCGCACCTGTTAAGGTTTGAACAAACAGATGGCACCAAGCTTGAACCGGCCATGGTTTAGAGCTGCCTGCGCAATCGAATGCGTGCAGATGGTCATCCGGATCGCGCAAACCATCATATTTGCCGATCGTATTCGGCAATTTACATTCAACTGGCATAGGTGCCAATGCAATTCTTGCGCAGAATTTGGATCTTTCCGCAAATGTTTTTGGGCGGTATGGCTTATGTAAATCATCGTCTGGGTGGGGCTGGTTGCTAGCCACAGACTTGTTTCGTGGCTTCCCAGTTCGATCAGAGTTGATCTCATTCTCCGATTCATAACCATCAGGTTCCCCGGTCAGGTTGACGTGGTCCTGAACGTGAGTAATCTTACCACGTTCTCCACCACGTACCGCCTGGCGGGGTTTAGCTGTATGACGAAAAGCAGGCTGCTCTTCGTTTTGAGAGTCGTCTTCAGCGTCAAAATTCAAGGTTTTTCTTGCTTCCAACCTAGCTTTTGCTATTAGTCTCTTCTGGTACTCTGCTATAGTCTTGGCATTTTCTTGAGCCAACCATTCTTCCAGATCTTCGACAGGCTCTTCAGTCGCTTTCTTTTGTGCTGCTACCGCAGGCTTTCTTGGTGCAAACATTGGGAAGGTAGTGGCAGCCTGTCTCTGATTCACGTTCTTGGTCACCGTTGTTGGTGCAATTGTGTCTTGATTTGCTTGGACCCCATCGTCGACATTGGTAGGAGAGTCGTTGCTGCTTCGCTGATATCACTCCGTAATGATAGGAAAGTAGTTAATGCCTTGATATACGGATTAACCTCTTTCGTGCGCGTGAAGCTCTTCCGCGGGCTGAATTCCGGGTTTGGGTATGCTCTGCGCATTTGTGAGCACCCAATCCCATCAGGGGTAATTATGTCATTGCTAGTTTTAAAAAGGAGGAGGTAGGAGTGATTATATCATTTACTAGTTATAAAGGGTAGTTATGTCATTTTACATATTTTCCATTTCAATTCCATTGATGATTATACCAACCAAACACATTATGGGATTTTAAGGGATTCTTCAAAATCCAATTCAAATTCCATTTCTAATTCTAATTCCCTTCCGTTCCTATGAAGCGAACACTACCTTAATATTTCATCATGAATCTAATGATTTAAAGTATTTAAATATTTCAAAAAAAAATAATAAATACAATGTTTTGTTACATATTTGTGTAAAACATATATCTAATAGGGTTTTTTAATGTTAACATAGTTCTCCAAAACTGAAAAACCATGGAAGATTATACTTCTTTTAAAACTAAAAGAGAGAATCGCGTGGTTGGTCTCTGTGGTTTTTCAATATTGCACTTTTGGTCCTAATGTTTCACTATTTACACCATTGATCATTGAGTTTAACAAAATTGCACTCATGTGATCCTTACTTTTAACTGTTATTAATTTTCTCTGTTAAAAATAGGTAAATTACATTTTCCCCCAATTATAAAAAAAAATTTAAAAACATAAATAAAAAAGTAAACATTAAATATATCCCCCACCCCACCCTACCCCCTTCTTCTTCCTTAAACCGTCACCATCCCAACACACCTAACACACCACCACCCTCGTCTCCCCATCCCCAATAAACCATACCTCCGCCGCCATCCCCATTACCCACATCACAACCACCATATCAAAACCGTCACCATCCCAACATACCACTTCCTAGACCAAACTCATCATCCAAACACGCCACCGTTCCTAGAACCAACAAAAGCATTTCCTAAACCCAACCCACCATCGTTCCTAGAACCAACAACAACATTTCCAGACCCCTCACCATTACACAACACAACCAAATTATCCAACAACCCTAAAAACTCATCTACAAGACTTTCATTCGTCCAATCCAACGACTGTAACTATTCAATCGTATCCAGGCCCTGGATCACCGGACATGTTGAACCGATTGCGTCTGTTAGGGCTTCTGCTGGTTTCAATTGCGTCTGTTAGGGCTTTTGCTGGTTCCATACCTAAATCGTCTATGTTTTCTTTAACCATTTTGTTGAATGCTTGTTGAGAGATTAATTGGACGAACATGTTGAATCGGCAGTGGTGGGAATGGAGTGTGTGTGTGTGTGTGTCAGTCAGTCAGTATGCGATAATGAATGTTATTATTTAAAAAATAACTACGAATCCTATAACTTATGACGATGGTAATGATAATGCTATAACTTAAAAAGATGGTGGTGGCTTAGATCTGGTTGTAGTGGTGTGGTGGAGAAAGGGTGAGGAAGAAGAAGGGTGGAAGGGGGTGGGCCCACTTAAAATTTTATTTATTTTTTAAGTGTTTTGTCTTTTAGTCACGAGGGCAAAATAGGCATTTATCATATATTTAACAGAGAATTTTAATCACTGTTAGGGGCAAAGACCAACATGATTATAAAATTAATATATTTGGACCATGTTAGTAATAGATTTACAACACCCGGGACCAACCCTGTAATTAGTGAACCATTAGGATCAAGAGTGCAATTTGTGAAAAGCACAGGACCATCATATGATTCTCTAAAACTAAAAAAACAAAAGATAAAAAAAATAAGAAAGTAGACTATAAAAAAATAAATTAGTCAACTATGAAATATAAATTGACTTGTAAAAAAGGGCATAATTAGAAAATGATGAATGATGATGAATTATTAGGCACATGCATTGAGGTAAAATGTCCCCCATCTATAATTTTTAATCTTTCTGGTCGACGCATCATATAATATTCATATGGTCGCTTTTCCCCGGTTCTTTTATCTTATGTAATCCCTAACATGTGCATTTGTTTTATGCTCTATAATATACACATATAGACACATACAACATAAAAAAATATATCTATAAATAATAGGTCCAATGGTTGTAGTAGATCTACTTGATTTTAAACCTAGCTATAATATAGTTTGTCCCGATTGCTATGTATTTTGTATCTTATATTCAAAGCTTGATACCAAAACACATCGAGCCGGTGGGTCTCACTTGAAACAGTCTCTCTATTGTTAAGGGTAGAGGTAAGACTGTCTACGTCTTACCCTCCTCGGACCCTATCTTAGTTTTACTATAGGTGAGATTAACTGAGTATGATGATGATGATGAAGTGATTAGGATGAGGGTCGAGGGTTGCCTCATTATGGCAAAGGTAAATACTACGGGTGGTAATTCTTGGTATGACACATGTTTAATAAATAGACCGAGTTCAATAAATTGGTCATGTTTGAGGAATTGAGGTGATCACGCATCAAACTCAAGGACTTGTGTTTGGATTTATTAAAATTAAACAAGTTGACCCACCGACTTTTAAATTTAGAGTTGAAAATATACTGTATAAGTTGAGTCTGCTA
The DNA here is from genome assembly GCA_030844895.1 of Ambrosia x helenae. Classification (NCBI taxonomy): domain Eukaryota; kingdom Viridiplantae; phylum Streptophyta; class Magnoliopsida; order Asterales; family Asteraceae; genus Ambrosia; species Ambrosia x helenae. Next base: position 18,080,942 of record CM061229.1, on the reverse strand, counting down.
ACCTGTTTATGTCCTGATTAACTTCTTTACAACTTTATTACATTAAAATCCTTTACAACCCGTCAACACATTTACAATATGTATAATCCATTTAGGTAAAGGGTTTACACATGTATACGCATCAACCTAATCAACCTACTAACCCGACACGATTATTACATCATCAAATATCTCAATACAGATGGAAATCATTCCATATGATAAGGCAACCTGTGTACAACCAAGTGTAGGTTAGGATCTACAACTTTTAGTACCATCCCATGCATGATTCATGAACTACTCACGACAATTCTGACACAACAAAGTAAAAAATGGAAAGAAATAACACTATACAAAGATTCCATTTGATAACATGCCATCATAGGATACTTTTTTAATATATTTTGTAAACCATACAACGGTCCACTCTTATTATAACCATAAGACCATCTTCAACGGGAGGACGCATCCTCCCCTGCCCGGTGCCAACTCAGCCTGCTCGTCCGTCCTCTCACTCCTCTGCAACGGGCTTCGAAGCCATAGCCCACATCTCCCTCTCACAATCCTCGTCTCTCTCCTTCAAGGACGCGCCTCTCTTCCACTCACTGTCCACGTAGGAAAACGTGGCTACGAGCACTAGATTACAGGCGCATTAAAGACAGCCTAAGTTGTATATTAAACACATGAATAATCACCACAGTTTATAAGATCCAACAATATAAAGTTCCAAATTTACAAAATTATAAATAAAAAACCTTAGTTAAATTAAAACTCAAAAATCATATATGTTACATAGGAAATGGAGGGTACATAGAATCTAATTCCATAGAACAAATTAAGCATAAATGAACTTGTTTTTTTTACAGAGATATATGCTTATTCTTCCAAAATCTCCTCCGTATATATATCATATATATTTATATATATCTATAACCAAATTAACATACAAAATCTTCTAACTTTATGATACAAATACAACACCAACACCAACAACAACACAAGAATATGCCATTACCTACGATGACAGTTGAAATGAAGAATTACTTTCATCATCTGAAGAACTAAACTGTCGCGTAAAAACCGGTAGAAGTGTCGGGTTTATTGGCACGGGGAACTTATGAGCCGAACTTATGACTATTCGTTCATTTACCGACCCAGCTTCTTTGCACACGCGATCAAGAACCGTCAAGAAATCTCTCACTACCATGAATATTCTTAAGGGATGAGCTTCTTCTTTAGCAGAATTCCCATGAAAATATTCTGTTATTTCTTTTACTAATGAAAACGCGACGCTTTCTTGAGCTTGAATCTTGATAATCTCTTCCTCTGCGGTTTTCATAAACGCGTTCATGGATTCTGAGAATCTTTCGCGGTTTACACCATCTGAAAGTGTTTCGTTTAACCTGACAACCTGTGAAATGTCTGAAATACCTTTGGATAGTTTCGTGACGTCGCTGTTAAGCACATCAGAATCCATGGCTGCAGATTTCTTCACATTTGAGAGTTCTGAACTGATACCAGCGACGACTTGAAGACCAAGTTTGCGCGCCTTTGTGTCATTAGCGACTGTTGGGCTTTCGCTGTCGGGATTAGAAAGGCGAGCCCCTTCACTCTTGATGATTTCTTGAACAACAAAGTGTAGAAGAGTTGTCTTTCCATCGGTCCCTTTGACGTCAATAAGTTTAAGGAGTGTGTCGAGTTTGAACGCGTGTGCATCGCCTCTGTTTGTTCCAACATTCATTCGGTTTCCAGTTTTGAGAACCGCTTCTAGGAGTTTTAGAAACATTCTGCTGTTTCTAAGCTCTTCGCATGCCGCCTGTAACCATAATTATTCAAAGATTCAGATTATTATTATTGCATCAACAATGATACACTACGAAATTCGACCATCTTTCCACCTATAACTATACTCCAAAACTGGCATTATATACAGTGTACTTCATTCCAATGTCGACAACGAAGAGAAACAAGAGTTTACACTCTTTGCAATAATCCAATACGCAACCAATTGAAAACAAAGCTAGAGCAAGAAAACATACCTCAAGAGTTTGAAAAGAGCGTTTAAGGTACTCGACCTCGGACTCAAAGTTAGATATGTAAAGCATTGCCTCGACTCTTTTAAACGCAAATGGTACATCAAGAACCGCCTTTAAAAACTTCTCAGCCGGACCAAGCTTAGCAGGCGTATCATCTTTGTATTCTTTTAGCTTCCTTTCTTCTTCTTTCGTCGGAGCCATTTTCAACAAACTCTCAAGCAGCTCGGTCCCCAACGTATCCGCATTGCCTGCACGATTACACAATTACAAAACAGTTAAACAAACAAAAACTATCAACGAAAAAATTCAAAAAAATGTAAACTTTTGTAGAATTGAAGCAAATTTACCTTCTAAAAGTGCATCACAAACTTCCTCGATTGTCACATTGAGTGCCCTTAGTGAAATTGCAATATTTTGTGACTTTTTCGGGTCAAGAACTCGGTTTTCTTGACTCATTGGTGATGGTAGAATCGGGCGTTTTGTGACAGAGTGATTCGTATCGGTTGAGTTACTCGAGTTAGGTGTCTTTACGATGAACAATGTCTCGATCATCTCTTCATTCAACCTATAATCAAGAGCCCCAAATCATAAATCAAACAAACATTTAAGCGAAAAGCGATAAATCTAAATAATTAAAGGATTTCTTACTTAAAAGAACTGGATTTGAGCTGATCCCACACCATTTCACGATCAGAACTTGCTCTAACTTTATCCCAATGAAGTGGTTTCAACTTAGGCTTTGGAGTTTCAAGATTTTCTTGATTTTCCGGCAACGGTTCGATTGGGGACACCTCCTGTTGATCATTGATCACAGGTACAGGTATAGGTCTCGCCGGCGTCACTAAAACAGGTGGCCGAATCGCGGGTGTGGGCGTTTTCGGACTCTGAGACTCCCAGTGCTTCGGTGGTGGCGGTGGCGGAGGCGGAATTCTCGATGGCGGTGGTGGAGGCGGAATTCTCGATGGCGGTGGAGGCGAGTTCGAGTTTTGATCACTTGATGAATCTGACAATCCAATTCCCAGCAATGGGATGGCGAAATTCTGCGGCTGAAGCGGTGGAACTGTTGTCGGCGGAGGCGATGGAGGAGAGTGTAGATCACTTAAGGAATCTAACCATCCTATCTCGGGCGATGGGATGACTAGATTCTGAGGCGGTGGTGGTGGCGGTGGAGGCGGTGAGCGAGTCGGTGGGGCGGTTTGAAGCGCAACAAGCTCGGGCGACTTCGGGCGCGATCTAATAGGACTCAAACTAATCGGTGGCGAAATACTCAACGACACAGACCTAACCGGAGAACCCGAACTCGACGAAGAACAAGACGAAGAACCTGAACCTGAACCCGAACCTAAACCCAAACCCAAACCCAAACCCGACTCGATTATTCTACCAGATTCATAATTCTCCATCGGGACACCGGTACTGAAGGTTCTTCTAGAACCAGATCCAGTACCGATAGATCCTCTAGGAGAATAAAATTCCTCATCATATTCACCATCTTTAGAAGACTCAACTTCTCCATTTTCAAAACTATTATTATTATTATTATTATGATTCCCCAGAGTACTTAAATTACTCGGGTTCCGTCCTCTGTCACCACCGACAGTACTAGCAAGTGGCGGCAGAGGACGGAGCTCAGGGGAATCCAATTTCCTTAACTTCTTATCATTATCATTATCATTATTATCATTATCATTATAACCGTCACGACGGTTATTAATTCCAATCCCATTGGTTGCATCTAAACCATTCCTGGAATTAACAATGGTACCAAGGTACAGAAACTCCGCACTACTTTGTGACGGTCTAGTCAGCTTCGGAATCCGATTATTATTATTATTATTATGTTGAATATTATTATTACTTGCACTGCCACCACTGGTAATAATAATATTATTATTATTATTATTACTACTATCGGATCTGTAAGTCTTTTGATCACTAACAGACGTGGAATCATTCGAATAGCGTCTACGCTTCATGACACGTAAATAGACGACAACCGCTAGAATAATGACGGCGGCTATGACTAACGTGACAGCTGTGGCGATTAGTTTAGACGATACGCCTTTAGATTTGGGTGAGTTAGGGAGATTTAAGGATGAAATGTTGGCTGGAAATGAGGCAGATGGAGTGGAGGTTAGTGAAGGAGGTGGTGGTGAAGGGTATTGTTGGAAGAATGGGTCAGATGAAGGAGAAGGGGTGGTGGGGGTTGGGTTAGGGGTGAAGGGTACATCGGTTGATGGGGGTGGGGTTGATGGTGGTGAGTCTAGTGGGAAGAAGGGTTGGTGGAGTGTACGGCGGTTGTTGACGACGGTGGTGGTGGTGGTGGTGGTGAAGGTTAAGATAAGAACAAAGAAGAAGATCATGATTAGTGAATGCAGGTGGTTAAGTGACTATGGAGAGAGGTTGAAGATGGATGGAAGGAAGTGTGAGGGAATCTGTGTCTCCATGAATGTGTGTGAAAACAGTGTGTGTGAGTGTGTGTGAATGATTTTGCAGTAATTTTGTGGAAGTTGAAAGTTTGGAGAGATAAAGAAGGAGAGAGGTGGGTGTGTGTGTGTGGCAGGTGGTGTGTGTTTACAGCTAAGGTTTAGGTAATGGAACCCAAGCTTTGGTTTTAAATTTTCTGTTTTTTAGGTCATACATTGATAAATGATTGTTTGTGTTAGTTTCAACAATAATATACAACCAAATAGTATTTTTTTTTTTTTTTATTTAGATTTTTATGTAGTATCTTTTAAGGAAATTAAAAAAGTGTTTCTTCTGTAAATATTTATTTAATTATTTTAGATTAAAATAATAAATTGCATAAGAGGATTTATTGTAGAGTTTTATCTAAAGGGGCTTTGAATAAACTTTTTAATCATTTAGCATTAGTTAGCGTTCGTTTTATGGATTGCAAAGGAATTGAAATTGAAATTCACGCGAGAATCATAATTTGATTTGGAATTTTGATGTGTTCGTTTCATAAAATAGAATGAAATCTCAATGGAATTAAAATATGGATTTCCTTCTATATGTTGTTGTTCAATTACAATTCCTTGTTTTGTTGAAACAAAATTTCTCTAGTCATCCAATCTAGTATATAATTTTCTTTTTCAGATTAACATTTATAGCAATAGTTATTTTTATCAAAGGTTTTTGTACACAAAAAAATACTTTGGAATTAAAGATGGATTAATTTTAGGGTTATGAGATTCATACACCCTGTGGCATTACATTTTGGGGGTGTGATATCACATTCTAGGGTATGTGGCAGTATCATATTGGTGTGTGACGTGAGCCAGGGTATATGATTCCTAAACAGGGGGTGCGTGATTCCTTTTTTTTTTCCGGCAAACACTTTATATATAAATATAAAGGCTAGCAAGATGCTAGATACAAACACCAACAGAGCAAACGAAAATACACGGGAAAGACCCACAAAGGGCCAAATTACAAGAGATCATAAACATCAAACATCACCCACTTGTCCCAAGAGATCATAGGGATTTTAGTGCGATTGGAAAGCCAAACGAAAGCGTCTTCCTTGATTAAATCCACCAACTTCTGCGTTTTGATAAAGTTCCTTTCGAACACCATTTGATTCCGGGCAAACCATATCCTCCATGTAGCCGCAAGCATGACCGTGTATACAAGTTTTCTCCACCTGGCCGATCCTGGGCTGGACCGGACCAACTCCATCAACCTTAATTTTATCATAGTTTAAAACAATCATCTTAATAATTGGAATTTGTATTCAAGGTGTAATTTTCTAAAATTTTAATATTTTTAGTCAAGAGCCATAAATGCTCATTTCAACAACAATGTACAAGTTTCTATGCATTCGTACTTTCCCTCATCAAAAAGTTAATAACCCATTGTGAATTTTGAGGTGTAGAATTTGTTTTGCATTTTTTTTTTAAATTTTATTTTTACGTTATGACAAATGACAATGCAAAATGATATAAAAAGGTGTTAGACACTAATTGACAAACCGGGTAAAATCATGTCCGAATTGATTACCACTGACCCAAACACGATAAAGAACTCATGACTCACTGCCGACTGTGATGCAACAAATAACAATACAAATTATGTTTAAATCATAGCAAATTGATTGTTCTAGTCAGTTTAGGTGTAACGGTTAGGTATACGGTTTTCACTTAAAGATAAGACTAGTGGGTGTGGAGAGGGGTGACATTTTCATGATGGGCCGCCACGTAGACGCCACGTAGGAGTGGGAGGAGAGGCATCTTGATGATGGGCCTCCAAGGGGGTGGTGTGCACTATGATGACGGGCTTCCTCATTAGTCAGAATTATTAAAAATAATAAAAAAATCAATTAAAAAACAAATGAGTGGCACGGCATCAACGGCATTATCTTGCCTCTATTGCCGCCCCAGCCTCTATGCCGCCCCAGGGGGTGGTGTAGCGAGGCCCGGCATCCTCTTGCCCCCCATACCGTATGGTCTAAGGTATATTGGTATAACCTTTGTAATGCACTCACTTGTGTAAACCAAAGTGTCCAAGTGTATATATTTGTTCTCAAGCTTTATGTGTGTGAGAGATATTCATGAACATCTCATAACTTGAATTTGCGACATGATCAATTTGAAAAGTGGTACAAATTGATGATCCTTAAAAAATACAACTTAATCCATTAAACCGACATCATGAATCGTTTATGGACTGATTGAACGGACGACTATCTCAGTCATACGATTCAATTTTATGATGTATAAAACAATAGTCACCAGTTTCGGCCTAAAATATTTGACAAAACCATATATAAACAAGCCAATATAAATATAAATAAAGTAGCATGATAAAGAAGACGAGAATTTAGAGGTTCACTCGATCAATGTCATTAGATTTTTGTCCGAACTTTCTAAATATATTATTATTGATTATGGTACAAGGTTCGGACGTTCGGATGTATAGCTTGTTACCAAACCACCAGAGGAAATTTTTCGGATGGTGTCATGTTGAAGAACTATCAATAAAAGTGAAGAAAGTATCAATCACTACACAAAGTTGTCTTTAAAAGACTCATATATATTTACGAAAAAAAGATTGAGACTATATTTTTCACCTTTAATGACAAAACTTTTAAAATGTTTTGGGTAGAGTTGAGAACCATGAAATATATAACGTAACACGATGTGTTGTGGCTAGGGGTGAGCAGTAGCTCTAACCTCTTATATTCAGTCACGTAGGTAGTGACATGGCAGAATGATAAAGCTGCTGCTCACTCACCTAATGCTGTTGTGGCTAGAGATGAGCAGCAACTTTATCCAGTTTTTTGTTTTTTATTATTATTTTTTGAACTTTTTTATTTTAAATGTAATATAATATTTAAAATTGTAACACAAAATAAATAATAAATAATAAGCATAAAAATTTCATTAATTAAAAAAAAGACATAATTGATAAAAAAAACATAAAAACAACTAAACTACTCGTCGTTGATGTTGAGTTCTTCTTTGAATTCCTTCACGATGCGCGCTTGTTCAAGTTCAAGTATCTTCCGACGAGGCATTGGTATGTGGCTGAAGTCTTTCGCTAAAAATCCATGTTCCTCATTCGAACTTTATCGACTTTAGCTTTCGCCGTCATCTCCATTGTCGTCCTTATTTTGCTAATTTCCCCCGAGAACTCCGTATCGGATTCGTTAGCAGTTTGTTTGGCTTTCGCCTTGTCCCTTCCAGCGAGTCGACCTAAGGGAGATGGGGGAAGACCCTCATCACTGTTTAGTTCAATCCCCACGTGAGCATCCGAGCTCGCACAGGAGACATACCCACCTGATGAAGACGTCTTGGCTCGCTTTGATGATGAGCCGCCTTCGCTTATGTCTTCAACAGAAATTAGCTCCAACCACTTGGAGCAATTACGTAGGATTTTTCACAAATAGTCTTCATCCCACGTCTTGTTGATCCTGTACTTGCGTAAAACCTCTTCTTTCCACTCATCACAAGTAAATTGATACACGTCAAGATCGCTCAACCCGCTCGCTCGCACTCGAGCAGCGTTCCTGTTATGAAGGTTCGTAAACAAACCCACATATTTCCTAATCTCGGCCCAGCGGCCGGAAATCATATCCGCCGAACGCGTATCACTCCCTACTTGCTCATAAAAGAGGTCTCGGATTCGTCGCCAAAAGACCTTAGCCCTTTGATAATCGGCTACATAAGAAAAAAATATTAATGTTAAAAATCAATTATGTATATTAAAAAAAGTATATAGTTAAAAAAAATACATGCCCGCTTTTCGATCTTCCGATACTTCAACCCAAGCCCGACAAAGGGCTATTTTCTCCTCTTTTGTCCAAGGGGTCACTTGACGCCTTGGTCGAATATCTTGCTCGGGCGATTCACCGCCCCTACCACCACCCCTAGCACCACCTTGTCCACTTCCTCTAGCACCACCTCGGCCACCACCTCTACCACCTCGCCTTTGAGTTGTTGGTGGTTGTGTATCCAGGATTACTAAATCCGGTGAAAGTGGTGGCATTTGGCTAAGGTTATGTTCGATTTCGTTCGTTGGATTAACATCATACTCTTCTTCATTGAGGAATTCCATAAAGGGTTGGTAGCATCCACGCCATTGTGAAGAATCCATTTTTTGTTTGCTTTATTTTTGAAGTGTATTTGATTGTTTTGAAGTGTATTTGATTGTTTTGTGAATAAAAATGGTATTTTTTTTTTTGTATTTAAATAGGCCAACTAGCCGTTGGCTAACGGCTAGTTGACTGCCAACGGCTAGTTTTGCCTCGCTAATAGACGCGAGTGCACTAACAGCTACTCGCTCGCGCCTGCCCTCGCTGAAGGGTGTAATAATTCGAGTGATCTACGTGGTTGGTTTTGTGACTCACGCGCCACAAAAATTAAAATGACCTTTAAACGCACTTGGATAATAAAACCCCTATCTCAAATTAGGATGATTTTACACTAGATTAAACTTCAACCCATGACCTTTAAATTAAATTTTTTTGGGATGCCAACCATTAGTTAATTAGTTATAATTTTAACTAGTTTTATATCTGCGCGCGTTGCAGCGCGCTACTCCAAATCGTTCATGCATGCTTGTGAACCGGTGTTGATGATGACACGCAACCCTCCGTAAATCGCCCTAAAATACAAACTCTTGATCACAGAAGAAAAAGGAGGTGGGGTTTCAACAACACATATATGTAAATAAAAATGGGCACAATGTGGTTCTGCTCTCACATTTTAGTTAATCTCCACATCTAAATAAAAATGGGCACAAAACGGTTCTCTTTCTAGCTAGGTGATTTCGTTGCGTTGAACAATGGTAGGCGAAAAAACAGTGTTCTGCTTTCACATGTGACATGTCTCTCTCTCTCTCTTTCTCTCTCTCTCTCTCTCTATATATATATATATATATATATATATATATATATATATATATATATAGGGCAAGGATTAAATAAAAACCCTCCTATTTTGAAGAAACTTGGTAAACTTAATCTAGACCATTGATCTAAGGTGATCAATGGCTTAGATTGATTCTACATTTATTTTAATAAAATAATTAGGTAGATGACAAAAAAAGGGCACAATGGTCAAATGCCATTTTCTGAAAAGCAGATATGACAGTGTGGACCCCACACATGTCACATCATCTCTCTCTTACTTTTTCCACATTCTTATACAAGCTGTCAGATGCCCGTGTTACATATGTAACATATGCAGTGTTGCGTACGTTAAAATTGCACAGATTGTATATAATCAATTAAAAACTTTATAGATCAAAAAACATTCAAATGTACACAAGAATTGTTTCTTACAAAGTGCTAAAACAAACAAAACGGTCATTACAAATCGACAAAATGCTAAAAAAAACTATCATAAATAAAAAAAATTGTCTACACTTCATTCTTGATAATCATCTTCATCTTTAATGCAAAAAAAATATGCTCACCTGCAAAAATAAAACAAAATTCATCAATTTACATGAAAAAATCAAAACTTTGTATATAGTAAAAAAACAGAAACTAATGTATACCAACTTAGTGGTGCTGTTACATACGAAACATACGCAAACATAGATTTCATCCCATGATCAATGACATTCCATTCAAGAATTTTTTTCCAAATTCTTCCTCTATAATATGCAATATTACATTCCTGATAAGGTGCAAAAAACACGAGTGTTACATGTGTAACAGGATTTTTTTCTGGAAACACAGACAAACTTTTGTAGTCTGCACCCAGCATACATTTTTTACTGAATTACAAGCAACCTTTGACTGCAAAACAGATACGCTACACACGTAACATCCTACCTTAACACAGAAAAAAACACCCTAAGTAAATTCACAAAGATGATACGACCATATAGACGAGAAAAACACCCTAACTAAACACAGAGAAAACACAAATAACAAACATTCTGAAAAGTCATTCTTTAAACAAATAACAACACATTTTCTGTCTTTAGTTATAGATAAGACTATATGAGAAAACACAAAAACAGACATTTTATGTAAAAAAGACATAGGTAACATTAAAAAAAACTCATACATAAGAAAACAAAAAAAACTAGACAGACATGGTGCAAAAACACACGAGTGTTACATGTGTAACAGGAAAACACAGCAAAAACTTTTGTAGTCTGCAGTAAACATAGAGCAGAATCTGATATGCTAGAAAACATAGAAAACAGTATTTGACTGCAAAAAACAGATATGCTACACACGTAATAGTGTGTACCATTCATTGCACACACTCCACATAAATTTGACTGCAAAATGTGTACCATTCATTGCACACACTCCACATAAATTTACTTTTTAAAATTCACTACTTTTTTATTCAAAAGATTCAAAATCAAATTTCAAACTTTACCCTTTTGAAAATCATAAAAAACATACAGTTATCATCAATCTTAGATACAAGGCATGCTAGAGTTGACCTCAAAAGTCAAAGTGTGTAACTTTCTACATAATAAAGGTTCAAGATCAAATTTCAAACTTCACTCTTTTGAAAAAGCATTATATTTCATAACATGAACAAAATACAGACCATTTATTCTTGGTGAAACAAACTAATGTTGTGTGCGGAAAACAGCTTATTTAATATACAATAAGGAGCCATGGCAAAATCGAGCGTTACGTGTGTAAACAGGCGTTTTTTGTCTGCAAACACATACAAACCTTTGTAGTCTGCAAAACATCAAACATTCTGACTGCACACAACACACATTGACACCAAAAAAAAGATATGCTACACACGTAACACCCTAACGTGCACACAGATATGGTATAACTAAACACAGATTAAACACCTTAACAAATGATTCTTTAATAATAAAAATGAATCTTTATAAAGAAATACATAATACAAAATAGAGGCCATACAAAAAAGACATTTTCTGTAAACAACACATAGGTAACATAAAAAAACTCATACATTCAAAAAAAAAAATAGACAGACATGGTGCAAAAACACACGAGTGTTACATGTGTAACAGGAAAACACAGCAAAAAAAAAAACTTTTGTAGTCTGCAGTAAACATAGAGTAGAATTTGATATGCTAGTAAACATAGAAAACAGAATTTGACTGCAAAAAAACGGACATGCTACACACGTAACAGCCTAACTCAGCACAAAGATTATACAAAAATATAGACGATAAAAACACCCTAACTACCACACAAAAGTACTACGAACATGAACACAAAACGAAAAATCATTCTCGATGTTTAACATTATAAATCATCCAAAAAAATAGATGCTAACACACAAAAAATCAATAATTATTTCTAACTTAAAAAAAATAAAAATATTAAACCACCTAACCCCCAAAAGAAGACATTTCCTATAAAAAAAGTGAAATATTCATGGTCTTTTTTTATGAATTAAAAAAAAGCAAATTAAAAATAAAATCAATTTTTTGATGCTTACTAAAAATGATGACGTGAATCTTTTGAAAAACAAAAATAACAATCTAAAAAGACAAATAATAACTCGAAACACCATTAATATATACAAATATAACATTTCATTATTATATAACAAAAGTCAAAAACACAAATTTATATAACAAAAGTCTACGTGTAATTACGTACGTGTAATTCATACACCACCTCTGTTTTACAATTAACAAAAGTCAAAAACACAAATTTATATAACAAAAGTCTACGTGTAATTACCTACGTGTAATTCATACACCACCTCTGTTTTAGCACAAATTTAGTATTACAATTAACTATATATTAATTAGGAACTTTGTGAATACTCCCCTTGTAAATCACTAAAATTAAATCACTTTACATTAAAGTATTGAGTACTGAATTATTATGACTTTTTTTTTTAATATATTACAAAAAAATTTGCAACTCCAACATCACCTCTGTTTTAAAATTAAATCACTTTACAAATTTGTAACTCCAACATCACCTCTGTTTTATATTAAAAAAAAACAATATAACATCGATATGTGTTTTGACATGCTCGTAATAATACTTCATAAACCAATATGTTTTCCATAAAAGTAACAACGATACACCACCTCTGTTTTATATTACAAAAAAAAAAAATCAGTACTCGTAATAATATTTTTGTTACCTGTCGACATCGAAGAGCTGCAGCAGCAAGGATGACACGTTCATCGAAGGCGGCATTGGAGGTGGAGATGGTGTTGGTCAGGTATGTTTTAATAGAGAGAGTATTGGTGGTGGTGGTGGGATTGCTCTTGAAGGAGGTGGAGATGGTGGAGGAGAGATGAAGGGAGATGAAGAGAGAGAGGGACTTGTTTATATAGGAGGGAAAAAAGAAATATTCAAATTAGAAAAGAGGGGGAAGTGTAAAAATACAATTTTACCCTTATTGATTAAAATAATAGAGGATGGTGTGGATTAATGTAGGCCACTCATTAGGTTTCCATGAGTTTCTTCATTTTGGAAGGTTTCTTCCCAATACTTAGCCTATATATATATATATATATATATATATATATATATATATATATATATATCACATCGTCTGTGTGTAAATGGGGAACTTCTCAATGAAGCTAACAAAGAAGGGTCATCAGGACACGTGGGTGGACACAAACAACATATGGATAATATGCATAGAACACTTATACATCATGTATAAAAGAGTTGTACATAAAAATTACTAATTGTTTGTATACCAACTTCATGTGCCTATATGTAAACATTAAAACTTTGTGGTCTAAGTATAAAAACCAAAACATAACTATTGTTCAACATGTTATGAATTAATATATATAATAATGTATTCATCATGCATTTAATGTATTTGTTTTTTTTAACGGCTAAGACGGTATGGTGTGCTTTCGGGGAAAGGAATCGGTGGGGGTAATGTGGACAAGTCCCCGATCGGGAACCCCCCCCCCCCCAAAAAAAAAAAAAAAAAAAAATTGGTGAGTTCGGCAGCCTTCCACCGTATGCACCGAGCCTTCCCATTGGTTGAAAAAATGTGAACGTTGGACCAATTTTTTTGAACGTTAGAAATATGGCCGTTGGCCTTTAAAAAAAATTCCAAACATTTTTACTTTATATACATACACAACCACACCACAATTTTAAACCACATCACATTTTTAATCACACAACCATATTTTATAAAAATTATTTCAATCTTCAAACCAAAAAAAAAATATTATGGATCCAAGGCGTTCAAACCCGCAACCTTTTTCCCGAACACTCCCGCTATTCCTTCGACCCAAGCTCCAAACTTTCCATACCCCACTACATTACTCGACCCTAGCACATACGTGTTTGGCGGTTCTAGTCAACCCCAAAACGCTTGACAAATACAAATGCAACAACAACAACAACAATTTTATATGCAAATGCAACATCATCAAATGCCAATGTTCCCCCGAGACCTCAATCACAACCCGAACATGATTTTGTATCCTTAGGTGCCAATGACGACGTTATACCCGAAGCCCAACCAACCTCAAAAAAAGAAACCAAAAGGGAAAAAACGTGTCGTTGAAGAACGAGGCCTGACCGGGAAGGCGGATAGCATTCCTTGGAGTCAAGTCGAGCTCGAGGCCATAGCACGAGCGTGGGTGAACATGTCTACCGACCCAATAAGAAGTAAGATTTTTTTTTAAATATATACATTGTCTTTAAAAAAAATATTATCACGGTAGGTACAAATCAAAGACGGGATAGCTTTTGGAACCATGTTTGCATTCAGATTTTCAACTTAATGCAACGGGAGCCTTATCGAACCTTCCATTCCGTTACTACGAAGTTTCGAGAGATGAACAACAAATGCCAACAATTTGCGGGTGTTTATCAAAATTGTTGGAACAATCGAAAGACAGGTCAAAGTGACGAGCAAGTGTTTAAAGAGGCGCTTAAGAAGTATAACACAAGGAAAGGGGGTGATCGAGGGTACATGAGGCCGTATGAGATTTTGAGGAAATGCGAAAAATGGAAAGTGGTGCCAAACGAAGTGGCACAATCAAAACGAACGAAGACGAGCACCTCCGGAAGTTATAGTGCGGAGGGTCCGATGCACGTTGTGCTATAAACATAAACGATGACCCGGAGTTTGAAGATGAAGCTCCAACTCAAGAATCGGAGCGGCCAATTGGAAGGGACCGGGCGAAAAAAGCCGCCTCGAGCTCAAAAGGAAAGGCCTCCGATTCGAAAGAAAAAGCGGTGGAGAAAATATATGCCTTGATTGAAAACTTTAACGAGTTTAAGGCAAAGCAAAAGGAGAGGTGGTTAGAAAGAAAGAAAGAAGGAGAAGGAAGAAGTCGCGGCGAGAGAAATGGTGAGGCTTCGATTGGATAGGACACGTCTCGAGTATGATCTTGCGCAACATGAAAAGGAGGAGTTTAGCATGATGAGGAGAAGGTTATCATGGTGGAGGCAATGTGAATGCTCTTAGATATAAAATTTGTATAAAATAAAATAAATTATTTTTCAAAACATGTAACAGCATAATTCCTGCACGCTATAAAAAACCGAATAAATCGTTCAAGCTAAAAATGTACGGACACGTAAATAATTCAAAGCTGGTAGCCGACTGTGGAATATGAAAAACACGAATTTCTAGAATAGTAGAATTTGAGTTTGTGAAGCACCGACACATTAGGAAAAAGGAATATATTGATAGAACGAAGCATAGAACAAATAAATGCAACAAAATAGTAATAATTTTTAGTAATTAAATATATTATTACATTTTATATTGAATAAAAATAAAAAGTAACATCACCCACGACCGCATTATTACCATGATTAGAAGTCCATAATTATATTCAAGCAAATAGACAACACCCACCATTAATTTTTTATGATCTTATTAAATAAATAATTGGACTTGGGAATTACTAATTATTTTAATATTATAAATACTTCTTAGAGTTTTTTTTAAAGGCGAATTTTTTGCTCCTTGTAAGACTTGAATTCAAGACGTTACAATTTTAGTGTACAAGGCTTTGGCTGAGTTTTTTACAAACAAAAACCTAAATTAAACAAATATTGGGTGTCTGCCTAGCAAGTTACTGAAAGTTATGTACATTCTTGTATATGAAATTCATTTTTATTTCATTTCATGTGTTGAATTCTTGTGAAAGAACAAATATATACTATTTTAAAAGGTTATAATAAATATAAGGAAAAATTACCGAATGCGTCCTTTAAGTTTACCTTATTTTTTAATGGATACCCATTCGCGTTTCAGATGATGAGATTAATCTTTAACGATTTAAAATGTTACACCCACTGTCCTTAGGCACTAACCAGGTTAGTTTTTAACGTTAAATCTGATCACGTGAGAGACATGTGAAGGCATAACAGTAATTTTCTCCAATGAAGTACCTATATACATTAAAAATCCAAAAAATAAGGAAAAAATTACAGTTAAACGAGTTAAAAGCTGGATTCAGCGACCAATTTAACCATTTAAAATCGTTTTGTTTATACCCACTTGAAACCAAATCTAATCGCACCCAAAACGCTAACCATTTTATAAAATGAATCATTTAATAACCTCAGACACTCTAGTCGATCACTTCTGCAACAAAAACCCCCATTCAGATTATTCGAATCAAGCCCCAATTTCTCATGTGAAGTATCGGACCGTCGCTTCTTGTCAAGACCGATTACCATCGTTTTAATCAAGGTAAGCTCGATCTTTTTATGCAGAATAGGACGACCATCATCAAGGAATAATAGCCCTATGAAATTGTTAAGGTCCGTAGTTGAATTTGTTTGGATTCGAGGGTTAGGGTTCAATATTATAACATTTAGGAATCAGGTTTACGCTTATATTGAAGAACCCTAGATCACCTGATCAAAATGCCCTAATTCGTCTGGTTTTAAAGGTGAAATATGAAGAGGGAGAGATGAAATTACTGTTATGCCCTCACATGTCTCTCACGTGATCAGATTTAACGTTAAAAACTAACCTGGTTAGTGCCTAAGGACAGTGGGTGTAACATTTTAAATCGTTAAGGATTAGTCTCATCATGTAAAACACGAAAGGGTATCCATTGAAAAACGAGGTAAACTTAAAGGACGAATTCTGTAATTTTTTAATTGGTTTTGAATTGATCGGGTGTGACTTCTGAAAACCACAAATGATCAATTAAACATTACGAAACGCGTCAAACAGAGACCGGAAGTCCAGCATGTCGATTAAACATGCAAAAAATCGTGTTTTAAAAAAAATATGGGTATCGACTGTATAGTCGGAGCACCACGTACAATGATTCATGAAAGTTGAACAAACTCGGATGTTTCAACCAAAACACACAAACGAGCAATAAACGACCCGTAACGCCTCAAACGAATTTTGTTGTATTGGGAACAACTAAAAACATTTTAATTGATCGTTTGTGGTTTTCAGAAGTCACATCCGATCAATTAAAACATACCGAAACGCGGAACCCTTGTTTGAGTATACTCGTGTTCAGCCTTTAAAGAATTATAAAATCATTTTACTAATTCCCGATTCTTGATACTTTCATAAATCGTTTTACTAATTTCCGATTCTTGATACTTTCATAAATCGTTTGTCAAATCATAACCATCATCATCATTACACCCTCAAAAAAGAAAATAAAATAAAAATTAATAATAATAATAATTTATTATTATAATAATAAAACAAAGGAATTAGGTTGCAAATATAATAATAATTTAAATAATAATAATGTAATATAGTCATGTTTAATGCTCAAAGAAGTCAACCTTTGTTGACTCCTAGAAGTCTTGAAGACCAAATGACTTTTACAAGATACTTGAAACAAGGTATGGATATGGAAAATATGCAATGAGATGATTTCGTACAAGATTCCAATGCAAGCAAGTCAAATTTAGTTGTTGGACCAACTTGAGATATGAGTTTGATTAGCTTGAATCTCTCTGATCCATGGTATCCACTAACCGTGGCGATTATCGCGTCTCATGGATCCTTTAAAATTGGATACCATGGATCAGAGAGATTTAAGCTAATCAAACTCATATCTCAAGCCGGTGCAAGTTATGTTAGTGATATTTGTCATCTTCTTCTTCAACTTGCATCCTCTTGATCTTCACACTTTCTTTTGGAGCTCTGATCTTCTTCCTAGGAAAGTAAAGCTTTAGTGAAAGTGGATACCATGGATCAGAGAGAATTCAGCTAATCAAACTCATATCTCAAGCTGGTGCAAGTTATGTTAGTGATATCTGTCATCTTCTTCTTCAACCGGATGGTTGGTAGCTCTAGGTAAGAACATTGTGGATGATGATGATAATAACTTTTCTTCAGATTCTGATTGCACCGGTGGAATTGGAATTGGAATTGGAAATAATGTTAGGAATTGGAGTGGACAAACCGAGGCCTAAGGTGAATCCGTTTGGTGATGGTAAACCTAGAGAGGTTTTGCTTCAGGAGAAAGGTGTGGATTATCGGAATTGAATACTTAGAGATGACACGCGAAACTTTAGACTCCAAGTTGATCCTTTGATTGCCAACTCACCTCCCGTAGAACATAGGCCTCTACAAAGTTTGATCAATTCGTGTTTTTCACTTATTTAATGAAATTTAACGCGCATACCACATTCGAATTGGTTTTTTATTTTTTCTAAAAGTAGAAAAAACTAGAACAACATTAACAACTAACAAAATATTGTAGAACAAAAGAAGAAAATGTTCCTCTCTGTTACCAAGCATGTCAAGAAATGATAATTTTCATATATTGCAGATCAAGGGCTTCATTAGTATTTAACAGTGGTGAACAGTTGTTAGGAATTGAATTATTAGAGATGATAAAGGATAACGAAGATTAATGTTGTATCTTTCCCGAAAGTACTGAATTTTCATTTTAGGCTAGAATCTAGAAAGGTATATTAGAGTAATAAAGGATAATGAAGATTAATCTAGAACAACATTAACAACTAACAAAAAAATTGTAGAACAAAAGAAGAAAGTGTTCTTCTCTGTTACCAAGCATGTCAAGAAATGATAATTTTCAAATATTGTAGATAAGGTTTTCATGATTAGAGATGATAAAGGATAACGAAGATTAATGTTGTATTTTTTCCAGAAGCACTGAATATATTTTTCAAGCTTTCTGAATCTATTGTTAAAATTTTTGACTATACGTGGTTGATGATGTCAAGTTTAATTTTTTTTTTTTAACTCTTTTAAATAATTATATTAAAAAAATAAAAAACCAACTCAAAACACCAAAAAAAATACCCCAAATTAAAACTTTGATCGGCCAAAGCTAAGCGCTTTGGATCAAATATTCCACTTTCCCCTGCCACCTCGTTTGATTTAACCCCAAGCGTCTCGCTTAGGCTAAAGCGAGGCGCTTTGGGGGGTTGAAATAGAAGGGTGAGGGTGTGAATAGCTAGAGCCATATAAAAACGCTTTTAAGATTTCTAAAAATAAAATAAAATATAAAAACGCACAATTTCAGAGTTTTTATGTTTTGATCAAATACCATCATTGTTAATTAAAGTTTTATACTCGGAGGCGCCATATGCTTTTGACAACTACCTTGGCATCATTATACCAATATGTCATATTTTTATATGGACATTTGAATTTATATGTAGATCATATGTGAACAATAACATGATATTTTTTTGTCACTTATATATTCATGAACTTTGGATAACATACACACACATTCATACATATACTCACACATGATATATGTTTTCTTACATAAATAATCCCAAAATCTTTGAAAAGATTATATAAGTATAATAATATTTTATATCTTATCATTTTAACCATAAGTTATGGAAATATGAATCAACCTTGCTAAAGTGTCTTTTAAATATAGAAATATTAAATAAAAGGTTACTATAGTAGCTTTTAATACTGGTGGTCTCCACTCAAAAACTACAAATCTAGAATAAAAAGGCACAAAAGTTAAAAGGACCAGGGGCCTACTCTATTTTCCTTTTAGTTTTAAATTTCCCTAAAACCAGGATAGTTGAAAATCAAGATTTTATAAAATCAACATTTTGTGTGATTTATATGTAAAAAATGTAAACAATTAGATTATGATATTACAAAAGTACTACCATTTTTTTTATATAGTTTGTTTTACAATCTTTTAATAAAAGTTTTGTAACAAAATTTTGTAACTAGATATTTTTGTAGCTCAATTTGTTAGTGCAATTTATCTTTCTTATGTAAATTCAAATAATATTAATTTCACTATAAGAAAAACTTATCCAAACTTAAACATCCACGACATGAATGATCAATATTGTTCTATATACAATATAAACATTTGAAAAAATGTATTACTTTTAATCCACTGTAACTTTAGAAACCCAATTTTTTTTTATATATGTTAATTGATCCAATCTACTTGATGGGTGCACTTCATCCTTTTTGGCTCTGATTCCAAAATGCAACGATCTTGGATTACTTTTGGACTATCAGCCGATTAGCCTCATCGGGTGCATTAACAAGATAATCTCAAAGGTCTTAGTTAATAGGTTGAAGAAAGTAATTCATCCTATAATTTCGGAAGAGCAGAAAACTTTCCTTGCTAACCGAAGTATATTAGATGGCCCGTTAATGCTAAATGAACTAATCTCGTTGTTGAGGAGTCGTAGACAAGGTGGAATGTTGGTAAAGGTAGATATAGAGAAGGCTTATGACACTCTTAGCTGGAGTTTCTTACGATCATTCCTAAGACAAATGAATTTTCCAAGTAAGTGGGTTGATTGGGTATTGGCTACAGTTACCATGGTGAAGGAATCGGTCTTGGTCAATAGGTCTCCAACACAGGAATTTAAATGTCGCCGGGGTTTGAGACAAGGGTATCAAACAAAGCCGAATACAATCCCACCACGAACAAAAGAACTAGCAACCCAAAATTGACTAGGAAACCCCCTATTTATAAGTGCATAGGGCGGTTACATTACATGGGACGTAAAGGCCATAACCCACAAACAATACTAACAAAATCCAAGACAACGCAAACCTTCTAAAGTCTAGCCCAACAATATCCCCCTAGGTTTGTGTTGACTTGTGGTGTCTCTACTTCTTCTTGCTACTCTTGCTGCGTTTCTTTGAACTTTTCTTCCTTTCCTCCATTGCTCTCTTCCATTCCTCAGGTGACTTGCCAACATACGGACCAAACAGTTCTGTCTCCACTCGTCCCTTTTTATCAGACGCCAACCCCAGTCTATCAACTTGAGCTACAGCTCTAGTGAATGATTTTGCACAAACTTCATAATTGGGGTCACACTGAATCTGATGTCTAGCTAGAACTTGAACATCTTCAGAATGCAAACTCATCAGATCTCTAGCATCCGATATCCTAAACTCATATGTATCACATACAATCACTGCAGATGCAGAAGTAGGATCACAGACCCAAAACCTCATATCCTTCAAGCAACCTCTATCCATTGGCTTGGTCAAGTGAATGGTCTTCAATTTTTCAGTAGGTGGCCACTGAACTGTCTTGAAAGGCTTTCCATCTGCACCTCGTACACCCTTATATTCCACCAACATTGAGCTAGCAGTCTTCATATCCCTGAAGTTCACTTTTGCCTGCTCCTGGATCTTCTTATGAAACATGAGACCAATCTTATTTCTTGGATTTTTTTGTCTGGTTTATAAAAGGAGCTCTGGAACGTTCTGTCAAATCAATTTTTGTCCAGGAGTTGAAGGCCGAAGTAGAAGCATAGTACTCAACTGCTCCATTCCCTCTATGAACCACGAACACTCCCTTATCATCATTATACCTCCAACACTCTATCCCAGTTCGATTACCATAAGTGTCATACCTATCACTGGTAATCGTCACATATCTTTCTGGATGCTCCTCCATTGGGTCAATTGATGGCTCAGCTAGATTCTTGAGAACATAGGCACTTCCAGGTCGACGATCTCTAACTCTGGGAACCTGATCTTCGAAATACTTCTTCATGTGCTCTTCATGTTCTTTCTCTGATCTTTCACGTTCAGCAGGAGTCAATACTTTGTTAACGAAGGATGATGTCTCTGAAAACTCCTTTCCAAACTTGTTCTCGAGTTTCTGAGTCAAGTTGAGTAATCTGGCTGACACATCGCCCAATCCAGTCTCCAATTCAGTAATCTTTTTCTCCTTTTCAGTAACCGTCTCCATCAAGCTCTGCACCTGAGCTGTTAGCCATACATTCTCAGTCTCTAATTTTAGCACTCTAGCTTGTAACCTGTGAACGTCTACTTCAGCAAAAACAGTCATCATCACAAGCACAATCTTGTTCACACGGGTGTTCAAGATATTCTAAGTAGAGCAGAAACTTTAAGAAGCCTGCAAACAAATCATCCAACAGATCCCATCACTCACATTCATCAGTGGGATCGAACAGACCGGGATATGCTTCATATGCAAAGAAGCAGACATGCTACAACTGTGGAAGACCCGGTCACATTGCAAGGAACTGCACAAGTCGTCCTTATGTGCCCTATTATCGACAACATCAAAAGGTTATGCCTAGGGATAACTACTACTCCAAGCCAATGAAGGTTGATAAACCTAAGGCAAGGAAGAACATGAATCCCAAAGTTAAACCGTCTGATGGAGACTGGAATGCTGCCAAGAGCAAGCGGAAGGTTGTTCAATCACAGAAATTTAAACAACCTCAGAAATCGAAAGCTGCTACTCCGAAAGTAGCAAAACCGCTTGTTAAGCCTAAACAAGTCTGGAAAGCAAAGGCGGCAGCTCACCAATTCTGAATGAGAAAAAGGACATGTGCTTGAGAGAAGTGTCCTACGTAGATGCTTCAGGAGTGCCCAGGACCGCGATGGCCTGGGTACCAATGTTCAACTAATCTCCTTTCTTAGTGTAGGGACATCCAAGGAGGATTGTCGACGACCACTGGTATGTTGATAACGGTTGTTCCATGCACATGAAAGGTGACATCTCTCTGTTATACATTTATGTTAAATTTTTAAACAGTGAGTATGTCTCTTTGAAGGAGAAAATGGAGGTAAAATCAGCTAAAGAGGTACACTCAAAACCTGATGCATTGAATTTTGAATGTAATTGGTCTTTAATTCGAGAATGGTCTTAGAAAACCACAAAAAGATTTTTCTTAGTTTTAGGTTGTGAATTTGTTCTTTAAATTTTAAATTTTAAGCACAAATTTAGGGGGATATACCCTCAGAAAAATACAAAAAACAATAGAAAATTCAGAAAATGAGAATTTCATGGTGCGGACAAGAAGAAATGATAGTACATCAGCTGTTGAAGTGTCACACTTTAAAATCGAAAAGAAAATTAAATCAGGTGTGATTGCAGCTCCATCATATGATGTACTGGCAGGCAAACTGCACTACAAACTCAGTCCAAAACATGATAAAGATTAAGGACTGTGTAGCTTGTGGGGAACACATCATAGGCGTATGATTTTATGGTCTTAAATCTTGCGTTGATAGATTGCCAAAGTATGAGATTTCAGGTCTTTAAATTGTTGATACATCTGGGGATGTTCTGGTTGCCCTTCTGCTACATCCAGATATATGCTGACCTAGGCACAGCCAGGATATCTTAAAAGAGCAATAAGGAAATGCCAAAACTCAAAATTCTCAAAGAGAATTCAAGCTAAAGGCACAAATCAAAAGCCTAAAGCAATGATCATACCGAAACATTTGGTATTTGCCCTAACCCTGGTCAAGAATCCATTGGTCTCTTTGTTGCATCCAGATATATGCAGACCTGATCACCGATGATCTTGACCTTGTAAAACATACAGATGTCAGCAATTTACTCACCTGTTATGAAGAAGCTTTGTGCATACCTTGATCGCGGGGGTATGTCATGATGTGGGACACACAGTTATTTCGGTCTAACACAAGTTAAGAAAATAAGAAAAATATAGGACTTGAAGGCGTGTGTGTATGTTTGTTTAAGTAAATAAACGATGCTGGTGATCGTCTTGGACTGCTTTCTGGCACTTTAATAAGTTTATCAGAACATATATACTAACGGTGTGTTGCATTTTGACAAAGCTGATATGATCTTCTTGCACATGATTCTCACCAAAAAGATGCATTGTAATTAGTTTGAATTTTTATTTTATTTTGTTTATCTGTTATGAAAAATTGACCATTCTTGAGGATTTGACCAGTTCTCGAACAAAATTCAGGTTTTTGAGGTTTTAAAATTGAAGTACACTGATGTACTTAGTGTTCATGTAAACTGGACCCTCTGTTGCATAAATTATTTGCTTACAAAATTCTGAGAATTTGCAAAATTTATACAAATCAAGAAACAGGGGTTGATGAATATTGAAAGAGTTCCAGTTGCTGTTTATCATGAAACACCTTAATGGCAAGATGTACCTAAGTCAGAAGAACCTGAAGTGAATCATCTTTTAACAATGAAAGCACAACTGAAGAAGTACCTGAAAAGTTGTTTGAAAGAGAAA
This sequence comes from Ambrosia x helenae, assembly GCA_030844895.1. Classification (NCBI taxonomy): domain Eukaryota; kingdom Viridiplantae; phylum Streptophyta; class Magnoliopsida; order Asterales; family Asteraceae; genus Ambrosia; species Ambrosia x helenae. Next base: position 18,057,053 of record CM061229.1, on the reverse strand, counting down.
ATTAACAAAGAATTGAGCTTCTGTGAATCCTCCTCTCACGTTCTTGATGTGTTGGTAAACACACCTGGTTAATATGTTAGTTTTGTATATATTTTAATCTTTTATTGTGTACTTTTAGTCAGTCTTATTTATTTATTAGTGCGCATGTGTTTTGTAGGTGTTCATGGATGTTGGAGCGTAGACGAGAAATTTTGGTCAAGCCAAGAACACCCAAGTCTGAAACATAGAGTTATAATAATAATAATAATAATAATAATAATAAATAAAAAAAATACAACCGTCACTTTTGGTTTTGATGGCCTAAGGCCCAATAAAAGGAGAAACATTAGGGCAATATATTATCAAGGGTTTTATTATTTGTTTTTTTGGACACGGCTAAGCAGGGCTCGAAGAAGCAGCCAAAGGCTGTTGTTATATCGCACAAGAAAAGGAGAGGAAGAAGCTTCAATGATCAAGACACAAGGCTAAAGCTTTTGTAGCTTCCTCTAGACGAATGGTTTAATTAGGTTTTGCACTCTTTCTATTTATTTTTAGTATTGGATTATGTTTTGTTTGTGATGACAAACAATTAAAACATTCTTGAGGTATTAGTTATTAAACAATTGATTTGTGTTTTGAGTCCTTTCTTTACAACTTGTTCGGTTGACGACAAAACTTAGTAGCGGGTTGGGCGACATAAAGAAGGTTGACTTGACGTTTACAATTGGGTAGATAATAGGTTTGATGACAAGAACTTGTGCTACCAGTTAATTAACTAATTTCCAGAACCATATCTATGTGGTTCCCAATCTATAAACTAAAAACTGTGTGAAACCTAGAACCCAAAGTTTAGAGGGAGTTACTTCTTTATTATTATTGTTTTCTTTTCAAATTAATTTAATTCATTTTTTGCAAGTACGACAACATTCTACTTTATAAAATATTATTTTTATTTTTAATTATTTAGTTTAATTAATAAAATTGCTATTAACACTAACCACATACTCCTCGTGGTTTGTTTTTAAAATAGTTTTTGATTAGCACTCGACACGCGATCAAAATGGCGCCGTTGCCGGGGAGTGCGTGCGCTTAGTGTTTATAGTTTTAGTTGTCTTTACTTTTAGTAAAAAAAAAATTAAAAAAAAACCCAATAAAAAAAAACTAAAAAAATAGTATCTTTTATTGTTTATTTACTATTCGTTCTTTATTTAGTTATGTTTCTTTGTTCAGTACTACTCTGGTTTTCTTTTTTTTCTGTGTGGCAGGTTACTTTACTCGTATGCACCATACACGAAGATCAGCGAAAGCTTTGATCCCGAGATTGAGAGAACCGTCAGAAGAAACTGATCCCTTCACCACCCTAATCACACCATGAGTATTCACAGCCATCACAGCATCCCTGAGGATCTACCTCCTCAGAATCCACCACCACCTATACCACCTCAACCACAAAACCCAACACCAGTACCACAATTCCAACCCGCCCGAAACACCCGACCAGTCATACCACAGCAGCAACAAAACTTTGGAAACCAACAGCTGCATCGCATCTCTCAACAATTTGACGAGGGAAGTTTTCACAGTACATGGCAGACTGACTGGGACAGAGAATCTGAGCATGAGGAGTATGACGACAGATATGCCGATGTCAGGTATGATGATTTTGATCAGGATGGGTTCGACTTGCATCCTAGGCGTCCAGTCCCACGTAATCAGGTACGTCAATTTAATCAAGGGAACCGGGTTGGAAGGCAAAGGGTAAATTACTAGGCACTAAGAGGTGGGCCACGATTTGATGCGGGAGATATGGGGGATGATTTAGAGTTTGTATATGGTGTCCCACAGCTTGTTCAGAGGGCACCAGCTAGGGGTGGGGTAGATAATCACTTTAGGCCAGTCATTATGCCTAATTCATCAGCTATAGTGACACCCGTAGGTAGGAATGGTAGAGCTTTTGAGGTTAAACTTGATTATTTAGGCCACCTACCTGAGTTTTATGGTAAGAGATCAGAGGAGCCCTACTCACATATTGCAGCATTTGAGTCTATTTGTAGCACTGTAGGAGGGGCTGGGTTTACTAAGGATCAGGTTATGCTTATGTTGTTTCAATTCACATTGAAGGATAGGGCTAGGCAGTGGTTTGCAACCCTAACCCCATGTAGCATTTTTACTTGGCAAGAAACGCAGCAGGTGTTTTTAGAAGAGTATTACACTATGAGTAAGACTTCTGAGGCTAGAGAAGCAATTAGGGCTTTTGAGCAGAATTCTGGTGAGACATTTCATGTGGCATTTACTAGATTTAAGGAGTTGCTTAGGAAGTGCCCACATCATGGCATTGAGACTTGGGAGCTTATTAAAGCATTTTATGATGGATTATTGCCTGATGAGGTTAGGGATCTAATAGCTATTAGTAATGGTACTTTTTTCACTAACACGGTAGCTATAGATTGGGGGTACTTAGAGAGGATGAGTGCAACTTCTAAGAGACATGCACAGTCTAGTAGGAAATCTAAATCATCTTCTGTTAAGGCTGTTGATTATGAGGCTGAAGAAAGGATAGAAAAACTTAAGCAGCAGAATTTGATCTTAGAAAAACAGGTAGCCCAATTGAGAGTAGAAAAAAGTGATGAGGTGAAGGTAGGTAGTGCTTTTAATGTTTGTAATGAATTGGGTCATATTGCAGCCGAATGTGCAGGTGAACAGGTAAATAAAGTCTATGGAGAAAGAAAACAGTATGACATGAATTCAAATACATATCATCCTGGACTGCGCAATCACCCCAATTTCAGGTATGGTAACCAGAATAACCAATTAAATCCTAATTTTTCTAATTCTCATGTGCACGGTGAAAATCAGCAACAGCAGTGGAACCAATAGCAGAGCACTTCAGGTGGAAGCGGTAATCAGTTACATATGATTCTGGAAGCTATTAAGGCAGTCCAGGAGGATGTTAAGGGAATTAGGAAGGATAATGAAGTGCGAGACAAGATTGTGGAAGCCTTGTCAAAACAGGTAGGCCAGCTAGCTGCTCAGATGTCAGGGAGAGACCCATATAAACTCCCTAGTGATACTGCACTAAATCCTGCTCACCAGTCTTCCTCCAGAAGTCTGCACATCAACGCGGTAAGTATTTTCCCCACCTCTGAAATAGGTAGTGTAGACAGTACTCCACCAAAGTTTGTTGAGGGAATGGTGGAGGAGTGTAACACTGAATCTGAGTCTGAACTTGAACAAGAAAAGTTTTTCAAATTAAATATTGAGAGTAAGAATGTGAAGAGTGGGTCTATTGAGGCTAAGTGTGGGGGTGAGAAGGTGATAAAGGTACCCTTTCCTATGGCTTTATTAGATCCTGCTAAGAGAAAAGATTTAATTAAACGGGACCCACCAAAGGATGAGAAGTGGGAAAATTTTAAAATTGTCAAAATCAATTTACCGTTAATTAATAAAATTGAAGAATGTCCCGATCAGGTTCAGTGTCTGAAAGAATTGAGTGCCCAAAAACGACGGCATAAACTTCCTAAGCAGTTAGATTTAAGTGCCAGTGTGAATGCCGTGTTGTTGGGTACCCTTCCCCCAAAACTCCAAGACCCAGGAGCGCCTATTATTGTTATACAAGTAGGTGATTTTCAAGTGGATAGAGCGCTTCTGGATTTGGGAGCTAGTGTGAGTATTCTACCAGGGAGTATATATGATCGGTATGATTTTGGTCCATTACAGAAAACCAACACAACTGTGGTGTTGGCCGATCAAACTCCTTCATGTCCTAGGGGGATTGTAAGGGATGTGATTATTAAGGTTGGAGAGTTTTATTACCCGGTAGATTTTTTAGTGCTTGATTGTGTCAAAAACACACAACCAACTGTCATTCTGGGTAGACCGTTCTTGGCTACTGCTAAAGCCATTTTTAATTGTGCTGAGGGGACGGTAAAGATGAGGTTTGGGGATAGGAAGATGAGTCTTAAGGTGTTCTCTAATACTGCTAATCATAAAACTAACAAAAGTGGATCTCCTGTGAAGGAGAATAGAAAAGAAAAGAAAGAATGTTTTGTGATTGACAGGATGGAACTAGTGAGCAAGAATAACACTAAGAGAAAACGAAAGAGAAGGAAGAAGAAGGTCAAGAAGCCACCTGAACCAGATAGTGAGAAGGAAAAGTTTGCATTGTTGGGGCTAATAGGGAGAACTGTAGATGAGTTACCTGGGTGTAGGAGGAGCACACACTTGGAGGTGTGGGGACACAAACATCCCACTAGACCACCATGAGTAGATGTGTCAGGTATGTTTACTTGTAGAGTTTGTATAGTTGTGTAAAGTATTCCAGGTACGTTATTTTATTTTATTTTTAGAGTTTGAGTCTGTTTTTTTTTTCTGGGAATGCTTGGAGTTTAACTTGCAATCAGATAACTTCGCCTGTACTCAATCTCCATTCAGGCGAGGTAAAGCTGTACATCATCGGTGTTTCGGGCATCCCAGAGTTTTATGTTTTTATTTTTCTTTTGAGTTTTAGTTTCAGGTTTGTTTATCGGCCGCGGATGAAATGCTATACGGCTCGATTAGGAGGAACTCCAGAGACTCATACGCGCACTGCCTATATCCAGGAGAGTCTGTTCCTTTTATTATTGTTGTACATTTTTTCTACTTTATTTTATTCCCTAGTTCACATTGAGGACAATGTGTCGTTCAAGTATGGGGGTGGGGAAATTTCATTTTTATTTATTTTTGAGTCTTTTAAAAAAATTTAATTAAAAAAAATTGAAAATGTCTTGAAAATTGTTCTTAAAAAGCATTCTAATCAGACGTAAAGCAGTTTTGTTAGTACGTACGAGTTGTCTCTTGATTGTTTTGGCAGTAGATCCTTAGTCATGGTCTAATTTGTGGAAAAGTAATATGAACCGTTTTCAGCAGGTGTTTTTAAGAAAAAAAAAGTTTAGAATTGCCTGACTAGGTTTAACAAGCTATTGGTAATAAATGCATGCATACATCGGCAACCCATTTCCCTACTTTGGTGAGATCTTGAGCCTACTAGATGATAGATTAATTTATATACATTTTCGTTTGTTGAGAGTAGGCCAAATGTTTCTCTGTTGCAGAACTTGTGTGATTTGATACATGCTGAGGCTGTAGACTAGATATGCACGTACATGACAAAGGCAATCTAGGATTTCCATTTTTCTTTTGACACCCTTTATTTGTTATGTGTTAACTTGTTTACCCAAAAATATTACATTTAGTAGCCAACTTTGAGCCTTATACCCGTTCGTTTGTTAAACCACATAATCACCCAAATAAACCAATATCTTTACCAAGTGTTGATGACATCCAAAGTGTTAAGTGATTGTATTTCTATTAGAAAAAAATATATAAGTGAAAAAAAAGGAAAAAGAAAAAAAAATAGAAAAAAATAAAAGTATGTGTTATAGGTCGAATATGACCGAAGTTGTGATTATTAGCAGTATCGTGAATAAGGATTGTCATTCAAGTTGTTTCATCATTTTATTTTAGCTAGTTTCAGCCTAAACGTTCACTACCTTTACCCTAAGCCCAAAACCCGTAAGTCCTTTAGATATGTGCATTGTCTACAGTTGAGGTGTGATTGTTATACAAGCCTATGATAACAGAGTTACATGTTGGTTTTGAGTGAATAATACTAGCTCATTACACGCTAGTCCAGATATTAAACCGAGTTGAGTGAAAAATTGTGAGGGGTGTGTTGCATGAAAATAAAAGCCGAAAGCATGTTAGGTTTAGTCGGGTTAATTCTGTTTTAATTGGAAATCAATTTGACTTGCTGAATTAACACATCTAATGCTGATCTGTAAATGGGGTATGATTTTGGACCTTAGCTAAGGTATGATGGGCGACTGGGGTGCTAGTCTGTGATAATGTCTTGAGCAGAGTATATATATAATTTTTTCGAGACGAAAAACGATAAGTGTGTGGGTGTGATGTGTTGGTAAACACACCTGGTTAATATGTTAGTTTTGTATATATTTTAATCTTTTATTGTGTACTTTTAGTCAGTCTTATTTATTTATTAGTGCGCATGTGTTTTGTAGGTGTTCATGGATGTTGGAGCGTAGACGAGAAATTTTGGTCAAGCCAAGAACTCCCAAGTCTGAAACATAGAGTTATAATAATAATAATAATAATAATAATAATAATAATAATAATAATAATAATAATAATAAATAATAAAAAAAATACAACCGTCACTTTTGGTTTTGATGGCCTAAGGCCCAATAGAAGGAGAAACATTAGGGCAATATATTATCAAGGGTTTTATTATTTGTTTTTTTGGACACGGCTGAGCAGGGCTCGAAGAAGCAGCCAAAGGCTGTTGTTACATCGCACAAGAAAAGGAGAGGAAGAAGCTTCAATGATTAAGACATAAGGCTAAAGCTTTTGTAGCTTCCTCTAGACGAATGGTTTAATTAGGTTTTGCACTCTTTCTATTTATTTTTAGTATTGGATTATGTTTTGTTTGTGATGACAAACAATTAAAACATTCTTGATGTATTAGTTATTAAACAATTGATTTGTGTTTTGAGTCCTTTCTTTACAACTTGTTCGGTTGATGACAAAACTTAGTAGCGGGTTGGGTGACATAAAGAGGGTTGACTTGACGTTTACAATTGGGTAGATAATAGGTTTGATGACAAGAACTTGTGCTACCAGTTAATTAACTAATTTCCAGAACCATGTCTATGTGGTTCTCAATCTATAAACTAAAAACTGTGTGAAACCTAGAACCCAAAGTTTAGAGGGAATTACTTCTTTATTATTATTGTTTTCTTTTCAAATTAATTTAATTCATTTTTTGCAAGTACGACAACACTCTACTTTATAAAATATTATTTTTATATTTAATTATTTAGTTTAATTAATAAAATTGCTATTAACACTAACCACATACTCCTCGTGGTTCGACAACCCTACTCCCTATACTGTAGTTCTTGTAGCTAAGGAGTTGTTTTTAAAATAGTTTTTGATTAGCACTCGACACGCGATCAGTTCTCTTTTAACAATATGTTCAAGCAAAACTGATGATGATTAAAGTTGTGAAGCTTCCTCTAAGAGAACAAGAAAGAACCCAAGATTGGAAGATCAAGATCTGAAGATTCTTCCTACTAAGCCATGATAAAGACAGCATAAACCTAGGGGGATATTGTTGGGCTAGATTTAAGTAGGTTTACGCTTGTCTTTATTAAGCCTGTTTGTGTTAATTGGGCTTAGTTTAAGTTAATAGGCTTGGGTTAGGCCATGTGGGCCAAGGGATTAGTGGACCCTATATAATGTTTTGTTTGGTTCATTTTTAGGGTTAGACATGTTAGACTTTTCATTTTTTTAATTCTAGAGCCACCACCTTGTACCAGACAATCCTAGAGATTGTGTGCAAGGTGAAGCAGCAATACAATTGTTTTCATTGTTTTAATCTTTTGTTCTTCAACATTCAATCGATATTCCGCATCCATTGAGTGGTTTGTTTGATACCCGGGAAGGATCTTGGACTTACAAAGGAGATCTGCTGTCACCATTCTTGTTTATAATAGCCATGGAGGCACTGTCGGGGTCATTAAAGAAGCGTGTAACATTAGGTTGTTGTAACATCCGGCCCCTCTCACCACCAATATTGTCTGATTTGCCCATCCAGAACTCACGGATTTGTTTTTGGTTGCCCTGGTGGAGACTTCCCAGAAGGTCACCCATCCTAGAATTTCTCCCACCTGAGCACGCTTAACTGTGGAGTTCTCCTCTCATCCACTAACATTAAGCCCCAAAACGCGTTGGTGATTTAAGAGGCAAGACATTACTTATGAACCAAGGATCTCTCCTGGCCACGGCCGATGTGGGATTTTCCTGGGGTATCACATTCACCCCCTGTTAGAGTCTCATCGTCCCTGATGAGGTGTGTTCCTGGGGTGTCACATTCACCCACTGTTAGAGTCTCATCGTCCATGATGAGGTGTGCACCCACCATCCCGAACGGCACAGGAGTGGCTCTGATACAATCTGTAACATCCGGCCCCTCTCACCACCAATATTGTCCGCTTTGCCCATCCAGAACTCATGGATTTGTTTTTGGTTGCCCTGGTGGAGACTTCCCAGGAGGTCACCCATCCTAGAATTTCTCCCACCTGAGCACGCTTAACTGTGGAGTTCTCCTCTCATCCACTAACATTAAGCCCCAAAACGCGTTGGTGATTTAAGAGGCAAGACATTACTTATGAAACAAGGATCTCTCCTGGCCACGGCCGATGTGGGATTTTCTTAGGGTATCACAGTTGTACAAGGGCATTAGATGTGAGCTTGAAGGGTATGTTATTTAACATTTTTTGTATGCCGATGATGCAAATTTCTTGGGGGAATGGTCGGTGGAGAAACCTAGAAATCTGAGAAGACTCGTTAGATGTTACTACAGTGCATCCGGACTAAAAGTAAACATGAGCAAGAGCTATCTTTTCAGTGTCAGTGTAAACGGGAATCAGGTGGAAGAAATGGCGGGTATTTTCGGTTGTAAAACGGACCCGCTTCCGTTCATCCACTTGGGTCTCCAAGTAGGTGCGAATATGAACTTGGTTAAGAATTGGAAACCGGCTGTGGAGGTTTTCCGTAAACTTTTGGCTTTATGGAAGAGAAATATAATTTCGGTTGGAGGTCATGTGATCCTGATTAAGTCCGTGTTGAATGCGCTTCTGACGTATTTCTTCTCTTTGTTTCGAGCTCCTCAACAAGTTATTGACCATCTTGAACGCATACCTAAAGAGTTTTTGTGGGGTATCACCGAGGACCACTCCAAATTAATTGGGTTTCTTGGCATAGGGTAGTGGCTCCAAGGGATAATGGTGGAGTTGTGCTCGCTGAAGGAGGCGAATTCAGCAATACTTGCAAAATGGTGGTGGCGGTTTAAAATCGATACAAAGAATCTTTAGAGGAAGGTTATTTGGTCTTTACATAGCCGATCACGAAACTAGAATCCAATACCCTTGAAACATCTTTAAGTGCGTCGTGGAAACAAGTGGTAAAGCTGTCACAGGAGTTGAGCCACTACAGTTTGATTCTGGAAGAACTGTTTAATGGGATACCGTGGAATGGGGTTGGTTTGTCGTTCCGGAAAGATTGCTGGCCGGGTGAGGCTCCATTGTATAAAAAATTCCTTCTTTTATATGAACTTGAGTAGGTAAATGAGGCTTTGGTGGCTAACCAAGTGGGGATTTCGAATGAAGTATCTAGGTTTCATTCTACTAGACTAGGGAACCGAGTTCGGCGGATGAATGTGCACAGCTAGAAGATCTTACATTCCTATTAATGGAAGCTAAGCTGGGCATTGGAGAGGAAAATGGTCTTATATTTTGGATCCGACCGAGGTCTTTTCAGTTAAAAACATTCGGGATAAGCTGTACAGTGACAAGTTTCTGGCTGTGAATGAAGTATTTTGCTGGAACAAGTGGACGCCATTGAAGGTAAACTTTATGGTGGAGGTTGTATTTGGTTAGGCTCCTGACTTTGGACACTCTGCAACGAAGAAACATCAATGTTCCGTGTTATGTAAACTTTGTGGAAAGGGGCATGAAACAGCAGATCATGTCTTTGCAGGATGCTCATTTGCGGTACAAGTACTAGATTTTGTGGCTGATTAGAGGCCCGGAAAAATGGAGAAGACTTGTGTATTCAATATACCAGGTAACTCTCTCGTTCATTTAGTGAAACAAAACGAGGTGATTTTCAATCTAAAGGTACCCAATTTAACCGGTATTAAAGAAAAGATTAGGCGACAAAGCTATTTGTGGGTTAAAAATAGGTCAAATCTTTTGAATTTTGATTGGGATCATTGGTGTAATTTTGATTTAGTCAGAATGGGGGTGTAAGATCTATTGTAATTGTTGGAGGACACAATTTGGTGTTGGCTAACGTTTTGCTAGTCTTTTGGTGAATAAAGATTTTGTTTAGACGCTTAAATATATATATTGGGGAAGGTTCAAATAAAAACCCACTCAAATTGAAGAAACCTTGTAAACTCAATCCTAACCATCCATCCATTTAATCTATGGTCACCATTTTTTCTATAATATGATTTAATTAAATATGTGAAAAAGGACAAGAAAGGGTAATAGGGTAATTTGATTTTTCTGAAAAAGAGTATGACAAAAGCTCATATGACACCCCATCACATCATCTCTCTCTTACTTTTTTCACATTCTTATATAAGTTGTCAGACGCCCCGTGTTACATATGTAACATGTGTTGTGTTACATAGGTTAAAACTGAGTTGCCAGTTTATATTATTTAACAAAAATGTTGATTTATTATTTTTTTATTAGACCATATTTTTTTCGTTTTATTGTACCAGCACCAGAATTGTTGTATACGTAACGAGAATTGATATGGTAATAGACATTTTGTTACGTGTGTTATATACATACCATGTTCCATATGATTTTACTTTTTAAAATTCACTACTTTTAATTACAAACAAAATGTATAAATTTATAAAAAAAATCAATTACAAAACAACATATAAACGTAACAAAAATGATCCATAAAACGGTCATTACAATCAACAAATCCTAAAAAAAAACTATCATATATAAAAAAAATTGTCTACACTTCATTCTTGATGATCATCTTCATCTTTAATGCAAAAAAAATATGTTCACCTACTAAAAGAAAATAAAATCATCAATTTACATGAAAGCCCACCCCCCGGTCTTATCGAATGTTAACCATCTGGATTCAAAAAAGCATTCGAAACAGATACGAACATACAGCCACAAAACATACATCCCATAAAACTAATTTATACCAACTTAGTTCTGCTGTTACATACGAAACAGACGCAACATAGATTTCATCCCATAGTTAGGGACTTTTGTTTTAATTAATATATGCAACTGGTGTTGAAAGTAAAAACATGTATAACTCATGAAAAGTCAAAAAAATCAAACCTTTGTATCTCTTAAAAAAAATCAGAAACTAATTTATACCAACTTAGTTCTGCTGTTACATACGAAACAGACGCAACATAGATTTCATCTCATGATTAGTGACTTTTGTTTTATTAATATATAAAAAAGGTTAATTAATATGTAAACCTACGTGTTAACGTATGCTACCTACGTGTAATCCAACACCAATAAATATCACACTTGAACCTACATGAAAAGTCAAAAAATCAAACCTTTGTATCTGTAAAAAAAATCGGTAACTAATTTATACCAACTTAGTTCTGTTGTTACATACGAAACAAACGCAATATAGGAAACAGATGCAAAATACATTCCACACATTATAATACTCATACAAACATGCACATACTGGTAAAAAACAAATCAGACATATTGTTGCATATGTTAAGAGACACTAAAATTCACCAATTTTGATTAAAAAAAACTTATTAATAATAATAACATATAAAAAAGGTTAATTAATATCCTATATATGCAACTTAGTTCTGCTGTTACATACGAAATAGACGCAAACATAGATTTGATCCCATGATTAATGACTTTTGTTTTAATTAATATATGGTAAAAAAATCAGAAGCTAATTTATACCAACTTAGTTCTGATGTTACATAAGAAACAGACGCAACATAGATTTCATCCCATGATTAGTGACTTTTGTTTAATATATATATATATTAAGAAAGGTTAATTAATATGTAAACCTATGAGTTAACTTATGCTACCTACGTGTAAAAAAACATACTAACTGATTCACATTAGTAACAAAAACATACTATCCATTAGTATTACTAATAAAAAAAACGATTGACATTAGTAATAATAATAACAAAAAAACATACTATCCATTAGTATTACTAATCAAAAAACGATTCACATTAGTAATAATAATAACAAAAACATACTATCCATTTAGTAATTAAACAAAAAAATTGAATTTAACATAAAACAGAGAGCTCGTGATCCATTTCTTTGAAAATTTACACTCCCACATACTCCCATGACCCATTTCTTTGAAAATTTACAGCCATTCACATTAAAAATAAAACATAAAAACAAGGATTTTGAAAATTTAAAATCACCATTTACCAAAAAAAAAAGGAAAATCATTAATAAATAACCAAAATCATTAATAACGAAAAAAAAGGAAATCTTTTTTTGTTTGGAAAATCTTTATGAAAGGGGAAATTAACCAACCGCGTTTAGCTTTTCACATTTAATATTTAAATCGAAACTATAAAAAATGGCATATTTTCGTTAAGGAGGTTGTGTGACAGATTGGCAACTGGTAATAAAATAAATTCAAGATAATCCGAATATGTGGACCAGATTAAATTGAAAATAATCAGAATTTAAACCCCTAAATATGTGGACCAGACTACACCGGATATGTCGGTTGAAGCTCAGTGGTCTCACGTACAGGCAAACATCGTCATGCGGTTCTTATGCCATCACCATTATAGCAGCAAATTAAAAGTTATGTCTGGACCTTCTCAGTTCAGCAGCCATGGAGGACATCCTATTGACCAGTCAACGTTTCCTTCCAATAGATTATCTGAAGCTCAAGCATCAGGTCCCTCCGCGGTGTTTCCAGTTAGAGATCGTGGGCAGCACCTCTGTTTTGACGAATGTAATAATAATAATAATAAAAGAAGATACTTGAGAAACACCAACGATCGTGGGCAGCATCTCTGGTCGATGTTGATGGGGGTGGTGGTCGATGTTGATGATGGTGGTGGATCTCTGTATCATCTTTTGATGCTTCTTCTTCAGTGGTGGTCAATGTTGATGATGGTGACCATGGTCGATTTTGATGATGGTGGTGACGGTCGATGTTGATGATGATGGTGGTGTTTAGGGGTGGTGTTTAGTGGTGGTGGAAAGAAATCTGAATGTTAGATACAGAGAAAATGGGGAGAGAATGTGTGTGTGTGAGAGAGAGAGAGATCTAGATTATATAGGGAGGGAGAAAGAGAATATTCAAATTTTAAAATGGGGGAAACTAAAATGACTAATATACCCTCAAAAACATAAAATAATATATTTGCTAATGAAGTGATGTGGAACAATGAGGGACACAAAATGGGTTTGCGGGAGTTTCTTCAAAATTTTGTGTTTCTTGTCTACCCTTAGCCTATATATATATATATATATATATATATATATATATTAAGTCACTACGTTAGTTGATCATGTAAAACACAGTCTAAACTATTATCTTTTACTATTGGGTGCCTGTGCGTTGCGGTGGGGACCACAACACTTCGATTGGTGATTTAAGGGTGTGCGTAAATTGTTGTTCAGTTTAGTTCAGTTTTGAGCCATAACCATAACCAAAATCAAAACCAAAACTTTCGATTAAGATATTTCAAAAACTGATTGGTTTCAATAGATTCAGTTTGGTTAATCGGTTATGAACATTGGGTTCAACTGGTTTTCAGTTAATAACGAAAATTAACTTAAGTTGAATTTTTTTAATTTGGTTGAAGTACTCAAGAAGATGAACCCATTATCATTAATTTAATTTTTAGTTATTATCCACTCATTTTATAGTTCTTTTATAAGCAAGACTATGAGCAATGTTATCTTAACCTTTCGAAGTGAGATGGTATGAATTTGGATAATAAGATAAAAAACACACACTTACTCAACCCACCATCCACACATTCATGCACACTAACACACTCTGCTAATGCATTAAACATCAATACATACATATCAAACATGCATAACACTCACGCATACATGCATACACTCATGAACAAACACAATTCAGATACACATGCTAAGCAAACACAGACATACAACCTACATATACACTCATGGTCAAACACTCACACAACACACTCTCACATGGCACACGCATCATATACAATTGTAAGCTTGGATCATCGGAAACGTTCGATAAACCCAACCCCAAATCAAAGTCTGAGTCGAAGGAATCAAATAAATAATGAGGGTCAATGACTACCTCACCGATCGCAGCAGAAGAACAGATTAAGCTTGGTGCACGTTATGTGGTGGTACGACGAGTGTGGTTCGAACCAGCAGTGCGAGTTTCCGGTGGTTGCGACAGCCGTGAATGCGGCGGAAATTCCCGAAGCCTCCCAAAGTAGAAGGAAAGATACTTTGCAACAATAACTCGAATAGAGGAAACAAGAGAGAGTGATGTTATTCGAGATAGGGTGGTCACGAAGTTGGAACAAATTAAGGGTATATCTCATTGAGGTAATTATCTGTTATAGTTGTGGCTTAAAGAACCTTTGATAATTTAACTATCAATGAAGACAGAAGATTTATCGGTTTCAAAACTTGAAGAAGAACTCGGCACAGTAAACATGATTCTTATTTATGTCATTTATTTCATCAATGATTAGCACTAAAATATGAATAACTGAAAGGTCGGTTAACAAATTATGGATTGAGAAATACATAAAATGGTATTCAGTTTTCCTTTAAGCCAATTCAAATTTATAAAAACCTAAATAATTATTTTAATGTCAACGAAATTTGAAACCATTTCAAATTCTCTAAATTTATTTTATGTTGACAAATTTCTAAAGTAATTATCAATTCATTTATTAATTTAACTTTTGTAAAAAACTATCATTTTGTCTCTTACTAACTTCATTAAATTGTTTTACTATAAGTATAAAATGTTGTAATTACTTAAAATTGATTGGAATCCATGCTAGATGCTTTATAATATAATATAGATAAATATAGGTTTTTATTGAAACTAAATTAAATAGTGAATAAAAATATATAAATGTGTAATTAAAGTAATACTTATATCTAAAATTATAAAAGTAATTCATAAATATTTAAATATTTCTTTGTATACAACTTTGTTTTATTTGTCACACTGTCATCTCTATCTCAAATTAGCAATTTAACCCTGTTTGTGCTTTTTAACTCTTGACAGCGTCGCATTCAGTTATTCGTGTGTGAAAACCAGATCTTTTATAAACAAATTGACTCTAGATAACAATTGTCCCCAACTTTTATTAATAGTAGTTACAAAGGATGCTGGTAATGGAATCTGGAACTTGAAAGTAATTATTTTATCTAAAGGTATCAAACTACTTCTTAGAACGAAAGTCTGAGTTTCAATATTACCTCCATATATGAATCAACTTCTATAATCTGCTTGCCAAGTGATAGTATTTATATTTGGTCCTATTACTAGGGGTGTAAACGAGCCGAGCCGAGCCCGAGCCTGACTGGGCTCGAGCTCGGCTCGGCTCGAGGTGGTTTGAGAACAATCTCAAACGAGCTCAAAGCTCGGATCGAGATCACAAAAGCTCGGCTCGCGAATGTTATTAAATGGGCCTACGAAATAAGGACTTGGGCTTTGGAGATGTGGGCTATAAATTATAAGAGATATATAAATAACTTATAATTATGTTTGGGCTCGTTTAGGCTCGCGAGCCCAATCGAGCTTTGTATCTAGGGCTCGAGCTCGGGCTCAATAACTAAACGAGCCATATTTCAGGCTCGAGCTCGGGCTCGGGCTCGTTAAGGCTCGGCTCGTTCGGGCTTTTTACCGAGCCGATCCCGGGTAGCTCTCGAGCCGCTACGTGTCATTTACACCCCTACCTATTACATAATCCACTTATTTGTTCAACATTTCTTAATAACATAAATAGAATACTGACCTTCAAAAATAACCTATGATTTAGAAATCCATATATTTCTTATGCTTTTGCAAATACACGGATTCAACAATAAAACCAATAGAATTAAGTAAAAGGGTATTGAATTTAAATAATCCAAAGTTTGGCCAATAATAATTCGAACTTTAACGTTAGATCAGGATAATCTCAACTGGACATATTTAGGGGGTTAATTCGTATGTTGATGAGCTTATACTGTATTCCGTTGAAATTTGAGACTTATTTTGTATTTTCTTGAACTTGATTTTTGCTTTTAATGTATTGGGTTGAACTTTTTTTAATGTGCTATTTTTAACTATTGAACAATATTTTAGACTATTGAATTTTAAAATCCATTTTTCTTTTTTTTTTTCTTTTTAAATTTAAGCCAAGCCAATCCAAGCCGGCTCGGTTTAAAACCAAGCCGAGCGTGAGCTTCACCTGGCTCGGCTCGATTCGGCTCATGAATAGCCTTAATTGAAACCCATAATCTACTCGCCTATATCTAATCTACCTTCCATAATTGTTGTCACACGTTATTGTACGTGATTAAAGGACCAATTAATCTAGTTTTCAACCAGATTTAAGCTTTCCTAAAACCCGAAATTAATTACTGACGAGGTAGGCCCAATCTAGATGGATCGGCCCAATACCACATAAAGGCCCCATTACCTTCGGGCCGGCCCAATGGCAGATATACGCCGGGTGAACCAACACGGTTGTATCCCGGACGATTGATAAGGCTCAACCTCTTTTCCGAGAATCAGGGAAGGAAGGTTCGAAAGAGAAGATAAGGCCTATCTCCATCTAAACCGGAGAATCAGCTCCTGGAGATAGGCTCGAAGAGGCGGTTATGAGGAAAGTAAGAAAGGTTATAAATAGAGGTCAGAGGTAAATAATATTTCATACACACAATCATAAAAGCTTTTGCTTTACTCTCGCACCAAGAACCAATACTTATTCTCACGCCGGAGGGTGGTCACAGGAAACCCCCCTTTCCTGTGACGAGTCCTAACGGTGTTTTGTTTTGCAGGCACCCGGATCCAGCTTGGGTTAGTTATTCATAGCCGGAACAGCATTCTTATCTACTAGGAGAGGTATTTACTTCTTCATTGGCGCCATCCGTGGGACCCGTACAAGGAGTTAGTTATCGGCTGAATAACCCAAGGAACCAAGATGACCTCGAATCAGGACACCATAGTGGCCACCAATCCGGCCGAAAGCAATCAGAATTTGATTCCCATAGCAAAGCAGATAGATGGAGCAGTTGCGTCTGAATCGGAAGGAGAAAGGGATGGAGCGGCTCCGGGGTTCTCTTCAAGAACATCGACTACCCGTCCGGGCGGTACGCAGACCTTAATGTCGTCCGGGAGTCACCTGGGACGTTTCCCTCTCATAAGAGGGCTGGTTTCGTCGTCCACTTACACTCGACCAATCGTTAGTACAAGCTTTTCAGCTCCTCGAGTACCGGCGCCGACGTCATCCGTGCCCTGGTTTACCGCAGCACAAAGTCTCCCCCTGTTCCCAGCCGCAATCTCAGCAGCCATGACGTCATCACCACAGGCCACCCTCATGCAACCAAACATGCCACCTTATACTCCGGTTACTCCCGGAAATCAGCCGTTCATGCCTTATTATCCCATGTCTCCGTATGGGTATATGTGTGCACCATCTGCTGGGGGTGCATTCTTGTACCCTTACCCCTACATGTATCCTCCAGTACAACCACCTCTTCCCGGGTGGAACCCCCAAACTGGGGTGCCTTCAAGCGAGAGATTGAACGACGTCCGCACGCGCCTCACCTATGAGACCACTCCCGGTGGTCCCGGTACTACTGCGGGCCCTCCTCAGGGCCGGCAGCAAAACCCAGCGGCGTTACAGGAGAATGAGGAGCAAGATGATGATGAAGACCTTACCCGGCCATATCGTCCTCCGACGATGGCAACTTATTCCAAATTCTCGGAGAGGATAGCCAATGCTCCGTTACCTCCAAATCCGAAGCTCCCGTCAACAGTGGGTAAGTATGATGGAACCGGGGACCCGGATGATCATTTGAGCATTTTCGAGTCTGTAGGAACGTCCAAAGATTGGCCGATGCAGGCCTGGTGCCACATGTTTGTTCAGACCCTCGTGGGAGCGGCACGGGTCTGGTGGGATAGTTTACCGCCCAGGTCTATTTCTAATTGGAGAGATATTCATAAGGGATTCACTCAACAGTTCAGCCAGCAGCGTAGACTTACGAAGTACAGAGAGGAGGTAATGCACATCCGCTAGAGAGATAATGAGCCAATGGAGAATTTCATAATCCGTTCAACAAGGAACGGCTACAAATCCCGGGCCTTACTGAAGAATTGGCGTGCACTGCATTCACCATGGGGGTGAATGATGATGGATTGTTAAGGAAACTCCATGGTCCTTACGGATACCCGCAAACCATGGACGAAATGATGACTATAGCCAAGGCGTATGTCAAGCAAGAGAAATCGATTGCCATGAATCATGCGGTACGGAAGAAGCATGAAACTGCCAAGGCAAGTGACAACCAAGACTCTCGAAGCTCCAGGAACAGGGGACGGACTGGCCAACCTTACTCGAGGGATGACCGTCGGGATGAACGCCGGGATGACCGGCGAGATGACCGCCGGGATCAAGGACGAAGGTCGGAGAGGTCCCGGGACTCCTACTCCAGCAGAGGGGAAACAGCTTCCAAGGCCAAACTGGATTATCCGGAGCTTATCAAGACACCGTCCCAGATATTAGAAACTGAGAATCTAAGGCTGAACACTCCTCGTTCGGTCAAAGACTCGCCATCAAAAGACAAGTCAAAATTCTGTGATTATCACAAAGGTAATGGTCACGATACAAATGATTGTTTTCAGCTCAAGAGACAAATAGAATACTTTGTCAGGACGGGGAAATTAGCACATCTGGTTAAGGATATGAAGCCGGGTCCCTCAACTTGGGAGGACAAGGCAGCAGGAAAGAAACCCAGGGAGATCAACGCTATACGGCCAGAAGCAAACGGTGGCACCAAAAGACGTTTTGAGACAATTGAACCTTGGATGGAGGCAACGATGACAGTGCCGCCTTATTACAAGGCCTTGAAGATGGAAGCATTAGTAATATCAGCTGCAGTGGGCGACTATAGCATGAAGAGGATCATGGTAGATACAGGCAGTTCAGAGGACATCATCTATGAACCGTGCTTCAGAAGAATGACAAGTGAGGATCAGAAAATGCTAGCTCCGGCCCACGGTCCGGTAAAAGGGTTCACAAGGGAAAGTGTAGAGCCGCTGGGGCAGCTGACGTTTCCGGTTACTTTTGGTGATGGCTATAGGGAGCGCATTATCTTGGTCACTTTCCTAGTGATCCCGGCTATTTCTCAATATAACTTAATCATAGGTCGGTATACGTTGGGACGAATTGACGCCCTGGTATCCACTGCCAGGGGGTTTCTCATGTTCCCAACCCCGCATGGGATAGCCACTGTTTCTGGAGAGAAGGTGTGTGCAGTGTCCGATGGCACGACTTGTCGGCAGGCACCATCCGGGATTCGTGGCCCAGAGAGGTGGGTCCTGAGTGCAAAACACCCCGACCAAACGGTCACTATTGGAAATTCCTTAGCTCCAACCACTCAAGAAAAGTTGAAGCGGCTATTGAAACGTAACATGGATGTCTTCGCTTTCTCACACTCTGATATGACCGGGATTGCACGGGCAAAGGCAGAGCACAAATTGTCTACTTATCCAAACATAAAGCCGGTCATGCAAAAGAGAAGGAGTATGGCTCCTGATCAGAGAGCAGCTGTAGTACAAGAGGTTAAGAAGCTAGAAGAAGCCGGGATTCTGAAAAAGACTAAATACCACATGTGGGTCGCTAACCCTGTCATGGTCCGGAAACACGATGGGACCTGGAGGATGTGTGTGGACTACAAGGATCTGAATAAAGTATGTCCTAAGGATGCTTATCCGCTCCCGGAGATAGACCTCAAAGTTGATTCCTTGGCTCCATTCCAGTTTAAATGTTTCTTGGATGCATACAAGGGATATCACCAAATTCAGATGGCAAAAGAAGATGAGGACAAGACGGCTTTTCACACGGACGCCGGCATATTCTGCTACACCAAAATGCCGTTCGGTTTGAAAAATGCCGGGGCGACGTATCAAAGACTAATGGACCAGGCGTTCGAGCATCAGATCGGCAGGAACCTGGAGGTATATATGGATGATTTGGTGATAAAGAGCAAGACGGAAGATATGATGCTGAAGGACATAGAAGAGACATTTGATACTCTCCGAGAATACAACATTAAACTAAACCCGGGGAAGTGCTCTTTCGGAGTTGAAGAAGGTAAGTTCCTGGGAGTGGTAGTATCAAAAGATGAGTTCCGAGTCAACCCGGAGAAGGTAGCGGCCATTCGAAACATGCCTGCCCCTAAAACACTGAAAGATGCTCAAACACTAAACGGGAGGCTGGCCGCCATCAGCAGGTTCCTGGCCAGGCATGTCGAGCGCTCATTACCGTTCATCTCCACACTCAAAGACTGCCTGAACAAGAACAAATTCAGATGGACTGAAGAAGCGGACAAAGCATTCGAGCAGATGAAGACGTTCGTCAGTAACCTACCCATGCTAACAGCACCACGTCCAGGAGAAGTGTTGAAAATGTATCTGGCAGCCGGTCATCATGCCGTTAGTTCTGTGCTGTTGGTCGAGAGAAATAAGTGCCAAACACCAATTTATTACATCAGCCGGACGCTTTCAGATGCTGAAACCAGGTACCCCACTTTGGAAAAATTAGTACTGGCGCTGGTTCATGCGTCCCGGAGGCTGCGCAGGTATTTCCAAGCACACGAAGTGGAAGTCTTAACAAACTTCCAGTTGGGACAAATCTTGAACAGACCGGAAGTATCTGGCCGACTTGCCAAGTGGGCAATTGAGCTGGGGGCGCTGGATGTAACTTTCAAGAAGAGAGCGGCAGTAAAGGGACAGGTCCTTGCTGATTTCATGACCGAGATCCCGGAAGGCGAAGAGATCCAAGAATCTGTACCAAGATTGGAGGAAACATTGGAAGATGAATCCACTCCGTGGCAGTTGTATACTGATGGCTCTTCACATAGCAAGGGAGCCGGGGCAGGGTTACTGCTGGTCAGCCCGGAGGGCGCAAGGTTCCTCTACGCCCTACGGTTTGACTTTGAATGTTCTAATAATCAATCTGAATACAAGGCCCTTTTAGCAGGACTGCGGGTGGCTTTGACCCTGGGTGCCACCCGGGTAGACGCCCATGTGGATTCACTATTGGTAAACAACCAGGTCAACGAGTCATACGAGGCCAAGGATGAGTCTATGATCAAGTACCTGGAGAAGACAAAGGAGCTAATGACCAAGTTCAGGAAGGTCACATTGCATCATGTGAGAAGGCACAAGAATGACATAGCCGATGCAGTCAGCAAGTTGGCTTCTTCAGGCACAGATGCTAACGTCCATATTGAAACTTTAAGGCATCCGTCTACACAGGCGTCTGAAGTCCATTCGGTTCACACAGTCGAGGTCTCCTGGATGACCCCTATACACAGGTACCTCACAGACGGAAGCTTGCCGGAGGATAAGGCTGAAGCAATGAAGATCCGGACCAAGTCACTGCAATACGAGATCCAAGCCGGGATTCTTTACAGAAAATCCTACCTGGGACCGGCCCTGAGATGTGTATCCCCTTCTGAGGCTAGATACTTGATAAGGGACATCCATTCGGGAATATGTGGTATACATGCGGGACCCCGGGGCGGTAGTAGCAAAAATAACTAGTGCAGGTTACTACTGGCCCGGAATGCATAACATGGCCGTAAAAGAGCTCAAGAAGTGCGTCAGTTGCCAGAAGTACGCACCGGTAACGATTCGTCCGAAGAATAACCTGATCCCGGTAACAGCAGCATGGCCTTTTCAGAAGTGGGGTATTGACTTGGTCGGGCCTTTTCCTTTAGCTCCGGGAAAACTCAAGTACCTGGTGGTAGCCGTTGACTACTTCACTAAATGGGTTGAAGCAAAACCGTTGGCCAAGATAGAAGCGTGCAACATCAAGAAGTTCTTGTGGGAACATGTGGTATGCAGGTTTGGGGTCCCCTTGTACCTGGTCAGTGACAATGGGACACAGTTCGTGGACAAGCATATACAAGAGTGGTGCAAAAGCCTGAACATACAGCAGATATTCACATCCGTGGCCCATCCTCAGGGAAACGGCCAGGTCGAGAGAGCCAATAGGAGCATATTAGACGGGCTGAAGAGACGCTTGGACCAGGAGGGAACATCATGGGTTGATCAGCTTCAACATGTCCTTTGGGCTCACCGGACAATGCCCAAAACAAGTAATGGAGAAACTCCCTTTTGCCTGACATACAGATCAGAGGCAATGATCCCGGCCGAGGTGATGCTACCGTCCAGCCGGCGTGCTAATCAGGATACCAACAATGACCAGCTGCTAAGGCACAACCTTGAGTCGTTGGAAGCCCGGCGTGATGAAGCCCACATTAAAGAAGCCCGATACAAGAGACTATTGGAGAAATATTACAACAAGAGGGTCAGAAGCTGCTCATTCAAGATTGGAGACCTGGTCATGAGGGATAACGATGCTAGCAGGCAACTACCCCAGGGAAAGCTAGGCCCAAACTGGGAAGGACCCTATGAGGTCGCTGAAGATCTGGGAAAAGGAGCATACCGCTTAAAGCAGCTGGACGGCACGCCGGTTCCCAGAAGCTGGAACGCTGCCCAGCTCAGAAAATGTTATATGTAATGATAGATGACGAAAAGTCTTAGGCCATAGGCCGCTGTAAGCATGCCCGGCCGGTAACCACGATACCCCGGGTAGTCAAGTTTTTATTTTTATTTTTGACATTGCAACTAATAATAAGACGCCGATGACGGCATTTATAGTTTTATATGCTTCATTATAAACAAACTGCTTTTTCAAAGCAAGATTACAAAAAGGGTAGGGGCAGGACAAAAATCCAAAGCCTTCAAAAAAACATACTTCCTACCACCTATACATAGCGCTATTTCACTTAGTCTTACTTGACTACAAAACACTAATCACTGCAACCCTCCAACATGGCAAACACCTCTGCAGGGGTGTATAGCAAGTCACCTTCGGGATTGCAAGCAGGGGGGAGGACCTAAAACTCCTCATACATCCTCATCTCCTCTGATTGGAGATTAAAGGACCACACCTCCGGCTCCTCATTCACCTTTGATGTTCCAACAGAAACAACTCTTGGAACCATGGGTACGGCATCCTCCAAAGGAACCCAAGGAGAGGGTCGGCGTCTAGCACCACGCCGGTAAACCAACCCATAACGGGTAGGAGCCGAGATATTGGCTGACCGAACCTGGATGTCGTCCTTCATCTCCAAAGGAGTTGTAGAAACTCTTGGTATCACAACAGGAGCAGCGAGTTCCTCTCCTACGTTTTCTACAACTTCGGAAGGAAACGGCTGGACAGGTTTTGGCCGACGGCGATACACCAACCGGCAGGGCCTCTGTGGAAGAATCTCGACTGGTTCTTGAGAAGGAACTTCCAAAACAGGCACAGCCTTATCAAGTTCTTGGGACTGGCGTTGCAGCTCCCTTAGTCCCTCTAGAGCATCAAGCTCTTTCAAGTACTTTTTCAGAGAAACGAACCTACGTGGCATAATGAGCGAGTGGAAATGTGCACGTATGCATGATATGAAACCCCACTTATAAAGGGGATTAATGTGACGGTTAAGTTATTCTTGGGAGTTTAAACAACCTGCAATAATGACACTGACACACGCCGCCTGACACGTGGATGTGACGGTTAGGTTGCATAGCTAACGTCAGCAATATGATTACATGTATTAATGACGACAAGACGTTTCATTATAGCCTGCTGGAGGATCTCGGATTAACAATATTATATCTTAGAAATTAAATAAACATAACATTCATTCAGATAGGTGTTTATACAAAAGCTTCTACCGGATCAGTACAAACATAGCAAATTCCAACACATTACAAATGTTAAACAACTATTCATCGTCTGAAGAACTGGCAGAGGAACTGGCAATCACAGGTTCAAGGAAGGCCCGGACGTTTGACATACCTTCATCACCAGTATGGGCCTGCAGCTGTGCAAGCTCATCCAGGGAATCACTGCTAAGGGCTTCTAGGGCTTTGGAGGTCCGCTGTTCAACTCCTTTCTCATGATCGGTGGCTTCCGGAAGTTTTCGCCCGAGAAGCCCGTGACGATGACCATGCCTCAAACCATCCTGGTACCCGGACTCCACAGCGGTCCGGTAAAAGTCATTTAATCTCTGTTGGTACTGACCTCCCCCACGTATATGGCTCCACGAAGCCCGGAACCCTTTGGTTATCAACCAATCCCGATCCGTCTCCAAAACATTCACCCGGGCATGGGCAGCTGTCAACTGCTCGGTCAGAGTGGCAGTATTCTTGGCAGCAGTCTCAGCCTCGGACTTGAGAGCATTCAGTTGCTTCAGCATGGTATCCCTCTCCTCTTCTGCCCTCCGGGCACGGGATTCATAACCCTCTATATCAGAAGCCAGCCGTTCATACCTTTCCTGGTCGGCTTTAGCCTTAGAAACATTCTCTCTTTCCACCTGCAAGTCTTTCTCTAAAAGCTTCACCCGCTCCTCTAAACTCCGTACCAGCCGGACCTGCCCATCATGGGAACGAAGAATTTCAAGCTTCTCGTCGTTATGAGTATTTATCAGACGAGTCTTGTCCCGTTCGTAAGTATCCCTGATGGACGACATCTCCGCAATCTCCTTCCGGCAATCTCCCAAAGATTGCAACAATGCCTCAGCTTCCACGGACAGTTTGCTATGAGACACGTGCATGTCATATAAATCACCTACATCCGAACGCCAACGGCGCAACACTTCATACATGGAAGCTACAGAATTTACACTAGATCCAAGAGCATTCTCAGCCAGCTGAGCGTTATCCAGACCCTGGAGGTAGTACCGTTCGGCAGGAGGAATGGCATGGTCAACCCAATGCCTGATGACGTCTGGATCAATCAACCGGGTGGACTGAGCAACCTTCCACTTAGGGATGTATTTTGCATCCGGCAAGGAAGGATTCCAATTAATACCGGGAGCGTAAGCATGAGAAGGCATCTTTGCTGATTCAACAGGGTCCACACTGAACGGCATTTGCCCGGATCTTACACCACCAGGAAATGCAATAGGGTGATGTTGAACATCGTGTAGCAGCTCAGTGAAGCTCACCCGGGACATATCCCTAAGGGCTTTGCCACTGGAGCTACCAAGATGCAACCTCGTCTGGGCATCAGGAGGCATGGCAGTACTAATAGGAGCTGACATAACGCTTGAGAAAGCTGCCACTGATGACGTGGTAATCATGGCAATACTGGCCGGAGCTGGCAGAGTGCTTGAAGAGGCAACCGCTGATGACGTGGTAATCATGGTAGCTGGAGAAAAGGTGACACCGACTGATAAGGTATTGTTAGGCTCTTCTGTGACGACTAGGCGAGGAGCCGAGATGGTGGTGGCTGTAACGGCAGTTGACAACACAGCAACAGATGGAAGGGTAGTAGTCAACGTAGCTGCAAGGGCATCCACACCCTGCTCAGACACGGCTGCAGTAACAGGGCTGGAGGCCTCGGCTTGTTGTGTGGAAGCACCCTCGTCCAGGAGGGGAGTACTTGGACACAAATAAGCAAATAACCATAAAAACAGGGGAAAGAAAAGAAGCCGAAGGTATGAAAAAGGATCCTCACCAAGTCTTTCCTCTTTGCTGGCCAGCAGCTTGCGACGATTGGCAAGAAATGATGATACATCAGGCGAACCGGCTTTCCTCTTCCGGGTCTTCTTCTTTTTCCCACTAGCAGTAACAGCAGGATCAGCAACACTGAGAGGATCTGGGTTCAGAGGCGGTGAAGCCGGTGCCTCAGTAATTACAGGAGCAGCAGTACCCGATTGATCAGGGCGGCTTTGAACCGGAAGAGCAGGAATCACAAAGTTCTTCACCGTCTGAGTAAGAACGTCCGCCTCGTCGTCTCCCAGCAGACGGTCATGTTCCTCAATATGGGGGATGACCTGTGGATCTATGGCATCAAAGTAATGCCACTCATCTGCACATAGAAACGGCTAGTTAAATTAAATATACTCTGTAAATGATAAACTATGTACCAGGACCTACCTTGGTCTCGTCGACGATACTCCGGATATATGGTGTCATCAACCCAAATACGGCTCATACCGATGGCTACAAGGGCTCGTTCAGGAATATGAGTGCACGGGGTAGGATGGTTCACCAGAGCCACATACAGTGGGAGCTTCTCAAAGACAGACGGAGCAGGGCTCTCGTCAGCAAATTTTGTTTTCCCTTCAGGGGTTTGCACCGGTGCAGTGACCGGCAACACACCCTCGTCGATAAAGAAGAACTTTCGTTTCCAGTTTTTATCTTGCACATTGGGGGGAAAACTCTCAATACAGGAAGGAGCCCCAGGGCGACGGTCAAACGTGAAGTACTCTCCTTTATACACAAGAACATAAAACACTCGGAAGACATCCAGCTGGGGGGACATACCCAGTCCCCGGGCACAAAATTCGAAATGCTTCACCTTAATTAGTCCTAAGGTGTAACACCCCAACCGATGGCGGAAACATCGAGGTGTCACGTAGTGACGATTGTTCAATAGCTCATGGACTAAAGTGCAAATTTGAATACATTGATTAAATAATTTATTACATTGAAATGAAATTACAGGATACAATAATTCTAAAGTGACAAGTCTAGCTAAAATACAATGTAGACAAGACTGAAATATAAAATCCAAAAGCCTAAAAGAAGTGTCTCAAAACAACCTGAAACATGTACAAAATATTTTGGTCAATACAAAAAAATTGTATTGGTGAGCATACCCTGTTTAAATAAATATAGTAGAAAAACGTTTAGCAATTCATGTGTCGTATACTGTTTGCAATTATGTAATAAGTGGTATCCGGGTCAAACCAACCCTAAGAAAAGAAAGCAGATATATATAGTATGCGCTAGTAGTAATGTAATACATAGCAATGACGAGGACTCTCAACAGAGTCACAAGGGTATAAACCATAGTACTATTCATTGAAATGCCAGGCCGCCCAGCGGTTAATGATTTGACAGGTCATAGATACACAAAATGACACAAGCAAACACACATAAGAATTGCATTTAGTAAAAGAAATATAAACTTGATTGTAAGTACATGAGTCACCCCAAAACGTAAAACAGTGAAAAGGGGAAAGATATACTCACAGTTTGCGAAAGCGATCAAAATCCAACTTAAGCGGTCGTGAGCTAAGTAATGGAAATTCCGAGGAACTCAACCTATAATGTGCAGGCATACTAATAAGGAAATGTCTAAAAAGTCTAAGGTATCTAGGGTCTAAGGCATTAGGGTTTGCTAAGTCGATTTGGGGAATTAAAGTTTTTAGGATAAATCGCGTTAATATAAAAGTTGTATATCACAATTAATATATGACAGGTTGTAAATGTGGTTTAGGTATATAATTATTACCTATTGAATTTTTAGATAAAAACATATTTTGAATAGTTACGACAAATTAATTAAATTAATTACTTTAACTAAATTACTGTAAATAAGTACAATAATCATAAACATTTGATTAAATAATTATGAATACACCATAATCCAAACTAATGATAATAAAGACTTTCGAACGTAAGGACATCTCTATTTTATAAGAAAAAAATATTTATAAAATAGACGTTAGATAATGTAAATAAATAAATGTTTAATTATGTCTAATTAAACATAATAAGACTAATAATACTAGACATGACCCAAAAATATTATTTTTATAGGAAATAAATGCTTTCTGATGTATATTACTGAAAATAATTTTCTCATAATTTTTATAAACTTATTTCTATTTAAAACTGATTTAATGAGATTAAATCATGTTTAAATGATTAAAAATAAGAAAATTAATAAAAATAAGTGTTTTCTGAACCAAATATTTTTAATTCAGTTCATAATGATTAGAAATAATCTATCAAAAATTTTGAGATTATAATCATAAAAAATGAATTTTTAATCAATTAAATATGATTAAAACAATTTAATTCAAAAAATATAAAAATAAAACATTTTCCAGAAAATAAAAGTGTGGTAATTTTCTATGAGGTGTCAGGAAGTTACCCCTAAATTTTCATAATTTTTGGACAAAATATGAATTTATTATGAATATTTCAAGATATAATGGTATTTATATAAATAAATAAGACACAAAATAAGATACCAAAAAAAAAAAAACAGAAAAGAAACTGTTGGAGGGCAGAATCGAACTAGGGCCCTCCCAAACCCACAACAACCTAACAACCACTACACCCAAGACTTGTTTGTTGATTTTAGTCAGAAAACAAATGTTATAAATATTGTTTCCTATACATCTTCTTCCCCAATCAACCTCAAGAACCCTAACCCTACCCTAAGATTCAACAACTTTCAATTCAGCCATGATAAACAACAAAATTAAAGGGCTTTTAACTACAACGTTACGCAAATCAAAATGGCACTAAAAAAACGGACTTACAATGTCTGATTAAGATCGAAATAGAAGAAAAAGAGTCGAGTCTTAAGGGCCGATTAAGGAGCTTCCCTGGACCCAATTTGGAAGTTTTCGTGGTGGGTTTAGAGCGTAATTCAGTGCAGGAACTGATTAGGATGATTTATTTGTAAGATGTTCGCTTAAAACGGCCATAAAGGCTCGTTAATAATCCCGGTCGGTTACCCCATAAAGACCCGATTAAAAGCACAAAAAAACGCGTTAATTATCAGTTAAAGACTCTTGTAACCGGTTAGGAATGATGGAGAAACGTTTGAGAATTGATTGGGAGCTTTAACAAACATTAATTCGTCTTGAAACATGTCGCCGGAATTTGGCCGGATCCGGCAACAATACGACCGGAAAAAAAAAGAAACAGAAAGAGGCGGGTCTTGACTTGTTTAAAACTCAAGTTTCAAGAGTTGGCAAAAATGGTCCCTTTCCTATTTAACTAGGTTTGTTTTAATTATAAACTTGGTTAGTTTTTCCTTTATAAAAGTTAACCAAAGTTAACTTATTTAACTTAAATGTTTATTAAAACTTTATGAAACTTTATAAAACTTGGAATTTTTATAAAATCCATTGCGTAGACGTTACAACATACGCATTTGCTTAAAACGTATACCCGATCCATAATAAATACAAACGGTGAATTTTTAATTCGTTAATTAATTTTTTTTTTTAAAACGACGAAACCTACAGAGACTATAATGGACATATTTGAAGGGCTATTATTGTCTATTTGACAAAAGACGAGGGTGACGGATGTCACAGTCTCCCCTACTTTAGAAAATTTCGTCTCGAAATTTCCTTCAAGTGAAGGTTACTATGGAACAAAAGGCGTTGTAAAAGTCAAATAAGTAAATAAATAAAAAAATTCATCATTTATGATTTAACCAAATTTAAAATAGTTGTCTAATATCCGAATTAAAAGTTTCAAATTCTTTGACAGTTAACCCAATGTTAGAAAGTTGAGAGTTTAACTGAGAAAAGTTTTGGGAATGTGTAACGGGTGAGGGTAGATGTACTAAGGAAGTAGTCTCCCCTACTTTAGAAAAAAATTCCTGACTAAATGTTGGTTAGAGTGCAGCAAGTATCCAAGTAATCGAGTGTGTAAGAGTATACAAGGTTCGTGTTTTCTGTGTGGGTGGAGAGAAAGACTCTAGGAAGACGAATTGAAGCTAACGTAAGAACGTTCCTATCGAAAATGCTAGTAATTAGCCCACTGTTCTAATGAAGAGATAAGTATAAAGTAATGGATAGGTTCTTGGTCAGACTCCTAGTCCGCTCGCGCAGTATCGTTTATGCTTATATATAGGGTGTACCGCAGCTGACCCACCACACTCTCGATACTTTGGATTCGTACTAATTGTCTACCAATAGCCTAAGTAGAATCACACACCACCCTCAGGTACCTGTAAGCCCATGATTGCGTTCCGGACCGTAATCATCGATTTACCTTACACTAGGGTGTTATGCTTTTCCATAACCCTAACATGAAATAAATGTGTGCAACCAATATGTAATAGTCACTGTAATGAATAATGTTCAATCATGACATAGTTAGAGGTTCTTCCCTTACGGGTTTTCCCTTTAACCGTAATGTGAATAACATGTAAGTAATAGACATGGTTAGAGGTTCTTCCCTTTCGGGTTCACCTTTAACCGGTAAATTTCTGTTCACATCGTTGGCTCTAAACACCCATATTGATAAACTCCGAGATTTACACCGTTCCCCTCGGATTAAAGAAATTCTCTAATCCGAGTCGTACGTGGGCACTGGCTTAGATCTCATACGAGTTATCAACTGGTATGTTCATTGACCATGATAATGAACAAAATAATGTAAGTATAACAGGGTTTTGCTCAAAAGACAGGATAGAGATATATGCATACCAAATATGCGTCAAAGTATATAAGTATAGCATAAAACTTCGATTGAAAGAATGGTATAATATAAATCAAGTAAATCGCACAATTTCCACAAAATGAAAGTAAACGAGTTAAGTTAATGCTCAAAACCAGTGTTGTAAGATTGACTACTAATAATTAATGCGAGAATGATTGTAAATAACGCGTGGGGATAGCCACCAATAAAATAATAATACGAGAAAAATCATAAATAAGATAATATGCGAATATAATAAAAATAAAATGATGTAAGAATAAGATAATGATATTTACTGCAATTGGGAGTGGACGGAACATACGTATAATCTACTGGCTATGCGAGTTTAAAATATATGCACTATATGTTAAAAGACATTTAGCAACATTTCGATAAAGATATGTTCAATAATTAGACCAAAAGTTTTTTTTTTTTTTTTTTTTTTTGCGACTAAAAGAGTGTAAGTGTAAATGATAAATTATTGTTTATAAAACAAAATGTAGTTTTATTCGAACTTTGTGATATAGTTGAAAGTATATTAGTGATGCATGAGAATAACTTTTTAGATTCAAAATAGCTTCACATGAAAAGGCTTCGTAAGTACATACTTTCATGTGTTTACAAGAAGTCGAGTTTGAAAAAATGTTATAAGGCTTATTATTAGTTGCAAGTTTCTTTCGAAAACATACATTGGTTACGTCGTATGAAAACAAAAGGTTTACATTTTATTTGTAAAATATGCACTACAAGCTTATAAAATACAAAATGAAACCATTTTATGAAGTATGTGTAAATCTAATGTGTTTTTAAAAGACCAAGATTTAAAATGACGTGAATGATAAAATTAACGTATGTAATAGATTACCAATTTTTAAGAAAATTCATAATCAACGAGATGTAGAAATAGATCCTTGAGATGTGGATTTCACTCCTAACTCAAAGATGTATTTCAAAATTGAAAACGATTGTGGAATGAAACCAATCACTAAGTTAAGGATATCACTCCCATCTTAGTGGTTAAGTTTCTTTTTGAAGGAATCACTCTTTGAGGTGTGGATGTCACTCCTATCTCAAAGATATATTCCTAAGATAAATAACATATAGATGAGTGAAACGAATCACCAAGGTATGGATGTCACTCCTAACTGGGCGCTATCGTTTCGTTTGTGAAATACGAGCGTATTCTTCACCAAGCAAAATATCGAAAGAATAAGGAAAAATAATCATAGCAAAATTACTTAGAAAGAAAATATGAGATTAAAGAGGAATATACACGAGAGGACTCGCGAGAATAAGCTTAGTTATAGACTAGGCTAATAGGCATTCTAATAACCTAATTCCCTATAACCATGGCTCTGATACCAATCTGTAACACCCCAACCGATGGCGGAAACATCGAGGTGTCACGTAGTGACGATTGTTCAATAGCTCATGGACTAAAGTGCAAATTTGAATACATTGATTAAATAATTTATTACATTGAAATGAAATTACAGGATACAATAATTCTAAAGTGACAAGTCTAGCTAAAATACAATGTAGACAAGACTGAAATATAAAATCCAAAAGCCTAAAAGAAGTGTCTCAAAACAACCTGAAACATGTACAAAATATTTTGGTCAATACAAAAAAATTGTATTGGTGAGCATACCCTGTTTAAATAAATATAGTAGAAAAACGTTTAGCAATTCATGTGTCGTATACTGTTTGCAATTATGTAATAAGTGGTATCCGGGTCAAACCAACCCTAAGAAAAGAAAGCAGATATATATAGTATGCGCTAGTAGTAATGTAATACATAGCAATGACGAGGACTCTCAACAGAGTCACAAGGGTATAAACCATAGTACTATTCATTGAAATGCCAGGCCGCCCAGCGGTTAATGATTTGACAGGTCATAGATACACAAAATGACACAAGCAAACACACATAAGAATTGCATTTAGTAAAAGAAATATAAACTTGATTGTAAGTACATGAGTCACCCCAAAACGTAAAACAGTGAAAAGGGGAAAGATATACTCACAGTTTGCGAAAGCGATCAAAATCCAACTTAAGCGGTCGTGAGCTAAGTAATGGAAATTCCGAGGAACTCAACCTATAATGTGCAGGCATACTAATAAGGAAATGTCTAAAAAGTCTAAGGTATCTAGGGTCTAAGGCATTAGGGTTTGCTAAGTCGATTTGGGGAATTAAAGTTTTTAGGATAAATCGCGTTAATATAAAAGTTGTATATCACAATTAATATATGACAGGTTGTAAATGTGGTTTAGGTATATAATTATTACCTATTGAATTTTTAGATAAAAACATATTTTGAATAGTTACGACAAATTAATTAAATTAATTACTTTAACTAAATTACTGTAAATAAGTACAATAATCATAAACATTTGATTAAATAATTATGAATACACCATAATCCAAACTAATGATAATAAAGACTTTCGAACGTAAGGACATCTCTATTTTATAAGAAAAAAATATTTATAAAATAGACGTTAGATAATGTAAATAAATAAATGTTTAATTATGTCTAATTAAACATAATAAGACTAATAATACTAGACATGACCCAAAAATATTATTTTTATAGGAAATAAATGCTTTCTGATGTATATTACTGAAAATAATTTTCTCATAATTTTTATAAACTTATTTCTATTTAAAACTGATTTAATGAGATTAAATCATGTTTAAATGATTAAAAATAAGAAAATTAATAAAAATAAGTGTTTTCTGAACCAAATATTTTTAATTCAGTTCATAATGATTAGAAATAATCTATCAAAAATTTTGAGATTATAATCATAAAAAATGAATTTTTAATCAATTAAATATGATTAAAACAATTTAATTCAAAAAATATAAAAATAAAACATTTTCCAGAAAATAAAAGTGTGGTAATTTTCTATGAGGTGTCAGGAAGTTACCCCTAAATTTTCATAATTTTTGGACAAAATATGAATTTATTATGAATATTTCAAGATATAATGGTATTTATATAAATAAATAAGACACAAAATAAGATACCAAAAAAAAAAAAACAGAAAAGAAACTGTTGGAGGGCAGAATCGAACTAGGGCCCTCCCAAACCCACAACAACCTAACAACCACTACACCCAAGACTTGTTTGTTGATTTTAGTCAGAAAACAAATGTTATAAATATTGTTTCCTATACATCTTCTTCCCCAATCAACCTCAAGAACCCTAACCCTACCCTAAGATTCAACAACTTTCAATTCAGCCATGATAAACAACAAAATTAAAGGGCTTTTAACTACAACGTTACGCAAATCAAAATGGCACTAAAAAAACGGACTTACAATGTCTGATTAAGATCGAAATAGAAGAAAAAGAGTCGAGTCTTAAGGGCCGATTAAGGAGCTTCCCTGGACCCAATTTGGAAGTTTTCGTGGTGGGTTTAGAGCGTAATTCAGTGCAGGAACTGATTAGGATGATTTATTTGTAAGATGTTCGCTTAAAACGGCCATAAAGGCTCGTTAATAATCCCGGTCGGTTACCCCATAAAGACCCGATTAAAAGCACAAAAAAACGCGTTAATTATCAGTTAAAGACTCTTGTAACCGGTTAGGAATGATGGAGAAACGTTTGAGAATTGATTGGGAGCTTTAACAAACATTAATTCGTCTTGAAACATGTCGCCGGAATTTGGCCGGATCCGGCAACAATACGACCGGAAAAAAAAAGAAACAGAAAGAGGCGGGTCTTGACTTGTTTAAAACTCAAGTTTCAAGAGTTGGCAAAAATGGTCCCTTTCCTATTTAACTAGGTTTGTTTTAATTATAAACTTGGTTAGTTTTTCCTTTATAAAAGTTAACCAAAGTTAACTTATTTAACTTAAATGTTTATTAAAACTTTATGAAACTTTATAAAACTTGGAATTTTTATAAAATCCATTGCGTAGACGTTACAACATACGCATTTGCTTAAAACGTATACCCGATCCATAATAAATACAAACGGTGAATTTTTAATTCGTTAATTAATTTTTTTTTTTAAAACGACGAAACTACAGAGACTATAATGGACATATTTGAAGGGCTATTATTGTCTATTTGACAAAAGACGAGGGTGACGGATGTCACATAAGGGATGCAGCTGAGAAATGTTTACCTTATAGTATGACAGCAATTCCACGATGAATTGAGTAACCGGTAGCCGGAAGTGGCAAAACTTGAAGAACTCGGCATATAGGGTAATTTTCCCAGGCTTTAAGGGGAAAGCAACGTCGGTAGGCCCTGGACACACAGGATTCCACTCCGGTGATATACGCCACTCAGAAAGGAAAGATTGTAGTGCCGTTACCGACCAACTAGTATGAATCTGGGCAACACTCATGGTGGTTCGTGATGTGCTAGCTTTGGGAGCCATTTCAAAGGGAAATTGATAGTTAGTTACTTTGAACTGTACATTTCAGTGGCAACCAGCTAATTTATAGGCGGAAGATTTTACGCGTTTTTAAATTTTAAAATCAAACCGCCAACAGTCAGGATGACGTCACATCACGTGCCTTACCCATGCGGCGCTATACTCTATAAAGATTTTTTATTTTGGCATTTACGTCATTATCAAAGTATCATATAACTTGTCATTTTAAAAGCCTAGTAATAACCAAGTCTGCTTATCACTAGACTTGGGGGGACATGACGAGGTAGGCCCAATCTAGATGGATCGGCCCAATACCACATAAAGGCCCCATTACCTTCGGGCCGGCCCAATGGCAGATAT
This sequence comes from Ambrosia x helenae, assembly GCA_030844895.1. Classification (NCBI taxonomy): domain Eukaryota; kingdom Viridiplantae; phylum Streptophyta; class Magnoliopsida; order Asterales; family Asteraceae; genus Ambrosia; species Ambrosia x helenae. The sequence goes on along the minus strand of CM061229.1, from coordinate 18,022,206 downwards.
ACGCCGTGTGAACCAACACGGTTGTATCCCGGACGATTGATAAGGCTCAACCTCTTTTCCGAGAATCAGGGAAGGAAGGTTCGAAAGAGAAGATAAGGCCTATCTCCATCTAAACCGGAGAATCAGCTCCTGGAGATAGGCTCGAAGAGGCGGTTACGAGGAAAGTAAGAAAGGTTATAAATAGAGGTCAGAGGTAAATAATATTTCATACACACAATCATAAAAGCTTTTGCTTTACTCTCGCACCAAGAACCAATACTTATTCTCACGCCGGAGGGTGGTCACAGGAAACCCCCCTTTCCTGTGACGAGTCCTAACGGTGTTTTGTTTTGCAGGCACCCGGATCCAGCTTGGGTTAGTTATTCATAGCCGGAACAGCATTCTTATCTACTAGGAGAGGTATTTACTTCTTCAATTACATAAATTCGGACATTTTTAACGCAATCTAATATGTATTTAAACTCATATAGGGCCAAAATCATTAACCCTCTATCAAATTCCACTTTCAAACTCGCAATCTATCGGAGTTGAAGCTTTTGTGTCCGTTCTTTTTGTTGATTCGCGTGTACACTCTTTCAGTTTTGGTAAGTTCTAATTAATCCCACCTCTTGACTTGATTTTGCATGAACATCATTAGCCACATGGTTAATTCATGTTTATATTCGGTTTAGATGGTTAATTTGTTAGGGTTTATAAGGATTGGATTTGGGAATTTACTGCTTAAAATTGATGTCTCTTTATCTGTTTTTGAATCGGATCTTGACACAAAGAAGCACCCAAACCAACTGGTCTGGGCACGCAGACACAAGACAAAGGTCACAGGTTCGACCCATGTCCCCAACACCTTTTTTTTCTAATTTTTTTGTGTGGTTTGATTAATTATTATGAATATATATATATATATATACTATATTAATTAATTTATATATCAAAGCTCACCCGAATTTTGTTATAAAAGTTATCATAGATTCCCAAAACTTTAAAATTCATAATTAAAATTTTTAATTTCGGAAAAAATTATTTAATATTTTTTATGTATACTTTCGTATTAATCGTAATTAATTCATTAAAAATTCGTTTTACATAATTTTAATACCAAAATTTTTGTAGAATTATTTCTAACCATATTAAACTTTGTGGTAATTTTATATTCTATAAAATGTCATTTATTTATTTATTTATTTTTTTTACTATTTAAATTCATTTATTCAATTATTTATCAATTAAACTTCTATTTTACTTCAAATAAAATAGAAAATTACACATAAAATTATTTCCCACTTTTTAAAGGGTTAAGTTTCTATTTTTATAAGAAAATAATATGTGTACTACTTATTAGTATTTAATCCCTAATTATTTCTTTTAATTATTAATAAATCAATTAAAAATTTAAAAAAAATACCAAAATTATAAGTTTAAAATTCTGAAATTTTTGTTATTACCTCAGAATTTAAACGACTTGTAGCTTTTAAGTGTATTTTATTTATTTACTCGTTCCATTAATTTATACTTTTTATTTTATATTAAATCATATAAAGTTAGTTGTTTCAATTAAACTCATTTTATTATTTACGCACTTAATTATTTTGCATATCCTCATAATTCGAAATAATAATTATAAGCTAATTGAGTTTATACCTTTTCTTTAACTATTAAAAATTATTTAAACTCACTTATCATTCAATTCAAAAACCATAGAATCCCCAAATCTAGTCTCGAAACCCTAAGTGCCTAATCCTAGATAACTTAGATTCTAAGTTCTTTCCCTTTTTATTGTTTATTTTGTTTAGGTTAATCCTTAGGGATTATTTTTATGCAACTCTCACCGTTTGGTAGATTCCAAGTAACTACGCAAACTGTGAGTATACTTTCCCCTTTTTCGTTTTCACACTTTTGGGTTGATTCTTGTACACTTATTTACTCATTCACTTAAATATGTTTAAACGTAACATTCACAAATGCAATTCATATATGTGCCTTACGTGTTTGCCTTATGTTTAATTGTGTGTACTTATGCCTTGTCAAAATCATTAACTCATTTTGAGCCGAACATAACAGTGAATAGTACTATGATATATATCCCTTGTTTGATTTACCCTTTCGAGGGGAAGCCCTTGGTCAGTGTTATTTGATTCTTGACACTTAAATTTTTTATTCTAGATTCTTATAGGTTTGATTTTGAACATTTGTACGACTTAGTTACATAATAACAAATCATATAGCACATGAATTGCAAACCACTTTTGAATCTATTATATACGTATGCAAACAGGGTGCTCACCAATACAATTTATTTGTATTGACATATACTATTTTCGTACATGTTTCAGGTTGATTTTTGAGACATCTTCTTAGCTTTTGGATTTAGAGTTTAGAATTGGATTTTATACATTTGTTTAGATTTGATAAGTTTTCTTTAGACATTTGTATATTTTGTATCTCATTTCAATGTAATAAATTTTTCAACTTAATGTAATCATATTTACACTTTAGTACTATGAGCTTTTGAACAATCAACTGTACACCCCGATAATTCCGTCATCAGTTGGGGTGTTAAAACTTCAACATGCAATTTATCTTCATGTATAAATTTTGGAAACATGAATCACTTAAAAAAGTTTAAAATACCAGGCTATCTTAAAAAATTGTCCTTTGTGACAATGAAAAGGTCTATAAAGGTATTTTTCTTAGCCTTAAATACATTATCATGTTTATTTTGATTTCCTAAAAGCAAGCAATCATAGTAATTTTAATAACGTTGTAAAAGCGATGCATGATTCATTTAGATGCTAGTTCTCCTTTTTTAGCTTTATTATGTCTGCCGACTGCTTCGCAAAAATTATAAATTTATTTATATAGTTTAATGTTAAGTTAGATGATGCAGGAGCACATACAAGTCTACTGATACTAGAACAAAAACCTGTTTTGCGAACTTGGCTTTCGATTTTCAAGTTTTAAAGATAATCACATTGTCAAACGGAGTCGAGCCAATAAAACAAAAATCATAGCTCAACCACAATGCATGGTTTTTTTCCGGTCATTTAGAGTCATTTTGGGGACGTTGAAATCATGTTATTGATATAGGGCCGCCACCACAGAATTCGTTGAGACCCGTGTCTAAAGAAAATGGGCCCGTAAAATATTAAACTTAGGGATTGTTTGGTAGCCTCTGAATGGTTATTAAGAGACTACATCTGAATGGTTGATATTAATGGTTAAGATGTAATCTTAAATATAAATGGTAAAGAGACACATTTAATGGTTGCCTCTTAACCATTCAGAGGTGATTGACTATTAAGAGATAGCTTCTGAATGATTATTAACAGACTAACAAACAATCCCTTGTATATAAAAAAAATGTACCTATATATAAACTTAAAAAGCATTACTCATACTTGTGTCTACATGGGTTTTACGTTTTAAATAGACAAGGGAGGGCATGCTAGTAGTTAAGCTAGCGAGCCAATTGTTTTATAAATCCAAACTAAATGTCTAAATCTACATTAACTCTTTTACACATGATATTTTTGTTATTTTTTTAAGAAAAGAAATTTGGCGCCATAAGAACGGGCCCATCTTCTCATGTAGTGGTCCATTTGAGATTCCTTTGCTGCAATATGTTAAATTTATTAGCTAGTGTGGATCCTTTTAGTCATATTGACGTGCTAGTAATTGGTATAAGAGCTTTTGGTCCTATGGCTAATCAAAGTTGTTGTGAATGTGGAAGAATATGTAGTTATGTTACTCATAGAGACATAACTTGAGGCAATGCAACAATTAACCATCTTGACCTATGTGATATAGAAATTAAAGTCGTTTACTATGGGCATGCGAGCTCAGGCTCCAAAGGGTGTTCACGGTAACTATCTTAGTTTACTAGTGTTCTTATTACTCGAAACTGCTCAAAGAATCCAATACGATTTGATTATTTGAAACATCTAAACGAAGAAGAAACATGTATGATATTTACCATTTGTGAAGGACAAAAATTATATAACTTACAAAATATGAACATCATCATTTTATTTCAATATATTCATCTCTCATCATTGCCATTTCATCATTCTTTAAGTTGAATTAATTTCCGAACCACTTCCCTTTATAAAATAAAGAATCTCAATATAAAAGAAAAAAATGATATGATGAATTTATTTTACTAGTTGTAATATATATTTATATTATCAATGTAATAACATGCGACATATAGGGTTTGATTCGTGAAAATAAATTGTTTATAAGTGCACGCCGATATATATATATATATACTAGTAGGGTGTCTGCGCGATGCAGCGGGAAACACAACACTTAGGTTAGTGATTTAGGGGTGCATAGGATGATTCGGTTTGGACTTGAGCTATAACTTTACGCTTTGATGCGTTCGTGCCTCTTTTAAGATGAATATTATTAGTTCATAGTAAGACAAAGTCAAATTGCATCAAAGGAATAACATTGAACTATTTACAAAGTATATTTCGTGCGAAACGCGAGAACTTCATCTAAAACTATTCAAATTCAAAATTTCTTTTTACACTTATCTTTATTAATAAAATACAATCTCAAAAATACAATTTACGCGTAAAAATTCAAATGTATATGGAAATAAATTGTTTTTACACATGTGTAAACTTACTGTTTTGTGTAAACTGTTTAATTTACACATGTGTAAAAAGTTAATTTGAAAGTGTTTTTGCAAGAAAAGATGAATTATTTGGAAAGAAAATTTATTTATTAATGTTGTATTTTTATTATAATGAGGTTTGTATTAAAAAATTTGGTTTTGATTGATTTTTTACTTGTTCTCACGATATTTAACGTTCTCAATATAACCCTCCCCTATATCTATATTATCTTATAATACATTTCACAAGGACCTCTTAAAATTTAAGTTTTACAAGCATAATTTCTTAAAGTACAACACACAATACATATGTTAACTACTTTTTGAGGGCAAATATGTCTTTTACACAATACTTACACATTTTTCCTCCTCAACTTTACTCATTTTTTTCATTTAAATAACAATAACACTTTTCACCCTTATTTTAACCAACTACCCCACGATTTTTAAACGTCCATAATTTTTTAATATGTTAATATTTTTCCTAATATTATTACACCGTATAAACGAATATTTTTTTCTCTTTAATTTGAGTATAGTATTGCTATAGTTTTTTTTTAAGTTAAAAACGATATGTTATAGTTAAATAATAACCGAAACGAAAATGAACCAAAATAAACTATACTATATTATAATACATTTCTTATTGACCTCTTAAATTTAAGTTTTACGGTATAATTATTAAAGTACAACACACAATGCACATGTTAACTAAATGTTGTTTCCCGCCGCAACGCGCGGGCACCTGACTAGTATATATATATATATATATATTATTTGGTAAAAAAATTGATTAGATATTATGGTTGTTTAGTGGTTAGGATCTTTGCATTTTTTTTTAAGTTTTCTGAAATGATAAATGGTCCATTGACTTTAAATAGTTGGTAAACGATCAAATAACCTTTAACGGATTTTGCCATAAGTCGCGAGCCACCAACTAAGCCACGTGAATCGTGTACATCGTAACATACTCTCGCGCGGTCGCGTCCGCTAACGGGAGTATGATCGTTGAAGAATTTTAAGAAAATTTAATTTTTTACCATTTTCATTAATTACATTTGACCAATATATATCCTCTTCCTCCTCCTCCTCCTCTTCTTCTTCTTCTTCTTTCACTCAATTTTTACCTAACTTCTTTAAAAATCAACCAAAATCATGGTGCAATGGACCGAAAAGGACCCAAAATATTTATGTTTTATATTTATTAATTTGGTAAAATAAAATGACCCGCTCATCTTGAATCACAACGGGATCAAGTGAGCAGGATTGAGTCGCGAGCCAGTGACACGTGGCGCCTACGTGACACAATATTATAGGATCAAGTTGTGGCTCAAGGTGAGCCACAACACATAGTCTAATAGTATTTATAGCATTTACATCAGTTTCACTATATTACGTGAGATTTTTCGTATTTTAAAAAGTAGTTTGAGGGGTTTTCAGTTGTGAGTTGAGGAGAGAAAAATGTTACTGTTCATTTGTATATTTAGAGAGACACTGTTCCACCCCATTTATTTTTTAATATTTGTTTGAAAGTGATTGTGAGTGGGGAAGAAAGAAAAATTAATGATAAAGGTATAAAAAAATATTATTTAATTGAAAATGAGAGAGAATTTAGGGGTTGTTTGGTTGATTAAGTGTTGAATCATTAAAATGTCTAAATGGTTAAAAGACTTTGGTTGATTAAGGCTATGCACCAAGTCTGAATGATTCAGCTTTTAACCCTTCAATTCAAAGCTTTTTTTAGGTTGAAATAAACAGTCTGAATGCTGAACCATTTAGAGTTGAATGGTTCAGAGCAGGGGCGCAACTCTTAAGGGGCGGGGAGCGGTGGCCAACCCCCCAAATTTTCGCTCAGAAGTTCCAATTATATAGTATTCGTATAGAAATTTTTTGATATATAAGGTTTCGACCCCCCGAAACTAGTGACTTCCGACCCCCGAACTTTCAGGTCAAGCTTCGCCACTGGTTCAGAGCCTCATTAAGAGGCTACTAAACAGGCCTTAAGTGTTGAATGGTTCAGCTATGTACTAAGTCTGAATGATTCAGTTTTTAACCATTCCATTCAGCGCCTTTTTTAGGTTGAAACAAACAGTCTGAATAGTAAACCATTCAGAGCTGAATGGTTCAAAGCCTCATTAAGAGGTTACCAAACATACCCATAATGGTTTTTTTAGAAAATTTGGTGGATGAATTTGATGAACCTCATGTGAATGCTTTTAAAATGTTGAATAAGACTTTGCTTTCTAGGTTGTGAGTGTTTTAAATCCTAAAGTTTCAAATTTAGCGGTTCAAAAAAATCAAGTAACCTTTAAAAAATGAGTAAATTGATAATTATCTTTTACAGTATTATAATAGTTACATTGTAATTTGTATAAAACTACATTCCGATAAATAATCAAATAATGAACCATTATTTATTTGATAAAACTGATAATAGTTCCAAAAACATAGTTGAAATTATGATAAGTGTGGATGGCGACTGATAAAAATCTAGAAGTACCAGACGATTTTATAAAAGTATGGTAAAGAGGAAAAACAAGCAGACAGGAGGATCCAAATGAAATATAAATATCAAAAGTTACAAACATACAAACAAAAACAGAAGGGAATGCATACATAGTCTTTTCTTTAGTTTTTCTTAAAATTTTAAATATTAGTGATTGATTGAGACCTAACCAACTTGCATTTATATTTACATGAAGTTGTCTTTTTTTTTTTTTTTTTTTTTTGTTATAAAAGTAGATTTTTTAATTTTGTATAAACGAGGTTCAACCAAAGTCATATGCAGATTTAGTTCATCAGTTGTGCTGGTTTACCTAGAGATTGATTCGGGTAATGCTTCTTAGTCAAACCGTTAAGTAAACATGACATACTAAACAGAATACGAAAACAGAATACGAGTTAACGGGTAAAGTAAAATCAGTCAGCTAGACGAGAAATGAGTCAAATAGGTAAAATAAAAACAGTCAACTAAACATGAAATGGTCAAATAGGTAAAGTTATCAAAAAGTGTGTTTTATTATGTAAAATCTCCTTAATCATTTAACATTTAAACCAGCACGTATTTCTAACATGTAAAAAAAACGTGTTGATCTGACAGGTGTATCTCCCCTAGTTGGGTTAAGGGATAGTGGCTTCGTAGTTGGGCAAGCGGTGCGGAAAGCAGAGGCAAAGAAGGTAGAAAAACATGCTAAAGCCTGCGAGGAGAACCAACACGTTTTTGTACCATTGGCTTTTGATACCTTTGGCTCATTGGCACCAGAGGCTACCCGTTTCCTGACCAGGGTACAGCGGGTTATTCATAGTAGTGTCTCGGCTTCGGGTGGGCAGGGTTACGTTTTTAGTAGATTAGGATTTGCTATTCAGAAAGGGTTAGCGGCGCAGCTTGTTGCCCGCCTGCCCGTTATCTTAATGTAATTTTCTTTGTCCGAGAAAAATAAAACTAGTATTACTTAAAAAAAAAAAATACAAAATAAGTAACACGTTTTTGTAAAGAAACATCACATAGTCAAAAGAGTGCATCTCTATATTAAAGAGACAAAAAGATAAAATAAAACTGTCACATTTACTAGTAAAGTGACGGCCATTTTTATTTCATCTTCTCACTAATAAGTTCTAAAAAAATACCTACAAGTTAAAATAAAAAAATATCTTCCAAAATTGGACCTTGAAACCAGATGTAATCTGACTATTTGATGCATCAAAGGTTTGACTTGATGTCTTATATTATATGAGAGTCCAACTATGATCCGTTAATAGGAGGGCTTGCGGCACAGCTTGTTGTGCGCCGGCCAGCCATCTTAATGTAAATTGTCCCTTTTTATTAATGTAAACAAAATTAAAGCTTTCAAAAAAAAAAAATAAAAAAAAATCAATTATGTTTTATCTCTAACGAACAAACAGATAAAAAAAAATATTAATAACTAAAAATGAAACACGTCAAATTGTCTATTTTTAATGCATAAAGCCTCCAAAATCATTTTATTCTAAAAATTATGTCAGTCCGACCCATTACAACCTGTAAGATAAAAGGTAGAGCTTTTGTTTTTTCCTGAACCCGTCATGTCACGTTAAGCATTAATTAAATAACGGTTTCTTGATGGCTCCGTCTATTGGCACCCTCCATCTTCTATTTTCACCCCCTCAAAGCGCCTCGCTTAGGCCTAAGCGAGGCGCTTTGAACTCATTCCGAGGAGGTCAGTACGAGGGGGCAGAAAAAGCTGATTTTTAATTCGAAGCGCCTCGCTTAGGCCTAAGCGAGGCGCTTCGGATCAATTTTTTTTTTTTTTTTTTGGTCTTTCGAGTTAGTTTTTTGTTTTTTTTAATATAATTATTATAAAAAATGTTCTTTTGACAAACGTCTGGCTAACCTGAATTTCCTTTGGATCAAAATGTCAACTTTTTCCTGCCACCCTCGTATGGTTTGGCTAACCTGTCCAGTTATCAATCTCACTGTCCAACAACTGAATTTTACTTGCTTGCATGAAAAGTAATGATCAGGAACATTCCAAATAACCGTCCAATTTCAGCTTTTGTTTAACTCATGATAGATCCACCAAATCATTTCTTCAAGTTCATTTCACCAAAAAAGGCATAACTGTAATGATCAGAAACATTCCAAATAACTGTTCAATTTCAGCTTTTGTTTAACTATTGTAGCAACTTCCATAGAGAAGTTATCAATCTCACTGAGATGATATCTTCTCTTTAGGTTTTGGAATTAATGAGACAACTTTTCAGTTGTTATCCGAGAGATAGCGGTCAACGATGAAGACAACCTGAAAACAACCGGATACCATGGATCAGAGAGATTCAAGCTAATTAAACTCATATCTCAAGTCGGTGCAAGTTATGTTGTAGCTCATATGTTATTATCTCTTCTCTTATTCTCTATTTCTCAAGTTCTTGATGGATTATTGCTCTCATATCATGGATCAGAGAGATTTAAGCTAATTAAACTCATATCTCAAGCCGGTGCAAGGTGGACTTAAGCACCTGAACGGGAAGTTGAAATTTTGAATGATGTTCGTCGACTGCACCGAACACACTACAATTATTCACTATTTTATACATACAACACAACTTCATCGTTGACCGTACTGTTCTTCTTGATCTTGATCTTCACACTTGCTTTTGACAAATCCATTGTTGTTTCCATAGACATTCAAGCAAATAAACAAACAAAAAGATGTTCGATCGGTCTTTGACAATCCCTTAACTAGTACTACCTGAATTCAAAAGGAGGCAAATCGTTTGAAATGGTGAATACATCTTCTTTGACAGAATTGGGATCATAGATTGACCAACTTGTCATAGAGTTTTGACTTCCCATATATGCTTGTTTTGTATTTGGTTCCATGTTGTTTGGATGATTTGCATGGAGGGTTAGAGAAGGGGAAGAGAGAAAGTTAAGGAATATTATATAGGAATTGGAGAAGACTATATAAGATAGTGAAGGGATATGGTATTAAAACATTACAAATACCATACCATCGCCCACTTAGAACAGGCTTCGCCAGACGCTCATCCATCCGTTCTACGTCAGCGGATTGTCTCGCGCCCATCCGCCCGTTTTACGTCAGCGGAACGTTTGGCGCCCACAAACCCGTTCTACGTCAGTGATGGTTCTGCCGTCCGACGCGAGCATTAATATTCTCGTTCTACGCCGACGGAACACCTGGCGTCCACCCGCCCGTTTTACGTCAGCGGTACATCCGACGCCAGGCGCATAAACGCCCGCCCCTTTTACATAGGCGGGCCAAACATACATCAAGGCTTCCTTGGCAAGCTTCACCACAAGTGGAAGATACCTTTTGGGGCAGCTTTGGGACTCACCCCTGCCCCAACCAAATATCTCTGACATGACAGACGGCCCGTCAGAGTTCCCCTCCAATCAAAGACTGTTGCCAGTCTGACGAGCAGAAAGAACGATGACGTGGCAGCCTCCCAGCCAAGATATCTTCCTGACGAAGCAGACTTTCTCTGCCCACCTCGAAAACCTGGAAAGCATAAAACTATCCACCGACTGGATCCACCAATGGGCAAGCACCACGTGTCCACCGCCCATCAGCGTCCACTTACTGGGCGCCACGTGTACATGCGCCAGGACGGTAACATCCCCCTTAGCATTCTACTTTTTCCTACTTTACTAAAACCCACTTGCACCAAATGGGCTTGAAGGCTTGGGCCGGATTATGGAGACTCCTCTACCTGGGCCGGGCCCCATTAAGGGTAGAGGATGGGCTGAGAAAGTAGGAGATCTTGGTACTATAAAAGGAGGACGCCCTCCTCCTTTTATTGGATCTGATATCCAACACACTTTCACTCAAGAAGAATACGAAGTCTCGTACCTTCTTCAACCCCTTGTTTATTATACTAACGATTAGAGGCTCGGCTCTTCTAATTGGTAGTCTCGTAAATCCTTGGTCTTGCTTTTAGACCCACACGTATTTTATAATCACACTCTCTTTATAAAATACAGTAGAATCACCATTCGGATTGTTCTTTGTTAGACTATCCTCGAACTCGTGTTTCTTCATTGGCGCCATCCGTGGCCTTACCACAACTACTCTAAACCCAATAAAGCTCTTACCGCCAAATCATAAAAATGACCTCACCTCCACCAGTATACACTCCGTCCGGGGCCGTCGAAGACATCACTGACGCCACCCCGGGATCCCACCCAACATCAGGGGACCACAACGACCAACAACCTCCCCTTATAACCCCCAGAAATCTGGAGGCTCAACTCACAGACCCAACTCCTCCAACTGAGGAGGAAATCGAGGCACTAAACAATGACTGGTACGAACGCCAGAGACAAATCCTCGACGCACAGCTGGAGCGACGCCGACGCACCGGCAAAGCACTCATGGGCTCCTCCTCGAGGCAGCCCGCAAGAACACCAGCACCCGCCCGTCACGGGGAAGGTCCAGGGCAAACCCCTGAGGACCAGGCCCGTGCAGAGCGCAACCGGTTTGACGCCGAAGACTACGACGAAAGTTCGTGGGAGGACGATGCCTCCATGGACTATCGTCATAGCCCATACTACAGGCGGGAACGACTTAACCGCTACAATGACGACGCCACCACCAACCTTTCGCTCCCTTACAGACCAACCGCATTTGCGGACAAGTCTAAATTTACTCGACGCATCTCTCAGGCACCAATCCCACCAAGACAGCGCCTACCGGCCAACGTTAAAATCTACGACGGCCTATCCGACCCAGATGACCACCTTGGCATATTCAACCAAGCCGGGGCCGTCATCGGTTGGACCCTACCCGTTTGGTGCCACATGTTCGCCCAGACACTCACCGGAGCCGCCAGGGTCTGGTTTGACAACCTCCCCATCGGAAGCATCGACAGCTACGAACAGCTGATCGAAAAATTTTCACTCCATTTCAGCCAACAGCGTCGCCACAAGCGCGACAAAAGCCAAATCTCTCTCTGCAAACGCAGAGACACAGAACCTCTCGCGGACTTCATCGTGCGGTTCAACAAAGAAGCCCTCCAGTTGGGAACCGGGGACGAGGCAACCCGAACCTCCTTCTCATCCAACGTTCACGATGACGGCCTACAACACACCCTACAAGGGAAAGACGGCGTCCCGGACGCCTGGGAAGAAGTGGTCCGCATCTCAAAGCTCTATGCGGGCAACCAGAAAACGATGCGCCAAAACCAGAGAGGGAGTTCCAGCAACAACCGCAGCCGCGGCAACAATCGCGCATCTGTCTGGAACCGCATCTTCGGTTCCACCGATGAAGGGCGATACTCAACTTCCGGTGACGCCAGAAACATCATCGGCAACAAACAAAGTCGTGACCAACGCAACAGCGGACGCTGGAACCAGGATTGGACCACTCTCACCAAAACACCATCCCAAGTACTATCACAAGTCCTCTCCACTGGAGAAGTAACTTTCAAAACCCCAAAACCCATGGGGGCAAAACGAAAGAATGTCGACACCACCAGGTTTTGCGACTTCCACAAAGACGTGGGCCACGACACCGACAACTGCTACAACCTCAAAATGGAAATCGAGGCGGCCCTACGCTCCGGGAAACTAGCCAACCTGGTCAAAAATATCCGCGCAGGCGGACGCAGGCAAGACGAGCCTGATAAACCCATCAAAGACATTAGAACACACTACATCCGCGACGCACACAGCAGGCAGTGCAACATGACGCGCAGCACCAAGCGGAAAACAAACTTCCCCAACATAGGAACCACATCTGAAACAACAAACTGGCGGGAGGCCCAAGTCCTCCTCCCTATAATCCCAGGGGGCGCTCAGTCAACGACCCCCCTCATTATCACAGCACTGTTCGGACACTACCGAACTTACAAAATGATGTGCGACGGCGGCAGCAGCTTCGACATCATGTACCAACAGTGCTTCGATCAGCTAGACGAAGAGGACAAGGCACGCCTACAACCAGATACACCTATTGCCGGCTTCTTCAACGAGGTAATTCATCCCATCGGCAAGTTTGAATTTACAGTCACACTTGATGACGGCACACACAGCCGCTCAGAAGTATGCACCTTCCACGTCATCCCAGCCGTTTCCTCCTATGATATATTACTAGGAAGACAAGGTTTGGCAAACTTCAACTCCACCGCATCAACTCCTCATCAAACCATGGGTTTCCCAACACCCACCGGGATCGCATACATCCAAGGCAATCAAGAATGCGTCATGACAACTCACCCGGCGGACGACACGGCAGCGCTCCCACCAAACCCACCAGCTGACGAAAACTGGGTCCTCAACCCAGTTTTCCCCGAACAAACCATCACTTTGGGCCGGACCCTGTCCCCCCAAATAAAGACACATCTAAAACAACTACTGGTGGCGAACAAAGACATATTCGCATGGCAATCATCAGACATGATCGGCGTCCCAAGACACATCGCCGAGCACCGCCTCAACACATACAAAGACGCGCGCCCAGTGGCCCAGAAAAAGCGGCCACTCGGCCCCGACAGAGTCAAAGCCATGGATGAACAGGTCGACGATCTACTAGACGCGGGCATTATCAGAAAATGTAATCACCAAACCTGGGTGGCCAACCCAGTAATGGTACTAAAAAAGAATGGGTCCTGGCGCATGTGCGTCGACTACAAGGACCTAAACAAAGCATGCCCCAAAGATCACTACCCTCTCCCAGAGATCGACTTGAAGGGTGACTCACTAGCGCCATTCAAGTACAAGTGCTTCCTCGACGCATATCGAGGATATCATCAAATCCAAATGGCCTACGAAGATGAGGATCGAACGACGTTCAGAACAGACCGAGGGGTGTACTGCTACACCAAAATGCCCTTCGGACTCAAAAACGCCGGCGCAACCTATCAACGCCTCATGGACCAGGCGTTCATTAACCAGATAGGCGTCAACCTTGAAGTCTATGTTGACGACCTAGTCATTAAAAGCACTCAGGAGGATACAATGCTTATGGACATCCAACGCACCTTCGAACAGTTGCGCAGCATCAACATGAAACTAAATCCAGGCAAATGCTCCTTCGGAGCAGAGGAAGGGAAATTTTTAGGCGTCATTGTCACCAATGGCGGCTTCAAACCAAACCCGGAAAAAGTCCAAGCAATCCAGCGCATGCCATCACCAAACTCGATAAAAGACGTACAGACACTGATGGGACGTCTGGTTGCTCTCAACCGCTTCCTGTCAAACTACACCTCTAAGTCTTTTCCTTTTGTTCATACTTTACGGAATGTACTAAAAAAACACAATTCCGCTGGACACCAGAAGCGGAGGTAGCCTTCCGTGAAATGAAGCAATGTTTAACCTACTTGCCAACTTTAACAGCACCCTTTCCGAAGGAGCCCCTTACATTATATCTATCTGCGTCAGAAACGGCAATCAGCGCCGTCCTATTAGTAGAACGCAACAAAGTACAAACACCGATCTACTATATCAGCCGCACTCTAGCAGACGCAGAAACCAGATACTCAACAATGGAAAAACTCGTCCTAGCATTAGTCCACGCGTCAAGACGCCTGCGAAGATACTTCCAAGGACATCCAATCAACGTCCTTACAGACTACAGGATAAACACCGTGCTGTCCAAACCAGAACTCTCCGGCCGCTTGGCCAAATGGGCGATTGAGTTGGGTGCACACACCATTGTTTACAAACCAAGGCCCGCGATAAAAGGACAGGTCCTGGCAGACTTCATCGCCGAAATCCCGATTGACAAAATCCAAGACGAACAAGACCCCAAGCCCATTCCAGACGATCGAGTAACTTGGTCATTATACACTGACGGAGCTTCCAATGACCAAGGCTCGGGCGCCGGACTTCGCCTCGTCAGCCCCGATAAAACGGAATTCACATACGCCGTGCGCCTCGAGTTTCCAAGCACAAACAACGAGGCAGAATACGAAGCATTCTTGGCGGGCCTGCGCCTGGCACACAAAATGGGCGCAAGGCACCTCAACGCTCATGTAGACTCCATGCTAATAGCAGGGCACATGAACGGCGTTTACGACGCCAAAGATCCCATCATGACCCAATACGTTGACCAGGCCAAGCTCCTCACCAAGAAATTCGTTACCTGCACCATCCTCCACATAAACCGCAGCGGCAACAAAGAAGCTGACGCACTCAGCAAAATGGCCTCCACTGCTTGGCCGCATATGGCCAAAGAGGTACGCATTGAAACCCTACCTCAACCTTCAGTACCACTTAGACAGGTCAATATAACACAGACAGGTGCCGGGTCATGGATGACCCCTATTCAAGCCTATCTAGCAACAGGCACCCTGCCACCTCAAAAAGCAGAGGCTCGAAACATCCAATACAAATTCCAACATTACCAACTAATGAATGGGATCCTGTACCGACGCTCATACTTAAGGCCATTACTAAAATGCATAGATGCCGCGACAACCACCCTACTCATAAGAGAAATTCACGAAGGCATATGCGGGATCCATGCGGGGCCAAGAATGGTCGTCGCCAAAATCATGAACGCATGATATTATTGGCCGGGTATGCATCAAGACGCTGTCAAAATCCTACGCACCTGCTTCAACTGCCAACAACATGCGCCAAATACCCTGCGCCCCAAAAACAACTTGGTACCAGTCACAGCCGCTTGGCCATTTCAAAAGTGGGCTATGGACCTGGTCGGCCCATTCCCAATGGCCCCCGGAAAGATACAATACCTCATCGTCGCCGTCGACTACTTCACAAAATGGGTAGAGGCCAAGCCACTCGCCTCAATAAGCGCAGAACAAATAAAAAAATTTCATCTGGGAATTCATCATTTGCCGCTTTGGCTTACCCATGGAAATCGTCACCGACAACGGCACACAATTCACCGACAAAAAACTCCAAACATGGCTAACACAACTAGGCGTTGGCCAAATTTTCTCATCCGTCGCTCACCCTCAAGGTAATGGCTAAGTAGAACGCATCAACAGATCCTTGGTCGAAGGCATAAAGACTCACCTAGGGTCAAAACGCACGGGCTGGGTAGACGAGCTCCCACACGTGCTATGGGCACACCGCACCCTCACAAAGACCAGTACCGGCGAAACTCCGTTCAGCCTAACCTATGGTTCCGAAGCCGTAATACCCGCGGAGATCACATTTCCATCACCACGGGTCCTCAACACGGCCAACACCGACAATGACAAAGAACTGCGCCTCAATCTAGACCTCCTAGACGAAAGGCGTGACGTCGCCGCCATACGCGAAGCAAACTACAAAAAGCAATTGGAGCGCTACTATAACTCCAAAGTCAAAACTTGCGAATTCGACATCGGCGACTACGTCCTTAGAGACAACTACGCCTCCCACGCAGAACGCCCGGGAAAGCTCGCACCAAACTGGGAAGGGCCTTACAAAGTCCAACAAGTACTAGGAAAGGGGGCATATGCGCTAGAAAAACTCGATGGAACACCCATACCTAGATCATGGAATGTACGCAATTGCGCAAATGCTACTTGTAAAAACACTTTGGTTTTACACTGATTCAGCGCACTATTCACTCATGAAGTTAATTTACTCTTCATAACTGATTCAGCGCACTACTCACTTGTGAAGTTAATTCATTCTTCATAAATAGTTCGGCACACTATTCACTTATGAATTTAATTTACTCTTCATAACTGATTCAGCGCACTACTCACTTGTGAAGGTAATTCACTCTTCATAACCAATTCGGCGCACTATTCACTTATGAAGCTAATTCACTCTTCATAACTCACTCAGCGCACCATTCACTTATCAAGTTAATCCAAGCTT
Organism: Ambrosia x helenae; assembly: GCA_030844895.1. Taxonomy (NCBI): domain Eukaryota; kingdom Viridiplantae; phylum Streptophyta; class Magnoliopsida; order Asterales; family Asteraceae; genus Ambrosia; species Ambrosia x helenae. The sequence continues at coordinate 18,005,311 of CM061229.1, read as the reverse complement.
CATAACTGATTCGGCGCACTACTCACTTATGAAGTTACTCTTCATAGCTGAAGTTAATCTACTCATCAACAGACGACGCGCAAACACATCAGACGAATCAAAAAAGATAGAACAAAAATGATTCATTTCATACCATCAAAAATATTTACAAGGAAAGGAAATTACAAAGCAACCTATTGGGGAGGCTCATGGGCCGTCCCCGAACTACCCGCACCGGACCGCTCCTTCTCCGCCCTCTCCCGCCCAACACGGTCGGACTCCTCCACCCAACGCTTAAACTTCGCGATAGGGTCAGGATCGGCCAGACACTGCCGCACGACCTGCAGCACGGGAAAGTCGATCGCCTCCAGCTTCCGAAGCTGCTCCATCAGCAGCTCATCGGTGTTCACATCACCGAAGGGCTGCTCTTCGACAGGCGCGCCGTCCTTGCAGGCCAGATACCCCTCCAGCCAGCCGCTGTGAACGCCCGTCGTGCGAGCAGCGTCAACAACCTTGGCGATCTGCTCACCCATCTTGGGCGCATTCCAGCAGCGCTCAAAAACCTGCACATCAAACAAAGGTTCAACCAAACAAGAAACAAAGGACAAAGGAAAAAGATAGCAAAAAAGAAAAATACTTACCGCCGAGATCCCATCAGACATCACCCAGAGCGATCTCTCACAGTAGCCCCTCTGCGCGTCCAACAGAAGCGCTTTCTCCAACTCCCACGCCTCCCACTCTTTGCCAAACGTCTCCATCTGACCCTCCAGCTCAGACACCCGACTGGTCATCCGGACCACGTCGGCGTCCTTTGCCTTCAGATCACCAACCACAGTGGCATACTTGGAGGAAAGCTCCTCCAACTCCCTTGCCTTCGCCGTCGAGACCTTTTTCTCTTCGGCCAAAGCAAGCTCGGCTTTTTGGACAAGCTGACGACGGCGTTCCAGCTCGGTATTCACCCCCGCCGTCGACTTAGCCCAGGACTTCTGCTTCTCCGCAGCATCAGAGTCCTTCTAGCGTAGCTCGGACTCCAATTTCCGAACCTGCTCCAGCAAACGCATACGAGCCGTCTCGTACACTTCCTTCTCCCTCGCCAACCGCTCGGTCTCAGCAGCAACCGACGCCCGCTCATCCAAGAAATCACCCTCTCCTCTGTGTAGGGCATAAAGGTTGCCCAGGGTCTGCGTCAGGTTCAGGCACATGTCGGAGAAGAGGGTGCTACGACTTTGAGCCCGATGATATGCGCGCTCGGCCGGCGGCAACGCGTAACTTACAAATTCCTCAGCCACAAAGGGATTGAGGAACCTACAACTTTCGGTTATACGCCACCTAGGCGTATACACCGGAGCGTCCAGGCGGAAAGCCGGGCCGCTCGAAGACGCAACCGCGCCTTCAGCCCTTTGAGACCGCTGGGCTTCAGGCCCACCACCAGGGAAGGACGCCTCCGCGCCTTCCTTCTCGCTCAAGTCCACAAAAACGGGACCCTCCCCAACCTGAGCACCCATCCCCTGGGTTTGCTCCTTCTTAAAATGCACCAGATCCTCGTGCTGTTTCAAAAGCACGAGGCGGCGCACCTCCTCCTCTTTGGCGGCCACCTCAGCCAAGCGAGCATCTTCAGCTCGCTTCCGCTCTACCTCCGCCACTCGAGCATCTTCTGCTCGCTTGCGCTCCAGCTCGGCCTGACGAGCGGCCGCCTCCTCTTCTTCCCTCTTCTTCAGAGCGGCTTCAGCAGCGCGCCTCTCTTCCTCCTCCTTGCCTACAACCTCAGCCTGGCGCGCCGCCTCAGCTTGGGCACGCTCCTCCTCAAGCTTCTTCTTCCACTCCTCCTGAAATTGTCTGACTGAAGGAGGGATAGAGCTTACACAAAAACACACAAGCGGATAAATAACTTGCAAGAAAAAGAAAGAACGAAAACAAAGGCTCGAAAGCCACTTACTGCTCAGCTTCTTCAGCGCTTTCTTATAAAACGGCTCACGAACCGGCGCCGGCTCAAGCACCAGATCATCTGGCTTATCACCACCATGAGCCGCCCGCTTCGGCGACGACCCAGCAGCTAAACCTTCCACCACCGGTTCCGCCTGCTTCCGCTTGCGACCTACAAACAAAGGGCGAACTATTTTAACACAAAACAGACAACAACATAAAAAGAAGACAAGGGACACTTACTATCGAGCGGCGCATCCTCAACAGCACGACTTTCGGTCACCACATCGCCACCATGCGCCCCGGCCGATGATGATCCACCCACCGCGCCACCTGTAGACCGACGCGTACGATGTATTAAATCAGACGACGGGTCACTCGACTCGTCATCAGATAAAAACACATAATCAACCCCCTCCGCCGTCTTAACAGACAGAAGGTCAGGGTTGATAAAAAAAAACCTACTTCAAGGTTAGAGCGCGCACCTTGAATAGGGCCGGGGAACAGGAAGTTCTCCATCATCTGCTCCATCTCCGAAACCCCCCCCCCTCGGGCACCGCCACGTACATAGTCTTCACAGACCGGGTGGCAAAGTAGTCGAACAGCAAATCCCCTGCGATAAAGAACAAAAGCATAAGATACGAGGGGAAACAAACACGATTGCACGCAATAGTAAACACTTACCCTCCACAGAAAGTGGCCCACCGTCCGCCGCAGGCGCGACATTATATCCCTCCCTCACGCCCAGACGGCTCATACCCAGCAACCTCAGAACGCCTTCATCCAACTTATCCAAGTCATCTGAGCGACTTGGATGCGCAGAGAGATCCTTAAACCATTCCTCCTCCTGGAAATCCTTCACTACCTCGAAGGATGGCACCTTCTGCCCAGGACGAAGCTCTAGCCTCGCCATCTCCACCGGGATAACCTCCTTCTTCACAAAAAAGAAGCACCTCTTCCCCTCCCGAAGAGTTTTTGGAGAACTCCTCGGCACCACCAGGCTTACACTCTTGGATCTCTCTACAAAAGAGACCCAGCCGGTCTCCTTAACTTCCAGCTTGTAGAACACATTGAAGTGTTCAAACAACGGCTGCCTCCTTAGCGCACGGCAGGTGCCCTCAAAGTGCATCACCCTCATCACCCCAAAAGGGCTCATCTGAGAGACATGCACTCCGTATCTCTGAAGGACAGAGATGAAGAAACGGGACACCGGCAGCCGGAAAAGACCCTTCTGAAAATATGCCTCGTACAGACATATTTTCCCCTCCGGGCAGTTCCCCTCAAACATGGATCCTTTAACGTACCTTGATGATGCACATACCATGGATAAAGAAAAACCGTTTCCACATCAAAAACAACAAAAACTAGAGCATTAATCGCAAAGTGGTTTGTATGAGTGTAGTCCAAACATTTAAAAATAACTTTTCATGCAAGCAAGTAAAATTCAGTTGTTTTACTAATTTCATAGTCTTGATACTTTTAACAATCGGATTGTTTTTCGAGAGAAAGGAACTAAGTTGCAAATACGATAATAATCAAACTCATATCTCAAGCCGTTGTAATTACTTTCAAGTTTTTTAGAATCATTGAAGACAACTTTTCAGTTGTTATCCGAGAGATAGCGGTCAACGATGAAGACAACCTGATAGTGGATACCATGGATCAGAGAGATTGATTTCAAGCTAATCATCGACTACAGCAAACCGACGATCTTCCTCCACGACACTCCTAATGGGCCTCTCTTTATTTCACGGTACGATTTGTGTTTTTGTTGCTTTATAAATAATAAATTTTGTGTTTATCAAACCCTAACGTCTGAGCAATGATTTATTAAATCGTTTTACTAATTTCCGATTCTTGATACTTTCATAAATCGTTTTACTAATTTCCGTTTCTTGATAATAACAAATTATTATAATAATAAAACAAAGGAACTAAATTACAAATATAATAAAAAAAATAATAATAATAATGTAATATAGTCATTGTTAATGCTCAAAAAAGTCAACCTTTGTTGACTCATAGGAGTCTTGAAGACGAAATGAATTTTACAAGATACTTGAAACAAGGTATGGATATGGAGAATAAATATTTGACTATACGTGGTTGATGATGTCAAGTTTAAGTCATTGATTCATTTGGAAATCGAAAACGCCTATCGTCACTCTGTATAGAGAAGAAAATCAACAACCGAATATTTAGTTCTCTCCGAACTTCAGCTTCCAAAATACGACGTCGTTGTAGCTCATATGTTATTATCTCTTCTCTTATTCTCTGTTTCTCTAGTTCTCGATGGATTATTGCTCTCATATCGACTCTCACAATTATTCACAATTTTATACATACAACACACCTTCATCGTTGACCGTAATGATCAGGAACATTCCAAATAGCTGTATAATTTCGTACAAGATTCCTATGCAAGCAAGTCAAATTCAGTTGTTAGACCAACTTGAGATATGAGTTTGATTAGCTTGAATCTCTTTGATCCATGGTATCCAGTCTTCTTGATCTTGATCTTCACACTTGCTTTTGACAAACATCTGGCTGACCTGAAGTTCCTTTGCAACCAGGTAAAAAGGAACTACGTTGCAAATATAAAAATCCATCACATCACGATTATACTCTTTATGTATGAATAGTGACCCTCTGGCAAACCTACCTCTGTTTTGAATTTGTTACTTCCATAGAGAAGTTATCAATCTCACTGTAATGATCAAGAATATTCCAAATTTAAGCTTTTGTTTAACTAATTTAGCAACAGTCCAAATAACTGTAATGATCGCTACGGTTAGTGGATACCATGGATCAGAGAGATTCAAGCTAATCAAACTCCGGGCAACCCTTGTTTGATTATACTCGTGTACAGTCTTTATCAGGTTCTTTTGGCCACAGGTACAGAAAGGTTATAAATGTTCATGTCGTTTCAGGTTGCCTTCATCGTTGACCGATATCTCTCCGATAACAACCCTTGTTTGATTATGCTCTTTATGTATGAATAGTGACCCTCTGACAATGATCAGAAACATTCCAAATAACTGTAATGATCGCTACTGTTGATTGGTATATAGAGAGCAAACCGACGATCATTCAAAATTTAAAGTTACCGCTAACCTCTGCGCCATCATCGTTGACAGATATCTCTCTGAGATGATAGCTTCTCTTCAGATTCTGATTGCACCGGTGGAATTGGAATTGGAATTAATGAGACAACTTTTCAGTTGTTATCCGAGAGATAGCGCTCAACGATGAAGACAACCTGAAAGTGGATACCATGGATCAAAGAGATTCAAGCTAATTAAACTCATATCTCAAGCCGGTGCAAGTTATGTTGTAGCATCTTTGATCATCTTCTTTGTAATTACTTTTTATTGTTTCGGGTTCCCTTCCATCGTTGACAGATATCTCTCTGAGATGATAAAGGTAGATCATGGAAAGTTGAACTCAAGAAAACAAAGATGAAACCGATTAATGTTCTTTATATATGAATAGTGACCCTCTAGCAATATTTGTAATTACTTTCTATTGTTTAGCGCCTAATCCGATTGTTAAAAGTATCAACACTATGAAATTAGTAAAACAACTGAATTTTACTTGCTTGCATGAAAAGTTCAATTTCAGTTCAAACTTTTCAAACACCTGCAACATCTCAAGAGTCGAGGTCCTCTGAAAAAGACATCGTACAATGATTTGGACTTGCAATATTTGGACTTGACAGATATCTCTCTGAGATGATAGCTTCTCTTTAGATTCTGAAAGTGGATACCATGGATCAGAGAGATTCAAGCTAATTAAACTCATAGGTAAGAACATTGTGGACGAGGATTGTTTATCTTCCCATTGATTTCAAGTATGTTTCCACACAAAGACGAATGTTGCAACATGAGTTCGACCAAGATGACACACGAAGCTTTAGACTCGAACCGGATCCAAGTATTACTGTAATGATCAGGAACATTCCAAATAACTGTTCAATTTCAGCTTTTGTTTAACTATTTTAGCAACTTCCATAGGGAAGTTATCAATCTCACTTCTCACTGTCCATGTTTACCTTCAACGTCCAACGGTAATGAGTAACCTAGTAACCTCTACAATGATGTGATTTGTTTTTAGATAAGGAGGTATATGTACAATGAACTTTTTACGCTAAATAAAACTGATTAATGGCAGGTTTGCCAGAGGGTCACTATTCATACACACAACTTTTTTGCTCTAGTGGTGTGCTCTACCTTTTTGACAAACACCTGGCTAACCTGTCCAGTTATCAATCTCACTGGCAATCATCCGCTGCATGCTTTTCGCAGCCTTCACTGAAAAGAACCCTAGTAGTGGTTTTCATCTCTTTACCTGTAAACTCGTATCTCAAGTCGGTGCAAGTTATGTTGTAGCTCATATGTTATTATCTCTTCTCTTATTCTCTCTTTCTCAAGTTCTCGATGGATTATTGCTCTCATATCATGGATCAGAGAGATTTAAGCTAATTAAACTCATATCTCAAGAATAATTTTAATTCATTTTTGACCAAAGCGAGGTGCTTTGGCCCTTTTTTAAAAAAAGTTGAATTTAATTAGCTTAAATCTCTCTGATCCATGATATGAGAGCAATAATCCATCGAGAACTTGAGAAAGAGAGAATAAGAGAAGAGATAATAACATATGAGCTACAACATAACTTGCACCGGCTTGAGATATGAGTTTAATTAGCTTGAATCTCTTTGATCCATGGTATCCACTTTCAGGTTGTCTTCATCATTGACCGCTATCTCTCGGATAACAACTGAAAAGTAATTACAAGAAGATGATCAAGGATGCTACAACATAACTTGCACCGGCTTGAGATATGAGTTTAATTAGCTTAAATCTCTCTGATCCATGATATGAGAGCAATAATCCATCGAGAACTAGAGAAACGGAGAATAAGAGAAGAGATAATAACATATGAGCAACAACGACGTCGTGTTTTGGAAGCTACAACATAACTTGCACCGGCTACTTTTCAGTTGTTATCAGACGAGGACTTGCCTGTGTTGCCGCATTTAATGAAATTTAACGCGCATACCGCATTCATTGACTTTACGTGGTTGATGATGTCAAGTTTAAGTCATTGACAATGTTGAGGGTTATTACTTTGTTTTTTATTTTTTTTAACTTAACAACTCAAAACATCAAAAAACTACCAAAATAAATTACCCCTCCAAGCGCCTCGCTTAGGCCTAAGCGAGGCGCTTAGAGGGGGTTAAAATAGAAGGTGGGGGGTTTAAATATAACTACCCTTTCTTGATTGTCATATATTTTGTTAAAAAGCCTGTTAATTTTCTGAGGCCTTTCTAAATGTCAAGCATAGTGTATGTACATAGAATTATGAAGTGAAATCAGATAGATAAGGCTAAAACTTTTAGCACCTCAATTAACTTGACTACAATATGTAAAGATCTTATTTGCAAAACAACAATATATATGCTGCTATCTTTATCGCTTGTATTTAATCAAACCTTTGGGCTCTTATGCTGCAAAACTATCAAGATATTAAAGGATTTAGTATATCTCCTATTTATTTTTATATGTTTATCTTTTCGGTATTTGTGTTTAACTCAAACTCAAACTCAAACTCCTCTTTGTATTTCTTTATAAAAGCCATTCGGCCATCAATGAAACTGCATCTTAATCTTCAGTTTTGATATCAAACCTTATATGGTATCAGAGCAGAAGCTCCGATTCTACAAACCGAAATAACCGACCAGCCATGGCTGGAGATGAAGATCGACCGAAACAGCCTTCCGGCAGTGGGAAGGCTGATGATAAACCCATCGATACAAACTCTCCTTACTATATACATCCTTCCGACTCACCAAGACAACTACAAGTTAACGAGCTTCTCAATGACAATAACTACAACGACTGGATTCAAGAGATGACCAATTTTTTGTTTGCCAAAAACAAGATTGGATTTGTTGATCAGACTATACCAAAGCCAGAAAAGACCGATGAGATGTACATGGCCTGGATGCGTTGTGATGCAATGATAAAAAGGATGGCTCACCACTGCGATGGAGAAGGAGATACGGGGGAGTGTTAGATACGCTAACACTGCTGCCAAAATCTGGAAAGACTTGCAAGAAAGATTCGAAAAAGAAAGTGCTCCGCGCGCGTACGAGTTGAAACAATCCCTCACCGTTGCTCGTCAGGAGGGATGCTCTGTTTCTGCCTATTATACCAGACTTCGTGGGCTGTGGGATGAAATACAAACTGTTCTGCCTACACCTCGATGTACCTGCGGAAATTGCTCCTGTGAGATAGGAAAGCGGCTGGTAGAGTTCAAGGAAAAGGAGCGATTGTATGAATTCCTAATGGGTCTTGATTCAGAATTTTCGACAATTAGAACCCAGCTCCTGTCGATGAAGCCGAACCCGACTTTGGGAGAGGTATACCGGATGGCGTCTGAAGACGAGCAGCAGCGAATGATCACAAATGGTAAGAGAACACAGGTTGAAGGGGCGGTTTTTCAGACGAATTCTCAAGGCTTTCGAGGTGGATCAGATGTTGGTCAGAAACGGAACAGAAGTTTACAAAGGGATATAAAAGGGACGAGCAACTGCAATAATAATAACAGTGAAAGTGATCATTGCTCCTTTTGTGGCCGAGATGGACATAAGAGGGAGGGTTGTTTTAAACTTGTGGGATATCCGGATTGGTGGCCGGGTAAGAAGAATGAAAAGGCGAAATCAAAAGTCGCATGCGTTGAAACCGACTCAAAACCGAAAGCAGCCTGTGTTGAGGCCGATACAAAGGATTTAAAGATGATAGTCGGATTGACCGATCAGCAATATGAGATGCTTTTAAAACACCTGAGTGAAGCAGGGGATAAAGGTGAAAACATTCGAAAGGCGAACATGGCAGGTAAGTTGTATCCATCGTTAGACACAGACAAACCCGATGATTGGATTGCCGACTCGGGGTCGACCGATTATATTGTTTGTGAAGAAGAATATCTAGATAATATTGTTAAAGGCAATCAAGAGTCGCCGGTTGTGATCCCAAATGGTGATAGCATACCGGTACAAGCAAAGGGAGAATGTACCCTTGTCGGAGGAGCCAAAATTAAAGACGTCTTACTTATTTCGAAATTTAATTGCAATTTGCTTTCGGTTAGTCGTTTGACAAAGGATTTACAATGTTCAATGACTTTCTTTCCCGATTTTTGTGTTATGCAGGGCTTACACTCGAGGAAGTTGATTGGAACGGGTAATTGCGTTAACGGTCTTTATCGGATGGGCATGGCAGTTAGAAGAAGAATGGCGATGGCTGTGAAAGTTGACATGAAGGTTTGGCATTCAAGATTGGGTCACGCTTCCGATTCTAAGTTATGTCGTATTAATTTTTTAGAAGATATTTCTTTAAAAGATACTTTGTGTGATGCTTGTGTCAAAGCGAAACATACTCGCTCACCGTTTCCTAAAAGTTCTATTAAAACTAACGATTGTTTTGAGTTAATTCACTGTGATGTCTGGGGAAAATACCGAAGGCCCACCCTTTCACATGAAATTTATTTTTTGACCATTGTTGACGATTTTAGCCGAGCTTTGTGGGTGTTTCTTATAAAACATAAAAACGAGGCTAGTGATTATTTCATGTTTTTTCAAAAGATGGTGAAAAACCAATTTGGAAAATCAATTAAACGGATAAGATGTGATAATGGTGGGGAATTTACTTCTAATCGTATGATGAACTTTTATGCTCAAGAGGGAATTTTATTGGAAACAACGTGTCCACACACACCCCAACAAAATGGCGTGGTGGAACGTAAGCATCGTCACATCCTTGAAACAGCGCGTGCTTTAATGTTTCAAGGAAAACTTCCAAAAAAGTTTTGGGGAGAATGTATACAAACGGCAACATATATCATCAATCGCCTTCCTTCAAAAGTCATAAAAAATAAAACGCCTTATGAACTTATTTTCGGTTAAAAACCGGAATATGATTACATGAGGGTCCTTGGGTGTCTTGTTTATTTTTGGAGTATCGAAACCGGGGGAGATAAGTTCGAAATAAGGGGGAGACCGAGTGTGTTTATCGGGTATCCTCAAGGAATTAAGGGTTACAAGATATTTGATGTTGAGCATGGAAAAATCATAACGTCTAGAGACGTTAAATTTTTTGAAACCATATTTCCTTTTTCAAGGATACAAGCCGATAAAAGAAATGTTTCTTTATTCGAACCTTTTGATGAATGGAATCAAATTGAGGCACCTTTAGAAGAAGTTCATAAAGTGAATGATTATGAGAATGGGAAAGAAATTGAGCCTATGTCAACGAACTCAGAACAAACAAATGAAGAAGCAGACCAAATGGTTGAAGAAAGTAACATTGGGCTTAATTTTGGGCCAATCAATTCCGATCCTTCTTCACCTATGCCACCTACGGTCCAGCCACAACAAATAACAGATTCCGACACTGTTCAGAAGCAAACACGGGTCAGAACTCAGCCAAAATATTTGCAAGATTTTACTGTGAAGTTGCCGCCATCCATCGACCACGCAAATCCTGTTTCCGAACACACTTCTTCGACGGTACACCCCCTTGCTAACCATGTTTCTTATGAAAATTTTACTAATTCTCATAAAATTTATTTGGCGGCCATTACTTCTAATAATGAGCCAAAGAATTTCCAAGAAGCTATGCAGGATGAAAGGTGGCGAGATGCTATGAAAAAGGAAAACAAGGCCCTTGAAGATAACGAAACGTGGGCACTCGTTCCTCTTCCAGAAGGAAAACATGTCATTGATTCTAAATGGGTCTACAAGATCAAATACAAACCGAGTGGCGAAGTTGAACGGTACAAGGCACGTCTTGTGGCACGAGGGTTTACTCAAATTGAAGGTGTTGATTATCATGACACTTTTGCACCTGTTGCGAAGCTTGTGACGGTGCGAACATTGTTGACGGTGGCAGTGAAAAATAATTGGTCAATTCATCAATTGGATGTGAATAACGCTTTTTTACACGGTGATCTTAAGGAAGAGGTGTACATGAAGGTGCCACAAGGATTTTCTTTACAGGGGGAGACACGGGTTTGTCGTCTCAAGAAATCGCTTTATGGTTTGAAGCAAGCCTCGAGGACATGGTACCAAAGGTTTACCACGGCTTTACTTACTCTTGGCTATCAACAATCACGTGCTGATCACTCTCTTTTCACTTTCGGGCAGCAAGGTTTATTTGTTGCTATTCTTATTTATGTTGATGATGTTATTATAGCGGGAGATCATTTGGTGAAAATTAATGAAACAAAGGTGTATCTTGATAAAACATTTAGCATTAAGGACCTTGGCCTTTTAAAATATTTTTTAGGAATTGAGGTAGCCCGAACAAAAGATGGGATGGTTTTGAGTCAAAGAAAGTACACAATGGACATCCTTGAAGATAGCGGTTTGCTTGGAAGTCGCCCTAGTTCGCTCCCCATGGAACAAAATTTCAGGATTGACCAATGTCTTGAAAGCCCAAAAACAGATGCAAAACAGTATCGAAGGTTGATGGGCCGCTTGTTGTATTTGCAAGCAACTCGGCCTGACATTGCCTACTCGGTTAATCTTCTTAGTCAGTTTGTTTCTGATCCGCGAGTTGATCATATGGCTGCAGCTACAAGGATTTTACGTTACCTAAAGTCTAGTCCGGGACAAGGTATTTTTATTCCACGACAAGGTGGTTTTGATCTTAGTGCCTATTGTGATGCCGATTGGTTGGGATGTCAATATACAAGACGCTCGCGAACAGGTTATCTTCTTTTGCTAGGTGGAGCGCCGGTTTCATGGAAAACTAAGAAACAGTCCGTTGTTTCTAAGTCATCGGCCGAAGCAGAATATCGAGCAATGGCAAGTACAGTAAGTGAGGTATTGTGGATGAGATGGCTTTTACAAGACTTTCGGATTGTCCTCACTAAGGCTACTCCTCTTTTCTGTGATAATGTTGCGGCTCGTCACATTGCAAACAATCCTGTATTTCATGAACGAACCAAGCATGTTGAAATGGATTGCTACTTTGTTCGTGAAAGAGTCGAGTCTCAAGAAATTTTGCCACTCAACATTAACTCCAAACATCAAATTGCCGATCTTTTTACTAAACCGTTGTCAGGACAACAGCTGAAGTTTTTACTCGACAAGCTGGGCATTCGTGATCTTCATGCTCCAGCTTGAGGGGGAGTAAAGGATTTAGTATATCTCCTATTTATTTTTATATGTTTATCTTTTCGGTATTTGTGTTTAACTCAAACTCAAACTCAAACTCCTCTTTGTATTTCTTTATAAAAGCCATTCGGCCATCAATGAAACTGCATCTTAATCTTCAGTTTTGATATCAAACCTTATAGATATAGCCCAAGGAGCCAATGACAAAATCCATTACAAAGTCTTAAAAGATTAAAGATCCATTAAAATGCACCCAAATTGCCTTAGTTTTCTTGTGCTTGTGAATTAGAGGTGTACAAAACCGGGGTTTTTGAATACCCGGGTTTGGTTACGTACCCGGGTTCGGGTATAACTGGGTAGGGTATAACCGGGTATTACGAAATAATCGGGTCGGGTTCGGGTAGGGTATTTTCGTGAAAAGCCATACCCTATATACCAGGTTTGGGTTCGGGTTTTCAATACCCGGTTTCGGGTATACCCATTTTTGGGAACTAGATACCTATTTTCAAGTAAGCGTGTGAATTTCCGACACGACCCGAAAACACGACCCGAACCTAACATAAAATTAGCGGGTTTAGGTTTAGTCTAAATGGGTTCAAGTCAAACCCGCGAACCCGTTTAGCTAAACGGGTCGGGTTCGGGTCAACTCGGGCGGGTTGGTTATACTATATATTGTTTTTTTACAATATGTTTTATGTTATAAATTAAATTGGTTAGGTATTTTATGCTACACTTATAACTTAAAATAGAAATTGGTATGAGATTTTATAAATAAAACATAAATGTTATATATATATATATATATATATATATATATATATTTGTGTTTTTTGTAGTAAAATTTTAATTTTAATACATTAGTTTGCGAAAATACCCTACGGGTAGGGTCGGGTTCGGGTATTAAATAACCGGGTAGAGTCGGGTTCGGGTAATAAATAACCGGGTTTTAAAATACCCTACGGGTAGGGTCGGGTTCGGTTATTAAATAACCGAGTTTTAAAATACCCGGGTTTGGGTTCGGGTATTTTGTACACCTCTATTGTGAATGTCATTGACCTCTTTGTTTCAATCATTCTTCCTTTTCTGAAACAATTTTATAATTCCATCGTTCTTTCTTAATGTAATTTTCTTTGTCCGGGAATGAAAGTACAATCTACTATTCTTAAAAGGATCGAAAAAAATTTTATAATCACACTATTAGTTTCTTATGCCGATGTTTATGTTTTTTATTCGTTTTTTTATGGTCCTTCGATTCACTTCTTGATTTTCTGGCTATAGTAGGCACCTCCTTTCGGACTCTAAAACAACACAATTTGTATAACATCACAGTATCACAAAATGGTAGAAACGTGATCCGTTTTCTAATGCATGGGTAAATTTGGGTTATACATTATCTATAACAGGTCAAATGGGTCAAATAAAAAACATTAGTTAAGAACGAAACGAGTCCAAAGTTGCCCCAAGGTGTATTTTAATGCATACTGACTCCTATATCCCTTTGTGCAAAAAAACTGGATTACTAACAAGGTAGTTTTAGTAATCATGTTTCACACACTATACTAAGCATGAGAAGTGAAGGAGGGAATTTTTTATTTTTTTATTTGAATTTTTTTTCTCATCTGCTTAAATATGTTTTTTAGATGAACAATATAAAAAAAAAAATTAGCGTAATTACGTCATTAGAGTAATTACAGTAGTTTACACTAAAGTAATTACGCAATTACTCTATAACAGTAATTACTCTACACTAATTTTTTTTTAGATTTCAGTACTAAAATACATGTTTAACAATATGGAAAAAAAAAAAAAAAAAATACCCTCATTCACTTCTCACGTTAAGGGCTATCTGTAGGATAAGAACTAGGGGTGCAAACGAGCCGAGCCAAGCTCGAGCCTTGCATTATCGAGCCAGGCTCGTGAAAATTTTCAGAAGCTCGAGCTTGAGCTCGATTTGAGCCTTGTATTTTGGGCTCGAGCTCGGCTCGATAGTATATTTAAGAACTCGAGCTTGGCTCGAAAGCTCGATCAAAATGTATGTGGCAAGAGTTTAAACGAGCCCAAGCTCGGCTCGAGCTCGTTTTGGACCATTAAGGAGCTCGTTTTGACTATTAAGGACTCGTTTTGGACCATTAATGAGCTCGTTTTGGACAATTAAGAAGCCCAAGCCCCAAAGTAATTTAGTTAATGCATGGGTTGCAATACAATTTGGCTATATAGTATTAATTGACATAAATAAGCAAAACTCGATAAGGCTCTACGAGCCCAACTGAGCTTTACATTTGAGGCTCGAGCTCGATAAGACTCGGCTCGTCCGAGCTTTTTACCGATTCGATCTCGAGTAGCTCGCGAGTCGCTCGGCTCGTTTGCACCCCTAATAAGAAAATTTATTCAAAAAAGAATTGATCTTGGCCAAAACTTCGTGTGACCGACCATTTTGCCACCCTAGAGGTAGTAAATTGATCAATTTGCATATGTATGGGTTAGAATTGGTAGTGTTTTTCTTTTCACAAACAGATTTTGCGTCTACAATTTTAGCTGAAAGGGAATAGCTTTGGATTAAATGGGTCAAAGGGTAGAAGTCACAAAGTCTAATTTCATTGCATAAAACTCCAAAGTCACTTTTATTCAGAGATTTCAGACTGTTATTACATTTTTTTTTTCAACAATATCATAATTAACAAACAAATTGACAATGCGAAATGCGACAATTTCTTTTCAACAATATCATAATTAACAAATAGCTTTGGATTAAACTAGTTGTCCGTAATCAATTGTATCCCGTTATCAACCTACGTCACAATGCGACAATTATTTTTATAGTATGCTTATCGCCTCAGCGGCCTTAACCTGAGACTCATTCTCGGACAACCGGACCTCAGACTTAGTGTCGTCCTCGGACGGTCGAACCTCAGTCATCACTAAGCAGCGAGAACATTAAAGGAAACATCTTAAATTTATGGTTGTCCAAAAAACTCGCCACTCGTTGCTCGCTGGAAAAAAAATGTGCGCCCGAAAATGCTCGATCAGTTTTCGGCTCGGTTGTAAATGAGCCGATCAGCTCAATTCGATTTGTAAATGAGCTAAGTACGAGTAAAGGTCCGCTCGATTCGCCTCAACTCGTAAACAACCCTAATTAGTACAGAAGAAAAAAAAATCAATTACTTGGCTGTTTATACCAAACATCAATAGCTAGCATAGTAATTACACATTTGTCTATACATAAATCATGAATCAAAGTTATTAATTGAAGATAATATGAGCTACTGACGTAGTTAGCCTTCACTGATCCTGTCAAGATCATGAATCATGTGTTAGTTATATAACTATATAACTAATCTAAGAGCAGTGGCGGACTCAGGAATTTTTTTCATGGGGTGCAAAATCTTTAAGTTCCTGGGTCGTTTATTCATCAGGTGGTCTGGGTCGGGTTGACTCGTATACCAAAAATAATAATACTAAAATTATATAATCATTAAAAGGAAACTAAAATCCAAAAGTAATTTAAACGTCGTTACATATGCATAACAAAATTCTAAAATCTAAAATTGTGGATACATCTCGGCTTGTCGTAGTAGTTTTGGAACATCAAATGCACCAAGATTATCACAAGGACTCAAGGTATTAATACAAACAAGTAACTCAGATGTCACCTCATTAAAACGGTTTTCAAATTCTTGGATTTACATATCTAGAATCGAACTGAATAGTTAGATTCATTTTAATTATCTACACTAGATTATAATATCACTCATTGTACTTGGACTACTTGATCTTATCTACATGGAATCTTATTAAAACTTATAAAAAATAATAAACAATAAACTAAATGAAAGGACAATTAAAATAAAGTAAAAAGAAAAACGTATTAAAAGTTAACGTAACTTTGCCTGTCACGATACTTTTACATATTTTGACTTCTTCACTTATAAAATTAAACAAATAGCTCATCTTATTCACATCAAATTAAGAGAGATCTGCAACCTTTCCACCAAGGCCTTGCTCCCGGAAAAAAAAAAAAAAACAGGGAAAAATATATACACACTAACATTTTTACTAAGCGTATGGATCACGGATTTAGCTTCAAGGCTTATAAAGGGGGAGAAGAAGGTTTGTTTCGCTGCTTTTCCTCAGTTTCAAAATCCAAGGGGTGCGATTGAAAAATTTTATAAGGTGCGGATGACATAAACGAGTATATATAAACACTAAAAAAAATTTCTAGGTGGGCGCCCGCACCCCTTAAAGTGGGTGTGAGTCCGCCCATGTCTAAGAGTATGTGTAGTGGGCGGTTTGATGGAGGCTTGATAGATTAAAATATTAATAAAGTGAGATGAGGGGTTTTACATAAAGTATGTGTGTAGTGGATGAGAGGCTAGATGTGGCTTAATAATCATTGAGTAAACATTGCTTAATTATTGTTTTTTATTTAAATATACAAATGTAAATAACAAATAACATTTCATTAAATAAAAACCTTACAAATACTAAAAAAATACAAATACTAAAAAAATAAAAATTAAAAATACTAAAAAAAATAACAAATACTCATAGATTATATTTTTTTCTCGATGAGGGCCTTGCGTTTCAAACACATTTCCAACTATTTACTAGTTAAGTGGTTGTACGACTTCGAGTAAAACTCAAAGTCGCGTTCAAATTGTCGATCCCGCATAAGCTTGACCACCTCTTGATTGTCTTGGATATGTTAAGCCCCGATGTCGCGTATGTCTTGAAGGCGTTGGTTCATCTCGGAAAACGCTTGACTCAACTCGGCGACCACCGATGATGACTCCGTTCTCATGGCTCGAGTAGCCCTTCGACCGGGCGGACGTCGTATCTCATCCGCCCCCTCCTCCCCCACACAAAAAAAAACGGATTTTCTTCTTCGGCGTTTAAGTCGATGTTTCGAGCGTCAAATGTTGGCGTTTTAGGCTCAACCGACTCGGAGGTCTTTGACTTCTTTGTAGGCCTCATATTTCTAGACCTAGATAAAGAAGTTCCAACCGTCAGGCAGACGCTACTCCATTTCGAGCTATTACGTAGGAGCCTCCAAACCTTTAAGTACTGGAAATTCTCATGTGTGGCTTGATATTCTTCCAACGCTGCCTCCAAGATCATCTCGTCGCCATTTTCGCTTTTCGAACCGAACTTTGTGCGTTGATAAATGGCTTGAAAATTTGTGCATTTGCTGTTAATATCGATCCACTTGCTCGATATGGAATCCCGGTAATTACCCACCCCCCCGACCAACAAGACCAAAAAATATTTGCCGGATTCGTTTCCAAAATTCACCTTTATTTTTGTAGTTTGCTAAAAAAACAAATAAAAAAAAAATATATAAGTGCGCGCGGTAAAAAAATAATATGTATAAAAAACAATATGTATAACATAACAAAAAATATATATCTTACAAACTATGGGATCCTCCGATATGTCAATCCAGGCTCGGACTAACGCGTACTCCTCTCCGTCATCCCACAATTGTACGTTTTTTTTCGCGCGGGTTTCAGTTTCCTTCTTTTTATGTGAACGTCTTTGTCGCGTGGGTTGTCGTTCCGTAACAAAGTTTGGCTCCATTTACCAAGCTTGTGAGGACCCGAACATTTGAGATGACCCAAAGATTTTCGATGACCCGAAACCTCCCATGTTGAAGTATATGTGTTCGGGTCCCATCTCCCATGGGTTGGTTTAAGAGGCTCATAAAACCGGGTTGGTTTTAAACTGAACCCGGGGCAACGGGTTGGTTAGGCTCGCTGCTTGATTGAGGAGGAACGAACTCGCGATTGAATGGATTCTTGGTTTAGATGATAAAATGTAGTGGATGTATTAAAATTAGATGAAGAGTATAAAATGGTGTGCAAAAAATGGTGTAGATGAGGAAGATAATGTGTAATGTAAATGTTTAAAATGGTGTAGTGATGCGTTTGGTTTTAGCAATTAAAAATATGTCAATTTCCCCGGTGCCAAAAACTTTGATTTGTCAATCCCAAAACGATGGTTTGGGGGAAACGACTGATTTTACTAAAGCCTCATTAACAAAGTTTTAAATTTATAAAGTAAACAATAATTACTTTAGAAACTAAAACCAATACATAGGCAAAGAACCTGACATGCATAGTATAGCCTCTAGGGTAAGTATTGAGTATCGTATTCCAGAGTTCACACTTTCCCCTACTCAACCTTACATCATTTAATTGATCAGGTTTTAAAAAGAAAAATAAAACGGAGGGGTTCTTTAAAAGAAAATGGTTTTTGAAAAAGGTTTGGTTTTATAAAAGATAAGATAAAATAAAATAGTAGATAGATATACACATCTCAGGGCCCTCCGTATAAGTAGTTAAGTTTATTATTAACATTAATAATTTAAATTAATTAATTTTGAGGAAGACGAGAGGGTCCTTGAAGTGTTGACTCCTTGATAGAGAAGCGGAGGCTACTACTGAGTAGAATGTAGAACCTCTCCAGCGTGCGTCCACCTGGGGTACTCCGCCAGGGCCTCGCGTATAGCAGGCTCCTCAAACCACGATCAAGTCTCTGGTCATCAGACTTATCGTCTTCTTGAATTGGAGGCTTCACTTCCGAACTGGAACACCGTACACCTCCCGTAGTTCTCACGTTCCGTACCGAAAGGTCTCTCTATGGAGTCAATCGTGGCAACCTCGTATCCCCTAAATAGGCTAACGGTCACGAAGACCGAAGGATCTCTCTTACGGCTGTCTCAGGCGACTCGTACCCCCATTGGCTAACGGCGTTGTACTAACGAGAACTAGATAAAGAATCTTTATTTTATTTACCTTTTAGGTGACACTTTATTATTTATTGATCAATTAAATATAAAGTTGGTTTAAATGGATGATGACTTAATTACCCAACCCATAACCTCCCGAACTGAATGAAATCCTTAATAAAGGCGGCACATAATCCTAAAGGCGTGCAATCTGGAGATCACTGGTGTGCCCGTAGGGAAACCATCCTTTACCAAAAAGATCATTCAATCATCT
This sequence comes from Ambrosia x helenae, assembly GCA_030844895.1. Classification (NCBI taxonomy): domain Eukaryota; kingdom Viridiplantae; phylum Streptophyta; class Magnoliopsida; order Asterales; family Asteraceae; genus Ambrosia; species Ambrosia x helenae. Next base: position 17,986,234 of record CM061229.1, on the reverse strand, counting down.
GGTAAGTACCAGAAATGTGTCACTAAGACCTGGTCCACTTCAGAAGCCATTTCTTAGAATCCGGGTTGGATATCAGAAGCCCGAAAGATCTGTCTCACTACCGGTTTTCTCGCCTTGGATCTAGCTCAGGGTCACCAGAAGCTGACTGTACCTCTAGTCGATTAATTAAGTTATAGTAATTTAAGTTATTAAGTTAATCATCATTCAAACCTGTCACAAAGACAAACAAACAAAGATTAGAAGAAGATAACACAACAAATAATTAAAAATAAACTACTACTACTACTACTACTAATAATAATAATAAAAGTCTACAAATCGAAGTGGGTTCGTGAATAATGAAAAGATACAACCATATAAATGATCAACACAAGAATCATGGTTGATCATAGACAAGCTCTCCATCTTCAAGTGATATATAGCTCTCATAATCCTCAGGACCCTCGATGTGTATTGCATACTACTCTACGATCCCTTACTTGGCCTTAATGATCAAGGTAGGACGAGGCCTAACCTTGTTGGGTGTATTAGGATGGCCCTAAGGCATCCCACAAGACCCCAAGATCTCTGGAAGACTCTTGGTAGTCGACCAAAGAAGGCTCAAGTCAAGGTGTGAAGGGATAGACAAATGGTGGGAGTTAGCTTGCTATTTATAGAGCTCCAGGGGAAGCACGGGCGTGCCAAGGGTTGGTACGGGCGTGCACACCGTCTCAGGTACTTTCTGTTGCTGCAGTTCTGTTTTGTCTGTACTTTTTGTTTGTGCATGGGCGTGCCAAGTGTATAAGCACGGGCGTGCAACCTAGAATGTTGTCAGATTTTGTCGTTTAAGCCTTGGGGAACACGTTTCAAAGTGCATGGGCATGCAAGTGTATTCAGTACGTTTTCTTGTTCTCCAAGCTTGCTGCGTTGTATTCTAGCGCGCAGGGCCTCCGTGCAAGTGTGTGTGGGCGTGCTTGGTCACTCCCGGACTAGTTTTAGCACTGTTTACATCCCGGGATTGTCTTCAAAACATACAGGGAATATGCTGCAAGTCTCGTATCTTCAGGAATCTCCAGTTTTTGCTTGTTTTTGCCCGGAAATCCTCTGTTTCTGTCTTGGAGCTCCAGTTTCCTGAGAAATACAAATAGGAACGAATTAAGCATCAAATATCAATAATATAAGCCTAATTATATCATATTATGAGACTGTTTATTCCTATTTTATATGTTAATAATGTGAGTTATCATGTAGATAGAGATTATATATAATTGTTTTTTTAAAGTCTAAATGACCGTTGAACGGTCATCTTCCACAACCTCAACGTTCCAATTTGCAGAACCAAAGCTTGCAATGGCCTTCCCATTTTCACCCATAGCGGGCCGGGGGGTGGTGTTCCCGACGCTATGGGTGGCCATCAAGCCCCCATGAAGCCCACTACTCTCGGCCTAAAAGGTAAAAGACTGATACATCACACATGCAGAATCAAAAACTAAAAATCCAGTTGATAGACAACCGAAGCATGGGCTGACATCCATCCATTGAACATGTTAATCATGAATTATCCCATTGAAATGTTTGGCTGGTTGCAACAATTGCTACAAGTTTAAAGGATATCATCAACATGTGCTTTAGATCGATCAAACCCAAAAGGAATTTTGTTACCGGTGTCAATGTTGTCTGGCTGGTATTGGTACGATATCGGTAATCGGTATAGTTTATGATACTCAAAAACACTTTATTTTAATATAAGTTGGTTTTCAATAAAGTTTGTATCTTAAAACACATTAAAATAATAATAATAATAATCAATGGTACTGAAACTGAAAATACCAAAACTAAAAATGAGTAAAAACACATACCAAACGTTGCATGGATTACGACGGTACAATACCAGTTCGGTTCCGGCAGTGTAAAAGAACCGAGAAATACCGAACTACTACAATGTTGTTACATTGGTCTCGGTTTGGTAAGGTAGCATTACGAGGTACTAACACTCCATATATTTTACAATACAACTAGTATTTTGCCCACGGGTGTTGCTCCGCGAGCTTGTGTGTTGATGGAGTATCCAGTAAAGACGGAAAGAATTCGTTAATCGGTTGGAATCCAGGAAGTAACTTGAACTACAATGGAAGCTTAATAATGATCTTAGATACCGAGTTACCTCATAGTAGGAAGCGTGAATTTGTGGAAGATGATGAACGATTGGTAAACTAATGCTCTTTGCGGCGCACTTTTTTTACCGGGCCAACTATCAACTTAATGCATTAGACATGCTTAAACAAAACTTAAGTGAGTGAATCACACCGCAAATACCTGCACATCATTTTGGCAAATTTTATTAAGAAAGAATTTAAAGCATAATCATCACATAATAAAAGTGTACCAACCTGCATCTTAAGAAATAAAACCTTTATAGTCTTAGGTTAAATGTGGTCAGCCTCAAGTCCAACTTGATTCTTGATTCGACTGTTGAAATTACAATATGAATGCCTAATTAATGGATACTATTTGGAAAAGGTTTTATTTAAGCTAACAAAAATAATTTTCCAATAAGCAAACCAAATATCAAATATCGTCTTTAATGTATAAGAGAAAGAAAATACTACCGTAGTGGCGTGTAAGCAATAGCTGACAGAATAGAGGCTAAAACTTTTGTGTTCGAACTCGAAAAGAGTGATATTTAACTGCAAATAAAATTTAAAACTATTAACTGAATATGGTTCATTGATACATTATTAGTAACCTGCAAGTTAAAAAGTATTAAGAATATTGAGGATTTCTGACCATGTTAAACACTTAAAAGCAAACACCAATTAACCAAATTTAAATTAGATTAAATTCAAAGAATTTCACACATTCATCCTAAAATCATTTTGAATTCCCAACTCACCTCATAGTTCCCAAGACATTTGCTCCCAATTTCACCGTCAGCATCCCGCCCGTAACATACTGGAGTTCCGGCAAGCGATTGGAAAACTTCTCAACCTACAAAAAAAAAAAACACACAAAAAGTTACAAAAAACATTGAGAATCGGAAAAACAGAGGATATGAACCGGATCTAGTCTCCTGTTGACGGTTTCTCTAAGCTGATTCAGGTCGAAAGTGGCCACCATGTTTTTGCTCAGTTTGGGTGGTGTTCTTGCCACAACTGTTATTTGTGTTTTTATGTGTGTGTTTGAAACATGTGTTGTTGATAAGAGGGTCCTTATTCATAGATGTGGAAAAGCTATCTACAAATAAAAATTCGATTTGGAAAAAAGAGAAGTATTACTTACAGGTATTGAAGGTTCTTCATCTTCACACCACGATACCACCACCATAACCACCGTCATCGTCTGTTGAAAGGGCTAGGCGTATCCTTCTTCCTTTTGTGCTATTCTTGATTAAGTTTTAACTCCAACTCTGGATTAATAATCCCTGCAGATTAGGCCGAACAAATCTCTGCCGGAACCTACCAATTCCAGGTAACCGATCACTTGTAGATCTTATTATTATTTGTCATCACCATCAACAATTGAAACAAATAAATAATTGTAAGCAATAATTGTTGAGGAATAAACGTGCACAGCAGGAATTGAATGAAGGGGAAACCATTAGAATAAGACAAAATAGGGGTACAAAGCATTAGCAATAAACGAATTACTGGGTTGTACACTATGGTACAACAAAAGTTGCATAAAACCCTTGCTAATTGTATATATATATATATATATATAATAGTATATTTTGAGTAGGGCTGTTCAAAATCGGATAATCCAAAATTCGAATCCGAAAATCCGAATCCGAATTATCCGAAATTTTGGATAATCCGATTTTCGGATATCCGAAAATCGGATTATCCGAAATTTCGGATTCGGATTCGGATCCTGATTTTGAAAATTTTAGGATAATCGGATTATCCGAATCCGAATATTAAAAATATATATAAATATATAATATTATATACACTACATAACACAATACACAATCCTAAATCCTTAATCCTTCTAACTCTAAGTCCATACTCCTCTAATCCATAGTTGTTGCTCTCTCTCCTCTCCTCTATAACAGCCCCCGTCCACCTCGTATCCGACCTCCACAGCCCCCTTCCATCAAAATAATAAGTTTTTTTATATATTTGTTGTTCAAATTTCGTTTATCTAACTTCGATTTTTGTTTTTTAATAGGTTCACGTTTTAGGCATAAAGGAGAACGTTTTTTATAGTTTTTTTTTATTATTTTTTTAAATTTTTTTTACGTTTCAGATTATCCGTTGGATGATCCGAATCCGAATCCGAAATTTCGGATATCCGAATTTCGGATATCCGAAATTTCGGATTCGGATTCGGATCTCAATATTGACTATCCGAAATTTTGAATTATCCGAAATTCGGATATCCGAAATTCGGATTATCCGATTTTGAACACCCCTAATTTTGAATCCCTGCAATATCTTCCTATTGCATGAATAGAATTAACAGGAGTGGTAGGATGTCAATTATTATTATATACTATTAATTTACCAAGCTAATGAATAGTGATTTAATTTTCCACCTTTTTATTTGTTATGTTAAATAGTTATTATTTCAATCCTATTAAAGAAATAAGATGTAGCCTAGATGGTGGGAGTGATGGTTTGTTTGGTATGGTACCTGGGTTTGACTCTTGTAGGTTGCTTCTTTTTTTATATATAATATTCTATATGTTTCAATCCTATTTAAGAAATAAGGTGTAGCCTAGATGGTGGGAGTGATGGTTTGTTTGGTATGGTACCCGGGTTCGACTCTTGTAGGCTGCTTCTTTTTTTTCTTTTTTCTTTTTTTATATATAATATTCTATATGTTTCAATCCTATTCAAGAAATAAGGTGTAGCCTAGATGGTGGGAGTGATGGTTTGTTTGGTATGGTACCCGGGTTTGACTCTTGTAGTCTGCTTCTTTTTTTTTTCTTTTCTTTTTTTATATTACATTATTACATAATATTCTATATATTAACAATTATGAATGTAAATAGTACTAATTTTCTATTGGACCTTTATATATACTTTATTGGACCCTTATATATACTTAATTGATATGCACATCTTCTAGGTAGGTTTATTTTAACGCGCGCGCAGTGTTTACATTGGAATTCGGTTAGTACAGGTAGCCGCAAATATGTGATCATGGTTTCTTCCACATACCCTTATAAATGTATTGTGTAATTGCTTGGTGATTGCAAAAACAAGTAAACCGGACACATCTAACATATATGTTAGAAGTTGAGCGACCGTTGATACTGGTAACAAGCATTTAGGAGGTTATATTTTAAATGCAGTTTGAATAGCCGCAACGCGGTGCCGGATTAAAACCTAGTTCACTTGAAAGTTGAAACCAAGCTACAGTAACTACTAATTTTTTTAACGACTCACTTAATATTACCTGAATTTTCAGTGGGTGTCACACCACATCAATGGCGAAAACACGTGGCACGACGTTCGAAGAGCATCAAGTCAAGATTAACACAAACTATAAGTAATCAAGAAAAAAGATCATTTATTTAAAACGTCGAAATAAGTTTCATGTTTCATACATACTTACACAAACATAGTTTAAAATCAAAAGTAGAGGTTTCACGATTATATCACAACCCCATGAAAAATAAAAGTAACCCCCCCCCAAATATCCGACGTTAAGTAATCCCCGCCCGTACTAGCCAAGTGACCTTCCAGCGCTTAGTTACCTGAAAGATATGTTAAAAAGACCTCAATATATAAATATTGGTGAGTTCACAAGTTTTAATTTACAAAACATTTTAACAACAAATTTTTGGGAAATAAATACAAGTAGTGACTATTGTAAGCGTTGCAAGTTCCTACAATCTACTTGAGCCCATAACCAAACCAAGACTAGCAATGCCTCACTCGTAGTTGTTTCTCGGAAAATAACAACTTAGTTCAGAATACGTGCACCCCTGGTATACACAGTTACAGAATTGACGCTATCGATTAGGGGTCCAATAGTACTATCCAAATATTCCTCCGGTTTTCGATTTCACACATACACACGAATAAATGGTTACACTAGCGATGACTCACCCCAAGCGGCGAACAACAAACTCAAGTATTCAACATATCACATATTTCCCTAACATAACATATCTTTCCCTCGAAAACAAAAATAGTAAAATGGGGTCGTGAAACTCACCTCAAGCAAAAAATACAACAGCTAATGACTTATATCAGCAAAAACATCAAGACAAGGAAATTCTCACTTAAGGGACTTTCAACTAAAGAACTAACAAGACAGGCAGAGCTTGTATCAGAAAGGCTGGCCAAAGAGAAAGATAGAAAGTTGAAAAGAGCCCAAATCATTCAAGAATTGGTAGAGAACGATTATGGTTCAAAACAACAGATATGTAAGTGGAAATAAGATGTACTTTATGAAACTTACAAAAAGTTCAAGGCTGGCAGACTTGCAAATCCGGAGAAATTCAAACCCACACAGCCTGCTACCAAAAAGTCAGGGGAAAACACAACAAATAACTTCAAGATGGTTCTGCTTCAGAAGAACACCATTGTTGAAGATGATTTCACTATTGAAGAAAAACCTCTGTTAACACAATATAGGGATCCTGCAACATTTGCTTATCAACTGCAACAAACCATCAAAGAACAAAAACATACCATGGTAGTCTGTATGTAATCTTTCGTCTATAAATAGAGGAGTCACACCCACTATCTTAGACGTTGATCATCTTATCCATCTAATACTTGAACATTTTCCTTCAAATAACTTTGTAGTTATCTTCTTCATATATATATATATATCTGAGAATCATTTTGCATTAACTGTTATATTCATTTACTTTTGATTCTCATCTTTACTTCCTAGTTCATTGATTGAGGGGGAGTCATAACTCTTGTTAAAAGTGACGCTTTAACTTGAACACTTTAATATTCCACTGTGCAATTTACTTTGATACATTTACAACACGCAAGTGTTCATGAATAAGAACTGTTAAAGTAGAGCCACTGATCCAACAACCATGCAACCAATTTTTCATTCAATTGTTAATGAAACTAAATATAGGGCATCTTCATACTTTTTCAATGAGTTGGTGTTGCATCACCAAAATGATAAAAAGAAATTTTTGTTGTATCCAAGGTTCGTCATGCAATGTATTATCAAAGAACTTGGACAAGAGGTGCTTGTGGGTAAAAAAAAACCGTTTTAAACCCTTTAACCTCACAAGCATACTCTAGGCATAACAAACCGGCAACTCTGCCAGAGGATGACCATGGGGAACATGTCACAGTCCCTAAGGAACCAACATCCTCAAAAACCCATTTCCAAAAAGCCAAAACAAACCAAACTACAAAAATCCAAACCCTCCAACCCTAAAAGAAAAGCAATTCAGGAAGTTGAGATACCTGAAGCTGCTAATGTGCAATCTGCACTTTCAAAAGATGTGACTGAAACTTCCTCTCAGTCTCATTCATCTCAAACACCAGAAAGAACACCAATATCCATTCTGTTTTCAAGAAAGAAACTTAAAAAGACAATAACTACTGACCCTTCTTTCAAAACAACTGAACCAACTGAACAAAACCCAACTGCTGATCCCATAACTACTGATCCACAAATATCACCAGCAGTTGAGATAGCTAATATTCTCTTTGGGCTGAAACAACACACTCCATCTGAAAATGTCAATCCCAATCACCACATAACACAAGGGATGAAAACACAGAAATGGACATTGATGAGAATGTGATCAGTCCTAACCAAAGAGATGAGGAGGAACCAAGGACTCTAAGCCCAAACTTAGATTCCTTAGGTATGTTTGAGGCTGCTACTAATCCTATACCATCAAGTGATGGATTTGAGGACAGTAGTACCATAACTAAGACCTCAAATGTGGCAACTACTGATGAAGGCCCTGTGCCTGAAGTAGGAAAACCTTAGTACCAAGAACAAGAGGTTCATGAGACAACTAGGTTGGGCCTAGCTCATGAGACAACTGATATTGTTCTCATTGAGGAATGTGTTAGTGATTCAGATGATTCCATTAAGTGAGTTGGAAGCACAAGAAAGACTTGCTAAGCAAACTCTCCTTGCTGCAGAAGAAGATAAAAGACAACAGCTGATGACCTATATTAGCAAACACAACAAGACAAGGAAATTCTCACTTAAGGGACTTTCAACTGAAGAACTAACAAAACAGGCGGAGCTTGTATCAGAAAGGCTGGCCAAAGAGAAAGACAGAAAGTTGAAAAGAGCCAAAATCATTCAAAAATTGGTAAAAAACAATTATGGTTCAAAACAACAAATATGTAAGTGGAAAGAAGATGTACTTTATGAAACTTACAAAAAGTTCAAGGCTGACAGACTTGCAAATCCGGAGAAATTCAAACCCACACAGCCCGCTACCAATAAAAAGTCATGGGAAAACACAACAACTAACTTCAAGATGGTTCTGCTTAAGAAGAACACCATTGTTGAAGATGACTTCACTATTGAAGAAAAGCCTCTGATAACACAATATATGGATCCTGCAATATTTGCCTATCAACTGCAACAAACCATCAAAGAACAAAAACATACCAAGGTAGTCACTGAACATCACATGCCTATTTCAAAAGGTGATACACCTGGTACTGTGCTAGTTTAAAAGAGAAGGAGATCCAATCTGATCAATGCTGAAAAAGAAAAACCACCAACATCAAACATATATTCAAACCTACAAATTGTACCATACAAAGACAATTTCTTCAAATCCAAATCTCCAATTGTCAAATGGTGGTTTACCAACAAGTCCAGTTCATTGGTTCTAGAAAGAAAAGACTTCTCAATAAAAGTCCTTCATAACTTGACTGAATTGGAAAATTATCTGATGAAGATCTACTAACCATTCAGGATATGATACAGAAAAGGACTACTTTCGAAACCAGAGGTCAGAGAACTCAAACATCAAACAGTCAAGGAAATCTGGAGAGTTCTTGACTTAAGGAAGAGAGGATCTTATAAATAAAGATAGACAAAGGTTTTGGCTTCATCAATCCAGGGGGAGATTGTAGGGTCAAAGAGTATTGACAAGCCAGTATAAACCTTAGTCTTATATCCTCTTCACATTTTGTGAAACTGCTAAAGTGAAAGATATCTAAAGTTCTGAAGAGTAAAAAGGATCAGAAGTTCTGAAGATAAACCAGACAAATATCTGAAGAACAAACTGCTGAAGACAAATTTCATGATTTCTAAATGATCATATAAGTCATCATACCAAATTTCATGATTTTTGTATCAATAACCAACGAGTTACGAATTTTTAATGATTACAAGTTTTTAATTGAAAAATACCCAAATACATCCTAACACCTTAGAATCTAATCGAAGCCTTAGAGACTATAATCGATAAAAGAAGTAGAGGGCTATTGTTCTACAAATGATAAATAAATATAAGGTAAGAGGAATTGGAAAAACTTACAACGAAACTAGTCCAATCTAGAAGAAAAGGAACCGAATAAGAAAAAATATCAAGCTTCCAATTCGCCAATTACAAGAGCTTATAATCAAAGCTTCAATTGTAGAAGTAATATACTATAGAAGAAAGGTACGAGGGAGAGTTTAATCGAATTGAAACAATCGATTTAGAGGTGCAAAGTGTAATGGGTCATAGGTGGGTTTTTATACTACTTTTGGATTCCATTAGCTATTAAAATTGGTCAACACCATAAAGTAAGGTTTTAAGATGAATTGACTATTTGACTAAGACTTTGACTAGGACTTTGACTGTTTGGCTGGGACTTTGACTGTCTCTGCGGACCGCGAGAGCTAAAAAAAATCAAATTTTCTAATTTAATCAATTTTAAGTTCCGGACTTGTTTCCTTCGGTTTCTAAGTTGTTTTAGGACCGAAAATTAAGGGTTTTGAGTATCAAGGTCTGAAACATACGTGCTCAGGTGTATATGTGAGTATAAAACGTGCATACTTTTACTTATAAAAATTATAAATTTTATTAAATTGTGACTTTTGGTCCTATTAAAATACGAGGGTTAAAAATGAAAGTTTTGAAATAGTTGAGGAACCAATTATGCACATTTATGAAAAGTGAAGGGTGCAGGTTGTCACAGTATCTAAACGGAAAGGTTAATTACATTGATCATGTACACTCTGATTGGTTTGCTGTTGTAACTTTGTATGACTTTTTGTCTTAACTAGGGTACTTAGAGAGTGATGAAGTTAGGTTTTTTTATAGGCAGCCAGGAGAAAGCCTAGATACTGGATTAAGACCAATCTTATTTGATAAACAAGTCTTAGAACTACTCAAACTAGCTGAGACTGAGAAGCTAATTGTGGTATTTGTTGAACATATAGTCCCAGACTATGAAACTTTAAAAGACACAAAGGTTTGTGAAGATGTTAATAAGTCTGATGAGGAAGAATTCTCATATCAGACAGATTTGGATTTGTGGGAATGTAGTGATAGTGAAGATAGTGCTTATAATCCTGCTAGGGATGAGGACAATCAATCATCTGGTAGTGAGGATAGAGTTGAGGATAGAGCTGATGCAAACACTAGCAAGAAAAAGAAAAACAGGGAAACTGTAGAGAATGACGATGATGACTCTGACTTCATTGTAGATGAGGACAATTTAGTAGAGGATTATGAGGTTGATATGGAAAGCTTTAAGGCTATAGTAGACCCAGATGTTAGTGAAGGTGAGGAATCAGAGGATGAAATGGAAGAGGAGGTTGAAGTAGATTTAGATGACTTTGACAGTTAGAGTGACGAGGATGAGCCTATGTTGCATAAGTCACTTAGGAGGAACTGGAAACAGAAGAGGAGAGGCAAATCAAAGAATGATGACTGTCCATTTTATCTTAATCAAACATTACTTCTAGAACTGTTACAAAGAAGATGGTGAAGGAATTTGCTGTGGAAACCAGGAGGTAGCTTAGGATTGTGTTGAGTGATAAGTCTAGGTTCAGGGTTATTTGCCAGGGTATTAACCCACAACTTGGTGGTAGTTGTGCCATCAATGCAGATAAGTCAAAGTTGGGGGCATTTCTATAAACCCACCTAAAATAGTGAAAAAAAGGAGAGGCCGAACCCTCCACCTCAAAACCCAAGAAACCTAGAAAGAAATACACCCACCCACCTGTCCTTTTGCTGTGCACATCTCCGATAGTGAGATAGTTGGGGCTTGAGTTGTGAAGACCTTAATCACAGATCATTCTTGTCTTCAATGTCAGGGTGTTAGATTATACATAGTTTCTTGGTTGGCTCAGGAGATAGAGCATATTGTCCAGGCAAGTCCAAACATAACAATAGCTGCTTTAGTTGATATTATTTAGAAGAATAGGCAGGTTCAGGTGATAAGAAACCAGATGTTTAGGGCCAAGGTGAAAGCAACTGCAAAAATGGTAGGTTGTTATAGTAATCAGTATGAGAAGCTTAGGGATTACTGTGAGGAGTTGATGAGATCTAACCCTGGAACATCAATCAACATTTATGTAGAGAGAGTATACAATACAAATAGCCCCACCAGGCAGTTTAGAAGAATTTACATTTGTCTAGGTGGTCTGAAGGATGGGTGGAGGTTATGTGGTAGAGAAATCCAGGGTTTGGATGGTTGTTTCATGCAGGGACGTTTTACTGGATAGATTCTAACTGCTGTAGGTGTGGATGGTAATAATGGAATTTATCCGGTGGCTTATGCATTGGTGGAAGCAGATACAATGGAGACTTGGAGTTGGTTCTTTGTGAACTTGGGAGATGATTTGGATATTGGTCCTAATTCTGAATTCACTTTTATGAGTGACAGGGAGAAGGTAAGTTTCTTTCTTGTTTCCTTATTATGTTGTTTATGCTAAGTGATTCAATGATGATTTGCCATATGTTTTTATGCAAGGTATCATACCAGCTATTGCTAGGCTATACCCAAAAGCAGTACATAGGTAATGTCTGAGGCATATACATGAGAACATGAAAACCAAATGGAGGGGACATGTGTTCAAGGAGTTGCTATGGAGTTGTTCAAGCGTGACCACATCAATAGGTTGGGAGAAGGCTATGAATGTAGTAGCCAAAACTGATAAACCATTGAATGAATGGCTGAAACAGATCCCACCAAAACATTGGTCAAGATCTCACCTTAATGGTATGCCTCATCTTATGTTTAATGTGCTTAGAATGTATGTTAGGAAAACTGAAATATAGTATGTCCTTGAACAATAATGCATGCAGGAAGGCCAAAGTGTGATATGGTGTTGAACAATATATGTGAAGTATTCAACAGGCATATCATTGGTGGTAGGGACAAACCTATCATCACTTGGCTTGAATACATAAGGGAGTACCTCATGAAGATGATTGTGGTTGTTAAGAAGTTTATTGCAAAGACTGATGGGCCTTTAACACCTGATGCAACCAAGACTTTTGAGAAGATAAAAAATGAGGCATCACAATACAATGTGATATGGACAGGTATGTTTCCTATACTAATTTGGGTTGATGTTTAATGCTGCTGGAAAACATTTTGACTATCCATGTTAAATATAGGTGGATCCAGGTACCAAGTTACATGCTATGCTACACAAGACCAGAGGGCTGTGAACCTTGAAGAAAAGACATGTTCTTGCAGGAAGTGGGACCTGACTGTTATGCCAAGCAAGCATGTAGTGGCTGTCATATGGTGTTATGCAGAGCATGGAGGTAATGGCATACCTGAGAGGTGGGTTGATGAGGTTTACTGGTTGGAAACCTGGAAGAGAGTGTATGAATGTACCATTGCTCCAATAAATGGTAAGGATTTGTGGCCAGAGTCTAACTGCCCAACCACCCTAACCCCACCAAAGCATCACAAGCAACCAGGCAGGCCAAAAAAAGGCAAGAAAGAGATCTGCAGAAGAAATGGCAGAATCTAGTCAAGCTAGCCAGGTTGATCATGCTTCTCAGTCTACAGGGCCAATCATTCCAGACAGGGGTAAACTGCCAAAAAAAGGTCAGACAGTGACTTGTGTTATCTGCAAACAGAAGGGGCATAACAAGAGATCATGCAAGTTGAAGAAGATTACCCAGGTTGGTAGTGGCAGTGGCAGTTGTGAAGGTGGGGGCAATGGCAATGGCAATGGCACCCAGGATGGTGGATCACAAGTGGTTGATTAGTAGGCTTTGTTGGTTGTGTCATGGCCTTTGAACAATATGATGTTTATGTATTTTGGTTGTGTCTGGACTTTGGATGTGTGTTGACATTTAGGAACATATGGGTCTTGGTTTGGTTGATTTATTTATGACCATTATGGTCAAATTTTGAATGTTATGAATGTCTTATGTTGTTTTCGGTTGTTTCCACTTATCTATATGTTGTTGAGCATAAGATGTAGACTTTTGCAGTTGACCCATGACCCATTGGAAAAGTTGCCTTTCAAAACTGCTGCACATTTGATTTGCAAACATGTGCATGACCCATTAAGCAGTGTGCATCAAACATGTGCATGACCCATTTGATTTACAAACCTGCACATTTCATTACCCATTTGTACACAACTAAATAGGCTGCACCAGTGTGCATCAAACATGTGCATGATCCATTTGATTTGCAAACCTGCACATTTCAACCATGTGCATGACCCATTTGATTTGCAAACTTGCTCATTTCATGACCCATTTCAACAGTACTACAAACCTGCATGACCCATTTGTTCAACTGCATTATGAACCATAACTGATACATGAAACTGATACATAACAATTAGCTAAAAAAATTGCATTGAAACAACATACATTCATTCATTAATTCATTCATGAAACTAATACATGAGAATTCCAAAAGAAATACAATCATAACTACATACTATTTGACCCACTTGACATGTCTGACCTAAATAACACACAATACAAAATGATTAACACCCAAGTTCCACCCAAATTCATCTTCAATCTTCTGTTGGACTATGTTAATCTTGCATTTTCAACAGACAAGTTTGAAAGGGCCACCTCATGCATACAGTGATGATCCACCCAAGCAACAAAGCCACATCCACCTCCTTATCAGCACACATTTGTTAGAAATTGAAAAATTAACAACTTTAAGTTTTCAATTGGAAAACTTACCTTTCGATTACAACAATAGAACTGTCGACCAGGGTTTACTGATGTCCATGAAGTCTTGATAAAAGTTCCAGCACGACATGAGTAAACAACCATCTTGATTATAGATCGAATTGGGAGGGAAGAACGATTTGGATCGTTGGTTTTGAAATTAGGGTTTACAATGGTTTGGGGGGGGGGGGAAGCCAGGGTTTATAAAGTGGATAACTGGGTTTTTAAAATTGTAAGGGATGTGACGAAAATGCCCCTAACTTAACAAAGAAAAGTTAACTGGGTTAAGTCGTTGGACTGTTTTGGCCTATTTTCTCAACGGTCAGGCACTGTTCATGCAATTTTTAAAAGATTGGGCTTAAGTGGCAAATTTGGCTAAACCACGGGGACGGTTTGGGTAATTTACTCTATTTTTTACCTTTACATAAGCTCAAAATCCCTAAGTTCTTTAGATATGTATGTTTTTTATGTGTTATAGTGGGTGTGTGATTTTCGTATAAGCTTATGTTAACAGAGTTTTGTGTTCGGTTGTTGAGTGATTAATACTAGTGCATTACATGCTAGTTCAGATATTAAGCCGAGTGGAGTGACAATTGTGAGGGGTGCGTTGCATGAGAATAAAGACCAAAAGCATGTTAGGTTTAGTTAGGCAAGTTCTGTTTTGAAAGATGAATAACGATTGAATTGTTAAATTAACACATCTAATGTTGAACTGGAATGGGGTATGAGTTGGGACCTTAAATGAGAATTGGTGGAGATTAGTGAAGTGTGACTATTAATGATGTTAGGATAGTTGCGAGACAACTTTGCTTGGGAGAAAGCAAAGGTGATGTGTGGGGATGTGATGTGAGGGCATTCAACCATGTTAGGATGTGCTTTTATATGTGTTTGTAAGTGTTTGTCATGAGGAAAATGGTTTACTTTTGAGTTTGATTTGAATGGAAGGTACCCAGACATTAACTAATGGCTTTTGGAGCTTTTTTTTATCGGCAAATTACTTTCATTCAACACCCAAAATATACATTACATTGTACAAGTAAGACACTAACACAATGTAAAACACCTGCAAAATCACCTGTATTTACTATTGTTACTACAAAAATGCCTACCCCATGTCATCAAAAATCGCGCATCTCTCCCACTCCATAATGTGTTTAGTCGCCCTATGTTTGCACCCTATGAAAACCCTGAGATGCATTTCTATGAGGATACCGCCAATTGGATATACCATATTCATCTTTTTGTGTTAGCTCCACCACTCGTATGGTTGTTCTCCTCACCATTCCTCATAGGTGCTTGGCCTTCTTGAACTGGGCTTCTCCTACGTCTAGTCCACTTTTTAGGAATAGTCTCGATCTTTTGCTCCAATCCCCCCTCGAATCAAAATAATAGACTTCACTATTTTTCTCGATCTTTTGCTCCACTCCCCCCCCTTTGAAACATGTAGGATCAAAGAGGATTGACAAGCCAGTTTAAACCTTAGTCTTGTATCCTCTTCACATTTTGTGAAACTGCTGAAGTGAAAGATATCTAAAGTTCTGAAGAGTAAAAAGGATCAGAAGTTCTGAAGATAAATTAGACAAATATCTGAAGAACAAACTGCTGAAGACAAACTCCTGAAGATCTTTCATCAGAAGTTTGTCACTCATCAGCACTTTCATTAAGAAGCTTCTAATCGCCCTTAATCTCAGCAGTTTAGTATTATATTAGTTTACCTAAAGTCTTTGTTCAAGTTTTGATACTACAGCCTGTTTTAGTATTATCTTACATTATTTTAAGCTTTTGATTACTTAGTCTGTATGTAATCTTTCGTCTATAAATATAGGGGTTACACCCACTGTTTTAGACATTCATCTATCCAAGACTTGAACATTTTCCTTCAAATTACTTTGTAGTTAACCTTTTCATATATATATATATATATATATATATCTGAGAATCATTCTGCATTTACTGTTATATTCATTTACTATTGATTCTCATCTTTACTTCCTAGTTCATTGATTGAGGGGGAGTCATAACTCCTGTTAAAAGTGATCCTTTAACTTGAACACTTTAATATTCCGTTGTGCAATTTACTTTGATACATTTACAACACACAAGTGTTCATGAATAAGAACTGTTAAATAGAGAAACTGATCCAACAATTGGTATCAGAGCATTTGGTTTATCTGATCAAATATCAATCTAACAAATTGAGAATCAGACACAGCCTCTTATTGATATTCAATAAAGGATAAAAGTTCACTTTTAATCATCCATCACTTTGAGAAAAACTTGACAAATCAAAATTCTCAAAAATGGATCCTCATAATACTGGATCTGCCACTAAACCTGCTATGCTGGTCAAAAATGAGTATAATATCTGGCAAAAAAGGTTGGCACATACTCTGTCACAGACCAACACTGGTTGTTGGAGATCTGTCATGTATGGACCTCATAAACCAGTAAACATAAATCTTAAAACTAAGGAAGAAATTCCAAAAGAACCAAAAGACTACACTGATGAAGATTTCCTAAAACTTGAGCTTGATGCTAAGACATTCTCTATGTTGGCAATGGCTCTCCCAAATGATATCTACTCTGGACTTTTACATTGTGAAAGTGCCAAAGAGCTTTGGGACTGCCTAAAAGAACATTTTGGAGGAACTGAAGAGGTGATTGCCAACACCAGAGAAATTCTTGCTCAACAATATGAAACATTTACTCACATTAATGGAGAAACTTTGACAACAATTTGAAAGATTTTCCTCATTAATCTCTAAATTAAAGTTAAATGGTCAGACCTATACAACAGTATCTATGCTTCATAGATTTTTAAGGTCTTTACCAGAAAAATGGGAAACTTACTCAATAGTTCTTAGATCTGGACCAGATTTTAACTCCCTCACTCTTACAAAATTACATGGGAGATTGTTAACTTTTGAAAGAGAAATAAATCAAAAGAAAAAGTTACAAAATTCTGGCAAAACAGCTGATGACTATGTTCCAGGTAGTACAACACTTTTAGGACAAGACTCACCTTCTTGTTCAAATGATTTTGGATCTTTTGACCACATTGACATAACCACTGGGATCTCATCAGAAAGGTCATATCCAGGTTTTTGACACTGAAGAAGATAGGCAAACTACTGATAACATGTGTTTTATAATGGATGATTTAAAAATTTTTAGTAGTGATGACTTAGAAGAAATGGACATACTACACCAACTAGCCATGTTAAGTATAAAAACAAATAAACTTTATAAAAGGTCAGGAAGGAAATTTCCAGGACTTAACAGTTCAACAAAATTTGGTTTTGACAAATCTAAACTTAGATGTCATAAGTGTCAGAAGTTGGGACACTTTTCTAGAGAGTGTAGAAGCTCTAGCTTTAACCAACCAAAGTCTGGAAATCAGTTCAACTCCAGTTATAATAGGAATAATGGAACTCAAGGGAGTGTTCATTTTGTACAGGCACAAGCTCCACAAATCCAATATGTGCCTCAAATACAATATGTTCAGATTCCTGCTCAACAACAGGGCCAACAACAAATACCTCCTATTCCAGCTGCTCAACATCCTCCACAAACTCAACCCTCTCAACAAAGTCTTTTTAAATCAGGGTATGTTGATTGGAGCAGTCTTTCTTTTGACACATCTGAATGCAGTCCAGATGCAGACAACAAAGTCTATATTAACTAGGGAGAAACTGATAATGGTAGAAAGAATTTTGCCTTAATGGATTTTGTCACACCACGCCAATGGCGGAAACACGTGGCGCAACGCTCGAAAGCATATCAAAGTCAAGATTAACGCAAACTATATTTAATTAGAAAAGATCAATTTATTAGGATGTCGAAAATGAGTATCTCGTTACAATACTGCACAAAGCATTACATAAAACAATGAACATTAAGTTTCAATGTGGAGGTATTTCCGTTTATGTTCCAACCCGATGGTTACAATAGATGAGACCCCGACCAGTATCCGACATCCCAAATTCCACCGCACTAGCCCCATATCTATTCAGCACTTAGTTACCTGAAAGATATGTTTAAAAAGACGTCAATATATAAAATATTGGTGAGTTCACAGGTTTTAGTTTCGTAATAACAACATTTTTACATCCTGTGCAGATCCAGCACAATTTGTGGCCCTTATAAGGAGTAGCTAGCTCCTACAAACTATGATGATGAGTAATCCCTTGAGCCCCATAACCAAACCAAGACTAATAATAATGCCCCGCTCCAAGTCGTTTCTCGGAATCCAATGACCTAATTACAGAATACGTGCACCCCTGGCATACGCCGATGCATAATCGACGCTATCGATTAGGGGTGGGCCTTGTCAGGCACCAATAGTACTATCCAAATATTCCTTCGGTTTCATTTCCCTGAATTAATGGTTACAGAAGAGAGGACTCAACCCCGAGTGGCGATCACTGCTCAAGTACTCATCATGCCACTTATCACATTTTATCCTTTGAAAACATTTCAACATGTGAGAACATTTGACAAACATATCTTTCCCCCGGTTAAAACAGTAAAATGGGGTCGTGAAACTCACCTGATGTACAACGTACAATCAAAAAGCAGAGAATAGCAAGTCCGTGGTCAAGCACCTAAGAACGTCCTAGTGCGTGTAAGTCACTAAGTCTATAGCGTGTGCTTTTCCGGCAAGTTGTACACCCAACTCCCAACACCACCATTTACGTATAATTCCCCGTTTAATTAAACATATGTCCTAGGTCCGTTGGTGATGGATTACCCTTGTTACCAGTTACATTTATACTTTCATGATTATTAATTAACTTGTATAATATTATTCTCGACTCAACTTCACTTAACGTATAATTATTTTCCCATTAAATAATTATACTTAAGATCTCGTCGTTCAATATATATCTTTACCACTCGACACGACTCACTTTACCGTATATTTATTTTCCCATTCAAATAAATATACTAAGGTCTTGTCGTTCGATAATATGTTTTCTACGCTCGACTCGACTCACCATACCGTATATTTACTTTCCCATTAAGTAAATACAGTAGGATCTCGTTGATTCGATATATATATATATATATATATATTGTTTTTTTGCACTCGACTCGACTTACCTTCCCGTATATTTACTTTCCCATTAAATAAATATACTAAAATTTCGTCGAGTCGAATATATATATATTTTCCTTGTTAAGTCCATACACTTGCTTTACGTTTAATCATTAGATTATTTACGTTACTTTTATCCCACGAATATTTTCCAACACTTAGTGTTATGTATTTCTCACCCAAATCATATATTTTAAATCCTTAAAATATATTCATACTCATCTTGACGTAATGATACTTTTCTCGCCCGTTCGTTTTTACGTCTTAGTTCGTTAACACGTCCAAGTCCGATTACTTAACTTATATATATATATATATATATATAGTTAATGTTTCCTAAGTTTCCTAATATGTGTATTCTAAGAAAGTTATTCACCTCTTTAATTTCCTACACATATTACTTGGAAGTTTTATAAATACCTTTGTATTTTTAACACAAGACTTGGTAACTTATGTATAAAAATGCTCCAACACTTTTATATTCCCATTTATATAAAAGTGTTCATTTTTATATAAGTTTCCACCAAACTTTTATTTTATCTAACATTTTTATAAAAACCTTTGTTTTTATATATATCCATATGTTATATAAGTCCATATTTTTATAAAACTCTATTTTATAAAAATACACTTTTATACAAAATACATGTGTATAATTACTAGTATTTACCAAATCTTCCTTGGAAAATTATTATTTACACTTTTGACACCAAACTTTCCATAGTTATATTTTTAGACACAAGTCTCTAAAAATATCATCTTTAGTCCCTTAACTTTTAAAGTTACAAAAATAGTCCTTTAACTTCTAAAAGTTGTATTTTTCCATTCTATCTTTCAAGAATAACAATTTTCTACTAAACTAGTAGACTTTAATGGATCATTTTTGTCATGTTAGTTTATTTTCACATTTCAACACTTTTAATAGTCTCATATCATCTTATTAAGGCTACTAATAAGTGTAATTAGTGTATCTTGTCCAACAAGTCCAATTTATACTTTTCAAGTTTGTAGACTTTGTTAATGTGGATTTTACAATACTTACTTTCTAACAAAAGTATCATTATAACAAGTCTTATATCTTTATGTTAAGATGATTAAAACCATTTTTAAGTTCATTCAAGTTCTATTAACAAGTTATCTCTAAATCACCATTTTCTTCAAGTATTCATGAACTTAATAAAAAAAAACTACAAGAATACTTAACATCCATCACCATAATTTCGACCATTACACACTAGCTTAACACCATTTTAGTCTTTAAAAATCATATGTTTCATTATAAAAAGCTTATTCAAGTTCACCCCTTGTACAACTTGCTACAAGCTATTAAACATAAACTTTTAAAGACAAAACAAGATCAAGAATACTTACAACTAGCACAAGGCTAGGGAAGCTATCAATGCTTGATTTTGATGAGGTTTAGTGTGTTCTTCCTAAGTGGTTAAGCTCAAGCTTGAAACACACAATGGGGGTTTGGAAGATGGATGTTTTGTGAAGGAATTTGAAGTGTTTAAACTTGAAAGAAGTATGTGTGTGTGCTCTTGTTGTTCACGGCTCAAAGAAAAAGAAAAAGAAAGGTTTTTGATCAAGTGTTAAGCTTGTAATCTCTTATAGATCATACATGATCTTTATCAATCTTCCAAGATTTAAAAAGAAATCCAACACTAGATATGAATCCAATATAATAAAGAAATGTTGTACTAGTGATCTTGAGTGGATTTTGGGAGGGTGCTTGGCCGTAAGTTCTACAAGGGAGGTGAAGGATTTTGTGATCTTTTATAATAGTTCCATATCCTTAAGCAATCTCCCAAGATTTAACAAGATCCATCACTAGATTTAAATCCCATATAATAAGGATATGTGTGTACCATGTAATCTTGGATAGATTATGGTAGGGTGTTTTGGCCGATTTTATCAAGAAGAATGGAGGATTTTGTAGATATTATAAGGACACACAAATCCACCATCAAATCTACATCCATATCTTCCTAATATTTTCTAGATTTCCAAGTGTTATTATGTACAAAAAAAGATTTTTGGCATGATATGGTGATGGTGGCTGAAATCTTTCATGGGATTTGGGGTCCACCAAGCCAAATATCTAGTGTTTATTTGCTATGTTTAAATATTTAGCTTTTTAGGTTTCGTTCGGGTTCTAATCGGATTTTAACTACGCGTTATTCGGACATTATAGTAGCCTTAAATAACCCTTAAACATAGCCTAGTTTAAGTGTTAGTTGGTTAGTTAGGCTCTCGTTGGGTGAAATTATAAGTTTTACGTGTACCGGGTGCGGTACGCGCACTTTATTCGTTACCGGGAGATTTGTATGGAAAGTTTTCACTTATGGTTTTGGAGTTCCAAAACACATTATATTTTGTGAAAATACCCTTTATTTTATATCCTGGGTGTCTGGGATCCTTTTCGTTTATTTAATTTTTACCGGGTAATCACCAACGTCCGTATCGGACAAGTTTATTAGCACATGATCCTATCATGCTTCATCATTAAACGTGTGCATTCCTATGCATCTTATGGGGAATTTGCTATTCTCTACGGCATCAGTTAAATTAATCCAATTAATTTAAACATGCACTTAAACCGTTAATTACATATACTAATTACGTACGGAAACATATCGATTTTTGCCGGATGTTACAGCTTTTGAGGGATGCACCTCTAAATCTGCCTTGTCTTGGGTATCAAAAGAATCTTTGTTTAAACTTTGTTCAACTTCTTGCAAAGAATCTTTAGCTCTCATAAGAGAGACCAATGTGCATCTACATGGCAAAGCAAATGACTCTGAAAGAAAATATACTCAAATAAATTGTGATTTAGAAAGAAAACTTGCTGCAAAATCTAAATAAATTTCTAAATTAACAAATAATGCTATTGAAACCCAAGCACAGATTAAGATCATGATAGAACACCTAGGAAATGTCAAAAAAGAGCTTGCTGACACCAAGGTTGATTGTGAAAATTGGGTTGATTCATGTAGAGGTTACCAAATGCTGCTTAACAAACAAACTGCATCAAGTGTTAAGTTTAGCATAGGGTAGCACCATACTGAAACACCAACTAATTTTACTCCCAAAACTGCTGATGATGGGAGTAGAATAGTTCTAAATCAAACTTCCAATATGAAAGAATGCACATCCTTTCATCAGAACTTTCTCAAAATTGAAAAAGAAAGTCCTGTAGAAGTTAAAAATGCTGACATTAAGTCATCAGTAGTTTCATCTACATCAGGAGTTGAGAACCTGAAAACTACTGATGACCTAACTCAAATCTCTAAAACTGTCAGTAATTTTCCTTCCACATCTCATGATGAATATAAAAGGAAGGAGAAGGCAAGAGAATGTGAAGTTTGTGGTCTGTTTAACCACAAAACAGAATTTTGTAGATATAGAAAAGGAAATCAGTACAACAAGAAAATTTTACAACTGGTTGTGGGAAAACAAATCAAACGAGATTTTGAAGAAACTTTTTATCCCAACAAACAACAACTAAGTAACACCTTTTCTTAGAAAAAGACTAAATCTCAACAAAGGCCTTTTTCTCAAAATTCTTCTTCAATAGTTGGACCTGAATCATCAGCAGCATCACATACTGCTGAGATTAAAAATCTCATGAATTTGGTAAAACTATTGATGACCAAAGTTGATGGTGGTCCTCAAAAGGACTCCACCATTGTCCTTAATGACGAATCCATTACGAAAAAGACATGGATTTCCAAAAATGGTCCAAAACAAACTGTTCCTGTTCTCAAGAGCAAACCCAAAGCCAAACTGGCTTGGGTTCCAAAAGCTAACTAATTTTCTATATGGTGCAGAGGGTCTCCAGAGGTTTGAATAGCATTTGGTATGTTGATAGTGGAGGCTCAATGCACATGACAAGATGCAGATACCTAATAAGCAATTTTATCAGTCAAAGAGAAGGATTTGTGTCCTTTGGGAACAATGCCAAGGGATATGTGCTAGGACATGGCAATGTATCCTCTGGTAAAATACAGTTTGACAAGGTCAATTTGGTTGAAAACTTGGAATACAACTTGCTGAGTGTCTCTCAAATGTGTGATAAGGGATATTCTTTCTTTTTCACCAAAACAGCATGCAATGCAATATCATATCACAAGAAGGCAAAAAGTTGATAGAGAAGATCATTGAAGATCATACTTTGTTGATAGCCAAAAGATGTGGCAATGTCTATGTAGTGGACATTGAAAAAGACAAAGTACAGAACAACACTGCTTGCTTCTTCTCAAGAGCATCAACTTCTGAAACTGATCTCTGGCATAGGAGACTTGGCCATGTGAACTTTAAAACCATAAATAAAGTCACAAAAATGGGCTTGGTCAGAGGTCTACCTTTGAAGGAATACTAGTGTAAAGAACACTGTGTTTCCCGTCTTAAGGGTAAACGGCATAAGTCCTCCTATAAGTCTATTGAAGAATAAAAAACAACTGCATGTCTTCAACTACTCCATATGGACTTATTTGGACTAGTCAAGATTATGAGCCTTGGTAAGAAGAAGTACTTCTTGGTCATCATTGATGACTACTCAAGATTTACATGGGTCTTCTTCTTATACTCCAAGGATGAGGCAGCTAATATTATCAAATTCTTCATTCTACAAGTAGAGAAACAATTCTCTCTCTCTGTCAAAGTCATCAGGAGTGACAATGGGACAGAGTTTAGAAACAAAACTCTGGATGAATTCTGTTTGTCTAAAGGGATTGTTAGACAGTTCAGGATTCCCAGAACTCCTGAACAAAATGGTGTGGTAGAAAGAAAGAATAGAACATTAATTGAAGCAGCTAGAACTATGTTAGCTGATTCAGGCCTACCATTGTATTTTTAGGCTGAAGCAGTCAACACAGCTTGTTATGTTCAAAACAGAGTCCTTGTCAACAAAAGACATTCCAAAACTGCCTATGAAGTTCTTCATGGCATCAAACCCCTTATCTCCTTTTTAGGGCTTTTGGATGTCAATGTTTCATTCTAAACATCAAAGACTCTATTTCAAAGTTTGCTACAAAAGTTGATTCAGGTTATTTTCTTGGTTATTCTTCTACTAGAAAAGCCTACAAGGTATTTAATTCCAGAACCAAGATAGTTGAAGAAACACTGAATGTCAAGTTTAATGAGTAAAAACACTATCTCATTCCAGCACATCCTGCTGAACTCTTTGACCTTGACAGTTTTCATTTCGGACCTGAAAATACTATTACATCATCTAAACCCACTTATTATGGTGATCAAGGGTTTTATGATGATAGTCCTCCATCATGGACTCCAAACACAGTCATTAAATCAAGAGTTAAATGCGAATTTCGTCCCTGAGGTTTGGTCCAGTTTGCCACTTCAGTACAAAAAAGTTTTTTTTTTGCAATTCAATACCTGAGGTTTGGATTTTATTGCTATTTTCGTCCTTTTCACCAACTCAGTTAAAAAAACTCGTTAAGATCAGGGGTAGTTTTGTCTTTTACCTACAATTTAAAATTTTAATAAAAAAATCTTTAATTTTTACCTAAATACAAGACCTTACCCCACCTCATCCCCACCCCACTCTCTCTCTCTCTCTCTCTCTCTCTCTCTCTCTCTCTCTCTCTCTCTCTTAACATCCTCTCTCTCTCTCTCTGTGTACTACATCCTCACCAAAATTAATAATAATAATAATAATTTCAAGTCTGCATCATACTTCATACACTCATTACCCTCATCTATCTCTCTCTATGTATCTATTATGCCCTCTTTGATGCTTTGTGGAGAACTGGAGAAAGGATGAAAGGTTTGACTACTAGTGTCAAATGGAAGAAAAGGCACGGAACTTGATTGGGGTATTTGAGCTTTTACTACTAATTTGGTAGTTATAGATTTTCCAGCAGTGATGAGCAAATAATTTAAATGTAACCGAAACGAGCAATTAACCAATGGTACGGTGTCTCTCTCTCTCGTGTTCATCCCTGTCTCTCCTTCTTCATCTCACATAAACACTCAAGTTCCACCCTTCTAGATCCATCCAATCCATAACTCGCCGGTGGATAACCGGGCCGGAGGATAACCGGAATCCACCTGAAACCCACCACCATAACTCGTCGAGTCGTCGGAGGAGAAACAGGAATTGTGATCGGGATTCATAACAGAAACAGAGGAAAGAGTTGGGGTTGGGGTTGGGGTTCGGTAGGAATATAGAGGTGGTTATAAAAAGGGAAGGTGATAACCGGAGGAGGTCCTCCTCTGTTCTTTCTCGATAAACACACATATGTGTGTTGTCTGTGGTTTGCAGAAAACAAAGCTAAGGAGGTGGTGGAGTCAGGGTGGTTATGGTGGTGGAGGTGGTGGAGTCAGGGTGGTTATGGTGCTGAGAATGGTTAGGGTTTCATTCAAAAAGGGGAAAATAATAATATGATGAAATGTCTAAAATGTCCCTCATTTAAGTAGCAAAATGACAACCCTACCCCTGGTCTTAACGGAATTTTTTAAACCAGTTAGTGAAAAGGACGAAAATAGCAAAAATATCCAAACCTCAGGTATTGAATTGCAAAAAAAAACTTTTTTGTACTGAAGTAGCAAACTGGACCAAACCTCAGGGACGAAATTCGCATTTAACTCTTAAATCAACTTTCAAACCATCAGAAGTTTTACAAACTTCTACTTCAACAACTGCTGATGAACAAAATCAAACTACTGATTCAGCTCCACAGACTCCTGAACCACAACATACAGCTGAACCAGATATCATCAACCTCAGTGGTTTGTTTGAAGAAGTTCAAGAGCCATCTCCAAGTACAGGTCTATAACAACTGATTGAACACAAAGATCATCAATTGGATCAAATCATGGGTGATATTGCATCAGGGGTACTTACAAGAAACCAGCTTTCCAACTTCTGCTTTTACTCAGCATTCATTTCTCAGTTGGAACCAAAGAAATATCAAGAAGCCCTCAAAGATAACAATTGGGTTCAAGCTATGCAAGAAGTATTGCTTCAATTCAAGAAGCAACAGGTCTGGGAAATCTGTCCCTTACCTCCAAACAAGCTACCAATTGGCACAAGATGGGTTTTCAGAAACAAACAAGATGAAGCTTGTATGATTATCAAGAACAAGGCAAGACTGGTAGTACACGGTTATTCAGAAGAAGAAGGAATTGATTATGATGAAACCTTTGCTCCAGTTGCAAGGCTTGAAGCCATCAGGTTATTTTTCGCTTATGCAATTTCCAACAAAATTAAAGTTTTTCAAATGGATGTCAAGAGTGCATTTTTATATGGAAAAATAAAATAGGAAGGGTATGTTTGTTAGCCACCTGGGTTTGAGGATCATGCTCATCCTGATTGGGTGTACAAACTTGACAAAGCTCATTATGGGCTAAAACAGGCTCCCAGAGCTTGGTATGAAACACTTTCTACCTTTTTACTCAAAAATCACTTCACAAGAGGCTCCATTGATAAAACACTCTTTATAAAGCATGTTGAAAAGCATGTCTTACTTGTTCAAATTTATGTTGATGACATCATTTTTGGTTCAACAAACACAAAACTGTGTGATGAATTTAAGAAACTCATGCAATCAAAATTTGAAATGGGTACAATGGGAGAACTGCAGTACTTTTTGTGTGACACCCGGCATGTTCGGCTTAAACATATTAGTAACATCTAAGTCTACCTTAGCGAGAAACGTTTATAAACAAACTTAACTGGGTTAGTTGAGTCGGGTCAAGTTAGGATTGTCCAGGGTACAATGATCTGGAGGATCATTGGGAGTCGTTTTGGTAATACACTAGTACCGGGTTCCGTTGTTGGTGACATTACATGAACTAATTAAGTATATGTGTAGATTATGGGTTGTGTGGTGGATTATATACATAGACGTGTTTAAATGATGTGTAAATGATTATCTGTGCCTAAATGTGTTAAATATAGACTAAGGATGCATGCTTATGTGTTAGGAAGTGTTAGAATGCGTTAAACACGACAAACTGGAAAACTAGTTTAAAAGAGGTCTTGGTTTGACCACTTCGAGTGGTCGAAGGAGAGGAAAATTGTCTGGTTCGACCCATGCAAGTGGGCGAACCAGGGAAGTGAAATTTGAGGAATTCCCTTCGACCAAACAAGTCTCATTCGACCCTGTGAAAGGGGCGAGGGAGACTACATTCGACCAATGTGTTGGTGCGAAGGAAGATTAGTATAAATACCAACCTTTGTCATTTTTCATCATTTCACAAACCCTAACCGCCCCAAAACGCTCTCAAACGATCTTAAACACTAAGGAAGGAGTTTTTGCTCTTCTTTTTCATAATCTAACCCATCTACAACATCTAAACAAGAATCCAAGGTGTGTTCATAATCCTAAATCTTTTAAAAGCATTTTAATTCGTTTTCATCTAACCCTAATTGTCCAGATCTGTTCTAAAGGTGTTTATATGATTAAAAACCTTTTAAACATCTTTCTAAATCAAAACATGATCATTTAACATAGGTTTTCATAATGAATAACATGTGTTAGTTGTGTGTAATGTGGTTTATGTGTTGTTCACTGATTTGCTGCTATATCTATGATAGAAACATGATATAGGATTGTTGTTAATGAGGGAATATTGTTGTCTAGGGTTAGGATTGGATATATTGATATTTGGGGGTTTTATTGGATTAATACTTGATGCATGAATATTTATGATTAATAGAATGAATAAGAAATATCGGATAATCGACAAACTGAGTATTTTAAGCTAAACATGAATCGATTTCAAAAGTTTCCAAATTGGGTAAATAATCCATGCATGAAAGTGATGTTTCCATAATCTTTACCATTTTGGGAAAGGGCTGAAACGGACGTATTATCGGGGGAAATCGATGGGGTTTTGTAGAGATAAGTTATTCATGCTTGACTGCTGTGTTTGATGATGTTTCGGGTCGTTTCGAATGTGTTTGAAGCGTTTTTAGGAAAAACTATGCAACAGGGGCGAACCTGGCCTCCTTCGACCAGTCGATGGTGCGAAGGAGGGATCCAGGGTCGAACCTGGGTTTTTACTTGGACGAATGTGATAAAACGGGCGAAGGAAGCATCAAACGGTCGAACAAGATGTAAAAGGTGCGAAGGAGACAAAAAGGTGCGAAGGAGACTCAAAACTGACTGGTTCGACCGTTCTGATGCAGAAATGAGATTTTTGATACAAACTAAGTGTTTTATGCTTGAACCTTGTGTGTAATCTATGTGTACTTGATTAGTTAGGGTAACGGGTCACCAACGGGATGTCGGGTCGGTCTAGTGTGTCGGGTAAACATGTAAACACGTTTTAAAACATACTTAGTTACGATCTGGACAATCGGGGACTAGATAACCTTATGGTTATTAGTCGGAACACTTATGTGAACATTTTGATAGATCTCCGGTAGAGGGATTATCAAGGGCTAAACATCTTTACTTATATTTGAAGAACGCTACTTAAGGTGAGTTCACGGCCCCACTTTTACTGCTTTAACTTTTGGGGGAGAAAACATGCGCTAAACGGTTTTGGTAACATATGTCATACTATGGTTTTAACTTTATATTGCTATACGATCTTTTGGAAAGTCCCGGGGGAAACCATGAATGTGCGGGATTGCACAACGGGGAAATGTGGATAGATCTATTGGGCGTGACCTGCCCCACTCGTCGGCTTGGAGGGCCGGGCGGGTGCATATTGTCTCGAACAGGTACATTGGTATCACGCTGAACATACGGGCTGCTTAAACATGCTGAACATTGCTAAACGTGTCTAGTAATGGTTTCCAATCGTAGTAGTAATGAAACATACGCCTAGCTAGCGTACTTGGTAACATTGATATAGTATGGACATGGTAACACTTGGGTAACATTTTTAAACAAACCTGTGAACTCACCAGCATTATATGTTGACATCTTTTTGGCATGTTTTTCTCAGGTCGCTAAGGTAGCAATGAACGGAACTAGGCGCACGAGTCTGCATTGGCGTCTAGATTTAGTGCACGTTTTGTAATAACAGTATTTTGAACAACTTTTGAGATGATAGCATAGTTGATTAAATGCTACTGAAACGCTTCCGCTATTTAAATTAATGGTTATGTCTATTTACGTTTTTCATATAGAGTTGTTTATTGTGATCGTTGACTTGGATCCTGGTTTGTCATGCGCCTCGCGGTAAAACCCCGCAAGTGGTAATTTGAGGGTGTGACAGATTGGTATCAGAGCCAATGGTTATAGTGAACTAGGACTGCATGTAGAGTCTGGTCTATAGCCGAGTTGCACACACTAGACGGTCACATACTTTGGGTCTATTAATGGGATATGTACTTACGTTGTCAGGGTGTCCTTACATCATCATCATGCTTCTCCGTCGCATCATCCGTTTTATTTGGGTTCTTACCTACTCTTGTCTTCTTCTTCTGGATTGAAGGAGGAGGGGTTGATTTGTTGGTTCTAGCACATACATGCCTTCTTACACTTGCACCTATTGCCACATAGGCGACAATGTTCGGTGACTGGGGTCTAGATTAGGGGTACATCTGGAGGACCATGTAGAGTAGTTTATCATTTCGGGTGCACACGAAATAATAAACTGGAATGCATGAAAATCCCGATGGACTTCGAGTTTGGATGTATAGTCCTGAATTTGTCCCTAGGTTAACTCTTGTAAATTTCTAGTGGTTGACACTGGGAGTGAATCTGAATCTCTCGATTTCTTGGTTTGTTAGATCATGTCTGGTGCTCGCGGTGGTGGACGTCGTGGTGGAGGCGGTGGCCGTGCTGGCGGCGGTGGTCGTGCCGGAGGCGGTGGTCGTGGGAACATCAACATGACCCAGGCTGAACTGAACAACTTGCTCCAGCAGCAAGTGAACATGGCTATGGCTAATTTCCAGGCCGGGATTAATGCCATGGGTGGTGAGTTGATTTTTGTCGACCTTGCCTCATTTTTGGGTTTCGTGTCCTTTCGTTTGTATTTTACTCGTGTACCGTGTTTCAGGTGTTGGTGCCAATCCACCCCCACCTCAGTGCTCTTATAAGAAGTTTAGGGACTGTCAGCCCCATAACTTCGCTGGAACTGAGGGAGAGGTAGGACTGCTCCGATGGCTGGAGAAGGTGGAATCTGTGTTTGTCATGTGTAACTGTCCTGCTAGGGACCGAGTGAAGTATGCTACTGCGACATTTGAGGGGCCTGCATTGTCGTGGTGGAATGCTACTACTCAGAACGTGGGACTGGGAGAGGCTATTGCTATGCCTTGGGCGGAGTTTGTGCAGCTTTTGAGAGGTGAGTATTGTCCGAGGGAGGAGATACAGAAGTTGGAGCATGAGGTCTGGAGTTTCAAGATGGTTGGGTCGGAGATTGAGGAATACACTGTGAGGAGGAACGAGTTGGCGGTGTTGTGTCCTAATTTGCACACACCCGAGTACAGGAGGATCGAGCACTATGTGTCTGGACTAGTGCCCGAGATTGCTGGGTTGGTGGCTGCTGGGAATCTTCCCACTATTGCTGAAGTGGTCCGATCAGCTCATCGGATGACTTACCTGAAGGTGGCGGAAGGCGTTTTGCCACCCAAGGGTGCTGCTGTGAAGACTGCTGAGGGAAACAAGAGGAAGTGGGAGAGTGTGGGGAAGAGTGTGGTGCCAGCTCAGCTGGCGAAGAAGTTTGATACATCTGGGTCTTCTTCTGGGTCGAAGACGGGTGGGTATGTTGGAAAGCATCCCAAGTGCAACAAGTGTGGTTTTCATCACTCTGGGAGTTGTGATAGGGCTCGTTGTCATCGGTGCCATCAGTTGGGGCACCATGCTAAGGATTGCAAGGTGGCGCTCACCCCGACTCAGACTCCTGCGGCTACTCCTACTCCTGCTGCTCAGGGGACTCAGGGGAGGCAGGGGTGTTATAACTGTGGTGACACGGGGCATTTCAAGCGTGATTGTCCCAAACTGAAGCAGGGCGATAATGGGAGGGGCGGGAACAGTAACGGGAACAATGGCGGCGGAGGCAGAACTGCACGTGCTTTCGTCATTGGATCTGCAGAGGCTAGGCAGGATCCAGACACAGTTACCGGTACGTTCCTTCTTAATGATCGCTATGTTTCTGTTTTGTTTGATTCTGGTGCCGATAAGAGTTTCGTATCTTTGGATATTAGTCGATTGCTAGATATAGTACCCACACCTTTAGAGGCTAAGTACTTAATAGAATTGGCTGATGATAAGAAAATCGAAGCGACACACACCCTTAGGGAATGTCGTTTGGAACTGTCGGGTTTGTCTTTCCCCATTGACCTTATGCCGGTACCTCTGGGTAGTTTTGAGGTCGTGGTTGGCATGGATTGGTTATCGTTGTATCGCGCGGAGATCGTTTGTTTTGACAAGGTTATTCGGATCCCTCTCCCTGATGGAGAGATTCTTTCGGTTCGTGGCGAGAAAAGCGGTGCTCCGCTGAGTATCATTTCTAGCATGAAAGCCTGTAAGTATCTTCGGAAGGGCTGTTCGGCCATTCTGGCACTTGTTAACGTTTCTACTGACGATGAGAAGAAGATCGAGGATATCCCGGTGGTTCGTGACTTTTCTGATGTGTTTCCTGATGATTTACCTGGTCTTCCTCCCCATCGTCAGGTTGAGTTTGGTATTGATCTCACTCCGGGCGCAGCTCCTATTGCCCGAGCTCCGTATCGTCTTGCACCTCCCGAGATGCAAGAGTTGTCCAGCCAGTTACAGGAACTCTTGGAAAAGGGTTTCATCCGACCGAGTTCTTCCCCGTGGGGAGCTCCTATTCTGTTTGTGAAGAAGAAGGACGGAAGTCTTCGTATGTGTATTGATTATCGTGAGCTGAACAAAGTGACCATCAAGAATCGTTATCCTCTTCCTCGCATTGATGATCTCTTTGACCAGCTTCAGGGCTCCAGTTATTATTCGAAGATTGATTTGCGGTCCGGCTATCACCAGTTGCGCGTCAGGGAGGCTGACATTCAGAAGACTGCTTTTCGCACTCGTTATGGCCATTTTGAGTTCTTGGTCATGCCTTTCGGTCTCACTAACGCACCGGCGGTGTTCATGGATTTGATGAACCGCGTTTGCAAACCTTACCTTGATAAGTTCGTCATTGTGTTTATTGACGACATTCTGATCTATTCCAAGAACAAGGCGGATCATGAGGAACATCTGCGGTTGGTCTTGGAACTTTTGAGACAAGAGCAGTTGTATGCTAAGTTCTCGAAGTGTGATTTTTGGTTGCGTGAAGTTCAATTCCTAGGACATGTGGTGAATGAACTGGGAATTCATGTCGATCCGGCTAAGATCGAAGCTATTAAAGACTGGGAAGCACCAAAGACGCCATCTGAGGTGCGGCAATTCCTAGGTCTTGCGGGTTATTATCGTCGTTTCATTGAGGGATTTTCGAAGATCGCTCAACCCCTCACTGCTCTTACCCAGAAGGATCGAAAGTTCGACTGGGATGAACCACAAGAATCAGCATTTCAGATGCTGAAGCTTAAACTTTGTTCTGCACCTATCTTATCCCTGCCGGAAGGCACTGATGATTTCATTGTGTACTGTGATGCTTCTATTCGTGGTCTCGGTTGCGTGTTGATGCAGCGCGGGAAGGTTATTGCTTATGCTTCTCGACAACTCAAAGTTCATGAGAAGAACTACACTACTCATGACTTGGAACTGGGTGCAGTGGTCTTTGCGTTGAAAATCTGGAGACATTATACCGATCACAAGAGTCTTCAGCATATTTTCGACCAGAAGGTGTTGAACATGCGGCAGCGTCGCTGGGTTGAACTCCTGAACGATTATGACTGTGCCATCAAGTATCATCCTGGCAAGGCGAACGTTGTGGCGGACGCCTTGAGCAGGAAGGAGTCTGTTAACCCTCGCCGTGTTCGAGCCTTACAGCTCACCATTCATTCGTCGTTGCCTGACCAAATCCGTTCTGCACAGTTGGAAGCCTTGAAGGAGGAAAACCTTAAGGCTGAAACGATGCACAGTGCTGACAAGCATCTTGAGCTCAGGACTGATGGCTTACACTATTTTGCGGGACGTGTTTGGGTCCCATTGTTCGGGGGATTGCGCGAACTTGTTCTAGATGAGCTCACAAATCCCGATATTCTATTCACCCTGGCTCCGATAAGATGTATCAGGATTTGAAGATACTTTATTGGTGGCCGAACATGAAAGCTGACATAGCTTCTTACGTCAGCAAATGTTTGACTTGTGCTAAAGTCAAGGTGGAGTATCAGAGGCCGTCTGGTCTCCTGCAACAACCAGAGGTTCCAGAATGGAAGTGGGAACGAATCACGATGGATTTTGTCACCAAACTGCCAAGGTCACCTAGTGGTTATGATATGATTTGGGTGATTGTTGACCGGCTGACAAAATCGGCACGTTTTATACCTATTAAGGAAACCGACGGACTCGAGCGGTTGGCTCGACTTTACCTTAAGGAGGTAGTTGCTCGGCACGGGGTGCCTGTTTCTATTATCTCTGATCGTGATTCTCGTTTCGCTTCGCGTTTCTG
Source organism: Ambrosia x helenae (assembly GCA_030844895.1). Classification (NCBI taxonomy): domain Eukaryota; kingdom Viridiplantae; phylum Streptophyta; class Magnoliopsida; order Asterales; family Asteraceae; genus Ambrosia; species Ambrosia x helenae. The sequence continues at coordinate 17,952,587 of CM061229.1, read as the reverse complement.
GAAGGCTCTGCACAAGGCTTTGGGTACTCAGTAGGATATGAGTACGGCTTATCATCCGCAAACTGATGGACAGAGTGAGCAGACGATTCAAACCTTGGAAGACATGCTTCGGGCATGTGTTATCGATTTTGGCAAAAGTTGGGAGATCCATCTGCCGTTAGTGGAGTTCTCCTACAACAACAGCTATCACTCTAGCATCAAGGCAGCTCCGTTCGAGGCTCTTTACGGACGGAAATGTCGATCACCACTTTGTTGGGCCGAAGTGGGTGAGAGCCAGCTCACTGGTCCGGAACTCGTGTACGAAACTTCGGAGAAAATCGTACAGATCCGCCAACGTTTGGCTGCTGCACGGGATCGTCAGAAGAGCTATGCCGATCGCCGTCGAAAACCTTTAGAGTTCCAGGTTGGGGACAAGGTATTTCTGAAAGTTTCACCATGGAAGGGCGTCATACGCTTTGGAAAGCGTGGCAAGCTTAACCCTCGTTATGTCGGACCATTCGCAATCCTGGATCGGATTGGACCGGTGGCATACAGACTTGACTTACCGGCGGAGCTCGGTAGTGTACACAACGTCTTCCATGTGTCTAACTTGAAGAAGTGTTTGGCTGATGAATCTCTCATTGTACCACTGGAAGAGATCAAGTGTAACACCCCAACCGATGGCGGAAACATCGGGATGTCACGTAATGATGATTGTTCAGTAGCTCATGGTGAATAATAAATTCCAATAAATAATTTAAATGAATTACATACAATTGTTCTAGAATTTGTACATCAAATTGAATAAAACTATACACATATCTTCAAGCATCAAATCAAATCTTCAAGCAAATAGAACCTGAAACATGTTAAGTTGAAAATGTTTTGGGTCAACAAAAGTTGGTGAGAATTACATAGGTTTTTGATAATAGAATAAAAAAATGATGTGCAATTCATGTGTCATGTCAATCTAGTCCATATGTGAGAACATATTAGAAATAAATCGAGTGCATAATCAACCCTGATGACTGTTATAATATGATACATACCATACGCTCATGGTCCACTTGAATATGTTATACGATAACAAACACCCACGCAACCTTTGTAGGAGGCACGTATCCGGGTGGGATTGTCAGTCCAATAGATCTATCAATGTATACCGCCGGCTTGTACGGAGTTAATGATTATGCTAGAATGGTGCTTACTCTAATCATGCTCAAGACATAATGCAACATAGAAAACACATAGACACATTGATGATTGAATTGCATAAATGATGTGGTAACATGTTTCACCCCAAAAACGGTGATAAATAGAAAAGGGGCTATGTAAACTCACCTTGGTAAAATGTTATATCTGTTGAGAAATTTGGATAATTGTGTTGACCAAATGTATCAAGTATCACCCTATAATAAGGTAATAAATATGTCTAAGTCTATCAAGTCTACAAATGTATAAGTTTCTAGGGCTTCGAATTGGGGATAATTGCTCGTTTGATTAATATTAAAAATATTCGCCAATTGAGAGAAATTTAGTAAATAAATAACTAAAAATCTTTTTATAAATGTTAAATCTAGAATGGTCACAAGAATGTGCTTAAAGTATAAAAATAATTTTTATAAAATTATTTTCTTTAAAATAGATTATTTAATCTATTTATAACAAATTGTCAAACTTTAACTTTAATAATTAAAAATACTAAAATTAAAGAATTATTATTTTAAAAATCATATTTCTGTTCTAAATGATCAGAAATAATTTGTATAAAATTTTGGTGCAAAAATATTAAAAATTGGATTTATTATGATTTAATTATGATTAAAACTAGCAAAAATTGATTAAAAATATTAAATAAATGATTTTTCGGAAATAAAAATCATTTCTGAAAAGATTAATGTTATAAAAACTCAGGATAATTTTTGTGGAAATTAATAAGATCGTTTTGATATTTTTATAGATTTTTATAAATAAAATAGAATAAACTTGATTTAATTATTATATATATTAAATAAATTATTTTTGAAAACTAAAAATTGTAGGTTGAACTTCTACATCAGATTAGTATAAGATAATTTTTATAGAATTTTTTAAAAGTGTTTTAGTAGTTAAAATGAATTTATGAATTATAAGTAATATATATATATATATAGATTTGATAAAACACAAAAAAAATAAAGGCTTGTGGCAGCCGGGTTTTGAACCTGCGTGTGCTGGGTAACAAAGCATCAACACAACCACTTGGTCTAGACCTGTGGTTGTGTTAGGATTCAGTTTGTTTAATATTTAACGTTTACCCGCAACACTTGTTCTTCCCCAATTCTTCATATGCGAGCCCTAACTTTCAAGATCGTTCAATTAGCAAACGATAGCTCCTAAATTGTTGGGGCTATCGTTCTAACAGGGCCGACTAACAAAACCACGTAATCAATTGTAACTTACAGTGCATCGAGGTGTGATTTGAAGCGGTCATCTAGGAAAGTCAACACACGAGCAAACGATGATCAAAACGGGTTTACCAGAGGAAATTGAGGGTAGAGAGAGTATGTTCGGCGAGTGTTGGCTGTAGAGAAGGTTCCAATTTATAGTGAGAGGCTCGTGGGTTTAAATTGGGTAATGGTTGACTCGTGTTGAATGTTGACGCGATGATTGGACTCGATTAGGAAGATTATTATGACAAATTGGTGCGTGTGATCTGTCGTACCTTAACAACGAGCTAATCACGAGTTGATTTTCCATATCTGTGTTTAACTTGAAGTCAAATAAGGAAGGAATGGAGGGAATCGCGCGTCTGCAACAGCAGCGAGCATCAGCAACCAAAAACGTGAAATAAGAAGCCCTTAAATATAATTTGAATCAGGATTACATCATGAAATGAGCTCTGGCTCGGCTGTTTGGTGCGTGTGGGTGTGTGTGGGAGGTCTCCGGTTCGAGCCTCGACTGGAGCATAATTTTTTTTGATTAAACCGTGACACAAAAGGAGGAGGGGTTGGGCTTGGTTTCAGATGGGCCGACTAATGGGCTGGGGTACTGGCTGTGTGTGTGGGCTCGAGATTTGTTCAGAAAATTTTAGATGGGCTTTGAGCATTTATAAAAAGAAAATAACTCTACACACAAAAAAATCTGATTTGTGTTACATTTACTATTATTATTATTATTATTATTATTATTATTACTATATATATATATATATATATATATATGTTGTGAATTAGGAGAATAAAAACTTAGGTACAAAAATGAGGGGTTTTTTATATTTAAAATTTGGGGAAAATTTTGCGATGTTACATCAAGGTTGATGATCGTCTTCGCATTGTGGAGGAACCTGTCGAGATTCTCGACTACAAGATTTGTAGCCTTCGTCGGAGTAAAATCCGCATCGTTAAAGTCCGTTGGAACTCAAACCGTGGACCGGAGTTCACATGGGAACGGGAGGATCAGATGAAATCTAAGTATCCTCATCTCTTTCCGAAGTGCGCGTTTGAATCGAGGCATGTTACTGCTGAAGCGGAATGAATCTCGGGTCGAGATTCCTTTCAACGTGGGGATGATGTGACATCCGGTAAGTTTCTTTTCGTTCTGTTCTTTTCGTTTCTTTCTTTTTGGGCTTTGCGCAATTTTCTGGACGAAAATTCTTTCAACGTGGGGATGATGTGACACTCGGCATGTTCGGCTTAAACATATTAGTAACATCTAAGTCTACCTTAGCGAGAAACGTTTATAAACAAACTTAACTGGGTTAGTTGAGTCGGGTCAAGTTAGGATTGTCAAGGGTACAATGATCTGGAGGATCATTGGGAGTCGTTTTGGTAATACACTAGTACGGGTTCCGTTGTTGGTGACATTACATGAACTAATTAAGTATATGTGTAGATTATGGGTTGTGTGGTGGATTATATACATAGACGTGTTTAAATGATGTGTAAATGATTATATGTTCCTAAATGTGTTAAATATAGACTAAGGATGCATGCTTATGTGTTAGGATGTGTTAGAATGCGTTAAACACGACAAACTGGAAAACTAGTTTAAAAGAGGTCTTGGTTCGACCACTTCGAGTGGTCGAAGGAGAGGAAAATTGTCTGGTTCGACCCATGCAAGTGGGCGAACCAGGGAAGTGAAATTTGAGGAATTCCCTTCGACCAAACAAGTCTCATTCGACCCTGTGAAAGCGGCGAAGGAGACTACATTCGACCAATGTGTTGGTGCGAAGGAAGATTAGTATAAATACCAACCTTTGTCATTTTTCATCATTTCACAAACCCTAACCGCCCCAAAACGCTCTCAAACGATCTTAAACACTAAGGAAGGAGTTTTTTCTCTTCTTTTTCATAATCTAACCCATCTACAACATCTAAACAAGAATCCAAGGTGTGTTCATAATCCTAAATCTTTTAAAATCATTTTAATTCGTTTTCATCTAACCCTAATTGTCCAGATCTGTTCTAAAGGTGTTTGTATGATTAAAAACCTTTTAAACATCTTTCTAAATCAAAACATGATCATTTAACATAGGTTTTCATAATGAATAACATGTGTTAGTTGTGTGTAATGTGGTGTTATGTGTTGTTCACTGATTTGCTGCTATATCTATGATAGAAACATGATATTGGATTGTTGTTAATGAGGGAATATTGTTGTCTAGGGTTAGGATTTGATATATTGATATTTGGGGGTTTTATTGGATTAATACTTGATGCATGAATATTTATGATTAATAGAATGAATAAGAAATATCGGATAATCGACAAACTGAGTATTTTAAGCTAAACATGAATCGATTTCAAAAGTTTCCAAATTGGGTAAATAATCCATGCATGAAAGTGATGTTTCCATAATCTTTACCATTTTGGGAAAGGGCTGAAACGGACGTATTATCGGGGGAAATCGATGGGGTTTTGTAGAGATAAGTTATTCATGCTTGACTGCTGTGTTTGATGATGTTTCGGGTCGTTTTGAATGTGTTTGAAGCGTTTTTAGGAAAAACTATGCAACAGGGGCGAACCTGGCCTCCTTCGACCAGTCGATGGTGCGAAGGAGGGATCCAGGGTCGAACCTGGGTTTTTACTTGGACGAATGTGATAAAACGGGCGAAGGAAGCATCAAACGGTCGAACGAGATGTAAAAGGTGCGAAGGAGACAAAAAGGTGCGAAGGAGACTCAAAACTGACTGGTTCGACCGTTCTGATGCAGAAATGAGATTTTTGATACAAACTAAGTGTTTTATGCTTGAACCTTGTGTGTAATCTATGTGTACTTGATTAGTTAGGGTAACGGGTCACCAACGGGATGTCGGGTCGGTCTAGTGTGTCGGGTAAACATGTAAACACGTTTTAAAACATACTTAGTTACGATCTGGACAATCGGGGACTAGATAACCTTATGGTTATTAGTCGGAACACTTATGTGAACATTTTGATAGATCTCCGGTAGAGGGATTATCAAGGGCTAAACATCTTTACTTATATTTGAAGAACGCTACTTAAGGTGAGTTCACGGCCCCACTTTTACTGCTTTAACTTTTGGGGGAGAAAACATGCGCTAAACGGTTTTGGTAACATATGTCATACTATGGTTTTAACTTTATATTGCTATACGATCTTTTGGAAAGTCCCGGGGGAAACCATGAATGTGCGGGATTGCACAACGGGGGAAATGTGGATAGATCTATTGGGCGTGACGTGCCCCACTCGTCGGCTTGGAGGGTCGGGCGGGTGCATATTGTCTCGAACAGGTACATTGGTATCACGCTGAACATACGGGCTGCTTAAACATGCTGAACATTGCTAAACGTGTCTAGTAATGGTTTCCAATCGTAGTAGTAATGAAACATACGCCTAGCTAGCGTACTTGGTAACATTGATATAGTATGGACATGGTAACACTTGGGTAACATTTTTAAACAAACCTGTGAACTCACCAGCATTATATGTTGACATCTTTTTGGCATGTTTTTCTCAGGTCGCTAAGGTAGCAATGAACGGAACTAGGCGCACGGGTCTGCATTGGCGTCTAGATTTAGTGCACGTTTTGTAATAACAGTATTTTGAACAACTTTTGAGATGATAGCATAGTTGATTAAATGCTACTGAAACGCTTCCGCTATTTAAATTAATGGTTATGTCTATTTACGTTTTTCATATAGAGTTGTTTATTGTGATCGTTGACTTGGATCCTGGTTTGTCATGCGCCTCGCGGTAAAACCCCGCAAGTGGTAATTTGAGGGTGTGACATTTTGGGACTACAGATCAAGCAACAAACAAATGGAACTTTATACATCAATCTAAATATGTTAAAGAATTATTGAATAAATTTTCTTTACAAGACAGTAAATCATGTTCCACTCCCATGACACCTACCACACAAGTTGAACTAGATGATCAAGGAAAACAGGTTGATCAAACCATGTATAGATGTATGATAGGTTCCCTTTTGTACTTAACTGCTTCTAGACCAGATATTATGTTCTCAACTTGTGTCTGTGCTAGATATCAATCAGCACCAAGGGAATCACACCTAACCGCTGTCAAAAGAATTTTCAGATATCTGAAAGGAACTCATACACTAGGAATTTGGTATCCTATTTCAAGCAATACCAAGTTAACAACTTTTTCAGATAGTGACTATGCAGGGTGCAAAATGTCAAGAAAATCTACATCTGGTGGTTGTCAATTCTTAGGAAACTGTCTGGTATCCTGGCAATCAAAGAAGCAAATATCTGTGGAAACTTCAACAGCTGAAGCTGAATACATTGCTGCTGCAAGTTGTACATCACAGATTCAATGGCTCCAATATCAACTTCTTGATTATGGAATCAAAGAGACCAAGACTCCACTCTTAGTAGATAGTAAATCTGCTATTAGCATCATTCAAAACCATGTTCAGTTTTCAAAGACAAAACATATAGAAATTAGGTATCATTTCATCAGGGATTGCTATGAAAAAGGCAAGATTGAGGTGAAACATGTCACAACAGCTAATCAAATAGCTGATATATTCACCAAACCCCTTGACACATCAACATTTCAGAGGTTAGTTTCCATGCTTGGAATGCTAAACTTCGAGTAAACTCTGTAAGTGTTTTCATTTTTTTTCTCTGTACAAATTTTACTTTCACTTACTTGTTTACTAACTCTGTCTCAAACCTCTGTTGATCAACAAAAAGAGAGAAAGACTACTGATGTACCAAAACATCTGTAAGGGAAAATTTCTGAAAAGAAAAATTTGCTGATGATAATAAAATCCTCAAATATTGATTTTAGGGGTATGTTTTCTCAGTAGTTCAAAACTATTGAAGAACAAAATAGGAACTCCTGATGTATAAATATTCATCAGAGGTTTTAGACAAAAAGGACAAAACAGTCTTTTCCTATTTTTCTCATAAGTTTGACCTAAAAGGACTATTAAACTTCTCAAACCCCTCTTTTCATTATTATCGTTTCAAAAACAAAAACTTCCCTCTTTTAAAATCCTCTCTAAATCCTTCAACTGTTCTATAAAAAACAATGGCTCTAGTTCTCAAACAGGGACACAATCAAAGAGGCTACTTTGAAAAAGCTGAAGCCTGGTCCCAATACGATAAAATCATTGATTTGATCGTAAAATCTCAATATTACACAGCGTTCCCCATTGACCCACCAATCCATACTGACACTCTTAATGAGTTTTGGGAAAACACTGAGACTGTTACCGAAGATGGAAAAGCCCTTTCCTTGAAGACAAAGATCAAAGGGAAAGAAATGGTAATCACACCGGCAACCCTGGGAGAAAGATTAGGTCTTGATGATGCTGAAGCTCCTGATCAAATTCCAAGTGGAACAATTCAATCAACCATAATTAAGTGTGGTTACCAAGGTACATTATCACATGCTACCATCTACAAGAAATATTTTGATGCAAAATATAAACTTTAGTTTCACTACATTATCATGTGTTTAAGTCCAAAGACTGGATCTTCTGATCAGATGTCCTCAACCATGCAACCAATTTTCATTCAATTGTTAATGAAACTAAATATAGGGCATCTTCATACTTTTTCAATGAGTTGGTGTTGCATCACCAAAATGATAAAAAGAAATTTTTGTAGTATCCAATGTTCGTCATGCAATGTATTATCAAAGAAATTGGACAAGAGGTGCTTGTGGGTAAAACAACTGTTTTAAACCCTTTAACCTCACAAGCATACTCTAGGCATAACAAACCGGCAATTCTGCCAGAGGATGACCATGGGGAACATGTCACGGTCCCTAAGGAACCAGCATCCTCAAAACCCATTCCCAAAAAGCCAAAACAAACCAAAAAAAACAAAAATCCAAACCCACCAACCCCAAAAGAAAAGCAATTCAGGAAGTTGAGATGCCTGAAGCTGCTAATGTGCAATATGCACTTTCAAAAGATGTGACTGAAACTTCCTCTCAGTCTCATTCATCTCAAACAAAAGAAAGAGCACCAATATCCATTCTGTTTTCAAGAAAGAAACTCAAAAAAACAAAAACTACTGACCCTTCTTTCAAAACAACTAAACCAACTGAACAAAACCCAACTACTGATCCCATAACTGCTGAACAACAAACATCACCAGCAGTTGAGATAGTTAATATTCTCTTTAGGCTGAAACAACACTCCATCTGAAAATGTCAATCCCCAATCACCACATAAAACAGCGATGAAAACACAGAAATTGTAACGCTCCGCTATTTTATTAGAATATATATAAATATATATAATAATAATAAATATTTATATTATGTTCGCACAACTGTTAAATTTTCTTTCACGATATTACATAATTAACAAGAAATAATTTATTTTTATCTTATTATTACTCACCGACAAATTTAAATTACTTAATTTCGTCATATAGTGACGCAGTGAGAATACAACGGATATTAAACGACTAGTCGACCCTTGTAAATCTAATAAACATAAATATATCGTATAGATAGATACATTCCAAATGCTCGTTTAAATCAATCTATACATATATGAATTTTATCAAAAGAAAAAAATTTACTATCTTAATAGTTAATCAAGTTACGTAATTAGCGAGTGTCGAGACATTTGACAGGTTCGTTTACGCGGTATCCTCCCACTTAACCTAATACTCTAATTATTTAAACACATCTTATCCTTCACCACACCACTTTCTTCCTCCTCAAAACCCTAACCACTAAAAGCCTCTTCCTCTTCCTCCCTATATAGGTGGCTGCCGCCACCAATAACCACCGCACACCACCCCTTTCTTTTCTCTGCACCCCACCCTTCACCCACAAGAATCACACTCGAGCTCCTCCCTTTTCCAAATAACAACAGCAGCAGAAGATTGAATGGCTATCCCTCCCTCTCTTCTCTCTCACTCTACAGGCGGCGCCGCCGCTAACCACCCGAGCTCCGGCTCCACCCAACCACCATAAATCTGCCGCCAACAACCACCACCCTATCCCGTCATACATCCACCTTGAGCCAACAGTAAACGCCGGCTTTTACCCTGTTTCCATGACCTGGTAGATCATCTTTATCATCCTTTTAAGATCCCGACTCGATCTGGTTTGTTTCCGGATTATTAAGCAGCGGCGGCGGGTGATGGTACCAGATTAGCTATGGTTTTGGTTCAACGGTGGATTTGGCTCGTAGTTATGACGTCAGACTGGGACTCGGGTTGCAGATTTCCGATTTCCTGTTTTTCCGTTCGAGTGCAGGTTCCGGCCAAGTTTTCTTTCAATTCCAGATCTGTGAGGTTTGGTTGTTTGGCCCTACTATGATTCGTTTTCTTTCAAGTATTATAACAGTCAAACACCTCACGGTCTCGGGTCAAAACCGGACCTGGTCAACTGTGGTCAAACACGGTCAACATCGGTCAAAGTTCTGGTCAACTCTAGGTCAACAGTCAGACCTCGATCAAGGCTGGTCAGTATGGATGTTGGGACATTCGCTTCGTGTCGTTTCGTGACCATATAGCGGAAAGGTATATAGCGCACGCTTGTCTTTATTTTGCTTATTCGGATTAATTTGTATATATAATTATATATTCAAGAATGTAAAACGAAGCGAACCGACTTGTAATAAAAAAGCTTGGAGTAATAATAAGGCGATGAAGAAAATGGTTAATAAATACGTATATAAACAACCATATTATTTGGCAAAACATAATTGAAAATATTTACTCTAGCTAGTCGTTTTACTATTTTAGTTTTTGGAGCTTTGGCGAGCAACTAAACTATCAAGTGTCAAACCACACACACATATTTATGCGTATTAATATGACGATTATGAAATGTTGGAATATATATATACATATATGTTACTTATCAAAAAGTATAGCTTTCCTCGCGTGTCATAGTTTTAATAAGTTAACATTTGTCGTGTCTAAAGCTTAGTCAAATTATGTGTTTATTTGTACAATGAGTTTTGGGAAAATATAGACAGCTTGAGTTGTCTGGTTTCTTGCAAAAACAGGGGAAACTCTGCCCAAATGTTTACAAAAATAGAAGAAACATATCGAGCATTCAAATCTATACTTTAGTACAAAAATGTTGCGCTTTACAAATAGACACTATCCCAACTTTACTTGTCATGATAGCGATATGTGTACATAAAAATATATATATATAAATTAATATGTATATATATATAAACATAATAGTAGTAATATTAACCGGTCTTTGAAAAACAAACTAGAACTCTACTCGAGTTACACTAATAATGTTTTCTTTAGCCAAAAATATTGTTTTAACAATAATTTCTAGATGTGACTTCGCATACCATATTATGGTAATTATTTTCAATAACTATATACACACGCATACATTCGAACAACTAAACCAAGTACAAATCGGTTCGTTAAGTCATACACACTTTAAGACACGTATTGTTTACAATACAAGTCTAGGTAGTTGGATAAACTATCTTTACAACCATAATAAAAACAAGCGTATTTGCATTAGAATTTAAGGCATCGTTTATTTGTAATAGGATACAAGAGTTCAATTTATCCAAGTTCAGACTTGTTGCTACTTGCTAGTACTTACACAGTGAATTTCAGGTGAGTTTACGTAACCATGTTTATGCGATTCTTTATACTTGCAACAATTTTATGCAATTCAACATGCATGTCTAGTAGTAAACTTTATTGCCTCATGAATTAGTCAACAGTTTCAACGAGTTTCAACGAGTTTCAACATTTACATAATCATTAGCTATGGCCAAGCCGGCGATACTCAATAATAGATCTATTGGATTGACAATCCCACCCGGATACGTGTACCTCCTACATAGGTAACGTGGGTGATTGTTATCGTTCAACATATTACTAAGGTGAACCGTAGATGACGGGATGGACCTAAACTAGTCGGAGGTTTGATTATGTCAACATATTATACTATTCATGTAGACTTAAATTTACGATAGACATACGAATTGCTAAACTTTTATACTTAAACTATTTGCTTGACATGGCTTATGTATTCTCACCAAATTCTAGTTGACCCCCCCCCCCCCCATTTTTCCAAACTTAACAGGAAATACTGATGCTTGAAGTCTAGAGCTAGCATGAGGAGATATTTGAAGCTTTGTTGATTACTTGTTGTAGACTTTAATTCAATATTGTAACGTATTAAAGGATTATTTAAACTTGTGTACTACCATGAGCTACTGAACAATCATCATTACGTGACATCCCGATGTTTCCGCCATCGGTTGGGGTGTTACAGAAATGGACATTGATGTGAATGTGATTAGCCCTAACCAAAGAGATGAGGAGGAACCAAGGCCTCTAAGCCCAAACTTAGAATCCTTCGGTATATTTGAGGCTGCTACTACTCCTATGCCATCCAGTGACGGATTTGAGGATAGTAGTACCATAGCTAAGACCTCAAATGTGGCAACTACTGATGAAGGCCTTGTGCCTGAAGTAGGAAAACCTCAGTACCAAGAACAAGAGGTTCATGAGACAACTGATACTGTTCTCATTGAGGACTGTGTCAGTGATTCAGATGATTCCATTAATTTGGATGATGGATCAAAATCTCCACAAAATGAATTGATGGCTGACTGTGAAGAAGCTGATTAGGGCTGCAAACGAACCGAACGAACACGAACAAGGCCTTGTTTGTGTTTGTTTGTTAAGGAAATTATGTGTTCACGAACAGTTCACGAACACTTACCGAACGAGATTTTTTATCCGTGTTCGTTTGTTAAGAAAACACTCGTGTTCGTGTTCGTTTGTGTTCGTTTGTTAATTTTGTTCATGAACACACACGAACACAAACGGACATTAATGAACGCAAACAAGTGTTCATGAACGGAAACAAACACAAAGAGACACGTATTAACTTTCGAATAAGATCGAGTTCACATATATTAAGAAATTAACTAGATCCACCCAATATAACTTAATTATACAAACATACTTAGTACTTAACATAATATTGGTAAACAAAATTAAGTAGTGTCTCAAATAAACTAAGCTCGCATATTTAACTTGAAGTCGTCATTATTTATTTATTTAAACTTGAACTCTTCATTAATGATTTATTTAATGATTATAATAAAAGCATGGTTTATTCATCTCATATATACTCATATATTTACCTCACATAAAGTATTTATTTGGGTAAAAGAAATAAAAATAAAAGAATATAGAAAAATAGAAAAATTAAATACTCTATTAAACTACCGAACACAAACGAACACGTTACCGGACGTTCACGAACATAAACGAACGAATGAGGCCTCTGTTCATGTTCGTTCGTTTAGTTAAATGAACAGAATTTTTTGTTCGTGTTCGTTCATTTATTAAACGAACGAACACAAACGAACTTCCCGCCGAACAGTTCATGAACTGTTCACTGAAAGTTCAGTTCGTTTGCAGCCCTAGTCCTGATTCTAATGTATCTGTACTCAATGAGACAGTCATAGAAGAACAGGTTAAAGACCACTTAAACCCCAATTCCCCAATAGTTGCATCCCCTGTTCACACTGAGGATCACCCCAAAACACACCCTCCACAATCACAAAAGCCTACCCAATTCTCTGGGTCATCAAGCATAGACCTGAACCACCTATGCAGCCTAGATAGTCCCCTATACTAGATGGTACATCAACTTATATATGATCATCTCAAAGATTTTATGACTGCTATGGAGTTAAAGAACAATACTCAGATTGTGATGATTAACAATGCAATTGATCATAAGCTTGGTGAATTGTCAAGAAAGATGGAAGATAACCAAAGACAATTAGCCCATCTATCTGGTGTAATACCTCCACGCCCCACTTACGGTGTGCGCATATAATGTATATATGTGTGGCCCTTGGGGGGCAAAACTAAAGTTGCACTAGTTTTAACGTTATTTTACTAATTTCGTGAAAATAACGTTAAAAACGACGGATGGTTAATCATGCATCATGTGGTGGCGTGGATAGCCAAAAGACAAAGGGTCCATGCACCGATCGGGTTTGTCCCGATTGCTAAGTGTTATGTGCCTTCTGTCCAAGGCTTGATACCAAACCACATCGAGCCGAGGGTCTCACTGGAAGCAGCCTCTCTATTCTTAGGGGTAGAGGTAAGACTGTCTACATCTTACCCTCCTCAGACCCTACCTTAGCTTTGCTATAGGTGGGATTAACTGAGTATGATGATGATGATGATGATGATCTGGTGTAACACCTCCACCTCCATGGTTTCCAGAAGTGGATGAAGCCAAAAAGTGGGAGATGTCAAAGGAACCTGAAACTGTGTCTCTTGAAGCTTCAAAAAGAGCTAGAAAGCACAAAATCTCAAGGAATCTCAAAAACTAACTGCCATGACTAGATAAGAAAAAGCACTGAATGAAAGAGAAGAATGGTATGAAAAAGAAGAGAGAGTCCTTAGAGAAAAAGCTGAAAAGTCTACCCAAGGTCACAGTGAAGCAGCTGCCGAAGACAAGACCAAAAGTACTGAAGACAATCCTTCAGTAGTTGACAATTCCTGCACTGAACCAAAACAGTCTTCTAAAGCAACAGAAACAAACCCAACTGATATTCCAAAGCCTGATCCCATTTATTCTATACTAGTGACAGAAGATCAAACAAAAGAAAAAGAACTGACAGAAGAAGAAAGAATAAAAGCAGAAAGAAAGGCAAAGGAAGATGAGATATGGGAAAGCTTAGAAGCAAGGGATGACTTGAGCTATGATGACAAGTTAAAAACCTATGAACAAAAGTTAAGTGAGTTGGAAGCACAGGAAAGACTTGCTGAGCAAACTCTCCTTGCTGCAGAAGAAGATAAAAGACAACAGCTGATGACCTATATCAGCAAACACAGCAAGACAAGGAAATACTCACTTAAGGGACTCTCAACTGAAGAACTAACAAAACAGGCACAACTTGTATCAGAAAGGCTAGCCACAGAGAAAGACAGAAAGTTGAAAAGAGCCCAAATCATTTAAGAATTGGTAGAGAACAATTATTGTTCAAAACAAAAAATATGTAAGTGGAAAGAAGATGTACTTTATGAAACTTACAAAAGGTTCAAGGCTGACATACTTGCAAATCCGGAGAAATTCAAACCCACACAGCCTGCTACCAATAAAAAGTCAGGGGAAAACACAAAAACAAACTTCAAGATGGTTCTGATTGAGAAGAACACCATTGTTGAAGATGATTTCACTATTGAAGAAAAGCCTCTAATAACACAATATAGGGATCCTGCAACATTTATCAACTGCAACAAACCATCAAAGAACAAAAACATACCAAGGTAGTCACTGAACATCACATGCCTATTTCAAAAGGTGATACACCTGGTACTGTGCTAGTTGAAAAGAGAAGGAGATCCAATCAGCTCAATGCTGAAAAAGAAAAACCACCAACATCAGACCTATATTCAAACCTACAAATTGTACCATACAAAGACAATTTCTTCAAATCCCAATCTTCAATTGTCAAATGGTGCTTTATCCACAAGTCCAGTTCCTTGGTTCTAGAAAGAAAAGACATCTCAACAAAAGTCCTTCATAACTTGACTGAATTGGAAAGATTATCTGATGAAGATCTACTAACCATTCAGGATATGATACCAGAAAAAGGACTACTTTCAGAACCAGAGGTCAGAGAACTCAAACATCAAACAGTCAAGGAAATCTGGAGAGTTCTTGACTTAAGGAAGAGAGGATCTTATAAATAAAGATAGACAAAGGTTTTGGCTTCATCAATCCAGGGGGAGATTGTAGGGTCAAAGAGGATTGACAAGCTAGTATAAACCTTAGTCTTATATACTCTTCACATTTTGTGAAACTGCTGAAGTGAAAGATATCTAAAGTTCTAAAGAGTAAAAAGGATCAGAAATTATGAAGATAAACCAGACAAATATTTGAAGAACAAACTGCTGAAGACAAACTCCTGAAGATCTTTCATCGGAAGTTTGTCACTCATCAGCACTTTCATTAAGAAGCTTCTAACCGCCCTTTATCTCAGCAGTTTAGTATTATATTACTTTACCTAAAGTATTTGTTCAAGTTTCGATACTACAGCCTGTTGTAGTATTATCTTACATTATTTTAAGCTTTTGATTACTTAGTCTGTATGTAATCTTTCCTCTATAAATAGAGGGGTTACACCCATTGTTTTAGACATTCATCTATCCAAGACTTGAACATTTTCCTTCAAATTACTTTGTAGTTAAACTTTTCATATATATATATATGTGAGAATCATTCTGCATTTACTGTTATATTCATTTACTATTGATTCTTATCTTTACTTCCTAGTTCATTGATTGAGGGGGAGTCATAACTCATGTTAAAAGTGATCCTTTAACTTGAACACTTTAATATTCCGCTGTGCAATTTACTTTGATACATTTACAACACACAAGTGTTCATGAATAAGAACTGTTAAATACAGAAACTGATCCAACAAACCATAATAATAAACTTCACCATTTTTACTATTCTCCTTCGTTTGACCATCCAGCCCTAGATTAATTTTGTCCATACCTTGCACCAAGTTCCCACCTTTAACGGAAGGTTTTTGGGAAACTTTATGACAGATTGGAAGTTCCTATGTAATATGGGAGTTGAAAACATGAAAACTGGGCAAGAAAGAAGTTTTCAACGCCCTAGCTTGAAGCTCAGCGTCACTTATTGCTAAAATCAGCACACAACAAAGGAAAATTGGAGCACAGCGCCACATGTTGCAATTTTAGCGCCACTTGATGCAATTTAAGCGCCACCAGATGCAGTTTCAACGCCACCTGTTTCACTTCCAGCACCAGGTGGCACCGTATGTCAGTTAAGTTGCGAATTTTATGGGTTTTAACCCCATTTAAAGATAAACCATTCCACAAACGAAAGGACTTTCAACTCTAGCCATGTTTGAGCTCCCAAGAATGAATTTTTCATCCTAAACCTCAATTACATCAATTTCCTCACGCAGTTATTATCCAAGACAACTATTGAAGATCACATGATGAGCGGCTAGACTCCTTTGTAACTACCCCGGGTATGTGGTTCGTTTATGTGAAACTCAAACTTGTTGATTTTAGTACTTTGGATTGTTTTTCGTTATTGAAGAATACTTGTGGTTATTTTATGTTAAATAAGTTGTGCGTGTTATAGTTACTCGTCTTTTATCATTCGCATTTGGTTTTCTTGCATCATGAGCAGTTTGATCATTGTGAGGGTTTTTGACACATATGGTTTGGTAAGTAGATTGTATAGTGTTGTCGAGTTATGATGGATTACTTCTTTGTCACTTGAGTTAGATATTACGATGACTTGTCCACTATCTCTTTGGTGTCTTGGAGCTACATATCTTTCAATCAACCCAATGTTTCATTAGCGTACGAAAACACTTGGAGATTGATTTGCACTTTATTTGTGGCATGGTGTTAGCTCAGACTCTCCAAGTTCGTTATGTGCCTACCACACTTCAAATGGCAGATGTTTTGACCAAAGGGTTGACTTTTTATCATTTTGACACTCATTTCCACTTGAGTGGGCATATTAGTGTATGTGTGTAGTAGTAGTTAGCATGGTAGTTATGAATCGGTCATCAATTTGTTAGAGATAACCGACCTTCCTCTTGCGTGTATATATATAGTAATGTAACTCATTGTATTTATTGAACTCATTTTATAATAAGAGAGTGTGATACATTTTACAAAGCAGATAAAAATTTATTATTATTATTATTATTTTTTTGAAAGGTGAACTTCATTAAAACGAGCAAGAGGTCCTCAAAGCAAGGACCCCCGCCAACAAAGTACAACATGTACATCGGAAATACAACCCAATCGTTCCAAATCAACTTTTTATGCCTAGACCTCGACCTCAACCAAAGAAAAAACATAGACTTGACTTTGGCTATGACATTAACCACTTTCGCCTCTTTGGATCTAAATACTTTATTATTCCGAGCATTCCAAATGACCCAAAGCGTGATCAGAATTATACCTTGAATAATCTTCTTCTCATCTTTATTCTTCCTTTCGTTAGCCAATAGAAGGAGGTCCTTAATGTCGAAGGTGTAAATTGGCCCAATCTTGCACCAAGAACCAATGGAAGTCCAAACACCAAAGGAGAAGCCACAACCAGTGAAAATGTGCATTAAAGACTCTTCATCAACCTCACAAAGGGTATAAACCGGATCTTCTATAAAAATATGTCGTCGCCGAAGAGCAACTCTAGTAGGAATCCGATCCATTTGAAGACACCAAATAAATATTTTGACCTTTAAAGGTACCCAAGCAATCCAATTCATTTGATACATACTCTGCAAGTTCCGGTCCTGAATGATCAATTTCTTTAAGCTGGCAACAGTGAACTGACCATCCGAACTACCTTCCCATCTCCATTGATCTGTATTGCTTGAAACCTGCACATTTAATAAGGAGTTCCGCAGCTGCGTGAACTCTACGAATTCAGCATCAGACTCTAAAGTCCGAGACCACCTGCAATTGAAAACAGCCTCGGCATCATTCAAGGCATCTACAACCTTTATCTTTTTATCCACTGCGACCCGAAAGAGATTAGGGAAAGACTCTTTCAAAGGCGCATCACCATGCCATCTATCAATCCAAAAACGAGTAGACTTCCCATCTCCCAACACCGCTTTGAAGTGCGCAGTAAAAAAAATGAGATCGAATCGACACTTTATTAACAGTGACAGCCAAGGCCTTCCAACATCCAGATGAATATTGATTAAAGGGAAGAGTTTCCCAATTGTTATAATTGCCATGGCATTCATCGATAACTCTATGCCATAAAAAGTCCGATTGATTCTTGTACCTCCATGCCCACTTCACAAGGAGAGCTAAGTTAACATTGACTAACCTCGAGACACCCAAACCACCATCCTTCTTAGTTCTCGCAACCATATCCGAAGAAACCCAATGCATTTTTTTAACTTCATCATCACCCGTCCACAAAAACCTTTTCATCAATGTTTCAATATTATCTAGCACTTTCACCGGCGCTTTATATAAAGACAAATAATATATCGGTAAACTAGAGAGCACCGATTTAATAAGAATAAGACGGCCACCAATCGATACTAGAGACTAAAACGGGCAAATCTAACGCCCTAAGTTTTGAGGATATCTTCTTGAATACTTCAAAAAAAATTTAATAGACAATCCAGAAAAATGCTTCTTTCATAACGCATAATGATAGGTCCCAATCAATTAAATAAATCTTCAATATAAATTAAGAACATTTCAAAAAGATAATGGTTAGGGGAAACAAAAGACCGACATGAAACATAACTCAAGTACAATATTACACAAATAAACAACACAATGTATGCTCCCATCCAAATAAGCAAACCGGAAAGAAAGTTTCCTTCGCTACATGAGACAACCATTCACCTAAATATGAACAAAAAGAAAAACCCATTAGTTTAAGATAAGTAAGGACACGTACAACCATATAGTAATAATCATATGCTCGAAAAATACTAAAAACGTTTACCAGGATCCCTTTGAAACCAAACATAGGTGATTCCAGTGTGGCCTTCCTGCATGAACCAAATGTTAGTGACTTAGTACGTCTAAGGGATGCGTAGAACATGTAGAAATCTGGGTTCATTCTAGACTCACCTTATGAAGAAAAGAAAATAACATGTACATGGAATATCTACTTGTTGCTTCCATTAGAGTTGATGGTAAAGATGGTTTGAACCACGGTTAGAACAAAAAGGATGATTCCAGCAACTAGAGCAATCATAATCCATGGACTACTAAAGTATGTCCTCCTCAACCATGCTATCTTTTTAGGCCAATAACCATTGCAGTACTCATTGAGCGTTTTCCATTGCTCGTCGTAGTAGAAATCTACACATGCAACTTGTTTGCATATGCCGTTGATCATATTAGCAGCTTCTTCATTTGAACCCATATAGTTGACAAAGACTCCAGAGCGTATCAACTTGGCAACATCTTCTTGAGTGTCAACTAGCATATCCATGGCATAAGCATATGATGTAATATAATTATGAGTTTGTTTCAACTGCTGCTCGTATGCAACGAGATTCCTTAAAATTGACTCAGTGCAATCAGCAACACATAATATTGGCATTGTAAGAGTAGGTTTGCTCCAAGACCCAAAAAAACGCGAGAGCCTATGGAATTTCACTTCCATCCCCATCATCCACGTTGGATCTTGGTTTGGTTTGAAGTTCACCCCTGCTCTGTCTAGGTCTACCGCCGAATGAATTATTGAGCTGAAGGAATCTGTTGGAGTAAAATTAGTTTGAGGCTTGTAACATTGATGTAGAAGGCTAAGAATATGAGTGGCATTAGTAATGGAAACATTGTCAATATTTATATCTGATTCAAAGATATTGAGGAAAGATAGAATTCCGTATAAAAGTTCAACAAGAGAGGTGTCTGGCTCAAACCTCAAAATAGTGCACTGAAATAATTCATCAAGAATAAAGAAAGGGATCTGATTTTCTAGCAACACCAAGTCATAAACTATAGTTACCGCTAGTAACATGTTTCCCGAATATGATTGATTATCAGATTCCCAAATCTTGTGAACGAATCCAAGTATGAAACAAGCATCCATAACCATCATATGAGCGATTTCTGCATCACTATAGGTCTTGGTCCAAATATAACATGCCTTGATTTGGTCAATTGAAGAGTACACCTTCGTCACACATAAATTCAATATTTCATCTAGTGGGGATTTGGTACGGCGTATTAGATTAATCAAATAAATTATTTTCTGTTTTTCAAATGCTTGCACATTCTCATCTTCTCTGTGCAGAGGCCCAATAGAGACCATTTGAGGGTTGAAAGAACTTGGGCTGAGATCTCGTAGTGTGCGAGGTGCCATTTGAATTGAGGGCGAAAACATGTTCGTGTCGTTTTCTTCAACTTTTACATAATCAAGAAGACTTTGCACCGTATCTTGAATCATGCCTGCATCTCCAAGCTCCAAATCTCCGTTTTCCATAGTCAATGTTCTCTCCTCTACATCTATCAGCTAGACCAAGACTAAAGGGTAAAAGAGTATGTATGAGTAAGAACCCAAGCTATATTATAATTTTTCATTTATTGAAAGAAAAAACAACCTCACCATAAAGTGAGAACATCACATTACTTGAGTTTATTCCTATGAATTAGCCATACGCCCATACAGATATGCCATCCTTTTTCTATTGTACTCACTTCAAATCAAATAAGACATGGTCTATCTATGTGCTGAGCTTTTAACTGATAAAGCCTTTCGTATAAAGTAAATTACTCCCACCTTGGTGCTCGACACAATCTCTAAATAAATATCACGAGCAACCAACCAACCAACTTGAAGAAACACCTGTTGAGATTTAATAGAGAGAATTTGCATAAGATACATGTTAAAATATATTAAGTATAATTCAATTACTATCTTATGATTATTTGTTATCTCATGTTGGGCTCTAGTGTTTGGCAGGAAGTGTTGATGGGCTACTTTGAACTTGGGCTTAAGTTTACTTATGGTTTACGGCTATGGGCTTATCTTTGGTCTGGCCCATCCCGTGTGTAGCTGGCAACTTGTTTCGAGGTGAAATGTTGATCGTTGGATTGGTTTAATTCTGGCCATTGGATTGCCAGCTGGAGAAGGTTCCAGAGCATGATATATAAACCTTTTCTCTCTCTGTATTACGTACACTCGTCTCATTTTTCTTGTTTTTGTTGAGTCTGTATCCTCTCTGTAGTTAGGGTTTCAGTCTTCGTCTTCATCAGTGATTATCTTTAATCACTGTAAGTCTGTATTAGTTTGTTATCGTTTTCCTTAATGTTTGTATCTACTGGTCTAACTAATCAGTAGATATAAGCAAAGTATTGTATTGTTTCATTTAGGGTTCTTCTATTGTTGAACCCTAGGGTATTGGGGGGAAAGTTTTCTGGGTTGGTTTAAATAAGATTTTGTCACCGTTTTGTCGCTATCTTTGTTGTTCTTGATTTAGAGTTTGTGTTGGCACTGTTGTTGGTTTGTATTTGTCTATTGGAACCCTAAAATTCTACATGGTATCAGAGCTGTAAGGCTCTTGATCTGGTCTTGGTTTTCTTGTATAAGTCTTCCGCTGGTCTTGCTGTGTATGTTAGGGATCTGATCTTTGTAGATCTGGTCTTTGACTCTCTCTGGTTTGATAGATCTTATCTGATCTTGTAGATCTGGTCTATCACCACTTCTTGTCTGTTATTTGTGATTGTATTGCAGGGTTTGTTTGTGGTCAACTATTGTTGGCTTGGTTGATCTTTGTGGAGCTGTTGGAAGTGGATGTTTAAAGCTACAGTTGCTCCCATAACTCAACACCCTAAGTGAAGGTGTTGGTTGTGGGTTGGCGAAACCCTAACTTGGGTTCCCCCTCATTGTGAGATCGTTCCTTCTTTTTTGTTTCTTGTTGAGTCTAGTGGCACTGACCGGGTTAGGTGGACCGGTATTGGCCAAACTAGTTGGTATCTTGTTCTGTTTTGATTGTTCTTGGTCTTGTGTCTTTGTCTTCTTTGTATACGTATATAGTATATTAGTTAATAAAGGGCTTCTGTGCTAAGAACTGCGTGGGCACCTTTTGAGTGATGAACCCATGATCTGTAGCACTGACACAGTTTCGCCCTATTAGGTTCTTGATTGAGATAGCTACTGCTGTCTTCTGTCTTGCTGTTTGTTACTATTGTGTGGTTGATTATTGTCTTGTTGTGGTTGTGTTTCATTGATCATGGGAGATGTTGTTGATCCCAATGAGGGAGGTAGAGGGGTCCTAATCAAGGACCTGATCCAACATTGGTCAGTAAACTTGACATTAGTGATCCCTTGTACCTTCATCCGAGTG
This sequence comes from Ambrosia x helenae, assembly GCA_030844895.1. Lineage (NCBI taxonomy): Eukaryota > Viridiplantae > Streptophyta > Magnoliopsida > Asterales > Asteraceae > Ambrosia > Ambrosia x helenae. Next base: position 17,930,306 of record CM061229.1, on the reverse strand, counting down.
ATACTTCTAGTCTAACTATAATCAGTATTAAACTAAAAGGTACTGAAAATTATGCTGTCTGGTCTAACTCTATGAAATTGGCTTTGCAAGCCAAAAATAAAATGGGATTTATAGATGGGTCCTGTGTTAAGTCTGTTGATGATAATGTCCTAGCAAGTCAATGGGATAGGTGTAATTCAGTTGTATTGTCTTGGTTGATTAATTCTGTGTGTGAAGAATTATATCTTGGTCAAGTGTTCTCCAAGTATGCTAGGGATGTCTGGTTGGACCTTAGGGAAACTTATGATAGAGTTGATGGATGTGTTATGTTTAACTTGCATCAGAAAATTAATAGTTTGTCTCAAAATGGTAGTTCAGTTGCTGAATACTACCATAAGTTGAACACAATGTGGAAGCAGTTTGACTCTATAGTCCAGCTTCCCATGTGTACTTGTCAAGCCTCAAAGGAATTTAATGATTTTAATTCACTGATTAAACTCATGCAGTTCCTTATGGGTCTTGATGAAATATATCAACCAGTCAGGACAACTTTACTCACTAGTGATCCACTGCCCTCAGTAAAGACAGCCTTTGATGTGGTCTCTAGGGAGGAATCCCATAGAGGCACAAGCAGTGGGTCAAAAGGGACTAATGTTGCTTTTGTTGCTAAGTCAAATCAAGTTAATGATAATAGGAGAAGGTTCAACAATAATAACAGAGGACCTAATCCTAATCTTAAGTGCACACATTGTAACATGATTGGTCACACTATTGATAGATGTTTTGAGATTGTGGGGTATCCCCCTGGTTTTAAAAAGAAACCCTTTAATCAGACAAATAAAACTGTTAACAATAATAGTTTTGGTAACAATAAAGCTAATATGACCAATAACAATGTGTGTGCTAATGTTGCATCTAGTTCTAGTGCTGGTTCACCTTTTACATCTGAACAGATTTCAAAGCTGATGAGTTTGATTAGTGAGAAATCAGGAGGAGACCCTCAATGTTCTAATGTTGGAGGTGAGTCAGTTGTATTTAGTGGTTTTTCCAGTCTATCTGTATTAAACAAACTGTCTAAGGTGTTTAAAAACTTTTCTAGTTGTTCAAATATGTTAAAGTTTGCTTTATTTCTTGGTTGGTTAATGGATTCTGGGGCCAACCATCACATGATAGGGAATGATAAACACCTAATCAATTGGATTGATGTGTCTAAGTATAATGTTGAAGTTAAACATCCAAATGGTACAAATGCTAGAGTAACTAAGATTGGAGATGTTAAACTAGCTGAGGGTGTTGTCTTAAAAGATGTGTTTTATATACCTGATTATTGTGTCAATTTGATCTCTGTGTATAAACTGGCTAAGGATAATAAGCTAGATGTTTTGTTTAATGAGCATGCTTGTTCTGTCCAGGATTCCAACTCAAAGAGAATCCTGGTGACTGGTAGACAACAAGAAGGTTTATACTTTGTTGGTGATAATGTGAGTTTTAGTAGTGTTTGTTTTAACAGTGTTAGTGATCATAGTTTATGGCATAGTAGACTAGGGCACCCTTCTAGTCAAGTTCTTGCTGTGTTAAAAGATACACTTAACATTGGTGTGTCAGAGTCACAGCCTTGTGATGTGTGTCACAAGGCTAAACAAGTTAGGGTACCATTCCCTATTAGTGACCACAAATCAACAAATGTAGGAGATCTTGTGCATCTTGATGTCTGGGGTCCTTACAAGGTCACTAGTTGTGAAGGGTACAAGTATTTTTTAACTGTTGTGGATGATTATTCAAGGTCTGTGTGGGTTTACCTTTTGAAAAACAAAAGTGAAGTGTTTGAAAATCTTGTTAGTTTTTATGAGTTAATAAAAACACAGTTTCAAAAAGGTGTTAAAATATTTAGGAGTGATAACGGTACTGAATTCATAAATAAGCAAATGAATGAGTTCTGTAATAAGAGAGGGATTCTCCATCAAACCACCTGTGTTTATACTCCACAACAGAATGGTGTTGTGGAGAGAAAACACAGGCATCTTTTAAACACGGCAAGAGCATTGTTATTTCAAAGTGGTGTTCCACTTAGGTTTTGGTCTGATTGTATTCTTACTGCTGCATATCTTATTAACAGGCTCCCCTCATCCGTCCTAGGTGGTAAGTGTCCGTATGAGTTGATTCATGGGTTCCCCCCAAAGTTAAGTCATTTAAGAAACTTCGGATGTCTATGTTTTGAAACTGTCTTTAATGATCCGGATAAACTTTGTAGTAGAGCAAATAAGTGTGTGTTGTTAGGTTATTCTTTTCTAAAAAAGGGGTATAAAATCCTATGTCTTGAAACAAAACAAACTGTTTTTTTCCAGGGACGTCAAATTTTATGAAAACATTTTCCCGTTTAAAACTGAGTTTAAAGAAAGTGGTTTTAATAATGTTCATCATTTAAATTTTTTCGATTGTTTTGAAAATGAAGTTTCTGAAAATGGCTTAGGTAGTGAAGGTAACACACGTCTTCCCGATGATGAAGGGGGGACCGGTAGAGCTCACGACTCTTCACCTGGGGGTCGATTAGATGACTCTCCCAGGGCTGCCAGAGAGGTAGACCATGAAGATGGTCAGCCACCTGGTAGTACAGCAGGTAGAGGGACTAATCCCTCTGGGTTGGAAGAGTTGAATGATGAGACCATATCCTCTGAGGGAAATAAGACTACTAGTCTTAGACAGTCAAGTAGAGAGACTGTTTTGCCTAAGAGGTTTAGTGATTTTATTCTAGATAATAAGGTGAAGTATGGTATAGATAAGAGTGTAAACTACTCTAATTTGTCTTGTGAAAATTTGTTCTTTGTTTCAAATGTCAACAAAGTTTCTGAACCTACATCTTACTATGAGGCTTCAAAAGATCCGAAATGGGTTGAAGCTATGAATAGTGAGATGGAGGCCTTATACCGGAACAAAACTTGGGTTGTTACCGACTTGCCCCCTAATAGGAAGGCTATAGGGTGCAAGTGGGTTTACAAGGTCAAGTATAAGTCCGATGGACAAGTTGAGAGGTATAAGGCCCGGCTCGTTGCTAAAGGTTACAATCAACGAGAAGGTATAGATTTTGGAGAAACTTTTTCTCCGGTTGTCAAAATGGTTACCGTTCGGTGTGTTATTAGTTTAGCCGTTCAGAACGGTTGGTGTCTGTTTCAGTTGGATATTAATAATGCGTTTTTGTATGGGTCTATAACTGAGGATGTGTATATGACACTTCCTGAGGGTTATTCGTCTAATAACGAGTCAAAGGTTTGTAAACTTGTTAAGTCGTTGTATGGGCTGAAACAGGCTCCTAGGAAATGGAATGAGAAACTTGTAGAAGTTCTTATTAAGATAGGCTTTGTTCAGAGTAAGTGTGATTACTCGTTGTTTGTAAAATCTGATAAAGATGTTTTTATAGTCTTATTAGTATATGTCGATGATATTGTTGTTACTGGTAATAGTGAGGTCGAAATTAATAAAGTAAAGACTTTCCTAAAAGAGAGTTTTCAAATAAAAGACCTTGGAAAGTTGAAATATTTTTTGGGTATTGAAGTTTTATACTCGGATGATTCGGTTTGTTTAAATCAACGTAAATATTGTCTTGATTTGTTAACAGAGTTTGGTTATTTAGGTTGTAAACCGGTTAGCATTCCTATAGAGCAAAATTACATTTTGTCTATGAAAAGTGCTAAGTTTGAGAAATATATAGAAGATATCACTGGTTTTCAGAAACTGGTTGGTAAGCTTATATATCTTTCTCTTACTAGACCGGATATAAGTTATACCGTTCAATTTTTAAGTCAATTCATGCACAAGCCAACAGAGGCTATTGTGCAGATTGCATTCAGGTTGTTACGGTATCTTAAGTCTTCTCCTGGGAAGGGTTTGATGTTTAAAAAGTCAGACAACTTTGTGTTGTCTGCTTTTTCAGATGCAGACTGGGCGAAGTGTTTGCAAACCCGTAAGTCAGTCACTGGGTATTGTGTGTTCTTAGGGTCTAATCTGGTGTCTTGGAAAAGTAAAAAACAAAGTGTGGTGTCTCGGTCTAGTGCTGAGGCTGAGTATCGGGCTCTTTGTTCTACGACTTGTGAAATGGTTTGGTTATCTAATGTCTTAAGTGAATTGGGTATTAAGTCTAGGCTGCCATTGAACTTGTATTGTGACAGTAAATCAGCTATATCAATAGCTGAGAATCCGGTGTTTCATGAGAAAACGAAACACTTTGAATTGGATCTTCATTTCCTGCGTGAAAAGGTTAGTAATAATTTTGTAAAGATTATAAAGGTTGATTCAGCCCAGCAAGTTGCTGATATATTTACAAAAGGGTTATATGGGTCACAACATGATAATATGTGTAAGTGTTTAGGCTTAACAGACATGTTTAGTAATTGAATTAAGGGGGGATGTTAAAATATATTAAGTATAATTCAATTACTATCTTATGATTATTTGTTATCTCATGTTGGGCTCTAGTGTTTGGCAGGAAGTGTTGATGGGCTACTTTGAACTTGGGCTTAAGTTTACTTATGGTTTACGGCTATGGGCTTATCTTTGGTCTGGCCCATCCCGTGTGTAGCTGGCAACTTGTTTCGAGGTGAAATGTTGATCGTTGGATTGGTTTAATTCTGGCCATTGGATTGCCAGCTGGAGAAGGTTCCAGAGCATGATATATAAACCTTTTCTCTCTCTGTATTACGTACACTCGTCTCATTTTTCTTGTTTTTGTTGAGTCTGTATCCTCTCTGTAGTTAGGGTTTCAGTCTTCGTCTTCATCAGTGATTATCTTTAATCACTGTAAGTCTGTATTAGTTTGTTATCGTTTTCCTTAATGTTTGTATCTACTGGTCTAACTAATCAGTAGATATAAGCAAAGTATTGTATTGTTTCATTTAGGGTTCTTCTATTGTTGAACCCTAGGGTATTGGGGGGAAAGTTTTCTGGGTTGGTTTAAATAAGATTTTGTCACCGTTTTGTCGCTATCTTTGTTGTTCTTGATTTAGAGTTTGTGTTGGCACTGTTGTTGGTTTGTATTTGTCTATTGGAACCCTAAAATTCTACAATACATCAATTATAAATGAATAGGTTTGGTCCTATTTATACATAGTGAAAGGGTGTGATACCCTTTGATGAACCGACGTGTTGGTTCACTAACTAACTGCCATATAACAAACTAATATAATACTTAGGATATACACTAATAACCCATACTTAGAATAATATCAAATATTATGTCTAACATTCTCCCCCTAATTTTGATTTATCCTTTCTTGCTCCATAGTAGGGTTGATCTCTTCTTCATGCATGCGAATGGAGTCTTTCTTGTTCTTTGCTTTCTTCGTGCTTCATAGTAGCCATAACTTTCTTCATCGTTGTTGTTGACATCTTATCTTATTAAATTTCACTTGCAATGTTGTCAACCGATGTTATTGCTTCTTTCCCAATTTCTTTCTTGCTTGTTACTTTCTTTAACTTTGCTAAGTTCCTTGATGTTTTGAAGCAAAGGTATTCTTTCTTGATTTGCCACACAGGTCAATTTTGCCACGAAGGTTTAGCTTGCCACGAAGGTCTAATTCGCCACAAAGGTCTAACTTGCCACAAAGGTCTAACATTTTCTTGCTATACTCAACGAGTCACGAAGTCTCGGAGTCACTTGCTATTTCTCAACGAACCAAAAGTTCGGAGTCACTTGCTAATTATTTTCTCGACGAACCACAACAGGGGTTCGGAGTATCTTGCTATACGAATCGTTGTGATTCGATTTGACTTGTTATATGGAATGTTTAATAGTATTGATTTTTCTTTTAAAAAAATCAAAAATTTATTTGATTTTGTTTTCTCTTAACAAATCAAAAATATATTCCACAAAAAATCTAATCTGCTTAGACTTTCTAATAAACAAAAGATGTATTTTCCGAGACAATACTTTCTTTGACTTTACAAAAGTCAATCTTCTTCAAACAAACTTTCTGCCAACAACCAAATTTCCTGTCCTTTTTTTCTCTTTTTCTTTCTGATTCCGAAGTGAAAACGAAGAACAATATTCGATTCGTTTGCACACACTCTTAAACAATTGAATGCTTTATCAAATCGTTTCCTTTCGATCGAATACTTTTCTTTTAAACAAACTTACTTTTGTTTTTTTTTCGGAATCTTAATCCACTGCCTTAGATTTGAAACTCGTTTACGAAATCAGATTGTTTACTGATATGAACGTTCGGATAAAACGTTTTACAGAAACATTTCGTTTTTTTTATATTCAAACTTTCGCAGCCTTTTTCTTTCTTTTCAAAAACAGAGTATATAAAAACTTTGATCCTTTTGTTTGGATTAAGTTTATATTGTATCCGATTCGTTCTAAGATGTAAAGGGAGGGAATGAATAACCGTTTGAAAAACGAATCAATCGCTTCTAACTTCTTTTCTGTTTATCTGGTGTCACGCCGGAAAGTTCTGATTTGGCCAGAACTTCTCTCCGGTTTATTTCTTTCTTCAATTAACGGTTATAATCTTCAAATAACGATCTTACTTATCGTCTGGGTTGGCCAAAACTATACTATGTCTCGGTATACAACGTTTTTGGGTAGTCTCTGTTTTCTTTCGGAAAACAGGGGATGAAACCTTTCTGTGATTCTCTCTTCTTTCACTGTTATGGATCGATGATACCAAGGCTCTGATGCCATGTTGAGATTTAATAGAGAGAATTTACAGAAACATGCTATATTATAATTGAATCATCCAAATACAAATGAAGGGGTATGGGGTTATTTATAGGCAGTGAATGGGTATGATACCCTTTAGTGAACCGACACAATGGTTCAGTTTAACCGCCATAACCGCCACTACTATATATTATACAACAATAATACATTCTAAATAATCTAACTTAGGATAATCAAATATTATGTCCAACAACACCAACTCAATAACACTCGACTAATAGTAATGCTAATAGTAATGAATGGACAAATACGAAGAGATTATATTGATATGTTTGAGCATCATTAAAAGGATAATATTTCGAGCAATCTTCCTAACAAAACTTAGAGTAGTATAGTGTGTGTGTGTGTGTGTGTGTTTTGTTGTGTGAGAAGTCGACCCCTTTCTTTATAGAATGAATGGATATTTATAGCATGCATGGGTCGGCCTCATGTGCTGGTAATGATTGATAGCTCATTGGCGCGGGCCCCACAGGTGAGGCTGTTGAGGAATTGTTGTTGTTCTTCTCTTTTCTTCTCTGATTGGTCGGACGTGCTCCCACTCGCCCATTCTGTCCTTGCTGATGGCAGGAGATCATGGAGCAGGGAATGAACGTTTGTGATTTGCCAGACGTCCTTTTCATCCTTTCCATGCAGCTTTCACGTACTAGGTGTCGCGCGAGGTCTACAAAAGGTTCCACTGAATGTTCCTTCAATGTTTTCTCGTGCATAAGTCATTATGCGGGAGACGTGATGCGCACGCGCGTACCTATACATATCTCGTCAAGTCCTCCAGTCTATTGTCTTTTGTGCTTGCTCAAGGGGCGATATACTTCTTGTGGTGTAGTGTTTTTTGGTTATTTTGTGCGGGCAGCGGTTGATGCGGCTGTTAATAATAAATGTGTGCCACATTTTCTTTTTCATGCGTGCGAAGTGACGTTTTGAGCAGTCGAAATGTCCTTGTCAATTACGTTTATCAGAGGAGGCGGTACGATTTTATCTCTCTTTCACGTGGCACATGCTTATTAGCTGAGTGTGCGGCTTACGTACTCAGGTTTCGAGGGGCATTCATTGCCCTCCCTATAAAAGGTGGAAGAGCCCTTGGTTTTCAATTTTACTTATCTCCAGCTCACTTCCCTCTTACCTAACCTTTCTTTTCTTCTGAGAGAAATTGTTCTCCGCTGTTTGCACTTCAATGGCTTCTTCCTCAGATTTCACCGGCAAAAAGCAAAAGGGGAAAAATAAGGAGATGAAGGAGAAAAGCAATGCCCAACTTGCCGGCGAGGTTACCGCAGATTGGACGGATGTCGAGTTCAATCACTTTTGTGATCATTATGACACCATGCCTGCATATGAGCCTACAATACCTAGCCCAGGGGAGGTTATTACGAAGCTTCTCGTGGGTAAGATAGGTTTGTACCAGACGTACTTTACTATTTGTAACTTTCGGCTTCCTGTCACCAATTTTTTTTACGGTGATTCTCGATCATTACCACCTGCATGTCAGTCAGGTGCACCCAGGTGGCATGAGCAAAATCTGCTAGTTTGAATTTTGTTGCAAAGCTTAGGGGATTGAATCGACTATCGAGCGGTTTAATGTATTTTATGTTTTGAAGAGAGTAAATTGCACGGATGGTCACCCTGGTTTCCCAAATTTAAAGCATGCTTCTTAACTTTTCAAAATTACATATATGGGATATGTGCTTTGTTTTTTGTTGCATCAATGGTCCCTGACTTAGATAGAGGTTAAGTCCATATAAAATTACTATATTACCCCTTTTTATGAAAAATGTATTATAAACTCTCTCTATGATTGCTCTCTCAGTCCCCAACCACCACCACCACCTTTCCCCAACCACCACCACCTTTCAACCAAACCCTCCACCACAACCACCATCAATCAAATTGATTACCTAAACAACCATGATTCAATCAACGAAGTGTAAAAATAGATGTTTTAATGGAAGGAACAGAGGTGTAAAAATAGAACAAAACTAAAAAAATAGTCTGAAACTACCAACATTTCCTTTACCACAAAAATAAAAGCAAATCATCAGTTTCAAATCAAGTAAAAAATAATAAACCTATATCAAACACAATAAATAGAAAAGGAAACTAAACCGTAGCTTCTTTTTGAATCCAGGAAGCTTATTTGGATAATATTCTTATTTCTTAACAGCCCCAAATCATCAGTTTCAAATCAAGACTGAAACAGCCCAGTTACCTGATGATCTGAAACAGCCCCAAATCATAACAACGAAGATAGTGTTGACAGTCGTCTTCAACCATAACTTCTGCAATTTCTAAATGATCTGAAACATCCCCAAATCGATCTGAAACCCAGTTATGTGATGATGTCGTGGACGACTTGGGTGACGGATTTAGAGCTAGACATGATGGTGACGGGTGGTGGACGATGGTTTTTTACATTGGGGATGAAGAAGAATGTGGTTGGATGATGATGGAGGTGGACGGTGGTAGGAGGTGGTGGTTAATGATTATGGTTGGGTTGATGACGAAGAAGAGGTAGGGTTAAGAAGGGGTGATAGTTGATTATTTAATTTATTTATATTTTTTATATAGTGAGTATTTTGGACATTTTATATGACTTAACTAAAATTTTTAATGAAGTTAACTGGTAATACATACACATACAAACATACATACATGTTTGCAATTTTGTCGATGCATGCATAATTAACCTTGGAGAGAAATACATACCACATCCGCTTAAAGACGCATATACATAGAGACACAAAAATACGTACACACACATACATACATATATATATATATATAAGTGAAAACTTTTTTTATATATTATTATTATTATTATTTATCAATCATTAATAATAAAAATAAAATTTGTGTATTTTATAATATATCCTAATTTTATATAAACAACTAGGATTTTATTACCCTGCGTTTCGCGGCGGAAGCTCATGTTACGTTGAGGATTTGGTGGACGTTAAAGATCGTGCGTCGTTGTGGGAGCTCCTGTTGCGTGGATGGTTTTGTGGACATAAAAGATAATATTAAGTGACTGTGATTCTCGTGTGGGCTTCAAAAAAATACTCACGGCTAAAAGCTAAAAGTTTGGTGGTCAAAGTTTGAAATCCTAAAAGCTAAAAGTTTGGTCAAAGTGCAATGCAAGTTTAAATAAGTTCGATGGTCAAAGTTTGAAATCCTAAAAGCTAAAAGTTTGATGGTCAAAGTTTTAAATCCTAAAAGCTAAAAGTTTGGTGGTCTAAGTTTGGTGGTCAAATTAGAAGAAAATAAAGTTAAGCTAAAAGTTAGTGAACAAAGTTTTAAATCCTAAAAGCTAAAAGTTTGGTGGTTAAATTGAAAGAAAATAAAGTTAACTTAAAAGTTAGTGACAAAAAATAAAGATAAACTAAAAGTTAGTGGCCAATATATATATATATATATATATATATATATATATATATATTAAAAGAACGACACTGTAGAAGTGTGTAGAAGTGTCGTTCTTTTAATAGATACTATAATAATGAATATAGTTCCGTACGGAAAATGCGGTATCGATACCTGGTATTATTTTGAAATGCAGGCAAGTATTGTTGGGACGACATGGGCTGATCAATTTAGACGACACATATCGTCCCGGTATAGTCATTTTCTTGTAGAGAAAACTTTCTTTTTTAACCAAAAGATTCAAAACTATAAATGCATGGAACTAGACTAAAACCTACATGGCTTCAACAGTTGCAATCAAATTTAATTAGCTTCAAGAAATTAAAACATAAGTTTAGTTTACCAACTTACCAGACCTTAAAATCGAGTTGCAAAAGAGGGAATAGGGTGGTCGTATAATATGTATCTCTGTTGAAGGTGTAAGAGATACAATAGTCAATGGCTATTAATCAGCTTATTTATTATGCAAACTTAATTTTGTTGGTGAAAGAGATACAATAGTCAATGGCTATTGATCAGCGTATTTATTATGCAAACTTAATTTTGATTACAAAATTTACATAGTGTTAAACATGTTTCAATATTCTTTTAATTCTTTTATTGATCGTTTATCTTGCATTATAATTTTCTATTTTTATTAATAAACTAATGTACTAGTTGCCTATCAAAATTTAGGATATATGTTTTCTATCTATTTTACAACTTGATTCTTAAATTTTAAGTAGTATGAATATGATTGTATAAGGTACAAGACATATATTAGTAAATGGAAAATGTAAAATCATCTATAATCTATAACTTATAATAAAGGAATTAAATATTGATGAGGTGACATTCAATGGAGGCTTAAAAAAGTCATTTTAATGACATGTCATTCAAGGTGACATTCTCCTGCTTGAGTGTGCCATGAGTCATGTCATGTGGCAAATTAAAAATAAATAAATAATAATATAAAACCCAATCTACTAAATTTAAATTGAGTTATTTTAGGGAAAAAAAATTAAAAAAAAATTTAAATTTTTCTCTCTTATTTTCCTCTCATAATTTTTAAACGCTAATATTTTTTATATATGATATTTTTAAAGAAAAAAGTTACACCAAATTAACGAGCGTTTTATTATATTTCCAACGAGTACCATAGTTCTATATAAAAAACGGAGAAAAAAAACAACTATTTTTTGTGGGGATTCGTTCATACAGGAAAAAAAACATATAGTGTTCAGGTTATTCATTAATAATGTTTTTTTCTTTTAAACCAGATTGTTATCTACTATGTTGAAATTCAGCTCAATCGCCATGCTTTCATTGGAATTTTACTCTTTTAAAGATACATAGGTATACTTCATTAAGAGAAGCTAGGAGAAAGAATCGCGTAACACTCCAACACATGGTGTCACCTTATAGCAAGGTTATTTATGTATTTATTTAATTACAAGGGTAATAATTAATACTATTAGTATTAGTATTATTAGAATTGTTATATTTTTCAACCCCGGGACGCTCCCGGGATAAAAGCTAGTGAACTATAACTAAAGAATTAACTTTATAATCATACACTTATTTTATTCAATAATGAATTTGTGTTTGTAAATTAAACCATAATAAAATATTGAATAAAATATTAATTTACTTGTATGATTTACATAAGTGTAGCTGTTTTTTACACCAGTGTAAAACCATCTTAAATATTATTTTTTTCATTTTTTTACGGAGGGGAATTAGCCGTTTTTACATCAGTATGTAAAAAAATCACATTTTACGTTGTAGTTCTCACGGTTCTCACAACTCAAACTGAATCTCAAAAGAACCGAATCCTATCAGTAAATATGTCTGGTAAACAATACATACACGTTACCTTTTCAACTTTACTCAATTTTCATTTATTTAAATAATAATTAAACTTTTAATCCTTATTTTAAACCAAGTACCCTTTATCTCGTTTATTTAAATAATACTTTAAAAAAACTACACAAAGAAAGCGAGCATGCTATTCTCTTTAATTTGAGTATAAGAAGTATTGCTATAGCTATTTTAATAAAAAAAAATTGGTATGTTACGTTATTAACATTGTCAAGAGAAGAGTAGTACAGAACCGTTCACCGAAACTGAAACGAAAAAGAACCGAAACCAACCGAATTAATCGAGCATCAGTTATCGATTTTTTATACACTCAGTTAACCGAACTGAACCGTTCATATTTTCAAACATTTCTAGCTTTTGTATCTCAATTTCATGTATTTATACATCAATTTCATGTATTTAAACATCCATTTCATGTATTTCCAAGCAAAAAAAAAAATTAACCCAAGTTTGGTTTGGTTATTAACAGAACCAAACTGAAAATCGACAATCCAACCAAATAAACCAAAAACTAATTGGTTAAGAAATTGATTAACCAATGAATTCAGTTTCAGTTGAGGTCAATAACCGAACAAAACCAAACCATTCACACCCGTTGTAGTGTCTATGTTTCCCGCTGTATTGCGCGGACACCTTTCTAGTATAGAAATTTATACCATGTATACGTAGTAATTATGTTAATTAATTAATTAGTTAATGTTGCTACAACAAATATGAGTCTAACGTTGGTTATGGGTCCAAGGAAGGGTAAAAGGGTTCCGATCTGCCTAACGCAGGTCGTGGTGCCCTCCTACGTTGCAAAACGTAGAAGAGGGTTCAAGATAATATTGTTTTGAGTGTTATGATTCTGGTTTGAGTAAGACTCAAAGCCAGAAGTGTTGTTATAAACCCAAGTATGACTTAGTGTGGAAGAGAGAGTCTACACACGTGCATGATCAAAAGGAATAGAAAAAATGTAAGTGAGAATAATCAGAAGGGTGTGTTCAGATCTGTAGAAGAGGGTTTGATTTATAGCAGGGGTATCTTCTTCTTTGTGAATGGATATTATCTTGAGTTGTGGTGCAACTTGAGGACATGCCACTTTAAGCCTAGAATGGCTTTGGACCTGCGGTCCGAATGTTGCAGCGTCTCCATGTGCCAGATATGGACAGCTGCTTGTGTTGAGTGAGGAAAAAGATGACAAGACAAGTCATCTTTTGATCAGTGTTTCTCTATCCCTTGAACCTTCGTACCTTTCAACTTTTTAAGTGTAGTTATATAATGTTATCGACCTATTTTGCTTTAGGCTACCCACGTCATCAGTTAATAACCCGTTTGAAAGCTTAAATAGATGCTAAATATGTTTATCAATTAATCAGATGCATTTGCACATTCAGATATACTACAACAAAACTTGTAAAAAAACCCTTGGTATACTATCTTAACTATGAACAATTTGAACATATTTGCGCATACCTCCTCCTTTATAATATAGTATAGATGTAGATTATTATCACATAATAATAATTCTCACATCTTTGTTTTATTAACTTTTTAATAAAACATAATATTATTATTCTACAATAATTTTTTTTTGTTGATAGAGAATTTCATTAAAATGAAATACGAAAGTTACATCCACAATAATAATAATAATAATAATAATAATAATAATAATAATAATAATAATAATAATAATAATGTCTTTCTCAATTTATTATTCTATAATAATAAAACACATGTTATAAAATATATATTTAACAATATATATTTATTACTTGTTTGTCCTCCAATATCGGACATACATTTCCAACAATTCTAACATGTGTCTTTTGCATTTGTTGTCACTCTAATATTTGTTAATATAAACTTAGAATTTGTGATTTTGACGAGTTAAATCATATAGACTTCCTAGGTTCGACCTTCGTTTTTATTTCATCTGTGCATACATCGACTCATCCCCTTCATAGCTCTAGCCTCTTTTGAATATGTTAAACTTCTAATATGTGTGTTGCATCTATTGACACTCTAATGTGTGTTATCTACGTAATTTTCATCTAATATGTGTTATGTAGTAGATGATTCATCAAACAATAAAGAACTGACAACTGATCCATTTCATTTCATTGGCAACATTAACTGGGCCCATTTTGGAACATATAAACCAGGGTATAAACCATCAAGGTTAGACCTTTAAATGGTCAATCACATAAATGATACATTACACAAGTAGTTGAATCAAATTCCAATTCCATCCGAACTTTATTCCATTATATGAAACGAACACTACTTTTGATTCACCCGGCTACTACCAATACATCATAATTAGTACAAAAACATTATTAATCACCAAAATTTACTAGCAAGGTTCTCGAGGGATATATGAGTACAAACAAGTAACAAATAAGTTTGAATAGAATTTTAACCACCTATCAAGAGTAAAACTTTTCCACCTTGCTCTATGCTTCATCTAGAGAAATGTTGTCACCTTAATCTTGTCTAGGAGCTTAGAAGTTCTGCCGTCCAGTCCATTGAATAGCTTCTGATTCCTACTCCCCCAAATTGACCACAATACCATTATCGTCACAGTTAGCATGGCCTTTCTCTCAAAGGCGGCGCTTTTAAGGGGCCAGGGTGTCCTCCCTGGTTTTACCGAAAATGCATTTCAAGCTCGGCCAATGTTTTCTCCACTTTTGGCTTACGTCTAGTTCACTCACCACTTTTAAGATTCTTTGACTGTGGATCGTGATAGGGCTATGGACGAAGCTTCTAACATCAGGGACACTTACAAAAAAAAATTCTAAAACCTTGGTAAGGGTGGGCGTTGTGGCTCTAGGGTACCCCTACCCGCTCAGCTACACCGGCCTAGGTGATGTGGGTAGGGGCTCTCGACTATGGTATTCGGGTGATACTACCTGAGGCGGGTGGTGGTGTTTGTGTGTGTAGGTGAGAGATAGAGAGATGGAGTAGTGGTAGTGTGTGTTTAAAATTGTAGGACACATAGTTTAGAGATGCACTCGTCACTCCCTAAAGTGTTTTGACGTAGTTTAGAGTGTAAGTGAGTTGACATGAGTAATTTGTGAAACCTAAGATACCTTAGGGTTGCATACTGCCCACGTAAGAAATAGCAAAGAAATTCAACAAGGTTGTTTATTTTATTTTATTATTACATAAATAAAAGTTGTTAAAAAAGCTATTTTCATACTTCGTAAATGTCAATACCCACCCACCACCTTAAGCAAGTCAATAGACATCCAGATTCCAGCTTCAAAGAGGGGTTGACGGAATATGTCTTACGTCAACACTGAAATAATATATATTTTAAAAAAGCACGAAAGTATTATTTTTTGAATATGTTATATCATTATAATCGTGTCAGACATTAATTACGTATATAAGTATGTTGTCATGTGTTACGTAGCATTTGAGTCATGTATAAAATGCCGTCAGATATGTGAAACACCACTCGCGTGTATTATTATCGTTCTTGTATGAATGATCAATAAACGCATGCTCTAGTGACGAAAATCAATGTGAGTTAGGTGCTATGTGATCTTGAAGATTTATGTGACATGTTCAAGCCATTAAAAAATATACCCCCTTTTTTTTTTCTTTTTTTTTTTGAACCGCAATCACTTTATATATATATATATATATATATATATATATATATATATATATATATATATATAGGATCCAATGTAGTAGTTTGTGTATATATATATATATATATATATATATATATATATCAAGATCCTCTACAAATGGTGTTTTTTGTGAGAAGTATAAAAAGAACTATGGTGATGACACGTGGCATTTTTTTTTTATTGAATGAGGGTATTAAGACCATGTGTAGTGGGGGGCTTTATATATAAAGCCACCCTTCCTGATTGGTCCACGTGGCTGCTAAGTCAGCATGGAGAGAGAAACTGAAAAAGGGGTGTAGTGGTAGGGGCTTTATAAATAAAGCCCCTGTTTCTGATTGGTTGATTTTTTTATTATTTTTTTTAATCTTTTAACTCAAAATAATTAAATAAAAGAAAAATAAATATGAAAAAATTACAAATAATATTAAAAACACACAACTAATATTAAAAAAAAAATTACAACTAATATTAAAAAAAAAAAGTTACACACTTCCTAAATTACTTATTTAAACATTACATATTCTTAAGTTACCTATTAAACACTAGAGAATTCCTAAATTACTTATTTAAACATTACATATTCCTAAATTACTTATTTAATCCTAATTTTCTCCACTATGGAGAGTAGTTGTCCCAGTCCTCGAGTGTGTAGTACTCGGGGGACACGGAACGTGAGCTATCCCGTCCATCGGATCTCGCATCCGAGGGGAAATAGCAGTACTCACGAGGAGGGGAAGGTCGGCTCCAGAGGCGTTCCTTATCCTCAATTTCCCTGAGGGCTTCCAAGTCCTCCTCAGTTGGGGTAGTCTCGTGGTAGGGGGTGGGGGTGGGGGTGGGGTGGGGATAGCAGCAGTCTGGTGGTGGGGGTGGGGTGGGGATAGTAGCAGTCTGGTGGTGGGGGTGGGGATAGCAGCAGCAATCCGGGGGGTGGGGGCCGACAACATTAGTCGGTCCATTTCACTAACAGCCAAGACATAATCCATGGCCCAGACCATTTCCTCATCCGTGAAGTCATCATCGGCTTCAGGAGGAGGAAAGGTTGGTTGTGCAGCAGCAGCAGGAGGAAGGGGATATAACCAATGTTGTGGAGGAGGAGGAAGAGGAGGTTATGCAGCAGTAGGAGGAGGAGAGGAGGTGAATGGTAGTCTCCGGGGGCGGCCCCGTCCCCGGACCCGGTGAGAGTACTGCCGGACATTAGACGGTCCGGCAGCTCCTGGTTGAAAACCGGCTATATTATTCATTGTTTTGAGGATGAGGAATTGGAGGTGTGACTGAAAAATCAGTTTTGGTGTTGTATTTATAGGGTTAGAAATATGACCGTTTGGGGGGAACGTTTGAAATTCAAAATTTGAAATTTAAACGTTTGGGGGGGGGGGGATTTTGAATTTCAAACAGTTTGAAACAGTAACCGTGTAAAATTCAAATGTTTGAATATAATTTTGTTATTATTATTATTATTATTATTATTATTATTATTATGTTTATTATTATTATTAAAAAAAGTTTGAATATTTGACCTTGCCACGTGGCAAGGTCTGATTGGGTGACATTTTATGTGTTGGGCGTTATTAATATAAAGCCCCAAACCAATTTTTGCATATAGTGCCCCCTGTAACGGTGTGGGGGGCGCTATTTTTAAAAAAAAGCCAAAATGGCGCCCCACTACGGGGGGTCTAAGGTAATATGATCAAGCATGAAATAAGGAAGTTATCATGTAATTAATCTAATGGAGTTTTTATAGGGATTTTTCATTAACCATAATTCAGAATTGAAACATGTTTTATCAACATATAATTCTCATATGCAGTTATAAAATACCATACAGATACACAGTGTTTTATAATCAACGTGTGGTGTTTTATATTCAATGCAGCAGTGTTTTATAATCAACCTATGGTGTTTTATATTCAAGGCAAACGTTTATTTTTTTTACATAACGTTTGGTGTTTTAATTATATTTATGTAAAGGATGTTGGTCATGCATGTTGTTTTATCAATCCCAACATTTAACTAACCGATACAATCAGCATTTAAAACACCATTCAGATGTGAATGTAACACAATTATTCCAAACATTAGAACACCAAATAACCAAGATGAAGATAAAACACATTGATATGAATAAAAAACCAAAACTCCAAAGAACATCATAAAAAAAGAATATACAGGTATGAATGGCTGACATCATGTGAAAAAACATCTATCAAAAACATATTTAAAACACATTCCAGTCATGAATCATAACGCAATCGTTGCAGATGTTAAAACACCATGACGCGAATGGTAACCCAAAGATTCCAGACGTTAAAACACCTTGACTCCATTCTTGTTTCTGTGAAAATCGTGATTACATAGAAGTTTAAAACTCGTACTTTTTTTCGATTTTCCTCATCTGATTTAGAAGTTTGATGATAAATTGTTTTGATGATTTAGTTTTTTATAAGAGAGAGAGAGTGGGGAGAGAGCATTAATTGCAGGAGTAAATGAGTGAGAGAGAGAGAGAGAAAGATTAGTTTCTTTATCTAAAAATGATCAATTACTCATTTACCCTTCCCCTTCATGTTTTTAAAAACAATATTTACAGTTTTGCCACTATTAAATCTTAACCATCCAAATAATCAATCTAATGGCCCAAAACTCTTCTTACACTTCTCACAAAACTTGTCCTTTGTACAGGATCCTAAACCTATATATATATAGGGTAAGGTTCCTGTAGGAAAATGTGTTTTTGTAGGAAGTGTAGGAAGTGTTTTTGGCCCTTAGATCTAGAAATGGATGGTTAAGATTAAACCATTAGTTTTAATTAAATTCAAGTTAATTATTGTAAAAGATGGGGTTAAATCTGTCCAATAAGTATTTTATTTGAGGGTTAATTTGGTATTGTTTTATTTTTAATTAAGTAAAGTCTATAAATCCTCCACCATCTTAGCTACTCTCTGTCTCTCTCCCTCCCTCTCTCTCTCTCTCTATTTCTAATATTTTGTTATAAAAATGTGTTTTATAGATGTTTATAAAACACTTTATTGTTATATGAGAAGAGTTTTTTGTATTCTTGGTTTATGGTATAAGAAGTGTTTTAATGTTATACACTTGTAACGTAAGAAGTGTTTTATTTCTGATATGTATTCTTGGTTTCTTTTATACAAAAATGTTTTTATAGATGTTTGTAAAACACTTTTTTTGTGATATGAGAAGAGTTTATGTATTCTTGGTTTCTGATATGAGAAGTGTTTTTAATGTTATACATTTGTAACATAAGAAGTGTTTTAATGTTATACACTTGTAACGTAAGAAGTGTTTTATTTCTGATATGTATTCTTGGTTTCTTTTATACAAAAGTGTTTTTTATAGATGTTTATAAAACACTTTATTGTTATATGAGAAGAGTTTTTATTTCTTGGTTTCTGGTATGAGAAGTGTTTTTAATGTTATACACTTGTAACATAAGAAGTGTTTTATTTCTGATATGTATTCTTAGTGTCTGTCATACAAAATAGAACTCAGTTTTTTTTTTTTTTTTTTTTTTTTGAGATTTCGATCTTGTAAAATCAAAATTACAATTACAGTCATGTGAATGATGAGATGAAGATAGAGTGCTAAAATTATGGGGGTTACTTAATTTAATAATTGATAATAAAGACTTAAAAGCCCTTAATCCCTAATTTTAATCCAATGGCTATTAATCTTTCCTACACTTCTCACACAAATCAATTTTCCTACCATATCCTCTACCTATATATATATATATATATAGTGGAAGGATAGGGAGAAAACCCTCCAAAATGAAAAAACTCTAGAAAACCATCAAAAAAAACCTACTTCCCGAGCTTTTTTTTTTTAAAAAAAATTAGGGCATGTAATATACATGTTTTTAAGTGTTTTGAGCCAAAAAAATCAAAAAAGCGCCGAAGGGTTTTTTTTTTAAAAAAAAAATAAGTTTTGCATCATAACATATGTTACCAGTGCAAAAATAAGCTAACATGTGTTATGATGCAAAACTTATTTTTTTTTTAAAAAAAAAACCCTTCGGCGCTTTTTTGATTTTTTTGGCTCAAAACACTTAAAAACATGTATATTACATGCCCTAATTTTTTTTAAAAAAAAAAAGCTCGGGAAGTAGGTTTTTTTAAGGGTTTTCTAGAGTTTTCTCATTATTTAGGGTTTTCTGTGGATCCATCCCCTATATATATATATATATATATATATATATATATATATAGGAACATGTTCAAATACAAAGTAATACAAATGTGCGAAGGATGCGAAGGCACTTTTGTACATGATAATTAAGTAATGATAATTACGTAATGTTTTCATGAACATACAAAAACATTACGTAATTATCATTACGTAATTATCATGTACAAAAGTGTCTTCGCATCCTTCGCACGTTTCTTTTACTTTGTAGAATAACCGCCCCCATATATATATATATATATATATATATATATATATAAAGAGCCGGCCAGAGACTAGAAAAAAACAAACACCAAGACGCCAAACACCAAAAACGCCACAGGAAAAGATTACAAAAGATCTACAACATCAAAATCTATTCATTTGTCCCAACACGGGTCCGGACAATTCGCTCGATGAGACATCCACGGAAACGAGTCATCTTTAATCTGGTCCACTGAAACCAAGACTGGAACGAAGACCCCCTCGAACACTTTCTTATTCCTTGCATACCAAATTCTCCAAACAGTAGCAATGACAACCGAGTAGACTATCTTTTTCCACTTCTTAGAGCCCGGGTTCTTGATAATCGCCTCGACCATATCAGTAAAGGAGTGAATATTATTCGGCCAAGAGATCCTCATCCACCTCAAAACCTTCCACCATATAGCTTTAGCCCATAAACAATTGACGAAAACGTGATCCACATCCTCCTCCGACAAGCCGCACCGAACAAACGTAGAATCAGCGATGTTATTAACTCCTCTTTTAAGCAGTTCCGACTTGGCTGCAATTCGCCCACACAACGCACGCCAGAGAAGAAAGGTACATTTAAGAGGAGCCCATGAAGACCAATTGAAGCTTGACCCGTTTGAGTGATTAAACAACCTTGCTGCAACATCCCACCTCAATTCCTTGACCGAAAATCCAGAAACTTCACCATTGCTCCAAACCCATTTATCCCTTTCCCCTTTAAACTGAAAGCCGACCAACCACTGCCTTAACTCCCCAAATTGGCGAATCTCGACATCTGAGTTAGGCTCCTTGATCCAATCCCAAGCCCAATTACCATTCGGTCTCCTCATATCCATAACAAACATGTTTTTAAATTTTGTCAGCTTGAACAAATCTGGAAAAAGCAACATTAAAGGGCTGTCGGCCAGCCATAAATCTTTCCAAAACCTAGTCATCGATCCATCACCACACACCACTTTCAACTTATTATGAATACTAATACCCAACTTGAAAAGTGTACTTTCAATGCTGCTAATATCCTTCCATAAGCCAGTGACCGCCTTCTTGATAGGAATTAGGTGTTTATCACTATTCGTCTTATGTATAGCCGACACCACCGACACCCACAACTGCTCGGGATTATTCTTGAATCTCCACCACCATTCTAGTTATCATAGCTATGTTGAAATCTTCTAAACCACCCACACCCACGCTGCCACGGGATTTAGGGCATAAGAATTTTTCCCATCGGATTTTATTGGTATTTCGGTTAGCACCCCAAACGAAGTCCCTCCTTATACTTTCGAGCTTCTTAATAACAATCTTAGGAGCTTGGAACAAAGACAAATAATATGATGGAAGGCTCCCTAAAACAGCCTTGGCTAAAGTGATTCGCCCAGCAAAAGAGAGGTGTTTGGCCTTCCAAACCGAAAGCTTGCTTTGGAACTTGTCAATCACCGGTCTCCAAAACTTGGCCCTTTTCATGTTTGCACCAATCGGGATTCCCAGGTAAGTAAATGGTAAGGAACCAGCCTTGCAATTAAGGATTTTCGCAAAATGGCACACTTCCTCTGCGTCAACTCCAACCCCGAAAAGGCGGCACTTCTTGTGATTAACCTTAAGTCCTGAAACAAGGAACAAACACCGAAGAAATCTGTTAAGGCTATTAACGTTATGGCTGCTCCATTCACCAATGAAAATGACATCGTTAGCGTAGGTGAGGTGCGAGAGATAAGGGCCGCCATTGGGAAGTTGCACTCCATGAAATAGACCCATATCAACAGCCCTTTTCAGAAAGGCGCTGACGTAAGCCTCTTGTAAATGTGAATTCACTGGTGGGTGACCCGTTGACTAAAACTGAACCCCTGCCAGATTTTAAGCAGCCTCTAATCCACTTCAACTATCGATCCGGAAAACCCATATACTCCACGACTTTGAGAAGGAATTTCCAGTTCAACGAATCATACGCCTTGCAGAAATCCACTTTAAATACGAGCAGCTTGGTTTTACTTTTTTTAGCCCATGATATAGTTTCGCTCAAGATCAGCGGGCAATCCAAAATACTTAGGCTGGTAAATTTTTGAGTTATACATGAGCTAGTTTTTAATATGCCTAAGTTTTAATTTTAAAATCGGGTTTTATTTTATTACACACACAACATCTGTGTATAGGAATTTTACATAAAAAAAAAAGTTTTCCCTCAAATAAAACGGATCCTAGCCGTGGGTCCTCCTCGGCCTCCATAAGAGCCTCCCATGGTTAGGTAGGTCACGTAGAATCAATTTTTTTTCCTGTTGGGACCATGAATTTTAGTAAAAGAGATTAAACATAGAGACCAAACGGGAAGGTTGTTTTCTATTAAGGATTCTTATTCAAACACATCACCAGCCTTTAGCAAAGTGTTGTTATGTGAAGGGATATGACTCTAGATCTTGAAATCATCCGGGTCAAGCCCATATCCCAGAAGGCCCAAAAACAACCAACAGGCAGTAATACATGTTTATAAGACTATGTGCGCAAGAGACATGTGTCGGCAGACGCCATAGACCGCCAGGCTTTCAATGTTCACCTAGCCACAGCAAGTCACCTGCGGACACCTGTCCGCTAGGAAACGCCTAGCACAAGGCTAAATTGAATGAATGGTCTGCCAATAGGAAACGCCTCCAAAGATGACGCATGAGGCGCACGTGACAGAACGGCTTGGCCAATCAAAGTCTGCCAATAGGAGTGTCAGGTGACAATACCCGCAGTGGCGGATCTAGAAGAAAATTTTAGGGTAACGTTCAAAAATTTTTTTTACCATACTATCATACAATATAAACGAAACAATTGATAATCTCTTTCTGTATTGATGGAGTTATCACTTATGGGCTTTTATCTTTTTATATGTTGGGCTAATGAATTTATTTTACTTTATAAGTTTTATATTTAACTTTTTTTTAAATGCATATTATAAAGCAATTAATTTGTAATTAGGTGAATTTATGTTATTGTAATTTATATTAATTATTTTACAAATTACAAACCGAATATAATTTTTAAACGAATTTAATTTATGTAAAATAATAAAAAAAAAACTTACTTTTTAAAACCGTATATTAATACCCAGATTCATAACCGGTTATACCTGAACCCGATCATACCCTACTCGGGTACATACGGTATGATTTTTCTCCTCAACACCAATACCAAAACCCTACCTGGCTTCTCTCAATACCTAATTTTTCTATACTCGATCATACCCAAACTGGTTCCATACCCAGAAACGGGTATTAAAAAAACCCGATACGTGGACCTCCACCCTTAACTAACTTATAGGCTTAAGCCTTAAGAGTTTCTATCTTATAATTAACAAATGGAGTGGGTCAATGGGTTATACACTTATGGGCTTTTATCTTTTTATATGTTGGGCTAATGACAAATGTTGAGAGTGTTTTAGGTTTTAAAAAATTGAGGGGTAACGTTAATATAATTTTAGGGGGGACATAATACAAAAAACATAAAAAATACATATAATTTGCACTACGCGGGAAAAGTTTAGGGGTAGCGGGTGCTACCCCTCCTTAAAGCCTACTAATGAGCCCTAAAATTAACATGTTTTATGTGCATATTTCACCTAATTATCACCTAATTTTATGCATTTATCTTGGCATTGTCACGGTTTGTTCTCCTTTGTTGATAATTGCAGGTATTGAAGGTTAAAAGTGAAAAGAAGCGAAAACCGGCGAAAAAGACAAGGATTTGAAGACTTTGGAGAAGATCCAGATGAAGCACAGCTACGCTCATGCCTGTGCACGACTGTGCACTTATCCTAGGACTAGCAGTCAACATTTCCCAGTCAACAGAAGGCAAAACTGAAGTTTCCAGATGTGCACGGGCGTGCTCCATCCTATGGCACGGTCGTGCTCTGTTGCAGTGTGTTCTCCAAGGCTCAAACCGACAAAGACTGACAAGATGGTTACCCCCAACTGCATGCACAGGCGTGCTCACTATAATGGCACGGGCGTGCCAGGTCTGATACAGACAACTCTGCATGAAAGGACTCTGCAACAGTACGCGTTGTCGAGCATAGGTGTGCCAGAAGCTGTCGAGGGCGTGCAAGAGCTGTTTTGCCTATAAATAGAGGCCTCCGCTCCATATTTTGGGCATCCCATTTCATCCGAGTTTTACTCACACTTCAGCCATCTTAGAGGTCTTGCAAGTCACCTTTGGAGCTTGGGATCACTCCATAAAAGCTTGAAGATTGAGAGTAGAGAGAGAGATCACTAAAACTCATCCAAACCACCCTCTTTAATCCATATCACACTCACTACCATGTATTCCTCAACCACCATTGATTGTGTGATAGTTGTAGAGCCGATGTTGGGCTAGAT
This sequence comes from Ambrosia x helenae, assembly GCA_030844895.1. Taxonomy (NCBI): domain Eukaryota; kingdom Viridiplantae; phylum Streptophyta; class Magnoliopsida; order Asterales; family Asteraceae; genus Ambrosia; species Ambrosia x helenae. The sequence continues at coordinate 17,905,932 of CM061229.1, read as the reverse complement.
TACTTGAGTGTTGCTAGGGTGAAGACTTATTTTGGCATAGATTTATATAGTTTTTATTAGTTAAGTGGTGTTGTGTTCTTGTTAAATTCTTTTACTCAAAGTCTTGTTTGATTAACTAAGTAACTAATTAACTAGTCTTTGGTCTTGTGGGTATCTTGATAGGAAATGGGAAGGACTCATGAGTGTACCCATGGTGTGTAAAAACCCATGCAGTTGTGAACTTAAACCCATGAGTAGTGCTTAGTCTATTTGTGGGTAGAAATACACACACTTTGAGACTTAATCCTTTACTATCAAGATCTCGCTTAGGGTCGGTACGGTATTTATATTCGGTCCTAGCGATAAGTCAAGCCTTAGTTATGCGACTTAGTTTCATCGTCTATGTGAAGGCTTTGGCGCAAACTAGTGTTTAATGAACCCGTGTTGAGAGAGAACGGTCTTTATTTTCTCTCATCTTTATACTGCCGCACAGTTATTGATAGGCCACTCACTTATTAAAATAGTTATTTGGGTCAAGTAAAGGATGCACCTGTGCCGGTAGGTCACGGCTCTTTTATGATATCAAGTGGCTCCTTGTTCGGTCATGCTCCGGCCACCGACAAGTTTTCCATAGAGGTTTTGAGTATTTAGATGTCATTATTGCGGCTTTGGGAATTGGATCATTCGGGGTTGGGTATACACAGTCTTGAGTCATCCATTTGTCATAGTTGAGAGGTGAGCTTACCAGGTCGGGAGACCCTCATTTTTCAAACAAGAACACAACTCGTATTGCGATAACAAACACCACTAGAGAATGTTGTAACAACTCCAAGTTCAGTAAAAGTGCGCACCTGTTTACACCACTTAATTAGGTAGCTACTATTAATCCATTCCAAAAATAAGTCGGATCCCGTAGCAGCACTTTGTTTGGTATTGATTTTTATTCTGGTCACCTTTGATTTCTTTCTTTATTTTAGTATCTTTCTTTTTATTGCAGCAGCTTAGAACTGAGTAGGGGAAGTCGTATCTTAGGGTTCGATACTCGGTACTTGCTACAGACTATACTACGCTCGATAGGTCCCCTTGCCTATCGTGTGGATTTAGAGTAGTCAGCAGCTATCGTTTTACTTTTATAAATTTAAAACTTAGATAAGTGTTTTAATTAAAAGGTTTTGTTAAATTACCCTTTTTACCGAGTCTTGACACTTCTTTCAAGAAAGTGTTGGTTTTAAAAAGGACGTTTAAAAAAGACCTAACTCACACGACATCAAAGTTTTTGGCGCCGTTGTCGTGGATACGACATATTCCAGAGAAAGGTTTTAAGTTGATTGTTACTAATTATTTTCCAGCTTGTCTTTGTTTGTTTTTCAGATGGATCAAATGGATGAGGATCGGATCATGATAGAGAACTTTTTCGACTATGAAGGGTTTTATGTAAAGCAGTTTTGTGAATATTGTGGTGGACCTTCGTTCTACCACAACTGTGAGGACTATTTGTCCTGGTATCTTCCAGAGTACAACAGCCACTATTCACCCCCATTTGAACCACCACCTTATAACCCTTTACCATTTCCTCAAAACCCCATTGAAGAAGTTTACCACATCGATGGTTGCCGATTAAGCTCTCAGTCACTCTCACCACCTAGATCTCCACCACCACCATTTGATCTTATCCCCCCATCACCTGATGCACTCGACAGAATGTATCATTTAGGTGACTCACCGTCATATATTTTACCACAGCCCTACCAATTCATTGCACCTTCACTTACACCTACATCCATTCCTAGCCCACTACCTTACATGCCATCTCCATTAGCCCACTTGTTTTTTCCACTACCACCAAGTCAATATGAACCTGAACCCGAAACAACACCAGAACCTGAACCTATACCAGAACCAAACCCTCCATTGATTGACTTGAAGAAGTTTGCGGAAAATCTTGAGGTAGTCAAAAACTACGGAAGATATATTTATACTACGGAAGATGCCGCTGATAAGGAAGAAATAAAATCCGAGCCAAAGGAAGAAGTTCGTGATTCACCATTGGGAGCAGAGAAAGAAATTGCAGCTGTTCTTGTTCCCACCATGGAAGAAAGACTTCACGCATTCAATTCCTTGATGACGGAAGTGCAACTCAACATCCCCTATGCCGATTGTCAGCTCAGACTCCCTACTCACTTTAAATTTCTGAAAAATATCATCTCCAAAAAGCATACTCTTAAAGAAGGAGTCATCATACCCATCAACAAAGTTTGTTCAGCCATTGTCCAAGGAAGATTACCCCCTGATCGAGTTCTGATCCCCTGCACCGTGGGAGAAAATGTCTACACCAGAGCCATTGCCAATTTGCAAATCAATGTCAACATTCTTCCCGCCTCAATATTTCAAAAGTTTCAGCAGCAAAATCTGAGACCCACAAAAATGAAGCTTTACCTCACCAACTGTTTGGTGTGGTACCCCCAAGGAGTTGCTGAAGATGTTTTAATAGGTCTTGGTGATACTATATTTCCGATGGATTTCGTGGTGATAGATATTCCGGGGACGAGAGTCCTATCATTCTGGGACAACCCATCCTCAACACTGCATTAGCTTTACTCGATGCGTGGGGAGGAAGACTGAAAGTAACAATCAATGGTGAAAAATTGGGTTTTGACTTGAAGAAAACGATGCAATGTCCGAGTATCCAAGACGATCTGTTTGCCCCCATCACAGACTTTGATCATATTGCAGGGTATTAACTGTGTGACGTTTTGGGGGAGGGAGATGATTTTGAGGGACCCGCTTCCTCGATTGGTGAAAATGATCCTATGGTTTTTGAAAGTTATCGCATTGAGCAAGTTTTTCCTGAAGAAGAGCCCGAAAAAACTCAACTCCCAGAAAGAAATCCTGAAGAAAAATCCAAACCCTCAATTGAAAAACCACCATCCTTGGAACTCAAAGAACTACCATCCCACTTGGAGTATGCTTGTTTAGAAGATGACTGAAAGCTTCCCGTTATCATAGCAGCCAATTTGTAACAAGAAGAAAAAGAAAAGTTGATGGAAGTTTTGAAGCAGCACAAGAAAGCAATCGCCTGGAAGCTGATGGATATTAAAGGTATTAGCCTTTCTCTTTGCACACACAAGATCGTCAAGGAAGATGATTACCTCCCTTGTGTGAAAGGCAGCGAAGAGTTAATCCTAAGATGCAAGAGGTCGTAAAAGAAGTAATTAAGCTGCTCGACGCCGGCTTGATCTATCCTATCTCTGACTCACCTTGGGTGAGCCCGGTCAAAGTGGTTCCAAGAAAGGGTGGTATGACGGTCATGACCAATGCGCAAAATGAACTTATTCCCACAAGAAAGGTCACGGGTTGGCGGGTTTGTATTGATTATCGGAAGCTCAATGATGCAACAAGGAAGGATCACTTTCCCCTACCGTTCATCGACCAAATGTTGGAAAGGTTAGCCGGGCATCAATATTATTGTTTTCTCGATGGTTTTTTCTGGGTATTTTCATATCCTGATTGACCCCGAAGACCACGAGAAAACCACTTTTACTTGTCCATATGGCACGTTCGCTTACAGGAGGATGTCATTCGGGCTATGCAATGCCCCCACTACTTTCCAGTGCTGCATGGTGGCTATTTTTCATGACATGATCGAAGACTTTATGGAAGTATTTATGGATGACTTCTCAGTTTTTGGAAGTTCGTTCGATCATTGTCTGGGCAATCTTGAGAAAATGTTGGCAAGGTGTGAAGAAGTAAATCTGGCACTTAATTGGGAAAAGTGCCATTTTATGGTAAAGGGATGAATTCTTTTGAAGCATAAAATTTCAGACAAAGGGATCAAGGTTGACAAGGCCAAAGTTAAAGCAATTTCATTGCTTCCCCCTCCTACTACGGTTACAGGAATTCATAGTTTTCTCGTTCATGCCGGTTTCTATCGAAGATTCATCAAGGATTTCTCACAGATCGCTCGTCCACTCCCTCAACTTCTTGAAAAAGATCGAGAGTTCGTGTTCACGGAAGATTGTCTTGAGGCGTTTAATTACCTAAAAAGAAAGTTGGTTGAAGCACCAGTTGTCATTTCTCCAGATTAGGACCTGCCATTCGAATTGATGTGTGATGCAAATAATGTGGCGGTAGGAGCAGTTTTGGGGTGGAGGAAAGACAAATGTTTTCACCCGATTTATTATGCAAGCAAAACCCTCAATGATGCCCATGAAAATTATACGACGACCGAGAAAGAGCTCCTTGTTGTAGTATTTGCTTTTGACAAGTTTCATTCGTACCTTATCTTGTCAAAGACCATCGTCTACACTGATCATGCCGCTCTGCGCCATCTCTTCAACAAACAAGACGCAAAGCCGAGGCTCATACGATGGATTCTCTTACTGCAGGAGTTTGATATAAAAATAAAAGATAAAAAGGGGGCCGAAAATATTGTAGCCGATCATTTGTTTCGTCTCGAAGAAGTAACACCCGACAAAAATGGAGACGAAATCCATGACGACTTTCCGCATGAACAAATCCTCCGGATTGAAGACCCCGACTCATATTCCTGGTACGTTGATTATGAAAATTCTTTGGCCAATGGGATGCTCGTTAAAGGATAGTCGCATTACGAAAGGAAGAAATTCTTTTCCGAATTAAAGTATTATCTTAGGGAGGACCCATATCTCTTCCGTATTAGCTCCGATCGTGTTATTCGCCGGTGTGTTCATGGGAAAAAAGCCCAAGAGATTCTACGTCCCACGCCGCGGGAAATACAGCTCGAAATGTTTATGAAGCAGGTTTTTATTGGCCCACAATTTTTAAAGACGCTGCTGTACTCGTTCAAAGTTGTGATGCATGCCAAAGAGCCGCCAATATCAATGCCCGTGATGAAATGCCACAGACTAGATCGGTGGTCTATGAAAACTTTGATGTTTGGGGTATAGATTTTGTGGGACCATTCCCACCATCCAAGGGGAATCTCTACACTCTTGTTGCAGTAGACTATGTTTCTAAATGGGTCGAAGCACAGGCACTACCAACAAATGATGCCAGGGTTGTTGTCAAATTTTTGAAGACTCTTTTTGCTCGGTTCAGTATACCAAGAGCTCTCATCAGTGACCGAGGAACCCACTTTTGCAACAAGCAGTTGGAGAAAGCACTACAGAGATATGGTTGTCAGCAAAGGTTCTCCACTCCTTATCACCCTCAAGCTAATGGTCAGGTAGAAGTCACAAATCGGTCCATCAAAAGAATCCTTGAAAGAACCGTGGGGGTTGACAGAAAAGATTGGGCCGATCATCTTGAAGATGCACTTTGGACACTACGTACAACATACAAGACTCCGACTGGTACCACACCGTACAGGCTCGTGTACGGAAAGGCGTGTCATTTACCGATAGAAGTGGAGCATAAGGCTTACTGGGCATTGAAAGTAGCAAATTTTGATCCTAAAGATGTCAAAAAACACCGACTCTTTCAGCTTCATGAACTTGAAAACCTCCGCCAACAAGCTTATGATAATTCCGTCATCTACAAAGAGAAAACCAAAAAGTTTCATGATCAAAGACTTAGAAGAAAGGAACCGTTCTAAGAAGGTCAGAAGGTATTACATTATAGTTCGAGGCTCAAATTGTTTCCTGGGAAATTGAAATGAAGATGGACTGGCCTTATGTTGTGAAGAAGATCTATCCGTACGGGGCGGTGGATTTGGAGACAGAGACGGGAGTTCTATTCAAAGTCAACGGTCATCGGCTTAAACCATATTTCGAGTTCTTGGTCGACGAGGAAGTAGATGAAATGCCAGCACATTCATGATCAAACCGCCTTTGTCCGGCCAAAGACGTGAAACGTGGTGCTACCGTGAAGGCAGCCCAGATTAGTAGCTTAAGAAGAATAAGTTGAGAGGTTGGTGCATACGACCCTCAGGTATGATCGCTCCCTTTCTATTTTATCACTGCCAGGTATGCCTTTCTAGTAGTAGTAGTAGTGGTGGTGGTAGTAGCGGTAGTAGCGGTAGTAGCGGCAGCAATGGCAGTAGCGGTGGGAGCAGGAGGAGCAGCAGCAGCCACCTCTCGAGCCAAGCAAACAAAAACCTATTTAAAGGCAAGAGTTTTTAAATGTTTTTAAAGAGTAATTAAAAATCTTTTTCAAACCCTTTGAGTCCACCCCAAATACCTGAATAGGGGATTTTTGGAGGTGTTGGCATTGCCGAAAGAACCAACTCAAAGTGCTTTCTACTTCATATTCGAGTGTCTACCCCTTCCATGTGAGTATCTTGAGCCTTATCGAGCACACCCACTTATATATAGTTACCACCGACGCTCGTTCATTTGATTGAGAGAGACATTCACCCTTGGCATGTTACAGTTAGAACTTGTGCATCTTATGCGTTTTGAGACCGCACTCGACGTGAGAGATTGCAAAAATGATTAAGGCACCTAGGACACACCCCTTCCGTTCTCATTGGCCTTCTATAAATTTATCCCTCACCTAGTTACCCCCATTTTGAGCCTTAGCCTTTTTCCTTTTATTCCACCCATCACACTTAGCCCCTGTCTTGGTTTTGGCAAAGAAAGCGTGTTGTTGGCTATTGGGACACTCTTGGGCCGTCTCGAGATGATGAAGAAAAGACTAGACATCGCGGTATTTACCGAGAAGAGTTATGGCGACTAAAGAAAAGACAGCCACCCAGAGTTGACATACCAAAGAATATGCTTCACAAAAAGCAAAGTAAAAAAAACAAAAAACAAAAAAAAAAGGTTTGATGAATAAGTCAAGAAGCTCAACAATAAACGGGCTAAAAAGAAACAAGTCTATTTGAAGGTTTATTTCTAGGACATTTCTAGTGGAGTTGATTAGGTGTGAAGACCGAAAGATTCGCAGAGTAGAGATGTCAGAGTAGTAAGTTTTCAGGGGAGGAGTTTCATGAAGCCCATCATTCAGAGTTTGACATTCACCCATTATGTCGCAGCTGCTGCCTGAGCCAGACACGACAGTAGATCCCCTTCCTACCCATTCTATCACTATGCCATTTTTCACCCCTCAAAAGACCTTATGATTTGCAGTTTCTCACCATTATATAGCGGTGGAGATTCGATTTGTGTACAAGCCTATGATCTGTGTGTGCCTTGGGATGAATCCGAGTGATCACCCCCAAAATTACACCCGAGTGAAAAGTAAGGAAAATATGAAGTAGACACTTGAGGGAAAATTTGATTAGGCGCGCCAAGGCTTTCTAAAACATCTACCAAAGATGTGTTGAGTAGGTGGGACTCATCGGAGGTGAGTTGTTGTGACTTGTCACGGCATACTCACTCGTTTTTACTCTATTTACATTGCCTAGGTTTGGTTTGCTTGGGGACAGGCAAACGTCTAAGTGTGAGGTGATATGATGAGTCCCAAAATTAACATGTTTTATGTGCATATTTTCACCTAATTTTATGAATTTATCTTGCCATTATCACGATTTGTTCTCCTTTGTTGATAATTGCAGGTATTGAAAGTGAAAAGTGAAAAGAAGCGAAAATCGGCGAAAAAGACAAGGATTTGAAGACTTTCGGAGAAGATCCAGATGAAGCACGACCGCGCTCATGCCTGTGCACAGCCGTGCACTTATCCCAGTACTACCAATCAACATTTCCCAGTCAACATAAGGCAAAACTGAAATTTCCATATGTGCACGGGCGTGCTCCATCCTATGGCACGGCCGTGCTCTGCTGTAGCGTGTTCTCCAAGGCTCAAACCGACAAAGACTGACAAGACGGTTACCCCCAACTGCATGCACGGGCGTGCTCACTATAATGGCACGGGCGTGCCAGGTCTGTTACAGACAACTCTACATGAAAGGACTCTGCAACAGTACGCATTGTCGAGCATAGGCGTGCCAGAAGCTGTCGAGGGCGTGCAAGAGCTGTTTTGCCTATAGTGTCAAGCCTTAGTTGTGCGACTTAGTTTCATCGTCTATGTGAAGGCTTTGGCGCAAACTAGTGTTTGATGAACCCGTGTTGAGAGGGAACGGTCTTTATTTTCTCTCATCTTTATACTGCCGCACAGTTATTGATAGGCCACTCACTTATTAAAATAGTTATTTGGGTCAAGTAAAGGATGCATGTGTGCCGGTAGGTCACGACTCCTTTTATGATATCAAGTGGCTCCTTGTTCGGTCATGCTCCGGCCACTAACAAGTTGTCCATAGAGGTTTTGAGTATTTAGATGACATTATTGTGGTTTTGGGAGTTGGATCATTCGGGGTTGGGTATACACAGTCTTGAGTCATCCATTTGTCATAGTTGAGAGGTGAGCTTACCAGGTCGGGAGACCCTCATTTTTCAAACAATAACACAGCTCGTATTGCGATAACAAACACCATTGGAGAATGTTGTAGCAACTCCAAGTTTAGTAAAACTGTGCACTTGTTTACACCACTTAATTAGGTAGATACTATTAATCCATTCCAAAAATAAGTCAGATCCCGAAGCAGCACTTTGTTTGGTATTGATTTTTATTTTGATCACCTTTGCTTTCTTTCTTTATTTTATTATCTTTCTTTTTATTGCAGCAGCTTAGAACTGAGTAGGGGAAGTCATATCTTAGGGTTCGATACTCGGTACTTGCTACAGACTATACTACGCTCGATAGGTCCACTTGCTTATCGAGTGGGTTTAGAGTAGTCAGCAGCTATCGTTTTACTTTTATAAATTTAAAACTTAGATAAGTGTTTTAATTAAAAGGTTTTGTTTAATTACCCTTTTTACCGAGTCTTGACACTTCTTTCGAAAAAGTGTTGGTTTTAAAAAGGACATTTAAAAAAGACCTAACTCACACGACATCACCTACATCCGCCTCTGAATCCCCGTACTAAAGACATGGGAGCTGACAAGAGGTACACCTGACAATGACGTCTGGGCAATCAAGAAGTACTATGACAGAGCGGCCCGGCCAATTAGACATCTTAGATCCATGCGATCCTTAAATTTTACTATGGGTTGCTAATAGAGGAGACAATAGTACATCCCAAAAACGACATATGGCCAATCAATGGCCTGCAGCCAGTTCTCCACCTCTGCGGACGACATGTGTCGAGGGCAAAGGGGAGCCAACGGGATTGCTCCACACATTGACAACTCAATACAACCTTCTCACCACTCTCGGCTATAAATAGGCCCATTTCCCATGCAATATCAGCGACAAGACACACTTGGCTCAAGCTAACATGAACTTATCAATTCTGGTTATATTTTTAGAACCATTTACTGATTCTCACGTCGGAGGGTGTTCTAGGAAAGAACCCTTTCTCCCATTCTCTTGACGAGCTCACGACGTTCTGTTTTGCATGTCGATATTTCCTGTTGGGAAGTTTAACAAAGGACCACATGTAAAACCGTTTAGCCTAATACCCTAGCCGGTTTTAGGCTTGTGTTTCTTCATTACCATAACGTTATTAGCATATCAAAATGTAAAAGCATGCAATTTATAATAATATACAGAAAAGGGCGGGGGTACAAAATCATCAATAAAAAACAACCATTATAAAATCATCACTAGTTTTACGTTGTAACTGCATGTAGCGGTGAGCAAATCTCAATCTTAATCTTAATCATTACCATCATCAACCGGTAACTGAACCATAACCACACCCAATTTAAATGAAAACCGTTATAACTAACGGTTATGGTTAAGGTTTTGTGATTAACTGGTAAGTTCGTTGTGGTCATGGTGTCGACAACGTGTTTTACACCGATTGGAAAACAATAAAAATGGATACTGATACTAGTACTAATGTTGTTTGGTTGGTATCGGTTCAATTCGTCAAGGTACCGTTATTGCACGATGTTATTTGGCACGTTGAGAAAACCATTAAAAACTAATACAATACCTGTACCGGTGTTATTATGATGGTATCACTACAGCTTTCACGGAAAAGAACAAAAAAAGACATATTTGTCACATTCGATTAGAACTTTTATCGAATCGTAAAAATAAATAAGCATGTGATGTGTTGAAAGTGGTCTACAAAAGTTAACCTGATCTAGATACCTAGTTAAACCCTAGACTCTCTAAAACTAGATCACATGGCACACAAGTGTACCTATCAATGTAGTAAAGACTATGTCCGGATATCAAACTCTAGAGAGAACTAGAAAGCTAAAGTAGACTCAACAAGTGTACCTATCAAGGTAGTTTGCATGATTCCTGAACTCCAAGAGACCTTGGAGAACTTGTCGGATTTTGACATGAAAATTCAGCTTGAGGCCATGTTTTAGCAACAAGCAAGGCATGAGCGATTCAAAGTGATGATATCACTCATAGGATGTCACATGCAGGAGGGTTTTTCAGTCAGTGATCATGTACTAGAAAATGAAGGGTTATATTAATCCTCTCACTCGTCTTAAAACTCCACTTAGCAATGAGCTTGTATGGGATGTGATCCTCAACTCACTACCCAAGTCATATGACTAGTTTGTGATCTTGAACTATAATATGAATGAGTAGGACAAGACAATTTCAGAGCTGCATATGATTCTTAAGACTGCTTAAGGTAACATACCCTAGAAAACTGGGGATGTGTTAATGATGTGTTGCCAAATTCATCACATTTATCAGTCAGTTTCGTATAGTTTTTAGTCTTTAATTGCGTGTTTTTCGTGTGTTTTAGTTATTTATTTGTGGAGATGTGTTTGGCAGGTGTTCGCATGTTAAATAAAAGAAAAGCAAGCTTAATTGGAGAAGAATCGAGCATGCGAGTGGAGCGGGAAGATTAAAAGAGAAAATCTGGTTTTTGGAAGGTTTAAGACACACGAATCTTGGTTGAGTGACCTTAGCACATCGCGAAGGAGGTGAAAGGACTATTTTGGCCACAATGATTTCATGTAATTACGAAACGTTGCCCCCGATTATTTTTATGATTAACGACCCGAGAAGTATTGATATGGAGATTAGTGGGTCATTTGCCTAACTAAACTACCCCTAGTGAAATGTAGTGTTGTGGACGCTGCCCCTGGAACCCCCGACAAGGGGATGTTGCCCCCTTGGAACCCCAACTACTTAAGGTTCCCCAACACTAGAATGTAATAACTAAAACAAGTGTGCACTCCTCGCACCTCCTAACTTGCTTGATGTGTTACAAGTCACTTTAGTTAACAACAAATCAATCTCAATTACACTAAAATAATCAACAATTTAAAGGTTGAATGACGAAGAAAAAGATCGTTGGTGACTGTTGCTACAACAAGGAAAATGACCGGGATTAGGTTATGAGATGTTTAGGTTAATAGGTTAAAGGTATGTTAGGTTAAGGTCATGATTTAGGGGACCATCTAGCACCTGGAATGGACCTGCACAAGGTAACACACACCGTTAGCCTTAACGCAGGAGGGGGTCTCCTGCGTTTGGACTCCGGCGTGAGAATAAGTATGTATTCTTTGGGAGTGATAAAGTAGAGAGTATGAGAGTAAAAAGAGTAGTGAGAAGTGTGTGTGGAATGCATACCCAAGGGTCTCCTTATATAGGCAATAAAAATCTGCCCAGGAGCTCCCTTATGGTAGCATCCTTACTATACCTGGCCATGGTTGACTCTCTTTATGCTGCCAGCAGTGAGACTTTGCCCTTTTAGTGCATTTTCAGCTTTTACTATTTTCTAGGCAGGCTTGGAGCTGTGTGATGTTTTGTTTTATGCCAATAGTAACAAGCCAAAGCACCTTTTTATATTTCCAATGTTTTTACTGTTCACTTTCTGCTGCATAGGTACCGTATGGCAGCCATGCTGCCTTATGTTAGCTGTTCAGCTCCAAGAAGTCCAACAAACCTTAATACTTTTTACTTTGCTTTATTTTCTTGACAAGGGTTTAAACGTGGTCGTTTTAGGACCCACGTCATCAGCCCCCCAGTCATAAGCATTTGTAAAGAAGCTATAAGTGCTTGTGACTTGTAAGTCGTTTCTTGTCTCGGTAACAGCGTTAGTGAAGCTGATCTGAGTACCGAGGAATTATCAGACCCCAAGCTCCCTCATGGGAGCTGTATATTTGTGTCATGTCCTTGCCAATATTTTATTTTAACTCCTGTCCCTTCACTTCTTATGATGAGTTTTATAATTAATAATCGCTGGCCATCATTACTTTTGGGGGCAGATTTATGTCCCATCAGCTGCTACTTCGGCTGCTGATTTGATGGGCGGCATAGGCTGACGTCATCCTATAGGGCAGATGAATGATTTCTGCATTGGTAACCGTTGTAGGTTTTTAATTTCAGATTTTGAATTTAAAAAACGGGAAAACTTCTTAATCCTTCATTCCATTCCCTTTTTAGTATAACTTCTCTCTCTCTCCCACGATCCCCTCTTTCGCCGGCGTCTCTATTTCTTCTATAAAAACTGGTAAGTGCCTTCCTTTTCTTTCACTCTTGTTTTTTCGTTATGGCTAAAAGTGATCTTACTTCTCAATTTACCCGGCTATCCAAGTCCGATGCTGAACAGTTTTGCTCGGAAATTGGTATTCCGTTGTCTTTTGAACCCTCTGTTCCGAAGGGTAAGACTCCGGTAACCTCTGTTTCTTCCGGCAAAGTGGCTGTGTACACCTGTCAGTTTGATCAGGGTAATCTCCGATACCCTTTTTCTAGGTTTTTTCTTAACGTTTTGGAGTATCACCAACTTGGTCTTGATCAGTTGTGTCCTTCTGGTGTAGCCCGTATTATTCATTTTGAAATAGTGTGTCGGTGTCTTGGTTATGAGCCTTCTTTGGCTATGTACCGCCGGTTTTTTAGGTTAGCCAAAAATGGGAACTGGTTTACCATTGAGAAGACTCAGTGTGAACCAGCCCTAATTTCCAGCGTCATTGGTCTTGTATCCACTTGGAAGGATAAATTTTTCTTCTTGAACTCTGATTTCCTACCCTTCAATGCTCCGAGGAGGTCTCCTGATACTCCTCTTAATGAGAAGGAGCCTGATCCTGACACCCTTGATCAGCAGTTGTTGGAAAAGCTTCGAACTTGTCCTACCCGTCTCCGCACCTTTCCTAAAGATTTTTTGGTTATGATGGGTCTCAGTGTTAATTGGGATGATCCGGAGACTGAACCTGTGATTTATCATGGTGGGGAGGGTATGTGTTGTTGAGGTTCATTTCTTTTTATTCTCTTTTGTTCATTTGTTGTATCTGATGTCTTTTTTCTTTTTCGCAGAAATAAGTACTCTTGATTTCCTTGCTTTTGATGATATTGCTGATGTCAAGTTCAAGGTCCGGGCCTCGGCTGAGGGAAGAATGTGGTTGTTAGAACTGAACATGTCCGTTTCCAAGGGGAGTACACTAGCATTACCTCATCTCCATCTGCTGCCGCGGAGCCTTCAGTGAGGAAGTCTATTAGTGTTCGTCGCTCCAGCAAGCGGCTTCAAGGTGTTTCCTCCGGGCCAGGGAACATTCCTGCTGTTCCTCTTGTCATTGAGGAGGAAGATGAAGACTCTTCGCTGATAGCATCCGCCATGGGAGGTGTGCCTGCCTCTGGGAAGGGTAAGCTAACCTTGTCTTCCCCTAAGAAGGATGATGCTTTGCTCAAAAAGCCTAAGGATGTGGTAATCAAGAGTGGGGATCAAAAGTTGTTGTTGTCGGGAGCTGAAGGAGGTGAGAGTTCAAGGCCGGTTACCAGTGTTGGTGTTGATACCCCTGTTCAGCAGGGTCAAAGTGAAGAGGTGTATGTACCAAAGTGGGACATTAAAAGTTCTGACTTGTTGAAGAGGGCTTCTGTTTGTCGAGATTTGATTGATCATTGCATCCCTGATGCCGAAAGGGCTATGCACCGGGAGTGGGCGGACAAAGATTTGATGAAGAAGATGTACTTTCATTTTGGACAGTTTTTATCATTGTTTCCAGACGGTATGGCTAGGTGGGGTGGTTTATTAGTTCGGAGTGAGTAGGTGGAAAGGGCTTATGCAAAGCATGAGGGGGAGCTACTAAAGGCGAAGGAGATTTGGTGCATGAGTTGGCCGTGTCTAGGACTCAGCTAGGTTTGGAGAAGGAGAAGTTCGATAAGATGTTCAAGGGTTTGAATGATGAGAAAGTGAAGGTGGCTGAGGAGAGGGAAGGTCTGGCTAGGGCCAGGGAGGCGGTCAAGCAGGAGCTGGTTGCTGTGGAGAAGGTTGGTGTGGAGCTAAGGGCTCAGGTGGATCATCTGACCAGAGAGAAGGATTGGCTGATTTCAAAGGGGGTTGCTCGTTTTGTTACCAACTTGCTTCATTCCCAGGAGTTTAACGCTCCGTTGGCTGACATTTATGCCAAGGCCATAGCCTTTGGACGTCACGGGGGAATACAAGCTGGTTTTAAGGCAGCCACGGAGGGTCAGAAGATTGAAGAGCTCCCTTCTTTTAAGCCTTCCTCCGGGGATGAGTTTGTGAGTGCAGTGAAGGCGATGGAGGTTTCCACCTATCCTTATATTGCAAATATTGCCAAGGCCTCCCAACGACCTATCTCTTTTCTGCAAGGTCTGGAGCCGGAAGGTTTGAAGAAGGAGGTAGCCGACGAAGTCTTCAATGCTTATGTGTCAAAGAGGCCCCTTAGGATCATGTTGGAGGGTGCTGATGGTGGGGAGGGTAGCTCGAAGCGTTTAAAGCCTGCCGATTCGTCTAATGTTTCTGGTTTGGAGCAGGTATTTGAAAGTCCCTCCCCCCTTCAAGCTTTGAAGATTGACTCCGTGCCTCCTGTTGGTGAGGATGATCCGTTTGCTGGCCTTGACACCGAGGATCTTTATGGAGATGTTGGGAACCGAGCTCTGACTTTCACCGGTGAAGGCGACACCACCGATGAAGCTGAAGATTCCATTACCCCGTGATTCCATCATGTCTTAGTTTTTTGTGTTATGTTTTGGGCAGCCTTTGTAGTGAAACTCTAATGTATTCAACCTTAGGGCTTTTAAGTTAATGGAAATGCTCCCCCGTAGGGGTGATGCCTTTTATGTTTAATGTTTGGTTGTGTTGAATATATGTGCTTGCCGTTTATAGTGTTTGCAATGTCTTTAACCTTTTGCCATGAGGTGGATGCTGCAGTCACCCATCCCAGGCTACTAAGCTAGAGAACCGATGCAATGCTTATCCTATCAGCTTGTTTGTAACCTTTCTCAATGGTTACCTATATGAAATGTTCGTTTTGATCCCAGGCTACTAGGCTAGAGAACCGATGCAATGCTTATCATATCAGCTTGCTTGTAACCTGTTATGAACATGTATGAGCTGTCTTGGTGTGAGGAGCTCACCCTCTTTCATGGGTTTAGGTATTCCATCTAAAGAACTTGTCCCATGGAGTTGTGGATTGTATTAGGAACTCACCCTGTATACAGGAAGGTCATTATCCTTGTTACCTGTTGAGTAGTTGTGGCCTAGGAGCTCATCCCCGTTTCATGGGTAGGTATAGCGCCGGATCCCATGGAGCCTGGTTAGGAGGGGCTCACCCTTTGATAAGATAAGTGACAAGTGAACTATGATTTTTAAAAGAAAGTTCATTCATTCATTAGTTGTTTCATGTGGGATACATAGTAGTATTACAACCATTAAACATAGAATCGTTTCAAATGTTTGTCGTTCCAGTGCCTTGGGACCATGTTGCCATTTGGATCAGCTAGCTTGTAGGATCCCCCTTTGTGGGCTTCCTTGATGACATAAGGACCCCCCCCCCCCATCGGGGACCTAGCTTCCCTACACTTTGCTGCCTGCTAGCTTCATTACATCTCAACACGAGGTCTCCTGGCCTGAAGACTTCCTTTCTAACCCTCGTATTGTAGTAGGCTTCGAGTTTCTTTTTGTATCTAGCTTCTCTGATGGAGGCTTGATCTCTTGATTCTTCGAGGAGGTCCAGGTTGAGCAGGACCTCCTTATCATTGGGTTGTGCATCTCGCTGTGTGCTTCTTCCTGAGCTTACCCCAATTTCAGCTGGTATGACGGCTTCGCTTCCAAAGACGAGGCTGTAGGGTGTTTTCTGGTGACTTGTTTTCTCCATGGTTCGGATAGCCCAGAGAACACTTGGGAGCTCGTCCACCCATTTCTTGCCATGCCTTCCCATCCTCGCTTTGATACCTTCTACAATGATCCTGTTCATGCGTTCAACCTGTCCATTGGACTGGGGGTAAGCTACTGAGCTGAAGACTTGCTTGATGCCCAGCTCGATGCACCGGTTGCTGAAGGGCTTGTTGGCAAACTGTTTCCCATTGTCGGTTACGATTTCTCCTGGTAGTCTGTATCTGCAGACTATCTGCTCCCATAAGAAATTCACCACATGCTTTCCCGATATGGTGGCCAATGGTCTGACCTCCGGCCATTTGGTGAAATAACCAACAGCCACCAAAAGGAACTTCAGTCTTCCCGGGCCGGTGGGAAAGGACCCACTATGTCCATACCCCACTTATAGAAGGGCCAGGCAGAGATGATGGGTACAAGATCATGCTTTGGGTTGGTCTTCACCGGTGTTTGCAATTGACACGCTTCACATTTTCGGATCGTTTCAAAGGCATCGTTGTGCATGGTGGGCCAATAGTAACCGAGGTTCATAAGTTTCGATACCACGGAGCGGGGCCCAGCATGCATGCCACATATTCCTTCGTGTACCTCCCTGATGAGATAGTTACTTTGATTGGGTCCGACACACCTGAGTAGGGGTGCCAAGTATCCTTTCTTGTAGAGCTTGTCATCTTCAATCACGTATTGCCTTGCCTTGATGACCAACCGTTTTGCTTCTTGCTCGTTATCTGGCAGCTTCCCTTCTTTTAGGTAAGACATTATTGGGGTCATCCATGTGGATTCTGTTTCCGTGACTATATCTTGGACTTCTTTGTCATCAATGGAGGGTTCTCTAAGTACCTCAACCAGAACTTTCTTTGTCAAGTGAGCAAACGTTAGGGAAGCTAGCTTGCTCAAGGCATCTGCTTGCTTGTTCTTGGTTCTCGATACTTGCTCTAGTGTAAAGGGTTTGAACACCTTGACGAGTTCTTTGACCTTGTCCTTGTACTTGATCATTGAAGGTTCCTTAGCGGTGTATCCTCCATTCACTTGCTTGACTACCAGGTTTGAGTCAACAAACACCTTCAACTCTTGCACTTTCATGTTCCTTGCCAACCTTAAACCGGCCAGCAGGGCTTCATATTCAGCAACATTATTGGTGCAGGGGAAGTCTAAACGGAGGGCATAAGTGTATTCAGTTCCGTGGGGGTCTCTAATGAGGAGACCAGCCCCTGAACCTTCTACACTTGAGGCTCCGTCGGTGAAAAGGCACCACTTCCCTTGGAGGTCAGGTTGTTCTTCCTCGACCTCATTCATCTCTTCTTCCATCTGCAGGACGGGTAGCTCAGTTAAAAAATCAGCAAACACCTGCCCTTTGTAAGCCCTCCTAGGTACGTATTCTATCTTGTGCTCCCCAAGGCCAACAGCCCATTTGGCCAGCCTCCCCGAGTCTTTCGGATTTTCAAGGATGGAACGTAGGGGTTGGTCAGTGATTACCTTCATTGGGTGAGCTTGGAAGTATCGTCTTAGCCTCTTCGCAGTGTGCACAAGCGCTAGCACGAGCTTCTCCATGGGAGCATAATTGATTTCAGCATCTTTGAAGGCCCTGCTGACGAAATAGACAGGTATTTGCTCCTTTCCTCTATCAACGAGGAGGACCGAGCTAACTGCTTCAGATCCTGCAGACAAGTAAACTGTTATTACTTCCCCCTTTTCAGGAGCTGCCATCTCTGGCAGGGAAGCTATGTGTTTTTTAAGCTCAAGGAAGGCAGCTTCTGCCTCTTTAGTCCAACGGAAGTCCTTCTTGTCAATACAATTCTTGAGTGTTTTAAAGAAAGGCAAGGACTTTTCTGCGGACTTAGGTAAGAAACGTTTCAAGGCCGCGATCTTACCGTTGAGGCTCTGCACTTCCTTCTTCGTGGAGGGTGACTTCATCTCTAGGACAGCCTGGATCTTACTTGGGTTTGCTTTGATGCTTTGTTTCCCGACTATGTGACCAAGGAACTTTCCTTCCTCGAAACCAAAGGAGCACTTGACTGGATTGAGTTTCATGTTTATGCCCCGGAGGTTATCGAAGGTCTCACGGATGTCTTTTATCATTGCTCTCCCGGACTCGCTTTTGATGACCAGATCATCTACATAGGCTTCCATATTTCTCCCAATTTGTTTCGAGAAGGCCTGATCAACTAACCTTTGGTAGGTAGGTCCTGCGTTTTTCAGGCCAAAGGGCATCTTTCGTTAGCAAAAGATCCCTTTATCTGTATGGAAGGCTGTCTTCTCCTCGTCTTCCTGCTTCATTTGAATCTGGTGATACCCCTTGTAGGCGTCCAGGAAGCACTTGTATTGGAAGCCAGTGAGGGAGTCGACCTTCCAATCGATCTCGGGTAGTGGGTAGCAGTCTTTGGGACAAGCTTTGTTGAAATCTTTGAAATCTACGCACATCCTCCAGGAACCATCTTGTTTGGCTACCATGACTGGGTTAGCCACCCACGAGTGGTACTGTACCTCCCTTAAAATCCCTGCCTCTACCAATTTTTCTACCTCCTGGCAAGCAGCCTGGCTCCGGGCAGGTGCCAGGCTCCTCTTTTTTTGGACGACGGGTTTGTAGGAGGGAGCTATGTTAAGGGAGTGTTCTGCCAAGCTTCTTGGGACCCCAGTCATGTCTCCAGGACACCAAGCAAACACGTCTCGGCTGTCCTGCAAAAGATTGATTAGTTCAAGCATAACCTTATCAGGGAGCAGATTATTTACTTTTATGGTCTGCTCCGGATAGGCAGGGTTTATGCTGACTTCCTTGACGGGACCACTGGCTAGTGCTTTCATCTCTCTGGGAGCTTGTGTCTCTTCTACAGAAGCTATTAAAAGTGCTTCAGCTGATGGCTTCAGGGTTGCAATCCCATTGGGCGTTGGGAGCTTCATAAGGCCATGCGTTGTTGAAACCACCGCATCAAAGGTTGCAATGCCCATCCTGCCAATTAAAACATTGTAGCTTGACGGGTACCTGATTACAGAAAAGGTCAGTTCCTCCGTCCTGGATAAGTCCCCATCTCTGAAACAAACGTTTAGGGTGAGCTTCCCCAGGGGATGTACACGTTCTCCTGAGAAACCCACGAGGGAAGCATCTGACGGCTTGAGTTTGGACTTGATTTCTGGGCTTAGTGACTCAAAACATCGTTCGTACATCACTTCTGATGAGGCACCTCCGTCCATGTACACTCTGTCTATTGGGAAACCTTCCAGTTCGGCTTCCACTATTACAGGGGTAATGATCAATTCATCTGGAGCAGGAGGGAGTGTTAGTGCAAGTTTGTGACAGATACTCAATCGGATAAACAAACGCTCGGTATTATTGACAGAAGACTTTATATTGTTCGTGTCGTTAGAAGAACTTGTCTAAGTTAGTTCTAGAATATGTAATTAAGCTAGTATTTTAAAAGCCCAACTCAAGCCCAGTTAAAAGCCCATGAGGATGCATGTATATAAGCAAATGATACATGGGGTTTTAGGGGTTGGTCAGTTGGTGTCATAGAGAGTTTGAGAGAGAGCTAGCTAGGATTACAAGTTCGGTGTGGTTCTTATTATTAATAAGAAAAACATTAAAAAGTAATCTTGTGTTCTTTGTGTGATATCCACGGATCAAAGATATTCCGCGTCTAGGATTCGTGTTTGGTTTGATTGCAAAGAAGATCTCAAGGGAAAGGGACCTACAAGTGGTATCAGAGCTTTCAGGCTAGATATCATTCAAGGAACGAGTTTGTGGTGATTGAAATAAATCGGTTTGCCTTTTCTTTTTGTTTGTTCGGTTCTTATTTTTTTTTTTCATTATAAAGTTTTTGATTTTGATTTTGATACTCTTGGTTCATAATTATTTTTTTTTCTTCAAGATTTGATTTTAATTTTAAAAGTTTCTGTGTTAATAAATTTAAAAAAAAAACAAAACGGTTTGCCTTTTTATTTATTTATTTTGCTTCGGACTTCGAACTTGTTAAAAAAAAATCTGTTCTGTTTTTTTTTTTTTTTTTTTTTGATTTTGTTTGTTTCGTTCAAAAAAAAATTCTGGTTTGATTAGAAGTTTGGATATGGATATTTGGATTTAAGTTTCATTAAGGTTTGGAATTGATAAAAAAACGAATTACGATTGTCAAAGAATTACGATTCTTCTTATTTTGGTTTGATTCTTCTTATTTTTGCTTGTGTGTTCTTTGTTTTTAGTGTTCTTGCAGGAATTAAAGCTTTTGGTTCTACTATAATCGGTCAAGTTATCAAGAACATCAAGAACACCATCGATTTTTATTAAAACTATTAGTTTTGATCTTATTTTAGTGTTTGAATTTGTGTTTTTGCAGATAAGGAAATCGAAATTTTAAGGAAAGGATTGAGAGGAATTGAAATTCAAATCAATCATCTCAATCAATTCCTAAATTTTAGGATCTCAACTTGTTGACCAAGAATTCAAGTTCCCGGACAAAGGGTTCTCGGATATAATTCAAGAGAGCTAGTTCTCGGATCCTTTCAGTTCTTGGAAACTGGTTCTCGACCACAGTAGTTCTCGGATATTACTACTTCTCGGACACAACAAAGGGTTCTCGAATTCCACTCTCAATTTGGAAACATTGTTCTCGGACAATCTAGTTCTCGGATTCATTTTAGTTCTTGGAAAGGTTCTCGGACAAGCTACAGTTTTCGGACAAGACTTTGGTTCTCGGATAGATTGGGGTTTTCGAAAATTGTTCTCGGACTATAAGTTCTCGGTTATTGGACTTGGACTATAATTTGGGCCTCGAAAACATTTGGACCCAATTTGTCTTGGACTTTGGACCTACATTCATATCTTGGACATTTAAAATTAATTTAAATCCTATCAAACAACAATTAAAATGTCGACTCTAAACAAGATGTTGGAAATGGACCATGAAGTTGGCAAGTCAAACTCACCACCTAAAATGATTTCAGTTAATGATTATTATTGGTGGAAGGATAGGTTTGAAGAATGGGCTAGGTTCTATATGATGAGAGGATGGATTTGCATAAGAGATGGTTACATACCACCATTCAGAGATGTTGATGGTCGAATTGTTAAGGTTGACTTCAAAAATATGGATGAAGAAGAGAAGCTTATGTTCGAAGCTGAGAACAAGGCACATGCTGCTATCACAATGAGCATGCCACAAGAGATATTGCACACGTTTAGAAAATTTCAAAATGCACAAGATTTGTGGGTAGCTCTTGAGAAACGTTTTCAAGGGAATGACAATGTTAAGAAAAATAGAATTGACTTACTCAAGAAACAATTTGCTGTCTTTAGGGCATTCACAGGTGAAACCCTAGAAGAGATCATCACGAGATACTACCATCTTGTTACGGAACTAGAGAACTACAAGATTGAGCACACCACTGTTGAGATGACCACCAAGATTCTGGATGCCTTGCCTTCAAAATGGGAAGTCTATACTCTTCTTATTAAAGAGAATCCAGAATTCGCCACCTATGCGCTTGATGATGTTATAGGAAAGCTAAGAGGATATGATTTGGCTATGAAGAGGAAGGATGAGGGTTCTGATCAGGTTCAAGATCCGGGAGTGTATTATGGGAAATCATCATCCAAATCCTCATCTGGTGGCACTTCAAGCAGTAGTGGGAATGCAACTGCATTCTTCTCAGGAGATAATTCTGGTAACATTGTGTTAGATTCTGATGGTGAAGTTTGTTTTGTTTCTGTTTCAGGTGAGTCAACAAAAGTGAAGGACATTCCCTCAAGAAAAGCCCAGGGAACGAGCACTGATTCCAAATGTGATCACAAGTCATGCAAGTCTATGCCTATGAGTGTCAAATCAGCAGAAGAGCAGCTTGCAGTTTTGTCTTCCTTTGTAGCATCTTATGAGAACTACATACAAGGGAAGATAAACGATCCGGCAATGTTCGATGATGACTACGATCAGATTGATCCGGATGACTTGGAGGAAATGGATCTTCAGTGGAATCTTGCTATGATTGCAAGAAGAGCAAGAAAGTTCATGGAGAGGACAGGAAAGAAGCTAGTTGGAGGCAGACCTGGTTTTGATAAGTCAAAGGTTAAGTGTTACAACTGCTACGGGTACAGGCACTTTGCCAGAGAATGTGCGAGACCAAAGAGCCAAAATCAGGGAAACACCACAAGGCAAAGCTCATCAGTGGCGCCTTCTCAGAGTAACTTTAGCTCTAAGGCACTAATGGTGGCTAAGCCTGACGGTACATATGACTGGAGTAGTGTTTTAGATGGAGCTGCTGGATCAGGAAATCAAGCTCTCATGGCAGAAATTATTGAAGAGGGATCTGAGAATGCTGAGAAACCTGTTGAGCAAGTGACTGAGGAACAGGTTAATGAGACAGAAACAGAAGTGAATGAGTGTAAGGAGAATGAAGCTGAAGCAGCTGCAACTGAGAGTGAAGCAAGCAAGGAGGTATCTACCCAGGTGCTGGATCTGACAGCATCAACTGAAGGGATGTCTGCTAAAGAATTCATGGCATACATGGCAGACTTATCATCCAATGAGAAAAAGGTACTCCTTCCTTTACCTTTAGTTGTAGAAGCTTGTAATAAGTGTGTCGATTATGCTGAGCGTATTTTGTTACTTGTGAAAGAAAATGATAAAGTAGCTGAGCATAACACTGACTTAGTTGTGCTTCTGGATAAAGAGAAAGAGTTTAACATAGGTAATAAGATTAGAGAAGGGAACCTGAAAACCGCCCTTAATGCTGCTAAGAAAGATCTAAAAGAACTTAACTATGCCCTTAGGGAAAAGATAGATTACCTTAATCTAACACAGTTCGCCTTAGTTGATAAACAAGAAGAGATTGCTAAGAAAAATGCTGAAATAGACCAACTTAAGGTTAAGGTAGCCGATCTGAATAGGCAAATAGATCAAGTTCGCAGCTCTAAGTATCTTATTAATGCCTTAATAGACTCTAGAAAGGACACTAAGAAGCATAAAGATGATAACAGTGGATTAGGTTACCAAGATGTGCCTCCTCCTGCGACTGGTAACTATTCGTTTTTACCAACTAAGAAGGAAGTAACTGAGGAAATTTGTAAGCCTAAGTTAGATGAAATGGAAGTTGATGTTAGTGAGAGTGAAGATAGTGTTGAGAATGGTAGTTCATCCAATGTGTCAATGGATGAAGAAACAGGTGAACTGTTCAAGAACACTAAAGGGTCGGGGGTTAATAAAGGTAATACAGTTAAAACTAACCCAACTGAATCAAAGAAAGAAAACCCAGTGATTTCAAAAACTCAAACCAGAAAGGCTGAACCAAAAACTATTTTGAAAAATCCTAAATTTGTTAAACAAGGTGAAGCCAAAACTGAAGAAATCAAACAGGGTAATGCTGAATGTTCTGGTAACACTTCACCCAAATCTGCTAGCAATGAGGGATCGACCTCAAGGGGACAGTACAAAAAGCCCCTTGAGAAGCGATCTTGTTTTAAATGTCATCAAAAAGGTCATGTAGCTAGCATGTGTACTGGCAAAAAGAAGGACAACACTACATCAACTTACACAAAGAAAGGTGAGACTCCTGCTAAGTCTGAAAGCGGGAAAGAGGTAAGTAACTCTGCAAAGAAATCTTTGCAAAGGCAATTAGAAAAAGAATCTGATGGTTGGTCTAGGGATCCAGGAAAACGACCAGTAAACAAAAATTTGGAAAAGCCTGCGTTTGTCCTTAGACAGGTAAGTGTTGGCCAGGCAAGCACTTCTGGTGTTGTTCCTCCAAAGCAGGCACCTTCTGCTAATGCCAACAAATACCAACCACCACATAGGCAACAACGTCACCAAAGTCCACAAGGTGACAAATTCAATTTTGTAAATAACAAAATGGTTATAGGGATAGACACTATTCAAATAACCAAAATTTTTCAAGAAATAACTACAATCAGGGATACTCCAACAGAGGGAGTTATCCTCAAAGTAACAATAATGGGCCAGTGAATCACGGAGGATATTACAATCCTCATAATCAAAGGCCCTACAGACATTATAACCAAATGAACAAAAACAGTCCACCTAGATCCAGGACTCCAGTGGGGAGTGATGGATACTGGAGGGAGTTTACTGTTGTCGATGAAATAGGACGACCCAAGACTTTCACAGCTTGGGTCCCCTACTCTAACTAATCTTCTTTGTGAATGCAGGAGCTGCTAAGGAGGGTTATCAACTGGTGGTATGTTGATAGCGGCTACTCCAGGCATATGACAGGGGAGTTGAGATTGCTGATTGAATTTATTAAATGTGATGGAGGTTATGTGAACTTTGCTGGCGCCAAAGGCGGGCGCATCTCAGGAAAGGGGAAGGTCACTAATGGCAAGATCACCCTAGAAGGAGTGAACTATGTTGAGGAGCTCAAACACAATCTCATGAGTGTCTCACAAATTTGCGACAAGGGGCATTCGGTTCACTTCACCAAGACTGAAGCTTTAGTGTTGAAACCAGGGGTGGTAATTCCTAAAGAGTGGATAATCATGAGGGCTCCTAGAAGAAACGACACATACATCATGGACATGAGTATACCTGACGATACTTCAGAGGAGACCACATGCCTTCTTTCAAAAGCATCTAAATCAGATTCACTATTATGGCACAGGAAAATGGGGCACATTCACTTCAGAAAGCTGAACTACATTGTGAAAAACGGTTTGGTGACAGGTGTTCCTTTAAAAAGCTTTGGGGTTGAGGATAAATGTGTCCCTTGTAAAAAGGGACAGCAACACAAGAAACCTCATCACCCTAAAGCTATCAACACCATCTTTGCTCCTTTCGAACTACTTCACATGGACCTATTTGGTCCAGTGAACGCTAGAAGCATTGGTGGTAAATTCTATTGCCTTGTGATTACTGATGATTTTTCCAGATTCTCGTGGGTGTTTTTCTTAGGTTCGAAGGATGAGACAGGAGAAGTCTTAACAAACTTCATTCTTCAAGCAGAGAATCTATTCAACACCACTCTCAAGAGAATCAGAAGCGACAACGGCTCAGAGTTCAAGAACAGCACGTTTTCAATCTTTTGCATTCGCAAGGGAATTGAACATCAATTTAGTGCTCCTTATGAGCCACAGCAGAATGGAGTTACGGAGAGGAAAAATAGGACTTTGATTGAATCAGCACGGACAATGCTAGCTGACTCTAAGCTTCCTGTTCAATTTTGGGGGAGGCTGTGAATACAGCATGCTATGTTTTGAATAGGGTTTTGACCGTCAAGAAACACAATAAAACGTGTTATGAACTCTTGAACGGTCGAATACCAAATATCAAAGATTTTGAACCATTTGGGGCGCCTTGCACTATTCTGAAAAATAAAAACCAACCAAAATTTGGTGAGGTTTCTGATGAGGGATTTTTCCTTGGTTATGTACCTGGATCACCAAATAAATGCGTTTTTAATAAATCTAAAGGTGTAGTAGAAATTGCTTTCAACATTGAAATAACTAGTTACTCACCAAAGGATAGTGCACAGGAACCCAGTTGGATGTTCGATTATGATTCTGTTTTTAAATCCTTTAATGTTCCTCACACCTTTAATGCAGAACCAGATGAAGAACCAGTGATTGTTGTTGAGGATGACGACGACTTTGTTTCACCTCGTTCAATAGTCCCAATTTCTGCAGAAAAGGACAAGACAGATGCTCAAGAAAGCTCTTCGGGAAACAATCCATCTACATCTACCGAACCTGCCACCGAACCTGAAGAAGAACCTTTCACGAACCCGTTCGGGACAGATTCTACTGATGAAGAAGTGGCTACAGGAGTAATTGGCTCCAACTTAGGTGATGAATTAACAGTTGACACAGTGGCATCAACACGTGCAAATAAAGATCATCCAGTTGACTATATACTGGGAGATCCTACTGTGGGAATTCAGACAAGGAGAAGCTTTGCGACTGCCAACTGCATGTACGCAATAATTAAAGACTCAGGGATTGTGAACAAATGTATGAAATGCTTTATCTCACAGATCGAACCGAAGACGTATCAACTGGCTCTTCGTGACAACTCGTGGGTAGAGGCAATGCAGAAGGAGCTGGCTCAGTTTAGGAAGCTCAAAGTCTGGGAGTTGGTCGATCTCCCTCGGGGTGCATAGGAAATTGGCACCAAATGGGTTTTTCGGAACAAGAAAGATGATAATGGTGTTGTGGTCAGGAATAAGGCTCGACTAGTGGTAAAGGGGTTTAATCAACATGAAGGGATAGACTTCAATGAAGTGTTTGCACCAGTTGCTAGGCTAGAGGCAATACGCTTGTTTCTGGCCTTTGCGTCTCATAAAGGATTTAAAGTTTATCAGCTAGACGTTAAAAGCGCCTTTCTGTACGGAAAAGTCCAAGAGCTGGTGTATGTCTCTCAACCACCGGGGTTCACAGATCCAGAATATCCAGATCGGGTCTACAAACTTGACAAGGCCCTTTATGGACTTCATCAGGCACCCAGGGCATGGTATGAGACTCTGTCTTCTTACCTCTTGAACAATGGCTTTGAGAGAGGAAAGATTGACAGTACACTTTTCATTCGGAGAAAAGGAGAAGATTTTCTGCTGGTACAGGTGTACGTTGATGACATCATCTTTGGGTCACCAAATGACGACTTATGCAAGGAATTCGAGCAGGTCATGAAAAGGAAGTTCGAAATGAGTGTTATGGGGGAGTTAAAGTTTTTCCTTGGTCTACAGGTGGATCAGAAGGCAGATGGAATGTTTATCCATCAAACCAAGTATGTGCATGACATCCTGACTCGTTTCAAGATGAATGATTGCACCCCTTATCATACTCCTCTACCGGTCAACCACGGTCTTGGTCCAGATACCGAAAGCGACAAATATGTTGACCCCACAAAGTATCGGGCAATGATTGGTTCACTCATGTACCTAACTGCTTCTAGACCTGACATTATGTTTCCAGTTTGTCTTTGTGCCAGGTTTCAGGCGGATCCAAAGGAGTCACATATGATTGCGGTCAAACGGATTCTTAGATACCTAAAGGGGAAACCCAAATTGGGAATCTGGTGTCCAGCTGATGGCGAATTGGATCTTGTAGCGTATACAGATTCAGACTACGGCGGATGTAACCAGAATCGGAAGTCTACTACTGGTGGATGTCAATTTTTAGGAGGAAGAATCGTATCATGGCAGTGCAAAAACAGACTTCGGTGGCTGTTTCCACTTGTGAAGCAGAATATGTTGCTGCTGGTAGCTGTTGTTCACAGGTTTTGTGGATACAACAACAGATGCGGGATTACGGTTTGAATTTCACTCATACTCCTATTCTTATTGATAATCAAGCCACCATTTCAATCACAGAAAATCCCAAAAACTTTCCCAAAACAAAACATATAGACATAAGGCATCATTTCATAAGGGATTGTTTTGAGAAAAAGATGATTTATTTGAAAAAGGTTGGTACTTTGGATAACCCAGCTGATTTGTTCACAAAAGCTTTCGATAGAGCTCGGTTTGAACTGTTAGTGCAGCTGAACGGGATGAGAAACCCGGAATAACTTTTTGTTTTCTCATAAGTGCTGAAGCTTTTAGTTTTTAAGTTTTTAGTTAGTTTTTACTTTGTGTTTTATTTGCTTCTGCTTGGTTTCGCAAAAAAAAAAAAAAAAAAAAAAAAAAAAAAAAAAAACTATAGCAAATCTGGTACCTAATTGGAAATGATAGCACATTAGCTGTTGATTTTGTTACACTTAATAAAATTGAGCAGAAAAATTAAAGCTAAGTGTGGCTGCATCTTCATTATATGATGTACTGGTAGGCAATTGACACACGAATCTGGTCTATTAATTAAAATAGAAATCTTAATGACTGTTGATTATGTGGGACACATGTCATTGGCGTATGATTTTATAGTCTTAAATCTTGCGTTGATAGCGTGTTACAAAATTCTGAGGTTTCAGGTCTTTAAATTGTTAAATTTATCCAGGGATGATCTGACTGATCTTCTGTTGCATCCAGATACATGCTGACCTAGACTTTGTCAGAACATCTTAAAAGAGCATACGATAAATGCCAAAACCCTCAAAGGCTAAAAGGCAATCAATCAAAAACGCCTAAAGCTGAAAATTCGTACCGCATAAAATGGTTTTTGTCTTAACCCTGGTTGAGTACACGTTTGGTCACTTTGTTGCATCCAGATATATGCAGACCTGTACACCATCGTGTCTCGTGCCTTGTAAACAACATGGATAATGGCAATTTACTCACCTGTTACGATGAACCTTTGTGCATGACTTGATCGCGGGGGTATGTCATGTCGTGGGTAACATAGATGATTCAATTTAATACACTTATATGCTAATATGGATTTGGAATCGTTAAGTGTTATATTGTTTATGTGGATACATAATACTGGTAATCGTCTTGGAATGCAGTCTTACACATTAAGAAGTTATTAAGAACATTAACTTGTGTGACATCTCAATCTAGCTGATATGATCCTTTTAACCAGTGTCTGCCATAACCAAAAATAGAGTGTTTTTATGTTTGTACATAGTTTACTTGAATTGTCTTTACGTTCATTTATTTTACTTGTCAAAAAAAAATCCAAAAAGATTTTATTTTGCTTCAAGATTTGACGCACGAGAAACGGTTGTTCTGTGGTGGATCTGACTGTTTAGAAAATTTTGAAAGTTGTTTTTCTAAAACACTTAGAAAATTTTGCAAAACAGCATATCTTTTGAAAGCTTATGAATTTTAAACGCAAAACAATTTTTGTCACAGGTGGTTTATAGACTTTGTAAGTTTATATGTGTGATGATGGTTTACTTACAAGTTGGTTGAGTGTGACAGGTATTTTGATAATAATGATGGACGTGATGAGGTCTGAACCTCCTTTTGGACAAATTCATGTGATTTAAGAATTTTTTTGAAGAAACAGAGACAAGAAGACGAAAAACACTGAAGTTCTAAACAACAGTTGCTGATTTTAGAAGACTTAGCAGCTCAGGGGGAGAAATATACATATAGGAAGAAATATTCTATGTTTCAGGGGGTGTAAAAAGACTTCAGATCGAGTAATGCATTCGTGTAGAGCTCAAGTGGAAGTTTTTACAATCCAAGCTTATTCTCAGGGGGAGTTACTTAATTCTCAAGAGATGCTGAACATAAGAGAGTTGTTAAAGACTCAAGATCACAAGTTGAAGAAAAGAAGAGAAGTGATCTGCCAAGTTCTTCTAAATTACTTTGGTAGACAATCTCAAGATCAAGCTGTTGAAAATTAAAGACTTCAAGTGGAAGACAATTAAAGATACTTTGAGATTGGAAAAATAATCTTAAAGAGCATCTGTCAAGGGGGAGTTTGTTAGTGCAAGTTTGTGACAGATATTCAATCGGATAAACAAACGCTCGGTATTATTGACAGAAGACTTTATATTGTTCGTGTCGTTAGAAGAACTTGTCTAAGTTAGTTCTAGAATATGTAATTAAGCTAGTATTGTAAAAGCCCAACTCAAGCCCAGTTAAAAGCCCATGAGGATGCATGTATATAAGCAAATGATACATGGGGTTTTAGGGGTTGGTCAGTTGGTGTCATAGAGAGTTTGAGAGAGAGCTAGCTAGGATTACAAGTTCGGTGTGGTTATTATTATTAATAAGAAAAACATTAAAAAGTAATCTTGTGTTCTTTGTGTGATATCCACGGATCAAAGATATTCCGCGTCTAGGATTCGTGTTTGGTTTGATTGCAAAGAAGATCTCAAGGGAAAGGGACCTACAAGTGGTATCAGAGCTTTCAGGCTAGATATCATTCAAGGAACGAGTTTGTGGTGATTGAAATAAATCGGTTTGCCTTTTCTTTTTGTTTGTTCGGTTCTTATTTTTTTTTTTCATTATAAAGTTTTTGATTTTGATTTTGATACTCTTGGTTCATAATTATTTTTTTTTCTTCAAGATTTGATTTTAATTTTAAAAGTTTCTGTGTTAATAAATTTAAAAAAAAAAAACAAAACGGTTTGCCTTTTTATTTATTTATTTTGCTTCGGACTTCGAACTTGTTAAAAAAAAATCTGTTCTGTTTTCTTTTTTTTTTTTTTTTTTGATTTTGTTTGTTTCGTTCAAAAAAAAATTCTGGTTTGATTAGAAGTTTGGATATGGATATTTGGATTTAAGTTTCATTAAGGTTTGGAATTGATAAAAAAACGAATTACGATTGTCAAAGAATTACGATTCTTCTTATTTTGGTTTGATTCTTCTTATTTTTGCTTGTGTGTTCTTTGTTTTTAGTGTTCTTGCAGGAATTAAAGCTTTTGGTTCTACTATAATCGGTCAAGTTATCAAGAACATCAAGAACACCATCGATTTTTATTAAAACTATTAGTTTTGATCTTATTTTAGTGTTTGAATTTGTGTTTTTTGCAGATAAGGAAATCGAAATTTTAAGGAAAGGATTGAGAGGAATTGAAATTCAAATCAATCATCTCAATCGAAATTTTTTTTTCTTCTCAAGGGAAAGGGACCTACAGGGAGGCAGATGTATTGCTTGTTCCAGGGCTCGGTTCGAGCCCTCTTGACCTGCTGGGCTCCCTCATATCTGATCATGTTGACCTCTTTGTCCTTCCTCCCCTCGTCTTTCCTTCCCTTGATGTCCTTGATCAAGTGAGCCAATTCTCCGGACTTAACGGATTCTTCTATCCTCTTCTTCAGCTGGTAACAGTCGTTTGTGTGGTGTCCGGTGTCATTGTGGAAAGCACAATGCTTGTTGGCGTCCCTCTTATTGGCGGGCTTGGACAAGGGCCTGGAGGTCGAAACGTATACTTGACCTCCTCAGTGGAGAGTATCTCCTGAGGGGTCTTAGTTAGGACTGTGAATACGTGTCTTTCTTTCTCTTGATTTCTTCCAGGCCTGGGAGACCGTCGTCTTTCCTCATTTCTTCTTGACTCAAATGGTCTTCCAGATCGTCTCTCGTTGTAGGGTTGGAAGTTGGTTCGTCGGGAGCTTGTCGAGCTGTCTCTCCAACTTCCCCGATCCCGTTTTCTGGTATCCTGCCGAGTGAGAGCTTCTTCTCCCCGAAGGAAGGCTTCCTCTCTCTCAAAGGCTTCTTCCATGGTTTGGGGAACGTCTTCATGAAACCTTCTCAATAACTTTTTAGGGCGGATGGCCCCCATGAATCCCGATACTCGAATCTTTTTTGTGGCTCCACTATATTGCAAACCTTCCCTCTTGTATCTCTCGATGAAACTGCGGAGATCCTCATGTTCCCCCTGTTGGATTTGGTATAGTATAGCAGCATCTTTAGTGCATTTTCTCAGGGGATTGAAGTTCGAGGTGAAACTTCTCCTTAGATCATCAAAGGAGGAGATGCTACGGGCAGGGAGGCCACTAAACCATAAGCGGACCGGACCTACCAATGTTTGCATGAACATGTGGCAACACTCGGCGTTGTTCCATTTCTCCACAGTGGCTGCCCCAGAAAAAACGTTTAGATGGTCGTCGGGATCCTCGGTCCCGTCGTATGTCTTCACGTTAGCTGGCATTTTGATCTTGTTAGGGAAGTCAAAATGTGCTATGTGTTCGGCGAAACATTCTAACGACTTGGGACGGTATGGCTCAGAGGGGGTAGCCTCAGTTCGGGTTTCTGTCGCGGAGGTTTGAACCAGGGGTTGGGGAATACCTGTCCCCTGTCCTCCGGGAAGAGACGTTGCTGGTACTTGGTTTAACGGAAGTGGGTACTGCCATGGGTACCCTCCGTGCCATGTAGGGAAATATGGCGGTATGTATGGTGCGTGCTGAGGTTGGGAGTAGTTGAGGTACATTGCTGCTGAAGAAGTAACTGGTCCCCCAACGTAACATCCGGTTCCCGCCAAAGAGGTGGCAACTGCACTACTTGCCAGGGGCAGGGACCTCAGAGCTTCCGCAAAGGAGAGAGGTGTTGAGGACGACAAGGACACTTGTGTGGCTTCCACAAACTGTCTTGTCGTGTGTTCCTGGACCCCGGGAGAGAGTATGGTTCTGCTAGGACCTTCCCTGTAACACCCCAACCGATGGCGGAATCATCGAGGTGCCACGTAGTGACGATTGTTCAAAAGCTCATGGTACTAAAATGTAAATATTATTGAATAATCCAAAATTGTCTTACATGGAAATGGAAATTACATTGTTTAAATGAAATGTAAATATTGAAATAACTGAATTAAAATAAAGCACTAAATGTTCCTTGCTAAAGCACTAGATCAAACTGCACCTGAAACATGTACAAAATAGGTTTGGTCAACATATGAAATGTTGGTGAGCATTCCTAGTTTTGATATATATAGTAGGTTAAAAAGTTATAGAATTCAAGTGCAAGCTACAGTGCAAATATGTAAACTATGTATCATACAAATGAGCGAAATCAACCCTGTGACTGTATAATGTACTGTATGAACTGTAGTGTACTTATCCAATAAATGGATGATAACTTAACACTGGCCACGGATTCTCCGATGAAAAATGGGGAGAATCAATCTAGGCGGGTTGTCAATCCAAATAGCGCTATCCAATGTTAAGGTCGGCTTGTACCATGTTAATGATTTCACTAAGTACAAATGTAATCCACATGTATTGTCTAAGCATAAAGCACGTTGTAAGCAATGCACATAGTACTAGAATTGTATTGTAAAAATGTAAACTTGTATTTGAAATTGTAATAGTGTACATGTAACACCCCAAAAATGTATAAAAGCAAAAAGGGGTAGGAATACTCACCGTTCACGTAATAACTTGAAATTGAACTTGGACAACGAAATATGTGTTGGAAATTATCCCAAAGGATTAACCTAAAGAATTTGATAACGTGTAAGGGAATTAACTCTAGGATACATGTATTTCTAGGGCTTCGAATTGGGGATAAACGTTTATTTGATTATTAAACAAATTGTTTATTAATTATGAGAAATTTAATAAATAAATAAATAAAAGTCTCTTGGTATAATTTTAAGTTGAATATAGTCACAACATAAGGTTTTAAGTATAAAAATAATTTTTTATAAAATTATTTTCTTGAAAATAGAATATTTAATCTAATTATTTCAAATTGTCAAAAATATGACTTTAATATCTAAAAATATTAAAATCAAAGAATTTCTGAATTAAAAATTGTATTTCAGTTCTAGATAGTTAGAAATAATTTATATAAAATTTTGGTGCAAAAATATTGAAAAATGAATTTATTATAACTTAATTATGATTAAAACTAACAAAAATTAATTAAAAATATGAAATGCACGGTTTTTTTTGAATTAAAAATAATTTCTGAAATGTTTAAGGATGTACAAGTTTAGAATAATTTTTGTGAGATTTAATAAAATCGTTTAGATATTTTTATAGAATTTAATAAATATAAATGATTAAACTTGTATTATTAATAATATATATTAAATAAGTTATTTTTGAAAAACTAAAAATTGAGTGATGAACTTTATCACTTGAAGATCATATAATAATTTTTATAGAATTTATAAACCACGTTTAGTATTTAAAAACTATTTTTTAAAAAAAAATAATATGTTAAATATATATATAATAAAGGTAAGAAAAAAAAATAGGTTGTTGGTTGTGGGGCTCGAACCTGAGACCCCATGCTGTTAAGAGACGCCCCTGACCAACTGGTCTGGGCATCAGACTTGGTTATGTTTCAACATTCAATTTATTTAATAACTGTTTAACATGGTCATCTTCCCCAATTTAAATGATAAGAACCCTAGATTATTCAATACTTTGATTTAGCAAGCAATAGCCCCTGGTATGATGGGGCTATTGTTTGTGAGTATTCGGTGAACAAAACCCATCAAGAAAACATAACTTACAATTACGAATTCGCGTCTATAAGCCCGGTCAATAGAAAAGTCAAACTCTTTTGATTGAACACGAATGAGATAATATCAGAAGAATGTGAGAGTGGGGATATGATTTTCGGCATCTATGGACTGTTAAACAATGTTCAATTTATAGTTAAAGGTTCGGATCGATGGATTGGAAAGGTTTGACCAAGCTTGAATGTATACGCGTGATTTGTGCAAGAATTGAATTGCCTTGACCGTGTTAATACGTGTAATCAGTTGTTAGTCCATATCTCGAGTCAATCACTGATCATATGCCATGTTTAGCTTTTAAAAAAAAATCGATCAGCCCCCTTTTTTTTTGTTGATTGGTGCGTTCGACAGCAGCACAAGGAAAGAAGAAGTTGGATCGCTAGATGGCTTTTATACAATTAAGGTTGGGGTTAAAACAAGATTGAGGTCTAGCCCAGCTGGTTGTGGTATGTTGATGTCTGTGTCTGAACCGGGTCTGGACGCGGGTTCGAATCCCGTCCAGACCATATATTTTTTTTTTTTTTGTTTTCTAACAGCTGATTGGGCCTGGTCTGTCTTTGTGGGCCGACTTCTTGGCTGGTTTGTGGGCTTCAAATTTGGGCTCAGTAATAACAAGGGAAGGTTGGGTTGGTTTTGGGTTATGTTTCAAGTGAGTGTGGTTATGATTACATATCTATATATAATCTGAATTTTTTTATTATTATTAATAATATTATTATTATTATTATTAATAAAAAAAAATGACGGATGTCACAGCATCCCCTACTTTTAGAAACTTCGTCCCGAAGTTATTAGAAACATAGGGTTATGGATGCTTGGGTAAAAATTAAAATAACTGTGGTTTGGAAAATTTGGGTTAAGACACGACATAAATTTATAGGTAACAGAGTGAATTGTTTCGAATGATTTGGATAAGAGGTTTGATAGGTGTGAGTCAAGGATTAGGTTCGTCTCGAATAATAAGGAAAAATAAGGATCTAGTAATTCACTAAGTTTCAAGTTTTAGGAATCCTATGATAAATGTACGAGTTGATTGACTACAGAAAGATTAAATGAACTACCAAGTAACAGAGTTTATTCCTGGTCCGACTTCCAGTCTTACTTTCAATGCATCATTAGTGTTTGTATACAGGGTGTACCGCAGCTAACCCACCACACCTTTGATACCTTGAAAACGTACTGGACGCCTACCCAAAAACTCTAATAGAATTTCACACTACCCTAACGTACCTGTAAATTCATGATTACGTTCCGGACCGGAATCATCAATTTACCTTACATTAGGGTTTTATGTCCTTCTATGATCCTAATCTAACACACATTAAAGCAAATAAATTTCACAAGAAGATGTCACATCAAACACGTCGAGTTACAATGAGATGTTACCAATGAAATGAGGCCATGTAATAATGAGGTCAATTGCATGGGCTTGCAATGACTTGTAAGCATAATAGTATTTAAGTATGGGCTACCACTCGTCCGAGGAGCCCTTTAAATGAAATGTTTATCTGAGTTGCGTGGATAATACACATATGCAAGCAAGTTTGTAAGTACTACAACCATGTAAGTGTTATCTTAGTGGCCTATAGGAATAGTTTACGAGTATCATGAATAATTAAATGTTCAATGAATAGTCAAATTAAGGGAAAAATCAAGTTTCAATCAAGCAATGATGTTTTTCTTAGAAAAGCTCTGTAAGATCAAGTGTCAAGCCCAAACGTTTCAAATGAATGTAAGGTAGAGTCTTGTATGATAAACGTAATCAATATGATAAATTTTCAATCTGTGTTAATACACAATAATATGCAAGGAAATTTCTAGATGTTGTATGCTAATGAATGCGACAAAATTGGGTACAAAATGATAATAGGATCAAGAAAATGAAAACACGAGTATTGGATTCTCGAGTCTTGGGAAGATTTCATCCATGGCTTAACCAGTGGGATTAACGTCATCCTGATCGTCTGCTTCGTTGATATTGATATTGAAAGCTCGTCCATGTGCCACCAGGTTTACATTGTTCAATTTGGGACATTGAGGTAGCATGTGGTTAGGGTCTCTACAATGATAACATGCCCGACCGTTAGTAATCTGTAGTGGTTTCTAAGCAGTTGTTTGATGATTATCTTGCGTCCAATCTATTACACGACAAGTAGTGACAAAGTGTCCAAACCTTCCACATCTAGTGCATTGACGACATGGAAGATTTGCAGGGTGATGATACTTGCAAGTGTTGCATTGAGGATGGATTCCCGTGTAGGCTTTCTTGATAGGAGGTTGAATCACAGGATCCACATTAGCCTGGTTCTGATTATCGCCCATTCGTTTCTTAGAGTTCGAAGCAGTAGTGGCGGCCTTTGCTAAAACAGTCTTAGATTGTTCAACAGTATTGGTGGTTTTCTCAGTAGCCGTCTTGGTGCCCTTCCTAACCAAGTTTCCTTTCCTTACGTGTTTGTCTGTTAATGTGGCTGCAAGTTGGATGGCTTCTTCTACCGTAGTGGCTTTGCCTCCAGTGACAACGTCTTGAATCAGGTCAGGTAATCCCTCGATATATTTTTCGATTGCTCGAGAGACTGGGGTGACCATGTGTGGAACCAGTATGCTAAGTTCGTGATATCGAGTATTATACGCAAGATTCTCACCACTGTCTTGTTTCAGTCCATGGAACTCTTCCTCCAGTTTCCTGATTTCGTTCCTAGGGCAAAATTTAGCGATCATGAGTTCCTTAACATCTGCCCAAGATAATGATAAAGCAACATCAGCTCCTCGATTGCGTTTTTCGCCATTCCACCAGGTTAACGCTCCCTTTTGAAGGACACTAGTAGCATAGCGAACGCGGAGTTCATCAGGACATTCACTGTTCACAAAAGTACTCTCCATGCTTTCAAACCATTGGAGGAGGCCAGTAGCACCCTCCTCACCAGTGAATTTTGTGGGGTTGCAGGAGTTAAAGTGTTTGAAAGTGCACCGAAATTGAGTCGTACTCCCTGTGTTGGCACTGTTACTATTCTGGGTTATCTCACTGACAAGGTTTGGGATCACTGCAGCAATTTGCTCGGCGACTAAAGATGCGAGGCGACGATCAGAACGTCGTCCAGAAGCACGAACAGGGCGTTGGCTGGCATCACGGAGCATGCGGCGAGCAGACATCTATGAGGTAGTCAATTAATAATCATGAGATTAGAAAATGTAAGTGTATAATCGTACAGATGATTATGAAGATGTGATCTTGTAAGCAATCATGATATGCAAAGTATTGTATATGAAACGAGAGGGTATTATTGGAAAAACTTGTACAAAATGCTTGGAGTGCCCTTGTCTAGCTGTAAAGCTCAACAAGGACGTTGACTTTTCAAAGGAATTGAACCCAATGGTGATCAAAGAAGACATGCTTTAGCCTATAAGTGGACACTCACTCCAGGAATCCCCAGGTAAGCATAACAGGTCCGTAAATGGATTTATGCGCTATGCTTGCCTATGCCAGAAAACCCAGTGTACAGGCGTCCACCCTTCCAGATTGCACGTGTCCTTATTACACTCATTAAAGTTCAACAACTTCGAAGGAGTAAAATAAGAGTAGGCATTATGCCTAAGAGTGTCTTCATGAAAGGTACTGCTCCAGTTCCATGATGATGTAGACCTTCCACTCCTCGTAGGACACCATCTCTATGCACCAGGATGAAAGATGAGGAGAAAGGAGAGAGAGAAGGAGGGAAAGATAGAGGAAGGAAAGTAGAGGGAAATGAGAATAAGGTAATTCAGAAAATATTATGCATGAAAGTTCGGTTATAGTCTAGGCCATTTTATCTAATAACCTAGTTCCCTATAACCATGGCTCTGATACGAATCTGTAACACCCCAACCGATGGCGGAATCATCGAGGTGCCACGTAGTGACGATTGTTCAAAAGCTCATGGTACTAAAATGTAAATATTATTGAATAATCCAAAATTGTCTTACATGGAAATGGAAATTACATTGTTTAAATGAAATGTAAATATTGAAATAACTGAATTAAAATAAAGCACTAAATGTTCCTTGCTAAAGCACTAGATCAAACTGCACCTGAAACATGTACAAAATAGGTTTGGTCAACATATGAAATGTTGGTGAGCATTCCTAGTTTTGATATATATAGTAGGTTAAAAAGTTATAGAATTCAAGTGCAAGCTACAGTGCAAATATGTAAACTATGTATCATACAAATGAGCGAAATCAACCCTGTGACTGTATAATGTACTGTATGAACTGTAGTGTACTTATCCAATAAATGGATGATAACTTAACACTGGCCACGGATTCTCCGATGAAAAAGGGGGAGAATCAATCTAGGCAGGTTGTCAATCCAAATAGCGCTATCCAATGTTAAGGTCGGCTTGTACCATGTTAATGATTTCACTAAGTACAAATGTAATCCACATGTATTGTCTAAGCATAAAGCACGTTGTAAGCAATGCACATAGTACTAGAATTGTATTGTAAAAATGTAAACTTGTATTTGAAATTGTAATAGTGTACATGTAACACCCCAAAAATGTATAAAAGCAAAAAGGGGTAGGAATACTCACCGTTCACGTAATAACTTGAAATTGAACTTGGACAACGAAATATGTGTTGGAAATTATCCCAAAGGATTAACCTAAAGAATTTGATAACGTGTAAGGGAATTAACTCTAGGATACATGTATTTCTAGGGCTTCGAATTGGGGATAAACGTTTATTTGATTATTAAACAAATTGTTTATTAATTATGAGAAATTTAATAAATAAATAAATAAAAGTCTCTTGGTATAATTTTAAGTTGAATATAGTCACAACATAAGGTTTTAAGTATAAAAATAATTTTTTATAAAATTATTTTCTTGAAAATAGAATATTTAATCTAATTATTTCAAATTGTCAAAAATATGACTTTAATATCTAAAAATATTAAAATCAAAGAATTTCTGAATTAAAAATTGTATTTCAGTTCTAGATAGTTAGAAATAATTTATATAAAATTTTGGTGCAAAAATATTGAAAAATGAATTTATTATAATTTAATTATGATTAAAACTAACAAAAATTAATTAAAAATATGAAATGCACGGTTTTTTTTTAATTAAAAATAATTTCTGAAATGTTTAAGGATGTACAAGTTTAGAATAATTTTTGTGAGATTTAATAAAATCGTTTAGATATTTTTATAGAATTTAATAAATATAAATGATTAAACTTGTATTATTAATAATATATATTAAATAAGTTATTTTTGAAAAACTAAAAATTGAGTGATGAACTTTATCACTTGAAGATCATATAATAATTTTTATAGAATTTATAAACCACGTTTAGTATTTAAAAACTATTTTTTTAAAAAAAATAATATGTTAAATATATATATAATAAAGGTAAGAAAAAAAAATAGGTTGTTGGTTGTGGGGCTCGAACCTGAGACCCCATGCTGTTAAGAGACGCCCCTGACCAACTGGTCTGGGCATCAGACTTGGTTATGTTTCAACATTCAATTTATTTAATAACTGTTTAACATGGTCATCTTCCCCAATTTAAATGATAAGAACCCTAGATTATTCAATACTTTGATTTAGCAAGCAATAGCCCCTGGTATGATGGGGCTATTGTTTGTGAGTATTCGGTGAACAAA
Organism: Ambrosia x helenae; assembly: GCA_030844895.1. Taxonomy (NCBI): domain Eukaryota; kingdom Viridiplantae; phylum Streptophyta; class Magnoliopsida; order Asterales; family Asteraceae; genus Ambrosia; species Ambrosia x helenae. Next base: position 17,866,556 of record CM061229.1, on the reverse strand, counting down.
ACCCATCAAGAAAACATAACTTACAATTACGAATTCGCGTCTATAAGCCCGGTCAATAGAAAAGTCAAACTCTTTTGATTGAACACGAATGAGATAATATCAGAAGAATGTGAGAGTGGGGATATGATTTTCGGCATCTATGGACTGTTAAACAATGTTCAATTTATAGTTAAAGGTTCGGATCGATGGATTGGAAAGGTTTGACCAAGCTTGAATGTATACGCGTGATTTGTGCAAGAATTGAATTGCCTTGACCGTGTTAATACGTGTAATCAGTTGTTAGTCCATATCTCGAGTCAATCACTAATCATATGCCATGTTTAGCTTTTAAAAAAAAAATCGATCAGCCCCTTTTTTTTTTGTTGATTGCTGCGTTCGACAGCAGCACAAGGAAAGAAGAAGTTGGATCGCTAGATGGCTTTTATACAATTAAGGTTGGGGTTAAAACAAGATTGAGGTCTAGCCCAGCTGGTTGTGGTATGTTGATGTCTGTGTCTGAACCTGGTCTGGACGCGGGTTCGAATCCCGTCCAGACCATATATTTTTTTTTTTTTTTTGTTTTCTAACAGCTGATTGGGCCTGGTCTGTGTTTGTGGGCCGACTTCTTGGCTGGTTTGTGGGCTTCAAATTTGGGCTCAGTAATAACAAGGGAAGGTTGGGTTGGTTTTGGGTTATGTTTCAAGTGAGTGTGGTTATGATTACATATCTATATATAATCTGAATTTTTTATTATTATTATTAATAATATTATTATTATTATTATTAATAAAAAAAATGACGGATGTCACATTGCCCTGAAAGAATACCTCCCTGACTATTCAAATAGGGGTGAGGATTCGTGTCAATACGTTGGGTTATTGGGGAGGTAGTGGTACCCCATAACGGAGGAGAAGGTGAGAGGGTAACGGTAGGTTCTTCGTCGTAAGACAACCTGACCTTCACACCCCTGGACCTTTCCTCTCGTACATAACCATTCAAGAGGTCTCGGAGTTGCAAGAAGTTTCTTCGTACTCCCTCCGGGGTGATGTCCATTCGTTCAATAGGTAACAACACGTCATCTCTAGGAGACGAATAAACAGCCCTTGAGGCAGGTGGAGTTTGATAATTGAGCATATCTCCTAGAGACGGTTCGACGTGTGGTCCGTCCGTTCCAGGTATTTCATGGCCTGCAGCGTCACCGGAGGTGTGACTGCTGGCCGGAGTTTCTTGAAGACCCCCGTATTGGTGGTTATATTCACCGGTCATCACAAAAGAAGGTTACTTAGGAACAAATGGACTGAAGAACTTTCAACAGCTTTGTTCAAAGTAGCGACAGCCCCACGGTGGGCACCACTTGTTGCTACAACAAGGAAAATGACCGGGATTAGGTTATGAGATGTTTAGGTTAATAGGTTAAAGGTATGTTAGGTTAAGGTCATGATTTAGGGGATCCTCTAGCTCCTGGAATGGACCTGCACAAGGTAACAGACACTGTTAGCCTTAACGCAGGAGGGGGTCTCCTGCGTTTGGACTCCGACGTGAGAATAAGTATGTATTCTTTGAGAGTGATAAAGTAGAGAGTATGAGAGTAAAAAGAGTAGTGAGAAGTGTGTGTGGAATGCATACCCAAGGGTCTCCTTATATAGGCAATGGAAATCTGCCCAGGAGCTCCCTTATGGTAGCATCCTTACTATACCTGGCCATGGTTGACTCTCTTTATGCTGCCAGCAGTGAGACTTTGCCCTTTTAGTGCATTTTCAGCTTTTACTATTTCCTAGGCAGGCTTGGAGCTGTGTGATGTTTTGTTTTATGCCAATAGTAACAAGCCAAAGTACCTTTTTATATTTCCAATGTTTTTACTGTTCACTTTCTGCTGCATAGCTACCGTATGGCAGCCATGCTGCCTTATGTTAGCTGTTCAGCTCCAAGAAATCCAACAAACCTTAATACTTTTTACTTTGCTTTATTTTCTTGACAAGGGTTTAGACGTGGTCGTTTTAGGACCCACGTCATCAGTGACACTTTTCTCTTTTAGATTTTAAACTTATCATCAATTAACTCATGACATACACTTTGTAAAATATTATAAAAATAACCCGGTTAATTTGCCACCATACTCAAATTCAACCACTTTAGCAAATCCGACCCAGGCATCTAATTTTGGGTCTTAAATCTTAATAAAGGGCCTTGTGGGTCATTCTAGATATGAGTAAGATTAAGAATGGGTTATTTTAGGTAAACTTAAAACAAATAAAAATGAAGAATAGGTCAGGATGGGTTGTAAGGCAGAAAGTAAAGCAGGTTAGAATAGGGGAAGAGATATGAGAATGATAGAAAGATAAGGATCTGAAGCGGCTGGCGACGAGCACTTTACTGGTCCGGTTTGGTTGAAACAAATCAGGTCTTTAACGGGCGCGGTCTGGTTGATTTTAATTTTTCTAATACTTTTTCCATTTTTTTTAATTTTTTTTTTTTTTTTTTGTTTATTTTTTCAACATTTTTTAGTTTAATATTTTTAAGCCATTCTGATATGAACCTGTTCTAACCTGAACCCATCCTAATCAATACCCGTCCTAACCCTTTTTTCTAATTTACCCATTCTGACCTAAACCCATTATAACCCAAACTCATCCTAACCTAACAACCAACCCACCCATTTTGCCACCCCTACGCTAAACTAAGGGTGTGAATTCTTAACATGACACAAAACTAAATTAAAATACGCACGGATTTGGATTTAGTCTAAATGAATTCGATTAGTGGTGTGTTCATGTCAACCAAGCAAGTTGACTCGACTAACACCTTAACCTGTCTTTTTCTTTTTTTCTTTTTGAAATCGCTTATAAAGTAACTTAAATTAACTAGTTATTTTTCATCCAAGATTAAATGTTAAAAGAATAACATACTTTGAATGTAAAAAAAAAAAACTAATGCGTAAGTTAGAGGGTGTTTGGGATTGAGTTTGGAGATGCAAAAGTGTTTTTGGTTAGGGTGTTTGGGATTGAGTTTCAAAACAACTTATTGACTTATTGGCTTTTCCAAAAAGCCAATAAGTCAATAAGCTGTTTGTGTAACTCAAAAGCACTTTCTGTTTTGACTTTTGGCTTTTAAGGGTGGAAAAGTTGTTTTTGAAAAGTTAGAAATCCTGGCTTTTGGCTTTTGACTTTTGGAAAAAAATTACAAATTTACCACTCATACAACCAATATTCACAATAAGTTAAGCAAAACACTTAAAAAAACAAAAATTTATTGACTTTTTAACGTTTCTCATCCGAAAAGCTAATCCAAACACTTTTTTTTTTTAAACTCCTTTTCAAAAAGTCATAAGCCAATAAACACTAAAAATCACTACTTCACCCCTAAATCTTCTCTCTCCTAATTAAAATAATAATACTTTTATCATTATATTTTCTCTCTCCTCACTCACAACTACTTACAAAAATATTAAAATATATATAGGGGTGAACAGTAGCTTTTCATATTTAGGGTGGAACAGTGCTTCCACCAAATATTTTCTCTCTCCTTCACTCACAACCACTTACACTCACCCTATATAATTTGATGGACACACTCACATACATTTGGTGGACCGAATGTGAATGCTCTAATAAGTTAAAAGTATTTGGTTCTTTGTTTTCCAAAAGTTAAAAAAAAAAGTAGAATACTTTAAGTTAAACGTAATTACTTAAATAAACTATGTAAATTTAGAAAATTAAAATCTTAATACCAAAAAAAGAATCAAACATAAGTTCGAATCAACTTATTAAAACACGGCTTCTGTTTAGGTTCATATATGTGACACAATTATTGGGTTCGTATCAATATACCATGTCCAGACGCATCAACCCATAAACACGGCGCGTTTAATAACCATCTCCGATAAAAATGGCCCTCTCGATCATAAAACTTCCTTTGTGCATGCATGAGCACAGCCGCTTTTGCATCTTCATCGTGCACACGAAAGGTCTAGTTTTCTTTCATCATCTCTTATTTTAATCCACCTATGGCTATGAATCCGACCTTTTCATATTCTATTCCTTATCTTTCATGCATATGAAAGAGCAAGGTTTTATATGCTTGCAGGTTTAGAGGAATTAGGGTTGTTTGGTTGATTAAGTGTTGAATCATTAAGATGTCTGAATGGTTAAGTATTGAATCATTAAGTTGGACCTCTTAATGGTTAGTTTTCTTGTCCCACATTGGTAGGAGAGCCTCATTAAGGTTCAGCCTAGTTCAGTGCTTAATGGTTCAGCTACATCCCAAGTCTTAATGGTTCAGCGTTAACCATTCTATTCAGAAGTTGAAACAAACGCGTTGAATGCTGAATCATTCAGCGCTGAATGGTTCAGCGCTGAATGGTTCATAGCCTCATTAAGAGGCTTACCAAACAGCCCCCTAGTATTACTATGATCTACCTTAAGAGGTTTAAATATTGTGGAATATAATGTCATATGTGATAGTTATTTAACTTGTGTTATTTATTTGACTTTGTTTTGCTAATATCTTAAGCTTTTGTGAAATTGTGAACTTTTATTCGAATGGAGTTTAAAACCTGAAATCTTGTCACGATTCTGCATTACGGTTATCTCTTTGAATCATGTTTTTCTAAAGGTTCTGAGAATGGATCATTTTGCACCTAGTTGGCAGATTTAGAGGTGTTTGGCATAAATATAATATCATATGTGATAGTTATTCTATGTGTGTGTGTTATATACTTATATATACAACTCATGTAGTCATGTTTGTGTAAAAATTGAGATCATGGTGTAAGTTTTGTTTATGTTTTGTTACCTATTGTTTTCTTTCAGCAGACGACTAAAAACCGTAATGAAGTACGGATTAAACTTACGACGACCATCTTCTCAACTGAAAAATAAACCTGCCAGACCTCCTTGCCCTTCTGCACTTGGTTTTGGCTATGATAATAATGATGATAATGATATTGCGAGTGAAATTTCTCGACAAGCCGGAAAGAACAAGGCTCTTAAGGATGTAAGTGAGTCATCAAAACATAAATTTCTTTTTGGGTTCCCTTGTTTTCTAAATTTAGAGTGTTTATACTTTATATTGATTTTTTTTAGGTAAATGAACAACATAAGAAAGCCTTAGAAGAGGATCCATTAGTGTTCAATTATGATGGTGTATATGATCAAATGAAGGAGAAAGAAGCTCATACTGCTGCGCAAGATCGACAGGAAAGAAACGTATGATTGTAATTATTATTATCATATCCAAAATGTCATTATCAAATTTTTTGTGGCTTTTATCTTTTATTGATGTTTGTATGCATTCCCTGTTTTTTACAGTCGATTTATATTCCAGCATTGATAGACACAGCAAAATTGCGCAAGAGAGAACGTGAGATAATACATGACAGAAAGGTTGTAAAAGAAAGGAGCAAAGAAGATCATCTTTATGCAGATAAGGACAAGTTCGTTACCAGTGCGTACAAAAGGAAACTTGCAGAGCAAGCAAAATGGTTGGAGGGAGAGCATTTGCGTCAACTTTGTGAGGAAAAAGATGTAAGTTGTATTTTGCTTTCAGTTTTCTTGTTTTACTATGCTGCAAATGGGTCAGGCGGGTCAAACGGGTTGGAAGTCTTATAAAGTGTATTTGTAGTGCAGAGTTGCATATTAGTTGATTTATTAAAAAATATTCGAATAAAGATTGGGGTACTTAAGTGAGATTACAATATGTCTGCTTGTTTATCTAATGTTTATGTTTCTTATGCGACGTAAAACATGTATTGTCCTGATCCAACCTTGTGTTCTAATTCACATTTTGGTGCAACAGGGTGATATGACTGAGTTCTACTTCAACTTGCCGAAAAATGTTGCGTTTGGAGCAAGAGATGGTGAGCCAACAAAATTCAAAAAGCTTAGAGAAGAGTCAAAGATTCAAAAGTCAGACAAAAGTGAACCATCAAAAGCAGAACTGGCAAGTGTTCCAGAAGGAAATATTGGTGAAAAGTCTTCGGATTTCAAGAGGAAGTCTGATTTGGTTGAAGCAAACTCTGTTCTTGATTCTGATAGACAAGAAGCCGTTAATGAGCCCACGAAGCAAGTATCTGGGACTGAACGTTTGGCAGTTAAGCCTTCAACTGATCGTCATAAAAGAAACCAAGATGCTCTGGCGGCTGCAAAAGCGCGTTTTCTTGCAAGAAAGCTAACAAAGGAAAATGTAGACTAAATGATGATAATGGACGTGTCTGTCGAGTAACCTGTTAATGCTTATGTCCTATTTTTGTTCTACATGTATCACAAATACACTATTGGCTGTAGCAGTTGCATAATGGACGTGTCGGTTGGGTTGAGTAACAGGTTTCAACCCGTTTTAAAACGGGTCAAGTTGGCATACCTCAAAACACTTTTTTGTCTTCTATTGGATGCAGCAAATTAGATAGTGATAAACAATGCTTTGATAAGTGTTATGATAAATCAACCTGCAATATGTTAGGGGTTCAAAAATGCAGAACCAAATGAATGCACCAAAACTTTCATTAAAAGTGGTAAAGATAGAATGTAGAGGTGACAATTTCGACTCATATACTTACAAATGGGTCAATAGGTTTGTTTGTTTACTGCAAACGGGTCGCGTGAGTTGAACTCAACCAAACAGTATTTGTTTAAAAAAGGAACAAAATAACTTTTTTAAAAACACATGAAAATAGACCAAAACGAAAAGAAAAACAGTTTTGAGGGTTACCCTAACTTATTTATCCATCCCACAATTTCTTGGCACAATGTGGCGAATAGAATCGCACACGAGATTCAGTTTGAGTGCATGAAACTAACTTATGGTTAAATGAAAGATGATTATAAGAAAAACATGAGCGAAACGCCCTCATACCAACCGCAACAAACTAGAGAGGATAAATATATTTTTTTTTAACATTATATAAATTCTTCAATATACAACTCGTTTGTTAAAAGTATACTTCTCAAGAAGAACTTCTAGCTTACACGAAAAATGAAAAAATGTAATAGCGAAAGAGAAATCACCTCGCATACAAATAAGGGTGAGCGCTAACAAATTCACCCGCTACTCTCCAACCAAAAGTGGGTTTTCACTAGCTTATCGATGGATATCACCGAGCACATATACCTCAAATACAACCATAATGAATTCATTTCAATATAATATAATGCAGCTGAATCTCCCCATCTATAAAAACCTTACTTCATATAAGTAGATAAACAATGCTTTGATAAGTGTTTTGGTAAATCAGCCTGCAAAATTACACAGTGATCAAAGAGATTACTTATGAATGGGCCAATGTGTTTGTTCTTTTATCTTAAAGGGATACGAATACGATAGGTTGAAATTCGATAACCTCTATTCACACAATCCCATGAAAACAGTTTAAGAATTAGCCCGGTCTGACCCGGCCCATTTTGACCCATAAAAAATAAGTTGTTCAACCCAAACCCCATTTTGACCCGTTACACAACCCGCCCATATATGCACTGCTATTAAGGAGCATAAATAGACAAAAAATAAATAAATAAATAACTACGCGAGCTCAAAGAACTTACACTGCTCCTTTAAGTAGAATATCCATCAGTAGATAGCACCCTGTACGATGCAACGATTCATGAACTTACACTGCTCCGTGAAGTACAAAAAAAAAAAAAAAAAAAAAAAAAAAAAAAAAAAAAAAAACTGTGTGGAATTACTAGCTCATCAAAGAGATAGTTACCAATCAAGATCATATATGCAGGCAAGCAGCTGCTATGGGTACTAGCAGACTGTGCTATTGTTGTTTAGAGGTGGTAATAGTAAGATGTTTCGACTGTTTAACAACTATAGATGATATAAGGAATCAGTACATGAAAACGACGCCAAAAGGGATATTATGAGAAAGCGACAGATGTTCTGTGGAATGTGAGTAAAAGTTTATAATATGGTTCAAAGGGGCAATTAAAATTATAGTTTACAGTTAAATAATCAGTTGTGCATAGAAAATGAACAAATCATACAATTCAAAATTTGGAAAACACAAGCAAAATATGCGAAATCTTTTTATATATCTTTATGTGTATAAACGTTCCGCTGTTCTTTCCAGTTCCTAATAGTAACTGTCAAGTATAACTATAAGTATAGTGAACAACAAAAGAAAAGAAGACATAACATATATAAAACTCCGGTTGTTGCATTAAGCAGACTTAACGGTAAAGAAGGTTTGAACCACTGTTAGAGTAAATATGATGGTTCCAACGAGTAGAGCGATCATATTCCAAGGGCTATTGAAGTAAGTACTCCTCATCCTGGCTATATGTTTTGGCCAGTAACCATTGCAGTACTTATTCAATGTTTCCCACTGTTTGGAGTAAAACGAATACGTTATAACATGTTTCCCTAGGTTGTTGATCATGTTAGCAACTTCTTCGTCTGAACCCATATCGTTGACGAGGACTCTGCAGTCTATTAACTTGGCAACATCTTCTTGAGAATTCACTAGCATATCCATGGCAACAGCATATGATGTAATATGATTACCCGTTTCAAATGACTGCTCGTATGCAATCAGATTCCTTAAAAGTACCTCTGTAGAATCGTCAACGCACAATACCGGCATTCTAAGAGTAGGCTTACTCCAAGAGCCGAAAAAACATGGGAACCGATATAATTTTACTTCCATCCCCATCAGCCATGTTGAATCTTTGTTAGGCTCGAAGTTTACGCCTGCCCTGTCAAGATCTACAACCGAATGGATTCTTGATCTTAACGAATCCGTTGGAATGATACCATCTTGAGGCTTGTAACATTCATGTACAAGGCTAAGAATATGATGAGTGGTTTTGGTTGAAACGTTGTCGATTTTTATGTGTCTTTCAAAGAGATTGTGGCGCGATAGAACTGGATAAATAAACTCAACGAGGGAGGCGTCATGCGCAATCTTCATTATAGTGCACTGATATATTTCATTAAGAACAAAGAAAGGAAGTTGGTTTTCTAGCAACACCAAGTCATAAATAATCGTTCGGATTTGAACTTTTTTTCGCAGGTTTGATTTATGATAATGCGATTCCCAAATCTGAAGCGTGAATTCAAGTATGAAACACGCATCCATAACCATCATTTTGGCAATTTCAGCGTCACTATAAGTCTTCGTCCAAACGTAACATGCCTTGATTTGTTCCATTGAAGAGTAGACCTTCTGCATACATAATTCTAGTATGTCCTCTGGCGATGAATCGAAGCGACTCGTTAGACTCATGAGGTAAGTTGACTTCTGCTTTTGGAATGCTTGCACATTCTCATCTTCTCTGTGCAGAGGTCCAATAGAGACTACCTGAGGATTGAAAGAACTTGGGCTCACGTCGCGTAGTGCGCTAGGTACCATGTAAATTGACGGCGAAAATGGATTAACATGGTTGTTTTCGTTTCTTACGCAATCAAGCAAACTTCGGACGCTCTCTTTGATTATGTCTACTTCTCCAAGCTCCAAATCACCTTCTTCCATAGTCATAGTAAATCTTATTTCTTCTACAATTGTGCATTAGATCAGTTAAGACTAAAGGGAAAGAGAGTATGCATATTATACTTTGAAGATTACAGAGAGCTAGCTACATTACTTGAGTTTATTCCAATGGAATAGCAGAATATATGTCATCCTATTCCTATAGCAGTAACTTTAGCTTAAGACGTGGTCGATATATGTGTTACGCCACGGCAAGAATCATACTCCCGGGCCTAAGTGTGGTCGTCCGGTGTCACGGATTAATTTTTTTCGAGCAAATGCGTTTACCGGGCCTACGGTGCGCCCGGGAGCGGGAAGGGGGGAGCCCGGGCGACGGTATTCGTTGAGGCAGGCTTACGGATTCAAATCCCATTCCTTATACTCATTAAAACCATAAAATTCAAGAAAACTATCTAAAAACACCGCTCTATCCCATTCCTGATCCTTATATCTTATCCGTATATTTTTAAGGACAACTAAAGTGAATTCTTATATTTAGGAAAAACTAAAGCAAAATATTATATTTTTATGGATAAGGAATGAGACGTGAGAGGGTTTTAGAAAATGAGAAATAAATTTACGAAATAGTGATTTTAGTTAAATTATATGAATAAGAATAAAGAATGAAACGTGGATACTCTTAGCTTCTAACCAATAAAGCCTTTCGTAAAAAAAAATATATATATACTCCCATCACTCAAACATGATCTTTTAATAAGTAACAACACGAGCAACTCACTAACCGATTAAACCCTTTTTAACCTGTAAACCCGTGTAACACGTTTACAACGTTATTACAATTTACAACCCGTTTAGATAAACGGTTGCATGGTATTAACATATTTTTTTATAAATAAATATATGGGTCATGTAGGTACGTTCATAAATTTCATCCCGCCAACCCATAACTAAGAAATTATCCATTTTCATGCCAAATAATAAGACAAATAGCTAATTAACTTCAACAAACTACAACTATAAGATTACAACCACTAACTAGTAATTAACTACTAATGAAAAAAATAAATAAACTACATACCAGATCTCAATATAGAGTCACAAAACAAGGAATGGAATACTGGAATAGAATGGTTGTGTGGATCTCATCAGCTTAGTATTGAGATTGGAGAGGGGCCATGGAGATACAAAAGTCAGAGATAGTTAATTAATCTATTAATGCACACTTATTTGATTACAATATTTTTTTCTGAACGGCATTTGATTATAATATTTAAGTGTTGACAACTACTGATATGGCCATGCCAATGATTTTGTGACCATTAAAATGGTTTTAGTTTATTTGTGACAGATTTGCCTCGAAAAGCTTTGTGCAGACTGAAAATAGACAAGTAGAGTTTAAAATCAAATATAACTTTTTATAAATATGCTTCATTTTGGTATACATGCAAACACACATCAAACCATCCAAAGAGCTATACATCATTCATATAAGTTGTACATATTTGCACTTATGCACAAAGCCATACATACTTGATATACAAATGAATATGAAAATTAACGACCCCAAAGCAGAAAATCGCCCACCGGTTGAATACGAGCTTATAGTTATAATCTTCATCAGCCTTCGTTCCCTCGATTTCATTATCTGCCTGATTATCTAGGTTGGTTTGTTAGTCATATGTTTGCCTTTCCATATGTGTGGATCATTTCAGTTTATCTATATCAAGGACAATTGAGTTCACTTTCTGTTAATTTGCAGCGTAAACAAGTCAAGCCCGAGCTCAATTTGATTTGGGCTTTGTTTTAAAGCTCGAGCTTGGCTCGTAAGTAGTTTTTCAAGCTCAAGCTTGGCTCGTTTATTATTTATTGATTAATTATATTAATTATAATTGTTTTTTATATAATTTAGTTACTTTTTTCATAATTTATAAATAGAAATAATTATTATTATCTAAATATATCTTTCATATATTAATTAAAATTTAAATAAACAGTGTGCTTGTTTAGGCTCACGAGCCGGCTCAAGCTCGATAAGCAAAGCCCAGGCTCATTTACAAAACAAGACAAGGTTGTTTTACACTTTGGCTCCGGCTCGAGCTTGTTTAAACGCAACTCGTTTGAACCCCTAATCTTTAACACAAGGTCAAGTAGATTATTAACATATGTCCATGAGTCTATCTTCTTATATAGCCAGCAATAAGGGCTTTTTTTGCAAATAAATTATAAAAATAAAAAAGGACAGTCCAAAGATGGTATCAACGAATATCAGCTTCCTTCTGTTTAAAGAAACTCAAAAGGAATCCACAGGACTTCAGTTCCATACCACACTGAGTACGGAATCTCATCAAATGGCTTTGTTAATTCCATTTCTGCCAGACGCGGTCACGGTCGCGGTAGGTGTACACTTTGACCTCCTCACACATAATGGATCCACCCAAGGAAGTAGCAGCTTCAGGTTACCAATTTGTAGCAAGGCTCAAGATTAACAAACCCTAAATAAATTAAGAATCCAAAGTTAAATAACAAACAATAAATGTATGAGAAAAATAATATGAATTATATCTATATTGACGTAGAGGTGGCAATATATGCATGTCTAAGGGTGAAAACGAGCCGAGCTACTCATGAGCTACTCGAGATCGGTTGGCTAAAAGCACGAAGAGATCCGGGCTTGAACAAGTTGAAGCCCAAGCTCGAGCCTAAATTGAAGCTTGTTTAATAAATATATATGGAGTTTGCCTAGGTTCGCAAGCCAACATGAACTCATTATTATATAGATATACTACTTTTCTAATATAATCAAATAGTATTAAAACAATAACTAAATAATATATAGATACGCTTATATATAAAATTATTGTTATAAATATATACAACAATAATAATTATATGTTAAATGTAACTAAACAGCAAACGATCAGAGCCCGGGCTTGATAACTTTCTCACAAACCGAGCTCGGGTTCTGTTAGGTTAACCGAGCTGACCTTGAGCTCAGCTCGTCTACACCATAGTCAAGTCGATTTGTCTAAATTCCTAGGTGGGCCGGGTAACAGCCAAAATGAGTAGCCTTTGAGAACGGTCAAGTTTTAAAACAGCCAAATGATTACTGTTTTGAATATGAATAAAAAATATTATGTACCTTGAATACAACATGATGAATCCACTATAATATTATGAAGCAGAATCTCCCCATCTATAGAAACCCCACTTCATCCAAGTAGAAAAACAATGCTTTGACAAGTGTTCGGGCAAATCAGCCTGAAAAAATACAGTGATCAGACAGATTAGAAAAGCGATACTAGGAACTTTTAAGATGAGGCAATTTCAACCCGTTTTACTCGATGGGTTTGTTTATTATCTGAAACGGGTCGAATAGGTTGAAACTCGACCAAACATTATTCACACAATCTCCTAATCATTTCTATACAAAGATTAGAATTATAATTCATATAACGTCGATTTTGTATGCATAATTAACACATTTTATTTATTAACTTTTACCCAGCCCATTTCAACTCTTAAAAAAAATTACTTCTTTCATCCCAAGCCTGTTTTGACCCGTTACAACCTTACACAACCTGTCCGTATATGCACTGATAATAAGAAGCATAAATAACTGTGCGGCCTCAATAGACTTACGCTGCTCCACGAAGTAGAATATCCATCAGTAGATAGCAACCAACAACTCCCCTTGGATTGAAAATCCATCCTTCTATATTCCAAATCAAAATCCACAAAATCATTATCATAGCTGTCATCGCGTGTGGTTCTCCTTCTTTTCTTTCTATGTTTCCGTTTCTTTTTTCTTCTTGAATCGGAGTCGCTGTCATCTGTTAACATCTTGGACTGCAACAATTCATGCTTGCCAGCATGGCGAAAACGTATTCCATTGCTGTTAAATAAAGATTCCCAATCTTCAGAAGCCCAATAACCCTCTGACATGAAGTAATGAAGAGCCCAAGACTGCAAGCCTAATAATTTAATCGAACTTATGCTTTTTTTCGTCGAGCATTCTTTAATTAACAGGACTAAACAATTAGTGTTTTCTGGTAGAGTGCAAATCTTTTGTACAATATCCTTGATTTGAGTCTTTTCTTCCTGGTGTTCATCTTCTTGTAAAAGCTGCACTAACTGACGCCCTCGATTGATAACCGCATTCAACAAAAGTAACTCATCGATGGAATCTAAACTGTTGAATCTGGGAAGTATGACATCCAAATAGTGACACGTGTCACCAAAATCTTTGGGTTTGGTATTCAATTCGAGAAGATTTTTAAGCAAATCAAGAAAAACACACAGTTCACTCTCCTTCAGTGCAATTAAAAGGTGGGAGCATAAGGATGAGAAAGATTCTTCCATTAGAAACTCGTTAACCGTTTCCCAAATCTCCTCCATATCTTCTTTGTACATTAATCTCAAAAACATGTTTACAAAGAATTGCATATCCAAAAACAAGATATCGCCATCTTTTAATGTGTCAGCAAACTCACGAGATGACCAAAATTCAGGCACGTTTTCAAGAAAATTCTCTACTGTTTGTTCAACATCCAGATCAAGAAAATAGTGAGGCTTTGTGGCAACCATTGCAGGGGATTGTCCATGTTTGCCTTTCCATTCAAGTTCCTCCCAACAAATGTCACGATTCTTAAAAGCAAATTGGGATAATGCTCTGGCCCCCTTTCTATGCTCCATATCACTAGTGCCAGAAAAATTTGAGAACCAAAGCAAAATACGCCTTGTATTTCCTATATGATTAACAATTGGCACATATTAATTTAGCATCAGAATGAGATGAGTGTTGGTAATCCTTATGTATCACCAACAGAAATGGTAATTAAATAAGAAGTACAAGCTACAAGATTTGCGTAGTCCCAACACGACAACACCTAATTAGTAGTAAATTGATAATCCCTAGAGGTGTCGATTTAGACACTTTAGCTCTGAATGGGTCAACTTGCGTTATTTTTGTCTCTAGTAGTCTAGTGTATCAACCGGATAGAATAAAAATAAACATAGCTTAAAAATAAACGGGTTAAGTGAGTCCAATGGATCGAAAGTCGTCTAAGCGTATTTTTTACGCATGAAACCGACTCATCATTGGAAAATAAAATATATAATTTTTTTGATCATTTTTGACACACAAGTTATTAAAGAATGTTACAAACTCTGTGAAATTGGTGTTTGTGAATCAAGTTGACCCAACCAGGATTACCCGTTTTTACATGTAACATCCATTTTTTCACCTTTAATAACTTGATGCATCTGAGACACTAACAGGTCAACTTGTCCATACTAGTTTAGTTGTATGCCCAAAAGTATCTGATGCTGCTGTGTGGATTTTATTTTTGCATCTCCTTTAACAATAAGTAGCATTAATGCATACCTAATAATGCTTGCCATTGAAAGTTTGACCTTTCCCAGCACAAGGATTAGCACGAGTATTTACTATGTATCAACACTTGGCGATTAATTGATTATGCTAATAGTCATGCTATTAGGGTTGAGTGAAAAGGAAACACTAATGGTTTCACCTAACCAAAATAGGTTAACATAGTATTTTTATGATTAAAATACGTAAAAAAATATTAGGTTCGATTCAGATAGGTACATAAAAGGGGATGCTGAGATATAGTTTACTAGGTATGCTTTAGTTATTGAATTAGGGTTAAACCGAGTGTCATTCAGAGAGACATCCGCCTCTCGAAAGCAGACTGAATTCTGTATTTCATCCGTATTTCTTTTATTTTCAAGAACATTAATCATATCCTATCAAACAAGAAGCGGTAAAACTAAAGTTCAGTCTTGAATATCAAGTACAGGTGGTGATGATCCAAACTCCAAAAAGGAACCAATCATACAATAAATAGACAAAATAATGCAGAAATTAACCGACTTACCTCTGAAAAAGTCCTCTAGCATGTCACTTCTTTTAGCCAAAATAGACCCTGCTCTTTTTGGCTGTTTCTCAAAATCATCTGCAGAATTTGAGCTGCTATGTCCCTCTTCTGCGAACTGGATCTAAGTAAAGTTAAAAACAACTCACATTTTTGCCTACGAGATAGAACACTAATCCCTGAAACATCTTTGCAAAGCCACAGCCGTGCCTCTGATCGACTTTGAGACGCGATCAACAAGCGGATCATGGATTCTAGGTCATTCAAGAGAGATATTCTTTCATTAATAGAATCATCACCTCCATCCCGATCCCAGTCAGGTTCGGAAAGAAATAAATGGACCATTTTGTCACTCGTATGCCAAATTTTCCTATAAACGGATGAAAGAACCAACATCAATATTCAACATACACGATAAGACACCGTAAGACAGAAATATGACCGTAATTAATTAACAAGTCCATAGAAAACAAGAAAGGAAGCCTTGCAAAACGCAAAGTTTCTAAACAATGATGAATAAAAACTTCAACTACACACAGAAAGGCAAAGAGAAAACACGATTTAGATTTAACAGGCCACCTATGCTACAAGGAGATACACAGCTTTTAATTTGGTGCTTTAGTCTAATTTTTCGAGGATTAACTACCGAGCTAGTGTAAAACAACCAATCTTATCACATACTAATGATTCAATCAAGCCTTCAACTAGGTCAAAGTGCTAATAACATCATTGATCATACAAGCAATAAAACAAACATAATCCAAAATCACAAAACACACAAATAGGAAATCAGCTTATTGCTCGAAGAGAATCGGAAGAAACTCAATCATTCAGCTAATCCTTTAATTAGGTCAAGCACTTGCTAATAGAACAATATAAGAGATAAATAATAAAACATATTGCAAAAAGTTGAAGCAAACAACAAATCACTAACTGGAGAACAGAAAAAGCGCATAGGAAATCAGGTTATTAATCGAAGAGCAACGGAAGAAAGGTAGCATATTAATCAAAGTATGAGAGATGAGGTTTTAACCACTAGGTTTCAGACTACAACCTAATTTGAGATGATATAGATACAATTAACACACGCATAGACACAAACAATTAACAAGCATAAACACGGAAATTTATGTATATATATATATATATATAGAGAGAGAGAGAGAGAGAGAATATACAGGAAATTCGAGAGCGTATCGTCGCCGGAGACGATGGACGGTGAACGAGTTTTCAGTTTTGAGCCCTTATTATTTCGATTTCGAGTTTTGGTTAATGAAAATTAAACATCTTTGGTAAAACTAGCGGCTGGTCGGTAGCTGTAACTGAAACCTGGAAGCTGATAGCTATAGGTTTTTAAAATATATTTTTGTGTTTGTTAGAGTAGCAGCTTTTAATAACATGTATAAAATGATCAAAATAGGCATGAACTAAAAGCTTAAACGCTAGTACTAGTAGCTTTTTAATATAGAGTTTTTTCTCATAACTTAAAAGCTTGAAGCTCTTTCAACCAAACAAGGTTTTTTATTGATTAATAGTTTTTTCTTAAAAGCTTGAAGCTACTTCAATCAAACAAGGTTTTCTATTGATTAAGAGCTTTTTCTTAAAAGCTTGAAGCTCCTAAAAGCTTCTTGCCAAACATACCCAATACCTTTACTTTGGACCGAATTATAAATTTTGGGTATGTTTCGGCAAACTAGCCGGTGGCTGGTAGTTGAAAGTTGTTAGCTGGTGGCTAGAAGCTGTAGTTTTTTAAATATATTTTGGTGTTTGGCAGAGTAGCTCAATATTTTAATAAAATATATAAAATGACTAAAATAAGCATTAACTAAAAATTTGTATGCATGTTCTTTTATTTTTTTATTATAGAATGGGTATTTGTGTCATTTACTCATTAAAAGTTTGTACCTAGTAAGTTTTTTTATTAAACGCTAGTACTAGTAGCTTTTCTATATAGATTTTTTTCTTTTAATCTAAAAGTTTCAAGTTCCTTCAACCAAACAAAACTTTTTATTGAATATGAGATTTTTCTTAAAAACTTGAAGCTTAAAGTTTCTTACTAAACATACCCTTTGTCATTTATGTTTATAGCTGAATACAAATCATGTCATTTACCTTTAAAATTGACGAGTTTTTTACTTTATGTTTCAAATTTTTAGCACGTTACGTCCTTTGACACTCACTCAATTAGATTTTAACACTAATATAAGGGTAAATTCGTCTTTTTAATATCCTAAAGCCTATCTGTGTAATTAAGTTAAAGTTTTGGATCAAAAGTAAACTTTTAATAGGTTAATACTTAATAGTACAATTTTATATATATGGCCAATTTTTTAGTTTGGGTTGTCAAAAGCCAATTTCAAATAGTTTAAATTATTAAAATCCAATTCACTTTTTCTATATCCAGGTTCGGGTATGGACCCATGTTATGGGTATGGTATTTTACTATTTTCAGGAATTGATAATAACCAGGTCAGGTTCAAGTATTAGCCTAAAAACCATACCCTGTCATCAGTTTCAAAGTAGGGAATGGAACCGGGTACTCAATACCCGGTTGCTGTAATACCCTGTTTTGGGTATTGGAAAATCCCAAAAACTACTTTTCAGATTTTTTTTTCCGGGCATAGATGGGGTTTTTAAGGGGCTGGGCTGCACATATATGCAGATTTCGGTCTCTTTAAAGTTGAACCGGGTTTAGGATATTTTTCAGGTTAAAAAACCAGTTGTAGCTGAAGGTCATTCCCAGTGAATACACTTTGTGCTAATTCTAGAAAAATAACCATGCAAACCTGATAATGTTTACACTTTTAACGATAGAAGCATTAGAAATAACTTAGAAAGACCATGAATCAAGTCTTGACAAAAATACCACCATGACATCAAAGCCAATAATCAAACAAGTTCAACATAAAATTAATCATCAAAACATTTCTCAAGATTCTAAACAAAACAAAACAAAACAAACTTTAGTCTCATAAAGACCTAACCTTTTATCAAAAAAACCAAACATATATCTCTCACTCGTCGTCCTCGTCTGAATCATCATCATTGGCTCCAGCAGCAGCATTCAACGCATTTAACCTCTCAATAAGCTTTTGCTTCCTCTCATCATAAGTCAGCTTCTTCAGGTTGTACCTAAAACAATAAACATAACACAAATCCATTACAAAAATTGCATACATTGTCATTGCAACATCTTTAATAAAGGTTATACTTATAACTACCTCTTGTGTTCCTTGGGTTGTTGTTTTTCAGACTTTTTAGGAGTTGGGTCGGCACGAATGGCAGCATGGACCTTTTTGTAAACCTCTTCAAGGCTGTCCGGTTCAACGCCAGCCTTGATGTACTCAGAGAAGTGAGTCTGGTACTTTTCGGGTTCGTCTTCCATTAAAGTCTACAACGCATTAAAACCATAAAATTCAAGTTGCTACACGGAAAAAATCATATCTATAAAACTACAACTTTGATTGGTATCGTAGATTAAACTCACATTCATGTAGGTAGAAACGTGCCCACCATATATGTACTTCCTGTGTACATCAGCATCTAGACTCTTACCGTCTTTGTCAAAGCCAGCAAACCGTTTTTTCACTGTGTGGGATGTCAAGTCCACCATCCAAAGCTCCCTAATATTACCCGACAAAAAATATTACGCAATCCATACAATGTACATAAAATTAACCATTTAAGACAAATTACTTAGCTACCCTTAACACTCATAAGTAAAAAAAACATTGGAGTCATTTGATCAAAGAATAAATAAATACAACGCGAATACCTTAAGAGCACCAAAAACACGGTTTCCAGTGGTTGTTCGGATAAGACCAACGTCAAGTAGAGCACGGAACGGCCTTCTGCTTTCCGCTGGTTCAACAGAATAGTCTTCCCCAGTAGCCTGCAAAACCAAAATAATAATAATTTGATTAATAATAATATTACACAAAAACAATTAATACAAACTAAAAAACAATTTACTACAAGTATACCTCAACATTGCCCTGATACTCATCATCCATTTCAAGTTTTTTCAATACTCGACGAGCCAACAAAAGCCCAGTGCAATAAGCTAATAACACAAATAAAGGTAAAGTAAGCTTAACTTCTAAGCAAGTTAAATAATTAAGCAAGGTTGCAAAAGGCGGGCGTAAGGTCCAGCCTAGGGACTAGGCGAAAATTATACGTATTTTATATATATATATATATATATATATATATATATATATAGGGGAGGGTTATCTTGAGAACCCTAAATATTGTGAGAACCGTGAGAACAAGTAAAAAAATCAATCAAAATCAAAATTTTTTAATACAAATCTCATTATAATCAAAATACAACATTAATAAATGAATTTTTTTTCCAAATAATTCATCTTTTTTTGAAAAAACATTTTCAAATTAACATTTTACACACGTGTAAATGAAACAGTTTACACATGTATAAACAGTAAACTTACACATGTGTAAAAACAATTTATTTTCGTAATTTGGGATTGTATTTTAGTAATAAAGATAAATGTAAAAAGAATATTTGAATTTGAATGGTTTTAAATGCCGTTCTCGTGGTTAGCACAAAATATAGGTGTTCTCAAATTAACTTTCCCCTATAAAAATATATATAATTATATATACACACACACAAATTTAGGTGTTTTTTGAAAATATATTAAGATATATACGCATAATACTTAGATATATACACATAATACTAAGAAATACTTAGAAATTTAATAAAAAAAATTAAAAACAATAAAAAAAAATACGACCGCCTAGGATCGCCCAGACTCCGCATAATCCCCATTTCGCCTAATTCATCGCCTAGGGTGAAATTCCTATAAACACCTCCGCCTAGCGCCTAGGCGGCGCCTTCTGCAACAGTGTAATTAAGACTATGAAAAAAAAACAAACGAAAAAAAAACCTGCGGCATAGTTCGTAAGCCCGACTTTAAGACCATAATTCGGAAGCTCATGAGAATAAGCCGATGCAAGAACAATATCACCAGCAATAGTCGCAGATATGACTTGTGCAGTTATATCCTTGTTAGTCTAAAAACATCATCAACAACCAATAACCAAATAAATGTAAATTAGCTACCTCTAAACATGTATTAACAATTAATTCAACTTCAGTTAAAATAAAGGTAAGATAAACTTATGACATACAAATCGAACAACATATCGGTACTTTGGTGTGTTGTACTTGTTTTTATCCTGGTTAATCAACCGGATCCTAGCACGGTAATCGGTTTTACCCTCTGTAAAAACAAACCAAATAAATGTTAAAATTAAATGCAAAATGTAAGTAAAAGATTGGATTAGAGTAGAGTAGTTATTAATTATTAATTATGAATTATGACCTCTTCTTCTCTTGAACTTGACTTGATACCTCTTGAAGTAAGATCTTGACTTCTGGGCTTTCGCAAAAGCCTTTATAAACAACGATGAAAAATTAGGTTTTAAAACTTATAATAATAATAATAATAATAATAATTGAAACAAGGATAATACTGAACAGAATAATAATAATGAATCGGAAAACAGAAGAAGGGTTTATGATCAATGCGTGTTGATAGAATAAAGAAGAAAGATTAAAGGATTAACTTACCATGGATGAGGTGTGGTGGCGGGTGGCCGAGTGCAGAGGCAGTGAAGAATGAAGGAATGTGTTCAAATAGCAGAAAACCCTAGCCTCTTAATGGGCTTTTATTTTGGGCTTTTGCTTTTGTTGGACAGTTGACAGTTGAGGTGGCCCTTAATAATTGTCTTGGTTTGACTACTAGATATGCTGGCACAAGACGCTTTTTTTTACCAGGTTGAAATGGGTTGGTTAACATAGTCAACATTAGGATAACCTTACACCACCGAATATTAAACCGATATCGATTCCGAACCAATGCCGTACTAATTTCGTACCAAACCGAGGGTGTTCGTATCGGTATCGGTACTCACATTTAGAGGTTTTCGGTTTCGGTATCTTCGGTATCGGTATGGTATTGGTATTTTAAGGTACCATACCAATACCGAACCGATATTGTACCGTATTATATGTTTTCGGTATCGGTAATGGGTTTTGAGAGTTTTCGGGATCAGTATCGATTAGTACCGATACCGTCCCGAGCTCATCCCTAGTCAACATTCGGATCTGGTAGGAACTTGTTATGGGTAATTCGAATTTTTGACCTGGTTTTGACCAGTTTTTCTGGATAAAGGTGGAATGGGTTCTGGTGGTTACGAGTCAGTTCCATTTTCTTAACCCAGCCATACGGACCGCCACCTGATGATTCCCAGATATAGTTTTATCTTTCTTATCGAATGATTTGTAAACGTTTATGATAACTTCTACTTTGTATTTACTTCTTTGAACTCTAATTATGTTAATTAGTGTTTATTTTTATTTGTTTGTTTATATAAACGCTTGTGTTGACGCTTACACGCTTATCGAGAGGACATTAGTAAAAACAACATGTTTTTTAATTAAATCAATAAACAACTAAAAAATGTTTAAAAAAAAAAAAGATTGTCTACGGGTCGTAGAGGGCCATACGACTCGTAGATGCCATCTAATGTTTGTATGTGTTATATTTATTTTTTTCTAATATAGAACTCAGCGAACTGGTAGCCCAGATGGTCCCCATATTTGCATTAAGACTGTGTGTGTGTGTGTGTGAAATACAATATGCCCACGATCGAACATCGTCCCAAACGTTTTAGTTTTTTTTTTCACCTACGGCCCGTAGAAGGCCATACGAGCCGTAGGTAAAACTTATCCATCCATCCCACCCAAATTGATCTCCAAATTAATTAGACTTTACCTACGGCCCGTAGAGGTGATCACAATCATTGATAGTCAGTAGGGTTGTTCAAATCGCTCGCCGCTCGTGGATCGCTCGTCGCTCGCTGGAAAATGCTCAAAAAATGCTCGCTCGATCTTCCGCTCGATTGTAAATGAGCCGATCGGCTCGATTTGTAAATGAGCCAAGCACGAGCAACTGTACGCTCGGCTCGGTTCGGCTTGAATAAATTTTCATTTATTTATTATATATTTAATTATAAATATACACACAATTTACAGATAAATTTATGGCTTTATATATAACATTATATTTGATTTGACTCAGTATATGCAAACAAAATATAACTAACCCAATTAACTCAATAAAAAATTTAACACTGGATTTAATAGTAAAAGCATAAGTCATGAGGTGACGGTCTTTACTTCTTTATGTTATTAGTCGTTCATCGCTAATTGTCGCTCGATATCACCCTATGTCACAATGCAACAACTATTCTCTGACATATGCTCATCACCTCACCAGCCTCAATCTAAGCCTCATCCTCGGAAACTGGGATCTCAATATTAGTGTTATCATCGGACAGTTCGACCTTAGTTGTCACTCGACAATGAAAACATCGAAGGAAACATCCTAATTTTATGATCGTCCAAATTACTCTCGGCTCGATTCTCGCTCAGCGCTCGCTCGGAAAATTTGTGCTCGAAGAATGCTCGTTCGGTTTTCGGCTCGATTGTGAATGAGCCGCTCCGCTCGGTTCGGTTTGTAAATGAGCCAAGCATGAGCACATTGGCGGAGGTATGTTTATAGGGACGTAGTCCTGGGACAACAGTCTTTTTTCAGTTGTATATATACATGTATATATAGTTTTTTTCGAGTGACATCAATATTTTTTTGATAGTGACTACATTAGACCCAACTCAATTCCAGTTAAATGATCCCAACTCAAATTTCTAAGTAGATGCAAATATAACCTTTTACAATCCCACCCACTATTGAGCCATTTACTAATTAAAAACAAAAAAAAAAAGTAACAATAACATACATGTGCGGCTGTGGCGTTGTGCCTCCAACCAAACCGACTGACGCTTCAATTCTTTCAAACCCTATCATCATGAACGATTATTGCATTTGTTACATTGAAAAAGAGTTCTTCCAACAAGTTTCGGTCGAAGATGTAATACAACGTTTTCAAAAGATGAAAACTCGTAGGGAATAACTCTAAGTATTGTTTTTTTTTTAAATTCATAAGACCATCGAATTTATATTATGCGTTTTTTTTTAATTTTTAATGTCGATGTTTTTTTATTATTGTATCATATTTTATTATGTGATCAACCTTACCGACCCGAACCACCAAACCGACCCACCCGAAAAATTTTATGTCCGGTTCTACAAAATTAGAATATCTAAAATAGTGACATCATTGAAAAAACTTTCTAGATCCGCCACTGCATGAGCAAATCTCCGCTCGGATCGGCTCGGCTCGTGAACAGTCCTAGTAGTCAAAACTGAACCTCGTACCTCGTTTTCATGTTTGTCTACGGGCCGTAGAGGCCTCTACGGCCCGTAGATTGTTTAAAAGTTGATCCATACGACCGTAGAGGCCTCTACATGCCGTATAGGGTTGTGTGAATAAAATCTAACAGCCATAAAAAAAATGAAAATAAAATTATATCTTTTTTAACAAATCCAGCAAGGAGATAATCCAGAACAAGTAACAAGCTAGCAGTCGTCAGCAAGCACTGATCCCGATACCTTAACAGTCTTGGATTCTTTCCACTTGGCAACAAGCGTTACAAACCCTACTCCAGAATACCATAAACCAGCTGGATCACATGATAAGGGACATGCTTAACATTGTTGTTTCGATTATCAAAGGATGTCTCAAGCTGATCATGTTTCGTACAGGTAATCGGACAGATTTGAAGTTCCGTTGTTTGATTCAGTTTCAAATCATTTTTGATCAATTAGGGTTTGGTTGTAATTGATGTATAATTTTATGTGAAAATTGCTGTGTGTGTGAGTGTTTGATTTATATAAATCTATTACTGATTTTTACTTTCTTTTGAAATTTATAGTGATTTTTTTATTAATTGTTCATAAAATTACAATTATTTTCATGACTTGCAACTGGATTAATTGGCTGTTTATATGGATGAACTTAAACAAATAATTCTTTTAAAGATTAATTGTTATTTTAGGGTTTGTTCAAGTGATGATGAGTGATTGATGCTTGTTAGGATAAATTTGTTGATATATATTACTGTTTTATGAGATTATTTGTGATTGTATGTCTTTAGTATATTTTCACGAGTCATCCAACTTTTATTGATAAAATCTATTAGAATGATCACAAATTGCCTAAGAATAACTCGTGAATTTTTGCTCATTTGGGAAGTTTAATCAATGATTGTTAAGTTTGTTGATGTGTTCATATGTCTTCTTGCAATAGTTGTGGCTCGTGCGGATATGAATTGAACTTGTCATCTTCGAATAGGAATGTTGAAACAACCTCTGAATACCGTGAATCTGTTAAGAAAGATTCAATATCCTTCCAATCCATTGACCCAAGCCGATTCACTCAAATAGATGAGATGCTATGCCTTCCAATTTCTTTGGGTCGTAATGGTGCAAAGACAAAGCTTATGTGTCGCCGATGTGGTTTTCTTATTGGATATGGATATAAAGAGGGGCATGGTCAATGTGTTTTTGATTCACGTGTTGGATCCGGCCCTTCTTATAAGAAGATCATGGTAAAGATTTGCGCAATACAACCTATAGACATCCAGACTGAAGGTAAAAGTGGAAGTAGCAATTAAAGATGTTTCTAAGTTTCTTCTTTGATTCCTTCGCGCTATCATACTTATAAA
Organism: Ambrosia x helenae; assembly: GCA_030844895.1. Taxonomy (NCBI): domain Eukaryota; kingdom Viridiplantae; phylum Streptophyta; class Magnoliopsida; order Asterales; family Asteraceae; genus Ambrosia; species Ambrosia x helenae. Next base: position 17,841,601 of record CM061229.1, on the reverse strand, counting down.
TGTAAATATTTCATATGACTTATGGCTATAGTATGTTAGTCAGTTAGTGTATAACTTGTGTTGATGTGGAGAACAAATAGTTATGAATTAATATGTTTATAGTTTAGCATGAAATCTTTCTTAACTGCTTATGAACCAATATATTGATGATGATTTATGTTATTGACTGGTTTCATTACCATCTAATGTAATTGAAGTCATTCCCCTTGAGATAAACAATGATGATTGGTGTGTCATATAAAATATACAATCTATTATCTATGGATGTTTTTGGTCCCCAATACACAACGTATCAAAATATGACTGATATCCATGACCCTGATGGCATATATGGAATGGTTGACATCAAATAAATGTTTAAAGTGAGTATTAAACATGTTCTACCCTAAAGATATCATTTGACAAATGTTTAACCAATGTGGCGATGCTAGTGGAAAAGTCGACTGTTGGTCCACAATTGATTTAGCAAAAACCTTTTGTATGATGATTGTTACATGGTGTTCAAATAATATGTTGTACTGTTTCCCAATAGTTAAAACGTTTTATACTTTTATGCTATTTAAATGTTTTTTTCCCTAGCCATTTAGGTTGTGGCCTAATGGTAGAGGGAAAAATACCCTCTTGGATGAGACTAGAGTCCGAATCCACCAAAGATGGAATGGGGTAGAAGTTTAGCCGTTAAAAAAATGCTTTTTACTTATATGGTTTGCCATACACCAGATTAGTGATGTTCATGGTTTTTTCTTAAGAAAGTGAACCTCTAGTTTCAAGACTGGTGATGTTCATAATCTTTTCTTAAGAAGATGAACTTCTAGTTTCAAGCGTAATATTTTTATTTTTATTTTTTTTAAGTTTCAACCCAAAATTAGCAAAAAATTGGTTAAGTACGGAGTTCAACTTTAGGTGTTCGTAATTATGGGATCGTAATTCATGATGTAATTACAAACACCTAAACGATCCTTAAACTGATATAAAAGTATTGAGTGCACTCGAGTGTTGAGGGTGACATCGCCAACCATCGTTACGTTATGTATCACCTAATTGGCTTTTTGAAAACTAAAATCTAGGTGGGAGATGAAGTTGTTCTCAAAAGCATTCTAAACTCTACCGAGATTGTAGCAAGAGGATGGGTGAAGAGCTTGGACCCAAATGAGTTAGTTGGTGGTACAGAGATTGGACCAGAATGGTGTGAGGTAAACGTTCAAGTAGCAATAAAAATAGATGAAAAGTTGGTGAGACCATATGGGTTATTTTCCACAATTTAAGATTGTATTGGTGCCTCCATTGCATGGCCTTGTCCTTTCATCTCGGTATGTATTTATTAATCTTGTGATACGAATAATTTTAATAATCTGGAACTTAATGCTTATACATGGATGGTTTATTTGTAGGTAGTCCGTGAGGATTGAGGATGCATGATGACTCATGATTCAATGCTGCTTGTTTCTTTCATTGCTTTTAATTTCTTTGTTAAATGTTACAAGAGTTTATGTTGGATAAATTTATGTTTAGTGTTTTTGTTATGAGTATGTTTATTTGAAATATAATAAAGTTTTTTTTTTTCTTTCATTAGTTGATGTTATATACATTATATCATAAAATTGTGTGTGTGAATGTTTAGAAAAAACGTTGTATCATATGACTTGTTAGGACTTTGAAATTTTGTCCTATTTAACTTGTTAGAGCATTGTAAAAGTGTTCGAATATGCTTTTCTTAGGACGCTATATTGTTTGTTCATTGATATATTATGCGACCATAAAATTGGTTTCATAATCTTATTTGAGATATTAGGACCCCTTTTTTGGTACTAATGCTCCTATAATGTTACATCATAAGGGTCCTATATATTAATTTTTTAGGACTCTTTTTTGTGTATTAAAATATTAAAACTAGGTAAGCACATGTTAAAACCTTGTAAAAGTGTCCTAATATGTTTTATTAGGAGTTTTTTTGGGAGATATTATGCGACCATAAACTTGGTTTCATAATCTTATTTAAGATATTAGGACGCTTTTTAAGTTTCGTGACTTATTACGACCCCCTTACATGAAACGCTTTTACCGTTGGTCCTATTAAATAAAAGGTCCTATAAAATAACATTTTAGGACGCTTTTGTGCGTACTAAAAACCCATTTTTGTTGTAGTGGCATATGTGCCAATTATAATTGGCTAATGTTGGTTTTAAATAGTTTTTCAAAGTTCAACTAGAGGTAATTAAACTTGAATTGGTTAGTTGGTTGGGTATAAACAATTGGTCAATGAGTCTAATTTTAGTTAATAAGGATAGTTAGACCATGTGTAGTGATCAGTGAATGGGACGTGAAAGGGCAAATTAGTGTCGTTACACCTCCCCCTAGGCGCGAATGGGCCTTAAATTCGTTTGGCGTGAAATTTTTTACGGGACAAGGAGAAGGAGAAGGACCAATGGGGATGGAGAAACGGCTACTTTAACGCCTAGTTTGATTTTTTTAATCAACTTTAATATCTTTATATACACACTCACACCACACCACAACATTTATAAAACACAATCAACCTTTATAAAACATACACACACCACACCACAACATTTTATAAAAAAAAATGAGTTCCCTCACATCCTCATCATTCGTTGCAAATTATTATTACAAAGAGTTTTTAGCCGATACGGGTGAGTCAACCGACGAGAAGATCAAGCAAGAGGTGGTTACAAGTGCTTGTGCGCTCGCAACGAAGTATATGAAACATGTTAATAATCCTCCTCGTCCTATTTTGCGAAGAAAATATATGGAACGCGACCGCGTGGAGGCAAACGTTCGCTTGATGAAAGATTACTTTGATGAAGAGTCGACTTATCTAGACCCAAAGGTTTTTAGACGTCATTTCCAGATGAGCAAACGTTTATTTCTACAAATTACCGAAGACTTAGAAAACGAGTTTGATTACTTTAAACAAAAACCGGATGCGAGAGGACGCTTGGATTTGTCGCTATTCAAAAGTGTATGCCAGCACTACGCATACTTACGCACGAAAACATAACCGACATAAACGACGAGTATTTAAAGCTGGTTGAAACAACACGCGATACCTTAGAGCATTTTTGTCAAGTTACACTATATTTTAGTAAAAATTATATTCATTCGCATTTATTTTTAGTTAGGTTAATAGCATATTTGTTTGTTTTTTAAAGGAATAATACATTTGTATGGTGCGCGTTACATGAGAATGTCCACTTGGTACGATCTACAAAAAATATATGAGGTGCGTTCAAATGAACATGGTTTACTCGGAATCATTGGGAGCATAGATTATCGTCATTGGTCATGGTATAATTATCCAACCGCATGGCGAGGTCAACACCAGGGCCGGCCCTGAAAATTCAAGTGCCCAGGCCGAGCCGCAAAATATGTGCCCCTTAGTCTTTGGTCTTTAAACAATGTTTTCATAACTGAAGCGGACGTTGAACCGGTGTCCTTACCGGTTCCCTAGTCGGACCGGTCGAACCGGATATATAACTGAAAGTGTCGTAATAATTATAAAATTAATATGTGTTGGATCAGTATTGCTCTTTGGTATGAACTTGCTAGTGAACACTTAGGTGTCTAGCAAGTTCTTTGTGAGTGATAGCACAGCGGAATGTTATGAGTTTAAAGCTACACTTATCAACAGGAGTTATTACTCCCCCTGGATGTTTGAGAAACTAATAAATGATAAGTATTTATTGAGAACCTAAGTATTGAATGAGAATGAAACACTTAGACAGATTCTCAATAAATATGAAATGGAAATAACAATAATGTACGTTGAAGGATTTCTGTATTAAAATCAATGTCTAAAACAGAGGGATGAACCCTTCTATTTATAGACAATACAAATACATGAACCTTGCCAAAAAGCAAGTTCAGAAACAAGTTGCAACAAGTTGCAGCATTGGAACTTGTACATAAAGCAAAAGTAATACTAAAGTAATAAACTACTGATACAGAAAGACGGTGGAAAAGATCTTCACGTAAGTGCTGATGAATGACAAACTACTGATGAGTAGTTTGTCTTCAGCAGTTCTTCAGTAGAAGTGTCTGGTTTGAACTTCAGAACTTCTGATGACTTTTCTTCTTCAGCACTTGTGGAATCTCTTCTTCAGCAGTTTGATCTTCCTTCTTCAGCAGTTCTATACTTGGAATATTTCGACAGAAGTGAATTAGACTAAGGTTTGCAAAAGTGGTTTCACCAATCCTTTTTGTCCTAACAATATGTTTGGCTAATTGGCTCATAAAAAAACCACCATTTCTTAAAATTCCATAATAATTTGAAGGGTCATTATTTTATGTCTAAACTTCAAAAGTTTTTTAATAAAATGAATTTGACTTGCATCATGTGCAAAAGCGTGAGACAATTACTGTTTTGTAGTAGTTCTATATATTAAAATTTACTGCAAAGGCTGCACAATTACTAAACCACAACACAAATCTCAAGTAATACACTTCAACTTTTTTTTTAATTCTGTCGTATCCTTCCAATCTAGTTTATCATGTACGACTCATCTTCTTTCTTATCTACTCTTCACCTTCTTGCGTTTATAACCAGTGATGAGATCTTTTTTTGGTCGAAAACAGAAAGAAAATACTTGTAGAAAGAAAACACCCGTCGCCGCTCAGAGTGCCCCTTTAGAAATTGAGCCCGGGCCGGAAGTCCTCCCCACACCCTCTTAAGGCCGGCCTTGGTCAACACACGAGGTGATCAGGGACAACATCAAAAAGGGATTGGTTTATCACGTATTTTAGTTTGTGGATGGGATTAGAAAGCGTGCATCTTGATATTACATACTATGACTACACACTCATGTTGATTTAAACATTAAAATGAATTTTCACAAAAAAAAAAAAAAAAAAACTAATTAATAAAGATGAATAGATACATAGAATGAAGGATGCTAGGGGTGTGTAACGGTTCAGAACCGGATCGAACTGATTCGATCCGGAACCGAACCGTAACCGTTTAGTGATAAATATAAGAACCGGAACCGAACCGTATAAAACCTACCGGTTCGGTTTGGAACCGAGTTAAACGGTTCTCGTGTAAACGGTTCTTTCCGGAACCGATTGTCAATTAAATCCTAAAACTAACAATTAAATCAAAGGCAACTTTAGTAAACTAAAGTGTGGTATTTAACTCATATTACGGACCTATGATACGTGTTTAGAAGTGCACAATACCAACTGCATATATGCAATGATTGTAATTTTGACACTACGAATGATATGTGTCATGCATTCCTAATGTCACATGTTATACTACATCATTGTCCGATACACATTATAGGCCAACCTGTGCACCTTATAAATGAATTTGTAAGCGTTGATTCTCAGTTTAAGTTATTTTCGTTCCCTTTATTGTACTCTATATGTTTTTTTTTTATAGAAATTACATATTTCAAATGGAACTCCTATCACAACAAGTTTGTTAGATATTATATAATTAACATGACTCGAAAAAGTATTCTTTCTTTATAAAGATTAAACTTGGAAATTGAAAATGTAGATAGTTGGTATACAAACTACTTGGAAAAGCCCACTAAATTAATCGGGTTTTATATATAATATTTAAAATTTTAACCTAACCCGGTTCTAGCGGTTCTTTAAACAGAACCATGGTTCTGAACCGAACCGAACCGGGAACCGTGAACCGTTTTCACCAAAATTTAAGAACCGGAACCAAAGCCTAAATACAAGAATACGGTTTGGATCTAGCAGTTCTGCGTCGGTTCCTCGGTCCTAACGGTTCTGAACCATGAATTGCGCAGTCTTAAAGGATGCAAATAAGAGAGATTGAAAATTTAAAATGGATGATTAAGAGAAAAAATCAGAGTATTTAAGGAACACAATTAATTAATTAATGTTTTTTGAAGGACACATTTGAGTGGGAAAACAAATATTATGATATTTTTAAAGAATGTCACGTGTCTTCAAAGATTTTGTTTGAATGCTAACAAATCAAACTTGAGCACTCTTAGGGTATCTACCAGACAAATCAAGTACTCCGAGAGTAACCCGAGTTCTTAAACACTAATTTCAGGGAAAACCCGGCAACCCACCTGCCTGTAGGTACGGTAGTGCAAATACTGGTAAAACCGTCTGGCTCAATAATCGAACCCATGATTCCCCGGGAAGATGGTGTGTATTAAATATATGTATGGATGAGTTCAATGGGGAACCTTAAAAAAATGGGTTGATTGTAGTCCGTACTTCATTACGTTGTGTACGACGTCGCCGTAAAGCGCAACGGGTAAAAAGACTAGTGGAAAACTTACAAAAATCGCCCTTTATGTTTACAGCGTTTTCTAGTGGTTGTACTTTAACGTCAAAATTGATGAGACTCATCCTATTTGTTGTAAAATTTTGCAGGTCTCGTCCTTTAGTACTAACTTGGTTAGTTTTCTTGGTGAAATCAAGTCACTTTCTTGTGAAATTACAAAACCACCCTCACCAACCATCTCCTCCACCTCCAACCTCCTTATCCAACCATCTCATCCACCTCTGACCTCCTCACCCAACCATCTCTGTCACCTTTGTCATCACCCAAACCCTCTCCCCCACATCTGTCATCACCCAAACCCTTCCTCCACCTTCGTCCAAACCCATCTCCATCACCTCCAATCTCACCCAAACCCATCTCCAACCTCACCCACCTCTACGTACGACCTCAACCATCTCCTCCACCTCCGACCTCAGCCATCTCCACCACCACCCTAACCCCTCTCCCTCACTGACCAAACCCCTCTAACGGCTCCTTTCTTTTAAATCCATTCGCCCCACCCACCCACCTCCGACCTTGCCATCACCACCAACTTCTAACTGGTCACCATCGCATGTGTGACTACGTCGGCATCCCCACCACCATCGTCCCCATAACATCAATAGATCTGATTATTGACGGTTTCAGATATGGGGTTGCAAATATGAGGTTTTTGAATTTGAGGTGAACAAGGTTTTGGATCTGATGGTTTCAGAGGTTGAATGAGGGTTGTCGTATTTTAGCAATGTAGAAGGTTGTTAGGGTTGTTACAAGTATTGAAGAGAGAGGGGGAGAGCAATGATGGAGATGGGCACTAATTGAGAGAGAGAGAGAGAGAGAGAGAGAGAGAGAGAGAGAGAGAGAGAGAGAGAGAGAGAGAGAGAGAGATAAGAAGAACTATGGTTAGGGTTCAGACGTCGGAACTGGTCGCCGGAAATGGTTGAGGTTAGGGGTGAGCATACGAAAACCGAAAAAAACCGAAACCGAACAAAAAATAATTGAAACCGAATTAACCGATCGGTTACGTGTAACATATGGCCAAAACCGAACCATTCGGTTACGGTTTTGGTTTTCCTTTCTTTCGTAACCGAAATAACTGAAACCGAACCGATAGTTATATACTTAAGTATTTTTCATATATATGTATCCATGTATCTGGAACATATTTTTATGTATTTTCGGTATATTTCATGTATATCTATGTATTTGAAATATATCTTTTATATAACTCATGTACTTTTCATGTATATCCATATATCTGAAGAATTTATTATTTGTTTCTTGGGTATTTCATGTACCTTTCTTGTGTTTTGATATATATATATATATATATATATATATATATGAAAAAGATCAAATAGGAACCAATACCCTAGTTAGGAACTTAGGAACCAATCTGAGCCATCCATTTATAATTTTGATCTAGGGGGTATTTGTGTAATTAGACAATTAAATATTATCTTTTTAATTAATTAAGACTTCTTTATATATGGCAGTTGTTTTAATTAGAGATTGGGTTTCCTTAAATCTCTCAACCATTATCATCTCTAATTCCTTAATCATAAAAATCACGTTCATAGCAATCAGAAGATTTAATTCAATTTGATTGAAAAAACTTGCGATTAAAAAGAAACTAAATCGTCCTACGATTCATAATTCCAAGTTATGGATAATAATTCTATACATGAAACCATTGAATCACAATCTCATGTGATAGAAGATCATGAAACACCATCACAACCTTTGTTACTAAATACTGTTGAAAATCAAGGTATTTATGTATTGTTTTTTTTAACTGTATTTCGTTTTCTCATACGTTTTTTGTGATTTGTATCAGATGATCCGTATAGTTTCGTTTTATTTTTGACTTTTGAAAAAGTTTGTTTTGTATTCTGGAATTCATACTTACGTACAGTATTGGAATGGCGATATAGTTATACACTGGTGTATTATATGTAGTTATTGGGTTGTACAGCGAATCAGCGATGAAAAGATTTGTTGTTAGTTTATTAGTTGTTATACACCAGTGTATAACAACATATCTATTAATTATTATACACAAGTGTAGTATAGTAGGTAAATGACGTTCTAAATGTTACGTTAAATATACACATGTGTATATTCATTAGGAAAAATGAAATGTATATATGTGTTGATGATGTTGAATGATGACAAATGAAAAAAACGAATATACACCAATGTATATCTTGTGTTGGTGACGATGATGAATGAAAAAACGAATATACACCAATGTATATCTGTGTTGATGATGTTAAATGAAAAGAAAAAAAGTGATATACATCAATGTATAACAGATGTACACCGTTGTATATATATATATATCACTTTTTTTTCTTTTCATTCAACACCAATGAACAAAAAAAAAAAAAAAAACTGATATACACCAATGTATATTTTGTGTTTGTGATGATAATGAATGAAAAAACGAATATACACCAATGTATATCTGTGTTGATGATGTTGAATGAAAAGAAAAAAAGTGATATACATCAATGTATAACTGATATACACCGTTGTATATATGTGTTTGATGATGATATGAATGAACAAAAAAAACTGATATACACCAATGTACACTGTTGTATATATACCGAGATATAATTTTAATAGTATATATTCAATAAATACGTTTGGGTATACCATAAACACTAATTTGCTGTTTCCAAATATACAGAAGTTTCTTATTAATTACCTAATAACAATGATATTGAACAAAAGACATTAATACCCCTTTATTAAAATAACAATTAATTAAAATTTTACTTATTTACAATCATGCCATTGAAGATGGATGGCTAAGATTGGTTCCTATAGTTCCTACTTAAGGGTTGGTTCCTATTTGAACCCTACCCTATATATATATATATATATATATATATATATTATATGGGTATGGATATTTTGGAAACCCATCCTTATTCGGTAAACTCTGAAAACTCTGACTTCCCAATTTTTTTTTTTGAAAAAAATAGGGCAAGTAATATACATGATTTTAAGCATTTTGGGCCAAAAAAATTAAAAAAGCGCCGAGTAGTTTTTTTTTAAAAAAAAATAAAATTTTGACTAACACATGTTAAGCGATAATAACAGGTGTTAACCATCTGTTAATTATATGTTAACAGTAGATGTTTTTTATTTTAAAAAAAAACCGTTCGGCGCTTTTTCGATTTTTTGGCTCAAAATGCTTAAAAAATATATATATTACATACCCTAAAATTTTCATAAAAAAAAATTCGGGAAGTTAGAGTTTCCAGAGTTTACCATATAACAAGGGTTTTCTCTATATACTTCCACACACACACACACACACACACACACACACACACACACACACACACATATATATATATATATATATAGGGGCAGGATCAAATACAAAGTAATACAAACGTGCGAAGGATGTGAAGGATCACTTTGTACTTGATAATTACGTAATGCCTTCATGACTTGATAATTACGTAATAATAATTACGTAATGCCTTCATGAACATACAAAAACATTACGCAATTATCATGTACAAAGTGCATGATAATTACGTAATGCTTTCATGAACATAAAAAACATTACGTAATTATCATTACGTAATTATCAAGTACAAAGATCCTTCGCATCCTTCGCACGTTTCTTTTACTTTGTAGAATAACCGCCCCTATATATATATATATATATATTTGTATTCTTAAAAAAGATCCAAACACTTTACTAACTATTTTAAGTTTATAATTTAGCACAAGTTTTATGTTTGGATATTAACCGAACATAACCGAAACGATAACCGACATATTAACCGAATTAACCAAACCGACGTAACCGATTGGTTTCAGTTATGTATTTTCTTAAAACGAAATGCAGTTATCGGTTATATGTAAAAACCGAACCGAACCGACATATTAACCGAATTAACCAAACCGACGTAACCGATTGGTTTCAGTTATGTTTTTTCTTAAAACCGAAATGCAGTTATCGGTTATATGTAAAAACCGAACCGAACCGACATTTGCTCACCCCTAGTTGAGGTGGTTACTAGTCTTTTATTAAAGAAAAATGGGTACATAACTGTCATTTTGCCAAACTTAACTACAAAAACTAACCAGGTTAGACTATCTCTAATGCTAAGGGTGCCTTTGAGCGCCCTTAGTTACCTAGTCAGGTGCCACATCATATCCTTACAAATCCTTAAAAACATCACTTTTACCTCCAACCATACAAACATCTTCACATATCCTTACATTTTCCATATCATCACCCAATTTTTCTTTAAATTTAATTACTTGATTTATTAAAATGTATTTAAATAATTAATTGATTAATTTTAGTGGTTACATTGAATATTTAAATAATTTTAGTGGCTCAATAACTAAAGTATTAGATGCCCTTACAGTCGGACAAAACAAAAGGATTCAATTAATTCGGATGAAATTCAATGCGCCAGAATTTTTGGGTGTGTTAAAGAACAACCACTAAAAAACATTGTAAACATAAATGACGAACTCTGAAATTTTTTCAAGATTAGTTAATAAAAAACCAAACTTTTAAACTTAAAATGTCAAAAAAAAAAAAAAAAATCTTATAGGATGAAATGAATATTTGTGACAATCCACTTACTTAAATAGAAAAAAAAAAAAAAAAAAAAACCCCACCCAAATACACATTCTTTGGCTGTCTAAAAAGCATAAGAAAATATGCAAAAATCAGCGATTTCTGTCTTTTGTATACTTCTCTCTTTCACGTGAGTCACCCTCCACATTAGTTAACCACCCTCAATTTCGAATATTTGATCTCCCAACAAATCAAAGCTTCAATCTTTACTATTATTTTCTTAGATACTAATAATAATAATAATAATCTTGATTCATGGCAAACCCATCTGCAAATAATAACAACAATTCAACCACCAACATTATTATTGTCACTACCACCTTGCCGGAAGATTCAGAAGTGGGTCCCTCTGAGCGTGCTTTAAAGCACAATAACATTAGTCTCTCAAAGGTCTGGACTCCTGATGAACAGTCCCTGTTGGAACAACTACTCTCCAAGTATGTAACTTTTGTAATCTTTTTGCTGAATCTTCAATGATGGCTGTGTACAGTTTTGTGGGCAGCTCTTAGTTTTTGAATATTTTGTTGTTGAATCTTGAATTGTAATTATATATTGATTTTTTTAGTGTTACGCCCCGCACAACTTGCTCTGCGCGCATAATGTATATATGTCTGGCCCTCGGGGAAAAGTGAAAATGCACTAATTTTAGCATTATCTGAATAATTTCGTGAAAATAACGTTAAAAGTGGAGGCCTGTTAATCATGCATTGTTTGTTGCCATTGATAGCTGAAAGACAAGGGGTATATGCACCAATTGGGCTTAGCTCGATTGCTGAGTGTTATGTGCCTATGTCCGAGGCTTGATGCAAAACTACTATTGAGCCGAGGGTCCTACTAGATTTACTGAGTATGATGATTATGATGGTTGATTTTGTTAGTGTGTAGTTAGTTTAGTGTTTATTAACTAGGGTTTCATTTGGGGAATTTGTGATTGATGAGACTTTTATGTGTTTCTTACAAATAAGAATTTGATTATTATGACTTTTGAATTTTGATTTAAGTTATCAACTGTGAATGTGTGTTTTTAGTTGTAGGACCAAAAGCTGGACTGATCAGTGTACAGTAGAGTCATAAGTGTAACTTACGGAAGTTAAGGACGAATGGTGAAATTTTAACGTACCAAAGGGAAGATACATATAGAGTAATAACGTACCCCTCTTTTACTCGTCATACCCCTTGAAAAAGCACATAAAAACTGTCATGTGTGATGTTACCCTTGAAAAATTCATTAATTTTCAAAAGCGCCTCACCGGTGTTTGTTTTGCTTCTTTGTTGTTCCGTTCGATTCATTGTATGATATGTCTCACCTCTGTAATGTTCTTTCCTTTCTGTTCCCTTTTAGGAATAATATACAAGATCCTTAGTTGCCCGCTTTACTCAAATTAATTAGCCTAAAATCGCCTTATCTATTATGCCGAATTATCAATGGTATCAGTAATAAGACTAGAGGGTTCCATGCATGCTTGCAGCACACAAAAACCACTTATTTTTGTTGCATAGAATGTTGAATAAATATACATTTTAAGTCTTTCAGGTAAAAAACTAAAACCTATGTAAATAACTAAATATCATACTTTGCGTTTGGCAAATTCCAACTCCCGGTTTGCTTTATTCATTTAAAACACTTTCTAAAAAGAATTTTAAACAATTTTTAGAAAAAAAAATGTTTTTTTTTTTTCTAAATAAGAAGAAACGTTAATTTAAAATTTTAAATAACGTTATTTTTTTAAATTTGTTTATATAGTTAAAATACTTTAAAAAGTTGATAATAATAAAAGTTCAAAAATGGCAAAAGAAGAAAAGGTTTGAATTGTATTGATGTGAAACTGAAGGGAGGGGTACATTTAGCACTACCCTAAAGCAATAGTAAGTTTCTATTTTTTGCGACTAATATTGCTGTTTTATTATTTTCCTTTACAAGTCATTGCATCGATTGTGCTTATAATAAAGATAGAATAATGTTTGATTTTTTTCTAGCGCAGATACGCCTCGGATAGTAAGGTAATGCGTTATGCAAAGATTGCACCGAAATTGCAGAACAAAACAATGCGTGATGTGGCACTACGTCATATATGGATGGCTGTATGATCTCTATCCCTATTATTTTCATTCTGCTTTCTTTTTATTTTTTACATTACATGATCAGCATATAGAAAAGTCATGGTTATGAGTTATGACAAGATATTCGTCTCACTGAATAGTTACTTTTGGGTTCTTAGTTTCATGATAATGATAAAAGTTTAAAGTTTATAGTTATGGTATGTTTCTTCTATTATGTAGTTCATTCTAAAATTTATGGGTGGGTTGGTAACCAATCAAAATGGTTTCGGGTCAAAAAATGTAGTTTTAAGTGCGGGTCGAACTGTGTCCGGTTGGGTCCACCCACACACACACATTTTAATCAGATGATTCTAAATGCTTTTTTTGATTTTTGATATTAGTTGGATCATTTTAAGTATATTCATATTTGGTCTTTTAATCATATTTTGGGATTAGTATTATTTTATTACGCATATCATATGTACTTCCATTTTTTTTATTCTCTCGTCTTTTTCTTACGTGGCATACGTTTTTTTGCGCCTTGGTGACAGGCCTTGCATCTGTGACTACCTAGCTTATTATATTGCATTACTTTTCTACAAAAAAAGGAGAATGGCAAAAAAACTCTTAAAATGTTTTCTTCCAAATGTAAAGCTCATTCTAACACTAGATTTTTTAAGTCATATAGAATACATTGATCTTATAAATTTCAAGAAAAGAAAACACATGTTTGCGTGTTGCCCGACTCAATTGGCTAACCTGCCTAATCTGCCACCACCATAGTTGTCAAAGCGCCTAGGCGCACTCAAGGCGCATAGGCCGAGCCCGGAGCAGACGCATAAAAAACGAGGGCTTTTTATAATTAGACGCATAGTATAAAATACATTTTTTTGGGGATTTTAGAGATGTTTTAGGCTTGTTTAGGGCTACATTAGGATGTTTTAGGGTTGTTTAGGACTTGTTCATAACGCATTTAGCTTGTTTTAGAGGTTTAGGTAACTTTTAGCCTGAATTTGGCCGGAAATCAGCTTGAAAACAGCCCCGATAGTGCGCCTCAGTGCCTAGGCGCGCGCCTAGGCATGCTTTTGACAACTATGGCCACCACCACTAATTATTCACGAATTTTGTTTTTTACATTCAGGAAAAAGTTGCAGATCAACAGGTGAAGCCAACGTCCCATGCTACAAATCATTCCAATGGTCATCCATATGCTCATTTATCAAATTCCATGGACAGTGATGATGACATATCTTATGAAGGTTGACACATATAATTTGTTTTTAACTTAAATGTTTTTATGTTGCAAATTACCTTTTTTATGCTAAAAAAGTTTTTGTTTCTGCAGAGATTGGTGGCGAATATGGGCCGCTTCTTGAGGAAAATGTCCAGGCCATGAAGCAAATTTCTGCTAATTTTTCTGCTTTAAAGGTAACCAAGTACATATTATCAAATTATTATGGTATATTTAATTTATCATCGACTCAAGTTAAACGGGCTAAACATGTAAAACTAAAATAATAGCTTAAAAGGGAACAATCAAATGATTTTAACCATAGTTGTCAAAGCGCCTAGGCGCACTCAAGGCGCATAGGCCGAGCCCGGAGCCTAGGTGCAAGGCGCATAAAAAACGAGGGCTTTTTATAATTAGGCGCATAGTATAAAATACATTTTTTAGGGATTTTAGAGATGTTTTAGGCTTGTTTAGGGCTACATTAGGATGTTTTAGGGTTGTTTAGGACTTGTTCATAACTCATGTAGGATGTTTTAGAGATTTAGGCAACTTTTAGCCTGAATTTGGCCGGAAATCAGCCTGAAAAACAACCCCGATAGTGCGCCTCAGTGCCTAGGCGCGCTTTTGACAACTATGATTTTAACAGATCAAACAGGATTGAAGACATTTAAACTTTTAATGCTTGAAACGTCCTACATCTGTTATTCGAAAATTGAAGCGTTATTTGAAATAATATGATTTTTGTAATCATATTTGATACATTGATTATCTGTAAGAAGTAAAAATAGATGGTCAAAAAGTGTTAGCGATCAACCCACCTGACCCGTTTTAACCGACACTGTTATGACCTGTTACCTAACTCGCCTATTTGACAACCTTCATTGAATAGATTAGAGTCGTGCTATACAACTAATATGGTGAAATTTGTCTGGTGTTGCAGGTGCATGAAAACATCAATCTTCTTTCTAAAATAAGAAATAACATTGCAGTACTCTTAAAGGAGTAAGTGATGAGCTCTTTCTTTTTTGCTACTTCAAATTTCTTGTTATCCTTACTCTTAAATTATTCTTTAAAATATGAAGCTCGAGCTCTGGTTTCGACGACACATTTGGCCCAACTAGTCCCAAGATCTCTATAAATTATTTTGTTAAGCTAGGTCTGATTCAAATGATGGATTATTTATGATTGCAGAAGCTTAAATGATATGTGTGAGATGATGAAGAACATGCCACCTTTACCCTTTAAGCTCAACGATAAGCTGGCCAGCTCTATCCTTCCTGACTCGGCCGTGCCAATGGAATTTTAAGTTTCGTTTTCTTGAATGATGACATGGAAGCAGATCACTCAAATGTTCTTTTCCTAGATTTAGGGATCTCTGGATTCATGTTTTTGGGTTACATTGAGGTTGTGAATGTGTTCGGCGTATTGGAAATGTCGTTGATCTTTGTGAATATCATAGAGTTTAATTGATTCAAGATTTGTTATGATGTGCAGTAACTGTTGATGTGCAGTAAGTGTCTAGATTGATAAAATTGAACTGGACCAGAAACAGAACTGGCTGGCTCGGGTCGGTTGTTTATCCATGATTGATCCAAATGTTGTTCTTCGTTGGGTCGGCAACCTTTTTAACACCCTTAAGTCCATGTCTACCTTGCATTTGGAAGGAATTGAACCCACAACCTCACATTTACAAGGGGAGACGTCGTACTATTAGACCAATAAGTTATGGTGACAACTCTTAATGCCATAAGAAAACCGGCACAAAAATAAATTAAGTTTTTAGTAGTGGTTGGCTAATAATCAATTTAAATAATTTTTTTAGCACATCAAATTTGATTTTTTTTTCTTTTTTTTGAAATAGTAGTAACATTTTTTGGTCTAGAATGGGTGTCATCGGAACCAGTGGCGGATCTTGAACGAAAAACCTGGTATGGCCGGACTCAATCTGGTAGAGCCAGACTCAATACGTATAAAAATTTTCAAAATTTTCAGTAAGATTTATACTTTTTTTTTTGAACGGCCAACGAAATATATTAATCACCCACTGCTAGCGGGAAACTAGCAACAAAACGTCACCCCGATACACCATGACATAATACAAAACCAACAAACAGACAAGACATATAAACTACAAATCTGGAAGATTAAACCCAGCCCACATGTTCCAGCCTAAGCTCGACAGCTTCGCCCTAGCTTTAACCCATAAGAAACTTAACACCTTGATGTCCCCCATGACTTTGTGCAATGACACCTGCTGCTGCTGGAAAATAGCCTCATTGCGAGACCTCCATATGCACCAGACGACTGTAAAAACAATTGCTTGGCGAACCTTCATTCCCAGCTTCGAGCCTCCCACGTACAAATGCAGCTTCAATACGTCCCTGAAGTCAAACATGAGCACAGACCCGGCTTTACACCATTGCGATACCAAGCTCCAAACTGATTGAGTAAACGGACACGCCACAAAAAGATGTTCCACCGTCTCTTGCTGGTCACCACAAAACGGGCAGAATTCAGAATCCACGGCCACACCTCGCCTTTTTAAAGCATCTCTTGTTGGTAATCTCCCTTTATCCGCTTTCCAAACGAGTATCCCAACCTTTTTTGGCACCCATCTATTCCATTCAAACGGTCTCGAGCATGGAATACACCTAGCAGCCACCGAAGCATCTTTGACGTCTTTCACCGAGAAGATTGACCCACCCTTCCCACCCCATACCCAAGCATCCGATCCATCACATAGTACAGGGCAAGACACTTGCTGCAAAAAAGCAGACATTTCAATAGCCTCCTGCCCAGCTAGGAGATCAAAGTTCGCTCCCCAAGCCCAACCCAACCCATTCAGCAACACCCGATCGGCAACAGCAGCCGATTTGTTCCTTTCAAGCGCGAATAGAGCTGGGAACCGACTAGCCAACGGTCCACCCGGGTCCCAACTATCGAGCCAAAAAGAAACACCCAACCCACAACGAATTACCCCGTTAATACACCCACGAATGTCCACCCCACCCATATTAAGAACCCCCACAGCAGCCGCAATGTTCTTCCACGGTCCCGGCAAAGATAGTCGAACCGGAATCGGATTCCAATTCCTAGACGATTGGTGAATGCCCCAAATAACTTTCCTCCACAAACCCCGGTATCAGTCTTAAAACGCCACCACCACTTTGCAAGTAGCGCTAAATTCGCGTCCTTAAGCGACCCGAACCCAAGACCGCCCCTATCCACCGAACTGATTACCCCATCCCATGCGATCCAATTCATTTTCGCTTTTTCTTCAGACCCACCCCAGAAAAAAACTCTCCTCAATTTATCCAACTCATCGAGGACCTTACCCGGTGCTTTATACAAAGAGAAGAAGTAAGTGGGTAAAGAATTCAAGACTGACTTTATAAGAACCGTGCGTCCACCTGCCGAAAGCTGTTTAGCCTTCCACACTGATAGCCGTTTCCGAAACATGTCCACCACCGGTTTCCAATGCTTGCACAAATTCATGTTCGCCCCTACAGGTAAACCAAGATAATTAAACGGTAAAGCCCCCACTCCACAGTTAAGTAAGGCAGCCATACTTTGCACGTCACCATCCCCCACCCCAATCCCAAATACGCTACATTTCCGCAGATTCACTTTTAAACCGGACGCAAGGTAAAAACATCTCAACACACGCTTGAGATTTAAGGCATTTGTTTCGGACCATTCTCCCAAGAAAACCACATCATCGGCATAAAGAAAGTGAGACAAAATCAAGGAGCCATCACCACACGGTAAACCGCGAAATAAGCCACAAGCTGTAACTCGCCTCATGACACCCGATAGAGCCTCCATAACCAAAACAAACAAGAAAGGCGAGAGCGGATCACCCTGCCTTAGACCGCGGCTGCACATGAACTCGGACGTAGGAGAACCATTGACGAGGACTGAGGCACGAGCCGACCTTACCACAGCCATGACCCAAGAAACCCATCGAGGTGGGAACCCCAACTGTGTCAACACCGACTGTAAAAACTCCCAGTTTACCGAATCATACGCCTTCGCTATATCAACCTTAAAAATTAACCCTTCCTTTTTTGTTCGTTTCAGCCACCCAATGAGTTCATTTAGCATGAGCGGGCCATCCGCAATGTTTCTCCCTGCTAGAAACGCCGACTGTTCAGGAGACACCAGTTTATCAATCACCTTCTTCAATCTAGCAACTAGCACTTTTGAGATCACCTTATTCACACAACCTACCAAACTAATCGGGCGGTAATCATTAAATCCCATCGGGTCATCTCCTTTCGGAATTAAAGCAATAAGAGATGAGGAGCAACCAGCCCCCAACCTTGGTTCGTCGTAAAATTCCTGAAAAAGCTTAACAAAATCCGCCTCTAACCCATTCCAACACCTCTTCAAGAACCGGAAATTGAAACCATCCGGTCCCGGGGCCCTATCACCATCACAACTCCAAACCGCGTCTTTAATCTCAACAATGGTAAATGGGACAACCAAAGAATCAGCCTCCCAGTCCGATAATTTCTCAACGTGCGTACATACCAGGGAAGGTCTTCTAGACATCGGCTCGCGGAACCTGTCATCAAAAAACTCGAAAGCCTTATCCTTTAGAACGGTCGGACATGAAACCCAATTACCGTCCAACATAATTCCATGAATCCGATTATTTGTCGTATTTGCATTTATCACCCCATGAAAATAAGAAGAATTTTCATCACCCTCCACTGCCCACCGCACTCTCGACTTTTGTTTGGCATCAAGAGCGTTTTTCCTGTCAAAATCCCCCATATATGCCTTGCATTCCAATCTAAGTTCCTGTTCAGCCACGGTCAAGTCTCTCAATTCGGCCGCCAGTTCAAGTTTTTCAACCTCTTTCAAACAGTGTTGGTATTGGTGGCCCATATTGCGTCTAACCGACCCCACCCAATCTTTGACTCTATTCTTCAAGAACTTCAGCTTAGTGGAAATAGCCAACTCAGCCGGCCCCTGAAAAACAAAATCCGAACAAGACCCCAATACAAAGTCCAAAAAACCAGGGATCTCCAACCATGTGTTAAAAAAACGGAAAGGAACGTGCCCGAAATCAGAAGCAACAACAGATAACAAGATAGGGCAATGATCAGATGCAAGCCGAGAAAGAGCTGTAACTGACGCCTCTGGCCACATATTATTAAATCCATCACACACCAAAAAACGGTCCAGCTTGCTCAACTTAGTACCGTTATCCGACATATAGGTAAACAAGTGACCCCCCATATTATACTCCCTAAGATCAGCCCGCTCAATAAAATTGTTAAAACAATTTGCATTGGCAGCCACGAATTCAGAATTTAGCCTTTCCGAGGGATTCCTTACATCATTAAAATCACCCATAAACACCCACAGCCCCTGATCAGTAGCTTTAAGGAGAAGTAATTCCTCCCAGACCCGTCTTCTCACAACGGCGTCATTCGGCGCATATACATTAACGACATTTACCCGGACACCCGATGCCCTAATTTGACCAGAGATGCACAGAAAATACCTGTTCTTTACAGTGTTTGAAGCCTTGAAAATTGTCGGATCCATAAGGAGGCCAAACCACCCGATCTACCTTCAGCCTCTACCATCTCCGAACAGAATCTTGTTCTACCCCAGTAAGAAGCAAGCCCGAAATTCGACCCTGCCCCCAGTTTGGTTTCCTGAATACCAATAAATTGTACACCATGACTCGTCTTTAGACCACGAATCCAGGATGCCTTACGGTCATCCCTAACCCCCCTTAGATTGGTACTTAGGAAATTCATTGTTGACCATTATCAACACCCTCGTCCGCTACCATCTTCTCTAAATCCTCCATGAAGTCATCAACAATAATACCACAAACCTCACCCACAACAACCGTGTCTTGCACCTCTTGCTGAACTGTTTCGAACCCACCAACCTGTTGACTGTTCCCCAGCCCCGAACCATCCACTCCGTCCCCCCCCCCCAATTGAAGGACCCCTCGCATCGACCACCGGTGTTTCACCATCCAACCGAGCAAACCCCTGAAGAGTAGCCGGAGCAGGAGACACCAGATTAGGATCAGGGATGGGAGTCCCCATGTCTTGACCCTTATCCAGCTGTGAAGTCAAGCAGACCCCACTTCCATCAATTTCACCAATATTATCCCCTACGGAGTTGTTTACACCCAGGCCCAAATTACCTGGCCCAACATTTATAGAATCCTTTTTCGCACTTGGGCTTCTCCCTTTCCTGGGCCTCTTCCTTGACTTACGTCCAAACCCAGCCTCATCCGACCCACTTGACCCCACCAAAAAAGTGTCCCATGTTTTATTCAAGTCAACACTATGACTCAACCTTCCACTGGTCCCACCACAATCATTGCCTGCATTAAATTCCCTTCCAACCGAATTGGGCTGTTCATCTCCCCCATGCATGTGCACGTCCCCATGCAATAATTGCGACTTCCTGCCTTCTCCCGGAGTAGACAACGGCTCCGGTTGGCCGTCCCTTCCCGGCACCGCCTCCACCCTAATCTCACCATCTTCAAGGTCATCACCAAGGTCTGCAACAGACGCCACCGATTTCACAGGAGATTGATAGACCGCAGAGGATATCTCCTCGGCAATGGAGCTAACCAACTTATCTCCTTCACCATCCTCCACTACCCACACCGGAGTAGTGTTCCCCCTCCATTCGACTGAAATCTCCTCTTGGATGGGAAAGGGCGAATCCACAAGTACCCACACTCTTCCGTCCACTGTGTTTGAACTTAACCACGAGAAGTTACTACCCTGACAACTTTCCCGAAGCATTCCCCTACCCTGTCAAAAAAATGTGTCTCCCTGAGTTGCAATGGCATTCCTTTCACCCTTAATCCCACGACCCTTTGAAATGGAATAACGTTCCCGACCCAAAGGTGAGCTGACGATAACAAATCTCCCCAAAGTTCATCACGTCTAGTAATGAAGTTAACCGCCGTGTGCTTGTCCCTGAACACCATTAGAACGGCCAGACCACCAACATAACTAACTGGAGTTTCCACGTAACCCCCTCTTTGTAACATGGGTTGGATGAGTTTGAAATGATCAAGATCCTTAACCATTCCAATAACCGACCTCATAACACAGTGATCGGGATACAACGCCGCACGATCGTTTAGAACCAAGGTTTTTGACCCAGAGCCAGATGGATCAGATTTCCCAGTAACAGCATCATTAAACGACTTCCCACTAGTAACGTTTGCCGGAGGTGGCCTGGGAACCTCCCTAGCCGGCGGCTGTCTATCCTCCCCTCTGAACGGTTGACGAAACTCCCTACCACCCTGTTTCATACCCTTCCTATCATCCTTGGCAAACTTGGCAACCGATACCCCCACTTGGGCCTCAAAGATTTTAACCGTATTCATTCTACAAAGAACCTCTGCGATGTTCCCCACCCCGATGTATCTAATGAAACCAAAACAGTTACCTCTCGAGTCCCTCTTCCGAGCCACATAAGCATCCTTGACTATCCCATGTGGTTGGAAAGCTTTCCACAGCAGGGAGTCAGACACCCCATCCGGTAAGTTGCTGATGAAGAAAGTTGTTACCGGCCGCCCATCGTGTAGTCCTCTGCGATTTCGTTGTCTGAAGTCGTCGTCTCTTCGGCTCCCTCCTCTCATTTTTTTATAATAATAATAATCCAGTAAGATTTATACTACGAAACAAAAAAACTGGGTGGGCCGTGATCTGATCTGACCCTAGTGAAGAACCGCCCATGGTTGGAACCCCCACCTAGACTAAATTTTCTATTTTTATGCATCTATAAACTCATATGGTTTTGTACGTGATATACAGCTCAACAATCTTAATGCCGAATAATCATATATGAAGAAGGTATCACATTTGTCATCAAGTAGTAAATTATGTATATGTATTCTATCACTAATTAAGGCTTAACAGTTACATGTTAGATTAGAGTCCTATTATAAGGGTTGGGCCCATCCGATTTGATCACGGGTATTTCATAGTGGTGAGTATTACGAAAATCGATACCCGAAAAAACCTAAACCGAACTGAAAATAACCCAAACCAAACTAGCCAATCGGTTATGGTTAAGATATAGCCCGAAACCAAACCGATAGTTATATATTTATGTCTTTTTCATATATATCCATGTAATTGAAACATATTTTCATGTATTTTTTCATGTATATCTATGTATTTGAATTACCTTACCACCCCCACGGCAACACCTCCTCTGGTGACTTGGGTAGTGGGAGACGAGTACCATCCACGGGTTGTGGGCAATAATATTATTTTGAAACCATACACTTGAATTTGATTTCTCCCCTCAGTTCTCAACTTTAAATAATTAAAATATATATATATATATATATATATATATATATATATATATATATAGGGTAGGGTTCCGGTAAGAAAATAGTTTTGTGTAGGAAGTGTAGGAAGTGTTTTCAACCGTTTGATCTAGAAATCGATGGTTTAGATTAAAAGTTTAGGTTAGTTAATATTATACTAATTATAATTTAATGGTCAGGGGTAGGATGGTCCAATAAGTGTTTTAAAAGAGGGCATGAAAGTCATTTTCTTTTATTTATCTAGAAACTCCTTAATTCAAGCTAAATTGTTTATCTCTCTTATTTACTCACCTCTCTCTCTCTCTCTCTCTCTCTCTCTCTCTCTCTCTCTCAATAGAATCGAAAATTAAAAAATCAAAGCAATTTTAGTCATCTTCTTCCTCTTTGTATCTTCTTCTTTTTTCTTACTAACAACCGTCATATAAACCTAATAACTATAGTCTTGTTTTACATATCCAAATCGGGGTAAAAACACTACGCAAGGAAAAAAAAAAAGAAAAAACCCCAAACCGTTTGTTGATCCGGACGCATTCGAACAAAAAACGACTCAAATGGAAGGAAATCAGATTTTTGTAATAATGTTTTAATTAGTGATGAGTCTATGGTAGAGATTAATCGGATTCTTTTTTTAGTTTTGTGATTTTGTGTTCTTACTTCTTAATCGCTGATCTTTATAATAGTGTTATTAGATACCTTTTTTGTTGTTAATTTTTTGTTCTTAAGTATCTTCAATCACTGGTATTTATAATGATGTATTATAATTATTTTTTAGATAATGTTTTAATGGTGTTCTATAATAATGTTTTATATAATCGGTTTTGTATTTTTTTTGTTTTCTTAATGTTTTAATGGTGTTTTATAATAGTGTTTTATATAATCGGTTTTGTATTTTTTGTTTTCTTAATTTTGTGTTATTAAGTATCTTAAATCGCTGGTCTTGATAAATTGTGTTTTATAATTGGGTTTTAGATAATTTGTTGATGGTGTTTTTATAGTAGTGTTTTAAATAGTGTTTTATAAACCTTCTGCCATAATCGAACAACCAATAGATAAAAATTATATATTTGAAAAATAATGAAGAATCGATGAAGTTTTATAGAGATTGAATATTGTTATGAAAATGTGGAAGAATTAGTTATTTTAGGATAATTGAATTTCATTAAAATCCATAATTTTGATGCTAAATTAGTGGGTTATGATTAAGGGTGCAAACGAGCCGAGCCGAGCCCGAGCTCGACCAGGCTCGAACTCGAGCTCGATTAAATTATAAGAACTCGAGCTCGAGCTCGGCTCGATTTGAGCTTTGTTTTCAAAGCTCGAGCTCGGCTCGTTTATAATTTCTCAAGCTCGAGCTCGGCTCGGGCTCGGCTCGTTTAGTATTTATTAGTTAATATATTAGATAAAAATAATATAAATAATTGTTCATATAGGCTCGTGAGCTCGATAAGTGAAGCTCGGGCTCGGGGCTCGTTTACTAAACAACTTTAAATGAATGATAAATATTAAAAAAAACTAATATTATACTAGGCTCGATAAGGCTCGACGAGCCTAACGAGCTTCACATGTGAGGCTCGAGCTCGATAAATAAACGAGCTTTGTTTTAGGCTCAAGCTCGGCTCGAGCTCGATAAAGCTCGACTCGTTTCGAGCTTTTTGCCGAGCTGAGCTCGAGTAGCTCGCGAGCTGCTCGGCTCGTTTGCACCCCTAGTTATGATAATTAATAAAATGAATAAAAAGTCTATTATGCCCTTGATCTAAATCTTTAATCAGATTTGATCCAACGGTTGAAAACACTTCCTACACTTCCTACACAAAACAATTTTCTTACCGGATCCTCTACCTATATATATATATATATATATATATAAAATAGCTAATCAGTGGTAAATATTAAGACTAAATTGTTACCATATTAGCCATGATAATTAACACTACATCAAAATAGGGCTACAACCACACTTTTTTTCTAAAACTTACATGTAACACTTTCAATTAAATGTGTGACTAAAAGTCATTAATCACATTTTCAAACCTTCTAGCATACCTTTAGCCACACATTTTATTTATTTATGTGACTATTGTATTTGTACATCAGTTCAAAACTTTTAGCCACATTTTAAGAAAAAAAAATATGACATTTTATAGCCACACTAGAAAAGTGTAGCCAAATTTGATATATGGCCATAATATTTGTTTGATTTTTTATTCATGTGACTAAAAGCACATCTTTTGGAAACTTTTAGCCATACTTTACGAAAAAAATGTGTCATATATAGGGGTGAAACTTCCTTGGGGCCAAGGGGGTCCCCCCGGTTTTTTGGTCCAATGGTATAAATTTACGATTTTCGTAGGTAAATTGAGTCCGGCCCCTACCGATTTGATCATTAGGCCCCTACCGATCGGAAAAAATTGAGTCCAGCCCCCGCTAATGTAATCTTCAAGCTTCGGCACTGGTCATTTAGTAGCCACACTTAATGAAAGAAACAAAACTGGTAACTATAAATATTTTATCGTCAATTAGATCCAATGATGGTCAATTGGATCCAATGATGGTTAGTTAGGCCCAAAGACAGTTAGTTAGATTCAATCATTGTCACTTAGACCCAACAAAGGTCATTTACACCCAATGATAGTCAATTAGACTCGATGATGGTCAATTAGGCCTATTAATGGTCAATTAGAACCAATAATCGTCATTAGATTTAGCTTTTATCTTTTAGTTCTTGCATCTTCATTTGAGGAAAGCTAAGGCTAACATCTATACAATAGCTTGTATAGGTATTGCTGGAACAAAGGGAAATCACATCAGGTCATGGGTGAGCTACATTTTATGCTTTGCTTTTTCAGGTATATAATGTCTAAACCTAACATATCCTTATGCTTTTTTCATTTCCTTACTTAACTAAACAAATCATGTTACCAAGGGCGAAGGTTACTTGGGGCCAGGGGTGGCCCTGGTCCCCCCTGTTTTTTGGCGCGGTAGTGGAAATTTGCGATTTTCGTAGGTAAATTGCGTCTGGGTTGAGTCCGGCCCCCGCCGATTTTCCACTACCGATCGAAAAAATTTGAGTCCGGCCCCCGCCGATTTCAAAACCAAGCTTCGCCACTGCATGTTACCTTGTGACTTCAATCTTGATATTGTCATGGATTAAAAAAGCACGCCTAAGTCGCGTTGAGGCACAGGTGCTAGGTTTAGAAGGCGTCTAAAGATAATTCTGAAAGCATGTCTAAAAATCAATTTGCTACTAGTGTAAAACCCATAAGCAAAACTGAACCACACCAATCAATTAGCTGAAAAGAGCATAAGCAGACAGTTGATAGTTTTTAAATTAGTTTGGTTATTGTGAGAAATTAAAAAGTGCATAAGACTTGTACGAGAAACTTTTGACTTCTCATGGTTATAATACTTCTAAAGGTTTATTTCGATAAGTTTGTAAAGAAACTTTCCATAATTTGTTATTTCATTTTGTTGTGTGATGTGTCATCTATTTAAGGTGTGGTGTACTGGTGTTAAAATCATTGGAGTATAACTTTTTATCTTTTTTACTACATAGATAAAACAACTTGTTGTATTCTCGAGTATGCTAATATTGTTATTGTCACTAGGAGTTCCGTTAAGTTTGTTAATGAGTTTATTCACAACCATAGTATTGGTTTTGCAATTTAGTTACATGCATACTAGCTTTGCTGATAAGACGAAAATGCCGGCACTGAACAGTTGGATTATGTTATTGTGCAACTCACTTGACTTCTAGCACTAGAATTGTAACTCACAATTGGATTATGTTATTGTGCAACTCATTTCATCCGTTATTAGTTTTTGTTAATTCTGACTTCTTGATTCTATTCATTGTTTGTTTTGTAGATTAAAAGGTTGAACTTGGTTATCACAGAGCTTGTTAAGGAAATAGGTGAAGATAAAGAAAGGTTCGAAGGAATTATTGCATGCTTAGTGGCTAAAAAGAAAAAGATAATGCGGATAAAGAGGCTATGCTCATAAGAATGGCACAAATTGAAGCTATGTTAACAGCTACGGGTCGAAAATAGGCTATGAACACTTAGACATGAATGTTTTGAAGTTTTCCATGGATAATTTTGGTTATTTGATGTTTTAGCGGGTGTTTCTATAAGAGTCTTTTATATGATTTTAAAATTGGAAAACCCGTAACAAATTTGTTTTATATAATTTGAGATTTTGTATTATATTTGACTGTTTTATATAATATAGTTTTCTTGAGATGTAATTGAATTAATAAAGCAAAAAAAATCCATAGCAAAGCAAAATGGTAGCAAATTTTAAATGAAAGTGGTGGCTAAATGGTTGCAAATTTTCAATGAAAGTGGTGGTTAAATGGTAGCAAATTTTCAATGAAAGTGGTGGCTAAATGATTGCAAATTTTCAATGAAAGTGGTGGCTAAATGGTTGCAAATTTTCAATGAAAGTGATGGCTAAATGGTAGCAAATTTTCAATGAAAGTGGTGGCTAAATGGTAGTAAATTCTCAATAAAAGCGGTGACTAAATGGTTGCAGACTAAATGGTACCAAAACAGTTTACAAAAAAGATGTAAATTTTCAATAAAAATGGTGTCTAAATGGTGGCAATATCGATGGCTAAATGGTACCAAAACAGTAGCAAAAAACCTTCTTAAAACATTGTAGGAACGGTAGCAATAATTTTGACCATTTTTTTGGTGACAAAAATATGGTAGCAAAATACAAAAGTGGTAGCTATTTGGTGGCATTAGGGCAAGAGAGTGTTTTTGCTACCGCATTTTCGGTTGCAAAATGGTGACTACAGAGCAATTGCTACCGTTATGTGACCGAAAATGTGGTGACAAAAGCCCAATTTTCTAGTAGTGAAGTACTTCAAAATTCCTAGTAATATACGAGTATTATTTAGTAAATACTAGATATTTGCCCGCGTTGACACGCAGTTCACCAACGTACGATTATTTGGAGTAGTATAACGTATAAGAAAAATACAGTAGAAAAATTTTATTAAAATTTAAAAAAAATATAGTATAAATATTTTATTCAAATTTAAAAGCAAACAATACACATTTTATTCAAATATCACTAAATATTTCCTTATACAGCACATTTTTTGTTTTAGTCCAAGTATAAGTTTTCTAAATAACCAATGTTTTCCTTTGTACATTCTCATGAAAACGGATGACTTCCCAAAACATTATATCTCGCTCAGGCTTGTTGTCATCCACTATTAAGAGCAATCCGATATCAACTCAAGTCACCCGAGATCACCTGCAAATTCAAACATCAAATTCTTGTTAAAAACATTGACCCATTAACATATGAATTAGTCAAGTTATATCTCAAACATATCAAAGTGGTTGAATGAATATTTTGTTTAAACAAATGTTATAACTTATAAGTAACTGATTATTTTGTTTAATATAAAATGGATAAACATGATATGTTTAGTGTTCTATGATTAATTCTTCATTGAAAAAAAGGAAAGACCATGATTGTAATAGTAATATTCATGGCATCGTATGTGACACGCCAGTTGTTTAACAAAAAAAAAAATTGGACATTAAAGCGTTGCAGGCCAACCGGACTGACCCGTTATCTGACCTGCATATAGAAAGGAAACTAACTTTACAAACGGGTCAAAAAGGTTCAGCGCTGCTCAAACCGCATTTTATAGTATAAAATCTCCGAAATTCATTGATCAAAATATAGATTGCTTAGATACTAAATTTCTATTTATATAACTGTTTAATAATTAAATTAAAAATACAGACAATAAAGTATTGCCTGCCAATCCATATCCGAACCTGTAGAAGATGGATTTTTTACCTTCAAGTCGACATAAGTCCCATGATTTGCATCACCAAAAGCCCGCATTTTAACATCAAGCCATCTGCATAATATTATAAAATCAAATGTCTATTAGAACCAATACTTAACTGTATAAACATAAGTATTTTGATTATAATATTCACACCTTCCAGGTCCAAGACTTATTTAGACCACAAGTGCTTCTACTTCTTATTGAAATTCCAAACAGGCTTGTGATAGTACCATACCAGCTACTTTGATGTTTTTAGATCTTTACATAGTGATACAAATTCCAAAAGTGCTTATACCACGACTACCAAATCAAAAAAAGGGTTCGACCTCGGCGCACCATGGCTCAAACCATGTAGGTAGCTCCATGTCAAGCTATAATCAGAGATATAAAATTTAAGGTATAAATTAACCAAACAAAATAAAAGTAAAAATATAAATAAGAGATATAAATTAAATTCAGAACGCATTTGTAGAAGATTTAGTATTGTTGATTCCGATCTTGATTTGCCTAAACAGCACACAAAACACAATTAGAAATTGGGAAATTAGACCATGTTGGATCAGTATCTCAAGTAAAAAAGGATAATCTAAAACAATATCATTGAATTAGTAAAATTAGTGTAACATGATTCAGTTTTATATAGGTGAGCTACTGACTTGAAATGATGGTAAAACAAACATAGTTTACCAAACAACTCAACATGTTTATAGCCAAATCTTTAACTTTGATTTTAACCTGTTCATATTTGTCGTGAACATTATCGTATATAACAACAGCAATCTTCAGCATTATGGACTATGGACAGAGTAAGAATTCACAAACAACAACAATCTTCAGCATTAACAGATTGAAGTAGAGGATCAACATAACATAGGCACTCTTCCTGATCTATATGACTATTTATGCTTCTACACAATGTAATTGCTGATTTAAACTCTTTTGTGGGAAAAAAAAACATAGCATTTTTAAAAGTTTAATCTCAGATTTTTTGGGTACACGTATTTGTCACTTCAAGGCTTGAGAAAGTTCATGAGAAAACTCAATTTTAATTGTAACAACAAAACGCTTACAAGACTGTTTTATATATGAGCTAACAAAAAGAAACAATTGCACCGGTTACTCACTGCTTTTATGTTTCCATGTTTATAGATCCGTTTTTGCTCGGTTCCAACAAAGAAAACTGCTCCTTTAGATAAAAAAAAAAGCTCATTTACAGTCAACGCCTTTGATAAAGCCTGCAAATTAATAACAAAAAACAATAACACTGAGTACCAATTGGTTAAAAAAAACAATCTTAAACATGGATTAACGTTAATTACCAACAGCCGACCCGTAAAGCAGCTTTACGAATAGAACGTAAATAATTCTTCATGAGTCTCAATAGTCAATATAGTGCACTTTCACTTCACTGGCCTGATGTGACACCCGGCATGTTCGGCTTAAACATATTAGTAACATCTAAGTCTACCTTAGCGAGAAACGTTTATAAACGAACTTAACTGGGTTAGTTGAGTCGGGTCAAGTTAGGATTGTCCAGGGTACAATGATCTGGAGGATCATTGGAAGTCGTTTTGGTAATACACTAGTACCGGGTTCCGTTGTTGGTGACATTACATGAACCAATTAAGTATATGTGTAGATTATGGGTCGTGTGGTGGATTATATACATAGATGTGTTTTAAATGATGTGTAAATGATTATCTGTGCTTTAATGTGTTAAATATAGACTAAGGATGCATGCTTATGTGTTAGGATGTGTTAGAATGCGTTAAACACGACAAACTGGAAAACTAGTTAAAAAGGGGCTCTGGTTCGACCACTTCGAGTGGTCGAAGGAGAGGAAAAATGTCTGGTTCGACCCATGCAAGTGGGCGAACCAGGGAAGTGGAAATTGAGAAATTTCCTTCGACCAAACAGGGCTCATTCGACCCTGTGAAAGGGGCGAAGGAGCCTACATTCGACCAATGAGTTGGTGCGAAGGAAGACTAGTATAAATACCAACCTTTGTCATTTTTCATCATTTCACAAACCCTAACCGTCCCAAAACGCTCTCAAACGATCTTAAACACTAAGGAAGGAGTTTTTGCTCTTCTTTTTCATATTCTAACCTATCTACAACATCTAAACAAGAATCCAAGGTGTGTTCATAATCCTAAACCTTTTAAAAGCATTTTAATTCGTTTTCATCTAACCCAAATTGTCCAGATCTGTTCTAAGGGTGTTTTTATGATTAAAAACCTTTTAAACATCTTTCTAAATCAAAACATGATTATTTAACATAGGTTTTCATAATGAATAACATGTGTTAGTTATGTGTTATGTGGTGTTATGTGTTGTTCACTGATTTGCTGCTATATCTATGATAGAAACATGATATAGGATTGTTGTTAATGATTGGATTATGGTTGTCTAGGGTTAGGATTGGGTATATTGATATTTGGGGGTTTTATGGGATTAATACTTGATGCATGAATGTTTATGATCAATAGAATGAATAAGAAAGATCGGATAATCGACAAACTGAGTATTTTGAGCTAAACATGAATCGATTTCAAAAGTTTCCAAATTGGGTAAATAATCCATGCATGAAAGTGATGTTTCCATAATCGTTACCATTTTGGGAAAGGGCTGAAACGGACGTATTATCGGGGGAAATCGATGGGGTTTTGTAGGAATAAGTTATTCATACTCGACTGCTGTGTTTGATGATGTTTCGGGTCGTTTTGAATGTGTTTGAAGCGTTTTTAGGAAAAATAATACAACAGGGGCGAACCTGGCCTCCTTCGACCAGTCGATGGTGCGAAGGAGGGATCCAGGGTCGAACCTGGGATTTTTATTGGACGAATGAGAATAAACGGGCGAAGGAAGCATCAAACGGTCAAACGTACTGTAAATGGTGCGAAGGAGACAAAAAGGTGCGAAGGAGACTCAAAACTGACTGGTTCGACCGTTCTGATGCAGAAATGAGATTTTTGATACAAACTAAGTGTTTTATGCTTGAACCTTGTGTGTAATCTATGTGTACTTGATTAGTTAAAGTAATGGGTCACCAACGGGATGTCGGGTCGGTCTAGTGTGTCGGTTAAACATTTAAACACGCTTTAAAACATACTTGGTTACGATCTGGACAATCGGGGACTAGATAACCTTATGGTTATTGGTCGGAACACTTATGTGAACATTTTGATAGATCTCCGGTAGAGGGATTATCAAGGGCTAAACATCTTTACTTATATTTGAAGAACGCTATCTAAGGTGAGTTCACGCCCCATTTTTACTGCTTTAACTTTTGGGGGAGAAAACATGCGCTAAACTGTTTTGGTAACATATGTCATACTATGGTTTTAACTTATTATTGCTATACGATCTTTTGGAAAGTCCCGGGGGAAACCATGAATGTGCGGGTTTGCACAACGGGGGAAATGTGGATAGATCTATTGGGCGTGACCTGCCCCACTCGTCGGCTTGGAGGGCCGGGCGGGTGCATATTGTCTCGAACAGGTACATTGGTATCATGCTGAACATACGGGCTGCTTAAACATGCTGAACATTGCTAAACGTGTCTAGTAATGGTTTCTAATCGTAGTAGTAATGAAACATACGCCTAGCTAGCGTACTTGGTAACATTGATATAGTATGGACATGGTAACACTTTAGTAACATTTTTGAACAAACCTGTGAACTCACCAGCATTATATGTTGACATCTTTTTGGCATGTTTTTCTCAGGTCACTAAGGTAGCAATGAACGGAAATAGGTGCACGGGTCTGCATTGGCGTCTAGATTTTAGTGCACGTTTTGTAATAAATGTCTTGGATACTTGGGAACACTGTTTTGTAGAGATTAAATTCTTTAAATGCTTCCGCTTATGAAATTTATGTTTTGGGTTTACGTACTTCATATAGTGTCGTTTATTGTGATCGTTGACTTGGATCCTGTTTTGTCATGCGCCTCGCGGTAAAACCCCGCATGTGGTAATTTGAGGGTGTGACACTGACTTCTAATCCATGGATGACCCTCTTCACCTCGTTGCCACCTATCATAATTGAAAAAAAAAATACGGACAAAAAATATTGAATAGAAAAAATAATATGAACATATAAGAATTGCAACAATTTTGATGTTCAAAGGTTATAATTGAAAAACGAAGAACGTGTTTGCAAAAAAAAGAAGAAAAAAAACTCGAAAACACATAACGCATGGTTAGACGCAAGACGACTCATTTGGCGTGATAATTGGACGCCTGTATAATCGTCTGATTGAAAAGGGTCATGTGTCATTACACCATGAGCCCTTTCAGGTATTTTCGAATCCCTGTGACCATGTATTAGTACCATGTGAAATGTTTCAACACTATATTTTCCAAATGAATGAACATGAGTGTTACCTCAGTTTCTTCAAATTTCAAGTATTTTCGGATCCCTGTGACAAATGGTTTTAGTTTGTCGCATAGATTATTTGAACACCATTTTCAGCCCGAAGTACCTCCCAAACAGGCTGTAAATGATCCCCACTCGCTGCTGCGTTGTCCCACAAAATTCAGTATCACGACCAAAATAATGATCTTGTTGTCCATCTTATGTTCCTCTTTGGTAGCCCAGAGCCGCTATTATTTGGTACGATTTCACCATGACTTTCAGGCCCGTAATTGTTCTTATCCAACCATCAAACACCCTGAATCGCTACAGCCCTGTAGGCCACAAGTAGATCCCAACGAAACATCTGTCGTCGCTGTCTTGTTTGCTACACTATTCTGGTAGATTAGAGCCATCGTTCCTATTGTACTTTTCCACCGAATGTAGCCTCAAATATCGGTAGATAGCCACCGGTCTTGCTCGAAACCGCCGAACTAAATGTGGGTTCACCGTTAACCGTTATGCAATATAATTCAAGAAAAAAGCTTGAAAACAAAGTAGCATATGCAATATAATTCAAGAAAAAAGCTTGAAAACAAAGTAGCATATGCCTTCAATTCAAAAAGGCGCTACACAATCAGAAAAAAAACATCTCAAAGCCTTGAGGCGTTGCTTATTGTAAATGTGGCTTAAAATCGGTCAAATATAGGTTCTGGAAAAGGCTGAAACATCAAAATGACGAAGAGATTACAAACGACTCACTATTCACAAAACTAATAACTAAAATTGCAAAAATAAATAAACAAATAAATAAATAAATATAAAACAGAGATCTAAAATCTACATCATATCATACCATTAATATCAAACTGAACCGTGGTCGGACTGGCCAGTCCGATCTGGTCTCCAAACCAGTGGTCTAAATGACTAAAACTTGAAATATTTGACATCACATGTTTGAAGTTTGGTAGTGTTAAATGTTAACACACAGGTTGGCGTCTAGTGGTAGTTTTATGTAAACGCAAAACAAATTCATATCATTAATCATAATAAAAAAGTTTTAACAACCAATATCCAACAAAGACTTAACTGTAAATTTTCAACAAAGACTTAACCCTAAATAAACATATGTTGGGGCATCATCACAAACATCATTAGTCACGCTTCAAACCATTCAAATAAAAATTATATCAATATATAATTATCAAAATTGGATGATTGAAATAGGGGAAAGATAGATACGAACCTGACTTAGATCGTGGTTGTAGTCTGGTAGAAGAAATTGGAGTTAAACAATCAGCAAAGCTGGAGGAGACGATGATGGTTTAGATTGTTTATACAACAAATGCAACAACAGATTTTATACATAACGAAATCTGAACAATTCAAGGGAGAAGAAACTATATATATGTGATGCTTTTGAGAAAAATGCAAAGACTACATACCGAAATAACATAGCTAAGATCGAGATGTAGAGTATCGATTAACGAAATATCACACAGTCTTAATAATTCCGTGTGTCGAATGATATCATCAAGCTTTTCATTCCCCAATTGAGCCAACATGCTTCTGAACTTTAAATAAAATAATTTCCATTTAGCTTTTATCTAATAATAATCATAATAATAATAATAACAATAATAATTCTTATCTAGCAAAACTGCACAAGAATACAATGATACATTTGGATTAAAATCAGTTTTAAAAACTAAAGGATTAAAATCACTTAAAAACATATTCCTAATCAGTTTAACAACGATTACACAATCAAACCCTGAAAAATCAATTGAAATCAGCCAAAACAGAGAGAAATAATTGAACCCTAAAACATAAACATTGGAACAATCACACCCTAAAACATGAATTGAAATAAATCAAACCCTAAAACATCAATCGAACCCTAAAACACAAACCATAAAACATCAATCAAAAATCAAAAGAATTAGTAAAAATGAACAATAATACATGCAAACCCAAAAAAAATCGTTTTTTATGTGAACAATCCCACAGCCCACAGATTTTGCCTTAAGTTCTTGTTAAATATGTATAGTTTATGCATATATATACAATAAAAGTTAGGGCTTTTAACATACCAAGGTCTTCGATCATAGATGATAGGGCTATTTTACCGGAAATCTCTCACAGTATCACAAACGTGGCTTCACAACCGAGATGAGATAAAGAGGATTTTCTAAAAAACGTATCAAGAACAGTTTGACGATTGAGGAGCTTGGGGAAATGGAAAAAACAGAGGTGACGAAGGAGACGCCGGAGAGGTGACGAAGGAGACGCCAGAGAGGAGATGAAGGAGACGAATTCATGGTTTGATTTAGGGTTTGATGAATAATAATCGGTTTTGTATAATGGGTTTGATTGTGTTTTAGGAATGATAATAATGAGGATCAATGTAATTTAGGAAATGCAATAAAACTGTTGACCAATTTTGAATAAAAGAAATAAATGATTTTTGCTTTTTAAAAAAATAAAATTTTTTATAAATTCTATTGTTGTGCCACTTGGCACAATATGATAGGCTACACAATTGAGGAGCAACATGGGAATGCCAAGTGTCCTCATGGACTTTGTTTTATTAGATGTATAGATAGATTCGTGTATTACATGCTAGTATTACTTTATTTATTTTGATTAACTATTATTTTTGGCGGATTAAATGTAGACCTGGAGGGTTTTTTTTTTTTTTTTTTTAATTAAATGAGTACTTCAAGTTTAATATGATTATTTTTTGTTATGTTGGACAATTATATTTTGGTAATTCCGTTATCAAGATTATATCAAGTGGGTTTGGAGGATTGAGTTAATATAGCTACGTAATGTTTGTGATGAAAGACACGATTGTTTCCAAAAGTTAATATATGTTTGTGTTCATTTCTATTCATGAACACTTGCCTGTGTCCGTGAACGTTTGTTTGTGTTCATAAACGTTCATTTGTGTTTGTTTACACCCACTTTTATCTGATACCTAAAAGTAACAAACAAACACAAACGAACATAAGCATATTCATTTCCTTAACAAACAAACACAAACGAAAAATCCAATTCGGTAAGTGTTCATTAATAGCTCATGATAATCATTGTCTACCAATAAGCATATTCGTGTTCGTTCTGTTCGTTTACAGCCGTATTTATGATAATCATTGTCTACCAATAATTTCAATCAATAATTTCAAAAACTTGGTCATCACCCTCGAGTGAAATCGTATATATGTGCAATCCAATTTACATCTAATTCATAAAAGCAGCCAAACATTAATCATGATAGTAGTAACAATAGTTCAAACATACTAAACTTCTGACCACAATTTATAACCAAAAGTAGAATTCTGATGCATGGATTAAACGAAATAATGTACCAGAAAACTATAAGAAGCGGTGAACAGTGATGGATCCATGATTTTGTTTTACAGTGGATTCCCTGCAAGGCCGGTCCTGAAGATTTAAGTGCCCAGGCCAAGTCGAAAAAAAATGTGCCCCTTAGGCTTATAAGTTTTAAATGGGTATTGGGCTTATAAGTTTTAGGTTTTTATATTTTAAATGGGTTTTATATTTAAAAAAAAAAGCTAGTGGGATTTTCTCTCGCTCCCCGATAGGCATTCAGTTGATTTCGGTGCGATTCGTCATGCTACCACAAGAGAAGCCCAAAAAAAATTAAGTCATGATAAGTCTAGTTATTATAAGAAGAAAGAAAAAAAATAACATAATGGTAATAATAACAGTGATTACGACTTTAGCTTTTAATCAAATAAATGTACGTAAAATGCTATTAATCTAGTAAGTAAAATGTATTTAATGTCAAAAAAAAAAAAAAAACTAAAATTAGAAGAAAATAAAAGATGTTTGAAAGATTGCATCAATTTACAATAAAAGTCAACAATGATAATAACTCCACCGAAAAAACAAAGGAATGAAAAAAAGATGGTGTGGCCTTATTAGATCGAACTCTTGTCTAATAAGATTTGAGAAGGGCATTACAAATTACAAATAGACCACCATGGCTACAATTAAGTGTTGTTAAATTTCCAGCTTAATACTCTTACAAATAGAAAAACACGGAGAAAGAAAAATAAAGGAGCACTTGAGAGACTCGAACCAAAGATCAGAGCTTTTAAAAAACGACGCTGGTACCACTGAGCTATGCTCGATAGAAACATAGATTGCAATCAATATATATAATATATATAACATATAAATATGAATTTTTTATAACATAAATGTGCCCTCGGAATAAACGTGCCCGGGCCGGGGGTCCTCCTCGCCCCCTATCAAGGTCGGCCCTGATTCCCTGTTTCTATATGATCAATTTCATAGGATTAGATATAAAAATTTTCGGGTCGGTTCGGGTCAAGTTGGGTAAGGTACTAAGGTTCATCGCGTAATAAAGACACAATACAATAATAAATAACTAATGACTAATGCTTAGAACTATGGACTCGTCTTATGCAATCCTAACAAACTATTCGACTGTTGCTGGCTATTTTCCGGGTTAGTGATTGAGATTTTTTTTTTTTTGAATGTCAATACTATTGATGATGGTAATAAATGGATTTATAAATATACGTTGATTTTTTTTTTTTGCAAGAATCTATATATATATATATGGTCGAGATCCTGTGCAAAGTGTGTTTTGTGTGAGAAGAGTAAGAAGTGTTTGGACCATTAGATCATCTTAATCAATGGTTTAGATTTAATGAGTGGCATTATTGTAAATAATGTTATAGTTATAATAACTAATTAGGCTACTTAGGGGTATAATGGTAAAACACACCCTACATTTAATTCACATTTAATTGATACCTCTTAAAAAATAGAAACCACCATTAATTCTCATTACTCTCTTTCTCTCTCTTTCTCCTCTCTCTCTCTCCTACGCCACTACACAACCGCCATCAACCACCACAAGCCACCACCATCAACCGAACCATCATTCGACAGCCACCATCACAAACATAAAAATCGGAGTGTTTTTTTAGGGATGAATATGAAGACGACATGAGGTGATAATGATATGTTTTATGGTGGATTATTTTAAACAACATTCATATTGTTGTGTTTTATGTTCAAAGGATTTTTGTGTGGTTTAGTATTTTTTGAATTTAAAACACATTTTAAATGTATGTATAGTTGTGTTTTTGAATGTGTTACTGATTGTGTATGATGAAGATAAAACACACTTGATTATGGAGAAGATGATGATAAAACACACGAGACTGTTTAAAACACAAAGTTGAGAATATGGTGATAAAACACACGGGTATGAACGTAAAAACACCTTGTTGATGAAACAACTTACAAGACTATAATAAAACACCAATGTGCATAAAAAAACCATATTTTTTGCATCAGTAAAACTCCTTATAAAAATAACACAAAAGGTGTGTTATACCTTCAAACCTTATGGTATACCAGTAAAACACCATGTGCTCACATCAGTAAAACACACCAATATGAATGCTGTTTTGGTCGTATATAATTCAGTAAATGAATGATAATGTGCTGAATGTTAATAAAAACTCTATAAAAATTCGTGAGATGTGAAACAAAATCCCTAATAATGCTCCTAAATTAAACACGAAATTAATTAGCCATTATCTCCTAAAATAAGATTAGCAATGCAATTTACAATGTTACCCTTCTATATAATAAAATAGGCTGCACTATTATTGGTTCTCACACTTCTCACAAAAAATAGGTTTTGTACATGATCCTAAACCTATATATATATATATCTATAACTTATA
Organism: Ambrosia x helenae; assembly: GCA_030844895.1. NCBI lineage: Eukaryota > Viridiplantae > Streptophyta > Magnoliopsida > Asterales > Asteraceae > Ambrosia > Ambrosia x helenae. The sequence continues at coordinate 17,803,174 of CM061229.1, read as the reverse complement.
ATAAAAGAATTGAATATTGATGAGGTGTCATTCAATGGAGGCCTAAGAAAGCCATTTTAATGACATGACATTCAAGGAGGCATTCTACTCCTTGAGTGTGCCATGTGTCATGCCATGTGACAAATTAAAAATAAATAAATAATAATATAAAACCTAATCTACTAAATTTAAATTGAGTTATTTTAGGAAAAAAAGAATTTAAAAACAAATTTAAAATTTTTCTCTCTTATTTTCCTCTCATAATTTTAAAACGTTAATATATTTTATATACGATATTTTTAAAGAAAAAAGTTACACCAAATTAACGAGCGTTTTATTATCTTTCCATCGAGTACCATAGTTCTATATAAAAAACGGAGAAAAAAACAACTATTTTTTTTGTGGGGTTTCGTTCATACAGGAAAAAAAACACAAAGTGTTCAGGTTATTCATTAATAATGTTTTTTTCTTTTAAACCAGGTTCTTATCTACGATGTTGAAATTCAGCTCAATCGTCATGCTTTCATTGGAATTTTACTCTTTTAAAGATGCATAGGTATACTTCATCAAGAGAAGCTAGGAGAAAGAATCGCGCAACACTGCAACACATGGTGTCACATTATAGCAAGGTTATTTTTTTATTTATTTAATTACAAGGGTAATAATTATTACTATTAGTATTAGTATTATTAGAATTGTTATATATTTTAACCCCGGGACGCTCCCGGGATAAAAGCTAGTATATAATAAACCAAAGCCATTTTAATGACATGACATTCAAAGAGGGTATTCTTTCTATTGAGTGTGCCATGTGTCATCCCATGTGGCAAGGCCTTTATTTTTGGAAAATAATAATTTAAAATTTTAAAACAAAACTAGATTTTTATCACTAATGTTTCCTAACATAACTTTTAAACGTTAATATCTTTTATACACGAGATTTTTTAAAGAAAAAAATTACACCAAATTAACGAGCGTTTTATTATCTTTCCAACGGGTACCATAGTGCTATATAAAAAACAGAGAAAAAAACACTATTTTTTGTGTGGTTGATTTTAATATTAGAGCTATACATTGTTTAAGGTTATGGACTAACATTGGAGATACATTGTTAATTGTTTTAGGTTAAGTGTTATCCGAAGCTTTCCTGCATGTAACTGTAAAACGCATCAGTCTATTTCAGGTGTAAAATTGATATTTCAAATTAGATTTTTTCAACCCGGGACGCTCCCGGGATATAATCTAGTATATATATATTGCAAAGCTAATAATCTTACATGTCATAATATTATGCAATCTCTCCTTTGAGAGATGCCACATAGGATGTGATGTGGCAACTCTAGACCAATTAAAAAAAAGAATAAATATGGTTTAAATATGGTTTAACCTAATCTATTAAATACCTAATCTACTAAATTTAAATATTAAATCTTTATTATTTTCTCTCATGTTTCCTCCCATAACTTTTAAACGTTGATATCTTTTATATACGAGATTTTTTAAAGAAAAAAATTACACCAAATTAACGAGTGTTTTATTATCTTTCCAACGATAAATTTAAATATTAAACATTTATTATTTTCTCTCATGTTTCCTCCCATAACTTTTAAACGTTGATATCTTTTATATACGAGATTTTTTAAAGAAAAAAATTGCACCAAATTAACGAGTGTTTTATTATCTTTACAACGAGTACCATAGTGATATATAAAAAAGGAAGAAAAAAAATGAATATTTTTTGTAACGCGACAGGTATTGTGTCAGGTTTGGAATTAGTTTAAAAAAAAATTGTGGGTTTGGGTTAGCCCTGGGATTAGGTGATACCCGATCCAATTACCCGAAACCACATACCCAAATACCCGAACTATATACCCGATCATATACCCATGAATTTTTTAACGCATCACATAACCCTTAGACTAATGCCTTCGATATTTCAATAAATAATTTTTTTTCCTTATTTCATGTTAGTTCTTTTTTAGAATGATCGATTACAAACTTCCGCATTCATTTGACATTATATAATATTTTGTAATGGCACTAGATTTATATCCCGACGCAGAGATTTGTTTTTTTTATATTTAAATATAATAACTTATGACAGAGATTTGTTTAAAATAAATAATAATAATAATAATAATAATAATAATAATAATATATTGGCAAGTCATTAATTATGTCATATTAGATATTTTAACCCGGGACGCTCCCGGGATAAAAACCAGTACATATATATTGCAAAGCTAATAATCCTACATGTCATAATATTATACAATCTCTCCTTTGAGAGATGTCACATAGGATGTGATATGACAACTCTAGACTAATTAAAAAAAGGAATAAATATGGTTTAAATATATTTTAACCTAATCTATTAAATACGTAATTTACTAAATGTAAATATTAAACATTTATTATTTTCTCTTTCATGTTTCCTCCCATAAATTTTAAACGTTAATATCTTTTATATATATGAGATTTTTTAAAGAAAAAAAATTACACCAAATTAACGTGCGTTTTATTATCTTTCCAACGAGTATCATATTGCTATATAAAAAACGGAGAAAAAAACGACTATTTTTTGTAACCCGACAGGTATTGTGTCAGGTTTGGGATTAGTTTAAAAAAATTGTGGGTTTGGTTCGGGCCTGGTATTAGGTGATACCTGACCCAATTACCCGAAACCACATACCCAATTACCCGAACTATATACCCGATCATATACACATGAATTTTTTAACGCATCACATAACCCTTAGACTAATGCGTTCGATATTTCAATAAATAACTTTTTTTACTTATTTCATGCTAGTTCTTTTTAGAATGATCGATTACAAACTTCCGAATTCATTTGACATTATATAATATTTTGTAATGACACTAGATTTATACCCCGGCGCAGAGATTCGTTTTTTTATATTAGAATATGATAACTTATGGCAGAGATTTGTTTAAAATAGTAATAATAATAATAATAATAATAATAATAATAATAATCATATATTGGCAAGTCATTAATTATGTTATCATATTAGATATTTTAATATGTCATATTATATATTTCAACCCGGGACGCTCCCAGGATAAAAACTAGTAAGGTTGAAATATAGGAAAATAGTACGATTCAAGCTTGCTTGCCTTGCTTAAAGTCTAACTAAGGACACCCACTTGAACATATATTAACCAGGAAAGCAAACTATTTATTGGAAACTTCTTTTAACACTTTTAAATTTCACCTTTATCTTGCACTTGCAAAGATTTAAACCCATAACCTCACATTTGTAAAGAAAGACACTAGACCAATAGGTCATTGATTCTTTAATGACAAACTAACATAATTTTAAATACTCATAATACGTACATTGTATGATTTGAACCCTCTACCTCAATTCATTTACCTTACTAAATGTCACACCTTCTACAGCAATATACAATTAACGTGCATGTTCTTTCTTCCTTTCAAGTTACAACAACATACTTGTGTTTTCTCAAAATTTCTACTTCTAGCATAGGTGAGCATAAAAGTCGATAATCAAGCTACAACTGAAAAACAAACTAGAAAACCAAATAGAATAGACCAAAGATAACAAGTAAACGATGGTTCGGTCCTTTTTTTTTTTTTTTAAGTTTGAAATGTGTAAACCACAGGGACCATTCGAGCAATTTTCTCTTTTTTTTATATATAATCAACAACTTAGGTCTGGTTTCAATTATAAACATCCACAAAATAGATATAACTAAACCGTCCTTGTATTTTAAAACTTTATTCCGCTTCGGTCTCGGTCATACTTTTATTTTTTAAGTTTCTACTTATTTGAATCCATTTGGTTACTTAGTTCATTGAATTTGGCAATATAATGTATTTCTATCCAGAAGTTATAACTAAAAAACGAAAGAGTTAACAGCTAAAATCGTCCCTGAGCTTTGGCTAATTTGCTTGTTCCTTCCAAAGAAGTTTTATTTTTGAAAATGGACACCTAAGGTTTGTCATTGGTTGTCATTTCCGTCCAATTGGCTAAAACCGTCCCTGAGCTTTGGCTAATTTGCTTGTTCCTTCCAAAGAAGTTTTCTTTTTGAAAATGGACACCTAAGGTTTGTCATTGGTTGTCATTTCCGTCCAATTGGCTAACTCCGTTTGATTATATCGTTAACCTAGGGGTATTTTTGTAGTTTTACCCTTTTTTATTAGATTTACACCCTCACCCTAAATCCAAACCTCCACCACTTCAGTCTTATTAACCAAAACAAAGTTCCAGGTTCAATTGGAGGTTTGAAACGTTACTTGTAGCAATCGATGATGGAATAGTGATGGATATGGTGGTGGTACGGCGGTTTGAAACGTTACCTGCAACTTATATCTCGTTTTGCATTAGTGCATCAACGGGTTGGTCAGGTTTGCTACAATCGACGACTATGGTTGTGATGCTGGTGGAAGGTGAATAGGGAGTGGGGAAGTTGGTTTGGGTATTGCAAGGTAAATTTAGTGAAGTTTTTACGGTGGTGGTTAAGAAGATGATGGTGGGTGATAGTGGTGGTGTTGAAGATGGTGAATTTGTTTTTTTTAATATTAAAAATGTATAAAAATGGTACTTTAGTCAAATCACATTTAACTATAAGAAATAATGGATGGAGTTAACGAAATGGATGGAAATAGCAAGAAAATGAAAAAAAAAAAAAAAACCTCTTTTGAATGAAACAAGCAAAATTGGTTAAACCTTATAGACGATTTTGACTGGTAACTCAAAAGTGAATTAAAGATGACTAAAATGATACTCCATAATTTTACTTTGAAAAAAAAAAACCATAATTTTATAAAACACTATATTTTACATGTTAAATAGAAGAAAAAAAAAACAAAATCTTTAAGCAGGTTTGACAATTTGTAGGTTTATGGTAGGCATAATCCATTTAATAAAAAGCCGTGTTAAGATCTCTGTTGGCAAAGCCTATTCAGGCGTGCATTTAGGCCTACTTTTCGAGCCCATCGCAGCCTTATCGTTTCGCTTCAAAAGCCCCATTTTTAGGCCCTCAGACTCATTTTTCAGGCTAAGTTCCAATAGAATTCTAGCAAAGAATCGTCTGAACAGGTTTGAAACAATTATATCTGCCCTAAACAAGTCTATAATCAACACAAAATAACCTAAACTAACCCAAAACAAACCTAAAACATATTTTAAATCCCTAAAAATGTATTTTTATACTGTATGTCTCGTTTAAAAAAAAACTTACTTTTTAAGCGCCTTGCCACTGAGACCCATAGCTCACCCTTTATGCCTTAGTGCTCCTTGCGCCTTTTACATAGTTAACTATGGTTAAGACTTAAGACTCGCATGTACATGTAATAAAGTGATTGTATTATTGTTTACGGGTTTACCATCAACCAATTTATAATTACAATAAAAGTAATTTTTCTGTTGCATCATTAATCTCAAACAAATTATAAGTTACTTCGCATTTGAAATCATGCTTGTTGTTTAATTTGTATATTTAACCTAAAACATTAGCTGCAATAGTTAAGTCAAGTTAGGTATTTCTTGAAATGAAACTAATTAGTAGCAAAAGGAAATGGGTCAAATATATATATAGACTAGGGTTTCGGTACAAAAGGTTGATATTGTGAGAAGGGTAAGAAAGGCTCTCATAGTGACAAGTGACACTAAGGCAAATGATACAAAGGTAATTATACACAAATAATTAACTTATTAAATTAAATCTTTTTTTAATTAAGGAGTGATTATAGGGATATTAATTTTAAAATTTTCGATCATTTTTTTTGTTACTTAATTTTAATTCACGAAGGTACTATAATAAGTATTAAACTATTTCCTACATATTTGATTATCATTCACAGATACTAGAAAAACATTTTTCTAGTTGATTGGAAATTCCGACGAACATGAAGCATATTTAATTTATTAATGAATATAGCCCACTAATATTGACAATTGATTTTAACCATATTCAACCTATTATTATTCATACCCAAAAATGTATTTTATATTTATTTTTATATATATATTTTATCACCATCATATCATGTTTGTGTTTTAACAATCTAGTATGTTTTATCACCATCGTTTCAAACAATCTAGTGTGTTTTATCATCATCAGATCAACTTTGTGTTTCTACAGTCCTGTGTGTTTTATCATCATCATTATATGGTTGTTTTATAAGAATACACTGTGTTTTATGTTCATGTATGACAACACAACGAAAATAGGTTGTGTTTTATATTCATATTCCGTTATAAACAAATACTTAACATAAAACACATCTTTATTAACAACCTAACTAAATTGTTATTATAAAAACACATTATGATAAATAATCACTTAACCATGATGATAAAACACACTGTAATAATACAATCACCTACCCATGACGACAAAACACACTGAAGTTGGACAATCAGTTATCATATAATTAGAAAACACCTTATCAAGAAGGAATGAAAAAAACCCTATGCTTGGATGTAAATAAAAACCTTTATATGGAATTTATAAATAATGAGATTTGTTTGTTTCAATATTTGGTGGGGTTTTTACTTTTGAAGCGCAAATCAAGGGAAATTAATGACGGTTTCTTTTTTTTTTTTTAATTAAAATGCTTAGTAATTTTACAATTATACCCCCAGACATCTAATTAATAATTATAATTAACACATTAATTACAAGATTGTCATCCTTTTAATCTCCACCCTAGATTAATCTCATCTAATGGACATAATTGCTTCTTACCTTTCTCACAAAACACATCTTTTGTATCCTAACCCCACCCTATATATATATACAGAGAAAGTATTTGGTACAAAGTACCTTAACCTACAAAGTGTAGGAAGCCACAATAATTGGCCACGTGGAAGTTGTCGGTTATAACATATCAGTTCAATATAATTAACGAAAAGGGTGTTATTGACTTTTCCCTCCATTTAATTATTACGATCAATCCCTGTTTTATTGTGGAATCACAATTCAAATTCATATAACTGATTTCTCGCTTCGATCATTATATCTTTCCTTATTCAAAAACTCTAATCACAGTTCAATTGTCGATCAATTTTTTTTACGAAATTCAAATTCAATTGAAGAGTTGAACGTCATGTTCGGTATGTTACTCTGTTTTTTTATTTCAACTAATCGTAATCTTATTGTGATGTTTAATTGTGTATCAAATCTAAACAACGAACCTAAACACATAATCAAAGAAGAGGATGATGTGGTGGATGTTCATAATCTGAATTTTGGAGGTTAATTTTATTGTTTTCATGTTTATTAACAGATAATACAGTTTAGAGATGAACAGAGGATGATAGATTAGTGTTTTTTTTATGTAGATATTATACAGGAAGATGTTCACAAACACTGATGAACAAGGTGATGAGAGGTTTGATTTCATGGTTGAACACAGAAGGATGCAAGGTAATTGTTGTTTTTTTTGTATATGATAATAATCAAATGCGTTTTATGATGTTTTAACATGCGTTTTTGAGGTAATTGGTGTTTTTTGTAAATGATAGTGATCAAATGCATTTTATGATTTTTTAACATGCGTTTTGAGTTTTTAAATAAATTTGTTTTTATGTGTATGTGCAATGTTTACTATTAGGTGCGTTTTATAGTATGGCCATGTCAATTTGTCAATAAAATTATATTTTGTAGTTTTATGTTATGTGTTTTATGACAGAGCTATTTAACAAAGATGTTCCCATTGATGAACAAACTCAAACATACAAACCTGCAGTTGCATCTTCAATTAAACCAGAAATTGGGATGGTTTTTCCTAGTATGGATCATGCTTTTGAGTTTTATCAGCGGTATGCCAAGGCTTCTGGATTTACGGCTAGGAAGAGTACCCAATATATTCATATGAATGTTCTTCGTATCAAATATTTTGTATGTTACAAAGAGGGTGAGAAGCCATATAAAGTTAGTTCACAGAATGACAACAAAAAAGTTAAACAAAAGAAAAGACCTTCAATTCGTACAGGATGTAATTTAGTGTTTGTCCCAACCAATGATTATTTTGATATTGACACATGCGTTTTACCTTATTACAAGATGCGTTTTACTGATTTTTTTCACAAATAATACAACTAGTGGAATAGTAACACATGTGATTCTATTTTGTCATGTGGTATATTATTTTTCCTATATTATCATCAATATGTACATTCTGATTTGACACCACAAACATAATTTACACTAACAATGTCTTCTTCATCATCATCCTCTGCAAGATCTTTTTTTATTAAGAGGATTGAGGAACAAATCATCAAAGATCATTATTCGTATAGTGTTTTGATGAATGATTTGAACAATATCCACGAAGGCATATCTAGAAAAGATGAAGTTTGTAACATTCTCAAGACGATGCCAAATTATAGTCTTCATGAATTGGCATTGATGTTCATGATTGATTCAAAACAAAGAGATATGAATCTTGTTGAAGAGCTTAATAAATCCATAGCTCTTTTAAGGTGCTCAATGGAAATGAAGATCAAGTTTCTCAAATCACTTTAAACCTTCTAGCCTTCTTAATGTCTTTGTGTCTATGTTCTTTTTCTGCTACTTTATTATCATTTGTTTTAAGTAGTGTTTGTGTTGTTTGTTTTCATGATGTAAAATGTGGCATTAATAATAATGTACGTGCGTTTTAAGAGATATTAAATGCGTTTTATGTTTTGGTTTTATATCACCTGTTAAATAGATTTCCATATATCAAATGCGTTTTAGTATTTATTGAATGCGTTTTAACATGCTTTCATGTAAAACATCAAATGAAACATGCATTTTGAATACCAAAAGAGAAATTCATGTCTAACACTGTAACATTCAACAATGTAAAGATGCAAAATTAACAAACTTATCAATCTTAAAACTTTTACACCGTACACTCCTGGCTCTATTGTTTGTAACATAGCAATTACTGTATCACTTATATTTTCATCTTGAAATACTTCTGCAACAACATTATCCTTTGCAACATTCTCAGCAACCAACCTTGATTTATCCCCTGCAACATTCTCGTCAACCCTATTTGATGTATTGTCTCCAACAATTTCATCAATAATATGTCCCCTGCAACATTCTCATCAAGCATGTTTGATGTAGCATCTTCAACATTTACACCCTGTCAAAAAATCAATACATGCGTTTTAAGTATTAAGAAATGCGTTTTATGGATAAACAAATGTGTTTTAAGTATAACAAATGCGTTTTATCGAAATGTAGTACGTACATGTTTTTTAGTCAAGTTTTCATTTTGTCTACTTGTATCAACACCCACCTTCTTTGGATCATGGCCGTATCGTTTGTTCATCAGTAACATCTTATTCATCAGTAACATTAGTAAAACGAATTCATAATTAACTAAAACGCCTATTTAATCATATCCATCAGTAACATTCGTCCAACTTTCAAACACAAAAATCATCTAATGCATCAATAAATTCATAAAACGCCTCTACTAAAACTTCAAAACGCATCTACCACTATAGATCACCAAAACATCATAATCATCAGTAAAACTAGTAAAACGCATTCATAATTACTTAAAACGCCTTTACGATCACATTCGCCCAAATTTTCAAACAATGAATAACCTAAAACATCATATCCATCTGTAATATACCTAAAACGCCTTCATAAACTTATAAAAACCCTTTATAATCACATTTGTCCTACTTTAAAACACATAAATCATCAAATCATCTCATGCATCAATAATCAGATAAAACGCCTTTATCATAACATCTAAAACGCCTTTTATAATTCCATAAAAAACATTATCAGATCCAAATGTTCATCTTTCTAATCATCAAAAAAAACACCTTCAATAATTTCATACACATGATCTAAAACATACCTGTAATGGTCCCCTTCGATGGCCTGTCATTATTCATTTTGTTTCTTCTTTCCCTTCCTTCGTCTATTACGTTTTTTGTAGGGTTTTTATCAGTTGATTGTTTTGTTATACGAGCAAAATGAAAATCATAATATGAACATTTACTTACTTGATTTGCGTTTTGGAGCCATAATCCTTGTTTGATCGACTGTTATTTGCTTCGTTCTCTTTGATGCTCTGTTTTTTGTTTTATAGAGGTTTTGATTTTTGTGTGTGTTTCTAATTTTGTGAATTCCTTTTGATTATGATTAAGTAACCGTCCATAAATGAGAGATGAATTGGGCGCTATTATTAAAAAAAAATTCAAATTATTATAGTGGCAATTTGTCTAATTTACCCTCATGTTGTTAACTGCCTCCTTAAAACACTCATGGGAAATTAAATGCAGATGATCTTGATTAAAACACAATGGAGGGTCAGGATGCCTTCTTACACTTTGTATTTTAAGGAGACTTTGTACAATAGTCTCTCTCTCTCTCTCTCTATATATATATATATACATATATATATATATATATACAGGGGAATTATAAATAGAAAACCCTTTCCAGTTAAAAAACCTTTAGAAACTCATTTCATGGTTCTTATGTGTCCACGTCAACCTTATTAAAGATATTTTAAAGGGTAATTTAGGCAACTTGTATTTTTTATCTTTCTATCCATTGTTATTCCCCTGACATAAAGTGAAAAAGCAAGAATAAAACACTATCTCTCTTATTTCCTCTCTCATCTCTATTTCTTCTTAATCTGAATTCTCTCTAAAGTCTAAACCTTCATCCTTTTTTTTTTCTCATAAAACCATAAAAATATCTTCTTTCACCTAAAAGAGAACATCCATTTTTGTATTAGCTGGTTCAAGCTTCTTTAAGGTTAATTGGCGACATGGTGTACAAGGTCAAATGGTGTGGAATTATAAGGTCGTTCAAGGTCAACATTGAGATGATATCGGTCACCATTGGTTCCTTACAACATTGGTTAAATGAACCCCCTTTTTTAAAACACGTGTGTTCATTGTGGTTGAGGTAGATTCCGACAACATTTTATCAGATCCGACTCGTTTGATAGTTAGATCTGTGGATCTGAGCGGTGGTGTGTGGTCGTGAGTCAACGGTTTTGGTGATGTTGGCTCGTTTCTCTCTCAACACTAAAGCCACCGTCACAAGGAGTGTGCGGGTATAGGTTTTGTAGTTGTGGCGGCGGTTAGGGAGTTGTTGTGTGTCGTGGGTTTTTTATCTTGTTATCCAATTGTGCTTTATTGTTACATAACATTCACAACAGGTGAGTGTAACACCCCAACCGATGGCGGAAACATCGAGGTGTCACGTAGTGACGATTGTTCAATAGCTCATGGACTAAAAGTGTAAATTTGAATACATTGATTAAATAATTTATTACATTCAAATGAAATACAACGATTCTAACTGCCAACTAAATTGAAATACAATAAATCAAAATCTAATATAAATCCGAAAGCTTAAAGGATGCATCTCAAAACAACCTGAAACATGTACAAAATAATTTGGTCAATACAAAAAAATTGTATTGGTGAGCATACCCTGTCTAAATAAATATAGTAGAAAAGTGTTTAGCAATTCATGTGCGGTACCATTTGCAATTATGTAATAAGTAATATCCGTTCAAAACCAAACCTGAGAATAATGACTAACACATGACTAACCAACTGAATAATGAATTAACAAGACAATGACCAAGATTCTCTCAACAGAGTCTCAAGGGGGTATACCATAGTACTATTCATTGAAAAGCTAGGCCGCCCAGCGGTTAATGATTTTGACAAGTCATAGACACACCAATTAACATAAAGCAAACACACATGAGTATTGCATTAAGTATAAGAAATTGAAACTTGATTAATATATAGGTACATGAGTCACCCCAAAGAAGTAAAACAGTAAAAAGGGAAAAGATATACTCACTTTGATTGTGATGATGAACTTGCATGAAATCAAGGACAATCAATGAATTATGTTTGAACCTAAATAATTTAAGAATGATGATTTAGTGTCCATAGTTATTGTGTTCGTGAAAAAATTTATTGGCTCATTGATTGTACCGGCGAAGGTTATTGATTATCTATTTATTTGACCTTAGTTTCATAATCTATAATTTCAGTCCTGAGTTTATATTAGTTTGTGAATAGTTAATTGATTGGCCCCGGTTTAGAATTTCAAAAGATGAGGTATCGGTAAATAAATTCTAAATCATCATATGTAATATATTTGTTTATATTTTTAATAAAACCAACCAGACTACATATTTTGGAAATCATTAAACCAATAAGTAGGCATGACCATAATGTGACACCCGACAAACTCAGGTTAGTAACGTTGACTAAACTAGTAAGTCTACCTTAGCGAGTCATGCATATTACGTTCTTAACGGGGTCAGTCGAGTCGGTATGATGATTCTGGGAATCATCGGGAGTCGTTACGATGATCCGCGGGGTCATCGGGAGTCGGTCCATAACCATGTGTACAAGGATTGGTGATTCGTGGAATCGCCGGGTTTAATTCACACACGAGTCTCGAGTCCCGGGAATTGGTGAACGGATGTAAACGTGTTAGTTATCATGCATTATATGTTTGGAATCATTATGTGACTTATCGGTATGTGAATACGTGTTTATATGTGTTAAAATAGCGTTTAACGCGCCGAAAACCCAGCTTGGTGGGTTTCAGGCGATTAGGATCTGGAAGAGGGCCTAATCGCCTATATATATATGCGAGTAGGGGTGATAGCAGGCGATTGGGACCTAATCGCCTGATGTAGCATGCGATTAGGCCCCCAATCGCATGACATTGGCTGCTAATCGCCTATACAGCAGAGTCCGAGTCAAAACACCTATAAATAGAACCCTTAACTCCCCAAACACCTCTAGAACAACCCTAGCTGATCCCAAGCCACCCACACACCTTGAAACACCTCTGGAACTCATTTTGCTACAAAAATCACCATCTCCAAGCCTACACACCTTTCTTTAACAAAACCCAAGGTGTGTTCTTCATCCCTAACCTTTGTAAAGTTGTTATTTTGGTTCCACAAAGGTCCAGACCTTGTTTCACTAAGTTTGTGTCTTTAAAAACCTTTCAAAAGAGTTCTAAACCAAGTCTACACCTTAATGCTTGTTATATGTGAAGTTTACATGCATATGTTGGTCTTCTTGGTGATTATAACATGATTGTTTCCAAGATATGATTGTACTTCTGCTATGTAGAGATTATTAGGAAGGTTATCTTAGAGTTTGAGCCATTATTGTTGTGTTTTGATGAAAATGGGTATTTTGACCCATTTGTATGTTCTTGAAGATTTAGGATGATTATGGTATGATTGTTGATGCAATGTTGTTAGAATTCATACTAGGAAGATGTTAGATCAGAGGTTTGATGATTTACAAGTTTGTAGAGATTGAAATCTGATTGTTTCCATTTAAGGAAAGATAAGGTTGGTTGGTGAAACCTAGTACTTTGCCATTTTAGGAAATAATTGCTTAGAACATGTTAGATCAGTGATATGTTGGGGGTTTTTTGCTTGGAATGGGTTGGTAAATGATTTAGGTTTGATATTGGGTGTTGTTGCATGTTTCGGATCTGATTTGGAGGGTTAAACGCGCGAAAATCCGTCACACAGCAGCAGCAGGCGATTAGGAATCCTAATCGCCTGATGCTGAAGGCGATTATGCAGACTTGAAGGCGATTGGGCCCCTAATCGCCAATAGGCTGAGGCCTACTCGCGTGTGACTTTCCTAATCGCATGTACTGCTGTCGTGAACGCGTTTCGACATCCCGGAACACGATTTGACACCTAGGAACATGATAGGAACCCCGGGATGCACCCGATGACTTAGTAAGACGTGTTCGGACCTGATTATGCGTTAATCGGACATTATGCTAGACTAGGTGAACTATTGCGCGTATTAAGTGTTTAATTGCATATGTTGCATGATGTCTTGTATTTACCTAACACGTGGGATGTCGGGTCACCAATGGGATGTCGGGTCTTGTCTGGCACGGTCAGTTTAACAGTTAAAGATGTTTTCAAACGTTTATGGTCACGGTCTGGACATTCGGGGACTAGTTAACCCACGGGTTATTAGTCCGGATACTTATACACATTTTATGATAGGTCGCCACTGATTGGGGCTATCATAGCATAATTACTTAACTGTTTTCAAGTAACGCAATCCAAGGTGAGTGTCACAGCCCCACTTTTACCGTTTTGCTTTCGGGGGAGAAACATGCTACTTATTCTGATTACTCATCATAGATCATGTTATACTATGGTTATTTCACGTACTATGCGGCTTTTACAGAAAGTCCCAGGGGGGAACCATGAATGTGCGGGGATGCACAACGGGGAAATGTGGATAGATCTATTGGGCCTTACAAACCCCACCCGACGGCTGGGAGCCGGGCGGGTGCATATTGTCTCTAACACTTTGGGGGTTACCGAGGCATCGGTAATCCCGTCCGTCTAGGCTGGCTTCAACACTTATACCGGTTTAGTAATGGATTCCCAACCGCAGTAGTAGCAACACTTAACGTCTAGCTAACGTTTTCATAACATAGTAGTAACGGAAATGATCTTACCGAACTTATAACAACACTTTATAAAAGAAAACCTGTGAACTCACCAGCATTATATGTTGACATTTTTGGCATGTTTTCTCAGGTCGCTAAGGTAGCAGTCAATGGGCTAGGCGCACGGAGTCATGCACAGCGTCTAATATTTTGAAGCATATTAAACAATGTTTTGTAAACAATGATATGTCTTTTGGTTGTAAACAAGAATGCTTCCGCTGCTGGTTTACGGCTCAAAGCATGATATTTTGGTTTAAATATAATTATGAATGCATGTTTGTTGTATGTTTATTGTGATCGTTGACTGAGATCCTGGTGTGTCACGCGCCTCGCGGTAAAACCCCGCACGTGGAATTTGAGGGTGTGACACATAATTTATATAAAATCATCTCAACCGAGCCTTTCAAATAAAAAGAAAAAACATCATGAACTTTGGATGACAAAAGATAATTAATTCATGCAAAAGTAAATTTTTTGTTCCATAAATTTTATTACCAAATAGAAACATTGTTTATTAGAAAATGATCAAATATATATTTAGCATAGAAAAGTTTATAACACAATGGCCAATCCGTGGTTACTTATATTGTACCCATCGCCGGAATTCAAGTTTTAAAACAAGGAACTTGGTTTATTAGTTATTTACCTCACTAGTTTGGAAAGACATAGACAAACGAGGGGCGGCGTTAATGCAAGGTAGGATCGATGATGACTGATCGCGAATAGGAATCAAAAGGAAACACTGAACGCCCCGTCGATAACCCAAGCTGGTGTGTCGTTTTTTTTTGTATGACGACTCGAGGCAAGAAACGAGAGCAATGACGCTTACGTGTCTTATTAAGTTGAAGTTTCTAACCACAACATGACGGGGTGGTTAGAACCGTTGTTGTGTTTGTAGTATAGAAGGGAATGGAAAGTATAATAAGCTAAATTAGTAATGTTGTGAAAACATTTTGAGGCAAATGCTTTTCTTTTTTTTTTTCCCAATAAAATGCCCCCATATATATATATATATATATATATATATATATATCAAATGTTCAATGCTAATAAATTGAATTTATGGTGACATAAAAACAATTGCAACAAACATAAGTATCAATAAAAAAACTATTGTTTCAATATATAAATGTTCATAATTATCACTAATAAAAAGTTGTTGTAACATGTTGAAACCGATTTGAGTAGTAAAGGAAAATAATACATAATGTTGGCATGTTGACTTTGTTTGTATCATAAACCGTTGAGTTTATAAAAAAAATCCATTTAACATCAAAACTTAACAACTTTCTATTTAGTTCTTTTTATTTTTATTTTTTTGAGCTTTACGTTTTAGTTATGCATTCAATTTTCAATGTAGCAAAATTAGTTATTAGTTTTGACACTTAAAACAATTTAACCATTTTACCAAATTAAAATTCGGGTATTACAATTTTTCCCTAAATGTTATTCTAAATTTATTAGAAATTTGTGAATGTTACAGTCTCCCTACTTTAGAAAATTTCGTCCCGAAATTCCTTCCAAGTGGAGGTTTCTATGAAACAAAAAAAAACGTTGCAAAAGCCAAGTGTTTTTTTTTTTAAAAATGCATTAATCATGGTTTGACAAAATTTAAAGTAGTTGTCTAATATTCGAAGTAAGAGTTCCAAAAATCCTTGACTGTTAACCCAAAGTTAGAAAGTTAAGAGTTTAAATGAGAAAGATTTTGGGAATGTGTAACGGGTGAGAGCAGAGGCACTGATGAAGGTCTCCCCTACTATAGAAAGGTTATGGTTAGGACTTTATTAGGGTATGTAACAAGTCAAAAGTGTAATAGTACACAAGGTTTAAGGTTTTCTATAGAGGTGGTCAACAAGGAAGGCTCCAACAAAACTAATTGAAGCTTATGTAAAATTTTCTTATCGAAAATGCTAGCTATTTGGTAACGATCTAATGACAAGGTAATTATAAAATAATGGGTAGGTTCTTGGTTAGACTCCTAGTCCGTTCTCGCAGTATCGTTTATGCTTATATATAGGGTGTACCGTAGCTAACCCACCACACTCCTGATACTTTGAACTCGTACTGATTGTCTACCAATAGCCCAAATAGAATTAGACACCACCCTCATGTACCTGTAAACCATGATTGCGTTCCGGACCGTAATCATCGATTTACCTTACACTAGGGTGTTATGCTTTTCCATAACCCTATCCTAAGTAATAGTAGAAACAAATGCGTGTAATCAGGATATGCTAAGTAATTGATATTGCAATGAAACAATGACATGGTTATAGGTCCTTCCCTTTCGGATTTACCCTTTAACCGTAATGAAAATAACATGTAGTATAAGACATGGTTAGAGGTTCTTCCCTTTCGGGTTCACCCTTAACCGGTAACTTTTGTTCACATCGTTGGGCTCTAAACACCTATATTGATAAACTCCGAGATTTACACCGTTCCCCTCGGATTAAAGAAATACTCTAATCCGAGTCGTACGTGGGCACTGGCTAAGATCCCATACGAGTTATAAACTAGTATGTTCGTTGGCCATGACGACGAACAAAATAATGTAAGTTATAACAGGGTTTTGCTCAAAACAGGAAAGAAAATATGCATACCAAATATGCGTTCAAGCAAGTATATTAATATAACATAAAATTTCGATTGAAGGAATCGTATAATATAGATCAAGTAAATCGCACAATTGCACAAAATGAAAGTAAACGAGTTGAATTAATGCAAATAGGCAATGTGAAAATAATCACAAATAACGTGTTAGAAATAACTATGAATAAAAATGGTGCAAGAATAAAATAATGAAAGTTACGGCAAATGAGTGTGCACTGAACAGGTGTATAGTCTACTGGCATGTGAGTTAAAATCTAGTAATTTTACATATATGCATTATACTATAAAAGACATTTAGAAACATTCAGTTAAGAGTGTATGTCAAAAGTTTTGCGACTAAAAGTGTGCAAGTGTAATAGGATAAATTTTCGTTTATCAAAAACGTAGTTTGCTCAAACTTTGAGATATAGTTGAAAGGATAGTAGTAATGCATGAGGATAACTTTTTATAAATCGAAGTGTGTTTTAGATTCAAACAGCTTCATTTGAAAATTTTTCATAAATACACATTTTCATGTGTTTACGAGAAGTCGAGTTTGAAAAATGTTATAAGGCTTATTATTAGTTGCAAATTTCTCTCGAAAATATATATTGGATACGTCATATATGAAAACAAAAATTTTCATTTGATCCTTAAAATATGCAACACAAGTTTATAAAATACGAAATGAAACCATTTCATGAAGTATTGTAAATCTAATGTGTTTTAAAAGACCAAGATTTAAGATGACGTGAATGATAAAAGTAAATGCGACAATAGTGTAGAAGTCACAAATCATAAATGAAAATAGTGTAAGTTTTAAAGCGGATAAAAGTTTTAATAATGATGATGAAAAAAATCCAAAAGCGAATAATTAATGAGTATATAAAACATCAAGAGATGGAACTTAAAATCCAAATGTTAAACAAAACTTAAGAGTCAATAATGAAAAACGGAAAAAAATGCACAAATAGCGATAGCTATTAATAGAGAAAGCTCAAAAGACATAATAACTTCATTATAAAAAAAAATTTATGATAAGAGTTTCAATCAACAAATGAAAAATATATAAAAAATGTGATACTGAAAATATTTCTAATGAAACTGGTGACTAGCCAAAGAGATTGGAATATTATTAGTGACTTGTGGGGAGCGTACTTGAACCTATGAGTGAATGGTCATTTTTTCCCGATTGCACATACCCCGTCACTGGTAAATTTCAAAAACCTTTAGCGAGACTTTAAAACGAGATGTAGAAACAAATCCCTGAGATGTGGATTTCACTCCTAACTCAAAGATGTATTTCAAAATTGAAAACAATTGAGGAATGAAACCAATCACTAAGTTAAGGATATCACTCCCAGCTTAGTGGTTAAGTTTCTTTTTATAGGAAATACTCTTTGAGGTGTGGATGTCACTCCTATCTCAAAGGTATATTCCTAAGATAAATAACATATAGAGGAGTGAAACTAATCACCAAGGTATGGATGTCACTCCTAACTTGGCGCTATCGTTTCGTTTGTGAAATACGAGCGTATTCTTTTCTAAGCAAAATATCGAAAGAATAACGAGGAATAATCATAACGAAAATATCTTGAAAGAAAATATAAGAAACGAGAGAAGTATACACGAGAGGACTCGTGAAAGTAATCTTAGTTATAGTCTAGGCTAAAAGGCATTCTAATAACCTAATTCCCTATAACCATGGCTCTGATACCAATCTGTAACACCCCAACCGATGGCGGAAACATCGAGGTGTCACGTAGTGACGATTGTTCAATAGCTCATGGACTAAAAGTGTAAATTTGAATACATTGATTAAAAAATTTATTACATTCAAATGAAATAAAACGATTCTAACTGCCAACTAAATTGAAATACAATAAATCAAAATCTAATATAAATCCGAAAGCTTAAAGGATGCATCTCAAAACAACCTGAAACATGTACAAAATAATTTGGTCAATACAAAAAAATTGTATTGGTGAGCATACCCTGTCTAAATAAATATAGTAGAAAAGTGTTTAGCAATTCATGTGCGGTACCATTTGCAATTATGTAATAAGTAATATCCGTTCAAAACCAAACCTGAAAATATTGACTAACACATGACTAACCAACTGAATAATGAATTAACAAGACAATGACCAAGATTCTCTCAACAGAGTCTCAAGGGGGTATACCATAGTACTATTCATTGAAAAGCTAGGCCGCCCAGCGGTTAATGATTTTGACAAGTCATAGACACACCAATTAACATAAAGCAAACACACATGAGTATTGCATTAAGTATAAGAAATTGAAACTTGATTAATATATAGGTACATGAGTCACCCCAAAGTAGTAAAACAGTAAAAAGGGGAAAGATATACTCACTTTGATTGTGATGATGAACTTGCATGAAATCAAGGACAATCAATGAATTATGTTTGAACCTAAATAATTTAAGAATGATGATTTAGTGTCCATAGTTATTGTGTTCGTGAAAAAAATTTATTGGCTCATTGATTGTACCGGCGAAGGTTATTGATTATCTATTTATTTGACCTTAGTTTCATAATCTATAATTTCAGTCCTGAGTTTATATTAGTTTGTGAATAGTTAATTGATTGGCCCCGGTTTAGAATTTCAAAAGATGAGGTATCGGTAAATAAATTCTAAATCATCATATGTAATATATTTGTTTATATTTTTAATAAAACCAACCAGACTACATATTTTGGAAATCATTAAACCAATAAGTAGGCATGACCATAATTTATATAAAATCATCTCAACCGAGCCTTTCAAATAAAAAGAAAAAACATCATGAACTTTGGATGACAAAAGAGAATTAATTCATGCAAAAGTAAATTTTTAGTTCCATAAATTTTATTACCAAATAGAAACATTGTTTATTAGAAAATGATCAAATATATATTTAGCATAGAAAAGTTTATAACACAATGGCCAATCCGTGGTTACTTATATTGTACCCATCGCCGGAATTCAAGTTTTAAAACAAGGAACTTGGTTTATTAGTTATTTACCTCACTAGTTTGGAAAGACATAGACAAACGAGGGGCGGCGTTAATGCAAGGTAGGATCGATGATGACTGATCGCGAATAGGAATCAAAAGGAAACACTGAACGCCCCGTCGATAACCCAAGCTGGTGTGTTGTTTTTTTTGTATGACGACTCGAGGCAAGAAACGAGAGCAATGACGGTTGCGTGTCTTATTAAGTTGAAGTTTCTAACCACACCATGACGGGGTGGTTAGAACCGTTGTTGTGTTTGTAGTATAGAAGGGAATGGAAAGTATAATAAGCTAAATTAGTAATGTTGTGAAAACATTTTGAGGCAAATGTTTTTCTTTTATTTTCCAATAAAATGCCCCCATATATATATATATATATATATATATCAAATGTTCAATGCTAATAAATTGAATTTATGGTGACATAAAAACAATTGCAACAAACATAAGTATCAATAAAAAAATTGTTGTTTCAATATATAAATGTTCATAATTATCACTAATAAAAAGTTGTTGTAACATGTTGAAACCGATTTGAGTAGTAAAGGAAAATAATACATAATGTTGGCATGTTGACTTTGTTTGTATCATAAACCGTTGAGTTTATAAAAAAAATCCATTTAACATCAAAACTTAGCAACTTTCTATTTAGTTCTTTTTATTTTTATTTTTTTGAGCTTTACGTTTTAGTTATGCATTCAATTTTCAATGTAGCAAAATTAGTTATTAGTTTTGACACTTAAAACAATTTAACCATTTTACCAAATTAAAATTGGGTATTACAATTTTTCCCTAAATGTTATTCTAAATTTATTAGAAATTTGCGAATGTTACAGTGAGTGAACCAAGTGTTAGTTTTACATCTTTTTTTTTGTTTAACTCATTTTATTCAAGTTGTTTTTATATTTATTTTAAACCCTTTTGTTTATTTTTTTTATCTATTAACTAAAAAGGTATGCTGACAAAAAAAAATGGATGTCAAGCAAACCTTCGTGTGTTTTTGGTGGTTCATTTTTTAAATATGCTCATCCGATCCATATCCTTTAATGCTTTTACATTTTTTTTTGTTTAACTCATTTTATTTATGTTATTTTTATATTTATTTTAAATCCCTTTGTTTATTTTTTATCTATTAACTAAAAAGGTATGCTGCCAATGACCTCCAGCTCAGTTGGGAAGAGGTGGGAGGGTTTACCTCTTTGGAGGGTTCCCGCCCGGGCTTGGTCTTGAGTTCGAATCCTACACACCACGAAAAAATTCCCTGTAACGGTTTGAGATAACTTCAAAGTGGACACCGGTGCGTGGGTAGTGATTCGAACTCGGGTTGAGGGGTTGTCTATCGATTGGTTTCACTGCTGAAGTACACCTTCCAAAAAAAACTAAAAAGGTATGTTGACAAAAAAAAAATGGATTTAGTGTCTATGTTTTTGGTCATTTGGTAGTTTTCATCCTATACTAAAAAAACAAGATTTATGTAGGGATTATGTAACATGTAAACTAGAACGGACCATATGACATTGTAAATTATATGGACTAAGTACTGGGTAACATTGTAAATTATATAGACTGTAACATTGTTACATGTATCAAGATTCAAGTATTACTATGTAACATGTAAATTATACGGCCTATGTAACATTGTAAATTATACGAACTAAGTATAGGCAACATTGTAAATTATACGGACTATGTATCATTGTAACATGTATCAAAATTTAAGTTGGGACCATGTAACATTGTAAATTACACAGATTATGCACTAGATAACATGTAAAGTATACGGGCTAATTTAACATTATAACATGTATTAAGTTTGAGAAATAAAAAGAGAGGAGAGAGAAATAAAAATAAAAAATATTAAATGTGACATAGGTTGAGAAATAAAGAGAGATGATGGAGAGAGGAGAGAGGTGAGAGAAAGATTAGGAGACAGAGAAAAGCAAAGTGAGTAGATTGAGAAACAATTGATTTGATGTTTCTGTACATGGTGGTCTTGACCATTCTACCCTTATGTTACTTTATTCTTACTTTATGGACATTAAATAAAACAACAAAATGCACAAATTACAACAGCCATTGATCATCATAAATAGATGGATAAGATAGAGTTTATATAGTTTCTTTAACTCAAGAGGGTTTTCAATTTATCTTCCCCCATATATATATATATATATATATCATTGAAACCCAGATCTAGATCTAGATCTTGAACACTAAAATACCACGTCGTACCATTGCCTGCTTTCACTAGATCTGGAAGTGCAACCAGACTGGACCCGGCATAATGTCACCCTCGTTACAACGACGGCCATGACTGTCCTCATCGGAAAAATGACATTAATGGCCTCTAGCCTTATGAAATGATAAAAACAATATAAATAAAGTTAAAATACCAAGTTTAGAAAAAAAAAAACTTAAAACATACCTTTGTCGAAAAATCTTTTGATGTCCACAAACCAATGATAAAAAACAATTCAAATTTACAAAAAGTATGTAGGGGTATTCAAACTTAAAACAAATAAAGTTAAAATAACAAAGGATGAATATTATATTAAAGATTTGAAGGGGAAATCATGATTAGCGTTTTGATATTAAGGCTTTAAAAAACCTTTGAAGATCTGTAAAATGGATATGCGTAGATCAAATTTAGAGAGAGAAAGTAGAGTAATTGTGATAAGAGATATATTATTATGATTTAAAAAAAGAAGACATCAGATGATAAGAAGTGTACGAGGAAAGAGATAAAAAACAATTTCAATACCAAAAATGCCTTCAAGGTTTGTAAAAAAATATTGGATGTGGCAATATCTAAGCCACACATTTGGGTTTCTTGAGTTTCATTAACTAATAGGGTTTTCAGATTATAATTAGCCTATATATATGTATATATATATATGGAAAGTATAAACTGAAAACCCTATTAAGTTAAGAAAACTAAGAAAACCCTTGTAAAAACCATCTAAAATTTTTTATTTTTGTTTAAATACACAAGGTAACATACATGTATTAAAGCGTTTTGGGTCAAAAAATAAAAAAAAAAAAACGCCGATAGGATATTTTTAAATGACACGAAGAAATTAAGATACGCAGATTAAAAAGGCCTAACCTTCGACCAAAATATATGTGTTGCACTTATTGTCGGTGTGCTTTTGAATCTACCTTAGTACCCTACTATGGATTTGTGTCACATGACTTAAACCTTTACCAATATTGTTCGCTAAAATAAGAGCCATCTTTAGGAAATATTTTTGTTTAGGTGGCATTGCCGATTTATCATACGGGCCTTTGATATTTTAACAAAGTTTATAATCAATTTGTTGCAACTCTTTAACCATCTTTGTTATTTTATATTTATAGAACGATTTGGTTTCCTGTTCCATAATGCCGTAGGGTGAAATCCCAATTAAAATTTTAGGGCATATTTGGATAAACTTATTTGAGTCCAAAAGAACGTTTTGTTAAAACGACTTATTAACTTATAACTTTTTAAAAAAGACTTTTAAAAAAAAATGTTTGGGTTAGCTTATGTGGTGATAAGTTAATAAGTTGTTTTGTAAAAAGTGTTTGGCTTAACTTATTTATGTAACATGACAAAAAGAGACATTATTTAAAAAGTTAAATAAGTTGTTATTGGTCACAAGGGGCATGTTGGGTAAATTTTCACAATAAATTATTAGTGGGTTGGCCCGCGCGTTGCGGCGGGTGTCACTGGTTTGTTACCGGCTAAAGTCTTGGCATTCTTCTGATCAATCGCAAGCTTTGGGACATTTTCATGCAAGGCAACAGTAGTGTTAGAGCATAAGATGCCAATCTGTCTCATTTTCAATTATGATGTCTATCACGAGCCACACCCCATCCAAAGTTTCAACATATTATTCCATTCAACAAAAAATAGCTGTAGAACTTATAAGGTCACAAATATACAAAGAAAGTCTAGAATTTCCAACCTTTGACGTCATAGCTTCTGTTGTTAAACGGTTCAAAATTGCCAACTCTAATAAAAAAATATTGTAAAATATTGCTAGTGTTAGGATGGAAAGCATGCCATTTGGGTATAGACAAAGTAAAGTTGGCATTGGAAATGGTAAAAGCAACATGTAATTTGATACTACTAATCAAAATAGCATAATTAATTAAAATATTAAATGCTTAAATTAAAAAAAGCAATCACAAATTATAAAAAAAAATGGACATAAAACAATATCAGGAGATTTTTTTATTATATACAGGCATGATGGATAACAATCACAGCATACACAATTCGTGATTCTATTGTTATGTGAGATTTTCAATATCAATAACTACTACAATAAAGAAACCAAGATTACATCGATGGATGCAGAAATTGTTAGAAAATGGAAGATTGTAAAATCAGATGTGTATGAAAATAGAAATTATAACATACAACATACATGCTATTTCGCTCTTTGATTTTGTGTGATTTTGAAGACGGCTAGAACGATTATTTCAACCCTTGTAAACGCACCTGCACACACAATGCAAAACAAACATAAACAATGGAGCCACTTTGGAACTTATTTGGTTGTAATCCTATTAAACGCACATGGTTTCAAGAATGTCCCAATCGCTACTTGATTGGATTGTTGGATACAATCACGATTAGGTTAGAGTCGTCGATTCGGTTGGAATCGTCGCCAAAGTATGGCAACATGATATTTTAAGAACTCAAACTTAAAAAAAAAATACCATATAAAGGTGATGTAGCCTATATGTTGTAATCTGCACTTCAGCCCCAAACCAACAACTGCACAAAATAAATTGATAATTGTTAGACAATTGAAAGACCTAACAATACAAGATTCTTTAGCATCATATTACCTTTTGGCAAATACCTTCCAAGAACTATACTTGGTTCGCTTTCTAAATCATTAACTAACTTTAGCTGTGAAGTTATTTCTCTAAATTCTTTTATTCGGTTACATCATATGTTGCTTATGAACCTGAGTGTCCACATAAACAATTGACGCCACCATTGAATTCTTTCTGGTAACATTTGTTATTGTTTGATTGCTAGTGTGACAACCAATAACATCAACAGGCGTCATTAACGTTATAGATCCATATAAATAATATGTAGCAACAATGTACTTTTATTTTAAATTTGACTTGTAACACAATAGACATCACCAATTATTAGCTCTAAACTAATTTATTTAAATTTGTCGTGAATGTACCTGGATTTTTATGTCATTGATGGCCTTCATATTTAAATCATTAAAGCTTGAATACAACCCTTCTTTTGGACAGAAAGTTTGAGCTAACATTAGTGGACTTGTTACCCTGATGACATGTCATCTGAGGGCCCTCTTTTAAATGGATCACATCTGAACCTTGGTTTTGACTTCTTTAGACTTACCTCGTTCACAAACCTACAGCTGCAAGTTCCACTATAAACAGGACACTGTTTCTTGACTTCAGCCTCATCATGAGACCTAATTCAGTTCAAATAATCAAATTTTGTTTACAAAAGATTCAACTTTTATAACATTTTATTTGACAGAATGCATGAGAATATATATGTAAATAGTGAACTAATAAAGATAAGATACAAGAAAAAAAAAAGATCAAGCCTCATGCAAATAAAATCTTCACAAAAACAGTGTGTTTTTTTTTTTTTTTTTTGCAACTCAAGCATTTGACAACAAGGCAATAGCTACATATCCGACACCAATGGCACTTCTTTGTTGCAGCTTTTGTAGTAGCTTTTATATTTGGTAAGATTAGTGGTGCAAACGAGCCGAGTCGAGCCCGAGCTCGACCAGGCTCGAGCTCGATTAACTTATAAGAGCTCGGGCTCGAGCTCGGCTCGAGCTTTGTTTTCAAAGCTCGAGCTCGGCTCGTTAGTAATTTATCAAGCTCGAGCTTGGCTCGGGCTCGGCTCGTTTGTTATCTATTAGTTAATTTATTAAATAAAAATAATATAAATAATAATTCGTTTAGGCTCGTGAGCTCGATAAGTGAAGCTCGAGCTCGGGCTCGTTAACTTAACAACTTTAAACGAGGGGTAAATATGATTAAATATTAAAAAAACTAATATTATAAATAGGCTCGAGCTCGATAAGGCTCGGCTCGTTTCGAGCTTTTACCGAGCCGAGTTCGAGTAGCTCGCGAGCGGCTCGGCTCGTTTGCACCCCTAGGTAAGATCTAGACACAACAACAAATCTCTGTCTCAAAATAACAATATAAAGTATATACACGACACACATCCTGGATCATAAGTTTAGAATTAAAATGCATAGGTGACCAACCTGAGGAACATCTGTCACATCTCGATTCAACAACTGAAACCAAAACTGATAAATCGGTTAAGAAATTAAGCATCACAAACAAATAAAATTGCTACAGGATTGAAAATTTTCTTACAAGTGTTGAACACTCCTGAACGAATCCGTATGTAACTGCAAGATAAAGAAGAAAGTCAAAATCTCTAACCAATTTCATATGTGTAATTTGTAAACAAGTATGTGAAGTCGACCACTCAAATTACAGCATAAAAGCAATCCAAAATATATTAAAAAAACATGATGTGATTTTGATTGGAAAAAAAATTAACCTTAAAAATAACAGAATTATTAGAATCCGGATTTACCTGTTTCCAAGAGGCACAAATTGAATAAACAAATAGAAACCCTAAAACCAGATCTACTTAATCCGATCGAATCGAAAACAATCCAGATCTGGTGTATGAACAAATGAGAAACAAAACCAAAGGAAACATAAGGATCGCATGTGAATGAAAAGATGGGTGGATAATAATAATACCTGTAGGGAACACGTCATAAGGATATATTAGCCAGAGGTGAAACGAGAGAGAGAGAGAGAGAGATGAGAAGAAGATATCCCTCCACCCACCGATTGTGAAGAAAGATGAGAGAGCAATTGAAAAGCTAATAATAATAATAATAATGGTCGTAAGACGGTTCAGATGCAGCAGGAGAAGATGAAAGGGATGAGAGGACAATATCGGAACAGAATTCTCAAATTGTAAAGAAAAAGGTGGATAAAATGTATAAATTACCCTTTCTAAGTGTCTTAATTGTCACAATTATCCCCATTATACCCTTAAATTTCATGCTTAAATATATTGTACATGTTCCTTATTAAGTTGTACGAAAATGAAAATTACAATATTGTACATCACTCCTCCTTTATAATGTATATTATAGATAAGGAGGATCAAAAAGTCACTCATTCGTTACTTTTCTAAAACAACTTATCATAGGTAAACAAAAAGTTAAAACAAACAGTCATTTTCTTTTTCTCAAACACTTTTTTTAACTTATTAACTATTTAGAAAAGTTATAAGTTAAAGTTCAAAACACTTAATGACATCATCAAAGTTCTATCACCACACCACATCCTATTACATTGGAAAGTTTAAGAAACTAAAATACTCATACGAATAGGGCTGTAAACAAACCAAACGTTTGTCGAACATTTTGTGAACTGTTCGGCGGGAAGTTCGTTTGTGTTTGTTCGTTTAATAAATGAACGAACACAAACAAAAAAATCCGTTCGTTTAGCTAAACAAACGAACATGAACAGAGGCCGCGTTCATTCGTTTATGTTGGTGAACGTTCGGTAACGTGTTCGTGTATGTTTGTTTTTGTTCGATAGTTCATTAGGGTTTTTAATTTTTTTTATATTTAATTTAAGTATTTCAAATTTCCCAGTGTAGATTATTTAACATATATTAGTGTATCACATGTTAGTATTATTTTAACTATTTTGATTAACTGTTATTTTTGGTGGATTAAACGGGGATTTCAAGTTTAATATGACACCTCTGTGTTTTTATAAGACATTATGTGATCAAGATTATGTCACATATATTTGGATAATTGGATTAGTATATTCTGGGAGGACAATGCTAGCGATGAAAAATGCGAATTTTCAGAATTTAATGTGTTAGTTTGTGCTCGATTTTGTTCATTAATGTCTATTTGTGTTCGTTTACATTCATTTGTGTTTGTTTGTGTTCGTTTTTTTGCCGACACCTAAATTTCGTAAATAAATACAAGCGAACACGAACAAAAATCTCGTTCGGTAAGTGTTCATGAACAGTTTGTGAACACGTTATTTTCTTAACAAACGAACACGAACAAAAAATCTCGTTCGGTAAGTGTTCGTGAACAGTTCGCTAACACATTAATTCCTTAACAAACGAACACGAACAAGGCCTTGTTCGTGTTCGTTTAGTTCGTTTACAGCCCTACATACGAATATGACATTTAGCTCTAGTTTTGACACATAAGAACGTGTTGTACTTCATCTCCTCCACTATTTTGAATCAAGATAACCTCTTGTTATTGAAGCGTTTTGACACATGGTCTACCTAAAGACTTGCACCCTAAATTAATTTACACATCAAATTTGAAAATGTTAAATGTAAGATTTTTTAGTAAGGGCACATAAAATTTGAAAACATTAAATACAGTATTGTAAGATTTTCTAGTCAAGAATGGAAAGTCGACAAATTCCTACTCGGATATTAATTTTCTAATCTACATTTACATCTACATCTACATCTACATCTACATCTACACTATATAATAAAAGAAAACACATGAGGGACACATGGCACTCCCTCATGAATTCTCTCATTTTATTATTTAATATAATACAATAAATTCAAATTTAATTATAATAATTGATTTACAAAATCATATTATAAATTTAAACAGTCAAGTTTTTTTGTGAGACTTTCATGTTTTTCAAAACAAATAAATAAAATATATTCTATGTTTTTTGTAAATCAATTAATATAATTATATTATAATTCAAAATTAGAAATAAATTATTAGACATAATTTGAAAATTTTTATGAACTAACAAAAGTAATCTTTATTAAAAAAATATTTATTTTTTTAAGATAGAGTATTTATGTGTTATTAAATTTAAATCGGGTACCTTAAAAACATGTTTTTTAATATGTGGTCTTTCACTCTAAGTTTAAAACTATATTTCTTACAATATTCTGAACAAACAAAATAAAACAAATCAATTCATATTAATTAAATATTTGATTTAATACAAAACTAAATATGTTTGGCTATTTTCGTATTATAATACCTTCATATATAAAATACATTTTATATATGAAAATTGTTATTTGAAATCTTCATTGACTTTGTTTTTTCAAGTTACTTCATTATAGAAATGCAATATCTAAACAATCTTTTCATTACTAATTCGTTTCAATCTTTATTTCCATGCTATTAATTCACACATATTTTTTATAATACAGTAAAATTGAACCAATAAATGTCATTATGTTTAAGGACCTAGATGTTAGAAAAAAAAATGATTATACACTCAAGGTTAGAAATACTTTGGCTTTGGAATAAACTTGATGTCAAATTCCAAAATGAACAATACTCGATTGGGATGGTTAACTGATGAAGAGATACTTTTAAATTAATTTCAATTTTTTTATATCCTAGCCTAAACAGATTTACCTTTATTACTTTTTGTTTTTGTTTTTGTTTTGTTGTACCTACAGTCTTATAAGGTAATAGCCACGGTATGGAAGATATATTTTGGAATGTTTGAAAAAAGTTTTATGTGAATAAAAATGTTTTTTTTTACAATAAATCATTTAGAGGCTGATGAATATTTAATATTTTTTCAGATGTAAAGGCAACTTTTTTATTTTAAATAAAATATGTAATCTAATTTTTCTTAATTATATTTTAAATTTATATATAATATATATAATTTAAATTGTTCAACCCGTGTATCACACGGGTACATAACCTAGTATCTTTTTAACATCAAACTAAAAGTATACTATAAACCAATACCATTGCATTGCAACGGTAAATACATTGATAAGCAATGATAGAAGACTTTTGTATCACAGGTTTAATTCTTGAGCCAAATGAATTTTACCGGTAATTCGTTGTCATGCCTATAGACGGGTGGGTTACCGAATTTTCCCGGGAATAGCTGGTGGATGTCTCAGGTACCCTCGGAGTACCTAATTGATGAAGGGTCATGTTCTGAGAGTGCTCGAGTTTAATTTCGTTGGCCGTTCAAAAAACTGGTATACTATAAATAATAGCCATTGATATCTGCTAGATACGTGATTTACAATATCAAAAGTTTGTGGTTTTTTGTTACAAAATAGGTTGAAGTTTAGGACGATAGAGTGGAAAGATTGGATTATATCTCCTGTATATATGGTGTAATTTTTTGTTTTGGCGGCCCTCGCTTTGAGGCCCGTCTGAGATGTGGAATGAAAGTTAATTTAAAAAAAAAACACAAATAAATTTCTAATTAATACATCAATAAATTCTCACATATCGTACGTTTGTAATAAATTAGATAACCTATGAACATGGTATCATCTCTGACATTGTAATGAGAGTAACTAACAGGTTTTCCTGACAACTGGTGGTTTGGTGGGTTTTAGCTATCCAACATAATTTGTGGGTGGGCATCTAAGACGTGTCTTCACTCAGGGACGTATGAGGTACTTTTGTAACCAATTGGTGGGTACTCCAGCTGTTTATTGATTGTTCAAAAAAATAATGATAAAAGACGTGGCATCTGTTTATTGATTGTTCAAAAAAATAATGATAAAAGACGTGGCAACCTGATTTATGAGTAGATTTTTTTTTCATTTTACTATTATTATATTCGCAAGACTTAGATACTACAAATATATGCGTGTATATATCAAATGAGAAGAAACTTAATATGAGAACAAAAAGAACAAATGACATAATAATAAACATTAAATAATTTAACTCTTTTTACCTTAATTATTATCTCTCCAATTAATTAGTCCTACACTTTATTCTACACATTATCAAAATTTGTCATACACATATCAAAATTCATCCTATATATAACGAAAATTATCATATGTTTATCCTACACATATCGAGATTATCATATGTTTATCCTACACATATATAAGTTCATCCTACGCATATCCTACACATATCGAAATTCTCCTTCACTTTAATTAGGTTTGCTTTGAAAGTATATAACTTAAAAATTGATTATGAGTATTATTTATTGAACTAGTTTAGGGGGTTACATTAAATACAATTAATTTATGAACTATTTCTATTGGTTAATATTTGTTCTTTTTCTTCTTTCAAGTTTTTTTTTGAAAAATAACTATCATTCAACAAGCCCCAAAAGTCCTCAAAGAGAGGACTCGGAGGCAACCAAACAACTTACAAACAATCCAAGGGGTTTTTACACCATAAAATCCAATTAACTTGTTTACATCTAGTTCTATGTCGGAACCAAAAAAACGCAGTCGCCTTAATATTCTCCGTAAGCTCAGCCGGTCTTTGACGTCTGTCGGAAAAAAAACTCGGTTGTTTCTTTCCATCCAAATACTCCATAGTGTTGTGAAAACAATACCGTTCAGGATTCGCTTTTTAGAATTGGGCAGCCTTTGCAAATCCACGTAACTCATAACATCCTGAACATCGAAAGCGTAAAACGGGCTTAATCGGCACCAAGAAGAGATCATGCTCCATATCTCCATAGAAAAGATGCATCCAGTAAATAGATGGAGAGCCGTTTCCGTGTCCGCCTGACAGAGAGGGCAATCCATGTTCTGTAGCTGCATACCTCGTCTGGACAGCTCCAAGCGAGTAGGCAAGCGATTCCTAACTGCTCTCCAGACCAGAATTTTACATTTGAGGGGAGTCCAATTCTTCCAATCGACGTTGGGCCCAGTAACAGACGGAGTATCGCCGTATAATAATTGTTTTGCAGACCGAACAGAAAACATACCACTACTATCCGCTGTCCAAGTCCACTCATCCCTCCCCTCGCCCAATCTAAACTCAAATAACTCCCCTAGCAGCAAGAATAACTCAGCAATAGCTTCATTCGAAGACGGCTCATTTCTCCATTCCCAAGAAACCGTTAATGAATCATTTACCATCTTCAGCCTATCTTGAATCGAAACCCACTTGTTTGTCTCTAATCTGAAAAGGTTTGGATAAACCAACCGAAGAGGAGTATCCCGGAGCCAAATGTCACCCCAAAAAGCAATGACAGCACCATTACCAACCAAGGCCTTGAAATAATTATGGAGCGAATTCCCATTTGTTAATCTTTTTTCGCCGAGCTTCACAATAGTTTTCCAAGCTCCTCTAGCTGAAGACAAACACGGCAGATGGGACCAAGGACGCGACGAACCGTGGCAGCCCCTAATGATTCTTTTCCACAAACTATTCCCGTCCTTTTTAAATCGCCAAATCCACTTCAAAAGGAGGGCCTCATTCACCACTTGGAGTTTAGAAACCCCAAGCCCACCATCCTTCTTTGAAGTGGTAATAACATCCCACGCGATCCATGGAATTTTTCTATCGTTGCTAGATCCCGACCATAAGAAACGCCTCATAATAGCTTCAATATTATCGATCACCGTTTTAGGAGCTTTGTAAATCGAAAAGTAGTATAACGGTAAACTTTCAAGCACCGAATTAATAAGAATAAGACGCCCTCCAATAGACAAACATCTCGCTTTCCACGAAGCAAGTCTATTTTTAATAACCTCCATCACCGGACTCCAATTACAAACCCGAGCCATGTTTGCGCCCACTTTAATACCAAGATACACAAAAGGAAATGCTCCCATCCTACACCCTAAAACTTCCATCATCTCATCAACCTCTATATCTTTAGTACCAACCCCAAAAAGATTAGATTTAGCAATATTAATGCGAAGGCCCGAGACAATGTGAAAAATTTGAAGAATTCTCGCCGTCATTTGAAGATTTTCTCTAGACCACTCCCCCAAAATAAGAGCATCATCCGAATAAAAGAGATGAGTAACATCCTCCTCACTATCCGCGAACCGAATACCTTTAAAATCATTAGTCTCCCTAGCCTTCTTGATAATACAAGAAAGAGCCTCCATAACAATAAGGAAGAGAAAAGGAGATATGGGATCGCCTTGACGTAAACCCTTCTCACACTTAAAATCAAACGTAGGGGAGCCATTGACTAACACCGCTGCTCTGGAAGATACAAGAATACCTTTTATCCAATTGCACCAAGTTTGAGGAAAACCCATTTGAAGAAGAATGGACAATAAAAAATTCAAATTAACATTATCGTAGGCCTTCTCGAAATCAATCTTTAACAGAATAACCTTTTTTCTCCTACGCTTTAACCAATCAATCAACTCATTAATAACCAACGGCCCGTCAAGAATAAAGCGATCTGATAAGAAAGCAGACTGAGAGTCCGAAATAACCTTACCCATAACCCTTTTGATACGATTAGCAAGAATTTTAGAAATAATCTTGCTCACCATACCGACAAGAGTGATAGGACGATAATCTTTGAGACCCAAAGGCGTTCTAGCCTTGGGAATCAAAGTAATAAAAGAAGCAGCAAAACCCAGATTGATATACCCAGTCTCGTCGAACTCAGACAGAATACGAACGAAGTCTTCTTCCAAAAAACTCCAAAAGCGCTTCACGAAGAAAAATTAAAACCGTCAGGACCCGGAGCTTTGTTAGAACCACACTCGAACGTCGCTTCTTTAATATCCTGTCTAGAAAAGGGGGAAATCAACGAAATACCTTCCGAATCGCTTAACACATTTAATCCGGGACAACACAATTCTGGCCGCGAATGCATGCCTTCTTTAAAATGGTTTCTAAAAAATCTCAAAATCTCTTTTTTGACCAACG
Organism: Ambrosia x helenae; assembly: GCA_030844895.1. Classification (NCBI taxonomy): domain Eukaryota; kingdom Viridiplantae; phylum Streptophyta; class Magnoliopsida; order Asterales; family Asteraceae; genus Ambrosia; species Ambrosia x helenae. Next base: position 17,769,390 of record CM061229.1, on the reverse strand, counting down.
TTGGCTTAGAGACCCATTCACCATTAATAGTCAAACCCGGAATCCCATTTTTAGCTTTTCTCCCGTTGATAATGCCGTGAAAATAACTTGAATTTTCGTCCCCCAAGGCTGCCCACTTGACACGAGAATTCTGTTTCAAATCGCGCACCCTACTTAACCGAATTTCTTCCAAACTCTTATTGCATTCCGACCAAACCCACAGTTCTTCCTCGTTCAAATCCCTTTGTTCCATAATAACCTCTAAGTTCCCCTTGTCTTTAAGCAACTCGCTTTCAGTTTCCTTTTCCATCGACTTCCACTGTTTACACCATGACACCAACCCCTCCCGAATTCTATTCAACTTGTTCAACAAATTTATATCCGGCGGCCCTTGATCGCACCAATCATCAAAAACTTTAGTTATCACATCAACGCATCCGGTTTGTCCAACCAAGAATCGAACCACCGAAAAGGTTTGGCTCCAAAATTAGAGTCAACCACGGAAAAAAACTACCGGAGAATGATCCGAAAGTTCTTTTTTCAACGCTCTAACACACACATTCGGCCATTTATTAAACACATTATCACAGACGAAGAATCTATCAATTCTACTCATCTTGCACACCCCTTTGCGAACCGTTAAACACATATATTGCCTACCTTTCAATTGGTACTCCCTCAACCCAACCTCTTCTAAGAACTCGTTAAAATCTCTAGCACAAACATTGTCAAAACCGGAATTTTTTCGTTCATCCCGATGACGGACTGCATTAAAATCCCCAAAGACAATCCACCACCCTTCCATATTCGATAATAGATGCCTAATTTTCATCCATAGCCCCCGCTTCTCCTCGTTTCTCATTTAAACTCTCCTATATGTTGATATATGTATAAATTAAACGACAAAATATATAACCAATAACTATATATATGAACACGATGTTGAACAATGCTTAATCAATTTAAAACTTGTAACAAAATATAAATATCATATATAATTACTTGGTAAATTGCTAGAATCTATGAGTATGTTTGGCAAAACTAGCTGGTGACGGGTGGCTGAAGCTTTTAATAAAATGTATTAAATGACTAGAATGGACATTAACTAAAAGCTTGTATGCATGTTTTTTTTTCTATGATAGAATAGGTATTTGTGTCATTTACTCATTAAAAGCTTGTAGCTAGTATGAGCTTTTTCTAAAACGCTAGTACTAGTAGCGTTTCAATATAGAATTTTTTTACTTTGTTTTGTTGAAGGAGCTTTTTCTAAAATGCTAGTACTAGTAGCGTTTCAATATAAATTTTTTTCTCCCAACCTAAAAGTTTCAAACTCCTTCAACAAAACAAAGTTTTTTTTATTGAGTAGGAGTTTTTTTATTAAAAGCTCATTGCCAAACATACCCTATATCTATCTATCTATCTATCTATGAAAACAAACCCTAACGGCGAAGATTGGCAGGAGGTGCCGGCAAGAACAAAAGGAAACAAGAATCAGCATGAGGATAACCCCAAACGTTTGGATCATACGAAGTTTTATGTGGCTAACATTCCGGAGAGGTACTCCGGGGATTATTTAAGGTGGTTTATTGATATGAATGGGGATATACAAGGTATTTATGTGGCAAGGAAAAGAAACAAGATGGGACAAAGATTCGCCTTTGTTACGTTTGCAAAGGTGACCGATAAGTTTGAGTTTGAATCTAAATTACGGAATATCAAGATCGGGGATAATAGAATCTTCGTTAGTATAGCCAAGTTTGTTGATGGGGAGTTTGTGAATGTCAACAATAAGAATGCTCATAAGCATGTTCCCAAGAATGAAAAACCGAAAGATGTCGATAAGCAAAAGAATGTAATGAAGGATCCGATAAGTTCTGAAGGCATTAATTAGGATTCTGGGACATCGTTTTGAGATACTCTTACGAAAAATATTCCTTTAAAGAACGTTGATTTGATCGAGTTGGCGCCTAATATTAACGCTTTCAATCAATGGCATGACAAAGCGATTGTGGGTAAGGTTCGGGATTTTCAGTGTTTGATCAAGCTTAGGAGATGGTTGCGAGAGAAGGACCTCAGGCAGGTTCAAATAAAGTATGTTGGAGGGACGTCGGTTCCACTCTTATTTGACAGTGTCGACAAAGCTTTGTCTTTTGTGGGAAATGAGTCTATTTGGAAGGGATTTTTCGTGAAAGTTAACGTGTGGAAAGGTCAGATGTTGGCGTGTGAACGGATTGCTTGGATTAAAATATATGGTGTGCCCTTGAATCTTGCGATTAATCCGGTGTTTAATGCAAACGGTTGTAGAATTGGGGCGGTTGTTCAACCAACAGAAATCTCTGCTAAAGTGGTGAAGGAAATCGGATCAAAAGAGCTATGTGTGACATCCGTCACTTTTTCATTATATATATATATATATATATATATTTAATAATAATAATAATGATAATAAGTTATAAGCTTAGTCTAGTCCAATCCCTCTTAAACCCATAACCAAACCATAGCCCAAACCCACTTTTTCTTCTTTACCCTAGTCTCCCAGCCCAAATCTGAGCCCAACTATCCCTCTTATCCGGCCCACATAACAGCCCAACCGGCCCAACAGCTAACCACCCCCTCCCTTTTTTTTCGTTTAATTGTAAAAAAAAATATAAGGTGCGAGCCGGGTTTCGAACCGAGACCTCCCACTCACACACACGTGCCTATACCATCTGCTCCACACACATAACTTGATATAAACCTGATTCACTTTATATTAATATACAAATTTTCATCTCCTCCTTCCTTCTCCATACCTGTTCGCGATTCAGCAGCAGATTGCATTTTTAATTTTTTTTTCTTCATAAATGGCCATATTAATCCATGATAATTGTCATTGACCTTTGATACTTGATTACCGGCCTATCACCCATCAATACACGTCCAATTACAAACCAATTCTTACCAAATTTGAGTTCTTGACGCGTCAAACATTTAAGCGTGGTCAACCATTTCCAAATTAACGATTCAGACCCATTCCCTATAAATTGGACATCTACGAAGCATTGCAACTCGCTCATACTCTCTTCTCAATCTTCAATTCTTCTCCAATCACACTAAAATTATCATTCTAATCGTTGTTTGACTTTTGGCTTTGACCGGACAATCGAACACGATTCATCACTGTGAGTTTAATTTTTTGTGTGGGTTATGTTCATCGACAATCACACATCAATAGCCCTATGATTAATTAGGCTATTGATGTGTGAATTGATCAATTGTAGAAGCTAGGGTTCGTGCTTTGTGATTTGGGGATAAAATCAGTTTTACATCGTGTATATTATTATTATTAAACAGAGTTCATCACAACCACTGGCCTAGGCCAAGTGGTTGTGACTAAGGCTTGCAACCTCAGCCACCCGGGTTCGAGTCCCGGCTGTGGCTTTCCTTTCTTTTCTTTTTCATTTTTAAACAACAAAGCATATTATATATATATATATATTATACATTTAAATTTCATAAATTCATTTTTAAATATTAAAACCTTTTTATAAATTCTAAAAAAAATTATGTTTATTAAATCTGTGATAAAAGTTTTATTTACAATTTTTATTTTTCTGAAATTCATTTATTTAATATTTATAATAATTAAATCAATTTTATGCTATTATATTTATAAAAATCCATTAAAATATCAAAACAATTTTATAATTTCCTACAAAAATTATCCTGAGTTTGTACAATGTTAAACTTTACTGAAATGATTTTTAATTCAGAAAAATCATTTATTTAATATTTTTAATCAATTTTTGTTAGTTTTAATCATAATTAAATCATAATAAATCCATTTTTCAATATTTTTACACCAAAATTTTATATAAATTATTTCTAACTATCTAGAACTGAAATACAATTTTTAATTCAGAAATTCTTTGATTTTAATATTTTTAGATATTAAAATCATATTTTGACAATTCGAAATAATTAGATTAAATATTCTATTTTCAAGAAAATAATTTTATAAAGATTATTTTCATACTCAAAACCTTATGTTATGATTATATTCAACTTAAGATTTTACAAAGAGACTTTTATTTATTTATTTATTAAATTTCATATATTTAATAAAAAATTCATTAATTAATCAAATAAGCATTTATCCCCAATTCGAAGCCCTAGAAATACATATATCCTAGAGTTATTTCCCTTACACATTATCGAATACTTTAGGTTGATCATTTGGGAGTAATCTCAATTCATATTTCGTTGTCCAAGTCCAATTTCAAGTTATTACGTGAACTGTGAGTATTCCTACCCCTTTTTGCTTTTATACATTTTTGGGGTGTTACATGTACACTATTACAATTTCAAATACAATTTTACATTTTCACAAATACAATTCTAGTACTATGTGCATTGCTTACAACGTGCTTTATGCTTAGACATTACATGTGGATTACATTTGTACTTAGTGAAATCATTAACATGGTACAAGCCGACCTTAACATTGGATAGCGCTATTTGGATTGACAACCCGCCTAGATTGATTCTCCCCCTTTTTCATCGGAGAATCCGTGGCCAGTGTTAAGTTATCATCCATTTATTGGTTGAGTACACTACAGTTCATACAGTACATTATACAGTCACAGGGTTGATTTCGCTCATTTGTATGATACATAGTTTACATATTTGCACTGTAGCTTGCACTTGAATTGTATAACTTTTTAACCTACTATATATATCAAATCTAGGAATGCTCACCAACATTTCATATGTTGACCAAACTTATTTTGTACATGTTTCAGGTGCAGTTTGATCTAGTGCTTTAGCAAGGAACATTTAGTGCTTTATTTTATTTCAGTTATTTCAATATTTACATTTCATTTAGACAATGTATTTTCCATTTTCATGTAAGACAATTTTGGATTATTCAATAATATTTACATTTTAGTACCATGTGCTTTTGAACAATCGTCACTACGTGGCACCTCGATGATTCCGCCATCGGTTGGGGTGTTACACTATGTCTCTTAAATGGCAAGACAAGACAATCAGAGTTTGTGTAGAGGAGGAACAGAGAGATTGGTTACCAGATTGTTTAGAGGAGGAGGATGGTGATGGTGTTACGTCAGAGTTGAAAAAACTAAACGATGAGGAGGTGGATCAGTCGGAGTTGAAAAAAAAATATGGAGGAGGATAAGGTTGATGATGATGGTTGTCAGGATTCCGGTGAACACATCTCGCCGGCAAACAATGATGAGACCGATGGTGCCAATCCGGCAAGCAATGTTAATTTGGTAAGTAATCATGATTTGAATATTGGCATTAATGAGGATCAATCTATTATGGGGAAGGATGGCAATAGTAATAATGATAAAGATAATTTTTTTGGTTTTTTTTTTTGAACGGTGAACTTCATTAGAAAAAGCAAGTCCTCAAAGCGAGGACCGCCTAACAAAAATTACAACATGTACAAAGGACAAACAACCCAATCCTTCCACACAATGGAATTGAACCTAGACCGATTTTTGAGCCATAGATAAGACAAAGATTTGATTAACGCTACAACATCGGCCACTTTAGGAGTAATGTTGTCGAAGACCTTTTTATTTTGTGCAATCCAAATCACTCAACAAGTCGTCATGACAATGCCTCTAATTATCTTCTTAACCCATTTCAAGCCTTGGACATCTTTAGAAATTTGCAGCAGGTCCTCCAAGGTGAGCACAAGCACATGCTCAATTTTGCACCATTTCTTAATAGAAATCCAAATACCAAAAGCCAAACCACAATGTATGAAAATGTGAGCACAGTTTTCGTCTACCACTTCACATAAAGGACACCGAACAGAAGGAATAGAGACCTGTCTTCTTTGTAGAGCTAACCGGGTAGGAATGCGATTCATTTACATTCGCCACATAAGAATATTTATCTTTAAGGGAACCCAAGATTCCCATTTGAACAAGTGATTCCGATTGTTGTTTCTGTCTTCACGAAGCCGTCTTTTAATATTGGACACCGTAAAAGTGCGATTGCCTTCGTCATCCCAACACCTACTATCTTTGTTTCCTGCAAACTTAATTAAAGACAGAACATAGTTAACATCTTGCATTTCAGAAATTCCTTCCACTGAATTCTGAGAATTATTCCAGCCCTTTGCAAGGCAGACAGTATTCCCGGAAACCCGAACTCGATCAGAAATGTTGTAGTTTTTGTTGGATTCCAGCGCAAAAAGAAACGGTCATCTGTCCATCAACCGTTTGTCACCAAACCATCTATCCTTCCAGAACCGTAATGACTTCCTGTAACACCCCAACCTATGGCGGAATCATCGAGGTGCCACGTAGTGACGATTGTTCAAAAGCTCATGGTACTAAAATGTAAATATAAGATTATTGAATATTGTTTTACAACATGTGAAATTAAATACAAGACAACAAAAATAAAGATGAATGATTGATTTAATCTAAGTCCAAAGTCCTATGTGAAGCGTCAAGCAGCTTATCCTGAAACATGCACGAAAATAATTTTGTCAACATATGATGCTGGTGAGTACTACTTAGTTTTGTACATATAGTATAAGTTTGAAAAGGTAGTACAATTCATGTGTCTAGCATCACCAAGGCATTATGTAAACACGCAAGTAACCAAACAAGACAAAGATCAAATGTAAAGTTTTGTACAATGAAATTGATAATGAGCACCTCAACACGTGTGAGTCTAAAAGAGCACCATAACACAAAGTTATGTCTAAATGAGCACCGTAACATAAGTTACGTCTATGTGTAAAGAGCACCATAACATAAGTTATGTCTAGATGTATGATTTTGTATGTAAGCTACGTTCATGTTCAAACATAAGCACAAAGATAATCAAGACACGTATATGAATTGTAAATGAATAAAAATGTATGTGTAAATGAATATGAAGGTTTTGTATACTTGTGCATGAATCACCCCAAAAGTTGTAAAAGCGAAAAAGGGGATAAGTAATACTCACCTTAGTACGGTGGTAAGTCTTGGAATTGAATAAGTGTAAACCAACGTTTGTCAAGTATCACCCTATGTATAAGGTAACAAATAAGTCTAAGTTTATCTAATCTATAAGTATTTTCTAGGGCTTCGAATTGGGGATAAACGTTTATTTGATTAATAAACAAATTGTTTATTAAATATAAGAAATTTAATAAATAAATAAATAAAAGTCTCTTTGTAAAATTTTAAGTTGAGTATAGTCACAACATAAAGTTTTGAGTATGAAAATAATTTTTATAAAATTATTTTCTTGAAAATAGAATATTTAATCTATTTATTTCAAATTGTCAAAATATGACTTTAATATCTAAAAATGTTAAAATTAAAGAATTCTTGAATTAAAAATTGTATTTCTGTTCCAAATGAATAGAAATAATTTATGTAAAATTTTGGTACAAAAACATTGAAAAATGAATTTATTATGATTTATTTATGATTAAAACTAACAAAAATTGATTAAAAATGTTAAATAAACGATTTTTCTGAAATAAAAATTATTTCAGAAATGTTTATTGATTTGTAAACTTAGAATAATTTTTGTGGAATTTTATAAAATCGTTTAGATATTTTTATTGAATTTTACAATTATAAGTGAATAAACTTGTAATATTTATTATATATATTAAATTAATGATTTTTGAAAAACTAAAAATTGGACAGCAAAGTTTATCATTGAAATAACATAAAATAAATTTTGTAGAATTTATAAAATAGTTTTAGTATTTTAAAACGATTTTTAAAAGAAAATAACAAAAATGTAAAGAATAGAGTTTTAAAAAGAAAAGGTTGTTGTTGGTGGGGATCGAACCCCTGACCAACCGAATTTTCACACAACTAAACCACCATCTGATCTACATCAGATTTGGTGTTAGAATTTGATAAAAATAATATTTATACAGACTTGATATCGTGTCATCTTCCCCAAATAAGACTTTGAAACCCTAGCTTTCTTAATCAAACACAACACGATTAAAACCCAAATTATTCATAGGGTTATTAACGACCAGTGGCCGATGAACAGAATCCTATAATTAATTGTTACCTTTGAATCAGAAACGAGCACCAATCGTTTGGTCAATGTCGAAGTCAACGTGCAACGATTATGATCAGGAACGAGTTGTAAACAGAAAATTGGAGGTGAGGTTTTGTATTTCGGCACCTAAGGATTGTAATTCGAGGTTCAATTTATAATGGTTCTGCTTAATTGGAAGGTCTTGATGTTTGAATCGAGCTTAGTCAAAAAGACGACTAATTAGCCCGAAATTCTCGCAATTAGACGCGTCTTCAAGGTCGGATTTTAAGGTTAATGCATAATAATGAGTCAATGAAATAAAAGGGTTGTCAATTATAGAGTCAAATTATTGGTCAAAGAAAGGAATAATGTGGGTGTTTGGTCGCTGTTCGCGTGAAGCAGCAGAAGAAAGGAGAAGAGAGTTTGGATGGGTTTAAATACTTATTGAGTTGGGATTAAACCAGAAATGAGGTGTAGCTCAGGTGGTCACGCGCGTGTGTGTTGTGTGCGGCTTCTGCCCGGGTTCGAGTCCCGGCAGGGGCATTTCTCTCTTTTTTTTTCTTAAAACAAGGAGGCGAACGTGGGCTTGGGCCAGGTCTGATCTGGGCCGGCTCCTTGATGGGCTGCATTCTGTCCTGGGCTAGACTAAGAGTATTGGGCCAAGAATTAAAGGAAAGGTTGGGTTTGGGCTATGGTTTGGTTGTGGTTTGGTTATGGTTTTGGTAATGGGTTTTAAGTGGGTGTGTTTATAAATATATATCTATATATAATCTGAAGAAAAAAAATTTATTATTAATAATAATATTATTATTATTATAAAAAAAATAAAAAGTGACGGATGTCACAGCATCCCCTACTTTTAGAAACTTCGTCCCGAAGTTATTAGAAACATAGGGTTATGGATGCTTGGGTAAAAATTAAGATAACTGTGGTTTGAAAATTTTGAGTTAAGGCACGACGTAAATTTATAGGTAACAGAGTGAATTGTTTCGAGAGATGTGAGTTAAGGATTGGATTAGGTTCATCTCGAATAATAAGGAGAATAAGAATCTAGTAAACACTAAACTTCAAGTTTTAGGAAATCCTAAAACAAATGTGCTAGTTGATTGACTACAGAAAGACTAAATGAACTACCAAGTAACCAGAGTTTGTTCCTGGTCCGACTTCCAGTCTCACTTTCAATGCATCATTAGTGTTTGTATACAGGGTGTACCGCAGCTAACCCACCACACCTTTGATACCTTGAAAACGTACTGGACGCCTACCAAAAACTCTAATAGAATTTCACACTACCCCAACGTACCTGTAAATTCATGATTACGTTCCGGACCGGAATCATCAATTCACCTTACTTTAGGGTTTTATGTCCTTCTATGATCCTAATCTAACACGCATTAAGGCAAATAAGTTTCACAAGAAGATGACACAACAAACACGTTGAGTTGCAATGAGATGTTATCAATGAAATGAGGCCATGTAATAATGAGGTCAATTTCATTGGTTTGCAATGACTTGTGAGCATACAGTATTTAAGTATGGGCTACCACTCGTCCGAGGAGCCCTTTAAATGAAATGTTTATCTGAGTTGCGTGGATAATACACACATGCAAGCAAGTTTGTAAGTACTACAACCATTAAGTGTAAGTGTTATCTTAGTGGCCTATAGAAATAGTTTACGAGTATCATGAATAATTAAATGTTCAATGGATAGTCAGATTAAGGGAAAAATTAAGTTTCATATATCAAACCATGATGTTTTTAGAAAAGCTCTGTAGGATCAAGTATCGAGTTTTTTAGTAGTTTGGTTTTCATGGAAATCAAGTCCAATTGTTGCAATAAAATGTAATGTAGAGTCTGAAGCTTATACGATTTAAAATAAACGTAACCGAATATGATAAATTTCCAATCTGTGTTCGTACACAATAGTATGCAAGGAAATTTCTAGATGTTATATGCTAATGAGTATGACATAATTGGGTACAAAATGATAATAGGATCAAGAAAATGAAAACACGAGTATTGGATTCTCGAGTCTTTGGGAAGATTTCATCCATGGCTTAACCAGTGGGATTAATGTCATCCTGGCCGTTTGCTTCGTTGATATTGATATCGAAAGCTCGTCCATGTGCCACCAGGTTTACATTATTCAATTTAGGGCATTGAGGTCGCATGTGGTTAGGGTCTCTACAATGATAACATGCCTGACCGTTAGAAATCTGTAGTGGTTCCTGGGCAGCTGTTTGATGATTACCTTGTGTTCTATCCATTACACGACAAGTGGTGACAAAGTGTCCAAACCTTCCACATCTAGTGCATTGACGACATGGAAGATTTGCAGGGTGATGATACTTGCAAATGTTGCATTGAGGATGGATTCCCGTGTAGGCTTTCTTGATAGGAGGTTGAGTCACAACAGTCTGGTTCTGATTATCGCCCATTCGTTTCTTAGAGTTCGAAGAAGTAGTGGCGGCCTTTGCTAAAACAGTCTTAGGTTGTTCAACAACATGGATGGTTTTCTCAGTAGACGTCTTGGTGCTCTTCCTAACCAAGTTTCCTTTCCTTACGTGTTTGTCTGTTAACGTGGCTGCAAGTTGGATGGCTTCTTCTACCGTAGTGGCTTTGCCTCCAGTGACAACGTCTTGAATCAGGTCAGGTAATCCCTCGATATATTTTTCGATTGCTCGAGAGACCGGGGTGACCATGTGTGGAACCAGTATGCTAAGTTCGTGATATCGAGTATTATACGCTAGATTCTCTCCACTGTCTTGTTTCAACCCATGGAACTCTTCCTCTAGTTTCCTGATTTCGTTCCTAGGGCAGAATTTGGCGATCATGAGTTCCTTAACCTCAGCCCAAGATAAAGATAAAGCAACATCAGCTCCTCGATTGCGCTTTTCGCCATTCCACCAGGTTAGCGCCCCCTTTTGAAGGACACTAGTAGCATAGCGAACACGGAGTTCATCAGGACATTCACTGTTCACAAAGGTGCTCTCCATAATTTCAAACCTTTGGAGGAGGCCAGTAGCACCCTCCTCACCAGTGAATTTTGTGGGGTTGCAGAAGTTAAAGTGTTTGAAAGTGCACCGAATTTGAGTCGTACTTCCTGTGTTGGCACCGTTACTATTCTGGGTTAACTCACTGACAAGGTTTGGAATTACTGCAGCAATTTGCTCAGCGACTAAAGATGCAAGGCGACGATCAGAACGTTGTCCAGAAGCACGAACAAGGCGTTGGCTGGCATCACGGAGCATGCGGCGAGCAGACATCTATGAGGCAGTCAATGAATAATCATGAGATTAGAATGTGTAAATGTATAACCGTACAGATGATTATGAAAGATATGATCTTGTAAGCAATCATGATATGCAAAGTATTGTATATGAAACGAGAGAGTATTATTGAAAAACTTGTACAAAATGCTTGGAGTGCCCTTGTCTAGCTGTAAAGCTCAACAAGAACGTTGACTTTTCAAAGGAATTGAACCCAATGGTGATCAAAGAAGACATGCTTTAGCCTATAAGTGGACACTCACTCCAGGAATCCCCAGGTAAGCATAACAGGTCCGTTATTGGATTTATGCGCTATGCTTGCCTATGCCAGAAAACCCAGTGTACAGGCATCCACCCTTCCAGATTGCACGTGTTCTATCACACTCATTAAAGCTCAACAACCTTTGAAGGAGCAAAATAAGAGTAGGCATTATGCCTAAGAGTGTCTTCATGAAAGGTACTGCTCCCGTTCCATGATGATGTAGGCTTTCCACTCCTTGTAGGACACCATCTCTATGCACCAGGATGAAAGATGAGGAGAAATGGAGAAGAAGAGAAAGATAGAGGAAGGAAAGTAGAGGGAAATGAGGGTAAGGTAATTTAGGAAATATTATGCATGAAAGTTGAAGTTCGGTTATAGTCTAGGCCATTTTATCTAATAACCTAGTTCCCTATAACCATGGCTCTGATACCAATCTGTAACACCCCAACCTATGGCGGAATCATCGAGGTGCCACGTAGTGACGATTGTTCAAAAGCTCATGGTACTAAAATGTAAATATAAGATTATTGAATATTGTTTTACAACATGTGAAATTAAATACAAGACAACAAAAATAAAGATGATTGATTGATTTAATCTAAGTCCAAAGTCCTATGTGAAGCGTCAAGCAGCTTATCCTGAAACATGCACGAAAATAATTTTGTCAACATATGATGCTGGTGGAGTACTACTTAGTTTTGTACATATAGTATAAGTTTGAAAAGGTAGTACAATTCATGTGTCTAGCATCACCAAGGCATTATGTAAACACGCAAGTAACCAAACAAGACAAAGATCAAATGTAAAGTTTTGTACAATGAAATTGATAATGAGCACCTCAACACGTGTGAGTCTAAAAGAGCACCATAACACAAAGTTATGTCTAAATGAGCACCGTAACATAAGTTACGTCTATGTGTAAAGAGCACCATAACATAAGTTATGTCTAGATGTATGATTTTGTATGTAAGCTACGTTCATGTTCAAACATAAGCACAAAGATAATCAAGACACGTATATGAATTGTAAATGAATAAAAATGTATGTGTAAATGAATATGAAGGTTTTGTATACTTGTGCATGAATCACCCCAAAAGTTGTAAAAGCGAAAAAGGGGATAAGTAATACTCACCTTAGTACGGTGGTAAGTCTTGGAATTGAATAAGTGTAAACCAACGTTTGTCAAGTATCACCCTATGTATAAGGTAACAAATAAGTCTAAGTTTATCTAATCTATAAGTATTTTCTAGGGCTTCGAATTGGGGATAAACGTTTATTTGATTAATAAACAAATTGTTTATTAAATATAAGAAATTTAATAAATAAATAAATAAAAGTCTCTTTGTAAAATTTTAAGTTGAGTATAGTCACAACATAAAGTTTTGAGTATGAAAATAATTTTTATAAAATTATTTTCTTGAAAATAGAATATTTAATCTATTTATTTCAAATTGTCAAAATATGACTTTAATATCTAAAAATGTTAAAATTAAAGAATTCTTGAATTAAAAATTGTATCTCTGTTCCAAATGAATAGAAATAATTTATGTAAAATTTTGGTACAAAAACATTGAAAAATGAATTTATTATGATTTATTTATGATTAAAACTAACAAAAATTGATTAAAAATGTTAAATAAACGATTTTTCTGAAATAAAAATTATTTCAGAAATGTTTATTGATTTGTAAACTTAGAATAATTTTTGTGGAATTTTATAAAATCGTTTAGATATTTTTATTGAATTTTACAATTATAAGTGAATAAACTTGTAATATTTATTATATATATTAAATTAATGATTTTTGAAAAACTAAAAATTGGACAGCAAAGTTTATCATTGGAATAACATAAAATAAATTTTGTAGAATTTATAAAATAGTTTTAGTATTTTAAAACGATTTTTAAAAGAAAATAACAAAAATGTAAAGAATAGAGTTTTAAAAAGAAAAGGTTGTTGTTGGTGGGGATCGAACCCCTGACCAACCGAATTTTCACACAACTAAACCACCATCTGATCTACATCAGATTTGGTGTTAGAATTTGATAAAAATAATATTTATACAGACTTGATATCGTGTCATCTTCCCCAAATAAGACTTTGAAACCCTAGCTTTCTTAATCAAACACAACACGATTAAAACCCAAATTATTCATAGGGTTATTAACGACCAGTGGCCGATGAACAGAATCCTATAATTAATTGTTACCTTTGAATCAGAAACGAGCACCAATCGTTTGGTCAATGTCGAAGTCAACGTGCAACGATTATGATCAGGAACGAGTTGTAAACAGAAAATTGGAGGTGAGGTTTTGTATTTCGGCACCTAAGGATTGTAATTCGAGGTTCAATTTATAATGGTTCTGCTTAATTGGAAGGTCTTGATGTTTGAATCGAGCTTAGTCAAAAAGACGACTAATTAGCCCGAAATTCTCGCAATTAGACGCGTCTTCAAGGTCGGATTTTAAGGTTAATGCATAATAATGAGTCAATGAAATAAAAGGGTTGTCAATTATAGAGTCAAATTATTGGTCAAAGAAAGGAATAATGTGGGTGTTTGGTCGCTGTTCGCGTGAAGCAGCAGAAGAAAGGAGAAGAGAGTTTGGATGGGTTTAAATACTTATTGAGTTGGGATTAAACCAGAAATGAGGTGTAGCTCAGGTGGTCACGCGCGTGTGTGTTGTGTGCGGCTTCTGCCCGGGTTCGAGTCCCGGCAGGGGCATTTCTCTCTTTTTTTTTCTTAAAACAAGGAGGCGAACGTGGGCTTGGGCCAGGTCTGATCTGGGCTAGACTAAGAGTATTGGGCCAAGAATTAAAGGAAAGGTTGGGTTTGGGCTATGGTTTGGTTGTGGTTTGGTTATGGTTTTGGTAATGGGTTTCAAGTGGGTGTGTTTATAAATATATATCTATATATAATCTGAATTTTTTTTATTATTAATATTATTATTATTATTATTATTATAAAAAAATAAAAAGTGACGGATGTCACACTTCCCATCGCCCGGAATACCTCTAACGAACCAGGAGGCCTGTTTACCGTTTATTTGAATCTGATCTATCAAGGAGACCAATGATTTCCAGCATCCAATGGAAGGAAATGCCATTTATTTCTGCCACCTTGTATGACCTCTATGACGTGCCTCCAAAGACTTCCAGATTGTGTTTGAAACGCCATGCCCACTTTAACAGTAAGGCCGTATTAACATTATGAAGTTTAGCAACACCCAACCCTCCTTCACTTTTATGTAATGTAACAACATCCCAAGACACCCAGTGTAGCTTCTTCTCTTCACTAGTACCAGCCCACAGAAAGGTCCGCTTCAAACTCTATATTTTATCAATCACTGTTTTCGGATCCTTATATAAGGAAAGATAATAAATCGGGAGACTAGAAAGGACCGATTTAACCAAAGTTAAACGTCCTCCTATGGATTAAGATTTTGCTTTCTAGGATGATAAGCGGCTTTGAATGGTTTCTAAAACCGGGTTCCAATGAGCGACCCGGTTCATATTTGCACCAACCTTTATTCCCAAATATTCAAAAGGGAATTCGCCGACCTTGCAACCAAGCGACCCTGCCAAAGCATTTAAATTCTCACCCGAAATTCCCATACCATAAAGATAAGACTTATGGATATTAATTCTCAAACCGGAACATAAATAAAATATTCTAAGCAAACGAGAGATCTTCATCATATTGTCATTGGACCACTTCCCTATAATTAAAGCTTCGTTTGCATAAAACAAATGTGAGAGAGTAGGACCACCTTTGGGAAGACGAACCCCTTCAAACTCGCCCAATTCGGTCGCCTTGTCGAGAATAGAGGACAAAGCCTCCGTGACAATGAGGAATAAGTAAGGGGAAAAGCGATCGCCTTGCCTCACACCTTTCTCACAATGGAACTCAAAGGTAGGGGAGCCGTTTACTAACACTGAGGATCTAGCTGAGGCGAGAATGCCTTTAACCCAAAGGCACCATGTAGGTGGAAATCCCATTTGACTAAGAATCGATAATAAAAAGCCCCAGTTAACATTGTCAAAAGCCTTTTCAAAATCAATCTTTAGCATAAAAGCTTGTTCCCCCTTTTTCTTTATCCACCCAATGACTTCATTGATAATAAGCGGCCCATCGAGGATAAAACGGTCCTTGAGAAAAGTTGTTTGCGTATGAGAGATAACCGAACCGATAACCTTACTCATCCTACCTGCAATAACTTTCGAGATAGTTTTGCTCACGACTCCAATCAAGTTTATAGGTCTATAGTCCTTCAACCCCAACGGGGTTTTGGACTTAGCTATAAGAGTTATGAATGAAGTGCTACAACCCCTGTTTATGACACCTGTTTGATGAAACTCCCCTAGTAACTTTAAGAAATCCTCCTCAATATAACTC
This sequence comes from Ambrosia x helenae, assembly GCA_030844895.1. NCBI lineage: Eukaryota > Viridiplantae > Streptophyta > Magnoliopsida > Asterales > Asteraceae > Ambrosia > Ambrosia x helenae. The sequence continues at coordinate 17,753,465 of CM061229.1, read as the reverse complement.
CAAAAATGTTTCACGAACCTGAAATTGAACCCGTCGGGTCCAGGCGCTCTATCTGAACCATAGGCTAAAACCGCATCTTTTATTTCTTCTTTAGAGAACGGGGCAATCATCTTCTCCACACAACTGGGGTCCAAAGTTTTTAACTTAGAGCAGAGGATAGTAGGCCGACATTTATGTTTCTTGGAAAAGTGTCTCCTAAAGTGCTTTAGGACTTCCCGTTTCACCAAAGACGGTTTATCAATCCAAAACCCATCAATCATTAGACAAGGAATAGCATTGGACGCCTTCCTTCCATTTATGAACCTATGAAAATAAGCAGAATTATCATCCCAGTAGCCGCCCATCGAACTCGAGACTTTTGGTACAAGTCTCTTTGTTTATAAAAGTTAAGTTGGTGCAAATCTTTTTTGCTTTCTTCTCAAACCCAAGTCTCGTCTTTGAATTTTTTTGGTTATTCATTTGGTAGTATTAAAGGTGGGGAAAATCTGGTTTAAAAAAAATTCAAAAGACTGGGTTGAAAAGGAAGAACACAGTCTAAGTCTCCACAAGATCGTAATAGGCCAACGAAACGGGCCAGAAGTGGGGACGTTTTTAGGCTAAATCAGTTTTTGGGTATTGTTGAAAGTAGCTCATGTCACACCCTCAAATCCCACATGTGGGGTTTTACCGCGAGGCGCATGACACACCAGGATCCCAGTCAACGATCACAACAAACAAACGACAAACATGCATACATATATATTAAAACCAAAACATCATGCTTTGAGCCGTAAACCAGCAGCGGAAGCATTTCTTGTTTACAACCAAAAGACATATTATAGTTTACAAAACATTGTTTAATATGCTTCAAAATTCTAGACACTGTGCAAGACTCCGTGCGCCTAGTCCATTAACTGCTACCTTAGCGACCTGAGAAAACATGCCAAAAATGTCAACATATAATGCTGGTGAGTTCACAGGTTTTCTTTTATAAAAGCGTTGTTGTAAGTTCGGAAAGATCACATCTGTTACTACTATGTTATGAGAATGTTAGCTAGACGTTAAGTGTTGCTACTACTGCGGTTGGGAACCCATTACTAAACCGGTATAAGTGTTGAAGCCAGCCCTGACGAACGGGATTGCCGATGCCTCAGCAACCCCCAAAGTATTAGAGACAATATGCACCCGCCCGGCTCCCAGCCGTCGGGTGGGGTTTGTAAGGCCCAATAGATCTATCCACATTTCCCCCGTTGTGCATCCCCACACATTCATGGTTTCCCCCTGGGACTTTCCATAAAAGCCGCATAGTACATGAAGTAACCATAGTATAACATGACCTTTAATGAGTAAATAAGTGATCGCGTGTCGAAGTGCTAATCAAAAACTAAATAAAAACTACTCCTTAGCTACAACTGACTGCAGTATAGGAAGTAGGGTTGTCGAACCTCAGGGAGTTTGTGGAAAGTGCTAATTTACTAACTACTAATTAATTAAAATTAACTAAACTAATTTTATGAAGTTGAATGTAAAAGTGCTGCAGTGCTGCGAACGAAGTGATAATAGAGTTTTATAAAAGACAATAATATGGAAAAACGGTCACTCCGGGTTTCTGATTCGGTAATTATCAACTGAATTATGTTAATACCCTACCTAGGAAATCACATAGACATGACTTTGTTTAAGTTGTTCAACCCAATTCAGCTATCATAACATTAATTGCAAAGTTAAATTAATCCTAGTGCAAGAAAACCAAGATACGATAACATAATGCAATAATACTAATCAACCAAACTGTCTAGATCAGTCAAACATACAATTAGATGCAAAGACCGTTAAGGTGTTCACAAAATCTAATCCAAGTAATGAGTATCAAACATAAAGCAATTGATAAAATAACCAAATCGTTCACCCGGAGAAACCGCAAGATGATTAGCCTTGCATCTTCATGATTTTCGCTTCAAGAATTGTTCTTAATCGTACTAGCATTAACTGGGATGAATGAATCTCTTCAAGATACTCAAAACCTTCCTTTGAAGCTCTAAAAATCGTCCTTTATGTTGCCTCCACGAATTAGGGTTTGTGTTGTGAGTCTATCCCCTTGAAAAATACCAAAAATCTAATAAAAAATCAAATTTTTCGTCAGACAAGTCCCCCACGCACCCTGGGGAGATCCCCCAGGGTGCTCGGCGCGTTTCTTTTCCAAGTGGGCTTCCAGCTTTGGGCTTGGCCTATTTCTTTCACTTGGGCTTCATTTTTCTTGGTCCATTTAGCTTAATTCTTCAACTAAAGATCATCCTTGGCCCAATTCTTCATAACTCTTCAAAATAAATTTATTTTATCTTCAACTCTCGAGCCTGGATGTTCGGTTCCTGATATTATTTCTTCAATTCACGTCCTTTTTCGCCGAACATCTAAAATCAATAAAAAATTACATAAATAATAACTAAAAATACTAAAAATATATACAACCTATAAAATTACCAAATACTCAAAACCATGCTATAAACTCCCTAAAATACTAAATAAATGACTCGAAAAACTATTAAAATGCTAAGAAAAAATGCGTGTGTTTTACAACACATCAAACTCCCCACACTTACCTTTTGCTTGCCCTCAAGCAAATCTGCTCAAAACGTTACCACGAACAAGTAACAAATACCTCAAACGCCCCCGCCATGCACTAGTTAGGATCCAAAGTCATACCCCATTCATAGATCATCATTAGATGTGTTAATTCAACAGGCAACCATGATGCACAATTTTTAAAACAGAACTCACCCAACTAAGTCTAACATGCTTTCGGTTTTTTATTCTCATGCAACACACCCCTCACAATTTTTCACTCCACTCGGTTAAATATCTGGACTAGCATGTAATGCGCTAGTATTATTCACTCAAAACCAAACATGTAACTCTGTTATCATAGGCTTGTATAACAATCACACCTTAACTATAGACAATGCACATATCTAAAGGACTTACGGGTTTTGGGCTTCGGGTAAAGGTAGGATAGATTTGGCTAAAAAGTGGCTCAAAATAAAGGTTTCAACACGCTTGAATGATCATCCTTATTCACTAAACACCATAATACAATAATCACACAATTTTGGGCATATTTGACCCATAACACATACTTCTATATTTTTTTATTTTTTTTTTCTCTTTTTTTTTTCTTTCACGACTTAAACATATCGCAATCACTTGAACAAAACATAAACACAATGGATGTCATCAATTTATTACACAAAGGTAAACGGGTCAATTTGGGTAATAGGTTTAACAAAGGAAAGGGTATAGGCTCAACATGGCTACTAATGGTAATATTCTGGTTAAACGGGTGAACACATAACAAATAAGTGGGTATCAAAAGAAAAAGGGAAAACCTAAATTGCCTTTATCATCTATGTGCATATCTAGTCTACAACCTCGGCATGTATCAAATCACACAAGTTCTGCAACAGAGAAACATCTGGCCTACACTCAACAAATGAAAATATATATGTATCAATCTATCATCTAGTAGGCTCAAGATCTCACCAAAGTGTGGAAATGGGTTACCGATGTGTGCATGCATTTATTACCGACAGCTCGTTACACCTAATCGGGCAAATTCTAAACATTTTTCTAAAATACCTGCTGAAAACGGTTCATATGTCTGTTCTAAAGAATTGGACCATGATTAAGGACCCACACACCACAAGCAGAGACAGAAAGAAAGCATTGAAACAGTCGCTTTCATGCCCGATCAGACCGCTTTTAAGACATTTTTTAATTTTTTAAATTTTTTTTAATGACTCAAAACTAAATAAAAAAAAAAGTTTCCCCACCCCCACACTTGAATGACACATTGTCCTCAATGTGAGCTAGGAATAAAATAAAGCAGAATTAAAAATAAAATACAACAGAAGTAGAAGGAACAGACTCCCCTGGATAAGTAATACGCATATGAGTCCGTTCAATTCCCCCAATGTCGGCCGTATAGCATTTCATTCGCAGCCGATAAACAAACCTGAAACAAAGAAACAAGAGAAAAAAACACAAACAAATCGGGATACCTGCAACCATTAGTGGTTTTCATATCGTCCCCGCTCGAATGGAGATTGAGTACGAGCAGGGCAATCTATTCTTGCAATTCAAATCATATCAAGCAATCCCATGACTCCAACAAATATAAAACTGACTCAAACACACTCAAAATAAAAATAAAAATAAAAATAAAAACAAATAAAACAACTAAATATACAAAATATACAACAATCATACCTGATGTTTGTTCATGGTGGTCTCAAAAAACATTTGCCTACCGAATTCCCAATGTATGTTCGGTAGTTGACATGTCGAATCTTTATCTTCTTTCTTATCTTTGACATGTCTGCAGGATCATTGCTGGGCCACTTCACTATACTTTGTCCAATGTCTTCAATGCTCACCTTCCTCTTTTGCCCACTCGAGCCATCATCTTCAACTTTGTGTATTTTGCTCATAAATATGGAAGGATGGTTAGGGTACACCAATGTTACCGGGTTCACTCGTTCTTTAGCAGGTGTGTCTACAAGTGGTTGTATGTACGAAGTCATGTCTACCTTAAGGCTTGTAGCTTCCTCTTCTAAAGCTTCCTCCATCACATCCTGCTCCACATATGCCTCTTCAACAACTTTTTCAGCCACATCAACATTAACCCTATCCGGTTCAACAGTCAAATCTTCAAGTTCCAAATCTGATGCCAGTTGACCAACTTGCTTAAACAATGCCTCAACAGTGTGGTCCCGAACTTCATTATCATTCCGAATTCTCTTAAAATCTTCGCGGATCGCCTTTACATCTTCCTGGACAGCCTTTACATCTTCTTGGACAGCCTTTATGGCCTCTATGATCTCACTCAACTGATCATTGCTTTCCTCTTCATTGTTTTGTTGCTGTTGATAACCGTAGTCAACACTCTGGCCTCCATTCACAATCGAATCAGTATTCATGTAATAATATGCAGTTTGTTCCCTAGATTGATAAATGTTTGGCTTGTAGTATCTTTGCTGACAGTTCTGATATTGTGGCCAATAATAAGAGGATGATAAGTATGAGTCTTCATCTTTTTCTAGCCCAAAGATAATACGATCTTTTCGTGCATTATATGCTGCAACTCTCTGATGGGCAATTGGACAATCTTGCATCACATGATATGGGCTCTCGCAACACCCACATGCATCATAATCCACCCAGTTCATCCTGAATTCAATTTGCCTGCAAAACTAACATACCCAACGTAATACTGAACAAAATAGAGAAAAATACAAGACAAGAGAAAAAAATATTTTTTTTGTTTTTTTTAAATTAAAAAAAAAATAAAGCTAAAAACACCAAGCGCACAAACTCCCCGGCAACGGCGCCATTTTGGTCGCGTTTCGAAGTGCTAATCAAAAACTAAATAAAAACTACTCCTTAGCTACAACTGACTGCAGTATAGGAAGTAGGGTTGTCGAACCTCAGGGAGTTTGTGGAAAGTGCTAATTTACTAACTACTAATTAATTAAAATTAACTAAACTAATTTTATGAAGTTGAATGTAAAAGTGCTGCAGTGCTGCGAACGAAGTGATAATAGAGTTTTATAAAAGACAATAATATGGAAAAACGGTCACTCCGGGTTTCTGATTCGGTAATTATCAACTGAATTATGTTAATACCCTACCTAGGAAATCACATAGACATGACTTTGTTTAAGTTGTTCAACCCAATTCAGCTATCATAACATTAATTGCAAAGTTAAATTAATCCTAGTGCAAGAAAACCAAGATACGATAACATAATGCAATAATACTAATCAACCAAACTGTCTAGATCAGTCAAACATACAATTAGACGCAAAGACCGTTAAGGTGTTCACAAAATCTAATCCAAGTAATGAGTATCAAACATAAAGCAATTGATAAAATAACCAAATCGTTCACCCGGAGAAACCGCAAGATGATTAGCCTTGCATCTTCATGATTTTCGCTTCAAGAATTGTTCTTAATCGTACTAGCATTAACCGGGATGAATGAATCTCTTCAAGATACTCAAAACCTTCCTTTGAAGCTCTAAAAATCGTCCTTTATGTTGCCTCCACGAATTAGGGTTTGTGTTGTGAGTCTATCCCCTTGAAAAATACCAAAAATCTAATAAAAAATCAATTTTTTCGTCAGACAAGTCCCCCACGCACCCTGGGGAGATCCCCCAGGGTGCTCGGCGCGTTTCTTTTCCAAGTGGGCTTCCAGCTTTGGGCTTGGCCTATTTCTTTCACTTGGGCTTCATTTTTCTTGGTCCATTTAGCTTAATTCTTCAACTAAAGATCATCCTTGGCCCAATTCTTCATAACTCTTCAAAATAAATTTATTTTATCTTCAACTCTCGAGCCTGGATGTTCGGTTCCTGATATTATTTCTTCAATTCACGTCCTTTTTCGCTGAACATCTAAAATCAATAAAAAATTACATAAATAATAACTAAAAATACTAAAAATATATACAACCTATAAAATTACCAAATACTCAAAACCATGCTATAAACTCCCTAAAATACTAAATAAATGACTCGAAAAACTATTAAAATGCTAAGAAAAAATGTGTGTGTTTTACAACGCATCAATAAGTAAGTAGCATGTTTCTCCCTCGAAAGCAAAACGGTAAAAGTGGGGCTGTGACACTCACCTTGGATTGCGTTACTTGAAAACTGTTAAGTAATTATGCTATGATAGCCCCAAATAGCGGCGACCTATCATAAGATGTGTATAAGTATCCGGACTAATAACCCGCATGTTATCTAGCCCCCGAATGTCCAGACCATAACCATAAACGTTTGAAAACACCTTTGACTGTTAAACCGACCATACCAGACAAGACTCGACATCCCATTGGTGACCCGACATCTCACGTGTTAGACGAATACAAGACATCATGCAACATATGCAATTAAACACTTAATACACGCAAGAGTTCACCTAGTCTAGCATAACGCTCAATTAACACACAAACAAATCCGAACACGTGTTACCAAGTCATTGGACGTATCCCGGGGTTCCTATCATGTTCCTAGGTGTCAAATCATGTTCCGGGATGTCAAAATACACTTACGACAGCAGTACACGCGATTAGGAAACTAACATGCATTTAGGAAAAGTCAACTGGTGAGTAGAGGAAAGTCAACAGGCGAGTAGGGGGCTTATCGCCTGATGTATCAGGCGATTAGGCTGTAATCGCCTGATACACCAGGCGATTAGAGCCCTATTCGCCCCTTGTGCTCCTGTCGCGCATTTTCGCGCGTTAAACCCTCCAAATCAGATCTGAAACATGTAAAAACACCCAATATCAAACCTAAACCATTTACCAACCCATTCCAAGCAAAAACCCCCAATTTATCTTTGCTCTAACGGCCTCGGTGCGATTATTTCCAAAAATGGCAAAGTACTAGGTTTCATTAACTATGAAATCTTTCCTTAAATGGTAAAGACCAGATTACACCTCCTACAACTTGTAATTCATCATCTCTATGTTATAATATCATTCTAGTGTGATTCCTAACAACAAACAAGCAATGAATCATATCATAACATCCTAATTCTTCAAGAATCACCCAAATGGGTCAAAATGCATACTTTCATCAAAACACTATAACAATAGCTCAAACCCTTAGATAATCATCCTAATAACTCCTACACATCAGAAGTACATCAATTTCATAGAAACATTCATGTTATAATCACCAAAAATCATCATATGCATAAATACTTCACATATAGCAAGTATTATGGTGTAGACTTGTTTTAGAACTCATTTCAAAGGTTTTTAAAGACATATACTTAGCAAAACAAGGTCTGGACTTTTGGGGAACCAAAACAATAACATTACAAAGGTTTGGGATGAAGAACACACCTTGGATTTTATCAAAGAAAGGTGTGTTAGCTTGGGAATGGTGAGTTTTGAAGCAAAACAAGTTCCAAAAGTGTTTTGGTGCGTGTGGGAGGCTTAGGATCTGTTAGGGTTGCACTAAGGGTGTTTGGGGAGTCAAGGGTTGTATTTATAGGTGTTTTGACTCGTGCATAACAGATCAGGCGAGTAGGGAAGCTGATCAGGCGATTAGGAGTCCTAATCGCCTATATACTGGCGATTAGGAGCTCCAATCGCCCCTAATCCCCTCCCAATCGCCTATATACTGGAGATTAGGCAACCCCCCTGGTTCCTAATCGCCTATAGAACTCCGGGTTGGGTTTTTGGCGCGTTTAAACACTATTTTAACGTATATAAACACGTATTCTCATACCGATAAGTCACATAATGATTACAAACATGTAATGCATGATAACTAACACGTTTACGTCCGTTCACCAATTCCCGGGACTCGAGACTCGCGTGTGTGCGTTAAACCTGGTGATTCCACGAATCACCAATCCTTGTACACATGGTTATGGACCGACTCCCGATGATCCCGCGGATCATCGTAACGACTCCCGATGATTCCCAGAATCATCGTAACGACTCGACTGACCCAGTTAAGTACGTAATATGCATGATTCGCTAAGGTAGACTTACTAGTTTAGTCAATGTTACTAACCTGAGTTTGTCGGGTGTCACAGCTCAGGCCCAAGTCAAAGTGGTTAACTTATCTGGTCAACTGAAGATTGTTTAGATTCTACAGTTATTAAGAATTCGTTACTACTGGCTTCGGAATTCATTTTCATTGTCTGGTCTACCATAGAGGTAATCAAATCGGTTTTTTTTTGCCAAACCGGTTTCGGTTTCAAACTGGTTCGCTACAGTACCGGTTTCTGGCCGAACCGGTTTCGGTTCCAAACCGGTTCGGTTTTGGACCGGTTTTGTCGATTCGTAAGACCGGTTTCAGAGACCGGTTTCAGTTTTTTTTGGTTTCGGTTCTTAATCGGTTTTTTTCGCGCACTCTTTTTAAAAAAGGCCAACACAAAATATTATTATTTTTTACATAAAATTCACCTTTTATTGATTTTTATAATTTTTTAAGGTGTATGGGTATAAATTTGTATGTGTAGAAACATTTTTGTATAATTTTATTATATATAGTTTTTTTAAAATATAAAATTCATTTTTTTTAATAAAAAAAACTGGTTTTTCATACCGGTTTTTTTAACCGGTTCCCAAAGCGGTTTGGTTTAAAACCGGTTCGGTTCGGTTTTTCTCGTGAAGAAGAGGAACCGGTCGGGGAACCTACGGTTTTTTTCGGTCTTAGCACCGGTTTTGGTAAAAACCTATTCCTGTAGGAACCGGTTCAGTTCCACCGATTTTGGTCCTCAAACCGGTTTTTTTTATCACCTCTAATCTACCACTCTGGAGTTGTATGAACAGAGTTTGGTGGGGCCCAAAAGCCACCACACATACAAACATTCTTTTACTTTTAATATACTTTTATATAAAAGTGGGATGTGAGGGGGTGTTTGGATTAGTTTAAAGTTAAAGGAAAAAAAAGAGGTCTAAATTATATTTTATATTCATTAAAACAAACCCACAACACATTACAAGTGGACGGCTGGTAAGCAAACAACAAGCTGCGCCGCCACCCCTTTTGGATAGCAAAACCTACTTAATTAAAAATAAAACTTTGGTCCCTGGCTGACGAGCAATTACCATGTGTTACCTTTTGCACCCGATCTAGAAACTGGATTGCTTCGGGGCAAGGCCCCAAAGGTATCAAAAGCGAAGGGTACGAAGACATGCTGGTTTGCTAGGCAGGCGTTTTCATGTGTAGCAACTTTCTTTGATTCAACTTTCAAGATTGCTTGACCTGCTACGAAACCTAAATCCCGAAGCCTCACTAGAGGGGACACCCTAGTGAGGTCAACACACGCATGCTTACCTTGAGCCCACCCGAACACAAGGACATCTGCTGGCCGTAAGGTGGACCGCCCGTCTAGTGGGTCCGAGAGAATATTAATCGGGGCTTCTTTCTTAGCTGAAATCCCAGCCTTCCGCAAAATATCCCACAAGGCATCCCTGACTAAGCCATGTCGGTATTTGACATTTCCTTACAATGTAGGGCGTGTTCCCCAAATTTATCCAAACAAGCTTTCTTACAAATCGGGCACGACTCGTCAACAGGGAACATGGAGAACATAAGTCTGTACTTCATGATGGCTCAGTATTCGATAGCTGACATATGCTGCCCAAGCTTATCGATCGAGAGGACAGTTAGAAAATCTCGAGCATGTGCCCCCTTGAGGCATTCAAACACCGCTTTCTGACGGAAAGTCATACCAAGCTTATCGAAGATGCTCTAAGATTGTATAATGATGCTTTATCATCATTTATTGCTTTATTAATTGAATTGTTGACTATAAAGTCTGTTGCAACTCCTTGCAAGGATTTAGCAAACAAGTAAATACATTTATAATCAAGCGATATGAATATCATCAACTCACCACCTCCATTCACTAATGCCACCTTTTCCCGCCTTCGATCATCGCAAATCACCATATTTCCTCACTTTCGTTCTTCTGCAGGCATCTCCTTCACCTTTCGTTTTTTTTTCTTGTTTTCATGTATATTTATGTATGACAATTATACCTTTTATTTTGTCATTTTTATTCAACTTGGTAACATATGTAAAAATTTACTATATATACCACCACCATAGACCGCTGACCACAAACCCCGTCGTTGCTGTTGTTATCGTCTTTGTGGTTCACTGCCACCATAGACCACCAACTACCGCCCAACCCTCTAAGCTCTGCTATCAATTGTTGGCACATGCCCTTAGATTTGATCACACAAACACAATCACATGAACACTATTGAACAAACTTTTTGTCTTTTTTTTTTTATAAAAAAAATGAATCATGAAACCAAACCTTGAACTCGATCAGAAGCCCTACTATTTGAAGTAAACCCACGTTAGACCTATTTTAATTCAAACTCCATTAATTGGTTTTTTTTTAAAAGCCAATAAGTTAATAAACTGTTTTTCAATACAATCCCAAATACCCTCTAAACAAATAAAAAAAAAAGCTCATATTAACACACTTGATTTGGCAAACTAGAAACGTAATTTTAAGCGATATGAATATCATCAACACTTTATACCACCACTAATGCCACCGTTTTTCCACCGTCAATTCTCTCAAATGTTGGGGATTTATAGTAATAGTGAACAAAACAATCAAATAATTGAAATCTCTGAAGGCACGTAATGGCTTTCAGATTGAATCAATTTGATGGTTCAATAGAAATATTCAATCGGATACAATCATATATTAACAATTTTATGTATGCTATGATTGAGAGAGGAGTCAAATAGTATTTTGACCAGATAAAAAAAACGTAAATGAATTAGCGCATTAACTACCTTTTAGGCAGTTATTTTCAAGGTTTCAACAGTGCCAAATTTACTCCCTCTAATTCCGAAAATTAATTTTCTGGGAGATTTTTACCATAGCAATTTTCAAGGTTTCAACATTGCAGCTCGACCCTAGTCAGGGGCTCTGCCCGGACCCCCGTTCATTAGGGGCTTCGCCCCTAATTTCATAATAAATTCAAATAGGCGTGCACTCCACACCTCCAGACCTATATGATGTCTCATTACGAAGATTTTGGTCAATCTGTCAATCCTCTTACATTAAAATATCAAACATCAAACAGCTACCTTTCCCCCCTTCCTAGTGGCGGATCTAAAAATGAATTTCAGTAGTAACGTTTTTCATTTTAGTAGCAACGTTTTCCAAATTTCGTAAAAAAAAACCAAATTTTCCACTAATTTTCCACTACGCGCGCGAAGTTGAGCAGCAACGGACGCGGCACCTAATTATACACTAGGTCCGCCCCTGCCCCTTCCGTTCCTTTACGGGCACCTCCGTCACGTTTTGTATGTCTTGTTCTCATGTATATTTATGAATAATATAAATTTATATATTCTTTGCAGTTAAAAGATATTTCTCGTTTGCATTTAATGTTTGCTAGCAAACATGACTCTTTTTCACCATAAACAGTTAATTTAACCCAAAAGATCAACTTTCCAAAGTGAAGTGTAACTTTCATCAAAACAATTGTAGATTTTATTCAATGATTAATATTTGTTTATTCAGCTTACAAATCTGTAGGTTACACAAAACGTGCCAATTTTCAGTGCCAAGCCGTCCACAAGCCCTACAAAACAGGTATGTGAATTGTGATATAGATTTAAACTATGAGTAGGAGTGCTTTTGAAATTTGGTGGCATCATGTAATTATTAAAGTTACAAAATTGTTAGACCATTTCAAACACAAGGGGGAACGGATATGATCACTAATCGACTATCCTTCACGTCGGCCTGTTAGGCTTATCCCCTCTCCCTCTCTTCGCTAGCACGCATCTCTCATCATCCCTTGGACGTTTACCCATCCATGGTCACAAATTTCACGCCTCTCTCTCTACCTTAATCTTATAATATGATGCAGATGTACTACAACATAGTGAATTGCCTTTTGTCGAAGAGGATCATGAAATCAACAAGTATGTGAAATCAATCAAGTAAATTTTCAGTTCACTGGATGATGGGGTGATATCTCCATCAGCTTATGATACAGCTTGGGTTGCACTTATAGAAGATGGCAATGAACAAGGTTGTGGTCCTCAATTCCCATCAAGTCTAGAATGGATCGCGAACCATCAACTCCCTGATGGCTCATGGGGCGAATCCATGATATTTTCAGCTTCCGATAGGCTTATCAACACGTTGGCTTGTGTCATTGCTTTAACTTCATGGAAAGTCCATCCAGATAAGTGCGAAAGAGGTTAGAAATTTACAAAATTGGGAGGCCATTACGCCGCAAATTATTTTGCACTATAAAAAATATTTAAATTCATCGAAATTTCGTCCCAACATTATTAGTTTAACAATATATATACATACAGGATTAAAATTTGTGGAGGACAACATACACAAGCTTGGAGACCAAAATGAAGAACACAAGACACATGGTTTGGAATTAGTGTTCCCTGCCCTCATTGAACTCGCGCAAAAACTAGATCTAAAAGTGCCAAATGATTCGCCAATAATAAAGAGATGTACAAAAGACGAGAAAGGAAGCTTTTAAAGTTAGTCCTTTAACATCGTTTAATAGACCGAAATAAAAATACAAGACACTTGAAATTAATTAATAATCTATGATCTTTTTTGTTTAACTATTAATATTGAAAGGATCCCAAAAGAAACGGTTCACGGCACCCCTACAATCATGATTTATAGCTTGGAAGGGATGAAAGATTTGGAATGGGATAGGCTTTTAAAACTTCAGTCAGAAAATGGATCCATTGTCTACTCTCCATCAGCAACTGCTTTTGCATTCATGGAAACTAAGGATCAAAAGTGTCTTACATATTTGACCAATCTTGTTGACAAGTTCAAAGGGGGAGGTAATTAATATATCATATTGTTTGAGTATATGAGTAGTAAAAAATCCTAAGACCATCCACAATAAGGAAATTGGAAAATGCCTAAAAACATACCAAGTCACATCCCACATCAGAAAAATACACAATTTTTTTTTGAACACCCGAAGCTCACCCAATATGAAAACCAAAAACATTCGAATATATTAACACATCATCATCACTTTATTTTATTTATAATCACTTATCTCTCTTTCTATATATATTTTATAATGAAAAATTACAATGGACCCACCATAATCCATTTTTTCTAGTTAGCCAATAACTACAACTAAAAAGGAATGTCAAAAACAAGCTCCACAATAAGGAAGTATAGCTTACATGGAAAAACGAGAAAAAATGGATGCTAAAAATGTCTTATCATGCATGCTGTAAGTAGTTAGCATATTAATTGAAGTTGACTTGATTACGTAAGTAGTTAGCATATTAATTGAACTTCATGACTTGATTACAGAATCAATGAACTTTTGGTCTAGTGGTATGGTGTCTCCTCTTATAAATGTGAGATTGTGGGTTTAAATCCTTGCAAATGCAAGGTTAGGTGAAAAATAAGGTGGTATAAAATTTGCCGTTAAAAAAATGACTTAGATTATTGAAATAGTATTATTAATGATATGCTAGTATAGGAATACAAAAGTAAGATTTGGACAACATTTAGAAAAGACGTCACTATACAGATAGTCCTTATGGTTTATAGAAAGTAACATTTTAGAGTACTAACTTTATTTTTTAACATGTTAAGGGTTTGAGGTTTCACTTTTGTAACATGTTGAGTTGGGATACTAAGGCCAATTTCGTTCGTTTTTCTAGTTAGGTTTTGATAAAATGACTATTTTTTTTAACACATAAACTCTTTCATTAAAACAAAATACGAAAGTTAAATCACAATAGAAGGTAGACGGGCAACAAGCTGCGCTGCTACCCCTTTCTGAATTGCGAACCCTAGTCTAGTAAAGACAAATCTTTGCCCCCTGAAGATGAACTATTGTTGTGGACGACCCGTTGGACCCTGTTCAAGAAACAAATAGCTTCTGGAGCTAGGGAGCCAAAGGTATCAAAGGCCAAAGGGATAAAGACATGTTGGTTCTCTGCACAAGCTATAGCATGCTTATCTATTTTCTTCGATTCCGCCTTTCTCGATGCTTGCCCAGCTACAAACTCTGTTTCCCTTAACCCAACCAAAGGAGATACCCCTGTGAGGTCCACGCAAGCACGTTTCCCCCTCTCCTAACCAAAGACAAGCAGATCCGCTGGTCGTAGGGTGGATCTCCCTTCCGCAGGGTCTATGAGAAAATTTACAGGGGCCTCCTTTTTGGCAGAAATCCCAGCTTTTCTCAGGATGTCCCACAAAACGTCTCTCACCCAGTCATGCCGATATTTGAAACCCAGGGAGCTCTTTGCAATGAATTGCATGCTCCCCGTATTTATCCATGCAAGCTTTACTGCAGATGGGGCATGTTTCATCTTCCGGATACATAGGGATCATAAACCGGTACTTGAGTATAGCCCTGTACTCCACTGCGGACATGCACTGACCCAAACCCTCAATCGGGATAACGGTCAAAAAATCATGAGCATGAGGACCCTTTAGGCATTCAATTTGTAACGACCCTGGCTGTCGGAGCCGGGTCGTCGGGTCGGGTTATCGGAGCTACGCAACGGAATTCAGGATAATAACAGTCTTTACTCTTCTAGGATCCACGTCATCATATCTGTTGGGTTACCTGAACACATGCCAAAAATAGTTTCTGTCAACATAAAGTTGGTGAGGTCATATATTTTATAAAGCGAATGGCCAGTTCGTTTATTGATAATTCTTTTATAACATTCTTTTTATAAACATTCTTTTATAAACATGCTTTACAGTTATAATTCTGAAGGGGAAAATATATTCTATTATATCAATTCGATTATATGTCAATTCTAATATATTATTCCGATTATATTCTATTAGTTTCCATTCCTATCGATGGTACCACTCTACTTGTGGTAAATATAATTATTCCTACCCTCTACTCGGGTAAGACTGGTTCTTGTCCTCTACTTGGACAAGAAAGGAAATGGCGATATACCGGTCAGTACTGTCCTTGTCGTTTCTATTATCTCCTTTCTATTATATAACTTCTATTAGTAATCATTCTATTATGTAAAGCATTATTATGTTTTCTTATAAATGACATGTATTCCCCCGAAAACATTAATAAAACAGTAAAAGTGGGGAGTTCACGATACTCACAGGTTTGCGTATAATCCTCTATAGTCTCTCTTATTACAATTATATGTCATATATATATATGGATACGTTTTACGCGTGGGACTTGTTAGATTGTAATACTTAGGATATATATCATATATACAATTTATACATATAGAATTCGATATATATTAGATAGTCCTAAACCCGGGGTTCATTATTGACACGACACAGACATCCTAAATCTAGCTGGCCATTACAGCTTAGCACTCGTAGCTAATAAAGCTGGCCATTACAGCTTGGCAGATCTAAACTAACAAAAGAATATAAAATATTATGATTAACCCGAGTCGAGTATATCTTTTATTTATCGCATCGTATATATATAAACATATATATTTTATATATGTTTATTATTCTCTTATTATTATTATCAAATCCGTACGTTATTTGTATTATATATATTCGTATAATTATAATAATCCACGTCTAGATATTGGACCGGGTTCTATTCCGGTTGTTGACCGGGTTCTATTCCGGTTGTTGACCGAGTCACTGAGTTGACTCGGTATCGGTTCAACTCTCCGATTTGATTAACGATACCTCGCAATCAAACATAATCCTTATATTAGGAATTTATCATAAGATTATGTAACCCATTAATCTAAGGAAACTATGTTGATAAGAATCATAACCGGATACTTACCGAATTCTTATCGGAACACAACCAAAGATCAATCGGATCTTTGGTTATAGATAATTATCATCCTCATCTATTCAACCCCCAAGTTTCCTGATTATATTTGGCTTAGGCTATTTGGACACCCAAGGAATCTAATTTGACACCCTGGTCACACATCGTATAGAGCTATACGATGAATATAAGGTACAAAAAGCTGGAAACACTGACTCCAAGGCACGTACATCTGCAACCTCGTACTTATATGCCTCGTATAAAGCTATACGAGGCATATAGGGTTAACATTTTTAATTTTTTCATACTTAGGGTTTTTGGAATATGTGGGCCTGATATTTCAAATATTGGGCTATACGAGGGCAATACGAGGATTTTTTTTTTTTTTTTTGAACGTGCAATAACAGTCTGATACATATCAGTCTGATACAACCACATGATTAAAAGTCATGAAGTTGCTAATCTCAATCTCCACTATATTCCCCGGTAAAAAGATAATCATCTTCACCCCTTGAATTGACTGTTCTTAATACGTTAATATCAGTCTAAATTTATTATGTATATTTTTAGAAGTTGAATTGACTCTTCTTAATACGTCAATATCAGTCTGAATTTATTACGCATATTTTTCGAAGTTGAATTGAGTCTTCTTAATACGTCAATAACAGTCTTAATTTTTAACGTATAATTTTCGAAGTTGGGTTTGTTTTTTAAACATTGTTTCTATTTTTTAAATAGTTTTGATTTGTAGCTATTGTATATACATCACAAAGATATATAACTTAAGTTGATTTGTAACTGAATAACTGATCAAGAACTATTAACAACAGTAAATAAACATCACAAACATAAATATCTGAACTGAATATATACATATCAACTAACAAGTTCATACAATAGAAGTCATAATAGTACTGAATACATACAAAATAACTGAAGCATAGAAAATAAAAAACTAATGATCTGCATCATCTGGCCCACGTGGTGCTGGTGGTGGCCGTGGTGCTGGTGGGGGTTTGACTGGTAATCCTGCTTGCTGTCTCCTCTCTGCCTCCGACTCAGCCAGCCACGTCATCCAGTCTAGAATAGTGTCGTGACCACGTCGCATCTCCTCCTGATCGCGACGCAGATCACGAATACTGCGCTCCATACGACGCATCCTCTCTACAACATCAACAGGGGCACCCCGGTAAACGTGAGCCGGGTACTGAGGTGGCTCTCGAGGCGCCGGGTCATCCTCTACCTCTGGCTCCAGATCAACCCCAAACGGACCATCCACGTCCTCCACCATATCCTCCTCAATATCCCAAGGGTAAGGTGGGATGGCCTCCGGTAACTCCACCGGCACAAAAAGCTCTCCCTCGGCGTTCTTAAAACGCCGACCCATCCCAGCGAACTTGCGCGTAACGCGCATGCCAATGATCGTCCTACGATCCAACTGAGATGGCTGGAGCGGAGGACGCAAGTGGGGGTCACCATCGGGCAGAAGCCCCAAGTGACGAGCGAGGATGGTGACATACGCACCACCGTATAAATCTTCCCGCTGCTGACGGTGTATGGCCGAGGAAAACCACTCCGCCATACAACGCGCGAGCGCGCACGGCCTCCGATATAATAGACAGTAAAGATAAAAGAGGTCCGTCCTCGTGCACCACTCGCGGGAGGACTGGCGTGGCTGGATCGACGTAGCGATCAACCGGTGCATATATCGGTGGAGGGGGTCACGAATGGCGGTCACCCTGCCCTTGTCCTTCTAAAATCGGCGACCAGGAGCTATGACCGCCCAAAACCCAAGCAACGTAGGCCTAGACGCCGCGCGTATAGCATCTCGATATAACGCGGTATCCGTCTCAGGCTCCGTGTAAAACCCCAGACGGCACGCGAACGAGCGTAGGGACATCCTGAACGTCTGCCCCGCAAGCCGGAATGTGATCTCGAAGAAAGGATCCTCGGGATCATCGTCCTCCTCTGGTCGATCTGCTGGTCGTGGGGTGAAAGTAAAGGAAGACAAGAACTCCACGGTCAGCTCCCGAAACGTCGGAGTATGGGCACCATCAAACATACGGCTCCAGGGCGTATCAACGCCGATGATATCACGTGCCCGGGCCAGCTCACCAAACTCTTCCAACGCAGTATAAGAAACGGAGTTGTGAGCCGCGACCTGCATTATGTTAATAACAATAACAATAATAACAATAATAACAATAATAAATAATAAAGAATAAATAATAATAATAATAACAATAATAAATAATAAAGAATAAATAATAATAATAATAATAATAATAATAATAATAATAATACCTGCATCCTCCTAAGCTTCTGACAGCAGTGCCACGCCTTGCTGCCAGCAGGAAACTCCAAGTACGGGTGACCCAGAAGTGGGTCAACCTGTCGTGGTGGCGGCGGTGGTGGTCCTCCTCCCTCCTCCCCGTCAAAGTCCGCGTCCTCGCCATCAAATATATCCGCCATACTACGTAATTTTAAAAAAATATGTTATTTTTTAAAAAATAATGAAATTTTAAAAAAATAATGTTATTTTTTAAAAAATAATGTTATTTTAAAAAAATAATGTTATTTTAAAAAAATAATGTTATTTTTAAAAAAATAATGTTATTTTTAAAAAAAATATGGTATTTATAAAAAATAATGTTATTTTTAAAAATAAATATTTTTTAATAAAAATATTGCATATATATTATTATTGTTATTATTAAAGTAAAAGATTAATAAAATTAAAAAAAAAAAAACAATGAATGAATATGCATCGTATTGCCCTGTATGATGCATATTCATTCATCTTCAACAAACAAACCCAGATCTGTTCATCTTCATCAGCCCCAATATCAAGTTTCATGAATGAATATGCCTCGTATTGCCCTGTATGAGGCATATTCATTCATCATATCCACATGAATCCCATCTAAGTTCCCCAATTCAGCCCCACTAATCTAACCTATATCAATTAATCAATGAATCTAACCAATACGTGTGAAAAAATAAAGAAAACATACCTTAATACACTGATGATCCACCAACGTTCGTGTTTGAGGGTGTGTTTGATCGTTTGTGTGTGTGTTTGTGTGTGTGTTTGTGTGGTTCGTATGGCAGATCTGAGACTCGTATTGGGGCTGATATGGGTCTTGATACGATTCGTATAGAGCAATACGAATCATATAAGGGTCCAGTATTGGTTGCCAGCCCAGTATCAACCCAATACTAGGCCTGTTATATGTCTAGTATTGGGCTATACGAAGCATACTTAGGAATAAAAAATACTAATTTTGCTTTAAAAATTATAAAAAAAATATATAAAAAATAATAATAATAATCAATAATCAATAATCAATAATAAAAAATAAATAAATAAATAAGGGTAATCAATTTTAAATAAATAATAATAATAATCAATATTAATAATACTAATTATATTAATAATAATCAATAATAAAAAATAAATAAATAAATAATAATAATAATAATAATCAATAATAAAAAATAAATAAATAATAATAATAATCAAAAAATAAATAATAATAATAGTAATAACAATAATAATCAATAATCAATAATAATAATAATAATACCAATAATAATAAACATTAATCAATATTAATGTTTACTGGACCCTTATATGCCTCGTATAGGTCTATACGAGGCATATAAGGGTCCAGTATTGGTGACAAGCCTAGTATCAACCCAATACGTGGCCCATTTATATGACTCATATTGGCCTATACGAAGCATACCATTGTTTTTTCCTTTTTCTTTTTTATCTTTTATAAATTTTTAAATATATTAAACTAACTTAAAAAAATATAAAAAAATTACAGAAAATTAGTTTTATTATTCTCAACCCAATGTGACAAAAATTCTCAGTTTTTGTCACCGATACGATGCGTTTTCGGTTTTTTGGTTTTGTTTAGCTTCTTTTGTTAGGTTTTAAAAGATGTTGGCTTTGTTTCTATACAGTTGGACTTGTCTAAACCCCATAGGTGTTTTTCTTTTTTATCTTTTATAAATTTTTAAATATATTAAACTAACTTTAAAAAATATTATTATTATTGATTATTATTACTATTATTAATATTGATTAATGTTTATTATTATTGGTATTATTATTATTGATTATTATTAATATTATTATTATTATTATTGATTATTATTAATATTATTAATATTATTAATATTATTATTATTATTATTATTGATTATTATTAATATTATTATTATTATTATTGATTATTATTAATATTATTAATATTATTATTGATTATTATTAATATTATTATTATTATTGATTATTATTAATATTTATTAATATTATTATTGATTATTATTAATATTATTAATATTATTAATATTATTATTGATTATTATTATTATTATTATTATTGATTATTATTAATATTATTAATATTATTATTGATTATTATTAGTTGTATTCACAAATGCAAATAAAAAACGTAAACTAAAACCAAAATGAGTTTTATAACACATAGGAGGCGGTTCTACATACAAAATTACCGACGTAGCGGTCAACCTTAATAACTAAGACCAACCTCCTATTTATAACACATAGGAGGCGGTTCTACATACAAAATTACCGACGTAGAGGTCAACCTTAATAACTAAGACCAACCTCCTATTTATAACACATAGGAGGCGGTTCTACATACAAAATTTGAACCTGGTCCAGAGCTCTTATTAGGGTCGTTTTGACTTTTATTTCCTCCCCATCGAGGTTCATCTGCAGCGACACGGTCGTTTTGACTTTTATTTCCTCCCCATCGAGGTTCATCTGCAGTTTGAACCTGATCCGGAGCTCTTATTAGCGTCGTTTCGACCTTTATTTCCTCCCCATCGAGGTTCATCTGCAGCGACACGCTGCATAAAGCGAAAAAGGACAACCTGCCTGCACGTCGTTTTCGACTATAGTAGGAAAGTCATCAAATGTTGCGGTATCCGATGGATCATCATCATCTCGACACGATGCATAAAGCGAAAAAGGACAACCTGCCTCCACTTCGTTTTCGACTAAATATGGAAAGTCATCAAAAGTTGCGATTGTTGGATCCGGGGGATCATCATCATCTCGAACTTCAATCGTCATTGCTACAATAATAAATACATAATAAATAATAATAACAATAAATAATAATAAGAATAATAATAACAATCAATAATAATAACAATAATATATAATAATAATAATAGTAATAATAATAATAATAATAATAATAATAATAAAAATATTTTCGGATAATAATAATATTTTCGGATAATAATAATAATAATAATAATAATAAAAAAAAAATATTTTTGGATAATAATAATATTTTCGGATAATAATAATAATAATATATAATAATAATAATAATAATAATAATAATAATAAAAATATTTTCGGATAATAATAATAATAATAATAATATAATAACAAAAAAAAAAAACGATTCGGGTATCCCTCGTATTGGCTTGTATGAGGCATATTGATAGTCAAAATTTTATAAAAAATCCAAAAAAAAACAAGAAAACCGGTTTATAAAAACTAATCAACAAACAATATCAAGAATATCAACAATCTATCCTAATATTGATGAAATTAGCTAAAAATCACATACCTTAGGTCCAGGCAATGAATCGGGTGTGTTTGAAGAGGGTCGGGTCAGCTCTGTTTGACTCGGATGTGTTTGATTCGGGTCGGGTCGATCTGTGGGTGAGAGGTTTTGTCTGGATGTGTTGACTCGTATGAGACCAACAGCCTGCGTATTGGGGATAATATGGACCAAGGTATGCCTCGTATAGACCTATACGAGGCATATAATGATCAAATCTCGAGGCAAGTGGTTGACAGTTGGATCTGATGGGA
Source organism: Ambrosia x helenae (assembly GCA_030844895.1). Classification (NCBI taxonomy): domain Eukaryota; kingdom Viridiplantae; phylum Streptophyta; class Magnoliopsida; order Asterales; family Asteraceae; genus Ambrosia; species Ambrosia x helenae. Next base: position 17,731,306 of record CM061229.1, on the reverse strand, counting down.
TATGGACAGACATGTGTCTCGTATTGGTCTATACGATGAGCTATACGAGGGCAGCATATGAAACGTATTGAACAATACTTGTCATATAAGGGTCTCGTATAGGGTTCAAGCCTCATATCAGCCTAAATGTGGACCCTTATATGCCTCGTATAGGTCTATACGAGGAATATTGTCACTTTTTTTTTTTTTCAGCTAGTAACTATTAAAATACATAATTTTTTTTAGTATACATAAAATTATGTCACTTTTTTTTTCAGCTATTAACTATTAAAATACATAATTTTTTTAGTATACATAAGTTATAAAAAATTGAAAATTAACTAATAAAACACATAAAATGAATAAAAAGTAATTTTATTCATTCAAATAATATTTTTAGAAGTTTACATTTATTCACCACTCAAAGATTGTAATTAACCAACATCCTCAATTGAAGGATTTTCCCGTTTCTTAGCTTTAAGCGCTTTATACCATTCAATCTGTTCCGTGTACAATTCTTCCCATTCCCGCGCTGCGTCACATCGGCAAAGACTCCACATGGGGTTTGGTGCTGGCATGGGATAGTATCCTGATAGTACTACGTTGATAAAATGGTTTCCATTAAATACAATTGTTATAAATTGACGAGGGCCCTTCACTTGATTTGGACCAACCAATAATGGGAAAAAAAAGTCTGACTTTGCGCAGCGCTTAACAGGTGAACGATAACTCCCAATGCGTTAGAAATTAGGAGTCCTGCATGAGGCATCTCCATCCAATTCGATTCGGGTGCTCTTCCTACCCCAATAAAGGTTGTTCTATGCAGTTGCCGCTCATATTCTCCGTACGTATAGAATCTTTCAAATATCTCTGTCCAAATATCTTTGTGGGTTTGAAGTTCATTTATAATTAGTTGCCGAATAAACATATACTGGCTCTGCTCCATCCCTAAACCCACAGCTATCGCTCTATAGCCACAATGACCATCAGGCTTGACATCCTTTATCCGGGATATATATGGGTAAAAAATTTCTGGAATATGTTCCTTATATGTTCTGACAACGTTCATTGATTCAGGTTCTTGGATCAAGGGAAACCCATGATCAACAGGTGACTCTGATTTTTTTACCGCGTCGCATTGCAGACTTCTTGGATTTTACTATGGAAGCTGTTTCTTTAGATTCCTGTGACGATACATATGAGCTGTGTCGGGCTTTATCAAAATCGCCCGGTGACGATAGACCGTAGGAGCTGTGTCGAGGATCATCGAACTTGTGCGGTGAAGACGGAACATAGGAGCTGTGCCGGGAAGGATCGTACCTGAATTATAATAAATAATAATAATAATAATAATAATAATCATCATCATCATCATCATCATCATCATGCTCGTAACACGATACCTAGTGCTTTCCGATAATGCAAATGATGCGTCTCCAGCACTGTGAGCTTTATCTTTTTCTTGTTTCTTCCTCCTTTGTTCTTGAACCTTCAATGTTGGTCGGCCACGGGTATTTTGTTGTACAATCGGGGCTTTTTGTTACTTTTTAGTGGGTTCAAGACCGTCATAATCTTTGCCAACATGCTTTTTTTCACCTGTGGGGTTGAGACATAATTTTCTTTTTTACCTCATCTAATCCTTCTTCCACGTTAATATCATCTTCTATTATCTTTGCTGCTCTAAAATCAAGCTTCCGCCAGAATTGGTCTATTGAGTCGAGCGCAATCTTTTGACCTATTAAAGATGATTAAACAAGGCTATGTCAAAAATTTTGTTGTATACACACAATAAGTAAAAATGATTAGTACGTATACCTTTATTTATATATCTTTCGAGGCGACATGCGCATACTAACCCACAGCTCGTGTATAGTTGGCAACCACATGTTGAATCAAATGTCCTCAAGTTTTGTAACCGATAAAATTCGTTTTCAATGAGGTTAAGAGCATGGATGGAAACATTAATGCGTAGTTCATCAAGGAAGGCTAGTCGCTTATGGTCGTTCATTATTTTGTTTCTGCTTTCTTCAAAACATTTCCTTATATGGGATTCCTGCTTTACTACAACATCATCGATATACCCTACTATTCTTGTCAAGCTACTGTTCGGGCCTGGAAGATATCTCTTTAAATCAGCATGTTGGCTCTCTACTCTATTTGTTGTAGTTTGGTGAAAATTTATTGATCTATTGGTCCAGGCAGATACAAATTTCTCATGGTATTGGTCCAGCCATTCATTAAACAAATAATCAAAAACATCTGCAAAATATATAATAATTAGAATGGACACCCTTAAATCTATTCAGACACCCTAAAACACATAAAAATAGTAAAAACTTACGCTTCCTTCCATGTCTAACAAGTGCTTTATAAATGTTGTTCATGTTATATTCGTATATTTGAGTTGTGGGAGACTCGCATAACGTAGACCATGAACGTGCAAATTCCTCCCAATCAGGGTGTGTAAATGATTTCTTGCAGCGTTTTGAAATATTCTGATAAATGTGATACCTGCAAAGAAATTTGTTTGCGTTTGGGAAAACTTTGTCAGCCGCGTTCATAAGCGCCCGGTCTCTGTCAGTTATAATAACACGCGGCTCCATACAATCTTCCAACATAGACTTTAGATGCTCAAGGACCCATATGAAGTTTTCTTCACGTTCCTTATAAAGAATGGCATTAGCGGCACAAAATGACTGGTTTGTGGACGTCAAACCGACAACTTGCAGTAACGGTAAACGGTACATGTTGGTCTTGTAGTTGCGTCGATCAACAATACATGCGGGAACGCCCGCCACATTTTGAAAGATACAGGATGAACAAAAAAAATGTCCTCAACCGTATTTTTTAAAGGATCCTCCCGAGTGTAATACGTGTATTTTTTCTCAACCAGCAGGTTTTCCAGTTCCTGCATGGGTGATCCACCTCGTTTCTTTAGAGCACTAATCTTTTGACACGCATTGTGTATATCTTTCAAAACACACATGCTCTCCGGGAAGTGTCCCTTTACGGTTTTCCAGATTTTACGCGGCTCCATCTCCTGCGCCCACAGCTCCTCCACCAAATTTAATTGTTCGGGAGACAATCTTCTTGCGTACACGTGGCCCTCCAGATATTCAGCAGGATTATGGTTATGTTCGGCATTCCTCACCTGTACCCTCCAGGCGTCACGTTTCCCGTCATATAACCCGATCACTAGAAAAGGGCAACCAATTTTTTGGCTGCCTGTTTTCCTCTCGGTGGCTATACTCTTGTGCTCGCGACCACGGTTGCACACTAGCCAAACCTTCACGTCCATATTATCAACTTTTTTGGATCGTCGGGTGACAATGACGTAACCGTTATCTTTTCCCATTTTCTTAACCCACGTAACCAAATCTTTTCGGGAAACGAAATCCTGTTCAGTTTCATACGAAACTTGCGAACACCGTGGTTGCTCGTCTGAAACATGCGAGTTGTGGGGTTGCTCTTCTCGAACTTGCGGGTTTTGTCTTGGGTCGTACGAAGAGTACTGCGGTACGTACGCATACTCACCATCGTGCTCGTAGTGCTGGTAGGTTTCCCCTACGTATGAATGTTCAACATTGGGTTCATAGAACGGCTCGTTCAGGTCTGGCAACAATGGTTTTTTGTAACCAGACACAACCTCTTGTGAATAAGGAATACCCACTGCTTCAGAATTAGGAATACCTGTCGTCTCGTGAGAATTAGGAATACCGGATTCATCGAAAATATTAGCCCACCATGCCATTTTGGAGAAAAAAATAGCCCGCAAAAAAATTGTCGTTTGAAAAACGAAGAAGAAATGAAAGTTTGAAAAATGAAGAAGAAAGGAAGGGAAGAAGAAGAAAAGAAAGAAAATAATCAACTTTGGGTGTATATGACTCGTATTGGTCTATATGGGGAATATAGGGTACGAGTGGCAGCTACTTTATGTTACATCGTACCGGACATCGTACTAATATTACTCGTATTGGTCTATACGAGGGATATGAGGCCAATAATTGGCCTGCCATGTTGACTGAAAAGGACACACGTGAACCCTATATGCATCGTATTGGTCAATACGAGGAATATAGGGTTTTTTTCTTTGTCAGAATGTTGTCTGATTGGGGGACAATAAAGTGTATATGCCTCGTATAGAGCTATACGAGGCATACCTAGGGTGTCCAAATAATTTTTTTGGGTGTCCAAATAGTATGACCCTTATATTTACACAACACATATAGGTCAGTAACAATAATCACGGATAACTATCAATAACCAAACTCCAATCGTTATATGATTATTACTTCAAGACCACACCCTCAAGCTGATCGTGTAGGTTCAAGGTGGAATAATCAAATGGGTTTGAGGTTCTGGCCGGACACTTGCCGGAAACACATCGGGGGTTGACCGACCTTGTGACCGTGCGGCTATTTAGAACAGAAGGGTGGTTCTCGGGATTCCTTTCAGAAGATTATAAAGACCTGATGACAGTGGGTTTGGTTACTGGTTAAGTCCCGAGCAGAAAAGGTAAGTTACTGGTTGGCTTAACGAACATAAACAAGAAACAAAAGGATAGGTCAGATTTGGGTGACCGGATGGTTATCGGTTTGGGGACTCGGTGGGATACAAGGATTCACGGCAATCACCATAACCCGGTGACTGTCCGGTTAATAATAGAGGGTGATTCCGATTGATTATTGGGTATTAATCAAGTGGGTTATGGTTCGATTGATTTAAAAACAGAAGAACAGGTTGTCGGGTTCATGGGTGGTTGGATGTTTAAGATGAAGACACAACTGGTTGGTTGTTGCTCGTTAACAGAGACAGAAGAGGAGGAGGGTTTGGGGCTTATTGGAAAGAAGGAGGCGGTGGCCGAAGATGGTCACCGGTGGGAGCTTCTGGTCGGATGCCATAAACACACACAAAGGTGTGTGTGTGTGTGTGTGTTCTCGTGAGTATGCAGACAAGGAAGGAGGCAAGCAAAGTTTTTAAAAGGAGGTATAAAACAAAGGGGTGTTTGGCAACGAGGATAATAACTGAAACTCGGGTGTTTGGTAACGGTTATTAGGCTGCACAAGGGTGTTTAGCTGTAATTCTAAATGCCGAATAGGGAGCGTTTGGCCACGATAATTTAAATTAAATAATTATAATTTAAATAATAGGATAGTTGGGTATGACCCGACCCGTTAACGAGACCCGTAACACCTCGGGTGTTACACAATCACCGCCTTCTGGTAGGGAGGACAACTCAAAAACTTCTCCCAGGCTCTGAGCAGTTTTGATAAACAGAGCATTCGCCAAAGTTTTTTGTGGCTTTGAGGGGCGGTGTCCTTATTAGAAAAACCGCCAATATCAAAGTCCGGGAGATAGACATTTAACCGTTTCAAGCGCCTGTTGATAGTCCGGGTCTAGCCCGATGACCCCCATTGTTTCGAAGGATATGATCCTGAAGTTTCCAAGACTGAGCTCTAGACGCCACAAAGGCATAAACCCCAACATCTCGAGCTAAAAGAAGGCCCAAACCACCTAAACGCATCGGCAATTACGTATACTTTTGCCCAAAAATAACTAGATGAGCCCTTGTAATTAATTCTATTTGATTTACAAGTATATTTTTTTTGCAATGTACGTATTGAAATTAGAATCATTTATTAATATTATTAAATTTTAAAATATACTAATTAAAAAATTATACTCTATACGTTTTATAATATTTTTTTTTATAAAACAATATTTTTATCCATATAAACCACCGCCGATAAGCCTAATTCGTATCCGGCATCAAGCACCACACCAACTCTTATCTCCACCGTCATTGCTGCCATGCGTTATCTATATTTGACAAGGTCATCTATACTATAGAATTATCTATTATTATTATTATTATTATTATTAGAACTTAAACATTTTAAATTATAAAAATTTACTAAACGAAATAATTATAATCTATACGTTATAATATATATATATATATATATATATAATACAATACTTCTATTCATGTATACCCCCGTCAATAAGCCTAATTTGTATTTTCCGTCAAGCACCACGTACACTCTCATCTCCACCGTCGTTCTTGCCATGCGTTATCTATATTTGACAAGGTCGTCTTTATTTTTAATACATGGAATTATCGATTCATATTATATAAAAACTTTAAATTATATAATTATATAAATATATTAAAATAAATAATTATACTTTATGCGCTTTAATAATATTAATAGCTAATTCTACATTAAGCAATACATCAATTCTATGCGTTTTAAATATAGATAACGCATGACAACAATGACGATAAAAATGAGAGTTGACGTGGTGTTTGATGGCTGATACTAATTATGCTTATAAGTGATGGTTTATATGAATAAAAGTATTGTTTTACAAAAGAAACATACTAAAATGTAAAAGGTATAATTATTTAATTTTATATCTTTTTATAACTTAAAATTTTTACGTTTTAATAATATTAATAGGTAATTCTAATTTCAATAAATTGCAAAATTTATCTTTGTAAGCAAATAGAGTTAACTACAAGAATATCTAGTTATTATAGGGCATTTTAGGCATTTTATCAAAATTTAACGGGAAAAACTAACGGATTTGGTCTTACTACCCTAACATGTTGCAAAACTGAAACCATAAACCCTCAATATGTTAAAAAATATGTTAGTACCTTAAGATGTTACTTTTTATAAACCATAAGGACTATCCGTATAGTTATCTCTTTAAAAAAAATAAATCTAAAGTTTGAACTTCATCCATTAATAAATCAGTTACCGCTCATCTTCTAGTGGAATGGTATGGAGGCCTAACGATAGGTGACTTGGGGGGCCTAATGGTCACAAGTTCGAGCCTTGAAGGATACGGGGTTTTACTGATTATTCACTGTCATATTGCCTTCGGGCGGGTGGGTGGTCGGGTTTTCCCTAGATTGGTGGACCCAGAGGACCGGGTGCCCCGTGGGTTCCTAAAATCGACATAAAAGGATTCCCACAGAAGCCCGTGACGACTTTGTTGCCATTTAAAAAAAAATCAGTTATAACATGATTTGGCATATTTTTGTGTGAATAACTAATACAAAAGAGCCTCAACTGGATCTGATGCAGTCCCTCATGTATACCCTGTCGAAATATTTGAAAAAAGTTGATGGTTGATCGGCTGCAACGCCTTGGAATTGCTCGGTATTTTCAGTCTGAGCTCAAGGAGTGTGTTGATTATCTATACAGGTATATGAAGAAATTATGGAGTTGGTTCTCACTAATCAAAATATATTCTTATTAACATTTATTAACAGGTATTGGGACGGACAAGCAATCGGGCTTACAAGATACTGCAATTTACCGGATATCGACGACACGTGTATGGGATTTCGGGTTTTAAGAACCTACGGTTATCAAGTTTCTCCTGGTTAGTTTCATCAACAAGCAAAACTTCAGTACATTTGGTGTTGTTTTGTGACTAATGTAACATTTTAAAAAAAAAATGTGATAGATGCGTTTCGACACTTTGAGAAAGATGGACAATTTGTTTGTTATCCTGGGCAGTCATCAGAAGCCATATCCGCGATGTTCAATCTATATCGAGCTTCTCAAGTGCTTTTTCCCGAGAGAAAATCCTCGACGATGCCAAGAAATTTTCTTATAATTTCTTGACAGAAAAACGGAACAACAACGAGCTTCTTGATAAATGGCTCATCACCAAGGACTTGCCTGGAGAGGTAATTAGTAGCCAAAAAAATGTTGAGTGACTTTGTAAGAACAAACTGAAAGTGTAGTGCTTTTTATGTGCAAAAAATTGTTGAGTGAGTTTAGTGAGAAAAAACAGAAAGTTTAGTGTTTTTTATGGTATTTCCCCTTATACTAAAGTAAAACCTAACTTATGGTTGAGTCAAATAAATGCCTTCTAAAAATCGCGAACAGGTTGGATACGCACTTGATGTGCCATGGTATGCGAGTTTTCCTCGACTCGAGGCAAGATATTACTTGGAACAATATGGAGGTGATGATGATATATGGATAGGAAAAACCCTTTACAGGTTATTTATGCAAAACTATTAAGAATTAAGCATCTTAATGATTTCTGATTTTTTTTTTAATTTCTTATTAATAACTAAATATTATTATTTAAATGGTTGGCTGCAGAATGGGAAATGTTAGCAATAACCATTATCTTGTGATGGCCAAATTAGACTACAATCACTGCCAAAAAATTCATCAATTGGAATGGACAAATATCCAAAAGTATGTCAATTTTTATTCACCTTGTAATTTATGATATTTTATTCAATTAGTATCTTAAATTCTTAACAATTGTTTTACAATAATTCTAGTTAAAAAAGTTACATTTGTGAAATTATAACAGGTGGTATGCACATCTAAATATGAAGAGGCCTTAAACACTAGACTTTTAAGGTCCTATTATGAGGCAGCAGCGAACATATTCGAACCAGAAAGATGCAACGAGCGAATTGCTTGGGCCAAAACGACTGTCATGGTAAACACAGTTACATCCTTCTTTGCCAGACCCAAGTTCTCGAATTCTGACATTCAAGAGTTTGCAAATGAATTCGCAAATACGCAACACCATGAGAAAAATGAGAAACCATGGGACGCGATGATGAATGCACTACATGAAACCCTCAATGAGATCTCGTCGGACACAAAGGTGGCTTCTGGCGTAGACATCTACCCACACCTCCATAGCATTGTAAGTTGATATTGTTGATAACCACAATTTTACATAAAAATTACTAGATTATACCCCGGGAGCGTCCCGGGTTGAGAAAGTTAATATGATACATCAATTTTACATATGAAATAGACTGATGTATAACTCTAATATTAATATCTAACCTAATACAAATTAACAATGTACAACTCCAATGCTAACACCTAACCTAAAAGAATGTAGAACTTTAATGTAACTCTAATAATTAACACATATCCTAAAGACTAAACAAATGTACAACTCTAACATACTAATATTGATACCTAACTTAAAACAACGTATAACTTTATTAACCTATTCGGCTTTGGTTGAAAAAAAAATCATATTTACTGATTTAAACATAATTAGTGACTTGTCTATACATGATTAATGATTTACCTGAACACTTTGTGTTTTTTTCCTGTATGAACAAAACCCCACAAAAAAATTCTCCATTTTTTATATAGCACTATGGTACTCGTTGGAAAGATAATAAAACGCTCGTCAATTTGGTGTAATTTTTTTCTTTAAAAAATCTCGTATATTAAAGATATTAACGTTTAAAAATTATGGGAGGAAACATGAGGGTGAAAAATTCAATTTTGTTTTTAAATTATTTTTTTCTTAAAATATCTCAATGCCACATGGGATGACACATGGCACACTCAAGGAAGAGAATGCCTCTTTGAGTGTCATGTCATTAAAATGGCTTTGGTTTATAATATGTATAGATAGATAGATATCCCTCATAAACCTTTTTTCTCATTTTGTTTAATGTTTATGAAAATAAGTGGAAGGTGTGGTTATTAAACTTGCAAAAAGGATTGGACAAAGTAGAAGGCGAAGCAGAACTTATAGTTAAAACGATACATCTGTGCAGCAGCCAATGCTTATTAGATCATGAGTCATTCTCTCATCCTCAGTATCAACGACTCTCCTCCGTCATAAATGATGTTTGTAACCAAATCTCTCATAAGGTAATGAAAAATATCAGGGTCGTCTCTGAAAATCTCTAAAAATTCATGTACCTTATCCGAACCGTTAAAAAATAGGCCCTTTAGGCCCAAGTTTAAGTGTTAAATGAGTTATATATATAAAAAAAATATATACATATATATAGGATTTTTTTAAAAAAAATTAGGCCCGTAAGATTTATGGACCCTGTCCGTTGGCCTCCTCGGACCACCCCAAAGACGGCCCCGAAAAATATGTTATATGCCTTATATGTATCTTTTGGTTCGTATATATTTCTTTTTCTAAATTTAATGGAGAACTATACACATGTGTTCAGGGTAATCGTCCCATAGGATTGGAGATCGACTCCAAAATGCAAGAACTTGTGCAACTCGTGCTATGTGACTCGCCCAACGATCTTGATACTAATTCGAAGCAAGCGTTTCTTACGATGGCCCGAACATTCTACTACAATGCTTTATTTGATCCTGAAACTATAGATCAACACATTGGTAGAGTATTGTTCGAAAATGTGATTTGATAGTAACTATGTCGAACTTTAGCATCTATTATCAGTATTATAATAAACTAGTTTTTATCCCGAGAGCGTCCCGGTTGAAATATCTAATATGAAATAATAAAATATCTAATATGACAACATAATTAATGACTTGCTAATATATGATTAATGAATATTATTATTATTATTATTTATTTTAAACAAATCTCTGCCATAAGTTATCATATTCAAATATAAAAAAAACGAATCTCTACGCCAGGGTATAAATCTAGTGCCATTACAAAATATTTTCGAAAGTTTGTAATCGATCATTCTAAAAAGAACTAACATGAAATAAAGAAAAAAAATTATTTATTGAAATATCGAACGCATTAGTCTAAGGGTTATGTGATGCGTTAAAAATATCATGGGTATATGATCGCGTATATAGTTCGGGTATTTGGGTATGTGGTTTCGGGTAATCGGGTCGGGTATCATCTAATCCCAGACCCGACCCAAACCCACAATTTTTTTTAAACTAATCCCAAACCCGACACAATACCTGTCGGGTTACAAAAAATAGTCGTTTTTTTTCTCCGTTTTTTATATAACACCATGGTACTCGTTGGAAAGATAATAAAACGCTCGTTAATTTGGTGTAATTTTTTGCTTTAAAAAATCTCGTATATAAAAGATATTAACGTTTAAAAGTTATGGGGAGAAACATGAGAGAGAAAATAATAAATGTTTAATATTTAGATTTAGTATATTAGGTATTTAATAGATTAGGTTAAACCATATTTAAACCATATTTATTGGTCTAGAATTGTCACATCACATCCTATGTGGTATTTCTTAAAGGAGAGATTACATAATATTATGACATGTAGGATTATTAGCTTTGCAATATATATAGATATTTTTTTTTTGAACGGCAATATATATAGACTAGTTTTTATCCCGGGAGCGTCCCGGGTTGAAATATCTAATATGACATAATAAAATATATTAATATTATTATTATTATTTTAAACAAATCTCTGCCATAAGTTATCATATTCAAATATATAAAAAAACGAATCTCTGCGTCGGGGTATAAATCTAGTGTCATTACAAATGAATTCGGAAGTTTGTAATCGATCATTCTAAAAAGAACTAACATGAAATAAGAAGAAAAAAGTTAATTATTGAAATATCGAACGCATTAGTCTAAGGGTTATGTGATGCGTTAAAAAATTCATGGGTATATGATCGGGTATATAGTTTGGGTATTTGGGTATGTTGTTTCGGGTAATCGGGTCGGGTATCACCTAATCCCAGACCCGACCCAAACCCACAATTTTTTTTAAACTAATCCCAAAATAGTCATTTTTTTCCCCGTTGTTTATATAGCACTATGGTACTCATTGGAAAGATAATAAAACGCTCGTTAATTTGGTATAATTTTTTTCTTTAAAAATTCTCGTATATAAAAGGTATTAACGTTTAAAAGTTATGGGAGGAAACATGAGAGAAAAATAGTAAAGATTTAATATTTAGATTTAGTAGATTAGGTATTTAATAGATTAGGTTAAATAATATTTATTTCTTTTTTTAATTGGTTTACACTTGCCACATCACATCCTATGTGGCATCTCTCAAAGGAGAGATTGCATAAGAGTATTACATGTAAGATTAATCCCTTTGTAATATATATATATATATATATATATATATAGATATAGATATAGATGATCCTAAATAATGTCACATGTCACCACCAAAATCACTCTTCTGCATTTATCCGTTACACAAAAGTTAATTTAAATATTTTTCAATTTCTACAATTTTGATCCTTATCTTTATCATTTCCTTATTTTAGGGGCTGTTTGTTTGATTAAGTGCTGAATTATTAAGATGGTCTGAATGGTTAAGAGGCTCTGAATTGTTAAGAGCTGAATCATTCAGCATCACTTATTAGCTTAATAGTTCAGCACTTAATCATTCCATTCAGATGCTGAAACAAACAGTCTGAATGCTGAATAATTCAGACTTTAATGGTTAATAGGCTGATTAAGAGGCTACCAAACAACCCCTTAGTATCATTAATTAGTATTATCAATATATAAGTAGATAAATAGATTATATATTTATTTAATGGTAGATATATAAATAATTTAATATTGTTGAGAACAACAACAACCATACCCAGTAAATCCTACATATAGCAAGCTACAAGTAGGGTCTGGGAAGGGTGGGATGTAGGCAAACCTTACCTCTATTATGAGAATAGAGAGACTGCTTTCAGAGAGACCCTGGCTCAAAAAAAAAAAAAGTGTGACTAATCATCAATGAAAATGGAGAGTTCTCTGGACTAAAAACAACGTTAAACATCATACTATATGCGCACAAACACGAAGGTGTAAAAGACAATGCATCTAACGCGATTTAGAACTAAATTTATGTCGAAATGCGGACCAACTGGAAGCGCACATAAAATAAGCATGAGATAGGATTATATTTGACATCACTCGTTTTCCAAAAGAAAAAAAAAGTTTATGTCGAAACGCAAACCAACTCGTATTTATGCCGATGCAAAATATAAAAATTCGCATGCAAAAAAATAGTTTTTATTACAAAAAGGGGTAAACTTGAAATTTTCCAAAAGAAAAAAAAATTATGTCGAAACGTAGACCTACTCATATTTATACCTACTCATATTCTTTCTAATTTCTCCGACGTAAACCCATTGCAAGCATCAAATGAATTAGTTGAAGCGTTATATAATACGTTAACCATGTGAAATTTTCAAAGTTGTGGAGGTCTAAAAATGAAGTTATAGTGTGAAAAAACAAAGTTTAAAACATAAGGAGTGATTGCAGTGAAAATAAAGTTAAAGTATACAAGAGAATTGTTCATTTTTGACACCGAATTATTATTGATTAATGGTTTAAACTCTGGATTATTTAAATTTAATATTTTTTTATATATAAAAAAAATGTTAAACGGAATTGAAGATCAAGACAGACGAAAACAAAAACCTGAAATCAACAAGCAGACGGAAAGGAAAAAATACCACCGTAACGTAACTAACAATCATCAACCGTCGATTTAACGACCACCGTTATCGTCACCAACACTAACCCTGACAATCAATCAGTACCTATATATAATAATATAATCAATAACCGTTCCATTCAATCAAATGGACGACGACTTCAGTACATTAGCCAAGGATTTCGGTTTCCGTCCTCAAGGAAAATCCGCTCCAATGAAACCCACCCGCCCTACGTCATCCTCAACAATATCCACGTCAGACGCCCACGATATGTTTCACGACGTCTTTGGCGGTGGTCCTAAATACACAAACATCACCTCCATTTTCAATTACTCTGTATCGTCCAATAATAATAATATTAATAATAATAATAATAGTGAAATGAAAAAACCTATACCTAGGGCTTCGAATTCGCCAGTTTATGATGATGATGATGATGTTTTGAGATATGAGGATAATGTTTTTGCATCTGTGAGTAGTTATACGACTAAACAGAGTCAACAGAGGCAAAAGAGGGAACAGAGTGATGAGTTTGATGATCTGCTAGGGAATTTAGGGCGAACGGAGAAGGCGGGACCGAGCAGGGATTGGAAGGATGGAAGTGATAAGAGTTCAAGAGGTTTGGATGATTTGATTCCTGGATTTGGAAGCAGTAGTCCTGTGTCAAGTAGCAGGTAGTTTGTTTTAAAGGCGTTTATCGGTTTGTGAATATTAATTGGTTCGATTATTACTTGATATATTGAGGATGATGTGAAGAATTGGTAGTGTTGGCCTTAGGTTTGAGATTGCATAATTATCAACTTAAATTATTAGTTTGCCGTAGAAACGGATATCTTAGGATTGTATGTGTTTAGATGACTCAAGCAGGTTCTTGTGTTGGCTGTACTCGGTTGTGTTCTTTATGTAGTTCCAGTTGCAAGGTTATTTGTTGTCCACTAGCGTTGGATGGTTAGGAATGTTGCAAGTAGTTATTGTTGATGGCTTTGAAAAGATCCATAGGGTTATGCGTTGGAGAAAGACAGTTAATGAAAGAGTCAACGCACTTCTTGCTCTTGAGCTAATGTAGGTGTGCTTTGGGAGACCAGTTAAAATATTATTATTAAAATCTCTAAAATCATCAATCTGTTATGTTGACAAGTTAGAATTCGCTGATGCATTTGTTCTAAAACTAGTGGAGAAGATAACGATTAGGAACATGATTTATCACCGCTTTTCAGTGGCTTTTTAGGCCATGTAACCTAGGTTGGCTATTGTGTTCCTCAAGAATTAGTGCTTTCAGATTTAACCATAATATAACAACGACCGTACCCACTAAATCCTAGTATTCCACAAGCAGCAAAGCTATGGGTAGGGTCTAGAGAAGGTGGGATGTGGGTAAGCCTTACCTCTGTTCCAGGGCCGGCTCAACTGTTTTGGAGGCCTAAAGCAAAAGTCTAAAATTTGGGCCCTTTCATTAAAAGAAACTATGCTTTTGTTTATGATTTAAATAAATAATATTATGGTTGTCTGATGCAAATAAGCGCTCGGATTTATGATTATAAAGTGATCCTACAGTAGTAGACCTGATGAAAAAGACCTTGAGATCATTATCAGAGCATGAGGGCAAAATACAAAATAACTATTGGTTAATACATTGATATCATAGGCATGATGGTTAATAATCGCTATCTACTACAAACTGGAGGCCCTAAAAGAAATGGGGCCTAAAGCTAGGGCTTTAGTAGCTTTGCACTTCAGCCGGCCCTGCTCTGTTCCTAAGAAAAGAGAGACTGTGTCCAGAGAGACCCTTGACTCCAAAACAAGAGAAGACACCCAAACAAAACTAAGAATGTAGAAATAGAAAAGTACCAATAACAAAAGAAATGGTGAAAGAATAACCTAGTTGAATAGAGATAAATATTATATCATAAAACAAAATGTATACGTAAAACAGGAAGACAGTCACGTATGGTCCTTTTTGTTTTGCTTAAACAAGCATTTGGAATATTGCGTATTTGTGTGTGTGTGTGTGTGTGTGTTTTTTTTTTTGTGTGTGTGTGTGTGTGTTTATGTTTATTTGTCTGTACTTTATAGCATCTATAGACAAATTATCCAAACATGTCAATATATTATCTAGTTTCCCAGTTATATTCTCGAACGCAGTTTGTATTACTTGCATAATTATGCTCTCACAATTGTATCCATTACACATTTACATCATTTTTAGTCCAATATTAACAAACTAACTAACATACATGTTCAATTCGTGACAAGAAGTTGAGGAGGTTAGGTTTGACAGAAACTGTTAATTATTTCAACCGTTATTGATGATTTATGTAGAGTAGTTTGATTTGAGTTAAACGAGAGTGATGTAATTGATAAGTTTTGTTCTAGAATGTAACTGGGAAGAAAAATCAAAGTACATAGTCAAGTTTATCCTTTTAAGAAAATTTAACATTTATTATGCTTTCTTGAATAGGTGGAGTTCAGACCCAAGTACTACGTCAACTAGCAACCGAAAGGAAAAATCTAATGCAGTGGATGACCCATTTGTGGTTCTAGAATCTAAGCCAACACCTGTTGCTTCATCCCAAGGTTTCTTCACAGATCCACTAGAACAGTTCAGCAATATTGGTAAATCCAAGAGCACAAAATCTGGAGTAACATCACCAGGTGGGGATGTGTTTGGTGGCATGGACTCCCTTAACAGCTTCAATAAATCGCCACCTGCATCTTCAAAGAAACACACATCAGGAAAAAGGGCCTGAGTCACACCCATTCAGAGGAAGGATCCAGTGTGGGCAGTGCACGAAGTTATGTTAGTAGTGAGCCAATAGACGATTATTCCTTTGGATACTTCGAAAACCAACCACAGAAAATGCCTTTTGACCATTTTAAAGAATCTCATCAAACCGTGCATGGCATGACAGGTGTATCTAGAAATTCTCCAACTTCACATACTGGTACAAGTTCTAACGTGGACAGGTCTCCCAAATCAGAAGAGCATGTGCAGCATGCAAATGACATATGGCTCACTGTATCAGAGATACCTCTATTCACGCCAGTTACTTGGGCCCCACCACCTTCAAGGCCCCCTCCTCTGATACCAGCACGTGCTTCAAGTACAAGAACATTTGACAATGATTTCTCTGCGTCATCGTATTCTACTGAATACTCCCATAATGATAATGCTTCTAGAAGTAAAGGACCTGTGCAGGTAACTATGGATGAAGAGATAACACAGAAGAGGCTAGAAAGAGAGAGAGAAGAGGAAGATAGAGAACAAAGGAGACTTGAGAAAGAGAAAATTAGGGAAATTGAAAGGGAGAAAGCAAGACAAGCTGTAGAGAGGGCTAACAAGGAAGCCCGGGAAAGAGCAGCCACTGAAGCCCGCTTAAAGGCTGAACGGGCTGCTGTTCGGAGAGCACAAACTGAGGCCCGTGAAAGGGCAGCTGTTGAGGCTAGGGAAAGAGCAAACCGGGCTGCAGCAGAAAAAGCTGCTGCTGAAGCTAAGGAGAAAGAAGCATGTGAGAAAGAAAATGAAGCACGGGAGAAAGATAAAGCTGCTGTTGCAAAGGCCCAAGCAGAAGCAAGGCGTAGAGCAGAGCGTGTTGCTGTAGAAAGGGTCACTGCAGAGGCTAGAGAGAGAGCCGCTGCTGAAGCTCGTGAGCGGGCGGCGGCAACGGCTGCTTCTGCCAAGACAAGCCAACAAAGGAATGATAATGACCTTGATTCCTTTTTTAGCATGGGTTCCCAACCAAACAGTGTGCCAAAAGCAAGGGCAACTTTTAATGTGAGCAATTTTATCCGATTTACTTATGAGTGGATCAATGTGGGGTGTGTTTTATCTCAAATGGGTTAAATGGGTAAAGTGAAAAAAAGGGGAAGGGTCAAATGGGTGAAGTTAAAAAATTGCCAAAAGGGGAATGGTCAAATGGGTAAAGTCAACAATAGCTAAAAGCGGAAAGGGTCAAAGCGCTCTGTATTCATGATCTCTTTCAAGGATGGATGAAAATGTTAGTGGGTCAACCCAACTTGACTATGCGATTTGCTCCGTTTAAAATTTATTAGCAATGGCTTGAATCAATCTGTTATTCAGCCTACCAGTCCTGCCCATTTTACAACCATTTTTTCTGAATTTCGGTGCTATTTTGGGAACTTCTATCTGTTGATGATTATCTTGTCTGTCTGATCTCAACTGTAGGACTCTACAACTGATCCATTATCCCAGGACAGACGAGGGCCAGAAGGGGCTCACAGTCACCGGGCTTCCAGTAATGCAGTTCCTTCCAATGTGAGGAACACATCTTCCACCGCCCGTTTTGCTGACGATCTTAGCTCAATATTTGGAGGTATATTTGTATTAATATTTTTTTAAGATAATCCTGAAATGTCTTCAGCATGTTTAATGCTCACATACGGCTATTTCAAAAGCCGGTATGCCAGCAGCAGAATTCCAAGATGTTGAAGGGGAAACTGAGGAAAGACGAAGAGCTAGGTTGGAAAGACAACAACGTACTCAAGAGCGTGCTGTATGTGATTTTGAACAAATATTTTCTTGATTTATATTTCATTTGGGACAGCATAATCTGAAGTGGTATAATTTTTGTACATGATTCTAACTGTTGAGATGTTCAATTATAGGCTAAAGCACTGGCTGAAAAAAATCAGAGAGATCAGCAAATGCAGAATGAACGGGAAGAAAGACAAGTGAGCAATAAATATGATTATAATATTACAATAAGGGGATAATTCATATATCTTCATTAAAACATGCATAATATCATATTAACGCAACACAAAGTCATAATATCAAACATAACCATTTTCATATCTATGACATATATATACCACTCCCTTAAAACTTGCATAATATCATGTGTGCCTAAAAAATCACAATATCAAATATGCTGGTTTTCAAATTTATGATATATATACTCTTTTGTTTCCCTCTCCCACAAATAAAGGTCATTGGATCTATACCTTGCGGGGTACACCGTTACGGTATATGGTTTAGGGTTTATGATTTTGAGTTTTTGACACAAGATTAAGTGTTTAGCTTATGAGAGTTTGAAGTGTGAGGAGAATGAGAAGGATATAATGGTCATATAGTAAGTTCCATTAAATGAAATGGGTAATTATGAAATTTTAAATGTTTTGAAATGGTCTATTTTGATATTACTTTTTCTGGTTATGCAAATTTGGTACTATGCATGTTTTAAGGGTTACAATTAATTTAGTAGGTTGTTTGCATTAAAAATACACTTTGGGTGACTTTCAGCCCGTTTTCTTTGTAACAAATATATTTGTTTTCTACCCATTTGTTTTATATTATGTGTGATGTTTGTGTTTTCATCTCAGAGGATTTCTGCAACTTTAGACGTTGAAATCAGGCGTTGGGCTTCTGGGAAGGAAGGAAATCTGCGAGCAATGCTATCAACGTTACAATATGTATGTCACATTCTCTGTTTCTACCTTTATTTTGTTTGAGTTATGGATTCCAATGGTTGTCAAAATATGTCCAATGAGGTTAATGTAATTGGTGTATTTACATATGATCTGGGAAACAAACTATACTATTGGATGTTGATCAAGTGAGCAACATCTTATGCTTGATTATTTAGGTCCTTTGGCCTGAATGCGGTTGGCAGCCCATTTCATTGACTGATTTAATCACTAGTGCAAGTGTGAAAAAAGTATATAGAAAGGCTACTCTCTGCATTCATCCTGATAAAGTGCAACAAAAAGGAGCTAATCTTCAACAGAAATATGTAGCTGAGAAGGTTTTTGACCTCCTTAAGGTACCAAAAATTACCTGTTCCGCAACCCGCCTGACTCACCCATGTTGCTAATTATTGTCTATTACATCACATTAAAAGGGTGTGCGGATATGCATTTTCAAAGTCATAATCTCGACTTCAATAATCATTCACGTTCATCCTAAAATCAGTTTTTTTTTGTTTCAACTTTACCTGCTTCGCGAAATTTGGTTATTTTGGTCTTAGAAAGTTGTTTTTGCAAAACTAACTGTTGCGGCTGTAAGTTACAATTAATCAATATTGCAACACATCCAACCACCCTGTAAGGTAGATTAAGTGCTGTATTCCAAACACCCATTTCACGAAATGTTTGTATACTGTGTTCGGTTAATAGGAGGCTTGGAACAAGTTCAATTCAGAAGAGCTCTTTTGATCCTGAAATGATCCATCTGATAACGGGTTAGCGTGTTAATTTTGAGATAAATTTCTTCCTGGATCTAAATTTTTGTTCTCTAATCAAATTGTATATAAAAAAGTTAATCCTATTCTTTTATTCATTAATGGGTCACTTCATATTATGTTTCTTTTTTTAGAACAAGGCTCTTTGTTTTCTCTTTATCTTGTATCACTGTTATATATGCCTGGCAAAACAGGTGGATTGGAGGGCGGGTCAAAACAGGCTCTGAGCCAAGTCTGTTAGCATCAAAACGGGCCATTTTAAACAAGTATCATTCTAGTGATGGAGGCATTGGTGGTGCCGATGGTGATGGCATCGATGGTGCTGTGGCCTGTGGGCGGTGCTGCCCCATTTGGACATGTTTTATGTTAGCAAGTTTTGTGAGATTGATTTGTTTTGACCCATTGTACAATATAAGTAGACCCAATTGACTTCAACTATATATAATTTGAGCTGACCCAAATGAACTTATATGCAAAAAAAAAAATCACTTACACCAACTCAGTTCTTATAGGTCATGATTGTTATATCATAAGTGTTTGTAGGAATATAATTTTAAGTTGGTTAATTCTTTGGGGCACGTTTGGTGACAGGTCAAAATGAGTTGAGTTGGGTTAAAACTAACATTGTTTGGATGCTGGGTTTTCTAGTTGGTTATGAAATTTACTACATGCATGAATAATTTACTTACTTGCAATAATATACAGTGCAATAAAATCGAGTTAACTTGCAATATGTGATTTGATAACATTTTTAATTGGTTATGAAATTTACTACATGCATGAATTGTTTTATAAACCATTTATTATAGTCAAGGACCCTAATGTATAGATGTCTTTACCAGCCTCTTGCTTCCTTAAAGATGTTATATTAAATCTCCAAATGAACACAGTTTTTTTACAAGAATGAGGACATATGCCATCCAATCTAATGGTATTTAGGAAATCGGTATTGATATTGGTATTAAGAATCATCCAGTATTGGTTCAGTTTTGACGAATTTTTTAATTTATATATGTATGAAAGCCGGTTATCAAACAAACCCATAGGGACTATCCAATCACCAAATCAGAGATGTTAGATACCTTCTTAATTACCAAACTGCTCACAATGCTACAAATAGAATGCGAATGATAAAAGACGAATACTTGAAACATAAACAGTTCGTTTAAATCTAACAAACTACAAGTATTTTCCAACTGTCAACAAGAAAACAATCCAAAACTAAATGTTAACTTACACGATGTCACATAAAAGTCAGCCAATCATATTAATATCGAAATTAGTTGAAATCAAACAATGGATTTTTTTTTTTTTTGAAAGGCGAATTTCTTACTCTTTGTGAGACTTGAACTCAAGATCTCACACTTTTAGTGTATTAAAAGGCTTTGTCTTGCCATTGGACCACCAACCCCAATGGTATCAAACAATGGATTTAACAAGAAAACTCTTTGATGAATAATTGAAGGTACATAAAACCTAAACATATAACCCTATTTATACTAAACAATCCTTGATTCCCAAGAAACCTACTTAGACTAGAATTAGGAAATAAGATAATTATAAAACTAAATTAATATAAATCCTAATCTTCTTACTAAAATAAAATAAACGTAGCAGCGAATGTTGCGTCCATGCGTTCCCAACAACCTATTGATCGTTTGATTGATTTTCCATTATTCGGCCACACCTCAATCTTTCGTTGGAGCCTTTTTTAACCAGCCCAATTTTAATTATTCAACTGTGCCAACCAGGGTGCGAAGCATCTGGCACACACCCGGGCACTCAACTTTCTTTGTTTTTTTAACAAGCCTCGTCGCACTCAACTCTAAATGAAGCCATAAAAATAAAATATGGCATGTGGGATGGGTTTGCCATCCCGTAGTACTAACTGATCGATTTTGTGGTATATTCCTGAATATGCTCCGAACATATCTAAACCTTTTTAACCGAAAATACACAGCAGAAATACGAACCAGAAAATTTCTTGCTTTATAAAAACATTTGCGTATGTTTGGAACCCATAACTACGAGATATTACAGGTTTTTCATCTTTTATTGTTTCTTATTACATCAAATACAACTCATCTTTATTAGTTTACGTGACCGCGACCCCGTACAATCCGCATTCTCACTAGACCTCCAACCATTTCTTGCTTTGTGAGCTTGACTAGACAACCTGCAACTACCACATAACCATTTCGTTAGTTCATTAAGTTTTTTTTGAAGAGCAAATTTCATTAAAACACACCGCCCAAACCGACTATCTCCAAGATAGAGACAGACGAGGGCACAAAACAACAACCTTACATCACATCAAAAGAAAAACGGTTCCAATCCTTCCATTCAATCCTATCCATCTTAGACCTACTGTTAAACCACAAAAAACTAAGCGATTTAACATCCGCAATAATTTGATTAACCTTCACTATCGCCTCTCTGAAAACCTTCTCGTTCCTTGCCTTCCACAATCGCCAACAAGTAATTATAAAGATGCCATGTAATATGTCTTTTTTAGCTGCATTAACGCTCGCTTGCTCCGCATATGTGACAATATCTCTAACTGCAAAAAGAAATATCGGAGGGAGATGGCACCATTTAGAAATCCCATCCCAAACCCCATCAGCGACAATGCAAGCTGTGAACAAGTGGTCAACGGTTTCTTCACTATCTTCACATAAGCAACAGATAAGATCACCAACCCAAATATTCCTTCTCCTTAAAGCCCATTTTGTTGGAATCCTGTCAAGTAAAGATCTCCACATAAAAATATTACACTTCGCGGGCACCCATTTACACCATCTCAACTGAGCTGCATACTCTTCCACTGCATTATGAGTTATCCACTTCTTCGAATCAAAAACCGCCAAATTCTGAACAGGAATGGAATTCCAAGTCCAGAAGTCTTGGAAGCTCGATATCACAGTGCCAGCAACTAACCGAAAGCAGTCTACCAGCTCTTGTTGTTCTTGAGCAGTGTTCGGATACGACTTCCATTCCCACAGCATTGCACCCGCCATATTATTTTGCCCAACTCTTTGCGAAACCGTACACCATTTGTCTTGTTCTAACCGAAATAAAGCCGGAAAAGCATTCTTTAAAGGCATACGACTAATCCAAGGATCAATCCAGAAGCGAATCGACGTACCGTCTCTCACCTTCCCCTGCATTAACTCATTAAAAGCCGAGCCATTTAGAATAAGAGCAGAACCACACTTAACAATTTTGCTCCAAACACCTCTAACATTTGAATTACAGGGAACCGACTGCCATCGTCTCTTGGAGCCATAGCATCCACAACCTTCCTCCACAAAGAATCCGCTTCCGATCTATACCTCCATATCCATTTTAACAATAGCGCGTTATTGGTGATATCCAATTTTGTTAGCCCGAGACCTCCACATTTTTTTGGTTGAGCAACAATATCCCATTTTACCCAGTGTACTTTATGCGCCTCTGAATTACCTCCCCACAAGAAGCGTTTGATCAACGTCTCAAGCTTATTCTTGACCGCCACAGGCACTTTATACATAGAGAAGTAATACGTCGGTAAACTCTCCAATACCGATTTTATAAGCACTACTCTACCACCTATAGATAACGTTCTCGTCCTCCAACTCGAGAGCCTTTTTTTAAAAACATCAACTATCGGCTCCCAACTATTAACCCTTCCCATCTTAGCTCCAACTTGAATCCCCAAATACTTAAAAGGGAATTCACCCATATCGCATCCCATCTCATCCGCTTTGACCTTAACGTCTGTCATATTTACCCCAATACCATAAAGCGTAGATTTGGCTAAGTTTATCTTCAAACCCGAACAAAGATAGAAAATTCTCAAAATTCTTTTAAGCACTTTAAAGTTCCCTTCCGACCATTCGCCCATAATCATGGCGTCATCCGCATAAAACATATGAGACAACATTGGACCATGATTAGGAAGCTTAACGCCCGTAAAATCCCCGTCATCACAAGCTTTCTTCACCATGCCCGATAAAGCTTCCATTACAATAATAAAAAGAAAAGGAGATATAGGATCACCTTGTCGCATTCCTTTCCCGCACGCAAATTCGAAGGTAGGCGACCCGTTGACTAGGATGGAAGATCTAGCCGACGACATAATACCATATATCCACTCGCACCATTCATCCGGAAAACCCATCTGACGCATAACCATCAACAGAAAACCCCAATTCACGTTGTCGTATGCTTTGGCGAAATCGATTTTGAACATAAAAAACTTCTTGCGACTGAACTTCGCCCAAGCTAACACCTCATTGACAATCAACGGTCCATCCAAAATGTATCTTCCAGCTACAAACCCGGTTTGGTTTTCATTGATCACATTGTCAATCACTTTCTTGAGCCTATTAGCAAGAACTTTTGAAACTATCTTACTAACAGACCTAATCAAGTTGATAGGCCGGTACTCCCCCAAGCTAATAGGATCACTAACTTTAGGGATAAGAGTGATAAAAGAAGACCCAGCTCCTCTACTAATACGGGCAGTATGAAAAAATTCTTGGAATATTGCGCTGAAATCCTGCACAAAAAAAGACCAAAATTTTTTTATAAAACGAAAGTTAAAGCCATCTGGCCCAGGAGCTTTATCACTCCCACAATTAAACACCGCCGCTTTAATCTCCTCATCCGAAAACGGTTGAATCAGCAATTCAGCATCAGCAGCGTCCAGAACCTTTAAACCATAGCATCGCAGAAACGGTCTTTCAACTAACTCTTCTGTAAATTTATTTCGAAAAAACCGCAACACCTCCTTTTTAATAAAAGAAGGCCTAGTTTCCCACCTCCCATCAATAATGAGACCCGGAATCGCATTCTTTACCTTCCGATTATTGATAACACCATGGAAAAACGACGTATTTTCATCTCCCTCCTTCGCCCACCTCACCCTCGACTTTTGTTTCAAGTCTATACTTCTAAAAAACTCCAAGGCCTTTAACCTATTCGTACCCTCCTGGAACACCCATTCCTCTTCTTCTAAAAGGTCTCTTTCTTCCATTGTAATTTGAAGCTCATCCAAATCTGTCTTCAATTTAGTCTCTTCCTCAACTTCCTGTTGCTTAAATTTTTTTACCCAAGACAAGATCTCTTCTTTTAAACACTTTAACTTTTTCAAAAACCACACATCAGGAGGCTCGGCCAAGTTATTGCTGGTCATATTCGAATGAACTTTTGCTACAATATCCACCAACCATCTCTTTGAAGCCATGAGTTATAAAACCGAAACGGCTTTGCACCGAAATTCCGATATACCATCTTAAGAATCAAAGGACAATGGTCCGAACACTCCCGCATAAGAGCACGATATTCTGCAGTAGGCCATTCTGCACAAATACTATTCGAAACAAAAATACGATCAATTCGGCTAAGCTTATCTCCGGAGCAAAAGGTAAACTTACGGCCACGAAGCAGAAATTCACATCCCCCAATCTCGTCTATGAAACCGTTGAATTCTTCGGAGGCACGAGCATGAAACTTAGACTTCCTTCGCTCTTCTCTACTCCTAACACAATTAAAATCGCCACCTAAAATCCACTTCCTTTCTTCCAGTTTCAACAAGTGACTGAGCTCATTCCAAACCCTTCTCTTATCATTCAACTTATGCGGCACATACACATTAACACAAACCACCTCTTTACCACTTTCTTTTAAAACACCATACACACTAAGGCTATTAGGATGTTTCACAATCTCCGATACATTCAGAACTTTAGGATTCCAAATAGAGACCAACCCACCCGACCTTCCCGAAGAAGGAACCCAATCAAACGAAAAATCATTATTACCCCAAAACTTACCGATAACCATCCGATCCAGATTAACGAACTGAGATTCCTGGAGCATAACCATATCGACATCATTCTCACGAATCAATCTTCGAACCCACTCTCCTTTTCTATCCGAACCCACCCCTCTAATATTCAAGGACAAAATATTCATTGATAACCATCTTGAGAACCTTCTTCCCTCACCAAGGCTGCCACCTGAGCTTCAAACTTGTCAATATTGGTTGCCCCCAATTGAACCCCAAAACTGATGGTTTCGACCACCTCTTTATTTTGATCTTCTAAATCCACCTGAGCAACAGAGGTAGTATCCATATTGACGTCTTCATTAGGCCCAGCACCAGAAAAAGGGCCTTCATTCAAACCCACATTCACTTCTTGTACCTCCTGGACTGCCCCCTCTAGGCCCAACTCCTCTTCCCTATTAACTGGGCCCTTATTTATGGCATATATAAATCGATCCAAATCGAATAAATCTTCATCAGGCCTGGACCGTTTTTTAGGCCTATCCTGGCCCACCGGGGAGTGAGACAAATTCCTCCTTGGCTTTTTTCTAAAACTCTTTGGTTTATTTTTATTCCTTGGCCCCACCTCATGATTACCTTCCAAGTTTTGAGGATTCAAATTCTCCTGATTATTCTCAATAATTTCGCCCTCCTCTCCTAAACTTTTGGAAACCCCTTCATTTGCTCCATTTTTTGAATTATCATGAATATCCTCCGTAATCACAGCATTCCCCATAACTGTTTGTTGACTACCTTCCCCATTACACGCACTTTCCAAAACTGGTTGCCTATCAACTTCAACAGTTTCCATAGGGCTTACTTCATCCACATGCTGCATGACGTCATTACCTTCTTCCTCCGTTGCCAATTCGTCATCACCATCTAACAAACAGTCCGGTACCCAGTCACCGGTGTCTTCATCAACGAGCACAGGAAACACCTTATCTTTCCATTTTAAATTTATCTTATGATGCAACCTATCAACGGACTTACTTAACAACCCAACCAACACATACGAATAATCTTCATCCGCTTCTGATAACGTTGGACTTTCTATGATCTCACCAAACTTTGAACCAATATCCGTAATAACTTTATCGACAACTAAACACGTAGGAACACCATAGATCTTAATCCATGCAACCCTTTCAAAATCCAAAACATGTCCTTCCCAAACATGCAGGAACTGGAAAACCGTGCTCCATAACCCCTTCCGATGTTCAAACCATCTTCTATGTTCCATCGACTGAAAAACCAGAGCCACATGGAAACCTCCCAAATACTTAATAGCAATCCTCATATTAACAACCATGGATAACCAATTCCGTAAATTAGTTAGGGATTTAAAATCCACAACCCTGCCAACCAAAGCAACATCTTTCCATTCCTCATGTAAAGCCAACTCCGAAGGCACTTCTATCTCAAGCACCTCCTGATCATCATCAATACCGAGTAGAGTCGCCTTGAAAGACTTACTACCACTCGTATTAGTTGTAGGTTTCCCCGTTACCACCTTCGGATCCTGCTCCCTCATAACCTCCTTATCTTTCTTTTGTTCAACAACCGGCCTCCAAATCGTCTCTGTCTTCTTGGATACCTTCTCCCCATCAACAAACCTTGCCAAGACAATGTAAAGTTTATAACTTCCTATCCATACATCTTTCATCTCATTCTCCATAGCAACCGGATCCTTTACATTGCAGAATGACACAAAGCCAAATCGCTTCCCCAGTTTATCATACTTTCTGGCGATATACGACCCATAAAACTGACCATA
The DNA here is from genome assembly GCA_030844895.1 of Ambrosia x helenae. NCBI lineage: Eukaryota > Viridiplantae > Streptophyta > Magnoliopsida > Asterales > Asteraceae > Ambrosia > Ambrosia x helenae. The sequence continues at coordinate 17,704,357 of CM061229.1, read as the reverse complement.
ATCTTTTAACGTTTGAAACAGATCGGCAGACGTGCATTTTGGAGGAAGATTAGAGACAAAGAACTTAATGATCTTGACGTTTTCCCCACCCTCATCTTGTGTATTCGATCTTCTACCCTTCTTGTTGATGATGTTGTACCACTGATCTACCTTGAATCGTTCCTACCCGTCATTGGAGAGATTTTTCTCTGACTCTTTTGAAGCAAAGCTTCTAGGAACACCTAAGGGGAGGTCATGGGTTCATTAAGTGACTTCGTGCAAATATTCACAATATGTAAATAACATCAACAATACTCAATGGTCATATCCAAACGCCTTTTTGTAAGTTCAGATCCGGTCTCCGGATCCTATCCTCCAATTTCCATACATTCATACTTACATACCTGCATTTTTATTACCATCCTCATAACAAAAGGATTAATAACATTACAATACACACGCACGTACAAATACCATGTACAAGTTATCTTGACCCGTCATACTATTCTTCCTTCATGTATTCTCAACGACAAACATGACATTTTTGAACCTATACTCAACCTACAAGTAACGACCAATCTTTACATACATAACACTTTCACACATTACCGGGCATAAGCAACTATGCACACATTTTATTACACTAGCATCCAATGCGAGATAACTCCCCTTACTAAACGGTTTACCATTTGTGTGACCTTGCATAACTATACAATTCAATCTAAATAGTTACACCCACGATTTAATGTATCCATCTATATATATACATGCATATCAATCCGTACATTTTACTATTCATTCTTATGCCATATTTGTTAATCCTGGGTTTATTTCATGCTTAATCACCCTCCCTTCATTTATCTTTGTTGCTCATTTATCCCAACTACTTTCATTGTTGTATGGTGGACTATACCCGTTCACCAACAACATCAATGCGCTTACCTTATTATAAATTACCTTTTAATACTTGTATCTCATTCTCTATTTATACATAAACATACAATTACTAAACCAAGAGTTTGCATCATAAGTCACTTACCTTTGTCCGTAGGAGTGGTTTCACCTTATACGCGTTTGACTTATAGTCCCAAGCTTTTCACCTAGCTCGAGATCATATCCACTTGACCCGTTGACTTTTAAGCTTCTTGTACCTAGCAAAAGCTTGAATCGCAACATTAAGCCTTCCAAATGCCTCCCTTCATCTCTTCTACTATCAATTTCATGACCTCCCTCTTCAATTTGGGATTCATAGGGTTCAAGACCCAATTTTTCAAGCCCTAAAGGGCTGAATTCGTGATCCCCCTTTGGGGTGTTCTTCCCCCTTTTTGTCTTGCCCCATATTACAAGAAAGACCCCTCAACTTTACCCCAATGTTATTTTATTATAAAAACTAACTAATCAAGTTAGTTTTTCTCATTTATATAAATAATAACATTAACTAGGTTATTTCCATATTAGAACATAACCCACATTCTTATTGTCTAAGAACCGTTTTATTATTTTGCTAATCACACCTAATGGCGTAATTAAGCAAAATTGATTTTTGGGGCGTTACATTTGCCATCCCGTAGTACTAACTGATTGATTTTGTGGTATATTCCTGAATATGCTCCGAACGTATATATATCATTTCTCATGTTGGTGATTGTTTCGTCTAATGAGACACCCATAAGTGTGAAGGGGAAGTTTGTGTTGTATGCGCGGATCAGAGAAACCATGACATTTGATCAAAGAAACTATGATGTTGCTCTTGATTAACACAACATTTGTCTGATTGTAATTTTTAACCGTAAACTTTTATTACATATACAATAACTTTTAAACTAAAAGTCATCATGTATTCTTGTTTGACATTTATTTTGGTTTTGCTAATGACCGAGTCAGTCACGAATGGGATGATCCCTATCTCTTTTATTTGAGTTTGAATATGTTAGTCAAATTTTTATGTATTATTTTTAGTATAAGTTAATAAATTATTTAATTGTTGTACTTTTAAACTAAAAGTCATCATGTATTCTTGTTTGACAATTATTTTGGTTTTCTGAATGACCTAGTCAGTCACGAATGAGACGATGCCTATTTCTTTTATTTGAGTTTGAATATGTTAGTCAAATTTTTATGTATTATTTTTAGTATAAGTTAATAAGTTTTTTACAAGCTTTAATAAAATACTATTGCATTATAAATATAAATTCTAGATGTAATAACAGTACATTATTGTTTATCATTTATTACACTACATTATTAAATGCTAAAATGTAAAGGGATAATATTGTAAATGAGAAAATTATTTATGCATTAACACTTGTACCAAATGCAAAAACAATGTTTTTTTTGTGTCTTAAAATTAAATGAAAATTACTATTTTGCCCATTCAAAACCTGTTATATAATAGTATAGATAGTTAGTACTAATATTAATGTATTTTCAATGTAATTACAAGTAATGATTTAATTAATATTAAATACTAAACACCTAAAATGCACCTATCAGGAAGCGTTGTGGTTAGGGGTAATCTCATGTTAGGCCTTGGTTTTAAAAAGCAATAGGCACATAAAAGCGACAATGTTTAAAATCGAGATGCAAATCGCACAAGAGGTAGCGGGTTTTCATACCCGCGTCGCAATGTGACTATATAAAATCGAGGTACATGAGGTGGGCGCCTCATGCCTGAAAACCCCAAAAAATATTTAAAAATTTAACCTTTTTTGCACCTTTTGGAATTAGCCTAGGCGCTAAACCTAAGCCTTGGTGCGATTCAGCGCGCTTGAGGCACGCCTTTTAAAACCAAAGTGTTGGCAAAGCGAGCAATTTGTTCATTGTGGTTACAACATGGTAAGCCTCATGATAACAAACCTGAGGCAACAAAACCTAATTTCTTTCTATCATCAACAGTGATGTGAAAATGTGACTTAAATGGATTTCTTTCTATCGTATGTTGATAAATGTTTATTTGGCAAAGGTCTTGAAAGTTTTTAACTCGAGACTCACTAACATCAGCGAGACTCACTAACATCAGCTGACATTTTAGTATGTGTTTCAGGTTTAAGGCACCGCAGGGTTGTCTGGTGATGACATTGGGGCATCTCAACATGGTAAATGCCGAGCATAATTATTAGTATGTTAGCATTTAACTATTTAAAAAAGTTTTTAAGTTGTAATGTATTGAATAGTCAATAAACCGTACATTTTTATTTATATCTATATCTATACTACTATTTAGTGTATTCTAGATGGGCGATATAGTAATTTCATATTCATCTCGAGGGGTAAGATTGTAATTACATTTATTTAGTAAGACAAATTTAATACAACACATTAATTTTATTTATTTGCTCATTTAATATTTAAGTGAAATTGGATTTTAACACCCTGAACTATTGACAATTGGTCACTGACGCACTGAACTACAAAATTGACCAACACCGCACTGTACTTTTAACTTATTGGCCTGTATCACCCTCAGACTAACCATGGTTCATTTTTTGCTGACGTGGCATAGTGACGTGTCCATTTTTTGTTGACGTGGCAGGTGATGTGTCCATGCCACGCTAGCAAAAATTAAGCATGGTTAGTCTGAGGGTGATACAGGCCAATAAGTTGAAAGTACAGTGCGGTGTTGTTCAATTTTGTAGTTCAGTGCGTCAGCAGCCAATTATCAATAGTTTAGGGTGTTAAAATCCAATTTCCCAATATTTAATATTTCTTGGTAAAATTAATTTAAATTATAAATTAGTATGAACTTGTATTAATTAGTGATATAGCTAAACATTCTTAATATTATCTATACTACTATATAGTGTATTCTAGTGGGCTATATAGTAGTTTCATATTCATCTAGAGGAGTAAGATTGTAATTACATTTATTTAGTAAGACAAATTTAATACAACACATTAATATTATTTATTTGTTCATTTAATATTTATTATTTCTTGGTAAATTTAATTTAAATTATAAATTAGTATGAATTTGTATTTAATTAGTGATATAGCTAAACATTTTTAATTAGTGGGCCATTGGCAAAGGCAAAACCTTTAAAACACCTAGGTTGTGGAAGATCTTAGGTTCAAATCCCACAGACCACAGGATTTAAAAGAAATTAACCTTTCAAAAAAAACTAGCATATGATGGAACAAATATTTATTTGAGATTACACTACAGCATGATCAGTGGGTCCATTTCAATTTATCATTTATTGCAAACAGTTATTAGTTTTTTTCAACATAACAAAAATAATGTATCCTTTTGTATGGTTATAGATATACGATGAATATTATAGTTTTAAGTGACAATAACCTATCAATTGAACCATAGATGTTATTGTAACAAAGTAGTTGTGATCTAGAAATATGAAGTTAATTGATTTTGAATTAAAAAAAAAGGAAGGTATAAAAAAATCATTAGTGACTCTAATTAATCTTGACCTTCCTAATTTTTTTGTGGTTCAATCCTCTTGACGCATTTCTAACCGATGTAACCCAATTGTAAAGTGTCAACTTCTTCTCCTTGTGCAAGCTACCCCACCAGGTCACCTCCGTTCCACCAGAGTTGTTTAGTCGTTTCGTTCTCGTCGTCTTCCTTACTCTTAACTTTGGCATTTATTTACTTACTTGAATTTATTTACCCTTTCTTTTTTACTTTTTTATCTTTTCAAAGGGAGAAGGCAAATGGTTTATATATACTTGCTCGCGTGAAGTGAAAAACTCATCTTTACTTGTTTGGGTCTTCGGTTCGAACATCGACAACATCCCTTTAGTTTCTCGTAAGTTTAATCCATCTCGCCTATTTGTCTAATTAACTGACTCACATATGTTTATTAATAATCATATTTCTATGCATTTGTTCTGGTTGAGGTTTTATCACTTAGGCCATGCGGGGTAGTCATCACACACCATCTTATCACACCTGGTCACCTTGTGACACCTCAATTGATCATATTTTATCACATCTATCAATAAACACATAGGGTGGTGTATCACACCATCACTAAATCATTCTCACCAATCCTAAAAAAATCAACCAATCATAAAATTACATCTCATTCCTAAACAAATACCCAACCTATACACCTTTGTCACGGTCGTGATGTACATCACACCCGTGATGATTTTTTTCTATCGCATGGATGACGGGGTGGTGTTAGTGATGATCACGGCCATCACAGGTGGTCTATCACGGACCGCTCTGTGTGGCCTTACAGGTGTTCTTTGATCGTTTCGAGTATCAAGATCAAGAAGATTGTGCCTTATGTACCAGGTATCAAAATTTTCTGCATATGTTTAGATTCTACTACATTTTATTGTCTATAGCTATATGTGATCCACTTGAGTTTTTTTTTAATAATAATTTAACAATTTGTTATGGATCTTTTGTTAATTCTATATGGGTAAGCATCTTAAGTTATTTGTTAATGTAAAGCTTTCACTTTTAGGGTTCCAATTAGTTTTGAAAGTCGAATTTATGCCAAAGTTCTAGACTTATTGTTGTCATGATAAGATCATATTTTATGCATGCTTTTATGTTTCTATGAAGTGAAAGATTTAAGTTGTATTGATACCTATTGCGTTTAATTTGTTTCCTATATAACTATATAAGCAATGCGTCCTGATTTATGAAGTGAAGTTGCTCAAATTTGTATTTCCATTTTCAAAGTGGTTATCTTAATATGTAGTTGTCATGGAAACATTATGTGTTAACAAATTAGATGCTTCCTACTACTTTATAGAGAAAAAAAAAAAAAAAAAAAAAAAACCTAATTGAATTTAATCATGTGACCAATCAAATGTATAAGATCAACTATTTAACTTTTTTAAACATGTCAAATGAATAATTTTTATTGAATGGAGCAAATGGGTAGACAGTCACAATAAAAAGTCGGTATTCTTTATTTAACGTGTTAAATGGGTAATTTATATTGAACGGGTCAAATGGTTCAATTGACTCCATTTTTTTTTTTTTGTCAACTTATTTTTATGTGTGGTACAAAAATTTGGTCAACATTCCAAATATAAATTTTCCCATTTTTCTCTTTTGGGTCATTTTAATTGAACGAGTCAAATATGCAATTTTTAAGATTTGTACTTGATTAGTTTACACATTTGTTATTTTATTGGGATTGGTGAATACAAAATGTTAAGGTTAAGACTTGAACTTTATAGAGTATAACTTTGATCCACAAATCAAAAGTATAATAAGGATATCATTGTGTGCGTTTATAGTTGAGTATTTGAATGATCCCGCAGCAACGCGCAGGTTACCTACTAGTTATTTTTAAGGTTTCGTCGTGTAGATAATGTATAAACCCAACCAAGTAACAAGCCCGTGTTTCAGGGTGTTACACAACATTATGTCCTTCGTCTATCAACGCATAAACAAAGCATACTTGTGACATGTGCCACTATTAGGAATTAAGGGGTGAAAAAATAACATGAGAATGTTTATGGGCAATTTATTATCCATTCATACCATAATAATATTAAAACATTCAAGGCCTTTTATCGGGATGCACTAACCAAAAGGGAATTTAAAGAAATAAACCACTAGTCCACCACTTGACCCACTAATAGGAAATGAGACTTATTTTTTTTTTTTTTTTTTTTTTTATCGGCGAACAACTGTGTGGCAACCACCCTTGCGGGGCGCCGTGCCCAAGAATCGACTATTCGACCTCCAGCAGCTCCCGCCTTCTCCCGATGCACGGAAACCCGAGCCCCACCCGCCCGAAGGCACGACAATGTTATAGAACTCGGTAAAACCTCGCCGCCCGTCAGATTCGAACCGGCGCCACCCGTATTCGATCTTCACCCGGATACCAAACCATAAATGATGGAAGTGGAAATTGAACATTTGATCACATAGGTGAAACAAAAGTCACTCTACCACTCCACCACTATGGATGGATAAATGAGACTTAATTAACACTTACCCACTAACCTTACAATTGAAAGACAATTAGGCATGGTTTAAACATGTGTAGATACGTTTAACAATTAAAAGGCTTATACCTTAAACCCGGTCCCACCTTAAACCACTGATTTAATCCGAAAACCCCAAAACTGGCCGGTTGAATGACACGCAGTCTAAACCTACCAAGTTGAACCAGTCAGTCCAGTTCATTTATGAAAACATTGGCGTAACAAAAGGTAAATATAAAATTAGTCACGACTTATATTATTGTAGTAGTGTAGTTTTTGAAATCATTATTGATGTGTCACACCATTTCTAAAAGCCTCTTAAAAGCGAAATAAAAGTGTTTGGCACTATAAGCGTATTTAGACGTGTGCTAAACAATCATCCATCCATTTGACCGTTAACTAACCCGCCCATTCCGCTCCATATCGTCGAGATTACAGTAAACCATTGTGATTGGCACTTGTTAATGTTTATTAAGATTATTATATCAATTATAATGTTCAAGTAGTCATGTCATTTTCTATTTATTCTGTTACTATATGTATATTGAATACAATTAACTATATATCAAAACAAATTGATCATGAATAGTATCTAACCCATCTTAAACCTAACTTCAGTTAGTTTCTTTTGTTTTGGTTTGCCTACCAAAGTTGACCGGCTCAACTTCACTCAAGTCTTCAGCTTTGTTTTGTCCACACAACTAATGAGTGTGATCTCTTTTTTTTTTTTTTTTTTTTATTGCAAACCAAAAGTTTGCAATATTTTTTTTAAACAATATCTGATATGAGTGTGTCATTTTATTGAAATTTTGTTAAGCGAAAGTTTATAATTTAACGAACATGAGTTGGGTTTGTTATTTCATTGAAATTTTGTTAATGATTATGCTCTATGCGTTGTATGAACTAACATCATGTTATGGATCAGATTAGCTTTCTTCATGAACTGATCTTACTAGCGTCCCCGCCGCAACGCGCGGGAAACCACCTCGTTATAAGAAAACACAATCTAAAGCAAATATGAGTTACCAACCATGGCATTCACTTTAAATGTCACCAATTAAACTTACAAATTCATGGCCCTTGAAAACATTTCGCTCATCCAAACAAAAACTTGCTATACCGCGATTTACTATCATCACGCCATAGCAAAACCACATTCAAGATTGGACCCTTTAAGCTACTACCGTTTTATATTAACATATGCATCAATATGAACCGCTGCCACTTCACGACTGCTGGTTCTGATTAATTTTACCAAGCTGAATACCCTTAAACGCAGATGTAGCAGCAGAAGTGGTGGCAGCTGAGCCATCATGACCACTGCCATTGGTTCCGCCGTTATTGGCCATCTTTTTCTTGGCATGCATAGCCCAGCCCACAACTTTGGCCTGTATATGCTCGTCGAATATTGACCTCTTGAAATGTGTTCCCATCTAGAATTTGGTCATAAAAACAAATCAGTTGTTTGTTTCAAAAAAATAAATAAAACAATATTAGATATGAAAAAAAAAAAAAAATTGGATCTTGAAATAATATACCTGTGTCACGAGAGCGTAAAGTGGTAGAGTGCTGTAACTGCACAGAACCTGAATAAACACCCTGAAATAACATCAAAGTTTAAGTTCGAAAGTTTAATCTGGTGCGGGTCAGCCCAAAAATCCAGTCCAAGACATTAACCATTCCCTCAGTTCATGAACTTGAAGTGTAAGATTTCGGCTCGGTTGACAGTCCCATCTTGCCCTAACCAGGCTTGGTTTTATGTTTTTTTTTTTCATATTGGTTGAAAACTTTAAATATTTAACCAGTTAATACTAAAAGTTAAAGTTGCCAAAATGTATTAAACAAAAAAAATTAAAAATTTTAAATATAAAACTTTTAGCAATTTAATTTTATAAAAAAATAAAAAATAAAACCGTAAATGGGCCCAAAGACCGATTTGTTAAATTTTCTAGTTCGGGCCCAGGACCAGTTGTGCATATCTATACCAAAAAAGTTAATATAATAGATTAATTACCCAATAATCAGCCGAGGGATAATGTAGCGCACTTGCCCCATTATGCACGAGTCAAAGCCATATTGAACCTATATTAGAAATGAATAGTGTGATGCCAATAACCTATAACTCAATATCGATTTATTAAAAACCTTATATGATCATAGAGAAAAGAAACATACCCAAATCCAGAAGAAGAAAGCAATCTCAAATGCATTTTGAAAGAGGATGAAATGTATGAAAAAAAGCACAATTTTGGGGCGGTGAAACCAAAAATGATCATCTGATGGTTGCACAACTAACTCGCCTTCTATGGCCACATGTTTCTCCGCAACCTCATGAGCTAACTGAATTATTATATGTTCCAGCTTTGTTCCCACGGCAAGTAGAAGCTAGTAAATTTAGAACAAAAAATTAATGAGTTAATTGAAAGAATAATATTGTTATCTAAATATTGGGAAAAAAAATATTATATCTATTAAGTGACCAACGCTAAGATGAGTTAGCGTACTCACTATGAAAGGAATGAAAGCTATCCAAAAATATGTATGCCAACCTGCAAAATATTAATAAGAACATTAATTATTGATTAACTGTGCTAAACTCATGACGGTATGCTATTGCGTGTCAATGGAGATATTTTAGCAAATAAAAACTAAATTATATATAGAGGTGGCAAAATGGGCGTACAAGCAGGGCCGGCTCAACCATTTTGGTGGCCTAAAGTGGAGTAAAATTTCGGGGCCTTAAAAAAAGCCATTTGCAAAGTTGCAGTCCCATAAGCAAGATAACTCCAATGAAAAAACTATTTAAACGTCAAAATTTAGGTTTCCATCCATCTCTCTCATCTTATCTGTTGCTTTTTTTATGTTGCTCTTTGTTCTTTCTCGATACAGTAGACAATAAATGGTCAAGTGGTAAACTCTAGAATGAAAACAAGGGCCTTTATTATATGTTGGTATTTCATGAGGATAATTAATTCATTAAGAGGCCAGCTCCTATATCATACCATCACTTAGGCCCAAAAGAAGCTCATTTTCAAATAAAAAGTAAAAAAAAATAAAAATAAAAATTGGGGGCCTTATAGAATTGGTGGCCCAAAGCCCTAGCCTTAAAATAATTGGGCTAGAGCCGGCCCTGCGTACAAGCATTATGTCATATCATTAGTAAGCTATTTATTTATTGTATTGATTTAGGTCTTATGCATTAAAAATACACTTTTGAGTGACTTTTAATGGTTCCGACTCGTTTCTATTTTAGCTCTTTTTTGCTCTTTTCTAACTTGTGCTTTACCCATTCGATTCATTTTCTTTAAAGCACGCAGAAAAGATGTCAATAACTCCGAGAGATGGATAGTATTATAAAGTGTCGTTGCATACCATTAACGTTCAGCAACAAGAATATGACCACGAATACCCATAGATACCAGCTGCAAACATTAAAGGAAAATAAAATTTTAGCATAAAATGATCTTTTTTCAAATACAAACATAAGGATCTTCAGGGTTAAAGTCATAAAGATATCACTTGCCTGATTCCAACCACTTTTTTAAAATCATCTTCTAGTGCCCGTATCATGTATTTGTGAAAATTGAACTTCGGGTTTGCCTTGCAATGAGTCTACAAAAGTAACAAAAGGTCAACACAACAAGACAGATGAGCTTGAGAACATTATATAAAAATAAGTAAGCAGTGGAAGAGCAAAACAAACACGATCACATAACCGTCTTGTGTACCACAATCAAAACAGTGAACGCATATGCGTTATACAGTGTTTGCGGTTTTCAACGTATTATTAATTCTGAAATGAACGACCTTGTATGTGTGTGTGTGTTGGATTCAGATCTTTACCGTAATAAATCCCAAACGCAATGCTACATAATCTGACTTGGTGACAGATCCATAGAACTGCTTGAAGAAAGAATGCTGTAATGTTCATAAAAAATATAAGTCAACGAAATATTAATATACATGCGCATACATATGTATAAATATACATAGACGCGCACACGTAACGTAAATATATAATCAATATAAGGTAATAACTTACTAGCCAGCCTCGAATGGCTGAACCTTTGCCAATACCAACGAAACGGCTCCTAATAAAATCATGGTCTTTAACTTGCGTGAATTTCGGCTTAAAAACTGCACATTACATCAAGCAAAAATAATTAAAAAGAGTTCCATATAGAGAAATTCTCCATAGATGTCATCATCAAGACAATAGACTACTAATTTTTTATTCACAAAATTAATTTTAAAATACTTGAAGATTAATCAAACATTTTGCGTAAACCATGCGCCAAGTCAAACGCTGAAATTTTGTAAAACATCATAAAAAAGTTTCATACACAGCTAAAAAATAGTTGATAGTCAGATTCTTCTAACAATTAAAATATTTTTGTTAGCAATTTTGATCTTGCAAGAATGTCTACTAAATTTAAGAAAAATTATACAAAGGTTGACCGTTATCAACCCTTACCTTGTGAGTGATCAAAGTTATCTTTCGTGATGGATTCTTCCCAATGCTTCCATTGCCGTATCTAAGATATGACAATAATATTGGTGACGATCATGATAAGTAAAAAAAGAGAATACTACTATCTAACTTTTTACAAACCTTAGCGCCTCCAAAGACAACAGTGAGGACAGAAAATGTCACGTGCACGACAGCTAGGACAAAAATAAATATGTGTAGATGATGCAATGCCTCAAGAGATAGAAGTGGAACTTTGTTCTGTAAAAAAAGTGTTTATTAAGCCATTATGCAACACGTCAAATCTTGAACGAAAACAAAATTATCGCAAATCAAGTTGGAAAGACAGGTTTATAGTATCATCATGTTAGTTGTTTACAGGTTTAGGTACAAATACATAATATATTATTAAAGAACATTCTCAAATTGGAAAGACAGGCGTACAGTATCATTAATTCATTATGCTAGTGTTTACAGGTTTAGGTACAAATACATAATTAAAGAGCATATTGGTGTCATGTGTTGATTCAGGCCCCAAATACACGCTCAACACACACTCACAATTAAGTATGTAACGTAAAACTTTATGTTTAAAGTTACAGAACGTTTGCAAAAGAAAAGGAAATGAAAACCATTGTTCTGTTATTAATGAAAAGCTCAATGCTTTTCATAACTACAATGACCCTAAAACCAGACGAAAATAAACAAACGGTCACCTAGAGTCAAGCAATGAACATTTCAAGTATTCACTCCAACTCCAACGTACCAATTCCTAAAACCCCGTCAAACATTTTAACAAGTCTAACCTAACTATTAGTGACAAATACTCCAAAACTGCATCTAACGTAAACGATGCAATTAAATTAATCCATGCACGCTTATATAAAATACCAAACACGACCGGTACTTGTGACCCGTGACTTGGTAAATAAATGATTAATCCAACATCAAGCCTTCATAATATTTATTTTATTCTTTCTTTTTAACAGAAAAATAAAAGGTCAAAAGAACAAGAATTCAATTAACGTTGCGAGTTTCATGTTGCCTTTTCAACCATAAACCGCCCTTTTATCATTTAAAAGCATATTGATAGTAAATAACTTGCAAATTTAAATAAAAGCTCAAGTGAACTTCAAGAATATGATTACTAATAAAGATCAAACATGCATTATATAAAATGATCCAAAGTTGTTACCTTTGCAGCACAATAACCTACAGCCACCGCTTCTTCTGCTAGTAAATGACGAATATGAGAAGTACTCTCCGGTTTAGGCTTTAAGGCCTCTTTTTTATCACTCAGCGAGCATGGAAGAAGGTGTTCCGTTATACTCTCCTTTACACAAATCTTGACAATTCTTGATTGGAAAACAGTTAATAGAAGAGAAATAAACCCCAAAAGCATCAACTCTGCCCATGAAATAACAAAGATTAACTTAACAGCATGAATAACTATCTTTCTTTCTACATATTACAAAATAAATCGTCCGTTACGAAGAACACAAACAGGGCCGGCCTTGAGGGGGTGCGGGGAGGACTCCCGGCCCGGGCCCAATTTCTAAAGGGGCACTTTGAGCGGCGACGAGTGTAGAGTGTATTTTTTCCGCAAGTATTTTCTTTCTGTTTTCAACCCAAAAAAAAGATCTCATCTTAAACATCACTGCTTATAAACGCAAGAAGGTGAAGAGTAGATAAGGAAGAAGATGAGTCATACATGAAAAACTATATTTGAAGGATACGACAAAATTAAAAAAAAAAAAAAGTTGAAGTGTGTTACTTGAGATTTGTATTGTGGTACAGTAATTGTGCAGCCTTTGCAGTAAATTTTAATATATAGTAGTACTACAAAACAGTAATTGTCTCACGCTTATGCACATGATTCAAGTCAAATTCATTTCATTAAAAAACTTTTGAAGTCTAGACATAAATAATGGCCAGATTATTATGGAATTTTAGGAAATGATGGTTTTTTTATGAGCCAATTAGCCAAACATATTAATTTTTATAATTATTACGACACTTTCAGTTCTATATCTAGTTCGACCGGTCCGACTAGGGAACCGGTAAGGACACCGGTTCAACATGCGCTTCGGTTATAAAAACATTGCTTAAAAGACATAAGACTAAGGGGCACATATTTCCCGGCTCGGCCCGGGCACCCGAATTTTCAGGACCGGCCCTGAACACAAAGTGTGATAGTTGAAAAAAAAATGATCACTTTTTTAGGTAAAACTTATTATTTCTAAAAATTTAAACTTTATACAAATTATTCCCTTTTAGTACTAACATTGTTATAACATAGAATTTATTATTATTATATATATAGCTTTCAAACATTACTTAAAAAGAATCAAACTCATATCCCTGCAAGCTTAAGTTTTTAATTTTTATAGTCCAAAATCAGCAAATTTGACCTTATAAGTCAACTCAAATCCCATTTTAATTTTAGTAAATATCCTTCATTCCAAATCACACAAATAAATTGATTTTTTTTAAATAAAATCCCCCTTATACATACTCTAAATTTAGTAAAAAAAAATTGTTTCATCAACCACACAAAACATTAAAACTAAAAAAACACAAATAAAAAAAAAAAGTAAAAACAAGAATATACCCTCTTTAATCTTTTGCAAGGCTTCAAAGAGTGGCTTTTGACCAGCCTTCTTCAATTTCTGCACAAAAAAAAAAAATAAATAAATAAAAATGTTTAAGAATAACAAAAACAATTAATCAATCAAACCCTCAACAAATCAACAAAATCCCATATAAAAAATTTTTAAAAAAAAGATAAAAAAAATGAAAAAAATTAACAAACCTTTCCAGCATAATGAAGAAGACGTTCAACAGCAAGAGAGATCCCAACAATAACAGTACAAACAGCAGCAACAACCCATGTAGGTGTAAACTCTAAAGAGCTTCCTTCACCTTCACCAGCAGCCATGAATTCACTTCAAATTAGACAAAACTACGATCTGGGTATTGTTAAAAATTGGATCTTTCATACAAAAACATCGTTTTCAGTAAAGGTTTTTGCAAATTTGGTGTTAGTATAAGATTAAAGGTTAGTAATATATATTTAGGGGTTATTTATTATTAAGGTAAGGAGAGGTTTGGTAGATGAAGAGAGTAGTAGAGTATAGAGAGGGGTAGAAACTGAAATGGAACGCGTTAATATGTGGAATGGTATGTGAGAGACAATCACTGTCCGAAAGCTCGGACATTGATTGGAAAATTTAAGATAATAATATTATACGGAGTATTTGGTTTCTTGAAATATTTTTCTGAATCTTTGGATAGAATAAACTCATGTCTTTTTCAGGGTACGGAGCGTCATTCGAATTAGTCATTAGTATCTCACTATCAGTACGTAATACCGCCGTCACTCATATTTGTAGTGGTCACGTGAACCGTTTTCTGGTTCTACTAAGCAGGCTGGTAAGTGGTAACAGTGTGTTTTTTTATTTTTGAATTAATATAATTCTATTTTTTTTATTTAAACCGTTTGTTTTATTAGTTAAACCTAATTTTTGTTATTTTTTTATTTAAACCTTTTATTTTTATGGTATATTTATAGTCCCGATTAAATTTAATTAAAGCATAAAAATAAATTAAACCATAATTAAATAAGAAAACATAAACATAAAACATAATTTATTAAATATTAAACATAATTAAAAAAACATTAAAACATAAAAGAACCTCAAGTTGACGCATGAGGTGTCATGTCTGGACATGGTCAAACATGCCGCGGTAACGAGCCGCATAGGTCACCTGTGTGAGCTCCACAGCCAACTCCGGCACAATGCTCGGGTGCCGGCTCATGGTGTGCGCGTAGCAGGTGGCTCGCCGATCACATTTATTGTTGAGATCGATCCATTTCCGCCGGATGCTATCGATTGTGTTGGTGGGACGATTTATGAAAAATTAAATAAAAATCTGACACTTTGATGGTAAAATAATAAAACCGCGTGAATTTAAAAAAAATGTTTAGATTTGTATCTAAATGAAAATAAATAAAAGAATCAGTGGAGTGTTGCCTTCAAAAAAGTGTTTAATAAATTAGTGAAGTGGTGTGACAATGCATAATTTATTAAAATCAGTGAAGTGAAAAAAGTTTGGGCAATGCCCCTTCCCCCTTAGAGTGGGGTGAAATTTCAAGAGTTATACGTGTCATCTAAATCACACATGAGGTATTCTAAGGCTTGATATTAAAAAGAGATATAGTGGTTTCAAGCCTCACAAAACCCTTTGCAATGATTATCTAATTATTTTCTTTTTAATTTAAAACAAATAATCTTCATTAAAAATATTTCAGTAAACACAAAAAAAAATATAATACCATAAATAAAATGCACGAAAAATACTAAAAATAAAATAAAAGACGAAACAATCTAAAGTCTGTATTTATCGCGGATTTATTGCCTACACATTTGAGCTAAAAGTAACGACTCTCCTGTGAGGTGATCAATCAATTTAGACATAAAATCGATGACTTTCTCCATTTGGGTCGCCTCTTAGATCGCGGCGAACTTTTTTTCGGCGATTCTTTCCTGCATTGTGTCCAAGCGCCTAGCTCCAAGGTCCCGTATATCTGAAACCGCCGTTTCCTCTCTTCGAAATCTTCTTTCATTTCACCACCCATTGAAGACGACTCCGCCCTTCCCCCTTTCGCGTGTTTCTTCTACCAGGCGGTCAGGCCAACCTTTCTTCTTCTTCAGCAACATCCTCATTTAAATTGGCGTTTCGAGCATCGGAAGTGGGAGTCTCTGGATCAAGCGAAAAAGAGGTTTTGGACCATTTGGCTTTGCGCCTACTAGTAGACGTCATGCTCGGTACGTTAGCCCATTTAGGTCTTCCTTTTAGAAGCTCACAACACATCATGTAGGCGAACATCCCACGCGATGCGTTGAACTTCTCTAACGTTTTTTTCAATATATCCGCATCGCTACAACCGCTGCCCCAATTATCCTTCACACGTTAGAAAACTTCTTGAAACGCATGACATCTCCCATTTATGTTAGAGTATTTGCTGGGAATCGAGTCGTTTTTCCAATATTCTCCTCTACCTATTGCCTTGAAAAATGTTTCTTGAATCCTCTACCCATTGCCTTGAAAAAATGTTTCTAGAACATATATGTTAGTATACTTCATTTTGTATAAATAAATAGAACATATATATTATTATACTTTATTTTAAAAAAATAAAAGAACATATATTTTATTTTAATTTAATTTATAAAAATAATTAGAATTATAAAAAATAACACTTACCAATATTGGAATCCTCCAAAATGTCTAGCCAAGCACGTGTGAGCGCGTACTCCTCGTCTTTGCTCCATGGTTGATAGACCCTTCGTGTACGAGGCTGCGTATCTCCCTTTTTTATGAGAGCGTTTTCCACGTTGAGAGCTATCGGGTTCGCGCTAGGGTTGTGTCTCCAACACGTGTTCGAGGTCGGGTTAGAACTCGACATACCACCTACACTAATATTCATATTGGTTGCGGAACACATTAGACATTGAAAATATTGTTGGGGCATATTAAGTAGTTGCGAAAACCCCACCGTACTCGGGTCGCAATATTGGTAGTTAAAGGTTGGTAGCGGTTGGGTGGTGTTTGAGCGATACGCGTTTGGGTTGGTTGGGCGAGATGGAACACCAAAAGGAGGGCGGAATGGATGCATGATAATTTTATTTTATTTAAAAAAAAGATAGGAGAGAGTTTATATAAAAAAAAAGAAAAAAAAAAGAAAAAAGAGAGAGGGTATAAGATTGTAAGAGGATAATTTATAATTAATGGGTTGAGTAGATATTTAAATATGTAAAAAAATTGTTTTTTACAACGGTCATATAGTCGTTTTTATAATACATCCGTTGGAAATATTTTGAGTTGGAAGCTTTTGATTGGATGGTTGAATGTGCAACATGAAATCTTTCACGCTTGGAGAAGATTTTGAAGGTTCACGCCTGAGGGGATGGTGTGTGCAAGTGTTGTGGGGGCGTGAATGCCCCTTTCTACATCCAAAAAAGGTTCCCACTACACATAGTCTTAGTTAGGATATAAAGTAAAAAGAAAGATACAACTCTTTTTTTTTTTTTTTTTTTAATTCAAGAGGTTTGTTGTTTCATTTCTTAAACCTTGCAAAGTTAATCAAAATAGAAGCTAGACGGGCAATAAGTTGTGTCGCCACCCCTTTCTGATTTGCGGACCATAATCTACCAAGTTCAAAACCCTTACCCCTTGGAGATGAACTATCGTTGTGCATAGCCCGTTGAATTCTAGTCGAGAAACTAATAGGTTCTGGTGTTAGAGATCCAAAGGTATCAAAGGCCAAAGGGACAAAGACATGTTAGTTCTTTGCACAAGCTTTATCGTGCTTATCCACTTTCTTCGCTTGCACCTTTCTCGATGCTTATCCAGCTATAAACATGTTTTCCCTTAAACCAACCAAAGGAGATACCCCCATGGGTCCACACATGCATGATCCCCCCAGCCCAACCAAAGACGAGCAGATTTGCAGGTCACAGAGTAAATCTCCATTTTCGTATGGTCCATGAGAAAATTCACAGGGTCCTCCTTCTTGGCGGAAATCTCAGCTCTTCTCAAAAGATGTCCCACATATTTATCCATACAATCTTTACGATAGATCAGGCATGTTACACTGTCCGGATACATAAGGATCATCAACCGGTATTGGAGAATATCTTTGTATTCTACTACGTACAAGCATTGACCCAAACCCTCAATCAGGATAACGGTCAAAGAATCCTGAGCATGGGGACCCTTCAGGCATTCAATCACCGCCTTCTGGTGGGGAGAAAACTCAGAAACTTCTCCCAAACTCTGAGCGATTTTACTAAACACAACATTCGCCAAAGTTTTTTTGTGGCTTCGAGGGGGCAATGTCATTATTAGAAAAAGCGCCAATGTCAAAGTCCAGGAGAGAGATATTTAAACGTTCGGTGTCTGCTGATAGTTCGGGTCAAGAAAGACAACTTCACTGTTTCAAAGGATATGATCCAGATACAATGATTTTTTATATTTTTTTTATATATTTTAGAGCATGTTAATGTTTGTATAAATGATGATATGTCTTGTAGAATTAGATGAACATTTTATTGGGTTACTTGTACATATTTATTTTCGTACTTTTTCCTAACTAGTGTCTTTATCATTTTTGTGATGAATCATAGGTCTTGATTCTTGTGTGAATAGGTATGGCAATTCAGCGCTGAATGATTCAACATTCAGCGCGTTTGTTTTAGCTTCCGAATTGAATGGTTAAGGCTGAATAATTAAGATTTGAGATGTTGATAAACCATTAAGCACTGAACCATTGAGCATTGAATTAGGCTGAACCTTAATGAGGATCTCCTACCAATGTGAGACAATAATACTAACCATTAAGAGGTTTAAATTAATGATTCAGCACTTAACCATTCAGACCTCTTAACCATTTAACACTTAATCAACCAAACAACCCCTAAATCTTCAAGCGAATTTGATTGAATATATTGGAACAACAGACACGACGACTAGTTTCTTTGTATTTTTTTAATGTTATCCAATCTTATATTTTTTTTAGGTTTATGTTTTTTTATTGTAACTTTATTTTATTAGTTTTAGTATTTATTTTAATTTTATATTTATTTATTACTTTGAATTTGAATTAAAAATAATAATAAAAGGGGGAGAGGACTAGCCAGAAGGACTACCCTCGACGCTCTTAGCCCATCCCTTTAAGGAGGACTACCCTCCTTGATATGTAGTAGCTTAAGTGGAGGGTAGTCCTCCTTTGAAGACCCATCTCACACCCATTAGCCTTATAACAACACTTATACGTAATAAGTTAAAAATGACCTTCATTGTGAGCGTAGGCGGCTTTGGCCCAAGTCGGGGAGGTCATCCGGCTTGTGCCTATTTTTATCGGGGCACAATTTTTTTATAAAATTCTTATCTATGTGTGTGTGTGTGTGTATTTTTAAAATAGAAAACCCATTGAACACTTAAACGTTGGGCCCGATAATAATTAATTTAAAACTTAAATATTATTAACTCAAAGCCCATTACATTATAAGCCCAACACCTTTTTAACCTACTAAATAAAAAAAATAAAAAACAACGTTAAATAAAAAAAAAACAACATTTTTTCTATTCAGAGTTGAACTTATTTGACATATCACAAAAATTTAGCGACCCTATAGATGTTTTGGAGCATATGAAAAAAAAGCGTTATTTCCCAAATTCGTGCATTGCATATAGAATGTTATTGATCATTCCAGTCACGATGGCATCCACATAAATGAGCTTTTCAAAATTAAAGTTGTTGAAATCATACTTACAATCTACAGTGTCCCAAGAAAGACTTAGTGGGTTAGCGATGATAGTTATCAAGAACGAAATCATAGATTGTATAAAGTGCGAAGAGTTGGCCCACCTATTTGCTAGCAAGAATACTAAGAGAACTTAACGAATCGTCGGTTAGATACTAGTCTATTACGGTATGTAATTTCACTCATTCTAATACTATTATTTTGCAATTGTTATGTTTATTACTGTACTATTGATCCTCGTAACATTTAGTTAGATTATTTAATTTATTAAAGATTAAGGGGCATACTTTTTAACGGCTTGAATAGGACACGTAAATTTTCGGGGACGCCTCTGATTGTGAGAAACTTTTATCACTACATAGATTTTGTATTAAAGTTTTTTATAATGAAAAAAACCTTAATGTATTATAACAACACTATTAAGTAAGATGGTTAGGGCTGAACCATTAAGACTTGGGATGTTGCTGAACCATTAAGCACGGAATGAATCCATTTTTACTTCCCCTACCAATGTGGGACAAGAAGACTAACCATTTAGAGGTCCAACAAAACAGTACTTAATGGTTCAGCACTTAACCATTCAGATCCTCTTAACCATTCAGACTTCTTAATGATTCAGCACTTAATCAACCAAACAACCCCTAAGTGCTGAATCATTAAGATGTCTGAATGGTTAAGTGTTGAAACATTAAATTGGACCTCTTAATGGTTAATTTTCTTGTTCCACGTTGATAGAAGAGTCTCATTAAGGTTCAGCTTATTCAATGCTTAATAGTTTAGTGCTTAATGGTTCAGCAACATCCCATCTTAGTGGTTCAACCTTAACCATTCCATTCAGAAGCTGAAACAAACGCGCTGAATGTTGAATCATTCAACGCTGAATGGTTAAGAGCCTCGTTAAGAGGCTTACCAAACAGCCCCTAAGTAGTAATTTAGCCTTTTTTTAAGGGGAAATGGAATTAAATAATCCTAACTTTGGGGTATTGGAAGGCAATAATCCCAACTTGAAAGTTGTAAGGCAACAGTCCAAACTTGTCTTGTATTTTATTTTATTGGACAAAAACTAACTAGGTTGGTTTTTAACAGACACTGTTTTCTGGCTAAAATTGTAACTTTTAAAAGATCAAGGAAAATTTTTGCCCATTAGTAAAACTTTTTAGACAAACCTATTTTCTTCTCCGGTGACCGGTGATCTCCTCCGGCGACCACTCCTCCATCTCCGACGACCACCCCTCCAACTCCGGCGACCACCCATCCTTCTCCGGCGACTACCCCTCCACTTCCGGCGACCACCGCTCCTTCTCCGGCGACCACCACTCCTTTTCCGGCGACCACCCCTCCTTCTTCGGTGACCACCTCTCCCAACTTGTCTTGTATTAACAGATTTTAACGTTAGTTAGTGATGCCTCTGCAAACAGCAAACAAGGGTCTGATGAAGATGTAGATATCATGAGTGATGATGATAAAGAACACACACAGAACTTACAATCGTTGGATCATGAATTAGGATATGCACATGATATGGTTGATGAAAAAGATGATGGTCATGGCTCTGACTTAATTGATCTTGAAAGAGATTTTTTTGGAGAAAATGATGAAGATGGTTTGCATGTAACTAATAACAATGAGGATAGGTATGCAAATGAGACCACGAATCTCTTGATTAATCATCTTCACCATCAAGAGAGTGAAGTTCATGATCATGCCAAAAAAGTCGCATCGAAAAATACGTTCAAAGGGGTATCTGATGAGAAGCCTTTTAATGAGAACGAGCATGTAAAAAGATTAAAATCAAGGAATATAGCTGGCTGCTATATCTAGATCTCTTGATGGGCCCGGAATGATGAACCGAACTGTAGATGACGTGTCTGATTCTGACTATGAAAATGTCAACAATCATGAAGTTGGAAATTCTACTTCAGATTCCCCAAGACTAGGTGCAAGATCAATTGATCTTAATGCACAGGCAAAACCTCCTTCTCCGACGACCACCTCTCCTTTTCCGGCGACCACCCCTCCACCCCCGGAGAAAGAGGAGTGGTCGCTGGAGGTGGAGGGGTGGTCGCCAGAAAAGGAGAGATGGTCGCCGGAGGAGGGGTGGTTGCCGGAGGTGGAGGGGTGGTCGCCGGAGGTGGAGGGGTGTCGCCAGAGAAGGAGGGGTGGTCACCGGAGAAGGAAATGAGTTTGTTTAAAAAAATTGACTAATGGGCATAAATGATCCTTGATCTTTTAAAAGTTACATTTTTAGCCAAAAAAAACTAATTGGGATTATTGCCTTTCAATACCCCAAAATTATAATTATTTAATTCCATTTCCCTTTTTTTAAACGGTAGTAGTTAAGCCTTAAAGTACTTATTTTTTCCAATAAGTCTTGGTCTTGTGATACAACGGGCCCGTTTCATAGAATAATACAATTGTTGTGGGTCCATTATATTTTAAAGAGGATAGGAGTTGACTCGATACAAATGTAAACATAGATCCTTATTTCAGTGTTTAAATGGTTATTTCTTTGTTAGGGTAGCGGGTGTGGTTTCGAGTAGGGGTAGCCGATTGGCTGCACTATCCCTTGCCCCCTCGCTACCCTGCTTCGGCTATGGATTTCGGGTGGAATGAACCGAATGTGGGTGGGGTGTGTAACGGCCAAAAAAAATGAGAGCTTGAAATATTGGTTTAGTTCGAATCCGATCCTAACTACTTTTTGAATGTAACGCATTAATGTGTGTTTACAATATTAATTTATCAGATTGAGAGCTTGAATATTGGTTTAGTTTACAATATTACATGCATAAATAAATAGATTATTTTTCCACTTTAACACAATAGATGGATCTTATTATTGTATTGTAGAGGTTTCAAGTTCGAATCTGATTCTAACTGGCTTTTACCGCAGTGGACTTTTGGGCGACGGGTTTTCCTCGAAAAATAGAGACGGTGGGCTTGGGTTACCCAGCTCTATCGACGATCATAGGCGTATGAGATCGCCTTTTGCCATTGGATTATGTCACACCCTCAAAATCCACTTGCGGAGTTTACCGCGAGGCGCATGACAAACCAGGATCCAAACCAACGATCACAATAAACAAGTCTAAATGAATTAAAATGCAATTTCAAACCATAGTTTAAAATCCCGTTTACAGCGGAAGCTTATTCAAAACATTATCCAAAA
The DNA here is from genome assembly GCA_030844895.1 of Ambrosia x helenae. Lineage (NCBI taxonomy): Eukaryota > Viridiplantae > Streptophyta > Magnoliopsida > Asterales > Asteraceae > Ambrosia > Ambrosia x helenae. Next base: position 17,681,499 of record CM061229.1, on the reverse strand, counting down.
TAATAAACCAATGTTCAATGTTATACGACCATGCAACCCTAACATAGACGCCGTGCAGACGCGTGCGCCCTAGTCCAGTCGTGCTACTTTAGCGACCTGAGAAAACATGTAAAAGTTTACGTCAGCACAAAAATGCTGGTGAGTTTTACAGGTTTTGTATCCAAGTACCAAGTCCACCTGTCCATACTATAACAAATAGAAAACCAGTATACGCTAGCTAGGCGTACGTTTTGTTACTACCACGATTGGAAAACCATTACTAACGCGAATACCAAAAGTATGCCCGATGTATGTTCCTGTTGTTCCTGTTGTTCCTGTTTGAGACAATATGCACCCGCCGACCCTCCAAGTCGACGAGCGGGGTTGGTCACTCCCAATAGCGCTATTCACATTTCCCCGTTGTGCAAACCCGCACATTCATGGTTCCCCCCGGGACTTCCAAAGATCGTGTAGTACACAATAGAAACCCATAGTATGACAGTAGTTACCAAATAATCGTTTTAACACATGTTTTCTCCCCCGAAAGTATAAAACCAGTTTAAAGAGGGGCCGTAAACTCACCTTAAGTTCCGTTACTCCTTAACCCGAGTAAACTCAGCTGCTATGCTAGTCCCGTAAAGTGGCGACCTAACATACGACAGTTACAAGTACTTAGACTAATAACCCGCAGGTTAATTAGTCCCTAGATGTCCAGACCATAACCAAGTTCGTTTGAAAACACCGTGACTGTTTAACCGACCCAAAGTACAAGACTCGACATCCCATTGGTGACCCGAGACTCCCCGTGTTATGTTTACACTCCAAAACATACAATAACGCAATTACACTTAACACACGTTAACGTACAACAAGTTATAGCACATAGTTCACGTATCACCGAAATACATCCAAATATATGTTATCAAGTTATTAGACATGTTACAGGGTTCCTAGCATGTTACTACATGTTAAATCGGGTCTCGGAATGCTAATTTACACTTACAGCAGCAGTACACGCGATTAGGGAGACTAATCGCATGAAATGTCACGCGATCAGGGCTAATCGCCCCTTAAGTCACGCGAGTAGGGCTACTCGCCCTTGATTCCACGCGAGTAGGCTACTCGCCCCTATAGTCAGGCGAGTGGGGCTACTCGCCCCTGTTGTCATGCGATTGGGGGCTACTCGCCCCTAACACAGGCGATTAGCAAGGCTACTCGCCTGTAACCTTGCTGTTCCGGTTTTTCCGCGCGTTTAACGCTCCAAATCAGATCCAGAGCGTGTGTAACTACCCAATATCATCCCAATAAACTATTCCAAACATGTTTAAACCAAAATCCTTCGTTTAACCTCGTATAATCAGTCCTGCATGAAATCAAGTAATCCAAACATATACACATAGCATGCAATCATCACACTAACATGCATAACAATAACCCTAATAATCAATTACTGAGAATCCTATCATCATAATATCAATATCAACACTGATCTAACATAATAACACATCAATCCATCATCATGAATCATAAAAACCCTAGCTTTCTAATCATACACACCCATAACGCATGTATATTAGTTATAATCCGATTAACAACCTTTATTGACGATTTTCAGAAAGCTTTTTCGTTTATGAACAGGTCTGGACCATTAGGGATTGATTAAAAACGTTTACAAAGTGTTATGAATGAGAATCAAACCTTAGGATTATGAAAGAATGATGGTTAGACCTTGAAACCTTGTGTTTTTGATCAAAATCGCCTTCCAGAGGTTGTTTATGTGTTTGGGGCGGTTATGAGACGACTAGGGTTGATATTAGGAAGTTTAGGAGGTTAAGCATTGTATTTATAGGCGTTTCTAGTCGTCCAGCACGTTATAGGCGAGTATGCAGCAGATACATGCGATTAGGGCTGCTAATCGCATGAATGTGCATGTGATTGGGCCTAATCGCCCCTATGTATACACGAGTAGCCTCCTACTCGTGTCTAATATTCCCTACTCGCCTCCCCTATGGGCGATTAGGCTTCCTAATCGCCTGTAGGGGTTCCTTTTGTGTGTTTTGCGCGTTAAACCCCGTTTTAACATATGTTAATGCATATTCACGTACCGACAAGTCACATAATGATTGTAAACACATAACACAAGTAAATACACATATTTACACTCGTTCACCAATTCCCGGGACTCGAGACTCGTACGTTCCGTATGCCCTGACGATCCTACCAATCGTCACCGTTTGTACACTTGGTTAAGGACTGACATCTAACGAACCTCTAGACCAACATCCAATGATCTTCTAGACTAACCAATAGTTCCTGAACCATAACCCGACTTAACTAACCCGTTAAGTACAATATACGCGTGACTCGCTAAGGTAGACTTTCATCTAGACAACGTTGTTAACCAGAATTTGCCGGGTGTCACATCATCCCCACGTTAAAAGAATTTTCGTCCCGAAAATTGCACAAGTACCAAAAGGACAAAAGAATAACGAAGGAAACAAACGAAAACAAAAAGATAGAAACCAAAAGAGAGATTTACCCGAGTTGTCACATCATCCCCACGTTAAAAGGAATCTCGACCCGAGATTCATTCAGCTGCCGAAGAGACATGTCTCGACTCGAACGCTTCCTTAGGAAAGAGATGAGGATACTTAGACTTCATCTGATCCTCCCGTTCCCATGTATATTCCGGTCCCCGGTTCGAGTTCCACCGAACCTTAACGATACGAATCTTGCTGTGACGCAGGCTACGAATCTTGTAATCAAGGATCTCTACAGGTTCTTCCACAATCCGAAGACGATCATCAACCTTGATCTCTTCTAGTGGAACGATGAGAGACTCGTCAGCCAGACACTTCTTCAAGTTTGACACGTGAAAGACGTTATGTACGTTGCCGAGCTCCGTCGGTAGATCAAGTCGATATGCCACCGGCCCAATCCGTTCCAGGATCGTAAATGGGCCGACATATCGTGGATTGAGTTTGCCACGCTTCCCAAAGCGTATGACGCCCTTCCACGGTGAGACTTTTAGAAGTACCTTGTCATTGACTTGGAATTCCAGTGGTTTGCGACGCTGATCAGCATAACTCTTTTGCCGGTCCCGTGCCGCCGCCAACCGATTACGAATCTGTACGATCTTTTCCGAAGTTTCGTACACTAGTTCAGGCCCAGTGAGTTGACTCTCACCCACTTCAGCCCAACAAAGAGGAGAACGACATTTCCGTCCGTACAGTGCTTCGAACGGAGCAGCCTTGATGCTCGTGTGATAACTGTTATTGTACGAGAATTCTACCAACGGCAGATGAGCTTCCCAACCCTTGCCAAAATCGATCACACACGCCCGCAGCATGTCTTCTAAAGTTTGAATCGTACGCTCACTCTGACCGTCAGTCTGTGGATGGTAAGCCGTACTCATGTCTAGTTGGGTACCCAAGGCCTTATGCAAAGACTTCCAGAAGTGAGAAGTAAAATGGGAGTCACGATCCGAGATAATAGAAACAGGTACCCCGTGCTTAGAAACAACTTCTTTCAAGTAAAGACGAGCCAAACGATCCATAGTGTCGGTCTCCTTAATGGCAAGAAAATGAGCTGACTTCGTCAACCGATCGACAATCACCCATATCTTGTCGTTCCCGCTTGGTGATTTAGGAAGTTGTGTGACAAAATCCATAGTAATCCGTTCCCATTTCCATTCCGGAATTTCAGGTTGTTGCAGGAGACCGACGGTTTCTGGTATTCTACTTTGACCTTAGCACAGGTCAAGCATTTGCTCACGTATGAGGCTATGTCCGACATCATGTTTGGCCACCAGTAAAGCACCTTTAGATCTTGGCACATCTTATCCGAACCAGGATGAATAGAATACCGGGACTTATGAGCCTCATCAAGAACAAGCTCCCGTAGTCCCCCGAATAAAGGAACCCATATGCGTTCTGCGAAATAGTGCAGACCATCAGGCCTTCGCTCTAGGTGCTTGTCGGCACCGTGCATAGTTTCAGCTTTAAGGTTTTCCTCCTTCAAAGCTTCTAACTGGGCAGAACGGAGTTGATCAGGTAACGACGAATGGATAGTGAGTTGCAACGCCCGCACGCGACGAGGTTTAGTAGATTCCTTCCTGCTCAAGGCGTCTGCTACAACATTCGCCTTGCCAGGATGGTACTTAATAGCACAATCATAGTCGTTCAAAAGTTCAATCCAGCGACGCTGCCGTATGTTCAAGTGTTGTTGGTCGAAAATGTGTTGGAGACTCTTGTGATCGGTGTAGATGGTGCATTTGGTACCGTACAAGTAATGTCTCCAAATTTTCAACGCGAATATCACGGCACCCAACTCTAAGTCATGAGTTGTGTAGTTCTTCTCGTGCACCTTAAGTTGACGAGAAGCATACGCAATCACTTTCTCGCGTTGCATCAACACGCAACCGAGTCCATGAATGGAAGCATCACAGTAGACAACGAAATCATCAGGACCCTCAGGTAAAGACAAAATAGGAGCAGAACACAGTTTAGACTTCAGTTCTTCAAACGCTGACTCTTGTGATTCGCCCCAGTCGAACTTCCTATCCTTCTGAGTGAGAGTGGTGAGGGGTTGAGCAATCTTCGAGAACCCCTGAATGAAACGACGATAGTAGCCCGCAAGGCCTAGGAATTGCCGCACCTCAGTTGGCGTCTTTGGTGCTCCCCAGTCCTTGATCGCTTCGATCTTAGCTGGATCGACATGAATCCCTAGTTCATTAACCACGTGTCCTAGGAATTGAACTTCGCGTAACCAAAAGTCACACTTTGAGAACTTGGCGTAAAGTTGCTCCCGTCGCAAAAGTTCCAAAACTAACCGCAGATGTTCCCCGTGTTCGGTCTCGTTCTTGGAGTAGATCAGAATGTCATCAATAAACACAATGACGAACTTATCCAGATATGGTTTACAGACGCGGTTCATCAAGTCCATGAAAACCGCCGGTGCGTTCGTGAGACCGAAAGGCATGACCAAGAATTCGAAATGGCCATAACGTGTTCGAAAAGCAGTCTTTGCAACGTCAGCCTCCCTGACGCGCAGCTGGTGATAACCGGACCTCAAATCGATCTTGGAATAATAACTAGAACCCTGAAGCTGGTCGAATAGATCATCGATACGTGGAAGAGGATAACGGTTCTTGACGGTCAATTTGTTCAGCTCTCTGTAGTCTACACACAATCGGAAACTCCCATCCTTCTTCTTAACAAATAAAATCGGGGCTCCCCAAGGGGAAGAACTTGGCCGGATGAAACCCTTGTCCAAGAGTTCCTGTAACTGACTAGACAACTCCTGCATCTCGGGAGGTGCAAGACGATAGGGGGCCCGAGCAATAGGAGCAGCCCCTGGTACAAGATCAATACCGAACTCGACTTGACGATGAGGAGGAAGACCAGATAAATCATCGGGAAAAACATCAGGAAACTCGCGTACCACCGGAATGTCGTCGATCTTCTTTCATCACCAGAGGAAACAGATAAGAGTGCCAAAACAACTGGATAACCCTTTCGAAGACACTTAAGGGCTTTCATGCTAGAGATGATGTTTAGTGGAACACCACCCTTGATACCGTACACAGAAAGAAATTCTCCATCAGGGAGAGGAATCCGAATAACCTTATCGTAACAGACGATCTCCGCGCGATACAAGATAACCAATCCATTCCTACCACAACGTCAAAACTACCCAAAGGTACCGGCATAAGGTCGATGGGGAACGATAAACCCGACAATTCTAACTGACACTCCCGAAGGACACTAGTAGCTTCAATTGTTTTACCGTCAGCCAACTCAATAATATACCTGGTCTCTAATGGTACAGGTACTACATCTAGCAGTCGACTAACATCCATGGATACAAAACTCTTGTCGGCACCAGAATCAAATAACACGCTAACAGAATGATTATTGAGAAGAAACGTACCGGTGACTGTATCAGGGTCCTGCCTAGCCTCGGCAGCTCCAATGACGAAGGCACGTGCATTTCTGCCGCCGCCCCCGTTGTTACCATTCCCGTTGTTTCCACCCTGTTTCAGTTTTGGGCAATCCTTCTTGTAATGCCCAGTGTCACCACAGTTGTAGCATCCTTGTTTCCCTGTAGTCCCCTGAGTAGTCGGAGCTGAGCTGTTAGTCGGAGCCTGAGTCGATGGAAGTGTAGCCCGACAATCCTTAGCATAGTGCCCAGTTCGCTGGCAGCGGTGACAACGGTTACTGTCGCAGTTCCCTTGGTGATGGCGTCCACACTTGTTGCATTTGGGCAGTTTTCCCGCATAACCACCCTGCTTGTTACTCGAAGACGATGAACCCCCATTATCAAACCTTTTACCCTGCTGTGTAGACCCAGATCCTTTCCCGTCGTTCTCCCACTTGCGCTTATTGTTCTCTGGAGTCTTCGCAGTCGAACCTTTCGCAGGCAAAATCCTCTCATTCACCTTTAAGTTAGTCATTCTATGGGCCGATCGAACTACCTCCGCATAAGTAGGATGATTTCCAGCAGCCACTAACCCTGCAATTTCCGGCACTAACCCTGAGACATAATGTTCAATCTTACGATACTCTGGCACGTGCAAATCGGGACACAGCACCGCCAACTCATTTCTCCTCACGGTATACTTCTCGATTTCCGACCCAGTCATCTTGAGGTTCCACACCTCATGCTCCAGCTTCTGTACCTCTTCCCTCGGGCAATACTCCCGCTTCAGCAACTGCACAAAGTTCTCCCATGGCATAGCATATGCCTCCCCAATACCCATGTTCTGGGTGATACCATTCCACCAAGTCAATGCCACGTCCTGAAATAACGCAGCCGAATACTTCACCCGATCTTCTGGGAGACAGTTACACATCAGAAATACCGACTCCACTTTCTCCAACCACCTAAGCAAACTGACCGCACCCTCAGTGCCAGAGAATTCCTGGGGCTTGCAGTCCCGGAACATCTTGTAGGTGCACATGGGTGGGCGTGGGTCAACAGGACCACCTGAAATGAAACGTATGAGAAACCACGAATAACGTAAACAAGGCTCACCAATGAGGCAAGGAAAATGGATAAAACAACTTACCACCACCGTTGTGCCCTAACTGAAAGGCAGCCTGGAGCAAGTTATTCAGATCAGCCTGTGATAGGTTAATACCTCCACCACGACCACCAGCACCACCACGACCACCACCACGTCCACCATTGCGACCACCTCCTCGTCCTCCACGCACTCCAGACATGATTCTGGCAGAAAGAACGAGAAAATTTAGTTTCGCAGTTAAAGGTAACCACTAATGTTCACAAGATCAAAGCCAGATCCAATCCAGGACTATCCCCTCAAACCCAGAGCTCACTAGGGCTTCCATGCATTTCGTTTTATGATTTTGTGTGCACCCAAAATGATAAAACGCTCTACATGGTCCTCCAAGTGTTCTCCTAGTTCAAAGTTCAAATCACCGAACATAGACTCTTAGCTATACACCGTAATACTACGGTAATTCATGACAAGTGTTTCTATTGGAGTGCGAAAGGGAGATGTCCGAGCCTTGGACAAATCTCAAGAGTACACGAGTTACTCCAATAGGCTACACTGCCTAGATAATAAGTAACCCAACCTAAGATAGAACGGATGATGTAACGTAGAAAGACCAACGATCTAGAGACACCCCGACAAGACCATACGTAAACCACTATAACGTTTAGTACCATGTGATCGTCTAGTGTGTGCGACTCGGCTATAGACTAGACTCTACATGCAGTCCTAGTTCACTATAACCATTGGCTCTGATACCAATCTGTCACACCCTCAAAATCCACTTGCGGAGTTTTACCGCGAGGCGCATGACAAACCAGGATCCAAACCAACGATCACAATAAACAAGTCTAAATGAATTAAAATGCAATTTCAAACCATAGTTTAAAATCCCGTTTACAGCGGAAGCTTATTCAAAACATTATCCAAAATAATAAACCAATGTTCAATGTTATACGACCATGCAACCCTAACATAGACGCCGTGCAGACGCGTGCGCCCTAGTCCAGTCGTGCTACTTTAGCGACCTGAGAAAACATGTAAAAGTTTACGTCAGCACAAAAATGCTGGTGAGTTTACAGGTTTTGTATCCAAGTACCAAGTCCACCTGTCCATACTATAACAAATAGAAAACCAGTATACGCTAGCTAGGCGTACGTTTTGTTACTACCACGATTGGAAAACCATTACTAACGCGAATACCAAAAGTATGCCCGATGTATGTTCCTGTTGTTCCTGTTGTTCCTGTTTGAGACAATATGCACCCGCCGACCCTCCAAGTCGACGAGCGGGGTTGGTCACTCCCAATAGCGCTATTCACATTTCCCCGTTGTGCAAACCCGTACATTCATGGTTCCCCCCGGGACTTCCAAAGATCGTGTAGTACACAATAGAAACCCATAGTATGACAGTAGTTACCAAATAATCGTTTTAACACATGTTTTCTCCCCCGAAAGTATAAAACCAGTTTAAAAGAGGGGCCGTAAACTCACCTTAAGTTCCGTTACTCCTTAACCCGAGTAAACTCAGCTGCTATGCTAGTCCCGTAAAGTGGCGACCTAACATACGACAGTTACAAGTACTTAGACTAATAACCCGCAGGTTAATTAGTCCCTAGATGTCCAGACCATAACCAAGTTCGTTTGAAAACACCGTGACTGTTTAACCGACCCAAAGTACAAGACTCGACATCCCATTGGTGACCCGAGACTCCCCGTGTTATGTTTACACTCCAAAACATACAATAACGCAATTACACTTAACACACGTTAACGTACAACAAGTTATAGCACATAGTTCACGTATCACCGAAATACATCCAAATATATGTTATCAAGTTATTAGACATGTTACGGGGTTCCTAGCATGTTACTACATGTTAAATCGGGTCTCGGAATGCTAATTTACACTTACAGCAGCAGTACACGCGATTAGGGAGACTAATCGCATGAAATGTCACGCGATCAGGGCTAATCGCCCCTTAAGTCACGCGAGTAGGGCTACTCGCCCTTGATTCCACGCGAGTAGGCTACTCGCCCCTATAGTCAGGCGAGTGGGGCTACTCGCCCCTGTTGTCATGCGATTGGGGGCTACTCGCCCCTAACACAGGCGATTAGCAAGGCTACTCGCCTGTAACCTTGCTGTTCCGGTTTTTCGCGCGTTTAACGCTCCAAATCAGATCCAGAGCGTGTGTAACTACCCAATATCATCCCAATAACTATTCCAAACATGTTTAAACCAAAATCCTTCGTTTAACCTCGTATAATCAGTCCTGCATGAAATCAAGTAATCCAAACATATACACATAGCATGCAATCATCACACTAACATGCATAACAATAACCCTAATAATCAATTACTGAGAATCCTATCATCATAATATCAATATCAACACTGATCTAACATAATAACACATCAATCCATCATCATGAATCATAAAAACCCTAGCTTTCTAATCATACACACCCATAACGCATGTATATTAGTTATAATCCGATTAACAACCTTTATTGACGATTTTCAGAAAGCTTTTTCGTTTATGAACAGGTCTGGACCATTAGGGATTGATTAAAAACGTTTACAAAGTGTTATGAATGAGAATCAAACCTTAGGATTATGAAAGAATGATGGTTAGACCTTGAAACCTTGTGTTTTTGATCAAAATCGCCTTCCAGAGGTTGTTTATGTGTTTGGGGCGGTTATGGACGACTAGGGTTGATATTAGGAAGTTTAGGAGGTTAAGCATTGTATTTATAGGCGTTTCTAGTCGTCCAGCACGTTATAGGCGAGTATGCAGCAGATACATGCGATTAGGGCTGCTAATCGCATGAATGTGCATGTGATTGGGCCTAATCGCCCCTATGTATACACGAGTAGCCTCCTACTCGTGTCTAATATTCCCTACTCGCCTCCCCTATGGGCGATTAGGCTTCCTAATCGCCTGTAGGGGTTCCTTTTGTGTGTTTTGCGCGTTAAACCCCGTTTTAACATATGTTAATGCATATTCACGTACCGACAAGTCACATAATGATTGTAAACACATAACACAAGTAAATACACATATTTACACTCGTTCACCAATTCCCGGGACTCGAGACTCGTACGTTCCGTATGCCCTGACGATCCTACCAATCGTCACCGTTTGTACACTTGGTTAAGGACTGACATCTAACGAACCTCTAGACCAACATCCAATGATCTTCTAGACTAACCAATAGTTCCTGAACCATAACCCGACTTAACTAACCCCGTTAAGTACAATATACGCGTGACTCGCTAAGGTAGACTTTCATCTAGACAACGTTGTTAACCAGAATTTGCCGGGTGTCACAGATTACCTCGGGTGCTGACCTTTTATTTGTTGCCCGTTCAAAAATAAAAATATGACAACATTTAAGGCAACACGGTATGATCTCGAGGAGGGGCCAGTGTCATCGGCGCTGGTCGGAAACTCGATCTCCACCCCTTTGGAACAAAATTTCTGGGAGGAAAAGTTTGGTAGCCCTCAAGCAAACCAAATTGATTTTTCTTATTTTTATTAGTAAATTTATTTTACATTTAACTAGTGGGATAAGACACACACATTACGTCGGCGGTCAAGAACTTGATGAGGTTTGTGCACTCGCTATAGCAAATGAAGTATAAACTGTTATTAGCTTTGGACAACCCTGCTTTTTTAAAACACCGTTAATCAGCCAATGTCTAACTAGGGTCAAGTTACCTAATGCCTACATTGAACATGACTCTTAGATCCTATCTTTAAAGGGAGATTGAATTTTAATAATCACAACTATCACTAATTATTAGCCGCTGCCACCTCTAACTAACAAATTGGCCACCACCACTATGTACTTTAATTTTTGTCTTGTATCACCCCATACTAACCCATACACTAACCGAGTGTGTGTGTGTTTTTTTTTTTTTTTTTTTTTTTGTTGAACCTTATGATTGTTGTATCCGCCGTTTGGGAGTCGATGAAAGAATTTAGGATGCTCCATGATGATAGCAGGCGGTTCGAAGATGAGCAGACGGTGAAAAGAAAGCCATGCTTGCTCTTCAAGAGAAGCATGCTCAGGAGCTAAAAAAATTAATGGTGGAAGTTGCATGTTAAAGCTTTAAAGATAGGGTTTTAGGTCTCATACACCCCGTATATCACATTCTGAGGGTGTGACATCATATTATGGGATATGTGGCAGGCTCCTATTGGTGCATAATGTGGGCCATGGTATATGAATCCTAAATAAGGGGTGTATGAATCCAAAATACCTTAAAGATAACTTGAAACTAGAACCTACCCATCGTAGCTTGCTTTTTGTATGCATATCATGTTAAGCCTAGATATGTTATGGGAGATGGTGAGGACATGCTTGTCGTGAAAGAGAAGGCTATCCTACTCGGTGACTCGCATCCTAGTTATGAATTTTAAGACTCTTGGAGGGTGTTTGGGTGATTGTCTTAAAAAAATCATAAATATGCAAAATTGATTAATATCGGTGATCTAATTTTGACTATTTAATAACACGGTTTTCATTTCAATACACAAACTCAAGAGTCCTATTCTACATGTGAAATGGAATTCTAACTGAAAACAAATGATTTGATATGAACTGTATGATTGATTTAAAAAAAGTTCTAAAAAGACAAAAGCAAACAAATAATTAGGAATATAAATAAATTCTGTCATATGTTATATATTATGAGGGGACATGTGGATGCAATGCATTTACAAGTCAAATAAAGTTCAAATAAAAATACCTTCGACTTTACACCTTTATTTTCTGTAATTTATTATTGAAATTGAAAATTTATTTTAATACTTTTGTATTGTTAAATGATAAACGTCCAAATTACATGTTCTATTGTTCCGACTTTCGAGAGCCAAGCACACCAACTTTTATGTAATATTTGTTTTATACTAGATTTATAGAGTAAGCACCTTGTACACTAGTTTTATCCTACAAATATGTTTTAACATGAGAATTGAAATTGAAAGAGACATTTTTTTTTCTTTTTTCGGTCTTGATTGGAGGAATGCCGCGTGGAGGTAGAAGGCTCACGGGTTGTGAACTTTTTTTCCAGAGAAGAAGCAATGACGATATATGGGGAATAAACATCAGCTAACTCTGTGCCAACAGCCGCGCTAATACAGAGGATGCAAGCGTTATCCGGAATGATTGGGCGTAAAACGTCTGTAGGTGACTTTTTAAGTGATAAACATGTATTTTAGTGCTGAAATTTTTAAAAAAAAATAGCGTAATTACTCTACTACTCTAGTGTAAACTACTGTAAATACTCTAATAACGTAATTACGCTACAAAAGTTTTTTTTTTAAGTTGATGGGAAAAAAGTTGATGGGAAAAAAGTTTTCCTTCTTCACTTCTTATGTTTATTAGGTTAAGCTCATTTATATATCAATTTACTACTATTTGACATGGTATAATTGCTATAGTTGCTAAAAGGTTTATGCATCATGTTTATCATAGGCAATTTTTAGCAATTTTTTTTTTTTATAATTCTGAGACATGATCTATTCTACCCATAATTCATAATGTAAAAGTAAATTTATAACAAAAACAAGTGAAGAAAAAATCATAAGTCAGTCAACGTTGAAATAATTCTAAAATCACAGGTTTGTATATGTTGCGTGATTACCGCCATCAATTAACACATTTTCATTTTCATATTATCATATACTCTCTCATTGATTGAATCTAGGGCTGTAAACGAGCTGAACTTGCAGTGAACAGTTCATGAACTGTTTGGCGGGAAGTTCGTTTATGTTCGTTCGTTTAATAAATGAACGAACATGAACAGAAACCGCGTTCGTTCGTTTATGTTCGTGAACGTTCGATAACGTGTTTGTTTATGTTTGTTTTTTTAGTTTATTGGAGTTTTTAATTTTTATAATTTAATTTTATATTCTTTAATGTTTATTTTTTTACTAAAATAAATAAATAATTTATGTGAAGTAAGTATATAAGACTTCAAGTTTAAGATGAGAGTTTAGTTTTTGAGACACTACTTTATTATGTTTTACCAATATTATGTTATGTACAGAGGGTGTTTGGGATTGCGTTTTGAATCTGATTTTTAGATTAGTGCGTTTTGAAAACACAGATAATCAGCTTTAGTGTTTGGGATTGCGTTTTGAAAACGCAGATAATCAGTTTTTTAGGCTACCAAAACGCAATAATCTATAAGCAGCTTCACCCCTGCTTTTCCAAAACGCATAATTTGTTTTGAATAATCAATCACAAACACCTCCTAAGTATGTTTGTATAGTTAGGTTATATGTTGGGTGTTCTACTTAATTTCTTAATATATATGAATTTGATCTTATTCGCGAATTAATTTATGTCCGTTTGTGTTTGTTTTCGTTCATGAACAATTCTTTGTGTTCATGTGCGTTCATGAACGAAATTAACAAACGAACACGAACACGTGTGTTTTCTTAACAAACGAACACGAACAAAAAATCTCGTTCGGTAAGTGTTCATAAACTGTTCGTGAACACATACTTTCCTTAGCAAACGAACACGAACAAAGCCTTGTTCGTGTTCGTTCGGTTCGTTTGCAGCCCTAATTGAATCAAATGGAAAAAAAAATCTCTTAAAAAAGTTCTCAATATATATTAAAAATGGTAACAAACACGTAACGAAAAGAAGTTAAATAAAAATGAAAATGTAAATTATTAATATAACATTTCTTGAAGGTCTTATGAATAGTACCTTCTTTTTTTTATCTTTTTTTTTAGTTTTAGTTTGTATTTATATATTATTTTGTCTTTATATATAGTAGGTTTAGAAACAGGTTAGGAATATTAGTTTAACCGGTCATACCGGACGGTTCAATCGGTTGAACATATGTAGTAGACTTGGAAATAGGTTAGGAATATTGGTTCAACCGGCCATACCGGACATTTCAACTGGGTATGTCGACTGGTTCAACCGGTTGTACCTGGTGGTTCCACCGGCTGAACCGGCCTGAATGAATGGTTAGGAATATTGGTTCAACCGCCATACCGGACGGTTCAACCAGGTATGTCGGGTGGTTCAACCGGTTGTACAAGTTGATTCAACCGAACCGTCGCAACGCGTGAGATTGGTTCGTATGCCATACCGGACAGTTCAACCGTTGAACATTTGTAGTAGGCTTAGAAATAGGTTAGGAGTATTGGTTCAATCAGCCATACCGGACTATTCAACCGGGTATGTCAGCTGGTTCAACCGGGTATGTCGGGTGGTTCAACCAGTTGAACCGGCCGGTATGAATGGTTAGGAATATTGGTTCAACCGGCCATACCGGACAGTTCAACTGGGTATGTCGGGTGGTTCAACCGAACCGTAGCAACGCGTGAGATTAGTTCGTATAAATGTTGTTAAAAATCGGTTTGCCCCGCGGTGAAGCGCGGGTGTTAAACCTAGTTTTAAATATATACAGACGTTAGACGTTTATAATTAAATCTAGTTTCAGTCATTTTTGATGCTATAAAACTTGTAGAATTTTTAAATTAGGGGAAATGGATTTAAATACCCTGAACTATCACTCATTGGCGGATAGCACTCCCAACTATCACTTTGGCGGATAGCACTCCAAACTTTCAACTTGTTGGCCATTATCACTCCCAAACTAACTGGGGTCTAACCCAGTTAGTGTTTGTGGCCAAAATGTAAAAAACAAAACTTAAGGGGCATTTTTGAAATTAAACCTTTAACTTATAAAATCACCCCCCCTCATATTCTGCAATAGACCCCCCCCCCTCTCTCTCTAAACCACCACCACCACCCTCACCGGAAACCACCACCACCTTCCACCGGAAACCATCATCACCACCCTTCACCTTCATCCACCTACCACCACCCTTCACCTTCTGCCATCAGCCCCTCACCACCACCCTTCACCTTCTGCCATCAGCCCCTCACCACCACCACCACCACCACCACTCTACCATCCCCCTTCTGCCATCAGCCCCCCACAACTATCGACCAATCGACCACCTATTAAACCCAACTATCACCACCAAAGCTTAATCATACACTAGCACTCTATCCCTCTGTTATTTCATCGGCTCCTTCCCAAAAACATAAAACCCTTAAAAGCCCTAATATCGCTGGGCCTCCTTACACCATCCAATGGTCGTCGGCTCCGGTCACCGGAGAGGAGGATGAGGGATAGTAGAGGAAGAGGACTTACCGGAGAGGAATGGTCGTCGGCTCCGGTCACCGGAGAAAATGACTGTTATGGTAGGGTTGGAAGCAGATCTGAGTCGGTGGTTATGGAACTCACCTTATTCCCTTCACCCACACTTCCATTTCTCATATTCAAACTAATTTCACCACTGTTGATTTCCTCCATGGTAATAATATAATAATATTAACTTAAGAAGAAGAAGAAGAAAGAGGGGGCAGTGGTTGATGACGGAAATGATGTTTGTTGGGGGTGACTGCTGGAGGCGGTGGTTGTAGGGGATGACAGTGGAGGCGGTGGTTGTTGGGGATGGCGGTGGAGGTCTGGCGGGATGGTGGCGGGGTGGTGGTGGTTAGTCTCTCTCTCTCCGCCTCTCTCTCTCTCTCTCTCTCTGAACTCTCTCTCTCTCTGAACTCTCTCTCTCTCTCTCTCTCTCTCTGAACTCCCACTCCCTCTCTCTCTTAATATATATATAGATAATAATAATAATAATAATAATAATAATAAGTTTCAAAAGGGTCCCTTAAGTTTTGTTTTTTACATTTTGGCCACAAACACTAACTGGGTTAGACCCCAGTTAGTTTGGGAGTGATAATGGCTAACAAATTGAAAGTTTGGAGTGCTATCCGCCAAAGTGATAGTTGGAAGTGCTATCCGCCAATGAGTGATAGTTGGAAGTATTTAAATCCATTTCCCCTTTAAATTATAACATAATATCATAATCTTATTATCTTTAATTTGATGATAGTCTTGCTATTTTTTTCTTTCAAATGATGATTTTAAAGGATTATGTTGCACTGTTGACTATAAAAATACGTCTAAACTTGTTATAATGGTGTATTGTGTGATTCTAATGGTGCGTTTTACATATCTATATTTCTATACTACATTATAAAGAGCTAAATGTGGCTACAATAGTAATTTCCTATGATTTTTAAGATGACATATGAAAAGTTCCTTTCTTTACACCCAATATGTCCTAAAATTTCTTCCAATACTACCACTATTTGCAAAAAGCAACTTGTACATTTTTTGTGATATTGAATGAAATGGTTGAATGCACCCATTGAGTTTGAATGACACTATGTTTGACATTATAAAGTTAAATATATTGTTTTCAACATCTAAATTAACGGGTATTTCTTTTAGGGGAATTGGATTCCAATATGCTAAACTATTTGAAATTGGCCATTGGCACCCTCAACTAAAAAATTGGCCACATATAACCTGAATTATTAACTTATTGGAATCTAACACCCAATTGATTGACGCCGTTAGTGCGTTGCTGACGTGGCATGCTGATGTGTCAATCCACGCTAGCATGCCACGTCAGCAACCCACTAACGGCGTCAGTTAATTGGGTGTTAGATTCCAATAAGTTAATAGTTGAGGTTATATGTGGCCAATTTTTTAGTTTGAGGTGCCAATGACTAATTTCAAATACTTTAGGTTATTAGAATCCAATTCCCCTTTCTTTTATCTATGACAAGAAAGAATTAATACGCATGTTGAGTTATACAATCAATACCATAATGTGGACATTGGTTTCTGAAGTTAAAAGATTGTTATAATTTTCATTGCAAAAGCAACTTGTACATTTTTTGTGATATTGAATGAAATGGTTGAATGAACCCATTGAGTTTGAATGACACTATGTT
Source organism: Ambrosia x helenae (assembly GCA_030844895.1). Lineage (NCBI taxonomy): Eukaryota > Viridiplantae > Streptophyta > Magnoliopsida > Asterales > Asteraceae > Ambrosia > Ambrosia x helenae. The sequence goes on along the minus strand of CM061229.1, from coordinate 17,664,657 downwards.
TGACATTATAAAGTTAAAAATATTGTTTTCAACATCTAAACTAACAGGTATTTCTTTTATCTATGACAAGAAAGAATTGATACGCATGTTGAGTTATACAATCAATACCATAATGTGGACATTCGTTTATGAAGTTAAAAGATTGTTATAATTTTCATGGTTCAGATTTTAAAATTCTATGTTTGACTAAAAATCAAAACGTAAAGCAACTTTTGATAACTCTTAGTTGCTATGAAAATGAAAACTTTAAAAAAATAATTTACTAAACATATATATTCTTTCCAAAGTTTTTGATAAAAATGGAAATCATATATGTCAACAATTCGTATAAAAATACCATGATGATATGTTTTCTAATGATGTTTGATTCATCAAGTGGCTTGCTGCTATATTCAAGGTTTGCAAGCTATCTGTGTATGGATATTAAATGACTATGTGTTTGGTTTTTGATATGATCACCCGGTATAACATCGGTTAAAAGACATTAGCTATAAAATATGATAGTTGTTAGAAATAAGAACGGGCATGATTATTTGCATATGCCACGTTATAAATTGTCGTTGCCGCAATGTTGTACAGGCTTTCTACAGAATGAAAACTTCTATTATGTCGAGACACCCGTCGCAACGCGCAGGTATTTCCACTAGTATATCATCATGTGCCAAGTACAAAGCAACAACAAATACGTATAGGTGTTCGAAGGTGTTGGATCAATTCTTAACAGTTTAACATAGATTCTTCTAAGAACACTTGTTTAAGATATATCAAAGTAAATGCATAGCGGAATGTAATAAGTGTTATAAGTTAAAGTATCACTTTTAACAAGATTTACTGCCCCCCCCATAGTATAACTAAAGCAGTTAATGAGAATCAAACAGTTAATGAATAAAACAATAATAAGTTGCTTGAAATGATTCTCAATATATTAGAAATGTTTACTGCAAAAGCTAGCTAAAATAGAAAGGGTGAACCTATCTATTTATATACTGAATAATACGTACAAGGGAAGTATTAGAAACATTATACTAATATTGCAACATGCTGTAGTCTTGGAACTTGTACATAAAGTAACAAAAACTAATATAATACTAAAACTACTGAAGTTAAGGGTGGTGGAAGCTTCTATCAGAACTGCTGATGAGTAGCAAACTTCTGATGAGTAATTCTTCAGAAGTTGTTCTTTAGATGTTTGTCTGGTTTATCTTCAGAACTTTGTATAAGCTTCTTCAGTACTTGTTTTTTTCTTCTTTAGTAGAATATATACTTAGCAAAATATGCAGAAGAATGATTCAAACTAATGTTTATAACCGGCTTGTCAATTCTCTTTGACCCAACAAAAGGAAATTGAGTACGCAAATGATGTAATGGTGCATCTTCACAAGGAACGGTTCTAAGACAACACCTACAAAGGGGAGGGGCCCAACCCTTTCCTACCCTAATTTCCTCTAATCTTGCATTTTCACGTTACTCAACTTCGTTGTCACCTCACTCAACTCATAGAAGGACCAATGGGATATGGGTAAATGTATAGAAATTTCTTTACTTAGAATGTTGTTTTTAGATTAGTAATTACGCTTAAAAAAATTCTTGATGTTAGTTGATTATTTAATATAAAATATGAATATTGATCATACTTTGGGTTAGCAACACGTGAACTCTGGGTTAGTTTCCACTAATCTAAAGGTTAAATTAGAATTTGTATAATCAAGATGTATTAAGGGCCTGTATGGTAGCCTCTTAACGAGGCTCTAAATGGTTCAACATTCAGACTGTTTGTTTCAACTTAAAAAAAAAGCTTTGAATGGAATGATTAAGAGCTGAACCATTCAGACTTGGTGCATAGCTGAACTATTAAGCACTTAATCATTCAGAGCCACTTAACCATTCAGACCTCTTAATGATTCAGTACTTAATCAACCAAACAGCCCCTTAAGTCATACTTGAATTATGCTTGATTCATAAATAAAACTGATATTAGTTGGCAACAAGAGAACTCTAGTTGATTGGTTCCAATATTGGACGATTATATATTGATCCAATGATCTTACCCTTGTTCTTATTTAACTTAATCAAAAGTCCTCATATTGGGCGGTAGTACAAGGTAAGGGTTCATATAGATGAGCCCACACTTGTCTATTCACTGTTTGGTATTCGTAATAACCATACTTGGACTTTTAAAAACATGTTCGTGAACAAATTAACCGAACATGAACAACATGTTCATGTCTGAGCTTTTAACTTTAGTTGAACAAATGCGCAAACACAAACAATCAATCGAAAGGGGGCCTCTTATCTTTTTTTTTTTCATTAAGAAAATAAATATGTTCGTGTTCATTTATGTTCACTCGTTAATAGTAAAATGTGCAAGCGCAAACGAGCAATAAAATTTGAACAATTATTTAATGAACATAAACAATCAGATATAAATAAATGAGAATATCTGACCATAAATAACTAACATAACCGCACTTAAATGAAAAACCATATGCAAATGTTTTCAAGCATAATGAACAAACAAGACATGTGTTCATATTCGTTCGTTTTGTTAAATGAACGATTCTTTTTGCCTCTAGCTTTGTATATTTAATTCGGGAAAGAGCCAGTAAAATTTGGCCCTAATTCCATTCTTCTATGTTATTACCATGGTTGGAAGGAGTTGCTAAACATGAGATATTTATTTGTTTGTCTAGAGTTTCACATATTGGTTTTAGTTGTGGAAAAAATTAATTGGTCCAAAGAAATTATCAATTCAACATATCACTTGGTCAATAATAAGAATGAATAGTTATACAACATCTTTAAGACCAATTTTGATACAACTTGTTTTGAACTTGCTCACTTTTTTTTTGCCGCACCACAAAAATTGTCGGATCCACCACCATTGATGATGCCGATACTTGGGGCCTGTTTGGTAGCCTCTTAATGAGGCTCTGAATCATTCAGCTCTGAATGATTCAGCATTTAGACTGTTTGTTTCAACCTAAAAAAAAACTCTAAATGGAATGGTTAAGAGCTGAATCATTCAGACTTGGTGCATAGCTGAACCATTCAACATTTAACCATTCAGAGCCTCTTAACCATTCAGACATCTTACTGATTCAACACTTAATTAACCAAACAGCCCCTTAATTGAGTTCAATTAACGACGTATAACTTCCGGCCCAAATTAAAATATTTTCGTCCCCAGACAATAAAAAAAAATTGATTTTTGTGGGAATTATTTAGTTAAGAGATGAAACAAAGTATACATCTATATATAGGGGAAGGATATTATGAAAACCCACTATTAGAGTGAAAACCGTGGAAACTCTAACTTCCCAAACTTTTTAGGGCCTGAAAATTTTAGGGCATGTAGTATACATAATTCTAAGCATTTTGAGCCAAAAAAAACCAAAAAAGCGCCGAGCGGTTTTTTTTTTAAAAAAAAAATAAAGTTTTCGGGTAACACATGTTACACGAAAATTACACATGTTATTTCTGTAACATGTGTTACCCAGAAACGGTTTTTTTTTTTTTTTAAAAAAAAACCGCTCGGCGCTTTTTTGGTTTTTTTGGCTCAAAATGCTTAGAATCATGTATACTACATGCCCTAAAATTTTCATAAAAAAAAAACATCGGGAAGTTAGAGTTTCCACAGTTTTCACTCTAAAATGGGTTTTCTCTATATACTTACACTATATATACTAGTGGAATGCCCGCGCGTTGCCGCGGGTATGTATTTTTATTCACATTTTAAATTGCCAAAACTTTATACACCATACTGTCATTTATCCAATTTGATCCGTGCTTGATTTTTATTTGCAACATTTAGTTACACACATGAACCAAAGAGCCTTTAGCCTACTGGTTACAAAGTGTTAAATAAGGCTTAGCCTTTTCTTGTGGTGATAATTCAAATTCCATTGGTAAAAAAAAAGTTAATCCATTAAAAAAAAGTTACATGAATTAATCTATTACTTGGTAATGGTTCTAGGTAACAAAAAGTTAATACATGAATTAAATGTATTGAATGGTGCAATTGATTTGTACTAGTGGGAAACCCGCGCGTTGCAGCGGGACCATTAAACCGAACAAAAAAATAGACGAAAAGTCAACCATCGAGTTTGGTGGTCCCGTGGTAAGGCAAAGCCTTTTAAAAGACTCAAATGTGAGGTCTCGGGTTCAAATATCAAATTCACCGTTGAAAAAATAGTTATATAAATATAATTATTTTTATTTAACATAAGAAATATTTGATTACATGGTATTTATCTATCTAATTATATATACGCACACGTCAATAATCAATAATACATACATACATACATACAAGAGTATAGTGGGAATGCCCGCGCGTTGCAGCGGTGCATCTATTTTATCGTCTCATAGTTATTGTTGGGGTTTGGGGTGTGTGGCATTTTTGGGTGATTCGTTACAATACGTGTAGTAAGTAGGATGCAATAAGAAGTTGTAGTTTGGGTGTCTCACTAATAGGTAGATGCTAGTAAAATTTGAAACTCATAATTTTAGGTTACGAAAATTTTAAATGAGTACATCGCAACTATAATGAAGCATGAGAGAATAATTTAGTAACATTGAATCAAAGATCCAGTTGAGGTTATTAGCATGCTTTGAAGATTAGGTTGTCATAACACTTGCACACCGCGATTATCTTATCCATCTGTTGTGCCCATCGTCTAATTTAAGTAAACATAACATTATCAATAAACCTTTTAAAGATTAAAAGAAAAACAAAATTAAAACAAAAACAAATGATAGTTGTTTCAAATGAAACCAGCAACTCATTATTGTGTTTTGAGGAATCTTCATCAGATTAGGAGCTTTGAGACATGACAACAAAGAACCATTTCCACCATCTAATATCACATCTAATCTAAAAATATTATAAAACACAATTACAAATATTATTTAAATATTTAATATCACCAGCAAGGTACAATCGGTTTTCATGTAGGCATGATAGTTTAAAAGAAGTCGAGTAGAAAAGCATATGGTTGTCGAAAAAATTCATCTTCTTTCCGAGTTCAATTCATCGGGCACTTCTAGAACAGTCTTATAAAAGAGCAGAAGGATTGCTGGCCGCTGTCTAAAAATGCTCATTTGTAGCTGCCACAGAGTTTATAATATTCACATCAATGGACTCCAATAGTTGAGAAGTTGAAACATGGAAATGAGTTCCATTGCATTTGTAGCGAGTAAAACAAAGTCAAAATGGAAATGTTGAAATGTTTGCGGATATTGAAAAAAAAAAGACCCCTAAACAGACAGCCTATGCCTGAAACCCAAAAAACACCATCCACAGGCCCAAACAACTACCTTCCTTTTGCTTGTTTTCTATTTGATAGTTTCAGTTACATATGCCAGATTGGTAGTTGCTGTCTTACTAATGAAATAAACTTTTGCATCAATTCGTATTATTTTATAGGTAAATCGAGAGTTTGGGTCTGGAATGTATAAACTGACCAGGTCCAGGTTTCTTTTTTAATCAAGAACCTGCCTTTTTAGACCCAGGATGTTTGCAAAAAAAGTACATACACCTCTCTACCATGCTCCAAAACAGTGTCGCCAACATCACTTAACATCTCAATGAACGGAAAAACCCAATTATGCAAACTCTTCGGCCCATATCAAGTTAGAGTAGTGATAAACAGAAAGGACTGCTAATTATTGTTAAGCTGATTTTTTGTAAAATTTTGTTAGCTACGCAATATAAGAAGATGCAAATCGACATCCACATGTGTCTGAAAAGTGGAACCATCACCTCTTCAGTTGGAGATTTTAGGATCTTGGAACCACTGGCTACCAATAACTCTTCTTCTTCACTGGCACAATCAATAGAACAGTCGTTCCCTGATTATCAAATTGATTAATCGTCTATGTAGCTTCAAAGCTCACCAGCAAGCAGGATCAATATGAAACTTACAAAGTCGAAGGAAAAGATGAAACTTACAAAGTCATTGTTTCTTTGATGAATCACCACACAATGACAATGATGATCATAACAAAAATAAAGGTTCTTCTACAACTCAACGCAGTCGCCATTCCCAGTTGTGGTAATGATTTCTTGACCCGCAACGGAAATTTCACCCTTCTGATCCTTTCTCTTTGTCTCTGGAATACTTTGAACTGAACCAACCAATTAACAAAAAAAAAACCCTTGTTCTATCAAGATAGTGGCTCCTGTGGTGTCTCTGAAAATAAACTTTCCATACAACCAAAGTTAATCATTCAACAACTATAACTCAGAAAAATATAAACAAATTCAAACCTGACAAACCAACCATTAACCAGTTGAAACAACAAGAAAATAATCACATGTGGTAAAAAAACTAAAGCAAGCAATTGTAGACGAGAGGATAATAAGTATTAACATAATAAACAAGTGTTGAAGATGAATCCTAATTCTAGCTAGAAAAAATTCTGGCAAATAAGACAATGGTGATTAACAAGGAGAGAATTCAAGCCGCTGCAATTTGCCATCAAATGGACGGTTTCATTCGAGCCGCTACAATTTGTAACCGGTTACAAGCTAATAACATCAATTAACATAAGCCAGTATAATAAATGTAAATGAACACATATCATAATCTGAATATCACAAATTATAGAGTGTTTTAGTTAAAAGTGAGAAACCTAGAAGAAGATGGATGGAGAAATTGAATAAAGCGAAGCAATGGAAGTGAAGCCTGCGTCTATGGTGCGTTATGGGTAATTGCTCACGATTATATATACCATTGAATGGCTGATTTCAATGGATGGAAAATCAATCTCTGAAACGCTTCATATTTTGCAATCAAAAGTTTCATTAAAGTATTAAACCCTCAATTGATCTTAAAACTTGTATTGATGAATCGATAAGAAGGCAAAGGATCATTGGGTTGGTTTGAATTTGAATTGATGTGGCGGTTTCTCTTGATGAATTAAATGACGAATTCATCAATTTGGTTGTGATTGACATTCAACCTCCGCATAATGAACCTAGCTTTCATGAAGAACGACGGTTTCATATGTTAGGATAGGTTGTATGACTTGCAATAGTAATTTGTACAATTACAATTAAAAGTAGTACACAAGGGTATAAATGGAAGAAAGTGGGTAAAAATTTGGAGTTTACACACAAGTCTCTTGAGATGCCATCTTAAAATTTTGATGAAATTACCTTATTGGACATCTCTCCTCCTTAATAAGGTAACATAGATTAGTGACTTGTACATAAGGGCATAGATGGAAGAAAATGGTAAAAGTTAGAGATTTATGCTTGAGACCTTTTGTATGCCATCTTAAAATGATGATGAAATTACTTCTTACCCATCTCTCCTCCTTAATAAGGTAGTAGATATATATATATATATATATATATATATATATATATATATATTGCAAAGGGATATATCCTACATGTCATAATTCTATGCAATCTCTCATTTGAGAGATGCCACATATGATGTGATGTGACAAGTGTAAACCAATTAAAAAAAGGAATAAATATGATTTAACCTAATCTATTATAATACATAATCTACTAAATCTAAATATTAAACCTTTATTATTTTCTCTCTCATGTTTTCTCCCGTAACTTTTAAACGTTAATATCTTTTGTATACGAGATTTTTTAAAGAAAAAAATTACACCAAATTAACGAGCGTTTTATTATCTTTCCAACAAGTACCATAGTGTTATATAAAAAAACGGAGAAAAAAATGACTATATTTTGTAACCCGACAGGTATTGTGTCGGGTTTGGGATTAGTTTAAAAAAATTGTGGGTTTGGGTCGGGTCTGGGATTAGGTGATACCCGACCCGATTACCCGAAACAACATACCCAAATACCCGAACTATATACCCGATCATATACCTATGAATTTTTTAACGCATCACATAACCCTTAGACTAATGCGTTCGATATTTCAATAATTAACTTTTTTTTCTTATTTCATGTTAGTTCTTGTAGAATGATTGATTACAAACTTCCGAATTCATTTGTAATGGCACTAGATTTATACCCCGACGCAGAGATTCGTTTTTTATATTTGAATATCATAACTTATGGCAGAGATTTGTTTATAATAATAATAATAATAATATTAATAATAATAATATATTTTATTATGTCATATTAGATATTTCAACCCGGGACGCTCACGGATAAAAACTAGTAGTTTCTAATATGGCAATTACTACAATCACACTATCGTATCACAGTCCATGAATCATTGTATTTTTACGACGGTTGGTTTTGATTAACTTGACCAAGTTGAATTCCCATAAAAGCAGAAGTGGAGGCAGTTGGGCCATCTTGGCCCGAGTCATTGGTCTCCTCTCTAAGGGCCGCCTTTTTCTTGGCATTTAGGGCCCAACCCACAACTTTGGCCTGTATATGCTCGTCAAATATCGACTTCTTGAAATGTGTTCCCATCTAGAATGTGGTCATGAAATGAATCGGAGTTGTATGTTTGAAATGCATGATTAAAATCGAAAAAGATTGGATCTTGAAATGATGATATACCTGTGTGACGAGCGCGTAAAGTGGTAGAGTACTGTAACTGCACAAAACCTGAATAAACACCCTGAAATAAAACCAACATTTAAGTAGCAAGTTTAGTATTGTGTAGTTCAGCCCATTAAACTCAGTCCAAGAAAGGCCCAACCCTCAGTTCAACAAACATATGATTTGGGCCCAGATGTCCCAGTTTGTCATTCTGTCCTAAACTGGGCACCAGACTATCTTTTCTTTTATTTATTATCAAAACTAAAATATCATAAAATAAAGGAGAATTGAAATTAAATAATTCTAACTTTATCAGGTTGGATGATAATAATCCCAACTTGAAAATTGAAATCTAACAGGCCTAAGTTGTCTTGGTTTTTATTTCACTAGACCAAAACTAATTAGGGTTAACCAAATTAATTTTTTGCCTGATTTTTTTTCCAACCATGACATTTTTTAAACGTCATCTGCCAACGTGGCATGCCACGGAAGCATAAAATTACCTGGGTTAACCCAAGTTAGTTGTGGTCCAGTGAGATAAAAACTTAGACAAGTTAGGCCTGTTAGATTCCAATTTTCAAGTTGAAATTATTGTCTTCCAACCCGACAAAACAAAGTTGAGATTATTTAATTCCAATTCTCCTAAAATAAAACCTTTTAATTATTCAAATTCATGAAAGATAAAAAATAAATTACTAGAAAAGATACCTTAAAATGGTTATATAAACTATAAAGCCCCAAAAACATCATAACTTTCTGGGTTGGGAACAACCAGAACAAATTGTGTGGGCCCAACGACAAATTGTGAACTTTTCCGGTCGGGTCCATGACCAATTATGGGCTTTAATGGGTTGGGCCCAAAACTAAATATGAGCTTTTTTGGGTCGGGCCCAAGACCAATCGTAAATAGATCATTTACCCAATGATTAGCCGCGGGATAATGTAGCCCACTTTCCCCATTATGCATGAATCAAAGCCATATTGAGCCTATTATAAAAAATTAAAAGCAGTTTAATGTCAATAATTCAATATCAATTTTGCATATCTTTATAAGCTTATGGAGATGAAAGGTAAACGTACCCAAATCCAGAAGACGAATGCGATCTCAAATGCATTTTGAAAAGAGGATAAAATGTATGAGTAAAAGCACAATTTTGGGGGTTCGAAACCAAAAATGATCATCCGACGGATGCACGATTAATTCCCCTTCTATGGCTTCATGTTTTTCAGCAACTTCTTGAGCTAACTGAATTATGATGTGTTCCAACTTTGTTCCCACAGCAAGTAGAAGCTAGTAAAAAAAAAATTATATATATAAAAAAATTGATAATGAAGGTTTGTAATTGACCAATGGTAAGCTATGAGTTGTGGTACTTACAAAGAAAGGGAGGAAAGATATCCAAAAGTATATATGCAAACCTACAAAATATCCAAGATGGCATATGATCAATAGGCTTTAATAAAACAATTGTGACCTGACCATTAAAAAAAAATTGAATTTTTTTTATATATATTAATTTAGTGTGTTAATATGATTACAATCACACTACCATATAAATAAAAATTTTTTTTTATTATAATGATGGTATGATGCATTGTAAATACAATTTGGACAAGTTTTAACACGTTAGACATGTTTCTTTGTGATCCATCTTTTAGTCACAAAACCTTTGAAGCGAACCGAAGAAATGATTTTAACAACTATGAGAAATGGTCAGTAAGATAAAATGTTGTTGCATACCGTTAATGTTCAACAACAAGAATACAACCACGAATAACCAAAGATACCAGCTGCAACAAATAAAACAAAAACAAAAACCTTATTCAAATGAACCCATAAAATGATATTTCTCAAATACTTTTGACTCTTGGGTGTCAAAGGGTGGCCTTTTTATTTCAGAAGTCATATTACATTACATTACATGGGGTTACACCGTTACAAGTTCTTGATGCATATAATCTTGCAATATATAGAATACTATGTAAATGTGTGGATATAAAAAAGTGAAAGAATCTACTAAAATTTTGAATTTAGAAATTAAGAAATAAAGATTTTGTATAACCTATCCTGAACTTAAAATTCAGAGAATATCTGTAATGGTTAATGCTCTCTAAGGGCATTTTTTCACTACATCAGCATCATAACACCCTCAACAAGTATGTGATAGTTAACACTTCTTAATGCCATTTTAATCATTATTTCAATATTATATCTCCTCCTTGGGCATTATACTAGAAATGCTCATTCCTCTTCATTCCCCCTATTACGCCGGGAGACATTGTTAGGGGTGTTATCAAGCTCATTCATACCCCTATAATACCATTACGCATAGTCTAACAAGCTTAACATTAATTTGCATTTCGAAAGTAATGAAAACCCTTGCCTGATTCCAACCACTTTTTTAAAGTCATCTTCCAAAGCCCGAATCATGTATGTGTGAAAATTGAACTTTGGGTTTGCCTTGCAATGGGTCTACAAAAGTAACAAAAAAACAAAAACTACAAAATAAGACAAATTAATGGGCTTTATGCAAAATCTATATATATGTAGTCTTTGATTTAGATCCTTACTGTAATAAATCCCAAACGGAGTGCTATATAATCTGACTTGGTGACAGATCCATAGAATTGCTTGAAGAAAGAACGCTGAAATGTTTATAAAAAAATAAAGTCAACAAAAATATAGCGACCAAAATTCAGTCACAAAAAGTCTGGTCGCAATTCGGTTGCAAAATTTTTCCATCACAGTTTTTGATGTTTGATGATCAAAGATTCCGGTCGCAAATTATGTCGTTAAACACTTAGGGGCTGTTTGGTTAATTAAGTGCTGAATCATTAAGATGGTCTGAATGGTTAAGAGGCTCTGAATGATTAAGAGCTGAATCATTCAGCATCCCTTATTAGCTTAATGGTTCAGCACTTAATCATTCCATTCAGATGCTAAAACAAACAGTCTGAATGCTGAATGATTCAGACCTGAATAGTTAAGAGGCTGATTAGTCAATCACCAAAAACTCTGGTTGCAATGTGGGTATGTAATAGGCGGAAATAATGGTCGCTAAATTTGGTTGAAAAATAATTCGGTCGCAAAATCAATAGCAACAAGAGTTTCGACCATAGAAATTAGAAAATGTAAAAATGTACATATGTGAACGGTTTGTGAAAGTAAAAGTTAAATTTGAAGCAAGGTGACTTACCAGCCAGCCTTGAATGGCTGAACGTTTGCCAATGCCAACGAAGCGGTTCTTAATAAAGTCATGATCTTTAACACGTGTGACTTTATGCTTTAAAACTGCATGTTACATAAATAAAAAATAATTAAAAAGGTAAGACACTAAACTCGTTTACTTGTGTAAATTTAGGAGATATTATTCACTAAATACATTTTTTTACCACTTTCGATCCTTATTGTTTGAAAGAGGGGTGTGATCGTTGTTGGGTTGGCGGTTTAGTGGGTTAAATTGTTTCACCTAAACACGACTGGTATTTTTCGATTGAATATTATTAACACCACTCGTTTAACCCATATGTCAAATGGATTTGTGGGTAGTGATCAAATTGTAAATGTGTTAGTCAAGTTAGTGGATTGTAAAAAATGTGTTGAACTGGTCATGACGAGTTAGCAGGTTGACCTGTCTAATTAAACGTGTTAAGCAAATCAACACAAAGTACATGATTTGTTTAATTAAACATGTTAACCCGAACACAACCCGTTTATTAAATGAGTTAAATATAACAACCTAAGATAACAACCTAAGATCTGACTATTTTCATATCATATCATATCATAAATTGTAATCCCTACTTCGAAGCTTATATATGTGTATATATGTGTGTATATATATATATATTCACTTTAAAAATATCGTCAGATATCAAGTTTAAATCACATTTTTATTATTTTTATCAAATAAAAGGTCATTATATACCGTAAATCATCAAAATGGAACTGTTAAACCGTCAAATCGGTAAAATTGTCCGAACTTGTCGACCCACCCATTCTGGCCATTTCAATTTGTTGTTTTCCAAATATTGTACTAACTAGTTCATCCTAAATCTTTCATCAAAACTGATTAAACCGGACCTATTAAAACCTTAACCTTACCTTGTGAATGGTCAAAGTTATGTTTTTGTGATAGATTCTTCCCAATGTTTCCATTCCCGTATCTAAGCCATGACAATAATGTAGATATTACAGTTTGATAAAAACAAATAAATAAAAAAGAGAATAATTAAACTAATATTATTACCCTTGCCACTCCAAATACAACAGTAAGGACAGAAAATGCCACATGCACGACAGCTAGTACAAATATAAATATGTGTAGATGATGCAATGCCTCAAGTGATAGAAGCGGGACCTTGTTCTGTAAAAACATAAAACATATTCACATTCAAGAATAACATTAGTAACAAATATATAAAATCATATAGTAAATTATAAAGTTATATGCATGAATTTAAAGACTATTGTGAGACAAAAACAGAGGGGTCACGCATGTTTTGTGACCGAAAGGAGTGTGGTCACTATTTTGCAACAGTCACAAACCAGGGACTAAATTTGCATTTTTCTGTCCGTCGCAAATCGCCAATTGTTGTATATATGAGTATTTTTTTTGAACGACAAACAAACATTTCTGCCCGACTATCCAGGGGAGTCCTCACACTATGGACAGTCCCCCACAACCAACCCAATGGAGGGCCCATACGTACCTCGGGCGGCTGGCGAAGTCAGGCCTGCCCATGCAGTTCCCGAAACCGGGAAAAACCCAACCCCTCACCTGCCCGTAGGCACGACGGTGAAGGATTGGTAAAACCCGGGCGAGATCAGGACTCGAACTCGTGACCATAGGCAGGAGTCATCCATCATTTCTCATTATGTCCCTCGTGGGAATCGAACTCGGGACCTCTAAGAGGGATCCCTGGTCCATTCACCAACTGAGCTACCCGTGAAGGATAAAGTATACATGAGTATATTTGGTTACCTTTGAAGCACAATAACCCAACGCTGTTGCTTCGTCCGCAAGTAAGTGACGAATATGTGATGCAGCAGAGGCCTCTTTTTTATGACTCAACGAGCATGGAAGAAGGTGCTTTGTTATACTCTCCTTTACACAAATCTTGACAATTCTTGATTGGGAAATAGTCAATAATAGGGAAATAAACCCCAAAAGCATTAACTCTACACACAAAAAGATATATTAGTTTCTATAAGCATTATAAACCAGAGTATTTTCAGTTACGGACAGATAAATCTCTAGGTGACCGACAAATTAGCGACAAAATCATCACCGAGGGATTATTAACAAAATTTTCACCTAGTGATAAAAAAGGAGTATACCTTCTTTGATCTTTGCAAGGCTTCAAAGAGCGGCTTTTGACCCGATTTCTTCAGTTTCTGCAATCCAAACGGTTCAACAAGACCAACTTTACTATATATATAACCAAAATAACTAATATATCATCAAATTAACAACAAACCTTGCCAGTGTAATGCAGTAGACGTTCGACAGCAAGAGAGATCCCAACAATAACTGTACAGACCGCAGCGACAACCCACGTGGGTGTAAACTCTAACGAGCTGCCTTCTCCTTCACCACCCGCCATGAATTCAATTCAAGCTTATACAGAATTACAAATTTGGTAGCTTGTGGATATTATTATTTATTTATTTATTTGGTTGTTTATCTACAACCACGTAAGTTTAACTATAGTCGTTGCCACTTGCAATTAGCTAGGACCCTTGTGAAACGTTCATTTAGTTCACAGCATTGTGACAAAATACGTGTCAGCACAAATATTGTTGTCGCTAACTCGCTATTGATGACATGTCACGATGTTCCTTAAAATATCAAGCTCACATCATGTCATTGTTTTTATTAAGTGGTAACCAATATTGTCCACAAATATTATAATTGTTTTGTGACAGTATTTAGTGGTCGATTTGAAACTTTCAATTGAGTATTAACAACCGAAGTTTGTAATCGAAAAACAGGTCATAGTATAAGCGAACGATTTAAATAAGTTGTAACTTTTACAACGTTTTTTTTTACGTGACGGTAACTATTAAAAACTAGGTGTATACCCGTCCCAGTACGGGTAACGCAATACAATTATAAAAAAAATATAAAATTTATATTTCTTTCTTTTTTGTCTACCACTATAATACTCCAAAAAAAGCCTTCATTTTGACCCATACCCAGTTTGGTTGGAAACCTTTAGACCTAAACCCGCTACAACTCGTTACCCCATTTGGCGGTCTGGGCACATTATGACCTAAACCAAAATAACCACTTTTTTTAAACAGTCCATTTTGACCCGTACCCAGTCCGGGCCGAACCCATTCAGGCCCAAACCTTTTATGACCCATTATCTCAACCGATGGTCTGAACCTGTTTTGATCCAAACCAAAATAACCACGTTTTGAAACAATACATTTTGATTTCTACCCATTTGTTCTGAACCCATTCTAACCCGAACCTAGCCGATCTATTACCTGACCCGTTCATGCATACGTAAATACTAATTGAGACCTATCTTTTCATGAACCAAGAAGCCTTCAAGCTTGCAATAAATAAAAAGAGTAACAACCACAAAAAATAAGTAGTAAAGAATAAAATAACACAAATATTTACTGATGAGGAAACCATTGTTGATGTTAACTACTGATGATTAAAGAACTGTTGATAAAACCACTTATAGATGATGAAACCACTGATGGGGTTGAAACTACAACAACAACAATCAAGCCCAGTAAAATCCACAAATAGCAAAGCTATTAGTAGGGTCTGGGGAGGGTGGGATGTAGGCAAGCCTTACCTCTACCCCTAAGGATAGAGAGACCGCTTCCAGGGAGACCCTCCGCTCAAACATACAACAAAAAACATATACACCCAAAAAAAAATGAAAGCAATGTATCGAAAGAATAGACACTATACCACCATAAACAACCTATACCCAAACATACAGGAAGACAAACATATAAAATCCACAAAACATGAAAACAAAAGTAAGACCCTACGAAATGCCTAAAATGCCTCTTTCCCATATCCTAATAATCCTTAGCCTTTATCCTTTGCCTCCATAAACCCCTATCATGGACCATGTCCTCAGAGAGGTGCAACCCTAGTAAATCTTGTCTAACCCGCTCATCCCACGTCAATTTTGGTCTGCCTCTACTCCTCTTCCCTTCCACGGTGAGACCTTCTACCACTCTAACCAGCTCAGTCGGCTGTCTCCTCTTCACATGCCCAAACCATCTTAATCTCCCCTCTTTTATCTTATCCGAGATACTAGCTACCCCAAATCTATCCCTTAAAACCTCATTTCTTATCCTTTCTAACCGTGTGTGTCCGCACATCCACCTCAACATCCCCATCTCAGCTACCTCCATCTTCTGTGCTTGCATTTTCTTGATTGCCCAACAGTCAGAGCCATATAACATAGCCGGTCTAATAGCTACCCTATAAAACTTCCCTTTTAAGTTAGTTGGAAACCTTATGTCGCACAAAACCCCAGTAGCTGCTGTCCACTTACACCATCCAACCTGGATGCGGTGGACGACGTCACTATCCATCCCTCCATCCTTTTGTACAAATGATCCTAAATACTTAAACTTAGTTACCTGCGGCACCACCTGTCCCTCAATGGTAAGCTGAGTGTCCTCTTCATTGCCCGTGCCACTGAAGTCACAGTACAAGTACCCCGTCTTAGATTGACTAATCCTTAAACCTTTACTTTCTAGTGCTAAACGCCACTCCTCTAGCCTGGCATTCAAACCTTGTTTACTCTCGGAGACTAACACAATATCATCTGCAAAAAGCAAGCACCATGGGAACGTCTCCTGGATCGACTTTGATAACTCGTCTAGAACAACCGCAAACAGGAAAGGGCTCAAGGCAGACCTTTGATGGGGTTGAAACTACTGATGAATAAACCTCTGATGAATAACAAACACCTGATGTCTAACTACTGATGAAGAAGAGAACGTCTGATAGCTAGGTATTAACTTATGATAGTTATTTTCCGTTATAGCTACGTTAGTTAGTTAGACTTCCGTTACAGTTACTGTTAGAGTTAGTTAGCTTTCCATTAATTGTTTTGTGTATAAATAGGAGATGATGCGAATAATAATAATAATCTTTCCCAAAATCTCTTTTCATCTTTCTAAATTTACAGTGACATACCTGACGGGTATGGGATGTCAAAAAAAACCCGAGCCCGACAGGTATACCTGAAACCCGTAGCATTTGAGACGGGTATACCCGATACCCGACGGGTATGGGATGGGTTTGGTATTGAAAAAAAATATTTCGTGGGTATGGGACGGGTAGGGTATTAGGTAATACCCGACCCGATTACCCGAAACTAAATATCCGTTTACCCGAAATATATACCCGAAAACTTTTAAGTTTTTATATATATTTTTTTCTTAACTATTTTTTAGTAATATTTCATTTTAATAGATTCGTTATTTGAAAAATAAACTTTTCGTCTAAAATATATATTCTAATAGCATTATTATTTATATTTATATGCTATGAAATATATAAATAGTTTCAAAATTCGTACTGTAATATATATTTACATATTAAATGTTTTAAAGATTATTATGGTGATGATAATATATTTGTTACTTATTACAATTTCATATAGTCTAGATTTTTTAAAACATAAGACTATAAAAGAAAATAAAAATATATACATGCAAATACCAATGGGTATACCCGATACCCGCGGGTATGCTCTATACCCGACGGGTAATACCCGACGGTAATGGGAAGGGTATGGTATGAGATTTTATAACCGGGTATGGGTATGGTATTAGCCAAACCGACCCATACCCTACCCGTTGCCATCAAAGTAAAGGACTTTAAAGTCGAGAGAGGAAAAATATTGTGATTATTATTCTTTTTTTTTTTTTTGAACATTCAAACGGGACCACTTTTATTCATTCGCCAAAAAATACACTACAACATCACTCGAGCCCAATTAGCGAGGGGGCTACCCGGGCCAAACCAACATAAAAACATTAAAAAGATAATTACAAAAACGACAATTACCCCAAGCATACATATACACTTAACCCCTATTCTATTTTACTATCCGTTGTCAAGATTATTATTCAGTTAATTGTAATTGTTACAATGAGAAACACCCCTTATTTATACATTCTAGACAAGACAAAAAAGCAAACAAAGGGTGTCATGAACTGTCAAATTTATAGCCGTTGAGGACATTATTATGGGATATGATGATATTTGACCCACTAATGTCGTTGACCTCATATTCTTTCAATTGAGAATATTTCTCATTTTAACACTTCCCCTCAAATTGAATAGTGGGATTTCCAAAATTCAACTTGACCAAACATTTGCTTAAGATTCTTTCATTAACAGGTTTGGTTAGGATGTCTGCAAGTTGGTTTTCTGATCTAACAAATGGGAGAGAGACGATATAGCTTCCAACTTCTCCTTGATGAAATGTCGGTCAATCTCTATATGTTTCGTTCGATCATGTTGCACTGGATTTTCTGAGATCTGGATGGCTGCTTTATTATCACACATGATCTCGCTAGTTTGTTGTGGAGGATACCCTATCTCAGTTAAGAGTCTTCGTACCCACAATACTTCAGTTAACCCCTTGCTATGCCTCTGAACTCAGCTTCAGCACTTGAAAGGGCGACCACCTTTTGTTTTTTGCTTCTCCATGAAACGAGGTTTCCACCAACCACAGTGAAGTAACTGGATGTTGACCTCTGGGTGCCTTTATCTCCCGCCCAGTCTGCATCCGTGTATGCCTGAATTTCAAGGCGCCTGTTTGATTTGAATAAGACTCCATGACTAGTTGTTCCCTTTAGGTATCTTACAATTTTTAAGACTGCATCCATATGAAACCTTTGGGGTTGGTGCATAAACTGACTCACCACCCCTACAGCGTACGCTATATCAGGTCTCATGTGTGATAGATATATCAGTTTGCCCACAATCCATTGGTATCTTTCTTTGTCAGCTAACTCTGATCCTTCTTGCATATAAAGCTTCTGATTTATGATCATAGGAGTATCGGTCGGTTTACAGTCAATCATACCAATTTCTGCAAATAAGTTAAGAGCATACTTCTTTTGGCACATGAAGATTCCTTGTTTTGATCTTAACACTTCAATCCCGAGGAAGTATCTGAGTTTCCCCAAGTCTTTCATCTCAAATTCTGTGAATAGGTTCCCTTTTAGTTTGGTGATTTCTTCTTCATCGTTACCTGTGATAATCATGTCATCAACATAAATTATTAAACAAGTTATAAGATTATTTCTCTTTTTGTTAAACAATGTATGGTCTGAGTTACTTTGTTTGAACCCATAGGTTTTCATGGCTAAGGTAAATCTACCAAACCATGCTCTAGGAGACTACTTCAACACATAGAGGGATTTCTTCAGATGGCATACTTCTCCATCTCCAAAGCTATTCCTGAATCCATGTGGGGCTTCCATATAAACTTCTTCTTTTAGTTCTCCATGTAAGAAGGCATTTTTCACGTCAAACTGATGAAGTAGCCATCCTTTATTTGCTGCTATGGATAAGAGAACTCTGATGGTGTTGATCTTTGCAACTGGTGAGAAGGTTTCACAGTAATCGATCCCATATGTTTGAGTGTAGCCTTTAGCTACTAATCTGGCTTTGTATCTTTCAATGGTACCATCAGGTTTATATTTAACTGAGAACACCCAACGACACCCGACTGTTTTCTTCCCTGCCGGCAAGACGCATTTTCCCACATATTGTTTTTTATCACGGCTTTCATTTCTTCTTCCATTGCCTCTCTCCAGTTTTTTGATTTTAAGGCTTGTTTTGTACTGGTAGGAATTTCTTCGGAATACATAGATGAGAGAAAAGCCTTGGCTTCCTTGGATAAATTTCCTTTGGCTATGTTAGCCATGGGATACCTAGATCCATGTGATTCTTTTTCTGGTGAGAATCATTTTGGCGGAACTCCTTAATTAACCCTTGGAGGCAACACATATCTTTCTGATGTGTCTTCTTGTGTGGGAGAGTTCTCTTGTTCTTGTATGTTTTCATCTTGCTTTGTTGTTTCCTGCACATTTTCATCTTGTTCTGTTGTTTCGTTACTAAAGATGGGTATATCATGAGATTGAGTAGTACTTACCTCGGGTATCAGGTTGGGAGCAGTTTCTTGGGTGACACTGACATTTGGGTCTTCATTTTGTGTGGATTGAGGTGATTGAGGAGACTCATCCCGGATATCATGCCCCATGTTTTCTGTGATGATGTTTCCTACGGTGGGTATGAAACGTATTTTAACCAACTCAATGTGTCACGACATTCTTTCTCCCCCTGACCACTGTGTTGGGAGGAATAATAATATTTAGTTTCAAGGAAATCACAGTTTGTCGTGGTAACACATGTGTCGGGTTTTCGGATTATATCATCGATACCCCTTCTGAGTAACTCCATACCCTACAAACACACATTTTTCAGCACATGGATCGAGTTTGGTTCTATTTGTTTTTGGTATGTGGACGAAGGCAGTGCATCCAAATATATGTGGTTCGAGTGTAAGAATGGAGGGAGGTTTGGATTCTTCAAAGACTTGCAGTGGAGTTTTTAAATTTAAAATTTTAGTTGGAAGTCGGTTAATAAGGTAAGTGGCAGTGGCAAGAGCTTCTGGCCAGAACATCTTTGGAACTTGTGATTCTATGCCTTTGTTTTGTTCTGGACTATGAGGGCAAGTAGTTTGATGAATTATGCCTTTGTTTTGGAGAAAAAGTTTCATATGGGTGTTAACAAAATCTCCCCCGTTGTCGGATCGGAAAATCTGAATGTTTTTTTGAAATTAAGTTTGAATCATGGTGTGAAATATTGTAAATTTGTCTAAGACTTCATATTTATGTTTTAAAAAATAGATCCAAGTCATCCGAGTACAATCATCAACGAATATCACAAAATAACGAAAACTTTGTCCCCCAATGATTGGGGCAGGACCCCAAACATCTGAATGGATTAATGAAAAAGGTTAATCAACTCTTGTGTTATTTGGCTTAAAGGGTTTTCGATGACTTTTTGCTAACACACAAGTTTCGCAATATTCTTTGCTATTAGAAGGAAATAATTTAGGACATAAGATATGTAAATAACCGATAGATGGATGGCCTAATCTTCTGTGCCAAAGCCATGCTTCTCGTTCTGTTGTTCCATGAGCTAGCATTACAGTGCCACTTGGAGTCACCTCATCCACGTAATACAACCCATGTCTTTCAGTGCCACGCCCAATGATCGCTCCCGTCTAGGGGTGTAAATGACACGTAGCGGCTCGGGATCGGCTCGGTAAAAAGCTTGAATGAGCCGAGCCTTAACGAGCCCGAGCCTGAAATATGGCTCGTTTAGTTATCGAGCCCGAGCTCGAGCCCTAGATACAAAGCTCGATTGGGCTCGCGAGCCTAATCGAGCCTTAACGAGCTAGAGCCCGAACCCGAGCCCGAGCCTAAGTTATAGCCTTAACGATTGGGATCGCGAGCCTAAGTTATAGCCGAGCTTTTTCGAGCTCGAGCCGAGCTTTTGAGCTCGTTTGAGATTCTCAAATCACCTCGAGCCGAGCCGAGCCGAGCTCGAGCTTTGGATTTTGCTAGCGAGCCGAGCTCGAGCTCAAGATTGTAGGCTCGAACCGAGCCGAGCTCGAGCTCGAGCTTCACAAAACCTTAACGAGCCCGAGCTGAGCCCAGTCAAGCTCGGGCTCGGCTCGGCTCGTTTACACCCCTACTCCCGTCCTAATATCCTGTAAGATACAAAACGTGGGTTGCATAAGGACAACACAATTTAATTCCTTGGTTACATGGCTTATTGATAGAAGTTTATGCGATAGGGAGGGAACATATAAGCAATTAGAAAGTTTTAGTGTTGGAGAAAATTCGATTGTTCCTCCCTTTTCCACATTCATTTTTTTGCCATTTGTGGTTTGTATATGTGATTTTGTAGGTTTGGTTGATGAAGTAAAGTCTGATAGCTCATAAGTCATGGTGTCAGTGGCCCCACAATCAAATATCCATGACTCTTCCCATCTTTTATTACTCTTTTGAACCATATTTACCAAACCACTAAAATTTTGGATCTGTTTGCAATTTATAAGACTTTCTTTTAGAAAATAGATAAAAGTTGTGGCTTTTGGTAAATATGATTCTTCAAGGGGCTGTTTGTAATTTAATTGGAGATAAAGTGGGGATCTTGAGATTTCTCTCTTGACCCCAATACATGTGGTCATGACCAGACCATTATCTTCATTGGCTGCAACATATCCAAAACTTGCACCATTGTTCCGATTGTCAGTCCTAGGGCTATCGTTCCGATTGTCAGTCCTAGGGCTATCGTTCCGATTATCGTTGCCGTGTGATGAAGCGTCATGGTCGCCGGCAGCCACCGAAGCTTTGCCCTTTTTCTGTCCGGTGGTCTTGGTGCCCTTTTTATGCCCATCTGACCACCATTCGGGGTATCCAACAAGCCTGAAACACTGCTCCTTGTTGTGTTTTGTCATACCATAGTGAGTACATTTCAAGTGAGATTTATCCTCTTTTGTTGTCGGTCCATTCTTCTTCACATTGAACCGTCGAGATCCCTTGGTCATGAGATTAATATGCAGACTATTCAGAAAGTTTTTGAGGTTGTTTGGCTGGGAATTAATCCCGTTTTTAAGCAGGTTTGTAAGCTGTACGATTAGATCGTTACGCGAGCTGCTATCGTCGGATGGCTGATTGAAGGCTGGGTAATTGATGAGCAGATTAGAGTTTTAACTCCGCTCTGATACCATGAAGTCGAGAGAGGAAAAATATTGTGATTATTATTCAGTTAATTGTAATTATTACTTCTAAGTTAGGATGAACCGATGAACCTATTATATATTAGCACAAATAATGGATCATCGTAAATCAAGGAAAGTTAACAGAATTTGAAAACCTGTTCAAATGGCCAATTACATGTTAGAGTCAATATTTGGTAGTTAATTATTTTATAAATCTCCTTGTATCTATCTCGTGAATATTTCCATTCATTGTAAATACTTGGCCTTTAAATGCCAAATACGCCAGGATTACATTTTATTCATACTGACGTATATGGAATTTATATGCTAAGTATTTTCAAGGAACAAAAACATTCTCAAGAGAGATACAAGGAGAGTTATAAAATAATTAATTACCAAATATTGATTCTAGCATGTAATTAGCCATTTGAACGGGTTTCCAAATTATGTGAATTATCCGTGATTGATGATGATCCATTAGCCTTTCTTGTGCAACTTTCCTCAAAACCACCTTCAATAACTTCAGCAGTTGTTGTCATCAGAGGTTTGCTTCATCAGCAGTTACCTCATCAGTGGTTTACCACTTCATCAGCAGTTTCTTATCAGCAGTTGTTTGACTACTTCATCAGTAAATGAAACCTAATGGATAATAAATGTGAGAAGCAAAATAATGCAACCTAATGGATAAAATAAAATTAAAATTACCATAAACAATATATTTCTATCAGTTTCCCACAAGCACATAAAAGTTTTGAAATAGAAACTACTGTGGAAACGTGAACTAATGTAGCAAATAAAAAAAAGGAAAAGTGATGTATTGAAAATGAACATTTAATTTGTAATTCTAGTAGGAAAGTGAGCAACGAAGAGTTAAAAGATGATTGAGGAAACCTAAGCTTATTTCGATATTCTTCTCAGTGACGATGCAAGGATGTTGTGAAGTGTAGGCAACGAAGATGATTGAGGATACCTAACCTGATGCAATAAAAAAACGTCCAAACACAGTCACAATCAAAATTTAAACCCACAAACTATTTAACAATCTGCATAGATGAAAGGTGTAATCATATCCAAAATGCAACCAAATTAGCAGTGTCGTTGCTGATGAACCATAAATGTGTTGAGGGATTCGATTTAGGTTCCTAAAAGGATGAATGACCAAAACACGGGGGTGCCAACTTCGAGCATGAAACTGGAGTAGAAAAACCAAGAAGTTAATTCAACATATAAAATCCTATATTAAAATGAAACACTGTTGGGTGTCGAATCCAGCAAATAAATAAATAATAAACCTACTAGTATTAGTGAAAGTAAGGTTCGTGTCCTCAGGGATACAGATCAACTGATTATACCAAAAGCGTTTTCGCACAAATATTATTATATAAAAAAAGGGGGGGGTTTGGTGTATTTTAAGTTAACGAAAATAAAACTAAAATTAGTAAGACGAATGACTAAAAAAAAATGTTAATTAAGTTGTGAAATAAATTCAAATATTAAAGCTAATTCCAACACTAAAGCAGTTTCTTAACTTGACCCGGACTTATGATCATTAACAATTATGGTGCAATGATCCTTTAATTAAACGTTTTGTATCAATACTAGACGTCACGCCGTTCGGACATCCACTCTACCTAATGTCTAACCAAACGCCGTTCGTTGATTAGAGCCAACCCGCTACTCCAAGCTCACGCCGTTCGGATCTTAGTGTGCGGGTTGCAATGATAGAAGTATCGATTATAACTAAACACTCGCGCCGTTCGGAGTGCTTAACTATATTGTTTAATTCTATAACAAATTTAAATTCATAGACAAATCTAAACCGTTATTTGTTCCTTTTATCAAATATATAAAACCGGTTAAAGTGTTATAAATTGATGAACACTATTAGAGTGATTAACAAAGTGGCCAATTTTATCAACCAACTAATATTTTACCTAAGGGTATAAAAGCAAGAACCAACCAAACAAACCATTCAAGAATTGGATCTCATAAAAGTTTCACATAAGCTTACGAATCAAAACTAAGAAAACATACCAAAGTGCCGGAATTAAAAAGGTTCTAGCCGGACATGACGGCTAGTTCAATCAAAGCAAATATAATACGAAACATTCAAATAAAAGCTTACGAAACTAGAAAAAATAGAAATTGTCCTTGATTCTCAAAAAAATAATGTCTTGCTAATTGCTTCTTGGATGTTTCCTCTGTAGTCCACGAAAAAATGCCCAGGAGATGAATAATGAATATCCACTTCAAAAAATATCAATGATAATGATCCCAATTTTCCTGTGCTGCTTTTTTCGAAATCTTTGCAACCTCATCTCAAAGTTTGTTATTATTTTAAATCATTTTCAATTCAACCCCCTCTAGTTCTTGCCATTCTACTTGAGTCTAAACTTCTTTTCAACGTCCAACAAAATCCAAGTAAATTGCGACCTCGCCTCGTCAATGCTCGTTATTTCCTCTTTCAATTCTCCACCCCTACAAAATCAACTAAAAAAACAAACCAAAGTAGATTCCGCCCACAAAAATATGCAATACACGAAAACGATGCAATATGTACAACCTAAATGCATAAAAACGCCTAAACTAGCTACTTAATGAATGATAAAATATGCCTAAAAATGCAACTAACAAATCTTCCCAAGCTTAAACCTTTCCTTGTCCTCAAGGAAGTCAAGAATAAAACTAAGTCGAGGAGTAAACACGAAAACAAACAAAACACATATGCATGCTTGAAATGAATATTTTTTTTTTCTTTTTGTCCCTTGGCAAAACTTCATGCTAAACACGTCCAACACATTCCCAAAACATAGACGACTAACATTAAACGGAGTCGAATATAAGCCACAAACCGTAGGAACACATTAATTCACAAGACTTACAACGATCAATAGATTTACGACCCAACAAGTCTAGATGGTGCCATTTTTAAAAACCATGGGCGTACCTATTCAAGTTTCGCCTCCCTTCAAGAATCTAACCATACATAGCATGTACCCCTCACAATAATCACTCAACACTCGGTTATATATATGCAATTTGGAGTGATTCTCTCAAAACCGACAATAAAAACATCGTTAACATAAGCTTGTACATTAATCAAATCTACACCTAATTGTTAAAACTTAACATAGATCAAGAGGGCTTTTTGGGTTGGCAAGGATTAAAGGTGGGAAAAATTTGGGGAAATGGCGAAAACAAAAGAAAAGACAATCCGGTCTAATAAACAAACTTCTAAACACATAGCAAAACTTAGTCTTTTCGACTCAACAATTTATTCTTTTTTTTTTCTTTTCTTTTTCTCTTTTTCTTTTCTTTTTCTCTTTTTTTTTTTTATATTTGTTTTCCAAGCACATAACATACTCTTCTATCTTATTTATACACTTCAGTAAAGTCACGATGTAAGCACAAGTTAAAACCGGATGTACTAAACGAATTATGGGTTAAATCAAAAAGAAAAGGTCAAGGCTCAAAGGGGCTACTATTGGGAATGTTTCAATGGGGTTTAAAACAAAATAAACGAAAATAAAGATGATGAAAAGGGCTCAACATATGGGTAATCCTAATGCCTCTGTCACTTCTATGTCAAATCTCAACCTAAGGTCTCAAAATGTATGTAATGCACAAGTTCTAAAACGATGAATCATGTCGGTACACACACATCAAACGAAACAATGAATATATATGAAAATTTAAGGCTCAAAACTCACTGAACGTATGGAATTGGGCTGCCGATACAAGCTATGCATAGCTATCACTATCCAGTCAACTACACCATCCTAAGTACCCCAAACATTTTATATTTTCTAAAAAAATGACTATGTTGGGCCTACTTTATCCCGCAACTTAAAGAATTTGTGTCCTAAAGCGTGTAAGCCCACGCCGACCCGCCTTCAGCTTACGTTTTACAATGAATGAGACGTGCCTTTCGTGTGCAATCGGAAAACCTTGGGAATATTTTCTCAATTTTTTTTTATGCAAAATGGCTACTAATAATGCATGAAATATAAACAAACTAATATAAACAAACTAATGCAAACAAAAGAAATAGAAAATACCTCTCCCCAAGCTTGAATAAAGCAGTGTCCTCAATGCTCAGAGACGAGTGTTAGGTGTCGAATCCAGCAAATAAATAAATAATAAACCTACTAGTATTAGTGAAAGTAAGGTTCGTGTCCTCAATGCTCAGAGACGAGGGCGGAAGGCATCTAATGCGGCGGTGGAGGTGGCTGAGGCCTGAGTCGATCACGGATTTCAGCAATAGCACGACCCATCTCCCGTTGGTGTGCATACATGAACCGAAGCATCGCGCGCTGATCAATTAATTCTCTCCGAACTTGGCGCAATTCATCCCGTATGGTAGATTGCTCGGTATCAATGGCGATGGAGCGATCATCATTCTTTTGTGGTGCATCTACAGGGATCCCAATAGGAACTTCTGACTCAGGAACATCATCCGGGTCATAGAATCCTGTCCAGTCTGTCTCAGAGGTGGGAGTAGCTAGTGATAACCTTTGAATATTTGTTTGATTAATGTTAATGGTTTCACTTTCTCCCTTTAACCAAATAACCCCACTACTGAATTTCAGAAGCTTGTACAGTTTCATCCTAGCCAACTGAACCATGTCTAGGTGTGGAGCACCCTTTAGCTCTTCCAAGGAAGGTGGGAGCTGAAGCTTTAGAGATGGGTGACGGGCTAGAATAGTGACCACTGACCCGCAACAAATTTGTCCTTTTGTCGCGCTCGCGACCTGCAATAGCTTATGGCTCAAATATCTCCCGAAGTTAGGCTGTGACTGCTGAGGGTAAATCATGCACCATAGCAGATAAAGCTCACTAATGGTAATGCTCCCAGTATCTTGCCTACTATCAAGGATGTTGGACAGTAAACGGTGGGCGACCCGTAGCACCGGATGGACTATCTATGAAGCTTTCAGTTTGCTACTTGCAAAATGATCATCAGTGGTGATAGATTTCCAAAAAGCTTTCGCTTTGAAAGACTCATGGGTAGGATCATTAGGGCCGAATGTTCCTTCAGTGGGAGCATCAATCATCCGACATATGTCATCTATGGAGAGTGCACACTCTTTGTTTAAAAGACGAAAGCGGAGTTTGTCGTCTTTAAGGTGTAAGGAGCGCAAAAACTCAATAGTAGTTCTTTCAAAACCCACATCAAACCATTTTAATAGCTTGCCCCATCCAATATTCCCGAACAAAGTTTCCACTCCTTCGAGAACACCCAAATCTTTCAATGATTTTTCATGTGCAAATTTGGTGTTACACAACCCTCGGCCCTTTAGGAGTGCTAGTTTTTCACCATCTTTGAGCTTGGTGGCCTGATGATTTCCAGCTGCGCTGCTCGAAGCTTGTTCAGCTGTTGCTGTTTTCTTTGCACGTTTCGCAGGTGGCTGTGATGGCGAAACGGTCGCGCTTTGTTTGTTTATGACACGCATCTTTACGACCTGAAAGAAAAAAATATATAACGCATCATCAACAGATTTCTCATCGCCATTCAACCTTTTATGTTAGGTCATCAATTTTTTTTCATATCATGTTCAGTAAACGAATTACTTGATGAACCTGCCTCAAACATATAATATACACAACCATAATTTCAAGAAATTCAAGACAACACAATCAATTAAATCAATAGCAATGGAACCAACAATACTTCAACCAATGTAAGATAACACATAATATGCAACCATATGGAATTGGGGCTGCTCATATAAGTTATCAGGGACTACGGCTTGGATGATAACAAGGTTCGGACAAAGGTCATGACAAATCTGACTTTCAGGGGGGCGGTTGTGAGTCGGGTGGTGACAGAAGTGGTGAAGTCGGAGCAAGGGTGTGTATGGTGGTTAGGTGGTCAGGGCTGTCGAGGAGTGACGAGGGCAGGCGGCGAGTGGTGAGGATGATTGGCGACCGGAGGTGGGTGGTCAGTGGGTGAAGTAGGGCGGCAGCAGGTGGCGAATGGGTGTGGGGATGGTGTGAAGGTGGTCGGGTGGTGATGAGGTGTCACACCACGCCAATGGCGGAAACACGTGGCGCGACGGTTCAAGAGCATAAAGTCAAGGTTAACGCAAATCACAAGTAATTTAAGAAAATGGGTCATTTATTTAGGCGTCAAATCTTGTTCAAAACATTACACAAAGAGTAAATTGTTTATAACACAACTGGAGAGGTTTCTCAAATATATCCCATAGCCTTGGGAAATAAAGGTGAAACCCCGCAAAATATCCAACGCCGCATAAGAGGATTCCGTGACCCAGCTTGCCACGATTGTCTTCGCTTAATTACCTGAAAGATATGTTTAAAATTTCGTCAATATAAATATATTGGTGAGTTCACAGGTTTTTAGTTTCCAAAACTTGAATACTTGGGAAATACCATGTTATGACAATATATAGGAGTTGCAAAATCCTATAAATCTACTTGAGTCTATAATCAACCCAAGACATATAATAATAATGCCCCGCTCCAAGTCGTTACTCGGTATCCTACGACTTAAGTTCAGAATATATGCACCCCAGGCATACACTAATGCATAATCGACGCTATCGATTAGGGGTGGGCCTTGTCAGGCACCAATAGTACTATTCAATATTCCACCGGTTTCATTTCCCTGAACAAATGATTATAGAGGCGAGAGCTCAACCCCGAGTGGCGGTCACACCTCAAGTAATAAATCCGTCAAACATTTTCCCTAACATATCTTTCCCCCGAAAACGTAAAAATAGTTTAAAATGGGGCCGTGAAACTCACCTGATCGTCGTCCGGCTCAACTAGGTAGATAGCAAAAGGGGTCTCGCACCTACAAACGTCCTAGACGTATAAGTCACTATCCCTATAGTGCATGTGCCTTGGCAAGTTGTACACCCAACTCCCGACCATAAGTTATTCCAAATCCTGTTTAATTAAGCGCGTATCCTAGGTTTCGTTGGCGTTAGATTACCCTTGGTGTTACAGGTTATATATTACTCTTGTTAATATTTCCTTAACTTGTACATTATTATCATCGACTTGACTTCACTTAACGTATAATTATTTTCCCATTTAAATAATTATACTTAAGATCGCATCGCTCGATATAATATATATTTCAACACTCGACCCGACTCACTTTGCCGCACATTTGTTTTCCCATTTAAACAAATACGCTAAGATCTTGTCGTTCGATCGTATATTCTCAACACCCGATTCAACTCACCATGCCGTATATTTATTTTCCCATTCAAATAAATATACTAGGATCTTGTCGGCACGGTATACACATATATATATATCTTTGTCTACTCGTCTCGGCTTTCCTTCCCACACATCTACTTTCCCATTAAGTAGATATACTAGAATTTTGCCGAGGCGAGCGTATATATATATAAATGTGTAATTTTTATTGTTAAGTATATACGTTTGTTTGACGTCTTACTTGTTTACGTTATGTTTTTCTCCCACGAATAATTCCTTCAACACTTAGGAAAGTGTTTATTAGTTTTCACCCATGATGTATATATATATTTTACTTCCTAAAATATATATTTTCTCATTTTGCCGCAATGGCATTTTTCTCATGTTTTGTCCGTGTATGGTTTGTCAACGCGTCTTAGTTCGATATATTAGCTTGGATAGTTAATTTTTCCAAGTTTTTTCCCAACATGTGTTTTATGGGAATATTATCCATATTCCTTCCACCCAACACATGTTACTTGGAAGGTTTAAAATACTTTTGTATTTTTAACCCAACTTGTTAACTTAGATACAAAAATGCTTCCAATACTTTTATATTCCCATTTATATAAAAGTATTCATTTTTGTATAAGTTTCTCAAGTTTTAATTTTTGTTTAACATTTTTATAAAATCTCTATTTTATAAAAATCCTTATGTTAATACAAACCCATATTTTTATACCTTTCATTTTTATAAAAATATACTTTTTATACAAAATACCCAAGTATGTTTACTAGTATTTACCAAATCAACCTTGGAAAATTATTACTTATACTTTTGACACCAAACTTTCCATTATTGCATCTTTGGACTAATAGTTTCTAAAATGTTCATTTTAGTCCTCTAAATTTCAAAGTTACAACATTAGTCCCTTAACTTTCAAATGTTGCATTTTTCCACTCTAACTTCCAAAGTTAGTATTTTTCACTCAAAATAGTGGACTTTGAAGATTCATCTTTTTATTGTTAAGTTATTTTTGCATCAAAACACTTTTAATAGTCTTATATTTCATATATAAGGCCACTTGTATGTGTGTTTTATGTATTTGTCCATTATGTCAAAATTTCATTCTTCTAAGTAAGTAAACTAAATTTTTCCAACTTCTTCAATCATGACATTCTAATATATTCCATCATATATTATGTCTTAGATGATCATTTTAAGATGATTAAAGTTACCTTTTAACACATTCATGTTTATTCCACAAATCTTAACCAAATCATCATCCTACTTAGTGTACGTGTAGATTTTATACATTTTCATGAACACTACTTTATCATCATCAAATCCATGATCCATTTACATATCTTTAATCATTTATTTTACTCATGTAAAACTTATTAAAGATTATGTTTCAAAACCACATTTTAAACCCTTCATGTACAACTTGCTTCTAAGAACACATACATGAATATTAATAATCAAAACAAGGTTAAGAAGCTTACTACTAGCACAAGGCTAGGGAAGACAAAACCTTGGATTTTGAGAGGGGTTTAGTGTGTTCTTCCTTAATGGTTAAGCTCCAAGCTTGAAACACACAATAGGGGTTTGGATGATGGATTGTTTTGAGTGATTTGAAGATGTAAAAATTTGAAAGAAATATGTATGTGGGAGGGGTGAAACTTACGGCCCAAAGAGAAGGAAAGAAGAAGGTTTTTGCTTGTTATCTTATGTATGAACACTTGTTATTTATAACTTCACCATATCTTCCATGGATTGCATGTGATCTTACTAAAGATTTTGGAGATTTAATAAGTACAAGGAAATGATCTTGGATGGATGTTGTAGGGTGTTTTGGCCGTGGGTTTTTAAGAAGCAAAGAAACGATTGTAATCTTTCCAAGATCTCATGTAATTATACTTATAAGCTTAGTAAGATATGGGATCTTTTGGAAGCATGCACACATGAGTATCCTAGTGTTTAACTAGATTACATTTGCCTTGGATTTTTATGGCCTAATGGCCGAAAATTCTTACAAGGGAGATAAGTTGGTGCATGCTTTTGTACTTGTGTAATCTTACACATTTGTCTTATCCATTGCATGCTTCATATCTTAGGTTTATAGGTTATTATAAAAAAACAACAAAGCAAGGTGGTTACAAGGCCATTTAGGCCGGCCCTTTTTGTGGCTTAGGTGGGGTCCACAACTCCAAATATTTACCATTATTATGTTAAGTTTAATTCCTCGTCGTTCGGGTGTCGTTCGGGTATTTTTCGGGTTTTAATCGCGCGTTATTCGGACATTAAAAATACCTTTAATAACCCTTAAATATAGTCTAATTTAAGCGTTGATTGGTTATTTAGGCTTTTGCCGGGTGAAATTATGAGTTATACGCGTATCGGGTGCGGTACGCGCACTTTATTCGTTACCGGGAGATTTGTATGAGACGTTTCCACTTATGGTTTTGGAGTTCCAAAACTCATTATATTTTGTGAAAATACCCTTTATTTTATATCTTGGGTGTCCGGGATCCTTTTCGTTTATTTAATTATTACCGGGTAATCGCCAACGTCCATACCGGATAGTTTATTCGCACATGATCCCATCATGTTTTACCATTAAACGTATGCATTCCTATGCATTATTTGGAAATTGCTATCTCCTAAGGCTTTGATAATTAAATCACACATAATTGCATTTAATTACGTTAATCATATATTAATTAATTTGTACGGATTTACCTTATTTTTGCCGGTTGTTACATTCTCCCCCCGTTAAGAGAATTCCGTCCCGGAATTCACTTCGAGTTCTCCGGTACAGGTGTCTTCTCGAATAGGGCGGGATATTTTTGCTTCATCCGGTCCAGCCTTTCCCACGTGAACTCCGGTTCACGCTTGGCATTCCAGCGCACTTTGACCAACCTGATCTTGCTGCGCCTTAGTTTTTGGACCTTCCAATCGGTTACCTCGATTGGTTCTTCAACAAAATGTAACTTGTCGTCAATTTGGATTTCGTCAGCAGGGATGATGAGAGTTTCGTCGGATAGGCACTTTTTCAAATTTGACACGTGAAACGTGTCGTGTATTCCACTAAGCTCTTGAGGCAACTTGAGCTTGTATGCCACTGGGCCTACCCTGGACAAGATTTCAAACGGTCCAACATATCGTGGGTTCAGCTTTCCGCGCTTTCCAAAGCGCGCGACACCTTTCCAAGGCGACACTTTTAGCAGGACCCTGTCTCCGACTTGGAATTCTAAAGGCTTTCGCCTCATATTAGCGTAGCTCTTCTGGCGGTCACGGGCTGCTTTGAGGCGTTCCTTTATCAGAAAGACCTTGTCCGTCGTCTCTTGAACAATTTCGGGCCCGGTGAGTTGTTTTTCTCCAACTTCAGCCCAACATAACGGAGATCTGCACTTGCATCCATACAGAGCTTCAAACGGTGCAGCTTGAATGCTCGTATGATAACTGTTGTTATAAGAAAATTCTACCAATGGCAAGTGCGTATCCCAATTACCTCCGAAATCAACCGCGCATGCCCGCAACATATCTTCTAAGGTCTGGATGGTTCGTTCACTTTGACCATCCGTTTGGGGGTGATATGCGGTACTCATGTCCAGGCGAGTACCGAGGGCTTCATTCAAACTTTCCCAAAATCTTGAAGTGAAACGACTATCTCGATCGGAGATGATAGAAATAGGTACACCATGCTTAGACACCACTTCCTTAATGTACAAACGGGTCAGTTTCTCCAACTTGTCTGTTTCGCGAATCGGGAGGAAGTGTGCAGATTTTGTCAATCGGTCAACGATTACCCAGATCATGTCATGGCCGCTTGTTGTCTTGGGTAACTTGGTAATGAATTCCATGGTAATTCGTTCCCATTTCCATTCCGGTATTTCCGGTTGCTGGAGCAGACCGGAAGGTCTCTGATGCTCAGCCTTGACCTTTGCGCAAGTCAAACATCGCGCAACATATGCCGCTATATCTCTTTTGAAATTCGGCCACCAATAAAGTTCCTTCAAATCGTGGAACATCTTGTCTGCACCAGGGTGAACCGAATATCTAGAACTGTGAGCTTCGGCCAATACTAGCTCACGCAATCCCCCGTACACTGGAACCCAAATTCTATTCATGAAATACAGGGTTTGGTCCGCCTTTGGTTCCAGTGAATCAATCATCTTTCGCAGTCTATCACCTTTGACATTCTCGGGTTTAAGAGCGTTAACTTGAGCTTCACGAATTCGATCAGTCAGATTCGTGTGGATAGTCAGACCCAAAGCTCGGACACGCAACGGTTTAACCCGTTCCTTGCGACTCAAGGCGTCGGCCACAACGTTCGCCTTACCGGGATGGTACTTTATCTCACAATCGTAATCGTTTAATAATTCGACCCATCGCCGTTGTCGCATGTTCAAGTCTTTCTGATCGAAGATGTGTTGCAAACTCTTGTGATCAGTGAAAATCGTGCACTTGGTTCCGTACAAATAGTGCCTCCATATCTTGAGAGCGAATACCACTGCACCCAATTCCAAATCGTGTGTAGTGTAGTTCTTCTCATGGATTTTCAGCTGCCTGGAAGCATATGCTATTACCTTTTCTCGTTGCATTAACACGCAACCCAAACCTTGATGCGAGGCATCACAGTAAACCACAAAATCCTCCGTACCATCGGGGAGTGATAGTATCGGAGCGCCACATAGCTTGTCTTTTAGTAATTGGAATGCTGCCTCTTGCTTTTCCGTCCACTCAAATTTCTTATCCTTTTGGGTTAACATGGTTAAAGCTTGTGCTATCTTGGAAAAGTTCTCAATGAACCTTCTGTAATAACCCGCAAGGCCAAGAAATTGTCGTACTTCGGTAGGAGTTCGAGGGGCTTCCCAATTTTTAATTGCCTCGATCTTGGCGGGATCGACGTGTATGCCCTTTTCGTTCACCACGTGGCCTAGAAAGTGAACTTCCCGAATCCAAAAGTCGCACTTTGAGAATTTAGCGTAGAGCTTTTCCTTGCGTAGTACCTCAAGGATTAACCGAAGGTGATTCTCGTGGTCTTCTTTGGTGCGTGAATAGATCAAAATATCGTCAATGAAAACAATGACGAATTTATCCAGGTATGGCTTACACACGCGGTTCATTAGGTCCATGAAAACCGCTGGTGCGTTGGTTAAGCCGAACGGCATCACCAAAAATTCATAGTGCCCATATCGGGTTCTAAAGGCCGTCTTTGGTACATCCTCTTCTTGTATACGCAACTGGTGATAGCCAGACCTCAGATCGATTTTGGAGTAATAGCTAGATCCTTGGAGCTGATCAAATAAATCGTCGATCCTGGGGAGAGGATAGCGATTCTTGATGGTTAGCTTGTTCAGCTCTCGATAGTCGATGCACATGCGAAATGTGCCATCCTTCTTCTTTACGAATAAGACGGGAGCTCCCCAAGGTGAGAAACTCGGTCTTATAAAACCCTTGTCCAACAACTCTTGTAGCTGGCTGGATAGTTCCTGCATTTCCGATGGAGCTAAGCGATATGGCGATCGTGCCACAGGAGCAGCTCCAGGAACGAGGTCGATGCGGAATTCGACTTGTCGAGGTGGTGGCAACCCCGGCAAATCTTCTGGGAATACATCCGGAAAATCTCTAGCTACTGGAATGTCTTCCAACTTCCGCTCGTCGGCTTTCTTGTCCACTACGTGTGCCAAGAATGCGACAAGCCCTTTTCTTAAGCATTTACGAGCCTTCATGCTTGAAATGATCCTAAGCGGCGTCCCGTGCCTTTCCCCTTGAATTGAGAGAGTTTCACCGCTTGCGAGGGGAACTTGAATGATTTTATCGTTACACACCACGATGGCATGATGTGCGGACAACCAGTCCATGCCAACAACTATGTCAAAACTTCCCAACACAACTGGCAAAAGATCAATCCCAAACTCGTGCCCACAGAGTTCTAATTTACAATCCCTCGCTACTTCTCTCGTTTCAATAGTTTTACCATTAGCCAGTTCTATGGAGTAGGGTATATCTAGTTTACTAGTTTTTAATCCAAGTAATCTTTTAAACTCAATGGATACGAAGCTAAAGTCAGCACCGGTATCAAATAATACAGAGGCATAATGACCATTAAGAGGGAACGTACCAGTGACCACGCTGGGGTCTTGTCGTGCATCACCGGCTCCAATCACAAACGCCCGCCCGCGGGCTTGGTTGTTGATCTTGGGGCAATCCTTTTTCCAATGGTCCAGTGACCCGCATGCGAAGCAAGGTCTAGCCCCTCCGTTCTTCGGTGCTCCTGACCGGCAGTCTTCCGTTTTGTGCCCAGTGCGGTGGCACTTCCCACAAGTTATCCCATTATTTCTCCCTTGGTTACCCTGTTTACCACCATTACCACGCCCTGTGGCGACATACCCTCTCCCTTTCTTGCTCGAACTACCTGATGATCTATCCTTATTTCCTTCATCCCGCTTACGTTTCCCAAATCTCGGCTTATTCCCCTGTTCATTTGTCACAACCGCTGAACTTGTCCCCTGATTCTTGCCTTCCACACTGCTAGCCTCAGAAATTTTCAGTCCCGAAACCTGTCGGATCAAAGTACCCATGCGGATAGCATCCTCGGTGAGGCTTAGTGCAAGATCGATAGCCGCGCGCATGGTTGTGGGTTTGGAAGCAGTGACCATACTGCGTATTTGCGGTGCTAATCCGAACAAGTACCGCTCTATCTTGTTATTTTCCGGTGTGACCAAACGAGGCACTAGTCTGGCGAGATCATGAAATCGGGACGTGTACCCAGTCACGTCTGCTCCTACCATAGTAAGGTTCCAAAATTCTGTTTCCAGCTTCTGTACCTCACTTGCCGGGCGGTATTCGGCGATCATAAGGTCTTTTAGTTCCGCCCATGATAAGGAGTAAGCAGCGTCGTCTCTAGTGACTGGACTTGGCCGTTCCACCAAGTTAGTGCTTGATCCAAGAACAAGTTAGTGGAGTACATGACTGACTGTCGAGGGGTACACCCACTGATGCGGATTATTGCCTCGGTCTTTTCGAACCATTTGACCAGGCCAACAGATCCTTCTGTGCCGCTGAAGTTGATCGGCTTACAGTCTAAGAAGGCTTTGAAGGTGCAGCCGCGCTCTCGCGAGGCCGTTTCTGCAATAATAAAGTAGTATGTTACTATGGGATAGGAGTTTTATGATATTCTCCCATTGCTTTTTCACTTATTCTTAAACCTCTTACCAATGGGGGAGGTTTCTCGTCGGTCGCTCCCTGTTAAGTCACGTGATCGTTCGGAGCGGGCGGCTTCGTGCTCCGCGATAGCTCGGGCTATGCGCTCCGAGATCATGGTTTTGAGTTCAGCTGGTGTAGCGAGCAGTCCGTCTGCGCCACTGTTGCTTCGGGTGGCTGGTGCCATTTTTCTTCAATAATAATTATCAAAGGTTAATTTGGCGAACATTTATACAATATCATATATAAAGCATAAATAACAACCCAGAATATGAACACAATAGTCAACACAATGTCATCACACCACATACCAACACACCATACAGAATAAAGAATAATCAACACAACATCACCACACAATCACACAAATCACAATATATGGAGTAAGCAATAATAATCGTAGACAACAACATATTTCACCATCATAATAATAAGATTTTTCATTAATTTCAATGGTACGAGTACAATGCTTTGTTTATAATAACAAAATAGGGGATAACATCCCTCATACAATACATCGCTCTGAAATAAATAAAACATCATATCATATGCCGTCATACCCGCACGGCTAGGCAAAATGCAAACGAGTGTCATAACTCGTGCTATGCTACCATACTGTTACTACTATATACATCTGCAGGTGATTCTTCCATGTGTCCCCGATGCGTCCCTACTGTGGCGGCGGCGGCGGGAACTGATACTGTGGTGCGTGCATGCTGATAGTCATACTAATCGCCATGATGCGCTCATATAAAAACTGTCGATGCGCAAAATGCGCATCACCGGTAATCCCACACTGTGCATCCATGCTCAACAACTCCTCAGCGAGTGTGCTAAGGCATCTCGAGCATCGATCATCCGGGTCCACATCAAGCGAGTCTGCTGCTCTACCTGGTTCACGGTGCGCTGCACCGTGTCGGCGAGGGTCTGGAAGTCTCGCTCCAGTGAGATAGCAGAGGACCAAGCTGGTCCGGATAATGGCGTCATCCTGTGAGGCTGGGATGGTCCAGGTATGTCAGGGTGAACTGGATGGGATGGGCCAAATGGGGCTGGTATCGGTATATGGGGAAATAACGGGGCAAAACCCTGTGGTCCGGGGGCAAAGTGGGGTGGTAACAGGTAGGGGTCCCCTGCACCCAGAGGATATGGTGCAGGTGGCATCATGGGTAGGGTGGGGATAGGTAGTGTCATAGCTATGGTGGGTGGTGCTACAAGCTCGGCCAAGGGGGCCATAAGGGGCTCTGTAATAGTGGCCCACTCTGGGGTGGATACCACTACGGTGGGGGTAGGAGGGCTCGCAGTGGCGAAAGCTACCATACCTGCCCTGCGTAGCTCAGAGCTATCGGCGGGGCTGCCCTCTAGGACGTGTGTTGCTGCGGCTGGCCCCTCCTGAGGTGCGGGCTCGAGTGGTGCAAGTGGGGCTACGGGGTCAGCAGGGGCGTCCTCCATCATTGGAGCCACTGGCTCCTCCTGGACGACTGGAATCTCAGGTACTAGCATGTGCTCTACAGAGGCCACTGACTCGTCGTCTGAGTCATCTGAAATCCATCCGTTCCTCCCACGGGAAATCGGCATGAGCCTCATGCCAGGAGGGATGGGGATGTGTGGTGCGGGTACTGGCTCATGATCAATGTGAGCCTGTCTATCAAATGGAGACTCTGCTGTCTCCGATAGGGCTGGGACGGGTCGCGACGGACCGGCACAGCCTTCAGGGAAGTCCCTGACGACTCTGATGGGGTGTGGGGCTAAGGGTGCGGCAGGCAAGGGTACAACGGGTAGGTCGGCCTGCGGCGCGTCGGCCATGGCGGCCGCGACATCTCCTGCGGGAGCCCAGTCAGGATCCTTGCTAGGATCCGTCTCGTCGGAACTATCGTCGCCCGATCCTCCGGCGACGCCCATCTCTACATCGTCTTCTTCCGCGTCGAGTACAACCAGCTCAACTGGCTCAGGCGGAGGTGCTGGGATAATCTACAGACTACTATCATAACTCGGCGCTATACTCCCGACGTCAGACATCCCTGGCAAAAGAACCGTACATATATATATGAATTATTTAAATTAGATAGTTAAGGCGTAAATTATCAGTAACCTTCCTAACCTCTAATACTACGTACTGCATGGCAATACCCATGGCTAGCTCAGTCGGAATCTCCTCATGCCCAATGCTTCTTGAGAAATTACTTTATTGCGTTTAGCACCTTTATATATTTTCTTGAAAACTTTATCTTTTGAACCAAATCCAGTTATAGTCTAGTTTTTAAAGAAAATACTCTAGTTCGCTATAACCTTGGCTCTGATACCACTTTCTGTCACACCACGCCAATGGCGGAAACACGTGGCGCGACAGTTCAAGAGCATAAAGTCAAGGTTAACGCAAATCACAAGTAATTTAAGAAAATTGGTCATTTATTTAGGCGTCAAATCTTGTTCAAAACATTACACAAAGAGTAAATTGTTTATAACACAACTGGAGAGGTTTCTCAAATATATCCCATAGCCTTGGGAAATAAGGTGAAACCCCGCAAAATATCCAACGCCGCATAAGAGGATTCCGTGACCCAGCTTGCCACGATTGTCTTCGCTTAATTACCTGAAAGATATGTTTAAAATTTCGTCAATATAAATATATTGGTGAGTTCACAGGTTTTTAGTTTCCAAAACTTGAATACTTGGGAAATACCATGTTATGACAATATATAGGAGTTGCAAAATCCTATAAATCTACTTGAGTCTATAATCAACCCAAGACATATAATAATAATGCCCCGCTCCAAGTCGTTACTCGGTATCCTACGACTTAAGTTCAGAATATATGCACCCCAGGCATACACTAATGCATAATCGACGCTATCGATTAGGGGTGGGCCTTGTCAGGCACCAATAGTACTATTCAATATTCCACCGGTTTCATTTCCCTGAACAAATGATTATAGAGGCGAGGGCTCAACCCCGAGTGGCGGTCACACCTCAAGTAATAAATCCGTCAAACATTTTCCCTAACATATCTTTCCCCCGAAAACGTAAAAATAGTTTAAAATGGGGCCGTGAAACTCACCTGATCGTCGTCCGGCTCAACTAGGTAGATAGCAAAAGGGGTCTCGCACCTACAAACGTCCTAGACGTATAAGTCACTATCCCTATAGTGCATGTGCCTTGGCAAGTTGTACACCCAACTCCCGACCATAAGTTATTCCAAATCCTGTTTAATTAAGCGCGTATCCTAGGTTTCGTTGGCGTTAGATTACCCTTGGTGTTACAGGTTATATATTACTCTTGTTAATATTTCCTTAACTTGTACATTATTATCATCGACTTGACTTCACTTAACGTATAATTATTTTCCCATTTAAATAATTATACTTAAGATCGCATCGCTCGATATAATATATATTTCAACACTCGACCCGACTCACTTTGCCGCACATTTGTTTTCCCATTTAAACAAATACGCTAAGATCTTGTCGTTCGATCGTATATTCTCAACACCCGATTCAACTCACCATGCCGTATATTTATTTTCCCATTCAAATAAATATACTAGGATCTTGTCGGCACGGTATACACATATATATATATATCTTTGTCTACTCGTCTCGGCTTTCCTTCCCACACATCTACTTTCCCATTAAGTAGATATACTAGAATTTTGCCGAGGCGAGCGTATATATATATAAATGTGTAATTTTTTATTGTTAAGTATATACGTTTGTTTGACGTCTTACTTGTTTACGTTATGTTTTTCTCCCACGAATAATTCCTTCAACACTTAGGAAAGTGTTTATTAGTTTTCACCCATGATGTATATATATATTTTACTTCCTAAAATATATATTTTCTCATTTTGCCGCAATGGCATTTTTCTCATGTTTTGTTCGTGTATGGTTTGTCAACGCGTCTTAGTTCGATATATTAGCTTGGATAGTTAATTTTTCCAAGTTTTTTCCCAACATGTGTTTTATGGGAATATTATCCATATTCCTTCCACCCAACACATGTTACTTGGAAGGTTTAAAATACTTTTGTATTTTTAACCCAACTTGTTAACTTAGATACAAAAATGCTTCCAATACTTTTATATTCCCATTTATATAAAAGTATTCATTTTTGTATAAGCTTCTCAAGTTTTAATTTTTGTTTAACATTTTTATAAAATCTCTATTTTATAAAAATCCTTATGTTAATACAAACCCATATTTTTATAACTTTCATTTTTATAAAAATATACTTTTTATACAAAATACCCAAGTATGTTTACTAGTATTTACCAAATCAACCTTGGAAAATTATTACTTATACTTTTGACACCAAACTTTCCATTATTGCATCTTTGGACTAATAGTTTCTAAAATGTTCATTTTAGTCCTCTAACTTTCAAAGTTACAACATTAGTCCCTTAACTTTCAAATGTTGCATTTTTCCACTCTAACTTCCAAAGTTAGTATTTTTCACTCAAAATAGTGGACTTTGAAGATTCATCTTTTTATTGTTAAGTTATTTTTGCATCAAAACACTTTTAATAGTCTTATATTTCATATATAAGGCCACTTGTATGTGTGTTTTATGTATTTGTCCATTATATCAAAATTTCATTCTTCTAAGTAAGTAAACTTTAATTTTTCAACTTCTTCAATCATGACATTCTAATATATTCCATCATATATTATGTCTTAGATGATCATTTTAAGATGATTAAAGTTACCTTTTAACACATTCATGTTTATTCCACAAATCTTAACCAAATCATCATCCTACTTAGTGTATGTGTAGATTTTATACATTTTCATGAACACTACTTTATCATCATCAAATCCATGATCCATTTACATATCTTTAATCATTTATTTTACTCATGTAAAACCTATTAAAGATTATGTTTCAAAACCACATTTTAAACCCTTCATGTACAACTTGCTTCTAAGAACACATACATGAATATTAATAATCAAAACAAGGTTAAGAAGCTTACTACTAGCACAAGGCTAGGGAAGACAAAACCTTGGATTTTGAGAGGGGTTTAGTGTGTTCTTCCTTAATGGTTAAGCTCCAAGCTTGAAACACACAATAGGGGTTTGGATGATGGATTGTTTTGAGTGATTTGAAGATGTAAAAACTTGAAAGAAATATGTATGTGGGAGGGGTGAAACTTACGGCCCAAAGAGAAGGAAAGAAGAAGGTTTTTGCTTGTTATCTTATGTATGAACACTTGTTATTTATAACTTCACCATATCTTCCATGGATTGCATGTGATCTTACTAAAGATTTTGGAGATTTAATAAGTACAAGGAAATGATCTTGGATGGATGTTGTAGGGTGTTTTGGCCGTGGGTTTTTAAGAAGCAAAGAAAGGATTGTAATCTTTCCAAGATCTCATGTAATTATACTTATAAGCTTAGTAAGATATGGGATCTTTTGGAAGCATGCACACATGAGTATCCTAGTGTTTAACTAGATTACATTTGCCTTGGATTTTTATGGCCTAATGGCCGAAAATTCTTACAAGGGAGACAAGTTGGTGCATGCTTTCGTACTTGTGTAATCTTACACATTTGTCTTATCCATTGCATGCTTCATATCTTAGGTTTATAGGTTATTATAAAAAACAACAAAGCAAGGTGGTTACAAGGCCATTTAGGCCGGCCCTTTTTGTGGCTTAGGTGGGGTCCACAACTCCAAATATTTACCATTATTATGTTAAGTTTATTCCTCGTCGTTCGGGTGTCGTTCGGGTATTTTTCGGGTTTTAATCGCGCGTTATTCGGACATTAAAAATACCTTTAATAACCCTTAAATATAGTCTAATTTAAGCGTTGATTGGTTATTTAGGCTTTTGCCGGGTGAAATTATGAGTTATACGCGTATCGGGTGCGGTACGCGCACTTTATTCGTTACCGGGAGATTTATATGAGACGTTTCCACTTATGGTTTTGGAGTTCCAAAACTCATTATATTTTGTGAAAATACCCTTTATTTTATATCCTGGGTGTCCGGGATCCTTTTCGTTTATTTAATTATTACCGGGTAATCGCCAACGTCCATACCGGATAGTTTATTCGCACATGATCCCATCATGTTTTACCATTAAACGTATGCATTCCTATGCATTATTTGGAAATTGCTATCTCCTAAGGCTTTGATAATTAAATCACACATAATTGCATTTAATTACGTTAATCATATATTAATTAATTTGTACGGAATTACCTTATTTTTGCCGGTTGTTACATGAGGCGCGGCGGCGTGGTTGTGACCGGAGGTGGTGGCTAACGGTGGAGGAAAAGATCGGGTCTAGGCAAGGGTGAGTCAGCTGGACAGAGGGCGGCGGGTGAGCAGTGGCTGTAGGGTGGTTAGCGGCGGCGGTCAGCAGGAAGAAGAAGAAGAACGACGGCGAACGGTGGTTGTGGGGATGGTGGTGGTTGTGGCTGAGGCTAGAGAACGAAAAGGGAGAGAGAGAGAAATAATACCTGACTTGAGCGGGACAGCAGTGACTGCTGAGAGACAGACGGCGGCGGCTGTGGTGGTGAGGTGGTTGTAGGGCAGCGATATGGGG
Organism: Ambrosia x helenae; assembly: GCA_030844895.1. Lineage (NCBI taxonomy): Eukaryota > Viridiplantae > Streptophyta > Magnoliopsida > Asterales > Asteraceae > Ambrosia > Ambrosia x helenae. Next base: position 17,621,433 of record CM061229.1, on the reverse strand, counting down.
GTGGTTGATGGGCGGAGGAGCGGCGGCGAGTGGTCAGGGGCTGACAGAGATTAGATGATATGTGATGAGGAAAAAGAATCAGATGTTGGTGATTGTTATCAATTAACCTGGCCGTGTAAAAGTTTTGACCCGCCCGGGTCAAATTTCGGCTCCTTAGAGCTTTGTTCAATCTGCCCGGGTCGTTCTCGTGACCCGCCCGTGTCAAATTTCGGCCCCCTTTCAGAATTTTCAACCCGCCCGGGTCTCTTCGTGACCCGCCCGGGTCAAATTTCGGCCCCCTTTCAGAATTTTCAACCCGCCCGGGTCTCTTTGTGACCCGCCCGGGCTAAGTTTTGGCCAAAATTAAGTTCTTAAACCCGGCCGGGTTAACTCCTGACACGCCCGGGTCGTTTTTTTTTTTTAAACATGAATAAAAATAACTAAATACGAAACCACGGGTTGCCTCCCGTGCAGCGCCTTTCTTTCACATCTTTAGGCTAGACTTAGACCGAGTCTAATCTTGGTATTGCACGCATTCCAACTCCATTGCACACTCTTCTTCATGTTGGAATGTTTCATAAAACACTTTCAAACGATGCCCGTTCACCTTAAACGTTTTCCCTGTTTGTTCACTTGTTATTTCTACTGCACCATGAGGATAAACGTTAGTAACCACAAACGGTCCGACCCATCGTGACCGTAATTTGCCAGGAAATAATTTAAGCTTAGATGAGAACAACAATACCTTCTGGCCCACACTGAAAGTTTTTCGTGTGTTTACCTTATCATGGAAAGCTTTAGTCTTTTCTTTATAAATTCGGGAATTTTCGTAAGCATCGTTTCTGATTTCTTCTAACTCTTGAATTTGTAGTTTACGATAAATTCCCGCTTCGTCAATCTTCAAGTTGAACTGCTTCACTGCCCAATAGGCCTTGTGCTCCAGTTCTATAGGAAGATGACAAGCTTTTCCAAAGACCAGGCGAAACGGCGACATACCTATAGGTGTTTTGTAGGCAGTGTGATATGCCCACAATGCATCGTCCAAGCGTAAGCTCCAGTCCTTACGATTTGGGTTAACCGTCTTTTCAAGGATCGACTTGATTTCTCGATTTGATATTTCTGCTTGACCATTCGTCTGTGGATGGTATGCTGTCGAAACTCGATGCGCAACACCATATTTCTTGAAAAGTGCTTCAACGGTTCTATTGCAGAAATGTGATCCTCTATCGCTTATGAATGCTCTTGGTGTACCGATCCTACTAAAAATATTAGCCTTCACAAAATCTGAAACAACTTTAGCATCGTTAGTTCTCGTGGCTTTTGCCTCCACCCATTTGGAGACATAGTCCACGGCCAAAAGAATATAAACATTACCAAACGACGATGGGAACGGACCCATAAAATCAATGCCCCATACGTCAAAAATTTCACACACTAAAATGGGTTGGAGGGGCATTTGATCCTTAGACCTCAAGTTACCGGTTTTCTGGCACCTTTCACAAGATTTACAAAACATGTATGAGTCAAGAAATATCGTTGGCCAAAAGAAACCGGATTCAAGTACCTTATGTGCTGTTCGTTTTGGACCAAAATGTCCTCCACAAGCTTGTGAATGGCAAAAATCTAAAATTGAAGGTACCTCACTTTTGTCGACACACCTTCTTATGACTTGATCGGCACAAATTTTCCAAAGATATGGATCGTCCCAAACATATCGCCTTGCTTCCTTCTTGATTTTATCCTTCTGAGCACGTGAAAGATCGAAAGGAAGAGTGCGCGTCACCAAGTAATTGACGATGTCCGCATACCAAGGATTCGTCACTTCAGTAGCGAATAACTGTTCATCCGGAAATGAATCGTTCAAAGGCATCGGTTCCTCATTATTGATGATCCTGCTCAGATGGTCAGCTACTAAGTTATGCTTCCCACTTTTATCTCTAATCTCCAGATCGAATTCTTGGAGTAAAAGCACCCACCGAATCAGTCTCGGTTTTGCATCCTTCTTTGTCATGAGATATCTCAAAGCTGCATGGTCAGAATAAACAATTACTTTAGTACCCAATAAGTATTGTCTAAATTTTTCTAAAGCAAAAACAATAGCTAAGAGCTCCTTTTCTGTAGTCGAGTAATTGCTTTAAGCATGGTCCAATGTCCTCGAAGCATAGTAGATAACATGTGGTACTCGATCCTTCCTTTGACCCAACACCGCCCCTACTGCATGATTGCTTGCATCGCACATGATCTCGAACGGTAAATCCCAATCAGGCGGTTGGATTATGGGTGCGGTAACTAGCAATTCTTTCAAGGTGTCAAAGGCTTTCTTGCATGCTTCGGAGAAGTTGAATTCAACATCTTTTTGTAAAAGCTCACACATTGGTCTTGATAGCTTTGAAAAATCTTTGATAAACCTTCGGTAAAAACCTGCATGACCAAGAAAAGAACGTACCTCGCGGACAGAGTTAGGATAAGGTAAAGATTTAATAATGTCTATCTTTGCCTTGTCAACTTCCAAACCTTTTGCAGAAACAACATGCCCCAGAATGAGACCTTGGTCAACCATAAAATGACATTTTTCATAATTCAAAACAAGGTTGGTCTCAATGCATCTTTTCAAAATTTTGGTCAAATTTGTTAAACATTCTTTAAAAGAGTTTCCATAAACAGTAAAATCGTCCATAAAAACTTCAATGATCTCTTCAACATATTCTGAAAAAATGCTTACCATGCACCTTTGGAATGTGGCGGGAGCATTGCAAAGCCCAAAAGGCATCCGCCTATATGCAAACGTTCCAAAGGGGCACGTAAATGTGGTTTTCTCTTGGTCTTCCGGTGCGACGGGTATTTGGTGAAAACCGGAGTACCCGTCCAAGCAACAGTAATGGGTCTTTCCCGCTAACCTCTCTAACATTTGGTCAATGAATGGTAACGGGAAATGGTCCTTTCGGGTCGAGGCATTAAGCCTTCTATAATCTATGCACACTCTCCACCCGTTTTGTACACGGGTGGGGACCAACTCACCTTGTTCATTTTCAGTGACAGTAATACCTGATTTCTTTGGCACTACCTGTACGGGGCTCACCCACTTGCTATCAGATATTGGGTAGATCATACCTGCATTCAACAACTTGAGAATCTCCTTTTTCACAACTTCCATCATAGGAGGATTTAACCTTCTTTGTGCTTCCCTTGTTGGCTTGTAATCTTCCTCCATAAGGATTTTATGCATGCAGAGTGTTGGACTCAAACCTTTGATGTCGGCTATAGTCCATCCTATTGCTTCCTTATAGTGCTTCAAAGTCTCAACCAACTCACTTTCTTGCTCATTTGACAACTTGTTGGATATAATCACCGGTAAAGTTTCCTTCTCCCCAAGGTATGCATACTTTAAGTGTTCGGTGAGAGCTTTCAGCTCCAAGTCCGGTGCCTGCACAATAGAGGGAAGAAGCTTTTGGTTAGTAATTGGTAGTTGTATTTTTGGAGCTTCATACCTTGTTTTCCTTTGTGCATCCATAAAAATCACAAGCTCCATCAGATCCTCCCCAAGCTTGAACTTTTCAGTAAGTTCTTTTGCTGCAACTTCATCAATGCTTCTGTTTAAGACTAATGCTAAAACATCATGGTTAGATAACTCAAAACAATCATCAGATAAGGGTTCAATAACATCTAACCAATTCAAAGATGAAACATCACTTGGGTAACGCATAGCATCATAGATATTAAAATTGATAACTTCCCCATCAAATTCCATTGATAGGGTACCACTATAAACATCAATTTTTGTTTTAGCAGTTTTCAAAAATGGTCTCCCTAACAAAATGGAACTTGAACTTGGAGTGTCATCATCCTCCATATCCAACACATAAAAATCAGCAGGAAATACCAATTCATTCACTTGAACCAAAACATCCTCTAATACACCTTTTGGGTATACTAAGGATCGATCGGCCAACTGAATTACTACCCGGTCCTTTTTAATGGTCCTACATTTAGTGTTTTGAAAATAGAATTTGGTAGGACATTAATAGAGGCTCCAAGGTCGAGCATGGCTCGTGGTATAGTTAGATTTCCCAATTTGCAAGGAACCGTGAAAACACCCGGGTCCTTGCACTTTTGTGGTAATCTTTTTTGTAAAACCGCTGAAATATTTTCACCAACCTTGACAGTTTCATTACCTTTTAGCTTCTTCTTCGATGTGCAAAGCTCTTTCAAGAACTTCGCATATCGTGGAACCTGTTTAATAGCATCAAGTAAAGGAATGTTTACCTCTACCTTTCGAAAGGTCTCCATGATCTCTTGCTCTTCCCTTTGCTTTTGTGTGCTTCGCAGTCTAGAAGGGAATGGGGGAGGAGTAGTGAACTTTGCCTTCACTTCATCAGATTTGGGCATCTCTTGCTTGTCATTGCCCTTTTTCTCAACAACAATTTCCTCCTCTTCCTCTTGCAATTCGGGAGCATCATAACTCTTTCCACTTCTCAAGGTGATGGCACAAGCATTGTGTTTGGGATTTGCTTCGGTTTGTGGGGGTAACTTGCCTTGAGATTCTATCTTACTGACCGAGCTAGCGAGTTGTGCCATTTGTTGCTCCAAATTCTTGATGCTGGACCTAGTCTCTTGTTGGAATGAGTGAGTACTAGTGGCTAAACTCTTCACAATGTCTTCTAAAGATGGCCCTGAGCTTCCCGCTTGTTGTGCAGGTGGTTGTTGTTGAGACTGAAATTTTTGGTGTTGTTGATTGCCTTGAGAGGACTGGCGTTGTTGAAATGGTGGCGGCCTCTGTTGATAACCCATATTGGAAGGATGTCCCCAATTTTGATTGCTCGTGATTGTTCATACTGTCTCAAATTCTGTCCCGAGTAACCAATTGCATTTGCATCTTCAACATGCTCTTGCAATGTAGGGCACATATCTGTGGGGTGTCCACGTTGTAGGCATATCCCACAAGCTTTTGGTTTTTGTTCAACTCCCTTCTCTTTGGTAAGTAGCATCACAGCTTTTGTCAATTCAGCGATTTGGCTTTCAAGATGAGGAGTATTCACTTCTTTGACACCCCTTGGCGGATCAACATACCATTCTTCCTCATGTGCTGAATGCTTTGAGTCTTCAACAATTGATGTGATTAAAGCTCTAATTTGAGTAGGAGTTTTATCAAGTAGAGCTCCTCCACTAGAGGCATTTATCAAACGCCTCTCCATCGGTGCCAATCCTTCACAGAAGTACTGAAGGAGTTGATGCTCAGATATGCCATGTTGTGGGCATCGAGCACAAAGCTTCTTGAACCTGTCCCAATAGGTGTGCAATGCTTCCCTTTTATTTTGCTTGATCCCGATGATCTCTTTACGGAGTATTGAAGCTTTGACTTCCGGGAAGTATTTGTCAAGGAACAGTGTTGCAAGTTCATTCCAAGTGGTTACCGACCCCGGTGGCAGGTAATATAACCACTCCTTAGCTGAATCTTGAAGAGAGAAGGGGAATGCCCTTAATTTGATTTGGTCTTCAGTAATGTCGTGTGGCTTCATACCTGAACACACAACATGAAACTCTTTAAGGAACTTGTGTGGGTCCTCATTCTCTAAGCCCCTGAAAACGGGTAACAGATGGATCAACCCAGATTTCAGTTCAAAGTTTTCCATTGCAGGGTAGTTGATGCAAAGTGGTTGTTGTGGGACATCACGATTCGCCCACTGTCTAAGGGTTTGTTCAGCTGCCATTGTTGGTTCGGGTGAGTTTGGTTCTTGGTGGGTATGGGTGGGTGAGTGTGGTGGAGTAATGAGTGTTTGTGGATGTGAGAGAGATTCGGTTTCAGGTTCAGATTCACTTGACAAGAGTACGTCTTGCCAAATGTTAGTGATCGGAGGTGAAGTGATAGAGGTTGAGGAGCTTGCTAACTTCTTTCGTTGTTTTGCTTGCTTCCTTAATCTCCTTGCAGTTTTCTCTATTTCCGGATCAACTTCAAGTGGTGTACCTGTACGAGAAGATCTTGGCATAAAACAATTAGAATTGCTGTATCCCCGGCAGCGGCGCCAATTTGTTGGGTGTCGAATCCAGCAAATAAATAAATAATAAACCTACCAGTATTAGTGAAAGTAAGGTTCGTGTCCTCAGGGATACAGATCAACTGATTATACCAAAAGCGTTTTCGCACAAATATTATTATATAGAAAAAGGGGGGGGGGGGTTTGGTGTATTTTAAGTTAACGAAAATAAAACTAAAATTAGTAAGACGAATGACTAAAAAAATGTTAATTAAGTTGTGAAATAAATTCAAATATTAAAGCTAATTCCAACACTAAAGCAGTTTCTTAACTTGACCCGGACTTATGATCATTAACAATTATGGTGCAATGATCCTTTAATTAAACGTTTTGTATCAATACTAGACGTCACGCCGTTCGGACATCCACTCTACCTAATGTCTAACCAAACGCCGTTCGTTGATTAGAGCCAACCCGCTACTCCAAGCTCACGCCATTCGGATCTTAGTGTGCGGGTTGCAATGATAGAAGTATCGATTATAACTAAACACTCGCGCCGTTCGGAGTGCTTAACTATATTGTTTAATTCTATAACAAATTTAAATTCATAGACAAATCTAAACCGTTATTTGTTCCTTTTATCAAATATATAAAACCGGTTAAAGTGTTATAAATTGATGAACACTATTAGAGTGATTAACAAAGTGGCCAATTTTATCAACCAACTAATATTTTACCTAAGGGTATAAAAGCAAGAACCAACCAAACAAACCATTCAAGAATTGGATCTCATAAAAGTTTCACATAAGCTTACGAATCAAAACTAAGAAAACATACCAAAGTGCCGAAATTAAAAAAGGTTCTAGCCGGACATGACGGCTAGTTCAATCAAAGCAAATATAATACGAAACATTCAAATAAAAGCTTACGAAACTAGAAAAAATAGAAATTGTCCTAGATGCTCAAAAAAATAATGTCTTGCTAATTGCTTCTTGGATGTTCCCTCTGTAGTCCACGAAAAAATGCCCGGGAGATGAATAATGAATATCCACTTCAAAAAATATCAATGATAATGATCCCAATTTTCCTGTGCTGCTTTTTTCGAAATCTTTGCAACCTCATCTCAAAGTTTGTTATTATTTTAAATCATTTTCAATTCAACCCCCTCTAGTTCTTGCCATTCTACTTGAGTCTAAACTTCTTTTCAACGTCCAACAAAATCCAAGTAAATCGCGACCTCGCATCGTCAATGCTCGTTATTTCCTCTTTCAATTATCCACCCCTACAAAATCAACCAAAAAAAACAAACCAAAGTAGATTCCGCCCACAAAAATATGCAATACACGAAAACAATGCAATATGTACAACCTAAATGCATAAAAACGCCTAAACTAGCTACTTAATGAATGATAAAATATGCCTAAAAATGCAACTAACAAACACTTAACGAAACTGATTAAAATCAATCCAAAATTGTCAATTCAACACAAAATAAAAACGGAAGACACAATCCAATACCTGCTAAAGATGCATCAATGCTAAACGATGGTAACCTGGAACTCGTTGGTGGCTAGAATTCACCACTAATCTACGGTTGAGGCTGTTGGCATAGCATAGAAAGTGAGAATTGGACAACAAAATTTTTGTGAACAAAGGAGAATAATGCATCTATACCTTTTATTTATAAGCAAATATGAAAATATTTGAATTCAAAAATTAGTGGGAACAGTTATTAAATTCGAATTTAGGACGGTTACATAAAATGGACGGAACGGTTATTGAGTAACCGTCACTAAACACAAAAACTGTCTAATTTAAACGGCTGAGATCGCTCTAAATCTTGATCTGACGATTGAGTTTAAACCAAAAATGGTTTTTGATGTCTGACGTCAATAGTATTTTAAATATAAACGAATGGTTTTAATGTTGTTTAAAATTTTGCGGCTGTTTTTTACCGGTTGATTATATGTAAAAGAATAAATTGAAAGTAAAGATGAAACTGGTTTAAATCGACCTCAAATATTGGTCTTTTTGTCATCTAACATAGTAAAATGCGCATGGACTAATATGACCATGAGTCAATAACTGGCCAAACATGACTATCATGGTACAAAATGAACTAATATGACCTTTAGTCAACAAGACTATCATGGTTCAAAGTGGTTATACCATTAGTCAATAAGACTATCATGGTTCAAAGTGGTTACAGTTGGCCCATTGATACATATATGAATTATTTGATCAACCTCTCAGACTATTTGGTGAGTGAGTGAGCATACACTTTATTCTATCATATTAAGTGAACTAGGCGTTGATGTGGATGTAGACTGTTGATAAAGCTGCAACTCACTCACGTGACTCTGTTGTGACTCAAGATGAGCAATGACTTTATCCAAATTTTATTTTATCTTTATTATTTAAAATGTGATTTAACCTATAAAATTGAAAGAGAAATTAAATAATAAGACATAAAATATTAATTAATAAAAAAACATTACACATCATTAATAAAAAAAACATAAAAAGCTACTAAATTACCCGTAGTTGTTTTGCTCGTCTTCGAATTCCTTTGCGATACTCTCCTGTTTTCATTAAAGTATCGTTCGACGACTAATAGGTAGGTTGCTAAAGTCCCTCGTAAGAAAGTCCATGTTCCTCATTCTTATTTTAGACACTTTCGCTTGCGCCGTCATCTCCATGGTACTTCTTAATATGCTAATCTCCGTCGAGAATTCGACATCGGCTTGATTAACAACTTGTTTTTTTTTCCCTGTCCCTTCCAACCGGTCTACGTGGAGACGGGTCAACGGCCTCCTCAACGTTTAGGTCTATCCCCACATGATCATCCGAGTTTGTATAGGAGACGAACCCACTCGAAGGAGTAGTTTTCGTCCGCTTTAAGCCTCATTTGCTCATTTCTTCAACCGTAATTAGCTCGACACATTTTGAGCAATTGCGAAGAATTCTCCATAAGTAGTCCTCATCCCACGTTTTAGTGGTCTTGTACTTGCAAAAAACCTCTTGCTTCCATGCGTCGCAAGTAAACTTATAGACTTTAAGATTGCTACTACCAGTTGCTCGCATTAGATCATGTTATGAATATTTGTAAACAAGCCCACGTATTTTTGAATTTTGGCCTATCGGCCGGAAATCATATCGGGAGAACGAGCTCCATTCCCCACTTCTTTGTAGAACCCGTTGCGGATTTTTTCCAAAAAATTTCCGCCCTTTGATAGTCGGCTACAAAAAAAAAACAAAAAATTATAAAAAGTCTTAAGTAACAAAAAAAACAATATACACATAAAAAATATATACCGGCTTGTCGGACTTCGGAAACTTCAACCCATGCACGACACAACGCTATATTCTCATCTTTCGTCCACGGCGTCGCTTGCCGTTTTGGATGTGTGTCTTGTTCAGGCGTTTGGCTTGTTCCATCTCTCCCACTACCTCTCGTCGCTTGCCGTCAATTTGGGGAGGTGTAGTGTGTTCGGATTAGGGGTGCTGAATAATGAGATTCAGTCCATGGCCGAGGTGTTGTTGTGTAGACTTGGTTCCTTCTCATTTACGTACCTAGGTTTGTAGGTAGGTGCAAATATGAATCTGTGCAAATAGTGGAAGCCGGTGGTGGATGCATTTAGGAACAAGTTATCAATTGGAAAGCGAAAACGTTATCTTTTGGAGGTAGGGTGACACTTATAAAGTCGGTTTTAAAGGCTTTACCTACATACTACTTTTCCTTGTTTAAAGCTCTTGGGAAGATAATTGATGAACTAGATAAATTGCGGTGCGTTTCTTTTGGGGTGGTTCAGAGGATAAAGCGAATATGAATTGGGTTGCGTGGCAAAGGGTTAGTGCCCCGGTTGAGTTTGGTGGCCTAGGCTTCGGTCTCGTTGCAAACTTATCTATGATGGCAAAATGGTGGTGGAGGTTCAAGACGTATTCGAATGCTCTTTAGCGGAAGGTTGTTTGGACTATTCATAGTTCAAACAGGGATTGAAATCCTATTCCATCCAAACTTTCGTTACCCGGAACCTGGAAACTGTTGGATCAAACTCAAATAAACAATCAAAGTGAATGAACAGAAATTGAAAAGAACTTGCAGAAAGAAACCAATGAATGTGTATGTAGATTTACTAAATATATTTTACTCAATAACAATCCTGCCTTAACAAGCTAACAAATTACTCTAAAAGCACAAAAGACTCTACCCACTTTACCTATTCAACAGGACCTCCTAAAGAACCGAATGACTCCAACTGTTATCCAATGGATAATTTAACTACTAGACTTATTCAAATAATACTGCATAATAATGGACTTATGCAAGACTCAATTTGGGCTATGACCCATTATTAGTTGATCCATCAAACTAAACTCAAGCTAACCCAATGAAAGTCCATCAAGATTATCTAACATTCACCCCTATAATCTTGATGTCGACTCATTTCTTCAAAGTAGCGTTGGCTCATCATCATCATCTCGAATCAAATTAGCTTCTTCTTCTTTTGGTTCCTTTTTAGAACACTCTGCCGAATAATGTCCATATTCTTGAAAATTATAACATTTAATATTTCTTTTGTCTCGATAAGAACCTTAATCCCTTCGGTCTTCATTGTTTTGGAACCGACCACCTCGTCCTCTACTATCACCGCGACCCCTTCCTTGACCATGACCGCGTCCATGTCCATATTGATCTTGATCAAATTCACCACGCTTTGTTCTCTCTTCCCGATCCTCTTTTGTAAGCAACAACTTCCCTTGATCATTTTCTTCCTCATCATCAAGTTTAATTCTTTCTTTATATGCCTTCAACCTCCTAACGGCTTCTTCAAATGGCATCATATCGATATCTGAATATTGCTCAATAGATGTCACAATCTGCCTATATTTCTTTGGAGCAAAATTTAACAATTTTCTTACCAATAACTCATCTTCCATACTTGACTCGAGGCTCTTGAATTTTGTAGCAATTCCACTAAGTTTGCCCTCAAAATCATTAATTGTTTCATTCTCTTTCATCTTTAACATCTCTAGCTCGGTTCTAAGCGTTTGAAGTCTCGCCTTTTGAACTCTTTTGGCTCCTAGGTACCACACACGAAGCGCTTCCCACACGTATTTTGCATCTTTATATTTAGCCACTTGAAGCAATAGATCTTCGGGTAAGGTTTGAAACACGAATGCTCTTGTCATCGAATTATTCTTCACATCTACCGTTCCTCCCGTTACGGATCAATGGCTCCCCATAAACCGTATGCTTGTAGAATCGACTCCACCATAATCGACCAACTCGTGTAATTTGTAGCCGTTAACTTGGGATATTGTAACAGTATGCTACTACCTTGGCTACTCATGGGTACAATCGCAACACCTCCTCCGGTTTCGCTCCCAACATGTTTAGTTTTCTATTCAACCTGCCAAAAAAAATAATAAAGAAACAAAATTAAGAAATAATGTTTCCTTCATTTCCTTCCTTTCATACACACAATACTTCACTAAATGGTTTCTTTTGTATTTTGACTTTTCAACTAGAAACTTTTTTTTTTTTTTTAACATAAACTTTCATTAAAAACGGCAAGCTCCAAAAAACAGAACCGCCAACACTATACAATCATATACAACGGGTACTTGACCCAATCTTTCCAAACAATTTCCTTATGTTTACTTCTATATTTTAACCATAAATACGTCTTTGACTTCACCTCTGCCACGACCTCCATTATTTTTCTTTCACTGTTCTGAAATACCTTTGAATTTCTTGCATTCCAAATTGCCCAAGTCGTAGCCATAATTATTCCTCTAATTATCTTTTTTCTCCACTTCCCAGCATGAACATTCTTATATAGTAATAATAAATCCTCAATCTGCACCACGAACAAATAGCACTCCATACCCCGAAAGCAAATCCACAACGAACAAACAGATGCTTCACGTCTTCATTTTGAGAATCACACAATGGACAAGCAACATCTTGGATGCTAACACCTCTTCTGACCAATGCAACTCTAGTCGGGATCCGATCTCTAGCAACTCTCCACACGAACAAATTCACTTTAAGCGGAGACCAACCCTCCCATTTAAAAGTCTCGTTCCTGCTGACATCATTCGGGCCTCTATTATCTGTTAGCTGCATTTTTCGTACTTCTTTGACAGTAAATTCTTCACTAGGATTATCGTTCCAGACCCAAACGTCCATAGGACCATTCCTCGACAGCCCAGCAATGATTTGTTCCAATTCTTGCTGCTCCGAAAGCTCTGCTACTGAACCTGGATACCTGCACCAATTCGAGTTAAATAAAAAACCACCCTCCCCCTGAATCAATCTCTCGCCAATCATAATGTTCTTCTGTTTTTCCAGCTTATAGATATTAGGCCACCTATCTTTAAGTATTGTATCTCCCCACCACAAATCAAGCCAAAAGCGAATGTCTTCACCGCCCCCTAACCTTCCCCTAATCAGCTGTGAAACCTGTTTATTATTGAGCTTTGTAGTCTCAAGTAAGTTCACAATCACCTTCCAACTACCCGGGAAAGATCTCCTTAATGGTAAAAAAAACTCCACAAGCCACGACCACCATGAATCGCTTGAATCACCTTGCGCCAACTAGCCCCTTTCTCCGATCTAAAACGCCACGCCCATTTAGTCAATAGAGCCACATTCATATCCTTTATTCTCATAACCCCCCACCCACCAAATTTCTTAGGAGTAGTGATAATCTCCCAAGAAACCCAATGCATCTTATTATCGCCATTAACCCCCGACCATAGAAATTGTCTCATAAGCTTTTCCATCTCCTCAATCACCCCCACCGGAGCTTTATATAGCGATAAATAGTATAATGGTAAACTAGTTAATACCGACTTAACAAGCGTAAGCCTATCCCCCAAAGACAAAGTGTTTGCCTTCCAAGAACTCAATCTATTCTTGATCGTATCAATCACCGGGCTCCAATTGCAAATTCGGTTCATATTTGCACCCACCCTAATACCCAAATAATCAAACGGGACGGTACATATATTACAACCCAAATACGCCGCCATCACCTCTACCTCACTCATATCCACCCCAACCCCCATCAAATGAGATTTATGAAAATTAAGTCTAAGGCCGGAACAAATATGAAACACCCGGAGAATTCTAATAAGGCTCTCAAAGTTTTCTTTAGACCATTCCCCCACAATAATAGCGTCATCGGCGTAAAATAAATGCGAAAAAATAACCCCTTCCCCTTCAAGACGAATACCTTTTAACTCCCCCAATGCTACCGCTTTGTCAATCATGCAATGAAGAACCTCCATAACTACCAAGAATAAGAATGGAGACAATGGATCTCCTTGTCGAACTCCTTTTTCACATTGAAATTCGAATGTGGGAGACCCATTGACCAATACCGCCGATCTAGCCGACACTAAAATCCCTTTCACCCAACTACACCATCTATCCGGACAACCCAATTGACTTAATGTAGATAACAAAAACTCCCAATTCACGTTATCGTACGCTTTTTCAAAGTCCAACTTCAAAACAAAAGCCTTCGTACCACTCTTTTTGAGCCAACCTATGGTTTCATTCATCACAAGTGGACCATCCAAAATAAACCTCCCACGAATAAAAGCAGATTGCGAGCTCGAAATCACCTCCCCCACCACTTTACGGAAACGCAAAGCCAAAACTTTCGATATCACTTTACTCACTATCCCCACCAAATTAATTGGTCGATAATCTTTAAGCCCAACCGGAGTCTTAGATTTAGGAATCAAAGTGATAAAGGACGAACTGCAACCTCTACTAATAACCCCACTATCGTAAAAACTATCAAATAAATCCACAAAATCCTTCTCCAAATGATTCCAAAAATGTTTCACAAACCTGAAATTAAACCCATCCGGACCCGGAGCTCTGTCAGAACCGCAATCAAAAACCGCGTCTTTAATCTCCTCCTTAGTGAATCTCTTTATTAAGTTTTCACCCTTATTCACATCTAATATTTTCAAGTTATTACAACGAATCCGCGGTCTTGTTTTCATCGTCTCCTTAAAATGATTACGGAAGTGTCTCATCACGTTAAACTTTACCAACTCAGGTTTAGCAACCCACTCACCATCTATCATCAACCCTGGGATAGAATTTACTGCTTTCCTTCCATTAACCACTCTATGAAAGAACACAAAATTTTCATCCCCATCAATGGCCCACCTCACTCTAGATTTTTGTTTTAAATCTCTATTAGAGCATAAATTCAAATGTTCCACCCCTTTTCTACTTTCTTCCCACACCCACATCTCATCTTCTTCTAAATCCCTTTCCTCCATAACAACCTTTAAACGCTCCATATCCTCTCTCAATGTTTTCAACTCCTCCCCTTCCTTATCAATAGTCTTCTTCCACCAATCTTTAAGAACTTGTCTGATGAACCTGAGTTTTGCAATAATTACCTCATCCGGTTTACCACTAGCCACACAATCCGAAAACGCTTTAATCACTAACGGTTCACAATCTTCTCTAAACAACCAGGAATTAAACCATCTGAATGGTTTCGCCCCATAGTTAACCTCCACCACAGACACTAGAATGGGACAGTGATCCGAAAGACCCCTATTTAGAGCCCTCACACATGCATTAGGCCATTTATTGTAAAACTGAGTACATACCAAAACTCTATCAATCTTGCTCAATTTATGCTCATTCCCCCTTCCCGCTAAATACGTGAATTTGAAACCTCTCATCACATATTCATTCAGCCCAAGCTCATCAATAAAACTATTAAAACTAGCAGCCTCCCCCGGATTAAACGCAGAATTTCTACGTTCTTCAGGAAACCTAACCGAGTTAAAATCTCCCAATAAAACAACAAACCCATTACAACCACGAATAATACCAGCCAAAGTCACCCATAAGCTACGTTTTGCTCCCAACCTCTGAGGCGCATACACATTTATCAGGTTAATAATCGACCCATCCGCAACCAAAACTCCCGTTGTAACCAGGAAGTTCCGATTCCGTACCACCGAAACTTTTTTCAACACCCTAGGATTCCACATATTAACCAAACCACCCGATAATCCCGAAGCATCAACCGTATCAAAATCCACTCCCCCATCCCCCCAAAAAGCAGAAATTTCCCGAATCCCCAACCCAGAAACCTTCGTCTCTTGCAAACCCACAAAATCAACCCCATTCGACTTTCTCATGTTTTTACACCAACCCGATTTACCCCCTGTCCTCATCCCTATAACATTGATTGAGAGAAAATTCATTTGACACCTACCTGTAATCCTTCTCCTTGAATTGTTTCAACAACTAAATTTCGATGTTGCTGTAATTCTGCTCCCAGCTTCTTGCCAAGACCAATAGTAGCTTCAACTTCTCTATCATCAACTACAGCGTTCTGTTTAATAAATTGCCGACCATCAATATCTTTATGTTCCACATCGAATTGCCTTTGCTGTTCTTTATCTTTTGGTATAAACCCATCTTCCGTAGCCAAACAATCACGTGTCTGTTCATTTGTCTCATTATCACAGCCACTAAACGAATGCACCTTTGGGCCTCTACCATTAATCGGGCCTTCCTGGGAAACTATATCCTCTTCTAATTCCACTGGCCCATTAACCGCTTTGGGCTTCTTCATCAATTTGGACTTTTCATTACTACTAGAATATTCTCCTTTATAGCAGCCCACTTTCACATTAACAGCTTGTTTCTTTTTTCGTTTGTTTATATTATTATTAGTCAAACAATCATCCCCATCAATCACGTCTAGAACATTCTCCTCAAAGTCAAACTTTTCAGCGGGAATAAAATCTTCATCTTTAATTGTTTCCAAAATTGATGCTTCCAATATGGTAACCTCATTAACACCTTCCGCAAATTCCTCCATCACATTACTCCCTGCCGGAACCTCACCGGAATTAATTCCCACCGGACTGTTACCGGTAGATAATTCCTCCTCCTGTCTAACATCATCCACAGGTTCATACTTCTCTTCATGTTCGTCAACATGCATATCGTTCTCAGGGGACATCGGCTTAGCATCATCCTCATTGTTATTTGCATCATCACTCGACTTCTTGAATTCCGGCACCCAGTCTCCCACTTCCTCCTCCACCCATATCTTGTACCTCCTACCTCTCCAAATCACCGTAACCACCTCAGCAATTTTCCTAACATCTTCAACAAGGATACCAATATACTCATATGACAAATCACCATCATTTTCCGATCTAGGAGGCTTATGTATAATAGTACCAAACGCTTTACCGACTTTATCGATCACCTCCGAATGAGCTAACTGTATCGGTAGACCCTTCATCTTAACCCAAGCCAGACGTTCAAACGCAAACGACTGACCTTCCCAAAACCATATACGTGAGAATCTGCCCACTATCTCCTTAGCCTTCTTCAACGTCTGTTCCGCTTCTTCTCTACTGTTGAAGGTTACCAACACCGATAAACCTCCAATGTATTGAATTTTGCAATCCCCTGCACTAATCTCATTAAGAATAAGATAGATACTCTTCAACGCGTCAAGATCCATCATCCTCATAACTAAAGCACGTCCCAATGAACTCTTAAACGCCATCACTCCATCTTCTATAATAATCTCCTTCTCTAAATGAGTCGGGTTTCTCATTCCAGTCAAAGTTTCCTGGAAGGATTTCCCACCGCCGGTAAACGTCGCATAAGACTTCACACCACTAGTCCCTTCCTTCCTCCTATTCTCCTGGTTTTTCTCATCCACCGATTTACCTTTCCTTGTCTGATGGGATGGTATTTCCCCATCCTCAAAGACGAATCTTGCAACGTTCGCCCTTAGAACAAACTCTCCCATACGAATACTACTCAGCCCACGAATCATCTCCCCAACATCCTTGACATCCAAAAACGATATAAATCCAAACCTGTTCCCAAACTTATCCCGTTTTCTTGCAATATATAACTCAAATATCTCACCCAATGGTCTTGCAAACTCGGCTAGATCTGTACCACTGCACTTGTCCGGGAGATTAGTGATAAAAAACTTGGAAATACGGCCTTGTAACTTTTCCGGAATCGGATTCCGGCGACTACCCACCCTTAAAAACTCCTTATCTACTGTTTCTTTTTTTTTTCTAGTACAACCTTTAATCACACAGATCTGGGTTGTCTCACACAACTGCAGCTCTTCAAGCTGCTCGCGTTCCCTGTTGCTGGAGGGAGCAGGTCCGTATTTCCACTGCCACACGGCCCTATTATCATTCGACAGAAAGTACTCAGCCACCATACCATTCTTGTGCTTGGATAACTTGAATAAATCAGAGAATTTGTCTTTAAGACTAGAACTATCGGCCCTTAAGACTAGAACTATCGGCCCACACATCAGTCCAAAAACAAGTATTCTCCCCATTCTTGACTCTAACCGAAATCTTCTTCTTAATCTCAATGCCTTTTAAGAAAAACTTCCCTTCAACACTAGCAACATCCTTCCACACACCCGTAATTGCCTTCTTGCATGGAATCAAGTGTTTATCCCTAGACGAAACATGAATGGACTTTAATCACCTTGACCCATAAACTCTTGGTTTCGTTTTTGTACCTCCACCACCATTTGGCGAGCATCGCCAAATTGTAATCTTCGATACTCCCTATGCCCAACCCGCCAAGTTTCCTTGGTTTAGCCAATTTTCCCCATTTAATCCATCTCAACTTGCATCGCGTACCATTTTTGCCCAACAAAAAGTCTCTTCTAATTGCTTCCATATTCTTAATATTTGTCTTGGGAGCTAGAAATAGAGAAAGATAATACGAGGGGAGCCTCCCGAGCACCGCTTTGATAAGAGTTAACCGGCCCGCAAAAGAAAGAGTTTTAGCTTTCCAAATAGAAAGCTTCTTATTAAACTTTTCGAGGACCGGATGCCAAAATTTAATCCGTTTCATGTTCACTCCAATAGGGGCACCCACGTAATTGAAAGGTAAGCTCCCCATTTTACACCCAAGAAGCCTAGCGAAAGAAGAGATCTCTCCCGCTTTAGCCCCAATGCCAAGTAATTGGCTTTTATCAGAGTTAACTTTGAGGCCGGAAGTAAAAAAAAAGACAACGAAGGAACATATTAAGGCTTCTCACATTTTGTCTCGACCATTCTCCGATAAACAACACGTCATCGGCGTAAGAGAGATGGGTAATTAAAGGCCCGTTATTCGGTAATTTAATACCGTGATACAACCCCAACTTAGTCGCTTGCATCATGAACATATTCATCACCTTCATAGCAATAATGAAGAGTAAATGAGACAACGGGTCACCTTGTCTCAAGCCTCTTTTTTCCTTTATTATTAGTTGTTAATTATCTCCTTTTCTTTTAATGTCACTCTTTTTTTTTCTTTAATCATATTACTTTTTTACCCTAAACTTTAATGAAGTTATTCTACAGTCCTTAAACTTTAATAATTTAAATTCGTCTCCATCTATTTACTTGATGTTAAAATTTGTGTTTTTGTTTACGTTTTTTTATCCGTTTTGGTCATCGTTCGGGTGCCCCCCTCTTCTCAGAAGCGCTAGACCGCTAGTAACTTTTCAGTCTTTTCAGGGTTTTCATTTTTCCAAAAAAAACTTTGATTTTTTATGATTTTGCCACACAAGTTAAAATAGTTTAGTCTTCTTATTAGGATTTAGAGTGCTGATATTACCAGAACCGATATCAATATTCACTTTTATATTTTCCAATCAGATTAGAGATGATAACAAACAAAGTCACATCTTACCACGTAGCGCAACGAAAAAACCTAGTTATCGATTATCGTAATAACAAAAACACTATGAAAATGTTTCCTCTATAATCCTACACCTATACCTTTAGTCAGCCCATACATTACAAAGTAATGGGGTCCAACACTTGTAGCCTAGTTGGTTGAGGGCCTAAAGTTTTCTATGGGAGGCTTGGGTTCAATTCCCACTAGCTACATTTGGAGGACATTGGTGGAGGGGAAATGAGGGATGACCCGGCCATTGGCTTGGGTTCGAGTCCTGATCCCGCCCGGTTTTACCGACTATTTCACCGTCGTGCCTTCGGGCGGGTGAGTGGTCGGGTTTTCCCGGAAATTGGTGGCAATTGGTGACCCGGGTACTCTCGAGTACCTGATTCGTCAAAAGGGTGCCCGAGAGTGCTCGGAATTGATTCGTTGACCGTTAAAAAAAAAATTACAAAGTAATGGGCCATTACCAGACCCAACCCAATAGTGAACGTTTGCCCACACCCCATAATAATAATAACTCCAAAATTATGGGAAAACCTAAAAAAAGCCCAAAGACAAATGGACCAATACTCATCAAGAATAAAAAATATTGTGACAGAAAATGAGTGGAAGATAGCAACGATTGCAATAGACAAGAAAACAAATACATTTTCTAAACACCATTGTTGTCAGTGAGCTATAAAGCATCAAACTTTACTATCATTGATCATTTAAATATACAAATAGCAAACCTTTAGTGAAGGGTTTTTAAAGATCAGTATACCCATTTGATCAAACATTAAAAATCAAGAAAAAAACATGGAAGAAATTGGGTTTTTGGGTATGGGAATAATGGGGAAAGCTATGGCTATGAACTTGCTTCGTCATGGATTTAAGGTCTCTGTTTGGAACCGTACTCTTTCCAAGGTATGTGTTTGTTGGTTTGTTTAGTGTTATTGATTATTATTATGTTTATGTTTGATTATTGGATGGTTTGATGTTTTGGAATCTTGTTTTGATTTTTAATATTTGTTAGGCTTTGATGGTGTTATGATTTCTTTGGGTTAAAGATGTAAGCTATGGTTATATAGTTTGTTTGAATATTAATGTTTGGATTTATGATTTCTTGAATCTTGATTTTTCTTGTTAATTTGAAGTTTTTTTTAATTAAAATTCGTTGATCATTTACTATATCGCGAAAAATTACAGCAAGATAGCGGGCAGGCGGGCAACAAGCTGCGCCGCCACCCCTTTAACCTACTAAAAACGAACCCATGCCCCCTCGAAGTCGAGACACTGCTATGAATAACCCGTTGGAGTTAAATGGGGTTTATGGATACATATTCTGTTGATTATTTTATTGGTAAAAATTATAATCATTATGATAATCAAGGTTTAAAAGTACATAATCGAGGCGTTTTCCCTTTGCTCCACAGGCGTTACTAAAATATAAATATAAATGTTATATATCATCAAAAACACACATTAAAAAGACATGGGATGTTTAAGATTGACACAATAAGTCCAAAACATAAAAAACAAACATCAAAATTTCCGATGTGCATGTTTTCTTAGCGCCTCAGCTCTATGAGGCGCACATACAAAGGAGCTACCTAAGGCGCCGCCTCATACTTGTTTTTCAGGCGCCTCAACCGTTTTTTAAAACTACGTTGATAATCACTTGATTGGAAGTCAGTGTTGGCTAGATAGTTTTACCTTTGTAAATCAGTTTGTGCAGCAATTTTATTATTCAAATTTAAGATAAAAGTTAGAATAAGAAAAGATAGATATTGTGTTTTATAAGGATTGATATCTTACTGTTAGTATGGAATTTAATCATATTATTTTCTTTGTTTTTATCGACAGTCTAACGTATACTATGCATCAGTTTGTCTTATATAAACACTGAAATTGTGATTATCGCCTTATTCTAGTCGTTTTCTGTAAGTTTAAATATTTAACTTATGTTTTAATCCGTAGCCATGTAAGCATGAAAGTGAAGTTACAAAATGATTCTTAATACATTCATTAGCTTTCGAGAAAGATAAAGTTATTAAAAGTACGCTAGTAGCGATATGACTTTGCTACCCTATACTTTTATGCATCAAAAGGAATTAATTTTACAACAAACGTGCGCCCAGTTTTCCAAATTCACTTAAAAAGGTCAACATGTATCTCTAGTTTTTAAAATATAGCATAACATTGTTATATATCCTCCTTTTTCGCAGTGTGATGAGCTAAAAGAGCATGGTGCTTCTGTAGGAGAAAGTCCTGCAGCAGTAATCAAGAAATGCAAATACACTATCGGGATGTTATCAGATCCAGCTGCAGCTCTCTCTGTTAGTACACAATTTTAATCATACCTTTTTTTTGTACACTATTTGATTTTAGCTATTAATTTGTCATATTAAAACACTGAACTTGCGACTATTGGTATCAGGTTATCAGATTTGATTTTTTAAACTGATTTTTTTTTATAATCAATTTGTAATGTTTGGAGTTTGGGCCTCTGATTATATAAAAGTCAAGTAGTTTTGGGAAATCGGTTATGAACCACTTGCAATAAAACTGATCAGACCAATCTTCTTATTTACAAAAATGTCTCCTCTGTCATTTTATGTTTAATATTTTTTAATATTGAAAATTTGCTAAACACTCAAATGATCAGTCATCTGATTATTACAACTTTAAACAACAGAAGCACATTCAAATGCTATGTTCTACGTCTTGTTCTACTGCATTTGAATATTTGATTATCTGGCTTTGAAATATTTACAAAATCACTTTCAAAGACACTGAGGATGCAGGTACATGGTGTAAATCTTTAATATCATATTTTTGTAGGTGGTATTTGATAAAGGTGGGATTCTTGAGGAAATTTGCAGTGGGAAAGGTTACATCGACATGTCAACAGTTGATGCTGAAACATCCTCAAAGATTAGCGAGGTTTAAGTTGCATTTTTCTTGTAGTTTTTATAGAAATATATTATTTTTAATGGATCAAAGGGTTGATTTATGATATGCTGCACAGTGCATACTGTACAAGTATGTATAAAATGGACGGTGGTATACAAAGTAATTTTAGTGGTGTACAAATCACCTCCTTTCTGGATTTAGCTTGCCTCAGTGGGTCAAACGAGTTAAAATTTTGAAATTGATTATTTTGAAAATGACAACAGGACCCAAGAAAATAACCCATTTTAACCCGAACCCTCATTTACCCGCTTCCCAACCCACTCGGCCAGCCCATTGTGCCACCTTTAAGTTTAATGGACTGTTTTGTATTTTCAGGCAGTACAAAAGAAGGGAGGGTCTTTTCTTGAAGCTCCAGTCTCAGGTAGCAAAAAGCCAGCTGAAGACGGACAACTAGTAATCCTTGCCGCTGGGGAGAAGGTATGTTTTTAGGATGAGCCAAAATCAAGTTGACCCTTTTCAGCCTTTTTTTAATTTATGAATCTTATACATAAGAAATATATTGAATAGTGATCTATGTAGTTAATGCGGAAAAATATCGGATATCGGTCAAGGACCGATATTTGGAATATCGGTTTTCACAGTGAGATATCGGTGGGATATCGGTAATTTCATATTATAATATGTGTGTGTGTATGTAATGTAAAACACTAAATCTAACATAATATTAATAGTAAATTTGAAGTAGTTAATTATTTAATTGGGTATTTAATTAGGCTAGCTTTTAACAATCGACATTCTGGATCAATATTTTTAGAGGGTTTGGACATTTGGGCTTTATTTATTTGATTGGGACAACAAAAAAACCAAAAAAACGATATATCGGGGTAAAAACCGATATTCTAAGCAAGATATCGCCGATATATCGGTGAATATCACCGATATTCACCGATATTCTCGCTACCGATATTTATGACCGATATTCAAACCGATATTCTTGTTAACCACCGAGAACCGATATATCACCGATATAGCACCGAGATATCGGCCGATTTAACTACACAGATAGTGATTATGTAAACCATTACTAGAAAAAGTGATCCAATTTTTCTAATACAACAATTTAGGATGCTCTGACTTTTAAACGGTTGAACTCATTTCCTTTCTAGTTATTTTAAGAGGGTGTTTGGGATTGCGTTTTGAATCTGATTATTAGATTATTGCGTTTTGAAAACGCAGATAATCAGTTTTTAGTGTTTGGATTACGTTTTGAAAACGCAGATAATCAGTTTTTTAGGCTACCAAAACGCAATAATCTATAAGCAGCTTCACCCCTGCTTTTCTAAAACGCATAATTTGTTTTGAATAATCAATACCAAACACCCCCTAAATTTACTTATTTTGTTAGAAATAGAACATAACCCAAACCGACTCATTATCTGACTCTAGTTTTCACCAGTTAGTCGTCAATAAAATAAATACAGCACTAATTAGTTGAATTTGTAGTCAATCTGTCAAAGACTCACATTTAACTATGTATAAGTCAAATGGGGCATAGATTCTTTGTCAGAGTAAGACTTGTATGATCTGCTTTTTTAGAAATGCCAAATTTAGATTGGTGTGGTTTTAATTTTGTCCAATATCTATGTGTGTGCGTAGGGAGTGTATGATGCAATTCTTCCTGCATTTGACATTTTGGGGAAGAAATCATTTTTCTTGGGAGAGGTTGGAAATGGAGCAAAAATGAAACTTGTTGTCAACATGATTATGGGCAGGTATGCATTTTCATTGACAAACACAAACTGTTTTAAGTTTATATTTATTCTTTTTAATCGTATATTTTTTTTTTTACATTTTTTTCTACTCGAATTTCAATTTGTGCCTTCTATTTGCATGATGTGAACATAAATGAAGATGGGACTAGTAAAATTGTTTTTTAAGACTTATAAACTATACAGTCGCTAACCATATAAGGACATGCATAATGCATTCTAGTTTGGATTGTAACTTCAGTCATCAAAGTGACTATTGCAAAAGAAATGAACAAAACAAGATTACTTAACTGTTCTTAGATTTAATCGACTGGTTCTTTGTTTATCCAGTTCTGGTTATTAATGTGAAACTGCTAATTTCGGTCTATTGGTTTTGTGTTTTTGTGCAGTATGATGAATGCCTTCTCAGAGGGACTTGTACTTGCAGACAAAAGTGGACTTAGCCCCAAAACTCTTCTGGATGTCTTGGTAAGATAACAAAATTGTAATGTTAATATGACATTTCATGGTCTTTTTTTTTTTTTTTTTTTTTTTTTTTTTTTTTTTTTTTTTTTTTTTTTTACAAAGAAGTATGTTTACTAGTGGTTTGCAAATAATTATCTCGAGAAATAAAGTTTAAAAAAAAAAGACTGCAGGTTTTATATAAAAATAGTTTTGAGTTGGTATATTTTGTTGCTAATTATATAAAAATACCTAGCATAAGTATTTGTGATAATTTCTATAATATTCATTATTTTTTAAATACAAAAGAAATGTTAAACTCTGAACTAGTTGTATATTTTTGGGGTAAATGAATCTGTTGCAGGATCTTGCCGCAATTGCTAACCCTATGTTTAAGATGAAAGGGCCTTCAATGATCGAAAACAGTTACAGCCCTGCATTTCCATTAAAACATCAGCAAAAGGACATGAGACTGGCTCTTGCTCTTGGTGATGAGAATGCTGTATCAATGCCAGTTGCAGCCGCCGCTAATGAGGTACATGTTCCTCCGCCTCTCTTCCACCATGGTTCACCTTTTTAATCAAATGTACACTGAAAGGTGTGTGCTGGTCAACCCAACCAGACCGGCCCGTTTTTCACATGTCCTTAAAAGGACATGTTTTTATTATTATTATTATTATTATTATTATTATTATTATTATTATTTATTTATTTTTTATTATTATTTTTTTACCAAAATGCAGGCGTTCAAGAAGGCTAGAAGCACCGGATTAGGAGATCTTGATTTTTCAGCTGTTTATGAGATCTTCAAAGTGACTGAGCCCTCAGCTTGATGATCTAGATCACGAAGGAAGTTGGCCGTTTTTACATGCTTCAAATCTAGCATTCTTCCTTACATTAATTCCGACGTGTTTTGTTTTGGATGACGAAGAACACTCATACTTTGTGTTATTTTACTATGATATGTATTTGGATCGGTTAAAACAAACTCCTGCAACTGCTTTGTTCTCTATAGAATTAGAGACAAGATGCATCTTCTTAACTGGAGTCTTTTTTATCATTACATGATTACCTACACATTCAATCTCTCTTAGTTGTCTATGATACCTGTTTAGCTTTCTAAAACATGTCTTTATTTAGGTACCCAACAATGGGTCTTTGCGACTTTCTACAAGGGTCATACTGTCTGTACAGAAGGCAAAAAAAGATGATACGTGTTATATAGGTCATATCACTGTCACATTAGTCATTTCTTTGTCAAGTCGTACTTTCATACAAGCCAGGCGAAATCCCTCTTATATGGTCCGTTATAGTTAATTTAACGTTCTCATACACCCCCGATGACACAAAATTGACTTGCTATGCTGCCCGTACGAGGGCTAGTGTCTAGTTAACATGAGGGTGGTGTGCTGGTATTATAGTTGCTACAATAATTGAGCAAACATGAAACGTTAGATTTGGTTTAAATTAACTCGTCTAACCCAGTTCTTTTAAAACACACGACACATTTTAATCGATATCCTCATAGTTCAAACAAAAGCTGATATGTTGAATATTCCGCGCGTACATGGGCGCGTGATGGTGACGTCATTTAGAAGAAGTAACGTTGCGTGTGGATGACCTTCCACGCGCAGCCCTTAGTCCGCGGGATTAAGAATGTTAGTCTTCCTCCGCGCTCTTTGGTTTCGCACGGGTATTATGGAAAAGTAATGGGATAGGGAAGCCATTCGCGCTGGGATTAGGCACCCTATCTCTTCAGTTGCGGATGACAATGATGCTGGTGGGTGGTAAAGTTCAACAATGGCGATAGGTGATAATTGACAACCGTCAACGATGGTGGTCACCGGCTCAGATAGTAGATCATTTTCATATGAATATTTACGTTACAAACAAACGAAAACACACTTTTCTTGCCATCTGCAGACCTGCTTGCTTCATTAGACTTGACCATATCCATATGCTTGTGATTCTTTGATAACAAATAATCAATCCATAAGGCACATCCAAACACCACTTAATAATTAATATAATAATAATATCATATGTATAATCACATCAAACACTTGAAAATAATAATATGCTTACGCGCCAACCTAACCTGACCAACCTGTTTTGATCCCAGGTTACCAGTTTGACCCAAAGTTTCCACCTTAAAAAAATCCGATTTTGCATCATACATGATCCTCACATTTGATGTTACTTCTTAGACTTGAGTGGTTTGAAGACATTTTCCTTGTAGTATTTGAGTTCTGCTATGCTTTCTTTGATGTCATCCATCGCCCTGTGATTCTTCTCCTTCTTCGGAGCTTTCTTTTTATCTGTACATTAAAAAAAATGATTAGTAAATATTCGCCAACTTGTAGGCGTGGACATGAACAAAACAAACATGAACGAGTGTTTGTTCGAATTCATTGGTTAACGGTCTAAACAAACACAAACAAACATGAATGAACACAAACCTTTCCAAATTAAAATTTAGATACCATTATCATCACATGATTCAACAATATCCAATATGTTAAAAGGTAGACAACAATAATACAATATTCAAACTAAACCCTAACGCCTGATAGGGGCAATTAGGCAACTAATATTACTAATAACTAATAAATAAACTTAAAAGAATATGTAAACGAACATAAACAAATGAACGGACACACATGAATTTTCACAAACGAAAGTAAGCGAGCATGCACAAATGAACATAGAAGAACATACACAAACGAGACATGCGTGTTCAATTCGTTCATATGACTACTTTTTTGTCCATCCCTTTTTTTTATAAACAAGTATTATTACAAAAAGCGATATTATAACAATGACAAAAAATATGAATAAAACGGTAGAGGATTGATATTAAAAAAATAAACGCAGTTTGGATGACTTTCAGTCCGTTTGACCCATTTGTAAAACCCAAATTAGCCATTTGCTAATTTGACCCATTTGCAAAACCCAAACGAGCCTGTAATAAGTAAATGGGTCAAAATCCGCCGTCTTGAAGAAATCACATGCCAAATTGAAATTTGTATTCTTATATCATGAAATTACCAGGCTTGCAGTTTGCACAAGTGGATGTCAACAAAAGTGACATCCCTTTGCATATAGTCAGAGGGATCACTAAAGTATTTTGTAATATTAACAGAATAAAGTGTGGTAATATTTAATTTATAAAGATTTAAAATATAATAAAAAGATTGCTTTTGCCTTACACAAGTGAATAAGCCTGTGTAAATACAAGAAAATAACTATAAAAAGTGAGAAGTTCACGCACCTCTTGGGAACCAACGGACACATAAGGCGTTGATGCTACTGACATCAACGACTACATGGGAGAAAAGACTAGCCAATTCAGGCATGTATTTCTGCAATAATACAAAAAAATTAATAATTTCATCTGACGCAAGTAAAATAACTAACAAAAAGATTACGCATCTCAGGTGAAATCAAGTGGCTGCCATCATGGTTTAAAAAAATGGGTGAGGCAAGCGCCTCATGGCTAAACGCTAAGAAAATGAGTCTGAGGCGCGCCTCATGGGGTTCAGATTTTACATACGCCTCTAAGGGCTGAGGCTAAGAAAATGTGCGCCTCGAGTGTGCCTCAGGTGGTTTAGGCTGTTTTTGATTTGTTTTTTCGTTGTTTTAGACTTTTTGGGCCCATTATTTTATTTTTGATGTGTGTTTTTGATGTTTTAGACTTTTTTAGGTCAATTATTTTATTTTTTGTAAGATACATACTTTTTATATTTATTTTTTGATTGCGCCTCGGGCTTACGCCTTTGTTCGCCTCGAGGCTTACACCTCATGAGGGCTGAGGCGCAGGGAAAACGCCTCGAGGCACTTCTCCGTTCTTTTAAACTTTGGCTGCCATTCATGATTGTGTTGTAAAATCTGTAGCATTTGGATTTATGCTAGCTATAATGGTTGAACACTTGGTATAGCAAGTAGAGGTGGCAATTTTGGACTATTCACTTATGATTGCGTCAAATCAAGTTACATTAAAACCCAACGAGTCAAATGCGTAAAAAACAACTTAAAGAACGTCAGCCAAAAGGGTTGGATGGTCAAAAGTCATCGAAAATGATTTGAAATATTAGATTATTGTTAAGATGTTAAGATAGTTTATTTTTGTATACATATTTGACAGACCCAACTATTTCTAAAAACACTCATTTTTAGAGATTAAGTGTGTTTCAGGTCAATCCGTGCAAAAAGATTACATGTTTGACCAGTTACTCAACCTGCCCATTTTCGACCACTAATAATTTATTTTAATTATTTCTACAATGGGGAAATGTGAAGACAAATTATACGCTTGGTAATTGCCTATTCATTTACCTTCAAGAACATAAAATCAACATAAACTGAGTTTCCTGCAAGTAGAGGAGTGTATGTGCCCACATGTTTCTTGACAAATTCAACAACCTACAGAAAATATCATGTTTTATTAAAAAAAATAATAAAAAAAAAGCACACCAGTTTCTTTATGGGGGACTGATTTGTATACCACTAGATTAACTGGAGTAGCCATCAACTTGCAGTATTAGGGTTGTAACATGTAATAATTATTTCAGTTATTTACGATCATAAATTTATGTTTTACGTAGGTATCTGCATTATGCATATAAGCTATGTTGAAAGGTTGAAGGATAAAAGTAACCAAGATGAGGTTTTAGAGTACCCGCTGTTCAGCTTCTTTTTCACTAATGGTACTTTTGATCACTTTTTCTGTCAAACCTATAAATTTTATGATATGTTAGGCCAAAACGGTCTTTACTCGAAATTACAATATTATATTATTTCAAAAAAATAACAAGCTAGAGGGTACTTACCACTTACTGCGTGATGATGCGTACACCATTCTCCCATCTCATCAAGACACTTTTTTGGTTGATGTATAACCAAGTCAGGACCCTGGGCCAAAAAGATGTATATAGACTTAAATCCTATGAAACAGATTTAAATAAAAAATTTCTGGTTATATACTTGTATTACTTATACATAAAACAGTCCGTTACCACTTCACAAGTATACACAATAAAATTACAATGATAAAAAACGCCAAAAGTGTATCAACTTACCTCTACAGATTTGTTCAACTTTCCATCTGTGATCACACAAGCAATCTCCAGTATTCTATCTATTTCAATATTCAATCCTGCACATACAAATATGGTCAACTTCAAATTCGGTCAACTTGATTGTTCTTCGTTTAAAAAATTAAAACCACCAACATACTAGCCACTAATCTATTAACTACACATATCCTTGGTTTAAAAAAGCGCGAGGCACTCCGAGGCGTTTTGGTTCCAAAATCCGAAGCACGGTGCTTAAAGCGCGAGGCGAGAGCTTCACATATGCGAGACGCTTAATATTAAAAAAATATAAAAAAATATTTATATATGTCAATATGACATATTCTACCTTCTAATCAAACATAAACACAAAAACATGAATATAAAACACCCTTAAACACTTAAAAAAACATATAAAACATAAGAATGACCAAAGGCCGACAGCCCCTGGTCGAGTCCAAGGGGCAGAGCCCCTGGCTTGGATCGAGCTGATATGAATCAACAATCGATAAATTGGCAAGTAATTTGGGGTAGGAAAATTTGGTATAACAATCGATAATCAACATAGAACAATCCGTATTACGAATCAACATAGAACTTCACTTGTTGGGCTAAATAGAATAGGCAAAAAATGGTATTTAGGCTGAGGCGCTACTGAAGCGCCGCCTCAAGCGCCAGGCTTAAAGTGCCGCCCCAAGAGCTTCATGTATCCCAGGGCTTTTTGGCAAAAAAAAAAAGCGATTTTCTTGGAGCCTCGCGCCTCAAGAGCTTAAAGCGCGCCCGAGGCGCTATTTTTTAAACCAAGCACATATCTTTACAGTTATATAATAGTAAGCGGTAACCACACAATAGTCCATGCAATTTATTTTTAAAAAGGATAAAATTAAATACCTGTCATTTCCAAGTCGATCCACACAAGAGGCAACCTGTAATCTCCTTCTAACAGGTTTTTATGAGTATCAGTTTCTTTCGTAGAGTCACCTACATCACCAACAAAATGTGCAAATAAGTAACGTCTTTTTATATCCCAACAATACGAAATTCAGTCAAAAGTTTTAATCAGCTATATCGATTTTTAAAACGTGTCACGGGGTATGGAAACACAAAACTGATTCTAGAATCACATAATACCATTGGCTTTCTCTGGATCGTTAGCAGAACTGGTAGTCTCTATTTTATCATCCTCAACGTCCATTTCTAGTACAGAAAAAGCATTCGAGAGCTGGTCCATACTTTTAGTTGATATTGTTTTTGATTTTTCAACCATTAAGATCCTGTGACAACAAACTAAGTGAGTTGCTGGCAGAATACTAATGCTGAAAATCTATAACAATATGCAATATTATTTCTCTATATAAATACAGTTTGTAAAAACATTAATAAGAACATCAATGTAGCATGATACTTGTTCTATGTGCATGCATTATCATGTTGTTTTGCAGTAAGAACTGTAAGAATTTTCTATAAAGGTGGCAATTTCGTGAATTAGTCAGTAAAATTAATAATTATAAGAAAAAACTTAAAAGAAATGGTCAAATAGGTTGCGATAGAATGAAGGTCGCCCTAAATTACTGTATTTGACACACTTATAGTATGTAATAATAAAAACTTAACATTTGAAACAAAGAGTGTTTCACCCGAAAAATACGTCAGGGGCGGACCTAGCCTAGAGCTAGGTGCCGCGTCCGTTGCTGCTGAACTTCGCGCACGTAGTGAAAAATTAGTGGAAAATTTGGTTTTTTTTACGAAATTGGGAAAACGTTGTTACTAAAATGAAAAAAATGAAAAACGTTACTACTGAAATTCATTTCTAGATCCGCCACTGAAATACGTGCTCACATGACCTACTCAAATTCCACCTCCAGATTCCTGTAATCCTAATGAAAACAGTATCCATCGTTTCACTAATTACTTCAGTTTTGGTAACAACAACACCCCACACACAAAAAAAAAAAAAAAAAAAAAAACAGTTTTTACTTTTTGGGGTTTCTTTTTTCTAAATTGCTAGTACAACTAGGCATTTGAGCCAAATTATTGCATACTAAACCTAGGGTTAGGATCAAATACACAATGAAAGAAAAATAGGAAGTCGTAGGAAGGGTATCAAACGGACTCCGATTGAACTCATTCAAGCGGCATTGGAACCGTTTTATCGAACCCTACAACGTGAGTTTTTAGGTCTTCGTTTTTTTGAGGTTTTAGCTTGTGGTTTTTAGAATATGCGTTATATCATTGTGTCTTTCATGTACCATTGTGTCTTTTTCTTATTTTCATCATTGTGTCATTTTTTCAATTTATTGTGTCTTTTTTCTTCAGCATTGTGTTATATTTTTTGGCACTGTGTTATATTTTGAGGCTCATTGTGTCATATTTTATGATCTATTGTGTTTTTTGTATCCTTCTCACCCTTCTCATTTTTATTACCTTGTGTAGAATAACTTGACCCACTAAACCTAATTAGCTCCAAGAAGCATAAACAAATACATAAAGAAAACATGACCACTAATAGCATAAATAACAACTAAAGACACAACAAGTGAACATAAAAAAAAAAAAAAAAAAAAAAAAAACTAAAATTTTGTCATACTAATAATCACTCCACTTATGTAACAACTAAAGCCAGATCACAAATGATCCAATAAGCAATAGTCAGATTCAAACATAATAAACTCAATCTACTAATTTAACAACACCATAAAAGTACATTTAACCTCATTTCTACTCAATCAAACATCATCAACTATAAAAAGCTCCAATCTTTAACACAAAAAGAACAAAGATAACAAAATTAAAGAACTGGGTATTTGATCTTTTATGTTTTTCTAGGGTTTTAGTGTATCAAAACCGAAAAAAGTTTAAAAATTTGCAGTTAATTTGGTTCCAAGATTATGAAATAGAGGAACAGAGGGTACCCTCATGCAGCAATCGGAGGTTGAAGATGATTGTTTTGTAGCTCCGATTGATGATTTGGAACCAGCCTCCTGCTTTAAATCTATTTAAATTATTAGTTTTTTTTTAGGGTATGATTGTTATGGGTTTGATTAATGATATAGAGTGAGTGCTACATGACTAGTATAGTAAAAAAAAGTAGGGATTTTTATATTTTTATGCAACTTTGTACAAGCTATTAAATAGTTATTTATATATCGTACCAAGTATTTTTCAGTATCAGTAGTGGTACCTATTTTTTGCGATTTTCGGGATCGTACTTTTGATAACAAGTATGGTATTTTACCTATTTTTTACCTTCAGAAATCGTACCATACCCTTACCGATACCCATTATTTTAGATTTTCGGGATTGGTAGTGATACGCTACCAAGCTCAATCCTAGTTAAAATTGTAGCACTCGGTTTTTACAATTTGTGTATTAGTTAATGTTTTCGTCATCCATTGTATTACTTTACATATAGGTCTATCGGTTATAGATTTAGTTTACATGACCCATTTGGGTTTGGTCTTAATATGTTTGTTTAGGTCAATACCCGAAACTTTAATTATTATTATAAATACTAATTCAAAACATCCTTCGCAATTGTATACTTTCTTGTTTTCCATTTTGGCCACTAAGTATTTCGTCCTGTAACATATTTCGTCATCTTACGCAATAGTTTACTTTCTTCTTTTTCATTTTGGCCACTAAGTATTTCGTCCTCTAGCCTATTTCGTCATCTAACATTTCTTTTTCTATTTATACCCCTTGTAATTTAGTGTTTTGTTATTTAACGCAGTTTTTTTTCGACTTTGCACATGTATGTTCTTTGTTTGGTTAATACTTAACATGGTTTTACGACTCATTTGCATGTTACGTTTTCACGTTATATGACTCACTTTGTGTTAATAGTTTGTTTTTTTTTTGCTTTATGATTCTCCTGCTTTTCCTCGCTTTTCCGTTGCTAGTTAGCACGGTTTTCCGCACATATCCTACAACACTGGTAACATGGTTTTACGCTCCCATCCTACAACGCTGGTAGCACGGTTTTGCGCCCCCGCCCCGCAACGCAGATTGGATTCTACTAGTTATAACTTGAGCCGACCTTAGGTATTTTGAGTCGGGCTTTCCATCTTTAATTGAGCCAACAAATGTTATAATTGGCCAAAAAAAAAAAAATGCAACTTAAGAGTGGTAAAAATAATAAATGTATAATTGCCAACAAAAAAAAATAATTAAAAAAAATATATAACTTACGAATCGAAAAAATAAATATGAGCATGTTTGGCTCTCCTTATTTCCACCTCCTTATAACTTATAACTTTTTCAAAAAGTTAATAAGTTACAAAAAGTGTTTGGCAAAAGGAAAGGACTTTTTGTTTTAACTTTTTGTAAGCCTATGATAAGTTGTTTTGGAAAAGTAAGGAAGGAGTGACTTTTTGAACCTCCTTATAACTTATTGATGGTTATTTACCTACATGCCCTTATTATATCCTTACACATTCCCTCCTCATACCCTTTTTTGTCATTTTACCTAAATAAGTTAAACCAAACACTTTTTTACAAACTAACTTATCAACTTATTGTTTTTCCCCACCACATAAGCTAATCCAAACACTTTTTTAAAAACTCCTTTTTAAAAAGTCATAAGTTAATAAGTCCTTTTAACAATAAGTCCTTTTTGCCTCAAATAAGTTTATCCAAACATGCCCTATGATTAAGATACTTAACTTGTTCATCAAGTTTTAAAAAGAAAAACAAAAAAATACTACAAATATAAAAAAAAAGGTTTTAACAGGGTTTATGATCGATCTTAAACCCCTACTAAACTATTTAAGAAGAAACTAGTTTTGTTTTGCAGTGTTTTCTTCTTCTTCTTCCAACTGTGAAGCAGACAGATTAATCTTGTAACAATGGCGACGACAGAAGCTGTTAAACCGGAGAAAACCGACTACATGAAGCTACCTTGCCCTGTTCCTTACGAAGAAATCAACCGTGAAGGCTTCAGTTAGTTTTTTACATGCACTTGTGTCATAATTTTTTAATGTTTTTCGCTCAATTATGAATAACTGGGTCTGGGATGACAAGTTTTTCTGACACATGCACGAAAAAAAAATAAAGGTTTTGGGTCGGCTAATAAAAGCTGTTTTTATCAAACGGGTTAACACGAACACAATGGGTTAACCCGGAAACGACCTCGTGTTGAAAGTGGGTTAATGTGTTAACCCGTTGTGTGAGGGTTTAGGTTTAACCAACTATTTTATTAAAATAATGTTTAAATTAAATAAATAAATAATGTATTTTTTTTAAAAGGGCAAAATAATATTCATAAAAACCAACAACTTTTACAAGTGGGAGGTGGGTAACCGGGCTACAAGTTGCGTCGCTACCCCCTTTTGAATAGAAAAACCTATTCTATTAAAAATAAAACTTAGGTCCTTCGTCGCTGGGGAGTTTGTAACACCCCAACCGATGGCGGAAACATCGAGGTGCCACGAGGTAACGATTGTTCATGAGCTCGAGGTACTAAAATACAAATATTTATTTAATAACGATTTAAGTGTCAACATTACATTTCAAAACATTACATCTAGAAACAAAGCATAAGTTTTATTTATGATGTCTAAGTCCAAGCCTTATGTGATAAACTTCAAGCATCTCCTGAAATATGTACAAAATAGTATCTGTCAACACACATGATGTTGGTGAGTACACTTAGTTAGTGTACGTATGATATAGGTATAAAAAGGTTTTACAATTCAAGTGTTATGATTTACTCAAGGCAGTATGATAAACACGTAAGCACACGATGCGGGTCACAATCAAACCTTTATGTTGACAAAGACTAAAGAATTAACAATGACCCAAGACTTCCCTAACGCATAGGTATTTTCCATTAGGCGGGTTGTCAATCCAAATAGCGCTATTCATTGTTAAAGTCGGCTAGCAAAGTTAATGATTATGTAACGATTGCAAGTATACTACGTTTATGTCTAATCATCAAGCACAAGAATTTAAGCATAACACGTGCATGAATTGTATGAAAAAAATGTTTATGAGTATGTGTAAGTGTAAGTTTCATAGGTGTACATGAATCACCCCAAAAGTGTAAGAAAAGATAAAAAGGGGATAAGTATACTCACAGATTTTGCTAAGCACGATAAATCTGAATAAACTTGTCACGAGTTAAGACTACGAATTCTTGAAGAACTTAACCTATACGTATAAGAATACTAATAAGGGATATGTCTTAAGAGTCTAAGACGTCCAAAATCTAAGGCGTTAGGATTCGTTAAATTATTTGGGGAAATAGTATTTTTATAAAAATAAGTATTTAATGATAAATATGTATCACGAAAGCATATTATGTTTTAAATTTCATAAAATGACTAAGTAAACTAATTATTCTTATTTGTATAAAAATATTCTAATTAATTTATATAAAGGTTTTAGTCAATTATTTTAACTAAATATATAACGATTTTTATGACTACATAATATTTAAACAAATGAGTCTAAGATTCGCACTTATGATTTTCAGCTCTGAAATATTTTTATAGAAAAACATTTATAAAAGAGATTTTTATATATGTATAATTAGTTTATTTATTTATGTCTTATTAAGCATAAATAAGACCAAAATACAAGATAAACATCAAAAAGGTTATTTTGATGAAAAATAGTTACCTTCTGATGAAAAATAATATAAATACTTTTTTCATCATTTTTCTCCATTTATTTTTATTTAAAACTGATTTATTGAGTTTAAATCATGTTTAAATGATTAAAAATAGGGAAATCCATAAAACGTATTGTTTTCTGAACTCATAATTTTTATTTAAGTTTCTTATGGTTAGAAATAACTTCACAAAAATTTTGGGATTTAAATCCTTAATAATGAATTTTTAATCAATTTATTATGATAAAAAGGATTTAAATTGGTAACTATGTGAAAATAATTTATTTTCTCGAAGATAAAAATACTATGATCTTCTATATGATGTCAAGATACTTCACGTAAAGTTTCATAATTTTTGTCACAAAAATGAATTTACTATGAATATTATTTGTTCAAAACTAATTAAACAAATAAATTAAGATAACATGTAAAAATGTTTTAAAACAGAGGGAAAATGATATGAAAATTATTCTAACATATTTAAATATATTTTCACCAATTTTCATGTTAAAATACAAAATATCCGATTTTATATGAATTAATCATGTTTTAAGATATATAAAATTATTAAAAATATTAAACAGTATCAAAAATTCACGAAAATTTTTATAGAACTTCTAATCAGTAATATGAACATACATACCAAGTTTCATAATTTTTAGATCAAAGATGGCCGAGTTATGGAATTTTAAAGTTATATATACTTTTAAATCAAAATCCCCAATTAATCAAGAACACCCTAATCCTAGATTTTTCAATTGGAGCCCTTAACGATTATGTTTGCTGAATTAAACAGAGGGCTTTTGATCTACTAACATAAATGAAAGAATAACCAAAAGGAATTGGAAAAACTCACGATTTTTATAGCTCAAAAGATAATAGACCCGAATAGAAAAAAACTCACTTAATAATCTTCAAAATTCGAGAGAACCACGAGATAATAAGCAATGATTCAGTTATAGACTTGATAGACTAGATAGGGAGAGTGTATGGGTAAGTTTAATTGTGATAAAACTAGATAGAAATGGAGTAATTAGATTATGATTAAAATGGGTATTTATAAGCAAAATTCTACAAGTGTGAACACAATTTGAGTTTAGATGAGTACAAGATGTGATTGTAGGCTATGGTAGGCTGAATGGATATGGTTGGAGTTGAAGTCGGCTGATTTTTTTTTTTTTTTTTTTTTTTTTTTTTTTTACAAGAGGGACTAAAATGGTATTTTGGGTAAAACCCAAGGGTGCTATTGTTACAGTCTCCCCTACTTTTAGAAATTTCGTCTCGAAATTACTTCAAGTGGAGGGTTCTGGAAAAAGATAAGGATACTTCGTTTTCATTTGGTCCTCACGTTCCCAAGTAAATTCTGGGCCACGTTTGGATTCCCAACGAACTTTAACTATAGGAATGCGACTACGTTTAAGGGTCTTGACTTCACGATCCATGATTTCCACCGGTTTCTCGATGAAATGCATTGTTTTATCAATATGGATGTCTTCAAGCGGAACATGAAGATTCTCATCAGCTAAACATTTCTTCAAGTTTGACACATGAAAAGTTGGGTGAATACTGCTGAGTTCGGTCGGTAGATCTAACTTATAAGCCACTTTCCCAATCCTTTCCAAGATTTTGAATGGGCCTACATATCTTGGCGCAAGTTTCCCTTTTTTCCCGAATCGGAACATACCCTTCCAAGGTGAAACCTTAAGAAGTACTAGATCCCCGACTTGAAATTCCAAAGGCTTGCGTCGTTGATCAGCATAGCTCTTCTGCCGACTCTGAGCAATTTGCAATGATTCACGAATTCGCGCAATCTTGTCAGTTGTTTCCTGGACTAGTTCGGGACCGGTAATTTGAGTGTCACCGACCTCGTTCCAACACACAGGAGAACGACATTTGCGACCATAAAGAGCTTCAAAAGGTGCCATACGGATACTGGTATGGTAACTGTTGTTATATGAAAATTCAACTAATGGCAAGTGTGAATCCCAATTGCCACCAAAATCAATAACACAAGTTCGAAGCATATCTTCTAAAGTCTGAATGGTTCGCTCAGTCTGACCATCAGTTTGAGGATGGTAAGCTGTGCTAAGATTAACTTTAGAACCCAAGTTATCTTGCAAAGATTGCCAAAAGCGGGAGGTGAAACGACTGTCACGATCAGAAATGATGTTCAAAGGAGTTCCATGACGACTAATGATTTCATCAATGTATAATCTAGCCAGTCTTTCAACGGAATAGGTTTCACGAATAGGTAAGAAATGAGCGGATTTGGTTAATCGGTCAACGATCACCCAAATGCTATCATAACCACGAGTAGTACGAGGAAGTTTAGTAATGAGGTCCATAGCAATGTTCTCCCACTTCCAAACAGGAATCTCTGGTTGTACAAGTAGGCCAGAGGGACGCTGGTGTTCGGCTTTAACTTTAGCACAAGTAAGGCACCTAGCCACGTAGTGAGCTATGTCCTTTTTCATACCGGGCCACCAATACATAGAACGCAGATCTTGATACATCTTATCAGCACCAGGATGAATGGAGTAACGAGATTTATGCGCCTCGTCCATGATGAAAACACGAAGATTATCACGATCAGGAATCCAAATACGATTAGAAAGATAAAGCAGACCATGTTTCGTTTCCAAATGATGTTCGGCTCCACACGACATTTCTTCGTACATGTTGCCTTCAGTGACCGAAACATGTTGAGCTTCAAAGATTCGAAGTTTAAGATCATGGGTTTGAATACAGTATAGCTGAATGTGTTCCTTACGACTGAGAGCGTCAGCAACAACATTTGCCTTACCAGGGTGATAGCGAATCTCGCAATCATAGTCATTTAACAATTCAACCCAACGGCGTTGACGCATATTTAGATCCTTTTGGTTAAAGATATGTTGAAGGCTTTTGTGGTCAGTGAAAACCACGCATTTGGTACCATAGAGGTAGTGCCTCCAAATCTTCAATGCGAACACGACGGCACCAAGTTCGAGATCATGGGTGGTATAGTTTTTCTCGTGGACTTTCAATTGACGTGATGCGTAAGCTATAACGTTGCTTCGTTGCATGAGAACACAACCAAGACCTTGGCCAGAAGCATCACAATAGACCACGAAATCTTCAGTACCATCTGGGAGAGAAAGAACCGGAGCATCACAGAGTTTTTGCTTCAAGATTTGGAACGCTTCTTCTTGCTTAGGACCCCACTCATATATCTTATCCTTGTGAGTCAAAGAAGTAAGTGGAACAGCGATTTTTGAAAAGTTTGAAATAAAGCGTCGATAATAACCGGCGAGACCAAGGAATGAACGAACTTCGGTAGGAGTTTTGGGTATACACCAATTTTTAACGGCTTCAATCTTTGCTGGGTCCACATGAATTCCTTTATCATCGATTATGTGTCCTAGAAATTGAACTTCTTTAAGCCAAAATTCACATTTCGAGAATTTAGCATACAGTTGTTCGTGTTGTAAAAGACTCAAAATCTGACGAAGGTGTTGTTCGTGGGCGGTTTTGGATCTTGAATAAATGAGGATGTCATCGATAAAAACAATAACAAATTTATCCAAAAATGGTTTACACACTCGATTCATAAGATCCATGAAAACAGCAGGTGCGTTAGTTAGACCGAAAGGCATAACCATGAATTCATAGTGACCGTATCGAGTGCGAAAAGCAGTTTTAGATACATCATCCTCATGGACTCGAAGCTGGTGATATCCAGAACGAAGATCGATTTTTGAAAAACACGTTGCACCCTGCAACTGATCGAAAAGATCGTCAATACGAGGCAAGGGGTAACGGTTTTTAATTGTAAGTTTATTGAGCTCACGATAATCAATACACATGCGAAACGATCCATCTTTCTTCTTAACAAACAAAACTGGGGCTCCCCATGGCGAATAACTTGGACGAATGAAGCCCTTGTCAGCCAATTCTTGGAGTTGACTGGCAAGTTCTTGCATTTCCGAAGGTGCAAGACGATAAGGAGCTTTAGCAACAGGGGTAGCACCGGGGATAAGATCAATTCGGAACTCAATAGGACGAATAGGAGGAAGACCAGGTAAATCATCAGGGAAGACTTCTGGAAAATCACGAACAATAGGAATATCTTGAATCTTCTTCCCTTGGTCCTTTTTTTCCACTACATGTGCTAAGAATGCCACATATTTCTTGCGTAAATATTTTCGAGCTTGGGTACAAGACATGAGCTTAAGGCCACTTGAATGTTTCTCACCATAGACTTGCAGAAAGTTACCTGAGAGAGGGATTCGAATATACTTCTCGAAACAAACAATTTCAGCATGGTACTTAGAAAGCCAATCCATGCCTACTATGATATCAAAACTGCCCAATTGCATGGGTATAAGATCAATGGAGAATTCGTGCTCATTAAGGTTAAGTATGCAATCACGAATAACAGACTTGATTGTAATGGGAGTACCATCAGCAACCTCGATGGTAAAGGGTCTTTCAAGTTCAGATCGAGAACGAGAAAGCAAAGGTTCGAAGGCTAACGACACAAAACTCTTGTCCGCACCAGTATCAAACAAAATTGAAGCATAAAGACCATTAAGTAAGAACGTACCATTCACGACATCAATCGCTGCCTGAGCTTGATTTGCATTAATGTTGAAGGCTCTCCCACGTGCTCCATGATTAGTAACAACTTGATTTGGTTGGTTAAGTACTGGGCAACGAGTTTTGATATGGCTTGGATCCCCACAATGATAACAAGCACGAGCAGGTGCAATGGGTAATGGGTTTCGAGCTGTTTGTTCAATGGCTGGATGAGTTGTTGGTGGAGGATTTCCTTGCGGTGCAAGTATCACCCTACAAGTGGTAGCAAAATGCCCCCACTTTCCACACCTAGTGCACTGACGACACGGGATATGGGCTGGGTGATGATACTTGCAAGTATTGCACAAAGGATGAATACCAGTGTAGGGTCGAGTAGTAGCTGGTTGATTAGCACCAACAGTTTGAGCCATAGGAACTTGGCGAATAGGGGTAGGGGTGACGACAGCATAATTCCTGTTTTGCCGCTTACGCTTGTTGTTGTTGGAGGAGGTTGAAGCAGTCTTATCTGAAACAGCTTTGGAAGGTTCAGCATCCGTAGCAGTTTTCTCAGCAGCTTTCTTCGTACCCTTCCGAACAAGAGTCCCCTTTCTCACGTGTTTATCAGTCAAAGAAGCTGCAAGCTGAATAGCTTCTTCCACCGAAATGGGTTTGCTACCAGTGACGACATCTTGAATAAGATCAGGCAATCCCTCGATATATTTCTCGATTGCTCGAGAAACTGGGGTTACCATGTGTGGAATCAAAATGCTAAGCTCATAATAACGAGTGTTGTAGGAAAGATTCTCCCCACTGTCTTGTTTCAAAACGTAAAATTCATCTTCAAGTTTCTTAATTTCATTTCTAGGGCAGAATTTGGCTAACATGAGTTCCTTCACCTTGTCCCAAGTTAAAGCTAGAGCAACATCAGTACCCCGACTATGCTTTTCGCCGTTCCACCAAGTTAATGCTCTCTTGTGAAGAACACTGGTGGCATGGCGAACGCGGAGTTCATCAGGACACTCACTATTTATAAAAGTGTTCTCCATGCTTTCAAACCACTGGAGGAGGCCAGTAGCTCCCTCTTCCCCAGAGAATTTAGTTGGGTTGCAAGAGTTGAAATGTTTGAAGGTGCAATGAGTGTTACCTCCTCTGGTAGTTCCAGAGCTTCCAGAATTGTTGCTATGGTTCAACTCAGCAACTAGGTTAGGAATCGCAGCAGTAATACGTTCAGTTACTAGTGTCGCAAGTCGACGATCAGCTCGATGACGAGAGTTACGATGAGCAGTACGACGATCAGCCATCTAAGAATAAAGAATATTATGAGGTCAAAAATAATAAAATCTTTATACGCATGACGGGCTTGCACAATATGTGTATGAAATAACCAAGTATGAAAATGTATCACCAATATATGAAAGTTTTTTTTTTTTTTTTTTTAAACATATAATGAATCATTATGATTTCAAGAAATCAATAATAAAACATTGGAGTGTTCTTATCTAGTCATAAGACCCGACAAAAACTTTGACTGTTAAAAGAATCAAACTCAGTTGGAGATTAATGAAGACGTGCTTTAGCCTATAAGTGGACACTCACTCCAGGAATCCCCAGGTAAGCATAACAGGTCCGCTTTCGGATTTATGCGCTATGCTTGCCTATGCCAGAAAACCCAGTGTACAGGCACCCACCCTTCCAGATTGCACGTGTTCTCTCACTTAGAGTTAGACACTTTGAAGGATGAAAAATTTTATGAAAAACAAAAGTAGGCAATTAAGCCAAGAATATCCAGCATGCTCCCAAGTGTAGACGTTTCTTCCAAGTAAAGTCACTCCTCAAAACCCTTGACGAAGAAATAAAGAAAGAAATAGAGAGAATAGGGGAAAGTATGAGAGGTGACAAAGGAGAAAGGTTAGTGGAGCAAATAAACAAATAAACACAAATAAGATCATGTATGGGTTCTTAGTTATAGTCTAAGTTATTTACTAATAACCTAATTCCCTATAACCACGGCTCTGATACCAATCTGTAACACCCCAACCGATGGCGGAAACATCGAGGTGCCACGAGGTAACGATTGTTCATGAGCTCGAGGTACTAAAATACAAATATTTATTTAATAACGATTTAAGTGTCAACATTACATTTCAAAACATTACATCTAGAAACAAAGCATAAGTTTTATTTATGATGTCTAAGTCCAAGCCTTATGTGATAAACTTCAAGCATCTCCTGAAATATGTACAAAATAGTATCTGTCAACACACATGATGTTGGTGAGTACACTTAGTTAGTGTACGTATGATATAGGTATAAAAAGGTTTTACAATTCAAGTGTTATGATTTACTCAAGGCAGTATGATAAACACGTAAGCACACGATGCGGGTCACAATCAAACCTTTATGTTGACAAAGACTAAAGAATTAACAATGACCCAAGACTTCCCTAACGCATAGGTATTTTCCATTAGGCGGGTTGTCAATCCAAATAGCGCTATTCATTGTTAAAGTCGGCTAGCAAAGTTAATGATTATGTAACGATTGCAAGTATACTACGTTTATGTCTAATCATCAAGCACAAGAATTTAAGCATAACACGTGCATGAATTGTATGAAAAAAATGTTTATGAGTATGTGTAAGTGTAAGTTTCATAGGTGTACATGAATCACCCCAAAAGTGTAAGAAAAGATAAAAAGGGGATAAGTATACTCACAGATTTTGCTAAGCACGAT
This sequence comes from Ambrosia x helenae, assembly GCA_030844895.1. Classification (NCBI taxonomy): domain Eukaryota; kingdom Viridiplantae; phylum Streptophyta; class Magnoliopsida; order Asterales; family Asteraceae; genus Ambrosia; species Ambrosia x helenae. The sequence continues at coordinate 17,578,675 of CM061229.1, read as the reverse complement.
AAATCTGAATAAACTTGTCACGAGTTAAGACTACGAATTCTTGAAGAACTTAACCTATACGTATAAGAATACTAATAAGGGATATGTCTTAAGAGTCTAAGACGTCCAAAATCTAAGGCGTTAGGATTCGTTAAATTATTTGGGGAAATAGTATTTTTATAAAAAATAAGTATTTAATGATAAATATGTATCACGAAAGCATATTATGTTTTAAATTTCATAAAATGAATAAGTAAACTAATTATTCTTATTTGTATAAAAATATTCTAATTAATTTATATAAAGGTTTTAGTCAATTATTTTAACTAAATATATAACGATTTTTATGACTACATAATATTTAAACAAATGAGTCTAAGATTCGCACTTATGATTTTCAGCTCTGAAATATTTTTATAGAAAAACATTTATAAAAGAGATTTTTATATATGTATAATTAGTTTATTTATTTATGTCTTATTAAGCATAAATAAGACCGAAATACAAGATAAACATCAAAAAGGTTATTTTGATGAAAAATAGTTACCTTCTGATGAAAAATAATATAAATACTTTTTTCATCATTTTTCTCCATTTATTTTTATTTAAAACTGATTTATTGAGTTTAAATCATGTTTAAATGATTAAAAATAGGGAAATCCATAAAACGTATTGTTTTCTGAACTCATAATTTTTATTTAAGTTTCTTATGGTTAGAAATAACTTCACAAAAATTTTGGGATTTAAATCCTTAATAATGAATTTTTAATCAATTTATTATGATAAAAAGGATTTAAATTGGTAACTATGTGAAAATAATTTATTTTCTCGAAGATAAAAATACTATGATCTTCTATATGATGTCAAGATACTTCACGTAAAGTTTCATAATTTTTGTCACAAAAATGAATTTACTATGAATATTATTTGTTCAAAACTAATTAAACAAATAAATTAAGATAACATGTAAAAATGTTTTAAAACAGAGGGAAAATGATATGAAAATTATTCTAACATATTTAAATATATTTTCACCAATTTTCATGTTAAAATACAAAATATCCGATTTTATATGAATTAATCATGTTTTAAGATATATAAAATTATTAAAAATATTAAACAGTATCAAAAATTCACGAAAATTTTTATAGAACTTCTAATCAGTAATATGAACATACATACCAAGTTTCATAATTTTTAGATCAAAGATGGCCGAGTTATGGAATTTTAAAGTTATATATACTTTTAAATCAAAATCCCCAATTAATCAAGAACACCCTAATCCTAGATTTTTCAATTGGAGCCCTTAACGATTATGTTTGCTGAATTAAACAGAGGGCTTTTGATCTACTAACATAAATGAAAGAATAACCAAAAGGAATTGGAAAAACTCACGATTTTTATAGCTCAAAAGATAATAGACCCGAATAGAAAAAAACCCACTTAATAATCTTCAAAATTCGAGAGAACCACGAGATAATAAGCAATGATTCAGTTATAGACTTGATAGACTAGATAGGGAGAGTGTATGGGTAAGTTTAATTGTGATAAAACTAGATAGAAATGGAGTAATTAGATTATGATTAAAATGGGTATTTATAAGCAAAATTCTACAAGTGTGAACACAATTTGAGTTTAGATGAGTACAAGATGTGATTGTAGGCTATGGTAGGCTGAATGGATATGGTTGGAGTTGAAGTCGGCTGATTTTTTTTTTTTTTTTTTTTTTTTTTTTTTTTACAAGAGGGACTAAAATGGTATTTTGGGTAAAACCCAAGGGTGCTATTGTTACAGAGTTACTTTGCACCACCTTTTGAACTCTTTTTAAGAACCGGATTGCTTCAGGGGCTAGACCTCCAAATGTGTCAAAAGCAAATGGCACGAAGACGTGTTGGTTCTCTAGACAAGCAGCTTCATGTTTGGCAACTTTCTGAGATTCTGCTCTCAAGGCTGCTTGCCCTGCCACAAACCCCGAATCTCGAAGTCCCACCAACGGTGACACCCCTGTGAGATCAACACACGCATGTTTGCCTTGTGCCCACCCGAACACGAGGACATCTGCTGGCCTTAGGGTAGACCGCCCTTCTAGGGGGTCTGTCAAAAAGTTAACCGGGGCTTCTTTCCTAGCCGAAATCCCCGCCCTTCGTAAGACGTCCCATAAAACATCCCTGACCAAATCATGTCTGTATTTAAATCCAGACAGCTCCTTACAGTGAAGGGCATGTTCCCCAAACTTATCTAAACATGCTTTTTTACAAACCGGACACGGCTCATCAACTGGGAACATGGGAATCATGAGCCTGTATTTAAGGATAGCCCGGTATTCAACAGCTGACATATGTTGCCCGAGCCCCCCAATAGGGAGGACAAGCAAGAAATCTTGAGCATGCGCTACTTGGAGGCATTCAAACACTGCTTTCTGACGCGGAGACATGGCAAACTTCTCTCCCATAGTCTGAAGGGTTTTACAGTTAAACGCACTCGCCAAGAACTTTTGAGGTTTGTTGGGGGCGGTGTCCTTATCCATAAAACCACCCAAATCTAAATCATGAAGAGAGCTGCGAACGTTGTCCAAGGCCAGCTCATAATCCAGGTCCATCCCCACTATCCCGCTGTTCCGTAAGATGTGGTTTTGCAGTTCCCAGGACTGCACTCTAGAGGCCACAAAGGCATACGCAGACACGTCCTCCGCCGAACACAGGCCAAGACCTCCCAACCGTATCAGCAGAGACGCTAACCGCCATTGAAAATCCCTAAAGAACGGCCCCCCACAAACTACAACATCTTCGACTGCTTCACGAAGCCCTTTGTCAAAAATGGATACGGCCTCATCAACAAAAGCGGGTTGACATGTCCGAAGGCCAAACAATAGTTTAGCAACACCCATACAAGAACGGAGCAGCAAAAGTTCACTTTGGGGGTCCCCCAATTTCTGCAGAGAAACAATTAGATCCACTGCCCGACGAGCCCTTTTAGCACCCAAAAATCTAATATATCCCCCGTCCCGACTAACAGCACCCCCCAGGAGCTTCACACCTCCCTCTGGTCTCCCGATATCGCTAGGAAATAAACCAGGCTTCACTTTTTCCCCATTACACGATGGCCAAAAAATTTCACATTTCTTAATGTTAAGCATAAGGCCTAGATTCGGCCCTTCAGCTCGGATAATATCAAAAGCCTTAGCCACTTCCCCGGCCTCTCCCATAATAGTTCCATCATCGAGGTACCAAGCATGAAACGGGAGGGAGCAACACTCTTCTAGCCGACGGACCAACGGGTGTACGACAAGAGCGAAGAGAAGCGGCCCCAATGGGTCTCCCTGTTGGACCCCAGTGGAGGCCCCAATACAAGAATCCCTCACATAAAGCCTAGCAGGTTGGGCATATATGAACTGAACCCAAGGGTAGATGGATGGGCAACGAACGCTCACTTCCCGCAGGAGAATCGTTCGGTCAACCAAGTTGAAAGCGTTTGAAAAGTCAACCGTGAGCATAGCCAGGGATCCGTTATCATGGAATGCATTCAAAAACCTATTAGCGTTGTGGAGAATAGCTTCTGCCCCGTTGGGGACCCCCACCCCAAATTGATAATCACCTAAGTATGCCGCCATCTCTTTCCCAACTTTACGCATCGCGACTTTCAAGACTAACCTTCTCCAAATGGCCCCAACAGCAATAGGCCTAATTCCGTTATCGGGCTTGAGCAATGGAGTTAAGGGGGCAGATGCGATAAACTCCGCAAGAACTTTTGGGCAAAGCCCCCCCTAAAAGAATGTTAACCACATCAGTGATCGCCAAAAGTAAATCAGAGGGTGGTGAGGCCCCTTGCCCACAAAGGCAATCTAAAATATGTTGAGCTCTAAGGCCGTCCCTCCCACACGAAGTCCCTTTGGGGAAGGATTTAATACTCCCCAACACACAATCAGGATCAACCTGAAGGGCATCCTCAGATGGTAAGACATTCGGCAATATAGGGGGGTCGGTGATGGGGTGTTTATCAATCAGGGCCTTCAAGGTGGAATCCCCAACTGGAGCAACCCCGGAGGAACATAAAACCTTAACTGCGGCAGTGAAATGGCCATCGGCAACCTTCCGCAGACACTGCTTTATGTTGGCCCTGTTATCTGAGTCAGGCTGGGCGTTAGACGCCCTAACTAACCCTTCATCCGATTGGTTAAGAAGTGGGAGGACGAGTTCCTCAATCCCAGCCCCGTCTTTCCAAATAGCTAAAGCCCGCATGATACTGTTGCACTGTAAGGACTTGCGGTTCCCAGGCCGCCGCTCCCGCCTAGAGGACGGTCGTATAACACGTAGGGTGCAACGAGGCAACAACAACAGCTTAACCCATGCCTCAACAGATCCAGGGGCAGCCACAACTCTACGCAGGGTCACCGTTAACGCCTGGGCAAACGCCATTCGACAAGAAGACGGGATGCTTTTGATAGTCGCTATTGGCATAGCGAAAAGTTGTTCCAGAAGACTAATATCTACAGCTACCCTCCCACCTTGCTCAGAATTAAGAACATTTTGGGATACCGGTGGGCAGGGCTTAGAGATCCCCACAATAAAGTCATCGACACTATTGGTAGAATGAGAGAACTTCACGACACCGTCTTCGTGATGACAGCCCCTGCTGAGTGCATGCAGGGACATGCACCGCGCACACAACCACTGATTAATACCTTTCAAGGCTCCCCCTAACTCCCCAAAAAGGTCTGGATCCTCAGAAATTATGCTCCGCAGAACGGCCCTACCATCATCCCACCCTAAATGGTCACGCTTTAGGTGGGCAAGCAGCCGGGCGTTGCTTGAAATACCAAATTTACACGAGTGAAAAAGTTTAAAGGGGCACGGTTGTGTTGCATCAGCAATGCAAGGACCGGCCACAATACTAGAATGCTGACGACGCCTTCGAGAAGAAGGCATTGCGTTTGGTTGCGCACGCTTATAAACTGCGCGGCAATGACGAATGTGCCAAGAAACTTGGGGTGAGCCAGATTGGGGGAGTTAAATGTATTATTATTATAATTATAATTATAATAGGTAATACTATTATCATTATCAATTGTTGATATATATAATTAATAAATAGTAAATAATGAGGGAAAGAAAAGCAAGAAAATTAAGATTATAAAAATAACCTATACTAATAATAATTAAAATAATAAAACTATTATATTAGTTATATTAATAATAAGGAGAACAGAAAGGTAGACAAAGAGTTCGAAGGAGCCAAAACCAAAAGGTCGAAAGGCCGTAGGGTGGATGAGCCATAATGGTCGAATCGGCAAAACAGATCGAATGAGCAGAAGGGTCGAAAGGGTTGGGGTAGGTATGTTTGAAAATGGCTACCACAGGTCGAATGAGCAAAACAGGTCGAATGAGCAGGAGGAAGGTGAAGGTCTGGGAGGAGGAAGAAGATTTCTTATGTAATATGAAAAGAAAAAAAAAAAAAGATCTGGGTTAAGAAAAAAGATATGTTATGTGACCTATTTCAACAAGTAAAGAAGAAACTGTTACATGTATGGAAGTCAAAATAAATTGAAGTAAATAAAACTTATTAATAAAATTTAAGGGTAATTATAAAGATAAGTGAAGGGATTAAAGGGATTAAATGGGTTAGATCTGGTTGAAAAATGGGGTATGTCGGTGGAGACTAAAGATTAGGGAACAACAGAAAGCACGTGAAGAGGAAGAGAAATGGTGTGGTAGCCATTGAAGGGTTGTGGTGTTGCAGGTTTTTCTTTGAATCATAACTGTGATGACAGTGGATTCAAATTAGTGCCCGTTTTACCAAGAATTAGTCGGGAAAACTGAAAAGGGAATGGAACCAATAGGGTAATAATGTATTAAATAAAAAAAAGAAGTGGGTGGGTGGGTGTAATATTTTTATTGGGTTTGGAAATTAAATGGAAGGGATGAGTGGTGCGGATTGGCGTTAATGTGGTAACGCCAAAGGGAATGAAAATGGTGAGGTGGTTTGGGACGTCACCCCACTACACTCAGTCTTAAAAAAGTGTTGATGTTAAGTTTAAAGTTAAATATTTTGTTTTTTTTTTTCCTTTTCTTTTTTAAAAGTACTTTTAAACTCTTTGGATTTGTTTAACTTATTACAAGTCACTAGTTATTACTTATATTCACAAACGAACACTAAACGGGTCGACACAAAACACAACCCGAACACGACACGATAATAAATGGGTTCAACACGACACAAATAAATATATGGGTCGGGTTAGTTTTATATAATTCAACCCACCAACCCATGGCAAATTCATATCAGCATGTAGCAAGAATGCATGATGGTTCATTGACTTTGAATCATTTGCAAATTAGATACATAAATATAGCTGTGATTATATATGTTAACATTATCTTAGACTGAATGCATTTTTTCTTCTTTAGTGTCCTTAAATGCTGAATATTTTGAGGGGTTGCGTGTCGATTTTACCAAAAGACTCAATCAGAGGTTCTCACTAAGTCACAGGTACTAGTTTACATTAACATTTGTTCGTTAAGTTGGCATGAACTAGACGTGGGAATATTGACCCATTTACTTATAAATGGGTCGGTTTGTGTTTTGTTCAATATCAAAGGAGGGGTCATATAAAATGTCAAATCGATTTAAAAGTGCATACAACCTTCTTAAATCTGAATTGTTTTTATCATAGTTATCAAAGGCGCTAGGCGCACCCAAGGCGCGTAGGCCTCGCCTAGGGCCTAGGCGCGAGGCGCAAAAAAAGCGAGGGCCTGAGATAAAAAAAGCGAACAAGAAAATAAAGTAAAAATATATTAAAATAATACTATTTTTCATCTAGTTAGTATCAAAAGTTTTAAAAAATTGATCTATTAGTGTATAGAAGTAGTTTTCCTTAGATAAAAGTAGAAATCTGGCTGAAATCTAGCCATAGTTTAACGAATTTGACTGGAAACTCTCCGGAATTTGGGAATCTAGCTGAAATCTGCTCCTAAACCATCACCTGGAGAATTAAAGCGCAATTTCCTCGACTCAAAGCGCAAATGCATCGCCTCGCCTAAAAACTGGGCCTAGGCGCAAGAGGCGATGGCTTTTGACAACTATGGTTTTTATTTAAGATTTTAAGATTTTGATGAGTAATGCTTTAGTTAATGTAATATAATAAATAGTGTTTGTGGGTTAACCTGACTGGACCCGTCAACTTTTTTTTAATCTGTTACCCAACCCACCCATCTTGCCACCCTGTAATTCGACAAGTATTTGACTTTAACGTTACAGTATCACCATGGGACCGACGGAGATTCCTTGTCAATCTACTAAAACAATAAAAATTCCTACTGCACACTATGATTTTGGTGCTAGCTTTATGGATCCAAAGGTGAGTTATATACAATCCCATCTTGTCAAATGCTCAATCTCAATCTCAACCGTCGATCTGATGATCTGAACTTGACAACGTTGTTTGATGGGTCGTAGTTGATGCTTAGAGGAAGGGTTATGACTGATGGGCGGGTCAACGCTGCAGTTAAATGTGACTTATCACAGAATCTTAGCATGAATGCCAATTCTCAGCTAACAAGCGAGCCCCAAATGTCGCGTGGAATGTTTAATATTGACTATAAGGTAACTTACAGTATTTTTCTTGTTGGCTCTTTATAAGATAAAAAATATGCATGCTGTCTTTTATTTTATTTTATATATTTAGTTATATTATTTGATAACTCATTTCGTGGGATATACTGGGTATGATTGATTGATTGATTTGATAACTCATTTATTGTGCAGGGTACTGACTGGAGCTAGTTATATTCAGGTATAAATTTTCTATTCTTATTATGTTAATGGTGCCATGCATCTTTGTCATACTAAGGAGTAAGGACTTATTATTATCGATATCAAAAACAATTTTATTTTGTAATATTTTGTTTGCAGAGTGTGACGCCTCACCTATCCTTAGGCGGGGAAGTAGGCTGGGCCGGCCAACGTCGTGAGTCTAGTATTAGTTTTGGTGGCCGATACAACACGGATAAAATGGTAATTTCACCATGCTGACATGCCATAATATTTTACAAGTTATTATTAATATTTTTGTTTCATGCATGTTGTTGTGGGACAGATTGCTAACACTGCTAGCTTCGGTTATGATGTCATAGCTTCGGTTAGTTTTTGCTGTTATGCAAGTACATTGTGATTAAATACAATCAAATCAATTATAAAAATAACTAGGTCCACGCGAGGTGAGCATCCAAGCGCAAAAAAAGAGCCGAACTAGCTAAAACCAATCTAAACCAGCCAAGCATGGTATGGACCACACTAAAGGATGGCTGCACCAGCCCTAAACAGGCCTGAACCAACCTTATGGTTCATTCTCATTACTTGACTCTCATTTGAACCAACCTTATGGTTCATTCTCATTACTCGACTCTCATTTATCACCCTGCGAAATAACTTTTTTTATCCCATATGTAGGGAGCTCAACGCGGCCCACACGTTACATACTATCTAGTCCAAATTAAAAAAAAAAAAGATTAAAGACGGATCTTGTATGTTTTTACCCTTTTATGTTGGTATTAATGTTGATATCATGTTTTTACTCTAATTGGCTCCCTTAGGCTATAGGGTGTGGAATCGTGAATGGCGTCATGAGCGCTGATCTGGCATCATGACGACATGATCACTAGTTAACAGTTAACACCGCCTCGCCCTCAATGACTCATGAAGATTGTGGATATATCCATGAGGCTCACGATTGCATTATCGCACTCTCGCTCATTCATGAAGCATGAGTACCTACCCCTAGATAGGGATGGACTTTGAAGGGAAAGGTGATTACATGGAGGTAACATGAAGGTCATGCAATTTACTTACTAGAAAATGTTATTTAAACGTAAACTAGGATTCTATTACCCGCGCTTCGCTGCGGGAGCTCCTGTTGCGTTGAGAGTTTGGTGGACGTTAAAGATCGCGCGCTGCTATGGGAGCTCCTGTTGCGTGGAGGGTTTCGTGGACATAAAAGATAATATTAAGTGACTGTTATTTTCGTGTGGACTTAAAAAAATACTCGTTGTAACTAATGTAAAATAATTAACATACAGATGCGAGCAATTCATATACAAACAATGAAAGGCTGATAAAGCTAACCTTTGGAAGAGTATGGATATTAGGTAGGAAGTAAAAGGTATAGCAAAGAGGGTAGGAAACATATCAAGTAGAAAAGGTAAATGACACGTGTCAAAGAAAAAGAAGAGCAGGAATCACGTCTCAGGTCAGCATCGTAATTTGGCAATTTATAAGATTAAGCGGAGAGGGGCGGGAAGGGGGGAAACACCGCCGCCGGTAGGGGCGGGAATCTGGCGTGGGGGGTGGGGCGGGGGTGGCTTCACCGGCGTGGGGGGAGTGTGTGGGACACGTGGCATGCTGTTATTGGATGAGGTATTTTATTTATTAAAAAAAAACAACAATCTAATTATATTATTGTGATGGCCGGTTTTTTTTTTTAAAAAAAAAGAAACTAAATAAAATAAATAAATAAAAAAACATTACTTATTATTATTACTAGATATTTGCCCGCGTTGACACGCAGTTCAACAACGTACGATTATTTGGAGTAGTATAACGTATAAGAAAAATAAAGTAGAAACATTTTATTAAAATTTAAAAGCAACGAATACACATTTATTCAAATATCGCTGAAAATTTCCTTATAAACCACATTTTTTGTTTTAGTCATCACTTTCCCACCAGCATCTAGTATAAGTAACTTCACGTCTGCCCTGCTTTTAACTCTTGACAATGCGACATAAAGCTGGCCATGTGAGAATACACGGTTTCTTAAATACAATCCAACCTGAATAAGGCGACTTAAATGGTATGTGTTAAAAATAGACTTATGGCATATTCAACAATAAGAAAGTAATAAAAATGAAAATAAGAAACTAACTACCACCTAAATTTCACAATTTAATTTGACACGTCTGAGAAGATGAGCATTACCCATATCGACCCGCTAAAAAAGCTTCGAGCATATTTTATTCTATTTGACACATTTGAAAAGGCAAACATTACCCAAATCGACCCGTTAAGAAAAGGGAAGATTGCCCCAATTCACCTATGGCCTATGTATAAGTAAAAGGAACATCAATCTAATCAAAACACCATAAACACACTGTTGGCGACTTTTACCCTATTTGACCCATTGGAAAAGTTGAACATTACCCAAATCGACCGATTTATAAGTAAACAAACATGAACCTACACCACTAAAACAACATTTTATAACCCTCTTTTAACTAATCAACTAATTCACATAACCCATATGCTTGCATTTGATAAAAAAGCTACCGTTCAAGGTCTCTGAGTAAGCAACTTAGAACTTCCTTAACTTTGCATCAACATCGATATGCTTACTCATTTCAGAGTGTTGCCTACAAATATTTAAGTACTAAGATCAAGTAAACTAACAATACAAAAAACAGTGTGTTTGGATGTGCGTTTTAAAAGCGATTATATGAGCTTTAAGCGATCAAAATCATAGAATTAGCTGTGATACCTCAAAAATCCACATATAAGTCAAAAGTCAAATACCAAATGGACATTCAGTTTTCAAATAAATAATCAATGAACTTCAGCGAGAGGTAATTACGTATATAACATTACTTATATGTAGAAAAACACCGATAGGATAACGCCCGCAAATAGTATTATCAGAGACAAACCTGTCCTCAAAAGTCTTTAAATTTCTCGCGCTCCATATTTGTGAAATCGTTGCTAACCCCACATTGTGTAAATCTTCTTCCACCTTTTGCTTCCCGGACTACTCCACAGCCGGGTGTTTAATAACTTTCCTAAACACTATAATCCATAATTTTTAATTTTTTTAAAATAAAAACATTTAATAACTATTCTATTTTTAAAATTAAAAAAAAAGTCATTAATGTTTTTATAAATGTTTTTTATTTTTTAAAAATCGAAATCATTCATTAATGTTTGGGTCAACGTGTTTAATAACTTTCCTAAACACTGTAATCTAGATTTTTAATTTTCTTAAAATAAAAAAAATTTAATGACTATTCTATTTTTAAAATTCAAAAAAGAGTCATTAATGTTTTTATAAAATTTTTTATTTTACATCAACGAAAATTATTCATTAATGTTTCGGTCAAAGTGTTTAATAACTTTCCTAAACACTATAATCCAGATTTTTAATTTTTTTTTAAATAAAAAACATTTAATGACTATTCTATTTTTAAAATTCAAAAAATAGTCATGTTTTTATAAAAGAATTTATTTTTTAAAAATCGAAAATCATTCATTAATGTTTCGTTCATCGTGTTTAATAACTTTCCTAAACAATATAATCCACATTTTTTGTTTTTTTTAGAATAAAAAACATTTAATAACTATTCTATTTTAAAATTCAAAAAAGAGTCATTAATGTTTTTATAAATGTTTTTTATTTTTTAAAAATCGAAAGCATTCATTAATGTTTGGGTCAACGTGTTTAATAACTTTCCTAAACACTGTAATCCATATTTTTAATTTTCTTAAAATAAAAAACATTTAATGACTATTCTATTTTTAAAATTCAAAAAAGAGTCATTAATGTTTTTATAAAATTTTTTGTTTTTTAACAACGAAAATTATTCATTAATGTTTCGGTCAAAGTGTTTAATAACTTTCCTAAACACTATAATCCAGATTTTTAATTTTTTTTTACAATAAAAAACATTTAATGACTATTCTATTTTTAAAATTCAAAAAAGAGTTATGTTTTTATAAAATAATTTATTTTTTAAAAATCGAAAATCATTCATTAATGTTTCGGTCAACGTGTTTAATAACTTTCCTAAACAATATAATCCACATTTTTTGTTTTTTTAAAATAAAAAAACATTTAATAACTATTCTATTTTAAAATTCAAAAAAGAGTTATTAATGTTTTTATAAAAAATTTATTTTTTAAAAATCGAAATCATTCATTAATGTTTGGGTCAACGTGTTTAATAACTTTCCTAAACACTGTAATCCATATTTTTAATTTTCTTAAAATAAAAAACATTTAATGACTATTCTATTTTTAAAATTCAAAAAAGAGTCATTAATGTTTTTATAAAATTTTTTAAACATTTAATAACTATTCTATTTTTAAAATTAAAAAAAAAGTCATTAATGTTTTTATAAATGTTTTTTATTTTTTAAAAATCGAAATCATTCATTAATGTTTGGGTCAACGTGTTTAATAACTTTCCTAAACACTGTAATCTAGATTTTTAATTTTCTTAAAATAAAAAAAATTTAATGACTATTCTATTTTTAAAATTCAAAAAAGAGTCATTAATGTTTTTATAAAATTTTTTATTTTACATCAACGAAAATTATTCATTAATGTTTCGGTCAAAGTGTTTAATAACTTTCCTAAACACTATAATCCAGATTTTTATTTTTTTTAAATAAAAAACATTTAATGACTATTCTATTTTTAAAATTCAAAAAAGAGTCATGTTTTTATAAAATAATTTATTTTTTAAAAATCGAAAATCATTCATTAATGTTTCGGTCAACGTGTTTAATAACTTTCCTAAACAATATAATCCACATTTTTTGTTTTTTTAAAATAAAAAACATTTAATAACTATTCTATTTTAAAATTCAAAAAAGAGTTATTAATGTTTTTATAAAAAAATTTATTTTTTAAAAATCGAAATCATTCATTAATGTTTGGGTCAACGTGTTTAATAACTTTCCTAAACACTGTAATCCATATTTTTAATTTTCTTAAAATAAAAAACATTTAATGACTATTCTATTTTTAAAATTCAAAAAAGAGTCATTAATGCTTTTATAAAATTTTTTATTTTTTAATAATCGAAAATTATTCATTAATGTTTCGGTCAAAGTGTTTAATAACTTTCCTAAACACTATAATCCGGATTTTTATTTTTTTTTTAAAATAAAAAACATTTAATGACTATTCTATTTTTAAAATTCAAAAAAGAGTCATGTTTTTATAAAATAATTTATTTTTTAAAAATCGAAAATCATTCATTAATGTTTCGGTCAACGTGTTTAATAACTTTCCTAAACACTATAATCCAAATTTTTACTTTTTTTTAAAATAAAAAACATTTAATGACTATTCTATTTTTAAAAGTCAAAAAAGAGTCATTAATGTTTTTATAAAAATAAATATTTTTTTAAAATCGAAAATCATTCATTAATGTTCCGGTCAAAGTGTTTAATAACTTTCCTAAACACTATAATCCAGATTTTTAAATTTTTTAAATAAAAAACATTTAATGACTATTCTATTTTTAAAATTCAAAAAATAGTCATTAATGTTTTTATAAAAAAAAATAATTTTTTAAAAATCGAAAATCATTCATTAATGTTTCGGTCAAAGTGTTTAATAACTTTTCTAAACACTATAATCCAGATTTTTAATTTTTTTAATAACTTGCCTAACATTGTAATCCCGATTTTTAATTTATTTTTAAAATAAAAAACATTTAATTACTATTCTATTTTTAAAATTCAAAAAAGAAGAAAGAAAAATCTAACCTCGTATGCAAGATGGATGCCTTTGAACACCTCACCAGCTTGTGAATTCTTGTTAACATTAAATCCACAGTATTAAACGGATTATTATGAAATCATGAAAGAGAAAAATCTTATAAACAATCTGAAAAATCTGAAAATAATTATAACGAAACAACAATATATAACAGGAATCGTATGAAAAAGCAAGAAAAAATCGTTACCTTGAAGGAGAGAGACGAAGAACATGAAACCTAAACCCCCAAATCTGCAAAATTATTTAAAAGCAATCAACAATACAAAAAAATAGGTTAATATCAACAATCGATTAACCCTGAAAATCATTAAATATGGAAATCATTATAAGAAACAAACAATCGCCTAAATATGAAAATCATTATAACAAACAAACAATATATAACAGGAATCGTATTAAAAAAATTGAAACAATGGTTACCTTGAATGAGTGACACGAAGAAGATGAATGATCACAATGCCTTGAAGACCATCCAAACTTTCTATTAGTATCAGCAATCCTAAAAAATAAAAAAATTGAAATCGAAAAAACCATTAACACATAATTTTTTTATTGGCTTCTTCAATGATTTTTGGGTTGCAGACATGAATACGATTAACCAAACTAAAATTAAAAGGCATACCAATCAACTTGACTTTATCCATTACGATCGATAACAACATTCGCAATATAATCAGTGATCTCAAACAAAACGAAGACGTGTGACTATGCATCGAGTAACCGAACAACTTCATCCTTCGTGACCCGCCGCCGTCTCCTTCATCCTTCAGGTCCTCTCTCTCTCTCTCTCTCTCTTTCCCTCCCTCTGTCACTTTCTCTCTCTAGATCTCTGCGTGTCTCTCTCTTTGTATTATGTTCTCTATGAATTTTGAGTTTAAATTGTGTTAGGGAAGTTAATTAATTGAATGAGAAGCTTTGACCAAATCATAATGAATTACCTAAAAATTTAATATAATTACCTAATTTAATATAATTAATGAATTTTGATTTTTAGAAAAAAGAAAAATTTTATAAATTCTCACAATGGGGACACTTGGCATTAGTTGATTGGCTATGTAATTGGAGGATGAATGTGGGAGTGCCAAGTGTCCTCATGGACTTTGTTTTATTAGATGTATAGATTGTTATTATTATTATTATTATTATTATTATTATGTTTTAAATTTAAAAACAAAAACAAAAAAGGAAAAATAAATTCCACATGTCACTTCCCCCCCTTCCACTCTCTACAATTATTTTCCCCCCCTCAAGGGTCCCACAAGTGTCGCATGACGCTTCATCCCCCTCTTTCCCCCCCACCACTCCTTATAGTCTAAGAGGGCATAAAGGTAATTTAATCTTTGCTAGACACTGTAGAATTGTCCTAACTTTATTAGATATATATATATAATTACATACTTTTGACCATATGCCACGTTTTAATTTGTCCACATTGTTGAAGTAAACCATATCCATGTCTATAAATAACTACCTTGTTACATCACGTGTTACAATTCTGTGAGCTCAAGATTTTTTTTTATTCTACCTTGTTGTAGCCCTTCGTATTCTATTTCTTAACTTTTAAAAAAAATCAAATTATATCTCATATCAAAATAGTATCATTTTATAATTTCTAAATTCCTTACTAATTATTTAATATTTTATTTATTCAACATGTATATTTCTAACATAGTACTCTTTTACACATTATCAAATCAAATATCCACTAAAACTTTTTCTCATTCAATATAGTCCGGTCACTCGACTACACCCATAAGAAAAAAGTCATCCACATCCTCCAAGGCAACACTGGTAACTTAGTCCGTCATTAATCAGACTCTAACCGACAACTTTTCTTAGTATTAGACTAACGCACTACAACCCACCATTTGGTGGAGTGATATGGGAAATGAAGATAAGAGCTTGAGACCATTTGGTCTCAACTTCAAATCCGATCCAGATGGGTTTTACCGCTGTAAGCCTTCGGGCGACATGTTTTTTCCCCGAATTGGTGGCTTATGGAGATTATTGTCATTTGTCGAGTGCTAACTCACTGACAGTTCATGTGATATTTAGTTATGAAGAGTCTCAAAGTGATATCAAACACAATATTACTGAATTGGATGCTTTATTCAAGAACAAAAGGGGGCATTTATAGCCTTACAAATCAACGGTAGCTTACACAAAATAAGGAACTAACAACTAAAAAGACGCAACAACCCTAGACTATATCACGACTCACTAGTACCGGGTAAACCGGTTGGACTTTGACTACTAACGGCTCCAGCCTTACAACCTCTTGATTCACCAAATCTCTAAGGTAGTGGAAGCGAACATGAATGTGCTTTGTTTTCCGAAGCATTACTGGATTCTTCGACAACTTAATGGTTGAACTCTTGTCACAAAAAAATAGTAAGTGTTCCAACAGATTTCTCTTCAAGTTCTTCAAGTAGTCCTTTAAGCCATATACAGTGACAAGCACATGTCGTGGCTGCAACGTATTCCGCCTCTGTTGAGGACAAAGTGACAATGTCCTGTTTGCGAGAACTCCAGCAAATAGCAGCCCCATTAAACTTACATACATACCCAGAGGTGCATCTTCGATCTTCTATGTCACGAGCATAGTCACTATCTGTATATACTTGTAACTTTTGATTCAAGTTTCTTCCATAAAACAACCCAAGATTTATAGTGCCCTTTACATACCTTAACACACGCTTAGCAGCAGCCATATGTTCTTCCTTGGGATTAGACATAAACCGAGAGAGGAGACTCACCACATACATTAAATCTGGACGAGTCACTGTTAAATACATGAGACTTCCCACCAAACTCATGTATTCAGTACCATTTGCATCCTCCCCTGCTGCTGACTTGGTTAACATAACACCTGGAACTATTGGATTCTTTACATCATTTGCTTCCCACATCCTGAAACGCTTTAGAACCTCCTTTGCATACTGAGTTTGACATAATGTGATTCCAGATTTTCTTTGATGTACCCCCACTCCTAGAAAATACTTCATTTGGCCCAAGTCTGTCATTTCGAATTCATTTTGCATTGACTTCTTGAACTGCTCACACATTATAGGGTCATTTCCTGTATATATTAAGTCATCAACGTATATGCTTACTATGATTACTTTGTTCCAAACCTTCTTTATGAACAATGTATGATCATAGCTGCTCTTTTTGAAGCCCTTGCGAGTAAAGTAGCTTTCAATACGATTGAACCAAGCTCGAGGGGCTTGTTTCAAATCGTACAATGCTTTCTTGAGCCTGTACACTTTTGTTTCTGCCCCTTGCTTAACATAGCCTTCTGGTTGGTTTACATAGACAATCTCCTTGAGTTCACCGTGCAAGAATGCACTTTTAACATCCAATTGGTAAACTGCCCAGTTTCTTTATGCAGCTACAGCCAATAAGGTTCTGATAGTGTCCCAGCGAGCCACGGGAGCAAAGACTGCATTATAGTCCACGCCTCTCTTTTGAGAATAGCCCTTAACCACAAGCCTCGCCTTATATTTATCCACCATTCCTCTTTCGTTGAGTTTTGTTTTGAACAACCACTTTACCCCTATAGGCTTCACTCCAACAGGTGCTTCTACCAATTCCCATGTTTGGTTTTTCTCAATTGATGCAATTTCAGTTTCCATTGCTTTGACCCACTTTTCATCTTTACATGCTTCTTCATAAGTCTTTGGATCATCCGTTGAGCTATACATTGCTAACCCTGCTTCATCTTCATCAAATAATTCTTGACCAGTGTGGTAATCATTCATCCAGGTTGGAGGTCTTCGTGCCCGAGTGGATGGTTCGGGTTGAGTGGAAGGACCAGTAGTAGCTGAACCTGGATTGTTAGCATCAACAGAATTATCAAGAGTATTATTCGATGGAGTCAAACCTTGGGTTGGTGAACTGATTTGGTTGTCGAAACCTAGATTTGTTGGGCTTTGATCACTCATTTGTGAATTTTCTTCCTCTTGAGGCGTATTTGAACTTGTCTGGTAAACACCTTCTTCTTCTTCTTTTTCAATAATTAAATCTTCCACCTTTTGGTTTTCTTTGTACCACTCCCAAGTTGCATCTTCATCGAATATAACATCTCTACTTATTACAACCTTCTTGTTTATGGGATCATAAAGACGATAGGCTTTAGATTCTTGGCTGATTCCAAGAAACACACACTTGTGACTTCTTGCATCCAGTTTAGTTCGCATTTGTGCAGGTATGTGGACATGCCCTATGCAACCGAAAACTTTAAAGTGCTCAACACTTGGCTTTAGACATGTCCAAAACTCTTCCGGTACTCTATCATCAAGGCTCCTAGTTATACACATGTTCAACACGTGACAAGCCCATTTTGCTGCTTCGGACCAAAAATACGTTGGCATAGATTTCTCAGTTAGAAGGCAACGAACCATATTCATTATAGTTCGGTTTCGTCGCTCTGCTACCCCATTTTGTTGTGGGGTGTAGGCGGGTGTGAGTTGCCTTTTAATGCCTTGTGACTCACAAAATGTTTTAAACACGCTAGAAGTGAACTCCCCTCCCGGTCACTTCTTAAGCATTTAATACTCATATTGGTTTCTTTTTCAACTGAACTTTTAAAAATCTTAAACCATTCAAAGCTTTCACTTTTATGAGACAGAAAATAAACCCAGGTCTTGCGTGTATAATCATCAATAAATACAAGCATGTACCTCTTTCCATTGTTAGAAGCTGGAGTAATGGGGCCACATAAATCTGTATGAACTAGCTGCAACTTTTTCAGTGGACCGCCAATCACTTTTCTTTGGTATGGCACCGCCAATCTCTTTGTTGCTTCCCTATTGCACACGTCTCACACACTTTATGCTTTTCTGCAACTGTGGGTAATCCTTTGACCATTTTTCTGTATTGCATGGTTCTAATTGCTTTATGATTGACATGAGCGAACCTTCTATGCCAAATTTGAGTCTTTGAGTCTTCTTTAACTTGCAAACATTTGATTGGGGCAGGCTTTAAGGATGCAAACACAGGGAACATTTTGTTTCTTGACATTTTAGATTCAATAATTAAGCCCTTTTGAGGGTGATAAACCTTGCAGATACCTTCTTGGATTACAAACGTCAAGGATTTGTCTTGTAACTGTCCAACACTAATAAGATTATATGTTAACTCAGGCACATAATAGACGTTAGTAATAACCTGTGATATGCCATCCACAGTTAGGCGAATGTCCCCTATGCCTTTCACGTCTAGTCTAAGATCATTCCCAAGCTTGACCTTGTGCTGGTAGGTTTCGTCCATCCTAATAAACCAATCCTTTTTGCCTGACATGTGATTAGAATATGCTGAATCTAAGAACCAAATGCCTTCTTTCTCTTCCTTTTCTTCATCCGCAGAGGCCATCAATAAAAGAGTTTCTTTCTCGTATCTTCCGATGTCTATAGAGGCCATCAAGAGTAATTCTTCATTATCTTCATATTCTGTATAGTTTGCAGAACGGTCACTATTTGGACATTCATATTGGAAATGTCCCAGCTGACGACATTTATAACATTCTATCACAGATTTGTCGAATTGAGATCAGTTGTCTGCTTGAGTCCTTCCACGACCTCGCCCTCTTCCACGACTGAAAAACCCTCTGCCTCGTCCTCTTCCGCGACCAGCATTCTGATCGTTCTCCACCTTTAAGACCTGTTCATCATTTGTTTTTCGTTTAATCTTTTGTTCATGGATAAGCAATGAACTCTGCAGTTCATCAACAGTCAATGTATCCAGGTCTTTTGACTCTTCTATTGTACACACTACGAAGTTGTAATTTTATGTCATTGTGCGCAGCACCTTTTCTACGATCTTCACATCGGGCATGTCTCCTCCTGAGTTTCGCATATCATTTGCTATGATCATGACTCGGCCAAGGTATTCTGTGACCGTCTCTCCTGTCTTCATCTCTAGCACTTCGAATTCTCTTCGAAGTCTCTGTAGCTGGGCCCTTTTAACTCTAGCATTTCCCTGGTACTTAAGCTTCATGGCATCCCATATTTGTTTGGTCGTTTCTTTCTGTGTTATCGTCTTGAGAATCGACTTATCTATCGATTGGAAAAGATAATTGTAGGCCTTCAGATCCTTAAGTTTGTTTTCTTCATAATTCTTCGCTTGAGTCGTTGTAGCTCGCTCCCCTGCCTTAATCTTAGGGTACCCTTCATCAACCACTCGCCAATACTCTTTGGAACGGAGGAGATTCTCCATGACCATACTCCAGTGATCATAATCTCCATCAAATTTGGGTACGCGGGGGCTTTGAAACTGTGTTGTTTCTTCTCCCATGGCAACAATCTGACTCTCTTCACACAATAGCTCACGAATCTGGTGATTTTGCTCTGATACCACTTGAAGAGTCTCAAAGTGATATCAAACACAATATTACTGAATTCGATGCTTTATTCAAGAACAGAAGGGGGGCATTTATAGCCTAACAAATCAACGGTAGCTTACACAAAATAAGGAACTAACAACTAAAAAGACGCAACAACCCTAGACTGTATTACGACTCACTAGTACGGGTAAACCGGTTGGACTTTGACTACTAACAGCTCTAAAGCCCATTATTAAAAACTAACCCAAATTAAAACACTAGCCCAATAAGTTAACCGTTAAAATAACTAGACTAAGGGGCTGTTTGGTTGATTAAGTGCTGAATCATTAAGAGGTCTGTTTTGGCAAAACTAGTTGGTGGTTGGTAGCTGGTAGCTGCAAACTGGAAGCTTTTTAAATATATTTTGGTGTTTGGCAGAGTAGCGGGAGCTTTTAATGAAATCTATAAAATGACCAAAATGGACATAATTAAAAGCTTGTAAAAAAAGTTTTATTTTATTTTTAAAATAGAATGGGTATTTGTGTCATTTACTAATTAAAAACTTGTAGCTAGTAAAGCTTTTTCTTAAACGCTAGTACTAGTAGCTTTTCACTATAGAGTTTTTTTCTCCTAACCTAAAAGCTTCTAGCTCCTTCAACCAAACAAGGCTTTTTATTGAGTATGAGTTTTTTCTTAAAAGCTTGCCAAACATACCCTAAGAGACTCTAAATGATTAAGTGCTGAATGGTTCAGCTATGCACCAAGTCTGAATGATTCAGCTCTTAACCATTCCATTCAAAGCCTTTTTTAGATTGAAACAAACAGTCTGAATGCTAAACCATTCAGAGCTGAATGATTCAGAGTCTCATTAAAAGGCTACCAAACAGGCCCTAACGCACTTTGCGTTTCCAAAAATATCCACTAAAATAAGGGTGAAAGGATAAGACGATAAAGAATGTGGTCCCAATAACGTCAATGTCTACACGTTGCGATGTCTCTTTCTTTCCTACTATTTTTAATTTTTATAATATTAATATTGCCCTAATCAGTTTATATTTCACTCTGTGTGTAAATTGTAATCAACAGTCAGCTTAGCTTCTATTCAGGTTCATCTCTTCCTCTGCTGTAAATCTACGCTGCTATTATTATTATTATTTGCTTAATTTCACTACACTTGATATAATAATCATCAACTGTTTTATATAATCAATTAGATTTACTTTTATTTACTCAATTCAGTAATCATCAGTTAGGGTTATGATTTAGTTGTAATAATTGAGTTTGCTTGTTAGTTTAATGCTTTAAATAATAATTTGTCAGCCTTTTGGTGATTTAAGACTTAGGGTTTTGCTTATTAGTTGTAATAATAATTAGGGATTTGGGAAATTAACTATAGTTTTACTTTTTAGTTACTTTTTGATCTAACAAACTTTGGTCCGATAGCGTTTGACTTGGAATTTGACCTATGCCCTGTTTTCGCCATGTCAAGTCAACCGCCACGTGCAGTGGCGGATCTAGAACAAATTTTGGGAGCAAGAGAAATTCATGAGTATCCCAAATCTTTCTTTTTTTTATGGTACATTCATAAAACGGAGATTTTTTTTTACGGTGTACACTTAGGGGTATTTTGCGCTACGCCAAGAAAGTTGAGGGGTATCCGGGTACCCCTGAGCCCTTAATAGATCCGCCCTAGTGACGTGGAGTCATAGTTGCAAAAGTCGTCCGAATTGACCGATTACTCGTCAAGTACTCGCTATAGGGTGGGTCACCGAGTATAGCTGAGTTGGCCGAATATTCTGAGTACTCCCCACATAGGCCGATTCGAACCCCGAGTACTCGCCCGACTAGGCCGTGTGCTCGCAACTCCCTAGTCGACCGAGTTGGTAGCGCCTAGCGAGTTCTGCAACCATGCGTGGAGTTTTTGCTGATGTGGCCGCCTTGTCAAATGTCAATGAAACTAAAGTTTGTTATATACAAAGACAATTGGTGAAAGATTGTTACATTCTAGTTTCCGCTGCAATAAATTCTTTTAGTCAACTTTGTTTGATTTCACTGATTTTCTATTAATCAGAAAGGATTCCATTTATTGTGTTGACTTAAACCAACGTATATGCGTGTGTGTGCGTGGGTGTGTATTATCTGAACTCTGGTGTCAAACATTTGATTCTCGTCGTTTACAGTAGGTGAAAATGCAAAGGGCAATTGGATCTTTTGTATCACATGGAAGCATTGTGAAGAATGCGGTTCTGCAACACGTTCGTTTGGTCAACCCACTTGCACAAACTCTTGTTAGACACGAGTCGGCGTCTGCTGCCCGTATGGAAGAACATGGTTTTGAAAAAACTCAAATTTCAGATGTTTTGAAATCCAAAGGGAAAAGTGCTGATGGCTCGTGGCTTTGGTGCACCACCGAGGATTCTGTGTATGAAGCAGTGAAGTCGGTATGTGTATATATGCGTGTGTGTGAATTGTGTGTGTTTAATACGATGACAAAATGAGTATATACGTTGCAGATGACACAACACAATGTTGGAGCATTGGTGGTGGTGAAACCTGGGGAGGAAAAGTCGATTGCTGGAATCATCACAGAAAGAGGTTATTATTTGATTTTTTATTATTATTATTATTATTATTATTATTATTATTATTATTATTATTATTATTATCACAGTATTGATATGAGAGAAATTATAAAATTATAAAATTATACAACTTTCTAAAAAATGTTATAACGCGCTATATTTCTTCAGATTACCTCAGGAAAATCATCGTTCAGGGAAGATCATCCAAGTCAACTAAGGTTGGAGATATCATGACCGAAGAGGTAGGGAATATATGTTTTGGGTCCCATTTACGTCTGATTCTGTTTTTCAATGGATCGTGTTATAAATCCATTTATATTTTTTATGATCACAGAACAAGCTTATCACAGTCACTCCAGACACCAAAGTCCTGAAAGCGATGCAGTTAATGACAGGTATACCACATAGTAATTGCAAAGCTTGACCTAGGTTAACGGTCTTGAGAAATTTTCCAAAATAAGTCAACTGCCTTAAAACTTCAACTGTGACAAAATACGGTCGGGTAACATTGGTTATCCGACCTTTAGCTGACTAATCCATATATAATCCGAATCCACTGCCAAACAGATTTCAATCTGGTAAAGCTCTCCCAAAGGGAGACTGGCATAGTGACATTACGGGTTGTGCTTGGTATAGGTCAGGTTGGGTTAACCCATAAACATCTTATGCGTATTCTTATAACTAGATAGCGTTTTGGTTTTATAAAGCTATCAGACAAACACATCACTGCATCAGGGCCTTGAGGTGGTGCTTCATGCACATGTGGGTCAAAATTCGGGTCTAAAGGAAGCTGTTATGTAAAAACGACCAATTGGATGTGATTATGAAGGATTTATTAAATGAAGAAGGTTGATATGTAAAGGGGATAGATGCAACTTTTTGGTTGTACATAGAGCAATGCCTTACCCGCATGAAGCTCACGCCTCGGCTTTTAGGACCTTAACGCCTCGATGCCAGTGTGCACCTTACGGTTTTCAAACAATGATAGCGGGTTAAATATGATTATTAAACTGTATTAGTACAGTAATAATTTGATCTTTTTGGAAAGAAAAGTGGATATAAACCTGTTCAAATTATCCGTAAGTAAATTGGTTGAAATTCCCAGCTCTAATATGATGATTATGTTTTGTCTTGTTTAATCTTTTATAGATAATCGTATCAGACACATTCCCGTGATTGGTGAAAAGGGTATGCTGGGCATGGTCTCCATTGGAGATGTGGTTCGGGCTGTTGTAAGTGAGCACAGGGAAGAACTGGATCGGTTGAACGCGTTTATTCAAGGAGGCTACTAGAAACCGTTGATGATGACGACGACGACAACTCTAATAATGAACAATAAGTTGGTACTTGGGTAACGCGGTAATTTTAAAAGTTTGTAAATATGCTTAAACACTGGTTTAACTTTCAAAACATGCTTATGGATCGTGTTGCTCGAATGACGTGGTTATGCATTCAAAGCTTGAAGCTTTATATGTTTATGTTTCATGTCATGTCTATGTTGAATCTGGTTGGGTCAGGTTAGTTTAGGTCGACCATGAACAGAACCAATAATCTGTTAGAATCTGCCTAAGTATATAATGCAGTGAGTTAATATAACTTTTTCCTTTGGGTTCATTATATAATATTAGGGTGGATGGGCCCTAGTCGGCTAGGGTTGGTCAGCTACCGTAGCGTATCCACCGCCACCCCCCGGCTTGCTTGAAAAACCAAGCAGCTCGGTTACACCTAGCTGAGTTGCAACGGTCGAAAACATTTAATTTTTTTTACCGTTCAGCCATGAAATGGTAAAAAAATTTAATTTTTTTTACCCAAATGTTTAATTATAAATATCACAACCATCCGTCATTTCACCCACAATGCCTCCCACCGTCACATCCTCCCACCTAGCTACTCCGTCGTCAATTCCAATTATGACTGAGCTCCACCGTCACAGCCTCCGACCAACTCCAATGATTCGTTGGATTGAAGAGGAGATTGCCTTGATAACCGCCTACACTAACGTTAAGGATGCACCGACTCTACCACGGCCATCTCTTTGGCCTTGTGGCCTAGCTCACTTCAAGGAGCTAGTGGGTGACACCAACCACACGACCAATTCCCTTCACCAGAAGTGAGATGACCTCTTCAAGAAGTGCTAGCGCTTCAACAACCTATACCGAATAACTTTTTCAAGGAGGGTGCGAACACGCACGAGGACATGGCAATTGGGCTCACCCAAATCGAGCACCAAGCTTGGTATGGGTCCGAGTTTTCTCACATCTCGTTGTGGCAATTGTTGAAGACCCGCCTTGATAATTAGTTTTTTTTTTTAAGTTTAATTGTGTGTGTGTGTGTATTTTAATTGTATTTTTAGTGTTTTTAGCAATTATGTGTAATGATTATGTTTTATATAAATGTGTTTTTATTAAATTCTACTTGTTTTAAAATGAAAAAAAAAAGTACGTAGGTTTTGTAATCCGGAGTGCCGTCAGTGATTTGATGGCTCTAGGCTACTGTGGTTTAAATTTGACATGACAGTTATTGATTAGTCGGGACCAAGCTAGTAGCTTTGAATGCCCTTTCCACCCTTATATAAATATGTCAAAAAGGCTATGTCGGTAAGCCAGTCCGTCACAGCTACGTGTTGACTTGTGGCCTCATGAATTTTACTTCCTTTAACCTATAACTTTGCTAATTTATGTGTTTAGTTCTTATACTTTAACTTTTATTATATACATATTTAGTCCATCTACTTTAATAAAGTTTTTCTACCACCACGGTCCACCACCAACCACCACCACCACCACGGTCCCCCACCACCACGGTCCACCACCACCACCACCGTCCACCACCACCACAATCACACCCACCACCACCGTCCACCGTTCACCATCACCACGATCCACCACCACCACGACGGTCCACCACCACCGTCTACTACCACCAGACTGCTCTAAAAAATCTGTTTATTTAAATTTCAGTTTATTTCAGCAGCATGCAGACGTTAACAAACAAAAAGTCTTCTTCTTGCAAACTGCAGACCTTTGGTCCACCTCTTTTCCTGCAGATGTGGTCCGCAGACTGCAGACTTTTTCCTGCAGAAAAAAACAAACAACACACAACACCTAAGCCAAGTCTGCACTAAGAAGAGCTCGCGTAGACGTTTTCATTAAAAACAAACAGTATGCAGATGGTAATATTTGTGTGTGGTCTGCACCCGCACAGACATAAGAGCTTGCACAAATATTTTTTAGGAAAACAAATAGCACTCAAATGTCTAAATTCAGCGTAGTTATATTTACTTTTTTAACCAACACGTAAAACCACCTTCAATCTGTATGAATAAATATCTGTCACCTGCAATATTCAAAACACTTAAATTGACCAAAGCAGTCTCCAATTTGAAGCATTAACTAATTCCATGTGCATCATGATTCATGGGTGTGATTGTATTTTACGTTATGTAGTGGAGGGACTTTATGCAGTAAAATATTAATGAAATGAAATATGGGCTTTATATAAAAAGAGTATGTAGTGGTAGGGGCTTTATGATATGTTTTTTTATTTTTTTTTTATTTTTTTATATAAAAAGAATGATTTTTATGGTTTGATTGGGTGCAAAAGTTAGATTTGATTAGGTGTGGAAGAAGATGAGTGTATGGGGCATCGTGCTATGCTGATAACGCTGGAATTTTTTTTTCTCCACATTCAAGATACATGTCAATTTCCTCTATTAATTTAAAAGGTCTATAACTATGAAATTTAAAAAAAGAGTAAACTGTCATTTTCGTCCCTGAGGTTTGGCACTTTTTGCCAGTTTCATCCAAAAGATTTTTTTTCTCAACTGGCTTCACTAGTTTTCAAATTCTTGCTGGTTTCGTCCAACTCGTTAACTCCATCCATTTTTTTCTGTTAACTTTTTGTAAAAAGACTAAAATACCCTTATATTTTATATGTTTAATAAATAAAATCTTTATTTAACTCTCTTTCTCTCTTAACTTCTACCTCTCTCTCTTTACTCTCTCTCTCCTCTACATTCATCATCTTCTTCAAGTCTTCAACCCACCACCATCATCACACCACCATCACCTTCATCATCTTTTTCAACACACCATCACCATCAGCTTCAATAACAAACCTGACCCGGACCCTCTCTCTCTTTAAACTCTACCAGAAAACCCATCGGAAGAAGAGGAGCCGATGGCTCCTGCCATCGCCGAAGGCGGACCTCCGGCCAACGACACAACCACCGTCGTCTTCGTCTTCTTCCTCCGTCTGTCTCTCTCTCTTCTGCGTCTCTTCTCTCTCTCTCTCTCTCTCTCTCTCTACGATTCTCTTTTCTTTCCTTCTCTTTATCTCTCTAGATCTGGTCCTTTTTCCTTCTCTTTATAGGTGAACTGTCAAAAACGAACAGCAAACCATACCACTGGTCAATTTTAATGGCCCAAAGTATCCACTTTGGTTTGACCGATTTCATCGATTTTGACAAATCACTGGTTTACAGGGTATGATTGTTATTGTAAAGATGTTTATCAAATATGAGAAAAAAACTAAATAGCCAACCAAATTTAAAATAAAACCATAAAAACTGAACAAAAATAACAAAACTGAGTTGATAATTCAGAAACCCTAATTCAGAAAAAAAAAAAAGATCAAGTGGGTCTGTGAAATTTGGCTCAAGATCGCTAGTTGGGTATATGAAATTTGGGTAAAAATTGATGGGTTGTGAGTGTTGGATTGGAAGATGAAGGAGAAAGTGAGGATTGGATAGAAAACTAGGGTTTGATTGAAAGTGTGTAGAGATTATTAGGGTAAGAATTGGGTGGATCTGTGGGGGGAATTGGAATGGGAAAAGAGATTGAACCCGTAGATTAGATTAGTGGAGGAAGATATGATTTGGGAATTATTATTATTATTATTATTATTATTATTATTATAATACAGATAATATTTGAATCGACAACTTTACCCCTCAGTTAACTGAGATTGACTAACGGAGTTAGGCTCTTGGACGAAACCAGCAAGAATTTGAAAACTAGTGGAGCCAGTTGAGAAAAAAAATCTTTTGGATGAAACTGGCAAAAAGTGCCAAACCTCAAGGACGAAAATGGCAGTTTACTCTTTAAAAAAAGTTCACCATAGCCTTTGTATGATAACTCAAAAAAGTATCATATCACGATCGTCACTGTCAACGGGTTTGAAGGCCACCCGAGAGACTACTGCTACGTCTTCGGTCTCTCTATCTCTCCGTTTGTGGAAGCCCTTAAAGATTTGAAGGCCGCCATGGAGGCTACGTATCTCCACAAGCAACAATGGAAATATAGGGTTGTGGATATGAGCGGCGGTAAGAAGAACGTGGGAGGTGGTTAAACCGGAATCTGGCCGGATTCCGTGCTCGTGTCTCTCTCTCCTATCTCTCTCTTTCTGTCGTAAATGTGGCATGATGAAAGGATATCAAATCATAAGAGGGATAAGAGATAGAACGTGGCAAGAAAAAAGACTATCAGATCAGCACATGACCACCTCTGTTAGTTAACGTTAACGCCATTTAAGAATTGTTCATCAAAGTTTAATTATAAATATATAGGATAATTAATAAATAGTAATTTTATTATTATAAAGTTTATTAATTTTAAACACAATAAAGTTACGAAAATATAAAAAAAGAGAAAATCTTTAATTGTCAACGTGGGATAACCCACTTAATAGAGCCTTATTTTTTGGGGGGTCTTATGTTTAAATTTACGCAATAATGTATTCGATGTAAAAATATTAGTGTTTTCAGACCTGGACCTAACCGACCGGTCGGACCGGAACCAGTGGTTGGTCTGGTTCGGGTCATGAGTTGAACCGTCCATGCAGTGAACCAGTGGTTGGACAGGGAAACCGACCGGTCAGATCGAGACAAAAAGGGGGGTTGGACTGGGAATTTTATAATTTTGTTGAAATATTTTTAGTATTTTTCTGGTTCGTTGGACTAGTCGGACCAATGACCCAGTGAAGGTTTTGGTTCAATGTTCGGTTTGATTATGAAAACATCGAAAAACAAAGAGGGGTTAAGATAAGCCTTTAAAAAAAAAAAATACTTAAATTGCGTACACACACGCTTGACCTGTAGTCTGTTGGTCCAAATGTCAGCAAACTTGTGCGGTTTTGTATGAAAATCCAGCTCAAGAACATTATTGCCACCCATAACGCCTCAATTCAAAATTCTTACCGTCTTATTATTATCATTACTCAACCAATTTTATTTTTTTCTTCAAAACATTATCTTGTAGATAGATAGATACCTTTATTCAGAATCACTCACAAATCCCAAAACCCTTGTAAGTTATGCGTTTTCTTCACCAATTTTCCAACTTTTATCATGGGTTTATCTTATTCTTTGGATCTTGACTTGGGTTTTTCTTATTTTTTTTAAAGCAGTTGCCTTTGAGGCAATTTTTGAAGATTTAAACCCAATGGATGGAAGGGTACCGAATGATGGTTATCCTGGTTTAAGCATCATTGCTGATCATGCAACTCCAACCAATCAAATCAGGTGGTTGTTTGCTGTTTTTGGTGGTGTTATCATGTGTAAAACTGTAAGTATTTTCTTTTATTATTATTATTATTATTATTATTATTATTATTATTATTAATTGGAGTCTAGTTTGATCTGGAGATTGAGTTGTAAATTAAGATAATAATGGAGTGACATGTTCATGTACAAAAGTTATTTGGATTTGTGATTTGAAAGTGATGGTATGATATTGAGTAAGGTATAAAGGGTATATAAGTAATTTTAGGTTACCCTTTGATGATTGAGTTTGTTTTAGTTAATATCAAGTTGGTTATTCAGATATTCACACTTGGTTATTTTACACTTAAGTTCGGTTTTAAAAGGCGCGTATGAGGCGTGGGGCATTTCACTGACTCGAGGCCATGTGTGTGTGCAGTGGCGAAGCTTGACCTGAATCTTTGGGGGGGT
This sequence comes from Ambrosia x helenae, assembly GCA_030844895.1. NCBI lineage: Eukaryota > Viridiplantae > Streptophyta > Magnoliopsida > Asterales > Asteraceae > Ambrosia > Ambrosia x helenae. The sequence goes on along the minus strand of CM061229.1, from coordinate 17,549,297 downwards.
CGGAAGTCACTAGTGTCGGGGGGTCGAAAACCAGTTTTGGGGGGTCGAAACCTTATATACCAAAAAATTTCTATACGAATACTATATAATCGGAACTTCTGAGCCAAAATTTGGGGGGTCGGCCGCCCCTTAAAAGCTGTGCCCCTATGCGTGTGGGTCAAAATCGGTAAAAGATTAGGGTCAAGAGGAGGCTGATGTGTAAAAATGACCGAAAGGATAAAGAGATTTGATTTACTTGATGGGAAAAATGACATGTAAAAGTGATTAGATAGATGCATATAGAAACGCCTTGCGCATTTGAAGCTCTCGCCTCGCGACATGGCTTTCTAGACCTAAACGCCCTTAAGTAAGATATATCACTTTTAAGGCTCACGCACCCTTTAAACCAAATATTACAATTTCAAGAGTCGAGTCAGATTGCAATTAACATAATCTTAATCTTTCGACATTGTATGTTGATGTGCTATATTATCCTTTTATTCTAAGATGGTTATGATCTTGTCTTGAAGGCGTATGAACTTACAAGCATAATTAGCCCCTTGATCTTCAAAGGTTTTAACAAACTAGAAAACAAGCAGACGCTTGAATGGAAAAACAGTTTATATTCCTTTTACCTTGATATCTGTTATATTTCCCTTATATATTTTTTTTTTCTCCTAGAGATTAATATAACGTATCGGCTAAAACTGATATTCATTTATATTTTCAGGGGCTTTTCGACCTTCCATGCACTTTTTGCAGCCATTGGGTCTGTGTACCTTTTGGTCTTTACAAATCTTTTTGATGAGCATGCTAAAGAGGAGTTGCTTGTCAACCGATCATCTGCAGCTTCCGACACTCTGCTTGGGGTATGTCTTTTTTATTATTTGCACTCAAATACATTTTTATATGTATGAGCCGATTCAGGTCAAATTTAATCCTAAACGTATTGAATGAAAAAATTGATAAAAAAGGGAACATGTAAATAGGAAGTATTAGTCAAATGTGTTGATAGCTTTTTTATGAGCTTCACGCCTCACGCCTCGGAGCGCTTCATGCTTTTTTAAACGAATTTTTTATGCTTACAACTTCCTAAACTGGTCTCTTCAAAGATTTAGGTTATTGTGGTAATGAGTAATGACTTTTTTTTTTGTTGTTGTAATCATATGTAATGCTTAGGTTATTTAATAAACATATTTAAAAATTGCGCAACCCGGCCATACTAAAATTTGACCCATGGACCTAGCGTCATGTCCGTCATCCCACCTCTAGTTGTAGGCCGTTCAAGGTCTTCGTTTTTATGGTTTGAATTTATGGAATTTAGAAGCATTATTAAATCCGAATTTTGGTGTTCTTATTAAACGAGCGCCCATATGTTAGATGTAATGACCATTTAATGTTTTCATTTCATGGGTTATATTCATATTGGCGTGAGAAGGTATATACGGTTGTAACTCACATTTATGTGAATTTTAAGTATGATTCACACATGGGTAAAAAACGGTATTATGTTTATGGATGTTCTTGTACTTATATGGTTGCAGATGTCAATTGGTTATTTCTTTTCAGACCCTGGCGATGATTATCTGGACTTACCCAACTTTAGGCGGAGTTGAATATGTAAGATTGTAAGCATACTTTGACTTGTGTAAAAGAAAAACTGAACATATATTATATCAAGGGCAAGTTAGTCATTTTACACTTTTTTTGGTCAAATGACACGGGTCAGGCCCGTTAGATGCTCAGACTTGTCAATATTTTTGACAAGTTGGCTCGTACACAGTTGTTAAAAGCGGTCGCCCAGGGCGCCTAGGCGACAGAATTCCTAGAAGCGACCCTGGGTCGCTTTTCCCACCTAGCTAAATTAAGCAATGATTTTTTTTAAAAAAACTTTTATCCTTTACCATTTTATAGCTGATTTTTTTAAAACTATTAATATCCTTTACCATTTTATCGCCTAATCATATCTTCTATTTTTGGTTATGCATTCTAATCTATATAAACAACCCCTAACCCTATGCCCTATGTACAATCAAAGTCACAAACACGGCAGAGAATCATTATTCAGCAGAGAAGTTTTATTATTTTTTACATTTTGAACTTTTTTTTGGTTTTCAAGCATGAACATCTTGTTATTTTGATATTTCCGTGGTTTTTAATCTTGGTGCTACTTTATTATATTGATCTTTATTGCTTAAAGTTGTTATTTTTTAGTGTTTTTGGTGTTTTTACCCTTTTTTTTTAATTTGCGTTTTTTTTTTCTCGGCCCACGCTTTATTTGCGCTTCTCGCCTAGGCGAGAGGCAGTACCAAAGCGCCTTGAGTGCGCTTTACGCCTTTGACAACTATGGGCTCGTATGACCTATACATAAAAAATTAACAATTAAGACCGTTTGAACCGACACATTCCTATCATTTAATTAGTTTCTTGTTAATCTTAATCTGTCATGTCTTTACAGTTATTACACCATGGACTTCTCTGTTTGCCATTATTCAGTCACTTATAAGTGGCCAAGTTCAGTTTTACATCCTTATGGTTCTGTTCACAGAGATCACGACCCCTTTTGTGAACTTAAGATGGTAATAATCGACATTAATAATCCGGTTATTCATATCAAAATGACAAAAGGTGATCAATTTATATGCGTATGCAGGTATCTAGACGTAGCCGGGAAGAAGAACTCCACACTTTACTTGTTGAATGGCATTGCAATGTTTATAGGGTGGTTGGTAATGTTATTGTACCCTAAATCTCATTATATCCAATTCACAAAAAGATAAACGAAACGTTGACGGTTTTGAGTTCGTGCAGGGGGCAAGGGTCATCTTGTTCGTATTTCTTTTCTACCACATGTTTACGCATTTCGATCAGGTAAATTTGAAAGCTAACGGTTAGTCAGCCCATTTATTTATGAATTAGTTGATTTGAGTTGCGTATCATCTAGACCGCGTTAGTCATGTGGGGTCAAGTCGGTCGAAAATTGTACAAAAAGTAAATTTGACGTATACAACCTTCTAAATTTGATCCGACCCGTCATCTAACCTGTTTGACCCGCCCATTGTATTTTTGATGCATGCAACCTTCTAAATTTGATCCGACCCGTCATCTAACCTGTTTGACCCGCCCATTGTATTTTTGATGTATGCAACCTTCTAAATTTGATCTGACCCGTCATCTAACCCGTTTGACCCGGCCATTGTGGCATGTGTTTTCAGGTGAAGGAGGTGTTTTATCCAATGGGATATTACACCTTGTTGACAGTCCCACCAATGTTAGCAATGATGAATTTGTTTTGGTTTTGGAAGATTGCCAAAGGAATGATAAAAACTCTCACCAAGTTAACAAGCAAAGTTGATTAGCACTAGTTAATATTATTAATTGTAATCAAAGTTAAAACTACTATGTTTCAAATGTTATATGTAATTAAACTTACTCTTAGTTCATAATACCATTCAATTTCTGTTGCAATCCAACACCCAATTTAATTTAATACCCCTCAGAATACCTATTCGTGTATTACGGCATCATAGATTCATAGACCGCTGAACATGGCCTACATTACCTCCGGTGGCGAAGCTTGACCCGAAGGTTCGGGGGGTCGGAAGTCACCGGGGGTCGAAATCCTATATTTCCAAAATTTTCTATACGAATACTATATAATCGGCACTTCTACGCGAAAATTGTGGGGGGGGGGGGGGGGCGGCCGCCCCCGCCGGCCCCAACTAAGCTGCGCCAGTGATTACCTCCACAAGAGTGTGTAGTTGATGTACAAGTTCACATATGAAGGTTTTGATTTCATTTGGGGTATGTGGCATTTCATCGGCACAGGACAGATGAGGCTACTTTCATCTTTAACATGCCATAAGAAGATAGTTGATGTACGAAGAACTTCATATGTTTGAACTCATGAAAAGTAGTTGATACGTCAAAGCAAGCTTGCAAGACGGGTTGGTTGGGTTGCGTTAGAGTGGGCTTGGACTTTGGGTCAAAGTTGGTTTCAGTGGAACTGTGTTCAAGTCAAGGGCCGTCTTAAAAAAGTATCACTTTGGTTTGGGTCAAAACGGTTCGGACTAAAATTTGATAGGATTGAAATGGGGTAGTTTTAGAATAAAGTAGGGGTGTTCAACGAATCGAATAACGAATTTTTGAATTATTCGAATCGAATTTTTCGAATTTTTAATATTTTTACCTGAATTCGTATTCGATTCGTATTCGTTTAAAATTCAATTTATTCGATTCGTATTCGATTCGAATAAGAAACTCGAATTCGAATAAATTCGATTTAGTTCAAATTCACCTTAAATAATAAACTGCTTTATTTTTAGTTTTAAAACTAATACAAACTCATTATTTTTAACATATAAAATACAAATCTACAAAACTGATAAACAACAATATGTCAAATACGGCAATAAAAATAGTAGAGGGAATAATTTGTTAGAGTTTTGTGATGTATAAGGTAAACTTGTAAAATATGGTTATGGTACAAGTTGTAAACACTATGGGTTCTTAGAGTTTGACCAAAATTTAGAAGTTCTTTTTTTTTTCAATGTGTAAATTCGTGTATATAATAATGTGTATGTGTGTATATATATTTAAAAAATATACATGTATAGTTTTTATTCGAATTTCGAATGGAACCGAATTTGAAATCATAAATTCGTATTTGATTCGTATTCGATTTACTGGACTCGAATTCGAATTGAATCGAATTCGAATTCTTAATAATCGAATCGAATTCTTGGTAATCGAATCGAACTAAGTCAAATTTCGAATTTTTTGAATCCGAATCGAATTCTGAACACCCCGAGAATAAAGTGTTGAAATGAGTTCACTTGTTATATTTATGGTAGCTAGTGGCAATGGGTATTTGCGACAGCGGAGAGATCCTAGCAAAGGAGGTGGCAACTTGCCCAAGGCCGGACCTGGCTAAGGGCCAGGGGTAGCACCCGCTACCCCTTAACTTTTTGCGGCGAAGTGGAAAATGTTTTTTTTATACGTTTTTTGTGTTATGTTACTCTTCAAATAATTTACTAAACTCAAAGCCATATATATATATATATATATATATATATATATATATATATAGGGTAGGGATCCTAAGAAACCAACCCCTATTTGAGAACTGAGAGAACCATTCCGAGCCACACATTTCATATAAAGGCAATTTTTTTTTTTTTTTAATCGCACATTTTTATGCAAGGAATTTTTTTTTTATTTTTTTTGAATTTTTTTTCATTACATATGTGTATATGACAATTATACATATGTGTATATAGCAATTATACATATATGTATATAGCATTTTTCAGCTATACATATGTGTATATTTCAGTTATACATATGTGTATATAACATTATACATATGTGTATAATGCAATTATACACATGCGTATAAAGCAGCGATTTTTGCAAAAAAAAAAAAAAAAAAAAAAAATTGCCTTAGAGAAATGTGTGGCCCAGAATGGTTCTCTAGTTCTCAATTTGGGGAAAGGTTCTCATTTGAACCAAATCCTATATATAATATATATATATATAAATATATATAATATATATATATATATATATATATATATATATATATATATATATATATATTTTAAAAGTCAATATTACCGTTTATAAATAACCGTAAAAAAATTACATCAAGATAGCGGACAGACGGGAAACAAGCTGCGCCGCCACCCCTTTCTGGACGGCAAACCCTAACCTACTAAACACGAACCCATGCCCCCGGAGTCGAGACACTGCTATGGATAACCCGTTGGACTCTGGTCAGGAAACAGATGGCTTCCGGTGCCAAGGAGCCAAATGTATCAAATGCCAAGGGTACAAAAACGTGTTGGTTCTCCTCACAACCCATTAGCCTAATAATCCAACAACAATACAACATCACATTCACAACCTTATCCAGGCACATTGCCATCGGCTTTCCACAGTTCCACTCTGACCCCTACCCTTATAGCTCCTGGCTGCAAGGATGCAACATCGACCCAGGGGCAGATTTAGGCCTTTGGTTCGTAAATTATATATGTTGATTAAGATACATTTTAGATTTATAGTAACCATAAAGTTTAAACCATGCGAACGCCAAGTTCTGTCATGATAGACATTCAGAAAGAGCCAATGGGACTTCCTTTAACTTTTCATTTATCAAATAACAAAACATGCCCAACTAACAGTGTTGAAGCCAAAAATTGGACATGCCAAGGTATGAAAAACGCATATTGCTGAAAAAATCAAACTAACCAACTAAGATTATCATCATTAACTAGTGTATTTCATGGGCACGTGTCATTTTGTCGGTGCAAGATGTGGCACGCTAAACTGGAAAAAATGGTTCGTGTCACATTTAGAGTTGGTTTTCAACGTCACGGGAGTGTGACACTGGTACCACTTCACAAACAATAACTATTAATATATAAAACAAATAGAATTAACGAAACAAAAGCATTTGGTTCCCAATTTGCTCAACCAAACTCACCACCATCTCTTTCTCTCTTTTTTTTTTTTTTTTGAAATAAACTTTCATTCAACAACGCAAATCGGTCCTCAAATCAAGGACCGACTGCAAAAAACCACATTACATCAAATACATCGGCGACCGACACCAATCCTTCCACGCTATTCTATTACATTTACTTCTATTTTTAAACCATAAATAGGACTGATTTAATTCTCGCAATTATATCCGAACCCTTAGGCTTCTTCCCATTAAAAACCAACTCGTTCCTAGCATACCATAAGCTCCATAAAGTAACGAACACAATACCTTGCACGATTTTTCTCTTCAACTTATCGCCACTAGCCGTCTTGTATACTTCCAAAAGGTCTCGCAAATTGAAAGCAAAAATCGGAGGGATACATAACCATTTGCCAATTGCATCCCACACGTTGGATGCCAACAAACAGCCCAAAAGGATATGCATCACAGACTCGTCTTCCGATTCGCAGCAAGGACAAAGAGTATCCGGCAAAGCTACCTTCCTCTTGACCAATTCCATCTTAGTCGGTATATCCTACACATCTCTGCTCTCCACACCATAACGTGACACTTTAACGGCACCAAGGAATCCATTTTAGCACAAAAATACCATGATCAGCGACCCTTTCCTGCATACATACTCTGACCGAACGAGTAGAGAAGATACCATCTCTTTCTCTCTCTATATATATACCTTTATTGATTTTGGGCATCATTAATGGGCCTTGATGATGTTGAAGTTGACAAAAAAAAAAAAAAAAAAATCAGAATGGATGGGTCAGTTTTGAAAGCTTGTTGATCATTTGAAGGCATAGTCTTGTTTAGTAACTTCTAAATCTTGTTGGTCATTTGAAGGCATCATCTTGTTTAGTAACTTCTGAAATTTAACTTTAGCTTCATCGCTTTCTTGACAAGCAATCTTTAGCGGATTCTATGTTGCTTTCGCTTCATCATCATTTCTCGGCTTTTATGGCTTCTAATTCAAGTGTGGTGTTTAAAAGCCACGGGTTAATTTCATCAACATTCTGCAATATCAAAACCAAATTAGTCAGATCGATTATCATGTAAAAAAAAGTCAAGTTTCATGATCAAATGATAATTAGTGAGTAATGGGACCACTATACCACATACAACTAATGCATTTTGTCCTCAATATGACAGTTAAACATTCAACAATGGATGGAAAAACATTTCTTTATTGCCTAAAATCCATAGGGAAAAGTCTACAAGAATTCAACCTAAAAATCCGAAATCGGACAACTTAGCAAGCAACATAGCTAAGAAAAAACCGATTAACAGCTTTAAAATACAGTATAATCTAAAAAGGATTGGATAAAAAAACCTGCAAGTCGGAGTAAAAGCTGACCCAACCGACCGATAAACCATAGGATGCAAACTCAGAAGAGGAGTCATTGGATTTTCAGTATTGTTTGGACCATTTTTTGTTACTCGATTTAGCCAGTTTCTCTGTTTTTGATCAATTATGTTAGTTACTTTTGTTTCAGTTTTATTATCTAAATCTTTAGGCTTATATTGTTACTTTGGTACAAATATTATTGTGGTTGTTTGTAACTAATAGAAACCTTAATTTGGAATTAGGTACTATGCAGACACTTGCATTTGTTACATTGAAAGGGAGTTACTACAACAAGTTTCGGCCAAGTATGTAATGCAACGTTTTTAAAAAGATGAAAACTCCTAGGAACAACTGTAGGTATGTTTTTTTATCCTTAAAGACAATCGTATTTATATTACGTGTTTTAAATGTCAAATGCCGATGTTTTTTTCATTTTTGTATTGTATTTTCTTTATGTGATGAACCTTACCTGACCCGAACCCTTGAACCGACCCAAAATTTTTATGTTTACTAATATTGTGTTTTAAAAAAGTTTCGAGGTTTGATTGCGTTTTGGATGTTATAATTAAAAGGGTTTTTGGGTGGTTGATTTAACCTCGTGAGGCTGTTGGTTCAGGCCCAAGATTTAACACTCATACAAACAAATCGATGTATGAATCTATCTATACATATAATAAACCAAAGCCATTTTAATGACATGACATTCAAAGAGGCATTCTCTTCCTTGAGTGTGCCATGTGTCATCCCATGTGGCATTGAGATATTTTAGGAAAAAAATAATTTAAAAACAAATTTGGATTTTTCACCCTCATGTTTCCTCCCATAATTTTTAAACGTTAATATCTTTAATATACGAGATTTTTTAAATAAAAAAATTACACCAAATTAACGAGCGTTTTATTATCTTTCCAACGAGTACCGTAGTGCTATATAAAAAACGGAGAAATTTTTTTGTGGGGTTTTGTTCATACAGAAAAAAAACACAAAGTGTTCAGGTAAATCATTAATCATGTATAGGCAAGTCACTAATTATATTCAAATCAATAAATATGAATTTTTTTTTTCAACCAGAGCCGAATAGGTTAATAGAGTTATACGTTGTTTTAAGTTAAGTATCAATATTAGTGTGTTAGAGTTGTACATTTGTTTAGTCTTTAGGATATGGAGTTTTATTAAAGTTCTACATTCTTTTAGGTTAGGTGTTAGTATTGGAGTTGTACATTGTTAATTTGTTTTAGGTTAGATATTAACATTAGAGTTATACATCAGTCTATTTCATATGTAAAATTGATGTATCATACTAAATTTTTGAACCCGGGACGCTCCCGGGGTATAATCTAGTATGTAAATATACTAAAGTGAATGAAGAGAATGTTTAGAGTTTTTCTACTGCAACACAACTTTTATTCCACTAACATTGAATATATATATATATATACCCAATCATGCATACGTAAGAACTAAAACTCCTACAAAACAGGAAATAAACCCACGACCTATTTCTTTGCATCAATCCAACGTAATCCTTGCCAACTCAACTTTATCAACCCACTAATCTCGGTCAACCTAGACCAATTCCTTAACAACCCTTTTGACCCGTATCCGCTTCATGACATGATTTGACCCGTACTTGACCCAAACCATCAAGATTATCCAACAGAGGCTACTACTATTGGATATAATTTCTCTTCTAATGATTATGCAGTCAAAGTCAAAGGCATATATCAAACATTGCTTGATTTATGCCATTACTTATATTTCTTTTATGTTTTAGTTTTCTTATAAATAGCTACTCAAAATTAGTAGCAAGTTGTACCAATTATCACAATCAATAACAAAACAATTCTTCCATCTCTATACTTGTTACACAAATAATCCATTAGCCATTTTGAGAGTCGCTTACTACAAACCGAGCCGCCCTTGGCGGCGGGGCTGAAACCAAATCCAACCCAAACACAAAAACGCTTCCGCTAGAATTTTTACATGGTATCAGAGCAGGCTACTATCCTGCTCAGACGAAAAACCAAAAAAAAAGAAGTTGAAAAGCAAAGGATTAAAAAAGAATCGAAGAGAGAAGAAAAGTCAGGTTCAAATATTTGAGCTCGCAAGAAAAGTTGAGTTTTTTTTTTTAAAACTCGCGAGAAGAAAAGTCGGGTTCATTTGAACCCGCAAAAAAAAGACCGGGTTCAAATCGAACTCGCAAAAAGAAAAGTCGGGTTCGTCGAACTCGCAAGAAGAAAAGTCAGGTCCTTTAAACCCGCAAGAAGAAAAGCCGGGTTCCCTTGAGCCCGAAAGAAGAAAAGACGAGTTGGTTTGAACCCGCAAGAAAGAAAAGTCGGGTTCTTTTGACCCGCAAGAAGAAAAGTCGGGTTCAAATATTTGAGCTCGCAAGAAAAGTTGAGTTTTTTTAAAAACTCGCGAGAAGAAAAGTGGGGTTCATTTGAACCCGCAAAAAAAAGCCGGGTTCAAATCGAACTCGCAAAAAAGAAAAGTCGGGTTCGTCGAACTCGCAAGAAGAAAAATCGGGTTCTATGAATTCGCAAGAAGAAAAGTCGGGTTCCTTTGAGCCCGCAAGAAGAAAAGTGGGTTCCCTTGAGCCTGCAAGAAGAAAAGTCGGGTTCCCTTGAGCCCGCAAGAAGAAAAGTCGGGTTCCCTTGAACCCGCAAGAAGAAAAGTCGGGTCCTTTAAACCCTCAAGAAGAAAAGTCGGGTTCCCTTGAGCCTGCAAGAAGAAAAGTCGAGTTCCCTTGAACCTGCAAGAAGAAAAGTCGGGTTCCCTTGAGCCCGCAAGAAGAAAAGTCGGGTTCCCTTGAACCTGCAAGAAAAAAAAAGTCGGGTTCCTTTGAACATGCAAGAAGAAAAGTAGGGTTCCTTAAACCTGTAAGAAGAAAAATCGGGTCCAAATCTATGAGCCCGCAAGAAAGCAAACACTCCAACTTGAGGGGGAGTGTTTCGAAAAGAAAGAAATATTGCTTTTCAAGTTGGACGTTCGTAACCTTCACGCTCCAACTTGAGGGGGAGTATTGGAGATAATTTCTCCTCTAATGATTATGCAGTCAAAGGCATATATCAAGCATTGCTTGATTTATGCCATTACTTATATTTCTTTTATGTTTTAGTTTTCTTATAAATAGCTACTAGAAATTAGTAGCAAGTTGTACCAATTATCACAATCAATAACAAAACAATTCTTCCATCTCTATACTTGTTACACAAATAATCCATTAGCCATTTTGAGAGTCACTTACTACAAACCGAGCCGCCCTTGACGGCGGGGCTGAAACCAAATCCAACCCAAACACAAAAACGCTTCCGCTAGAATTTTTACAACTACTTCTTGGAAACATACCAACTGATTGGCATTTTGGATGCGACTGTTTTTTATTGGCACATCATCAGTTTGTTGTAGTTATAATGTATGGAATTAGAATAAGATTGGTGCTATTGGTGTTTGGAATTAGAATATATAGGTGATGGTCAAACTGCATACTTGACATGTCTTTTTTGTATACAAGTAGAGATCTAATGACTGCTACAATTATTAACTGAGTTGGTTACTTTTTAATCAAACATGATTGTTGGGTTATTGTTTTGAGATTAAAAAAAACTAATTAAACTAATTGTAGGTATCAGAATGTTGTTGAGTGTGAAAGGCATATTGTAGCTGGTTTATTTTGAGTTCATTGGCCAAACGAGACCAACTCTAATATGTTTTTTTTATACAACCTGTATGCTTGCAAATGTGATGTTCATTGAAAAGGATTATAAGACAAAATAGATAGTGAATATTGTAAATGAAAGAAAGAGAAAAAAATAATTAAAAAAGAATATAGAGATGAGAATAGACGGATGAGATATGGAGGGTTCTTAAAAATTGATAGATAAATTTAAAGAATTATATAGATAGAGACCAAGAACCTTAGCTACTGTGAATGCTCTAAACCAGTCATTGGCATCTCTAAAGACTTTTAAGGTAAACGCAGCTGATGAGATCTACACTGTCACCCATTTCCATTTCCCCTTTTGGGACTCGATTCTAAGGCCTGGTAAGTTGTAAACTTAATTAATCAGCAGGGGCGGATCTAGAAACATTTTTCAGTAGTAACGTTTTTCATTTTTTTTTTCATTTTAATAACAACGTTTTTCAAATTTCGTAAAAAAAAAAAAACCAAAATTTCCACTAATTTTCCACTACGCACGCGAAGTTAAGCCGCAACGTCCGCACCCCCTGGTTGTGCGCTGGATCCGCCCCTAGTGCAGGATATAAGTTTTAACCGCAACTGTTAAAAATCATATATATAGTTGCTAGTTCTATCGTGACATTGAACGTGCAATTTCATCATTCAGGATATAGCTCTCAACATATATATATATCGCAGAATAAAGAAGATTCACCATGGAAAGAGGCAATTTGGAGTTTGGAGAAATAGAATTGATTGAAGACACCATCCAAAGTCTTCGTAATTCTGTAGAAAATGAAGACAACCATACCAACCAGTTTTCGTCATCGATTTACATCGAACCTGGTAAGCTGTTAACTGATTTTGTGGGTGGGAAGAACCATCCCACTAATCACTAATACCATGTGTAGTGGGGGGCTTTATAAATAAAGTCCCTATTCCTGATTGGTCCACGTGGCTGCTGAATCAGCATGAAGAGAGAAACTGAAAAAGGGGTGTAGTGGTAGGGGCTTTATTTATAAAGCCCCTGTTTCTGATTGGTTGTTTAGTTTATTATTTTTTTTAATCTTTTTAACTTAAAATAATTAAAATAAAAGACAAATAAATATAAAAAAAATACAAATAATATTAAAAACACACAACTAATATTAATTAAATTAAAAAAAAACAAACAATTTAAAAAAATTACAATACGAAAATTAAAAAAAACAAACAACTTAAAAAAAATTACAATACCAAATTAAAAAAAAAAAAAAACAATTTAAAAAATTACTAGAGGTTATATTTTGCAAGAATTTCTTGCCTATGAAGTAATGCAAGGCGTAGGGCTTCTCCTCGAGGTGGTCGATCGATTTGGACAAAAACTCAATATCCTTTTCCCTTTGCCTCGCCTCTTGAATGTCGACGAACCTTTTATTCTCGGTCACTCTCTGGTGCATAGTTTCCAAACGTCTTTGGCCGAGGTCGCGAATATCCTATAGTCGTCGATTCATTTCCTCAAAATCCTCCCTCGATGCACCACCTCCTGTCGAAGACGACTCCGCCTTGCCACCCTTTTTTGATCTTCTACCGGGTGGTCTTGGAATATCCTCCTCCTCCTCCTGCTCCTCCTCCTCATCCTCCAAATCAAGAGGATCATCTAAACTCACAAAGCGAGCATCGGATGTCGGTGTATCCGGATCTCGCGACGTGGAGGTGGTTTTGCTTCGTTTAGATGGTCCTCCTCTTCCTCTCCTGATCTTGCGCCCACTACCCGACCCCATAAGCGTACATTAGCCCACTTAGGACTTTTTCTCAACATCTCCCAAATCCTTAAATACGGGAACGACCCGCGGGTATCTCTCATCTCGTCCAACGCTCTTGCCAACAAACCGTCATCACCTTCCCCACTGCCGCTGTTGTCCTTACAACGTTGGTAAACCTCAGCAAACGAGTGACATTTATTATTTATGTCCGACCACTTTCCCGATATCGAATCGTGCTCTCGATACTCCCCTCTACCCATGGCGGCAAAAAACAGCTCTCGAATCCGGGCCCAAAACAACAGGCTATGTTGATAGTTCGCTACAAAAAAAAATATTATAGATTAGAAAGTATATAAACACAAAAAAAATACTAACCAACATTATATATATATATATACACACACACAAAAAAAAGATACTAACCAACATTATAAATATATATATATATATATATATATATATATAAACACAAAAAAATACTAACCAACATTATATATATATATATATATATATAAACACAAAAAAAAATACAAACCAACTTCGGGATCCTCCGATATGTCGAGCCAGGCCCGCGCTAAAGCAAACTCCTCGTCTCTTTCCCAACGTTCTTGTTGCTTTTTTTTGACGAGGAACAGTAGCATCTTTCCTTTTATGCGAGCGTCTCCCGCGCTCGCGCCCCCGTTGAGAACCCCCGGGTTGACGTGGTTCGTTGGTCTCGACTTGAGTTTCTGGCACGGACTCGGCTCCTCTTGAGAAGCTTGGACATAGTTTGGTGGAGGAAAAAATTGATCCGCCATGTTTGGGCCCGGAAAAAATTGACCGGGCATGCCAAGAAGTTGCGCGTATTGCATTGTGTTCCCGTCAAACTCGCCCCAATTGGATGGCAGCGGAGTAGTAGTGTTTGGCCGCATAGTGTTTGGCCTCGCACCCGGGCGACCCGGGACCCCGAATGGTGAACCATATGAAAACATGTTTTGTGTTTTAGAGATGATTGTGTTGTGATGTGTGGTTTTAGAGATGATTGTGTTTGTTTGTGTTTGTGTTTTATATAAAAGTGTTTGTATATATAAAAGAAAAAAAATAAGTTACCGTTCAAAAAAAATAAGTGCTCAAGGGTCAATTTTTTTGACCGTTTTTTTTTTTTTCAAAAGCCGCCACGTGTCAACATCTTATTGGGCCTCTTCCTTTTCCTTTGGCGTTATTAATATAACGCTTCTCCCAACTTTTGCAAAATAGCGCCCCGGTGTTTCGGGCGCTATTTTTTGAATTTTTTGGTATATAACGCCCCACTGCGGGGGTCTAAGTTATGAGTTTTTTTAATACATTTAAAAGTAAGGGGTGGTGAAACTAAGGGTGTTCAAAAAATCTGAAATCCGAACCGAAAAAACCGATCCAAGTTCTTATTTGGATATTCCGATGGATCCGATCCGAATTACTTATTTTGGATTACTCGGGTTATTCGGGTATCCGAATAAACCGAATAAACTTCAATTCGGTTTTAGTAAATGAATGACCCATTGCTTGAAATTAGTTCAACCCATAAGCCATGATGTCAACACTAGACCCTAATTCTTCAACATCGCCCATTTATATGGACTAGTTGGTTTCACGTGTCGTGATGCTTGATTTTGTGTTCAAGACTATGTTTTGAAGTTTGATTTTGTGTTTAAATATACATTTTGAAAACTATGTTTGAAGTTTGAACTTTGTATTTGTGTTTAAGACTAATTTCTACTTCCGCTTTTGTATGTTTACTAACTTTAAATTAGTAAAATGTTAGGAACCAAAAATTAGGAAAAATAAAAAAAAATGAAAAATTATTGTTCAGATTAATTTGGATTATTCCGATACCCGTTCAGATTATTCGGATTTATCCGAATCCAATCCGAATTGAATTCGGATAGATTTGGATCGGATGAGGATACACCCAAGTCGGATCGAATTTCGGATAGGTTCCTAAAATTTTAAAATTCGAATAATCCGTCATCCGATCCAATGAACACCCCTAGGTTAAACTAATAGTAACTAAAGGGGTGGGCTAAATGTACCCCCTGTTGTTACTTGTTATACCCCACCCCCTATAAAAACCATTTTAAAAGTTGTCAAATTTTACCAAATATAAATCTTAGTTTTTTTTAAACATTTTTTCTACTGGTTATAAAATTCTACCCCAATATTTACGAAGCTACAATTTATATTATCTTCAATCACATATCTTTTAAATCCGTTTATAATGATAAACTATTTGTTGCCGTAAATCACATTATAAAAAACACATTTTAACCTATAAATCTTTCAGTTAGGATTTATAACATCATAAAAGAAATAGTGCACAATACGTAATAATTTTATTTTTATGATAAATAATTTTGTTAGTTTTATCTTATATCAATACATCGTGACATGTGTAGTTTTATTTTTATTTTTTTAGCCAATCAACATTTATTTATATAAAAAAGCTAGCAAGGAACTAGCGAACCCAAACAATGCCGAAAAACAAAACACAAAAACTACCCCCATCCTATTTACATCAAATCTAGCCCAATTCTCCCATGACATATTTAACATCCTCCCCCTCTTAGGAATCCACAAAAAACTCATAACTCTAATCTCATCAAAAATTCCCCGCGCCACAATCTCTTTTTGATTAAAAATAAGATCATTCCGAGCCTTCCACATACTCCAAAAAGTCGTCAAAATCACCCCATAAAATGCTTTATGTACTCGAGGAGCATTCCATGCCGTCAAATAATATCGAAGTAGGTCATTAACGTGAAAGGCAAATAGAGGCGGAACCTTACACCACGTAAAAACTTGCTGCCAAACGTCCATTAGCACCGGACAACCCGTAAACAAATGCTCGACAGACTCCACATTTGTCCCACAAATCTTGCAAAACTGAAAATCAATGTGGATGTTTCGTCTCATTAATGCATCCACCGTCGGTAACCTATCCAGGAAAGCCCTCCAAGCAACGACCCCAACCTTTTTTGGAACCCAATTACACCATTCAAAAGTAACTTCTGGTAACACATTTGTCGCCATGAAAATGCATTTTTTAACATTTGAAACAGAAAACTCAGCTTGGTTGCCGACTGCCCAAGACCACGCATCAGTTCCAGGGGCAATAACCACACTGCACAGCAGCCGATTAAGACTCTCCAGATCAGAAAGTTCCTGCACAGATAAAGCCGCTACCCTCCAGCTCCAAACAACCTGAACTGGAGACAGACCCGCAACTATCCGCTCGGAAATAAAACAATTTTTGTTCCTCTCGATGGCAAATAGACTCGGATACTTTTTCTGCAGCGAATTATCCGAAATCCACCAGTCACGCCAAAACATAATAGAACATCCACTCTTCAGGTTTCCTTTAACGCATTTACCAGAATCAATGTTACACTTCTCCAACAGGCCCGGAACAGAAGCAATCTGCTTCCAATTGCCTCCAACAGACGACATATTTGGGATGTAACTCCACCCCCTTCCACCCCCATGAATGGACCATATCACATTACGCCAAAGAGATCCTTGAGTAGTTTTGAAGCGCCACCACCACTTCGATAGCAAACTCAAGTTGGCGTCCCTCAAAGAACCCAACCCCACACCACCATATTTTGTTGGCGCAATCACTTTATCCCACGCATACCAACTCATTTTATCTACATCACTTGTCCCTCCCCAAAAGAATTTTCGGCGCAACCTCTCCAATTGATCAATCACTTGCATAGGTGCTCGAAATAAGGAAAAAAAGTAGAGAGGGAGCGAACTAAGAACCGACTTTAATAGGGTAATACGACCCCCAAAAGAAAGACATTTTGATTTCCATAGAGATAGCCTCTTCTTAACCTTCTCAATTACCGGATCCCAATTCCGAACAAGATTCATATTTGAGGCGATAGGTACACCTAGATGAATGAACGGAAAACTACCAACAGACACATTGATCTTCATAGCTAGTTCAGCGACTTCACTAGTTTCCACACCAACCCCAAACAAACAACTCTTAAGCGGGCTAATTTTCAACCCGGAGATCAAATAAAAGCTGCGTAAGAGACGCCTCAGATTCAAGGCATTAATAAGTGACCACTCCCCACAAAACACAACGTCATCCGCATAAATAAAATGTGATATTAAAGGCCCATCACCACCTACCCGAATACCATGAAAAGCGCCCAAGAAACAAGCCCGCCTCATTATCCGAGTGAGCCCTTCCATAGCAAGAATAAATAAAAAAGGAGACAAAGGATCCCCTTGACGCAACCCTCGTTGACAATGAAACTCAGCAGTAGGGGACCCATTCACCAACACAGAGGCCCGAGAATTACGCACTATAGAGATGATCCACCCACGCCATCTTTGCGAAAAATTCATTTGAACCAGCATAGTCTCCAGAAAATCCCATCTCACTGTATCATATGCTTTCTGAATATCACATTTCAAGAATAAACCTTTTAGTTTGGATTTCTTCAACCAAGCAATCATCTCGTTTAGAACCAATGGACCATCAATAATATTCCGGTCAGTTAAAAATGCCGTTTGTTCTTCAGAGACTAGCTTCGGCATAACAGACTTCAACCGGATAACAAGGACCTTTGAAAGGACCTTATTCAATACACCAACAAGACTAATCGGACGGTAGTCTCCCAAAGTGACTTGAGCGCGACCTTTCGGTATAAGAGCTATAAATGCCGAAAAAACCCCATCCCTTATGAAACCATTCGTATAGAACTCCTCAAACATCTTCAGGAAATCCAACTTCAAAATAGGCCAAAACTTCCTGATAAAAGCGAAATTAAGGCCATCAGGCCCCGGGGCCTTGTCTCCCTCACAATCAAACACAGCGGACGAGATCTCCTCCAAGGTAAAAGGAGCATCCAGCAACGCGACATCTACATCCGATAACCTATTAACATTTGGGCATTCAAAAACCGGCGTCGGGCCTTCATTTAAACTAAATTTTTCTGCAAAAAAAGAAAAGATGTTATCTTTAATTTTTATCGGATCAGCAATCCACTCTCCATTGCAACTAACACCATGAATCCGATTGTTCGTCAAGTTCCTTTTCATAACCCCATGATAATATTTAGAATTCTCATCCCCGTCTAGGGCCCATTTAATCCTAGACCTCTGTTTAGCGTCCATGGCTTTGAAGCGTTCCTCTTCATATACAATCTTTTTGGCCGCAATCCGATGTTGAGGCCCTTCGGATCTTGGATCAATCTATGATGAACATGCTTGTTTGATAGGAGTATGCATCAAAAGATGCAGTGACTCGCAAATGAAAACAGAGGGTGGAGGGATAATATGCAAACTATATTATTCCACACAAATGAAAATGAAACATACTAAGGGTATTTATACCCTTTACACATGACGGTTATTTAACCGACTAATCCTAACCGACACAACTTAAATATACAGACACATCGTTTGAGTTTTGGCGCCATTTCTTATGTTGTTGACTTTTCAGTTGACTTTTGATATGATTAAGATTTCTTGATTAAATCCTTTCCAACATTCACTCCCCTAATCAAGTAATCTTAATCTTCTTTACTCTGTTGTCATTCATCCTTGATTGCAGCCTCGCCCCTTCTTCGGTTGAGAAATTTCAATTTTTGTGACTTCGACTCTCCGGATGCTTTTGATCAGGATTGAAGCGGGTTAGCGCCATCTTGGTCGATTGAAACTAATACGTTCATGCTTTGAAGGAATCTTGCCTAGATAATTATTAATCCGGTGTCCGATTTGAACGCCGGTTCAAACTTTCGGTCCTTGATAAATAATCATCGTTCCTTTCTTTCTTCTTATTGAATTCTGATCGCCTCTGTGAAACCATTCAGTTTTATCATGTTCGGATTGCCTTTAAACGTTCCATGAATGATCCTCCTGATCATCGGACTTTTTGTCTTCTTCTCGCCACTCTGCGTAAGACACGTTCTGGGAACGATTTCCTCTGCAATTAACATGATCTTCTTTCTATTTCTGGTTTCAAACTTTCTGATTCTGCGTTCTTCTTGCGTTTCTACCCGAAAACGGGATCGTTCCAGTGATCCGCTTACATGCTCTGTTTTTCGGGTCTTCTTCCTTGGCGATGACAATAAATTCTGGACTGCAATTGATTGATCCACGTTAACCATACGCTCTGATACCATGTTGAGGCCCTTCGGATCTTGGATCAATCTATGATGAACATGCTTGTTTGATAGGAGTATGCATCAAAAGATGCAGTGACTCGCAAATGAAAACAGAGGGTGGAGGGATAATATGCAAACTATATTATTCCACACAAATGAAAATGAAACATACTAAGGGTATTTATACCCTTTACACATGACGGTTATTTAACCGACTAATCCTAACCGACACAACTTAAATATACAGACACATCGTTTGAGTTTTGGCGCCATTTCTTATGTTGTTGACTTTTCAGTTGACTTTTGATATGATTAAGATTTCTTGATTAAATCCTTTCCAACATCCGATCTTCCAACTCACACTCCAGAAGCATCCTAGATTCAGCCACTTTATCCAGCTGCAACACCAACGCTTTGCTATCAAGTAGCCTTTTATTTTGCCGGTTGCGTTCTGCATTAACCCACAGCTTGATACGACCCTTGAGCCACTTCAATTTTGCCGCCAATGCAACGTCCGCTTGACCAGAACAAACAAAATTATTAGCAATAGAATTAATATACTCCACAAACCCCGGTAACTCTAGCCAAGAGTTATAGAACCTAAAGGGAATATGACCAAAATCCGAATCCTTCAACGACAGAAGAAGCGGAGAATGATCAGACAAATGCCGAGCTAACGCAGACAAGCTCGCTTGAGGCCAAGAAGACAAAAATTCAGAACACACTAAAACCCTATCCAGTTTACTCATCTTTTCACCGTTCCCGGACATATAAGTAAACTTGAATCCGCCCATATTATATTCGAATAACTCTGCATCAGAGATAAAATTATTAAAAAACATCGCATTTAACGCAGAATACTCCGAGTTCACCCGCTCATCTTCAGCACGGACTTCATTGAAATCCCCCATAAAAAACCATCTACCACCAAAAGAACGCCTGTACAATAATAGCTCATTCCAGAAAGTACGTCTAACAACGGGGTCATTAGGGGCGTGTACATTAGCTATATTGACATGAACATTCGCATGAATCATGAGTCCCGACACAATCAAAATATGGTGAGATCTAAACACTCCCGTCTGACAAAAACATGTTGGATCCCACCAACTAATAAGCCCACCCGCAGCCCCAACTGAGTTTACACAGTCATAACTAAAATTCGAATTACCCCAACAACTAGCCAGTAACCAATTAGACGGGTCCGAAGTCTTAGACTCCTGCACCGCCAAGAAATCCGCACCGTTTGATAATTTTAAACTGTTAATCCAACCCGCCTTCCCTCGACCATTAATCCCACGAACATTTACGGATAGAAAATTCATTGACTAACCATATTCCCGTGTTCCGCAACAATCTCATCCACAACTTGACCAGCAAAATTTTTTTAAACCAATACCCACTAAGCCTCCAAGCTGCACAGTCGCATCGACTTCTGAGTTGATCTCCATAGCCTCTTGTATCATAATATCCGTGGGCTCATCCGAAGGCATATTACCTTCGGCAGCTTCATATGTAACCGTGTCCTGGGAAAACTCAGCCCCACCTGAAACTTGCCCAATAGAACCCGGTTGAGTACTAATCGCCACCTCCGCGATGCCAACATTAAGGTCCGGACAACTTAAACCCGCCTCCGTTGGAGCTGGTTCATTATTCCTATCCCTGGGCAAGTGATCTTCAGGGGAATTATGAAAGGATAACCTGGTCCGTTTACAACTCTTCATAACCACGGAGTGGCCCATTTGAAAATTAAGCCCAGGAGTAGATGGTGGCCCATTAAAAAGAGTTTTACTCATTTGGCTCACAGGTGTATTCTGAATGTGACTAATATCAGTCTGGCCCACAAATTTTTGAAAACAGGCGGCACTAGTCATTCCCTCAAAAAAAGGCAAGTTATTAACAACATTAACTTCTTCCGCCCTTTTTGGCTGATTATCCGCCCGATCAAACGCTGGTGAAACAGACTCCAAATCTCCGGCGACCTTCTCCATCTCCGTAACTCTGATCTCCCCCTCCTCGATCTCTTCTTCCTGAACCACATCAGCAAACTCCGGGACCCACGACGACTGTTCTTCTACTACCCATACCGAATAATGTTTGCCTTTCCATAGCAATGTGACTTCCTCATCAATCCTAGAAGCAATGGAAGTAAGGACATGAGTATAGCCTGCCGCATTATTAATCGAAAGCCACGAAAATTCCGATGGCCACACCACTTTCCCAAAAAGACCACCAACCCTATCAATCACAGAACTGTCCCGTATTAAGACCGGTAGTCCCACAATCTTCAGGCCGGCAATACGATCCATCAGGATATGCTGCCCAGTCCAAGGTGTAGCCGAAACTAAAACCTCCTTCCAAACAACCTCCTTTTCAATCAGAAACACATTCATCTCATCCGCATCACGGAACGTGACTAAGACTGAGAGACCTCCGATATAAGATACTGCTGCATCGGGTAACCCAGCCGTCGCTAACATTTTTTTAACATTATGCATGCTAGCAAGAGTATCCGCTATACCAATAATCGCCCTACCCAGACAATGACGAGGGTACTCAGGACCATCATCATCAACCTGAAGCACCTTCTTAAATCCAGATGGACCTCCTAATGCCGAGGACAAAACCGGGAACTCATCAATCATAATACTCTTATCCTTAGGCGTCCATATCTTCTTGGGTGGATCATCTTCCACGTAAGAAATCCTGTTGTGAGAACGATCAAACATTGCTAACGACACAGAGATCCGAGATTCCAGAATAACAATATCATTTAATGCGGCTAACACCACATATGGATCCGATAACTTTTCACAACGAACGAATCCAAAAACTCTCCCTTTAATCGACTTCCTTCAAGGGACCCATGCATCCGTGACCGGCACAAACTCCCGAAATGCCTCTCTAAGCTTCAGACCCATTACCCTATCCGTAATATTCGTTACGTAAAAAGTAGTTCGCATTGCCGGATCAGCAACATCCCGTACATGACGTGCCGGCGGCCGTTGACTTTCGCCTCTCCTATTAGGGTTACCCATCAAGCTTCCTCTGTGTAGTTTTATTTTTAAGGATATATAATATGCATTTGAGACTTTGGCAACAAAGCTTTTTGGTTTTGGATGATATCACTGTATTTAAATATTATATTTGAGAACTGGTAGTAAAAAAACCTATTTGATTAAAAAGTAATAATGTCCTTCACGGATAGCTCAGTTGGTGAATGGATCAGGGATCTCTCTTGGAGGTCTCATGTTCAATTCCCACAAAGGACATAATGAGAAATGATGGATGACTCATGGCCTATGGTCATGAGTTCGAGTCCTGATCTCGCCAGGTTTTTCCGGTTCACTACTGTCGTGCCTTCGGGCGGGTATGTGGGTCGGGTTTTCCCTGGAAGCGGGCTGTCGGGCGGGCTAGGGGCTTCGTGTGTCCGGGTTGGGCCGAGCTGTGCCCCTGTCTTTGCCACTGGGGGGCCACGTACGAAGTACCCGGCGTTGTTTAGTTGGCCGTTAAAAAAATTAAAAAGTAATAATCTAATTTTCCAAAAGAAATTAAAGTTAGAAGATTATATTTCGAGTTTTAAAAGGGAATTAGTTTTGAGAATCTTTTATAAGATTATAAATTTAAAGGATTACATGAATGTAATTTAGAAAGAAAAAAAAAAGCTTAGAATTGTATTATATGAAAACTTGAAGGGAGAGGGTATGATTAATAAAAATAATGTAAATGGGGGTACGTTTAGCAGCCCCCAAAAAGAATATACAATTTTCATCAACATCGTTTCATAATGGTGGAATATCTTAGGCGTGATGGGTTGGCATGTTAAAGTTGATGAACCCAAACACTATCTATATATTTATTCACTAGGTTAGCTTCCCGTGTGTTACACGGATGCCCAACATTATAACTAACAAAGAATGTAATTTATTAAATGATATGAAGAAAATAATTTAGGGTGTTAATTGATTATTGACATATCCATTTGGATTAACGTATATTTTAAAGAATGTAAAATGATTTCCATTTAGTTTTCTATTGAAATACAAATGAGTAAACAATTATACATACAACATATAAAAGAACAACATTCAGTATCATATAACCTGTGAATCATGCATTTTGGTCTACAGTTGTATTTCATAATTTACCTTTGCTTATCTATTGAAACATTAGATCTGGTTTTCATATTGTAATATCGGAAACAAAATATGAAAGAATGAACTGAAAAGTATTTGGCGATAATATAACAAATGCTATATCCATGAACATACTACTACAACTACTAATTCAAAGATCTCAAAAATCAAATATCAATAAGCGTTCATTTGCCCTTCTCTCCCTGCAAATAAAAAAAATTCATCATTCCCTAATCATCAACTTGTATATAAATCACAAAATTGGGTGTTGTAAGATTATATTTCGAGTTTTAAAAGGGAATTAATTTTGAGAATCTTTTATAAGATTATAAATTTAAAGGATTACATGAATGTAATTTAGAAAGAAAAAAAAAATAAAAGGTTAGAATTGTATTATATGAAAACTTGAAGGGAGAAGGTATGATTAATAAAAATAATGTAAATGGGGTACGTTTAGCAGCCCCCAAAAAGAATATACAATTTTCATCAACGTCGTTTCAAAATGGTGGAATATCTTAGGCGTGATGGGTTGACATGTTAAAGTTGATGAACCCAAACACTATCTATATATTTATTCATGTAAAATATATCAATCTTAGTCCACACACTTAAAGCCATTTAACTTAAACACGACACATGTAATCAGTTAAACTGAACCGGTTGGCGGATTGTACTAAAGTTGTACATAAACATGTTAAACGGGTCGACGGGTTAAAAATAGGTTGCAGTAAAGTTTTAAACAGGATATGACATGTTACAAGGAGGTTGTAATAAAGTTGTAAGCGGGTTAAATTTACAGGCTATATGTTTTTTTTTTAATTTGACCTTTTAACCTTAACTTTAGTAAAACTAGAACACGGCCCGTTTATTAATCCGTAAATGGATTTCTCGTTTTGTTACTTAATTAGAGATCATGCTGAGCAATAAGGTGGGAGACCCAGACACGACTCAAGACAATGTCGTTCAACATCTTCTTCATCGTGTAGAAAAAGAAGAGAGCCAAACGAACCAATCTTCACCATCAATTTGCATGGCACCTCGTATGCTAAGAGATGTGAGCCCAAGTTCTTTCAACCCTCGGGTGGTCTCTATTGGACCTCTTCACAGAGAAGATGAGAATGTGCAAGCATTTGAAAGGAAAAAGGCAAGTTATCTAATTACTCTAATGAATCGTATCGAATATTCCTCACGAGAGGAAATATTGAAATCATGGGTACAGAAGATGTACGATTCAATGGAACAAATCAAGGCTTGTTATGTTTGGACGAAGACCTATAGTGATGCTGAAATTGCCGACATGATGATTATGGATGCTTGTTTCATACTTGCATTCATACTCAAGTTTTTTTGGCGTACTGCTAATGGAGAATTAAGTAATGAAGAAATATTGTTATCCCATAGCATAATTTTTGATTTGGTATTGCTAGAAAACCAAATCCCCCTTTTCATTCTTAATGAAATCTATCAGTGCATTCCATTCGAACATGCGGCCTCCCTTTTTCAACTTATCCAACCACTTCTAATGGCATTCAACCGCTTCAAAGAATATAATATAAAATTCGCTAATATTACTGTTAATAATACTCATCATATTCTTAGCCTTCTACATCAGTGTTACAAGCCTCCAGATCATATTAGAAAAGGTATAATGTTTACAATCCCTTCGGTTTCCAACCTAGACAAGGCTGGGGTGAACTTCAAACCTAGTAAAGATCCAACATGGCTGATGGGGATGGAACTGGAATTATCTACATTTTCAAGTATTTTTGGGTTTTGGAGTAAGCCTACTCTTAGAATCCCGGCATTACGTATTGAAGATACCACCGAGTTAGTTTTAAGGAATCTCATTGCCTACGAGCAAGCAGGTATAGCTGATCATTCTTATGTTACATCATA
The DNA here is from genome assembly GCA_030844895.1 of Ambrosia x helenae. NCBI lineage: Eukaryota > Viridiplantae > Streptophyta > Magnoliopsida > Asterales > Asteraceae > Ambrosia > Ambrosia x helenae. The sequence goes on along the minus strand of CM061229.1, from coordinate 17,523,884 downwards.
TGCCTTTGCCATGGATACGCTGATAAATACTCAAGAAGATGTTTCCATGTTGGTAGAATCGGGAATCCTTGTCAACGTTATAGGTTCTAATGATGAAGCTGCTAATATCATCAACAATATATGCAAAGAAATTTTATTGGGGGATTTCTTTTACAAAGAACAATGGGTAAAATTGCGCAAGCACTGTGATGGTTACTGGCCAAAAAATATAGCATATATGAGGAGGACTTACTTTAGCAGTCCCTGGAGTATGATTGCTCTAGTTGCTGGAATCATTCTCTTTGCTTTAACCATAGTTCAGACCATCTTTACCATTATATCTACTTTGAAGTAACAAGTAGAATTTTACTGTAAGTTTTATCTTCTTTTCTTTTCCTCGTCACATTTAGACTAGCTAAGAGTTATTCGTAGAAATTGAAATCAAAATTATAGTTTAATTTAAGGGTGTTTGGGATTGAGTTTGGAAATGCAAAAGTGCTTTTGGTCATAAGTGCTTATTGGCTTATGACTTTTTGAAAATGAGTTTTAAAAAAAGTGTTTAGATTAGCTTTTGGAATGAGAAACGTCAAAAAGTCGATAGATTGTGTTTTTTTAAGTGTCTCGCTTAACTTATTCTGAATATTGGTTGTATGGGTGGTAGATTTGTATTTTTTTCTTCCAAAAGCCAGGATTTCTAACTTCTCAAAAACAACTTTTCCACCCTTAAAAGCCAAAAGCCAAAAGTCAAAACACAAAGTGCTTTTAGGTTACACAAAAAGCTTATTGACTTATTGGCTTGTTGAAAAAGCTAATAAGTGAATACGTTGTTTTGAAACTCAATCCCAAACACTAAGACGTGTTTGATTGGTTAGAGACGAAACATGAATTGGAGTTAGTTCCTTTAAATTCCGTTTATTAGTTTTTACAATCACTTCAACATATCAATAGAAACTCAATATCTGGTTTTGTGGATGATACTATGTTTGATGTCACAACGCCGATCACACAGGAGAGGGTATAATAGGGCTGAGCAGTTTTAGGGGGAGGAAGTGAGACATGGGAAATGGGGTATGAGGTTGGTTATAAGACCATGTGTAGTGGGGTGAAATTTAGAGCCCTTCACTCGAGCAATTTTAGACAAGTGTCATGTGGGTCTCACTAGATGCTTGAATTTCATAAGGGGTGTAGTGGTGTGGTGTGAATGTGTGTATATAAGATATTAATGAGTTTGTTGTACATGTTTAGGTGTTGCGTGGACGTTTGGCTTTCATCTCCTCTTGATATTTGGATGGGTGCTGCCAACGTATCATCTATTTGTGTAATGTTATACTTAAATTATATTTTGGCTTCCGTCTTTTGTACCCATATATATCGTCGACTTTTCAAATGTTCTTAATTTTCTTTTGAAGGCATCTGTATGTAGTACTGGACCTATATGCTATGCTATGTATGTATAATTTATTCTTATTGATTGTGATCTATTTAAAATTACACTTTTTGACTTCTAGCTAGTTTAATATAAAATTTCATCTACATACTTGATGTTAATTAATAAATATTCTAAACTCTATTACACAATTAAACTTTTGTGCTAATATTGTGTTGGACTTAATTTGTTGAGATGTTAGGATGTTGAAGGTCCTTGTATTACATTATGTGTTGATCACCACTATTGGTATATGTGGAATTTCTAGTGTCGGATTATGTACAGGTTGACCTTGGATTGGTTGTAGTAGTGGATTAGGAAACCGGGTGCTTTCCTCAATTGTAATTTTAAATTTGATCCAAAAATAAATTTGGGACCCATAGCCGTATCTTTTTTTTTTTAACAATTAACTCACACTCTCTCTAATTTGACTCTCTACGTATAAATATACAATGTTTGTTATGAAACTTGAATATATCAACACACCTCAATAACACTAGAATACAAACCATTTGATATCATGGTATGTGTTAGGGTAAATTGTCATTTTCGTCCTTGTGGTTGGTCGAAAATTGCAGAGTTAATTGCCAGCTTTAAGGTTTGGCTATGTTTGCGACTTCAGACATAATTTTTTTATTTATCACATGTAACCCTTTGATTTATTTTTAGTGACATTCTAGCCCAATGTCAGTTGTTTTGAAGCTTGCCAGCTTTAAGGTCAGTTGTTTTGAAGCTTGTTGATCATTTGAAGGCATAGTCTTGTTTAGTAACTTCTAAATCTTGTTGGTCATTTGAAGGCATCATCTTGTTTAGTAACTTCTGAAATTGAACTTTAGCTTCATCGCTTTCTTGACAAGCAATCTTTAGCGGATTCTATGTAGCTTTCGCTTCATCATCATTTCTCAGCTTTTAAAGGCCCGCTTACGGCTGTGCACATATAATGTATATATGTGTGGCCCTCAGGGGGCAAAAGTAAAGTTGCACTAATTTTAACGTTATTTTACTAATTTCGTGAAAATAACGTTAAAAATGACGGACGGTTAATCATGCATCAGGTGGTGGCGTTGATAGCCAAAAGACAAGGGGAGTACATGCACCAGTCGGGAGTGTTATGTGCCTTATGTCTAAGGCTTGATACAAAACCACCATTGAGTCAGGGGTCTCACTGGAAGCAGCCTCTCTATTCCCACGGGTGTAGAGGTAAGGCTGTCTACATCTTACCCTCCTCAGACCCTACCTTAGCTTTTGTTAATGGTGGGATTAACTGAGTATGATGATGATGATGATGATGTTTAAAAGCCACGGGTTAATTTCATCAACATTCTGCAATATCAAAAACCAAATTAGTCAGATCGATTATCATGTAAAAAAGTCAAGTTTCATGATCAAATGATCATTAGTGAGTAATGGGACCACTATACCACATACAGGTAATGCCATTTTAATGGATGCCCATTGCAAAATGCAAGTAACAGAATAATTAGCAAACCCCAGGTAACAAAAATGCATTTTGTGCTCAATATGACAATATAGAAACATTCAACTAAGGATGGAAAAGCATTTCTTTATTGCCTAAAATCCACTGGGAAAAGTCTACAAGAATTCAACATAAAAATCCAAAATCGGACAACTTAACAAGCAACATAGCTAAGAAAAAACCGATTAACAGCTTTAAATTACAGTATAATCTAAAAAGCATTGAATAAAAAGACCTGACGGAGCCAAACCTGCAACCACAACAGAGACAAATTCCATGAACAATACCAGCAGTATAGTAGCCGAAACCCTAGCCTAGAGCAACATGCTAGAGAAAAGAGGCTTACCGGAGACTAACCCAACAACATATCGGAACTAACTCGCAAGGCTATTGTCTCCATTTCCTTTAAAATCTGCAACTCCAGTAAACCATCGTCAACCCACCATACCCGACCAACCACAACCCACTCGACATAAAAAAATCTAACAAAACACCATATAATCACCCTTACATCCCTAATAACCTAAACAAAAAAAAGAAAAAAAGAAAAAAGAACCACGCATGTGATGTGTTCGACAAAATGCTAAGGAAAAAAAGTCAATACTCACACCAAAACAAAAGCGAAACACGGAAAATAATCTGTGTTAAATTTAACGGGAGGAAAGTAGCGGTGTTAAATACTATTCAAATGACCGCAACGTTTGATATATATAGAATTCTCTTATATTTATTTTCTGTAGGTGTGGTTAAGTTTAGCTTTTTGAATCATCTCATTTTGATTGGTGTGAACCATCTTGCTGTTTTATGATCTTATGATTGAATATTGTCATCATTAACATTGGATTATGTTATTGTATATGGATTTTTAGTATTGTTTGGACCATTTTTGTTACTAGATTTAGTCAGTTTCTCTGTTTTTGATCAATTATGTTAGTTACTGTTGTTTCAGTTTTATTATCTAAATCTTTAGGCTTACATTGTTACTTTGGTACAAATATTATTGTGGTTGTTGTGTAACTAATAGAAACCTTAATTTGGTATTAGGTACTATGCAGACACTTGCATTTGTTACATTGAAAGGGAGTTACTACAACAAGTTTCGGTCAAGAACGTAATGCAACGTTTTAAAAAAGATGAAAACTCGTAGGGAACAACTGTAGGTATGTTTTTTTATCCTTAAGGACAATCGTATTTGTATTACGTGTTTTAAATGTCCAATGCCGATGTTTTTTTCATTTTTGTATTGTATTTTTATTATGTGATGACCCGAATTTTTTATGTTTACTAATATGAAATTGAAACACCTAAAAAAGAAACCCAGTGAAAAAAATTTCTGGATTTGCCACCGCATCAACCCACGACCTCTGCCGACCTCCGCTCGACCGCCCCTTCGGCTCCGCACCTGCTAGTGACTCATGAGTTTTTTGTTTTTGTTGGTTAATATAAATCAGGGTTTACACTTTACAGCTTAGTAAACTGAGCTTTTGGATGTTTGATTGGGTTTTTGGATGTTATAATTAAAGTTTCGAGGTTTGATTGCGTTTTGGATGTTATAATTAAAAGGGTTTTTGGGTGGTTGATTTAACCTTGTGAGGCTACTACTTCTTGGAAACATACCAACTGATTGGCATTTTGGATGTGACTGTTTTTATTGGCACATCATCAGTTTGTTGTAGTTATTATGTATGGAATTAGAATAAGATTGGCGCTATTGGTGTTTGGAATTAGAATAGATAGGTGATGGTCAAACTGCATACTTGACATGTCTTTTTTGTATACAAGTAGAGATCTAACGACTGGCACTGCTACAGTGCTACAATTATTAACTGTGTTGGTTATTTTTTAGTCAAACATGATTGTTGGGTCAATTTTGATTATGTTTTACCTTGGTACAAATAACAACTTTTAGTTTCTTGAATATTTATATTTCAATTTGCATTGCAGGTACCAAAGTGCAGGTGTTTAGATTGATAATGGGTTATTGTTTTGAGATAAAAAAAAAAAAAAAAAAAAAACTAATTAAACTAATTGTAGGTATCAAAATGTTGTTGAGTGTGAAAGGCATATTGTAGCTGGTTTATTTTGAGTTCATTGGCCAAATGAGACCAACTCTAATATGTTTTTTTTATACAAACCTGTATGCTTGCAAATGTGATGTTCATTGAAAAGGATAATAAGACAGAATAGTTAGTGGTTAATATTGTAAATGGAAGAAAGAAAACAAAATGATAAATAAATTTAAAAAGAATATAGAGATGAGAATAGAGGATGAGATGTTGAGGGTTTTTAAAAAATGATATATAAATTTAAAGAATGATTATTTTTAGACTAATTATATAGTTAGAGACAAATTAAAGAACCTACTGTGAATGCTATTACCAGTCATTGGCATCTCTAAACACTTTTAAGGTCAACGGCTCAACGCAGCTGATCAGATCTACACTGTCACCCATTTCCATTTCCTCTTTTGGAACTCAATTCCAAGGCCTGGTAAGTGGTAAACTTAATTAAGTGCAGTTTTACATTTTAAAGGATTAAAGTTTTAACCGCAACTGTGAAAAATCATATAGTTGCTAGTTCTATCGTGACATTGAACGTGCAATTTCATCATTCAGGATATAGCTCTCAACATATATATATCGCAGAATAAAGAAGATTCACCATGGAAAGAGGCAATTTGGAGTTTGGAGAAATAGAATTGATCGAAGACACCATCCAAAGTCTTCGTAATTGTGTAGAAAATGAAGACAACCAGTTTTCGTCATCGATTTACATCCAACCTGGTAAGCTGTTAACTGATTTTGTGGGTGGGAAGAACCATATCACTAATCATTAGTTATGAGTCTTTTTTATCACCGGTTAAAACTAAATAGTTATGGATTTGATCAAGTTAGATACTTGCTATATTACTTGCCCGAACAACAACGGAAAATTTCTTAAAAAAGAATAGGGTGGGCTAAATGTACCATCCTCTTCTTACTTTTTATACCCTCTTTCTAAAAGTATCACTTTAAATTTGTCAAATTTCATCCATTTAAAAATCCTCTTTTTTTAATACATTTAAAAGTAAGGAGTGGTGAAACCAGGGGTGTTCAAAAAATCTGAAATCCGAACCGAAAAAACCGATCCGAATTCTTATTTGGATATTTCGATGGATCCTATCCGAATCCGATTACTTATTCGGATCGGATTCGAATTTTAGAATTTAAAATTTCGGATTATTCGGGTATCCGAATTAACCGAATAAACTTCAATTCGGTTTTAGTAAATGAATGACCCATTGCTTGAAATTAGTTCAACCCATGAGCCATGATGTCAACACTAGACCCTAATTCTTCAACATTGCCCATTTATATGGACTAGTTGGTTTCACGTTTTGTGATGCTTGATTTTGTGTTCACGACTATATTTTGAAGTTTGATTTTGTGTTTAAATCTACATTTTTAAAACTATGTTTTGAAGTTTGAACTTTGTATTTGTGCTTAAGACTAATTTCTACTTCCGCTTTTGTATATTTACTAACTTTAAATTAGTAAAATGTTAGGAACCAAAAATTAGGAAAAATAAAAAAAAATGAAAAATTATTGTTCAGGTTAATTTGGATTATTCGGATATCTGTTCGGATTATTCGAATTTATCAGAATCCAATCTGAATTGAATTCAGATATATTTGGATCGGATGAGGATACACCCAATTCGGATCGGATTTCGGATAGGTTCCTAAAATTTTAAAATCCGAATAACCCGATTTCCGATCCGATGAATACCTCTAGGTTAAACTAATACTAACTAAAGGGGTGGGCTAAATGTACCCCATGTTGTTACTTGTTATACCCCACCCCTATAAAAACCATTTTGAAAGTTGTCAAATTTTACCCAATATAAATCTTAATTTTTTTAAACATTTTTTTCTACTGGTTATGAAATTCTATCCCAATATTTTTGAAGCTACAACTATATTATCTTCAATCACATATCTTTTAAATCCATTTATAATGATAAACTATTTGTTGTCATAAATCACATTATAAAAAACACATTTTAACCTATAAATCTTTCGGTTCGGATATATAACATCATAAAAGAAACTAGTTGTTTTCCTACCCGCGCGTTGCGGCGGGATCCCGCCGGTAACAATTTCATATGACAAAATATATTATCTACACTATATATTTAGTTACGAAATAAATAAAAAATTAATTATTAAGCGGCGTTTTGTAAATAAAAAATAATTGCGTTTTAAACATTTGCATCTCCAAGCTGTATCTGATTTGTATCTATTTTATTATTTTCGTTATTTCATTTAGAGGCACATTCATAACTTTGTTTTTGGTTGATATACCCGTACCACTTGAAAACCATGAGTCACTTTCATCATCACCATACATGACCATAGAAATTCGTTCTCTTCTTTTACACCACCGCCAGGCAAGACAGATCTGAACGCAATTTCTCACTTTCATCATCACCATACATGACCATAGAAATTTTGTTCTCTACTTTCTCTACATGTACTTTTACGATCGCCACACCATCGACCCCATTGCATGTGATTTTGTCGACCAAATCTGTGATAGCGAAGGTCCATTTTCTCTCCCTTCTCTATATCTGTATGGTGACGGCAAAATCGGCGATGATGGTGACAGTTACGGTGGTGACTATTTTCTCTTTCTTACTCTTTTTTTTTTATCTCTGCTTGGTGATGGTGACGGTGTGTGGTGGAGGTGATGTAGTGGTGGTTTAACGATGGTGATGATGACTATGGTGGTGGTATGATGTGATCATGTGATGATGATATGTCGTGACTGGTGAGATAATTATGAACTTCTTTTTTTGGAAAGCCATTGGGAAAAAGGAAATAGCCCTTTGAGAAGCACACCATCTAAAAACCCCTGCTTTACATAAAAATTACAATAAAACCGCTGCTTCACATAAAAAATACAAAACTGCATGTGTTCACACACAAAATGATATGTATAGCCTCGCTAAAAACAAAAATTACAAAAATGACTTGCCACTGTTCAAATTACCGGAACGTTTAATATATATATATATATAATAGTGCACAATATGTAATAATTTTATTTTTATGATAAATAATTTTGTTAGTTTTATCTTATATCAATATATCATGATATGTGTAGTTTTATTTTTAAGGATATATAATATGCGTTTGAGACTTTGGCAACAAAGCTTTTAGGTTTTGGATGATATCACTGTATTTAAATATTATATTTGAAAACTGGTAGTAAAAAAAACCTATTTAATTAAAAAGTAATTTCGAGTTTTAAAAAGGAATTTTGAGAATATTTTATAAGATTATAAATTTAAAGGATTTGGAAAGAAAAAAAAAATAAAAAGTTAGAATTGTATTATATGAAAACTTGAAGGGAGAGGGTATGATTAATAAAAATAATGTAAATGGGGTATGTTTAGCAGCCCCCAAAAAGAATATAAAATTTTCATCAACATCGTGTCATAATGGTGGAATATCTTAGGCGTGATGGGTTGGCATGTTAAAGTTGATGAACCCGAACATTATCCATATATTTATTCATGTAAAAGATATCAATCTTAGTCCACACACTTAAAGCCATCTAACTTAAACACGACTCATGTAATCAGTTAATCTGAACGGGTTGGTAGATTGTAATAAAGTTGTACGTAAACATGTTAAATGGGTCGACGGGTTATAAATAGGTTGCAGTAAAGTTTTAAACAGGATATGACATGTTACAAGGAGGTTGTAATAAAGTTGTAAGCGGGTTTAATTTACAGGCTATATGTTTTTTTTTTTCTTTTAATTTTAAATTTGACCTCTTAACCTTAACTATATATAGTAAAACTAGAACACGACCCGTTTATTAATCCGTAAATGGATTGCTCGTTTTGTTACTTGATTAGAGATCATGCTGAACAATAAGGCGGGAGACCCAGACATGATTCAAGACAATGTCGTTCAACATCTTCTTTATCGTGTAGAAAAAGAAGAGAGCCAAACGAACCAATCTTCACCATCAATTTGCATGGCACCTCGTATACTACGAGATGTGAGCCCAAGTTCTTTCAACCCTCGAGTGGTCTCTATTGGACCTCTGCATAGAGAAGATAAGAATGTGCAAGCATTTGAAAGGAAAAAGGCAAGTTATCTAATTACTCTAATGAATCGTATCGATTCCTCACGAGAGGAAATATTGAAATCATGGGTACAGAAGATGTACGATTCAATGGAACAAATCAAGGCTTGTTATGTTTGGACGAAGACCTATAATGATGCTGAAATTGCCGACATGATGATTATGGATGCTTGTTTCATACTTGAATTCATTCTCAAGATTTGGGGTGCTAGTGGAAAGATAGCTAAGGAAGAATTAGTGTTATCCCATAGCATAACGTTTGATTTGGTATTGCTAGAAAACCAAATCCCCTTCTTCATTCTTAATGAAATCTATCAGTGCATTCCATTGGAATTCAAACATAATGTCTCCCTTTTTAAACTTATCAGTCCACTTCTACTGGTATTTAACCCCTTTGAAGAAATACTAAAATTCGATAATATTACTGTTAATAATACTCATCATATTCTTAGCCTTCTACATCAGTGTTACAAGCCTCCAGATGATATTAAAAAAGGTAAGATCAAGTTTACAATCCCTTCGGTTTCCAACCTAGACAAGGCTGGGGTGAACTTCAAACCTAGTAAAGATCCAACATGGCTGATGGGGATGGAACTGGAATTATCTATGTTTCCAAGTATTTTTGGGTTTTGGAGTAAGCCTACTCTTAGAATCCCGGTATTACATATTGTAGATACCACCGAGTTAGTTTTAAGGAATCTCATTGCCTACGAGAAGGCAGGTATAGCTGATCATTCTTATGTTACATCATATACCATTGCCATGGATAAGCTGATAGATACTCGAGAAGATGTTTCCATGTTGGTAGAATCGGGAATCCTTTTCAACGATATAGGTTCTAATGAAGAAGCTGCTAATATCATCAACAACATATGCAAAGAAGTTGGATTAGGGGATTTCTTTTACATAGAGCAATGGGTAAAATTGCGTAAGCACTGTGATGGTTACTGGCCAAAAAATATAGCATATATGAGGAGGACTTACTTTAGCAGTCCCTGGAATATGATTGCACTAGTTGCTGGAATCATTCTCTTTGCTTTAACCATAGTTCAGACCATCTTTACCATTATGTCTACTTGAAGTAACAAGTAGAATTTTACTGTAAGTTTTATCTTCTTTTCTTTTCCTGGTCACATTTAGACTAGCTAAGAGTAGGGGTGTAAATGACACACAGCGGCTCGAGAGCTACTCGGGATCGGCTTGGTAAAAAGCTCGAACGAGCCGAGTCTTAACGAGCCCAAGTTTGAGCCTGAAATAAGACTCGTTTAGTTATCGAGCTCGAGCCTTACATAAAAAAAACTCGTTTAGGCTCGCGAGCCTAAACGAGCCCAAACAATTGTTATATTGTTTTTTATGTATGCGATTTTGTCCTTTGAACATGTTCAATTTTAATTAATAATATTGGTGAGCGGAGCTCGAGCCGAGCTTTTGGTCGTTTAAGCTATTGAAGCGAGCTGGAGCTCTTAGGTTTTACTTTCGAGTCGAGCTCGAGCTCAGAATAGAAGGCTCGAACCGAGCCGAGCTCCAGCTCGAGCCTCAAAAGAGCATGACGAGCCGAGCTCGAGCCTAGTCCGGCTCGGCTTGGCTCGGCTCGTTTACACCCCTAGCTAAGAGTTATTTGTAGAAATTGAAATCAAAATTAGTTTTATTTAAGACGTGTTTGATTGGTTAGAGAAGAAACATGAATTCGAGTTAGTTCCTTTATATTCCATTAATTAATTTTTAAACTCACTTCAACATATTAGTTACTTTTTTTTTTATAAGAGCAATGCTGCAATGTTATCATTTACTTTTTGGAAATTTACAAACTAAACACTTCATAATTTTTATTGAAACTAATTTCAATTATTTTATAAACATTCACATATGTGTTCCCGAGTTTTATAAACAAGACAAAAGAAAGGATTTTGGAAGGAAAGAAAAATTGGCGTGTTTAAGAGATTTTTTTGGAAGAAATTGTAAGGAAAAGAAGAGAAAGAGAGAGGAATTTGGGTTAACCTTATGCTGCATGCAGTAAAGGGCACATTGAAGTACCATAAGGCTCATAACCTTACAATGGACCCAATAATTGATTACTAGAAGTCTTTCGTAATAGTTTTTAAATATTTGTTTTTTGAACAGGTAGTTGTCGTATGGTTGTGTACACACTACTTGGCACTACTCTTAACGAGTTTGTTGTACATGTTTAGGTCTTGCGTGGACGTTTGGCTTTCATCTCCTCTTGATATTTGGATGGGTGCTACCAACATATCATCTATTTGTGTAATGTTATATTTGAATTATATTTTTGCGTTCGTCTTTTGCACCCATATATATAGTCGACTTTTCAAATGTTCTTAATTTTCTTTTGAAGGCATCTGTACCTATGCTATGCTATGTATAATTTATCTTATTGATTGTGATCTATTTAAAATTACACTTTTGACTTCTAGCTAGTAGAAAACAAAATTTCATCTACATACTTGATGTTAATTAATAAATATTCTAAACTCTATTACACAATTAAACTTTTGTGCTAATATTGTGTTGGACTTAATTTGTTGAGATGTTGGGATTTTGAAGGTCGTTGTATTACGTTATGCGTTGATCACCACTCCTGGTATATGTGGAATTAGCTGATTACCCCGAGAAGGTCTTGGGGTTAAAAAATCTACTCAGTCATACAGATCAGCATTCAACCACAGGACATTCATGCAATGCAATACTCTTTGTCATTTTGCAACAGAACTTACAGAATAAAAAATGTATATATATAAAAAAATAAGTGTTCATTTACTTGGATACACTTGAATGTAAGTTCTGAGCTATCACACCATTGAGTATTCAATTGACTGACAAATAATAAGCATCTAAAATCTAAAAAAAAAAAAAAAAATACAAAACCGAAAAATGAGGTGACCGATCCATCTAAAATCGAAGAGAAAGTGGTTTTGGATATCATTAAAACAAAATACGAAAGTTACATCACAATAGAAGGTAGACGGGCAACAAGTTGCGCCGCCACCCCTTTTTGAATAGCGAACCCTAGTCTACCAAAGACAAATCCTTGACCCCCTGGAGATGAACTATTGCTGTGGACAACCCGTTGGACCCTGGTCAAGAAACGAATAGTTTCTGGCGCTAGGGAGCCAAAGGTATCAAAGGCCAAAGGGATAAAGACATGTTGGTTCTCTGCACAAGCCTTAGCATGCTTATCTATTTTCTTCGATTCCGCCTTTCTCGATGCTTGCCCATCTACAAACCCTATTTCCCTTAACCCAACCAAAGGAGATACCCTGTGAGGTCCACGCAAGCATGTTTCCCCCTCTCCCAACCAAAGACAAGCAGATATGCTGGTCGCAGGGTGGATCTCCCTTCCGCAGGGTCTGTGAGAAAATTTACAGGGGCCTCCTTTTTGGCAGAAATCCCAGCTCCTCTCAGGATGTCCCACAAAACGTCTCTCACCCAGTCATGCAGGTATTTAAGCCCAGGGAGCTCTTTGAAATGAATTGCGTGCTCCCCATATTTATACATGCAAGCTTTATGGCAGATGGGACATGTTTCATCTTCCGGGTACATAGGAATCATCAACCGGTACTTGAGTATAGCCCTGTACTCCACTGCGGACATGCATTGACCCAAACCCTTAATCGGGATAACGGTCAAAAAATCCTGAGCATGAGGACCCTTTAGGCATTCAATCACCGCCTTCTGGCGGGAGGACAACTCAAAAACTTCTCCAAGGCTTTGAGGGGGCGGTGTCCTTATTAGAAAAACCGCCAATATCAAAGTCCGGGAGATAGACATTTAAGCGTTCGAGTGCCTGTTGATAGTCCGGGTCTAGCCCGATGATCCCACTATTTCGAAGGATATGATCCTGAAGTTTCCAAGACTGAGCTCTAGACGCCACAAAGGCATAAACCCCAACATCTCGAGCTGAAAGGAGGCCCAAACCACCTAAACGCATCGGCAAGGACGCCAAGCGCCACTGGAGGTCCCCGAAGAAGGGGCCACCACACACAACTATATCTTCAATAGCCTCCCGGAGGCCATCATCGAAAAGGGATATCGCATCCACCATCAAGTGGGGTTGACAAGTTCGCAACCCAAAAAGTAACTTAGCGACCCCATGCATGATCTGAGCAGCAGGAGTTCACTTTGGGGATCCTTAAGGCGGGGCAAGAGTTTCATAAGGTCAACCGCAATCGTAGCCCGCCGCCCTACGAACTCCCCAATAAAGATAGGATCTCGGCTAACAGCCCCACCAAGGAGCTTAACCCCCCTCTCTGGTCTACGAATCCCTCTCGGGAAAAGCCCGTCTTGAACTTTCAGCCTGTCACACGTCAGCCAAAAGACCTCTGTTTTCTTAATATTGAGATGAAGCCCCAGAGATGGCCCATGCGCGTTGATAATGTCTAAAGCCTTAGCAACCTCAGCTGCGTTGCCTATAATCGTCCCATCATCCAAATACCAAGCATGAAACAGGAGGTTACAGTGTTCCTGAACCCGCATGATAAGGGGGTGTAAGGCTAGAGCAAAGAGAAGGGGGCCCAAAGGATCTCCTTGCTGCACTCCGGTGGTAGCACCAATACAATCCTTACCCACATACAGCCTAGCAGGCTGGGCGTAAAGGAATTGGACCCACGGATAGATAGACGGGCACTGCTGGTGAACCTCTTGGAGAAAGGCTGTGCGGTCGACCATGTTGAAGGCATTGGAGAAGTCTACTGTAAGCAGAGCCAAGGACCCATCCGCATGAAAAGAGTTGGGGAACCTGTTGGAACTGTGAAGCACTGCCTCTGTCTCATTTGGTACCCTACTCCAAATTGAAAGTCCCCCGGGTACTGGGCAATGTCTTTTCCAACCTTATTCATTGCCACCTTGGAAAACAACCTTCGCCAAATGCTCCCCACAGCAATAGGCCGAATTCCATTATCGGGCTTCAATAAGGGGGTGAGGGGGGCCGAGGCAACAAACCCGGCAAGTGTCTTAGGGCAGGCCCCCAAGCCATAAGTTGACGACTTCAGTAATGGCCGCGAGCAAACCCGAGGAAGTCACCGAGCCTTCGCCACCAATAGCATCCAACAGGTGTTGGGCCCGTATCCCGTCCCTGCCACAAGACGTCCCTTTAGGGAAAGATTGGATACATCTGAGCACACAATCCCCATTTACGTATAGAGCGGGCGGGGCGATAGGGCTAGAAGGAAAGGATGGAGGTGGCACCACTCAATGTTTATCAATGAGGGCTTTCATGGTCGATTCACATAGAGGGGCAACCCCACTGAGCACAAAACCTTAACCGCCGCCGTGAAATGCCCATCCCTGACTTTTCAAAGACATCGCTTTATATTAGGTTCCCTTTCATTATCCTCTTCCCTTCTGACATCTCCCCTAGGTACCACAACCTCCCCCACGCAATCCAAGAGGGAAGAGACCAAGACGGCAAACCCAGACTCATCTTTCCATACTGCAAGCGCTTGCATGATGCTACTACACTGCAGAGATTTCCTATTCCCTAATCTTCGCTCTTGCCTGGAGGACGGTCTGACCACCCTCAGGGTTAACCACGGAAGCAATAGCAATTGGACCCAATTGTTAACCGAGCCTGGCGACGCCACCACTTTGCGTATGGCACCTGTTAACACCTAAGCAAACATCAGACGACAACGGGGGGGGGGGGGATGCTTTTAACAGTTTGAATAGGGAGGGAAAAAACACGCTCGAGGATGGCGACATCCCCAACCATCCCGGTTGGGAATATAAAAAAAAGAAGAAGAAAAAACATCACATATACACAAAGACTAATTTTTTTTGTTATAGTTCTAACTTGCTAAAAGGTTTCATTTGTAGCATATGCTTGATTTATTACAAAGAAAGCAACAAAATGACATCAAAATAAACTATATACATTTCATCGAACACCATGTAAGCATGACAAAACAATCAAAACACATGGAAGATTTAATAATGAAGAATACATTATCGATCTATTGAGGACCTGTACATTATGGCGAACCTGTAACCGTATACGTAATTTAGGTAAATACTGGGACTAAAGTATTAAGGAAAGTAGAGAGCAGGAACAGGTGAAGCAAAGAAGAAGAGATGAGCAGCCAAAGCATTATTTACCGACAATGGGGGTGAATATGTGGGACTTTCCACGTATCTTACCTCCCAAGGAATTTCTCATTATACAACACCACCTCACACACTGGAACAAAACGGTGTTGCCGAACGACGTCACCGCCATGTTGTTGAAACCGGCCTCGCTTTACTTCACTATTCACACTTGCCACAACATTTTTGGTCCCATGCCTTTCAAACCGCAACCCACCTAATTAATCAGATGCCTACACCTATCCTTAACAACAAATCACCCTACGATATGTTGCTCAAAACCGTTCCTTCTTATTCAAAACTTAAACCGTTTGGTTGTCTTTGCTACCCATGGTTGCGACCCTATGCCACTTCCAAACTCCACTCCCGTTCCACGGCGTGCATATTCCTTAGGTACTAATTGTAACACCCCGGCCCGAGCGGGCTGACGTGTCACTTTTACAGAGTTAGATCAAAAACATAATTCCATTAATTCTTAAAATATTACAAAGCTTGACAACTTAATAGGAAGCGCAGTCTACTATATTACATTTACTTCCATAAAGGTCTTTCAATATCTCTAGCACTCTCCCATATCCATCCCTGATCGTCTCGAGAACCTGACGTAAAGAACAAAAACACAAAAACTTACGTTTGAGCAAACTTTGAAAGTTTTGCCCAGTGAGCGGATAGGGGGTAATAAAATGGCATGTTTTGTTCCATTTAAAAAGGCTTCAGTTTTCATAACTCTTTTTCAGAAAAAAAATTTGGAATCGTAAGTCAAATATTTCAGATTTTCAGAATCAAATCATTTATCAAAATCGATCAAATAGTGTACCCAAAGCCCACAGACTTCAATTGATTACAGATTGATGAAGGGTATCTAGCCCATAAGCATCCAGATAGAATAGGGTGTGGGCAAATCACACTTACCTATTCCCAGACTTATATTTAATTTTTCCTAGGATCGATCCATAGGCCTCCAGATTGTACATAAAGTACAAGAATGCTCATAGGGCTAACAGATTGAGACGCCGTGATCTCCACGTACCGTCACGGTTGGTACTACACCGTTCTATGCCACAACGATGTACTTGGGGTCAGCTCCCCAAGTGGTGACAGACTTGGGTACCAGATTTCATATAACATACTTGTAAACTTGTAAACATGAAAGTCCGTAGATGCATAAATATGTAAACTCGTATACACGTAAGTTTGCAGATTTGTAAATTCGTAAACTTGTTAACTAATAGGCATGTAATCCCGCAACCATACCAACTAGTTAACTCGTAAACTCATAAACAAATAACTCGCAAACATAAAAACTCGTAAATATGAAAATATTGCATAAAGTATTTTCAATAAATAAATGTTGTAAAACATTTTCAAAACACTTGTCACTTCTAAAAACATATTTTCATAACATGATCTTAATACGGTGTTTAAAACCAGGAATCAGATGCCCGTAGGCCAAACGTCTCGTATGGAAAGAAAGGGTTTAGACTATCCGTACCTTAAACGCTAATTACGAAACGGAAATAACAGAATATTTCTACATAATCATGAACCCTACAATATTTTTATAACCGTATTAGACATGTTATATTCAGATTGGCACCCTCCTATTTGTTAAATTTTTTAGGAAAGGAATAATAACAATATTAATTAAACATATATTATCATATAGTTATTTTGGTAATTTATTATGAAACGATTTATACATACAGATTATTTGTTGTAGCTCAACAAAATATATTTTTTTTTCATACTTCTTTAGATTATATAAGCTATAATATTATAAAAATTATAAGTTTAAAATCCATATATAAAGATATAATTCACGTAATGTATAAAATTCAAAACATAATAATTTACAAAAATGGTTAATGGTAATATTATTTTATATGAAAATACTAGTTTTTAACCCGGGAGCGTCCCGGGTTGAAATATCTAATATAACATAATAAAATATATTATTATTATTATTATTTTAAACAAATCTCTGCCATAAGTTATCATATTTAAATACAAAAAAAAAACGAATCTCTGCGCCGGGGTATAAATCTAGTGCCATTACAAATGAATTCGGAAGTTTGTAATCGATCATTATAAAAAGAACTAACATGAATTAAGAAAAAAAAGTTAATTATTGAAATATCGAACGCATTAGTCTAAGGGTTATGTGATGCGTTAAAAAATTCATGGGTATATGATTGGGTATGTAGTTCGGGTATTTGGGTATGTTGTTTTGGGTAATCGGGTCGGGTATCACCTAATCCCAGACCTGACCCAAACCCACATTTTTTTAAACTAATCTCAAACCCGACACAATACCTGTCGGGTTACAAAAAATAGTCATTTTTTTCTCCGATTTATATATAGCACTATGGTACTTGTTGGAAAGATAATAAAGCGCTCGTTAATTTGGTGTAATTTTTTTTCTTTAAAAAATCTCGTATATAAAAGATATTAACGTTTAAAAGTTATGGGAGGAAACACGGGAGATAAAATAATAAAGGTTCAATATTTAGATTTAGTAGATTAGGTATTTAATAGATTAGGTTAAATCATATTTATTTCTTTTTTTTAATTGGTTTAGAGTTGTCACATCACATCCTATGTTGCATCTCTCAAAGGAGAGATTGCATAAGAGCATGACATGTAGGATTAATCCCTTTGCAATATCACATCCTATGTGGCATCTCTCAAAGGAGAGATTGCATAAGAGCATGACATGTAGGATTAATCCCTTTGCAATATATATATATATATATATATATATATATATATATATATATATATAGGGTAGGGATCCTAAGAGAACCAACCCCTATTTGAGAACTAAGAGAACCATTCTGAGCCACACATTTCATATAAAGGGAAAAAAAAAAAATATTTTTTTTTTTTTTTTTTTTTTTTGCTTTAATCGCACATTTTTATGCAAGGAAAATTTTTTTTTTTATTTTTTTTGAATTTTTTTTTCATTTATACATATGTGTATATGACAATTATACATATGTGTATATAGCAATTATACATATATGTATATAGCATTTTTCAGCTATACATATGTGTATATTTCAGTTATACATATGTGTATATAGCATTATACATATGTGTATATAGCATTATACATATGTGTATATAGCATTATACATATGTGTATAATGCAATTATACACATGTGTATACTGAAAAAAAAAATACAAAAAAAATAAAATTTTTTTTTTTCCTTACATATAAAGCAGCGATTTTTGCAAAAAAAAAAAAAAAAAAAAAAAAAAAAATTTTGCCTTAGAGAAATGTGTGGTCCAGAATGGTTCTCTAGTTCTCAATTTGGGAAAAGGTTCTCATTTGAACCAAATCCTATATATATATATATATATATATATATAGATTTAAAGACTTTTCTGCACAAAACAAACTTATATTATCCATTACTAGCATGAACCCGCGCGTTGCGGCCGGGCTGCACCCGTAAACTTTTATTACATATATAATAATTTTAAACTAAAAGTTATCGGGTATTCTTGTGTGACAATTATTTTGGTGGAAGTTCTTTGATAATGAAAGCACGAATAAAAAATAAAAACTGATGCGGGAGAATACTGAAAACTTGAATCAGAAGACAAGATTTCAGTCTAAGGAAAAAAAGTAGCTAAATACTCTAAATGAAGCCATAAAAAAAAAAGAATGGCGTGTGGGATGGGTTTGCCATCCCGTAGTACTAATTGGTTGATTTTGTGGTATATTCCCGAATATGCTCCGAATGTATATATGCCATTTCTCATGTTGACGATTGTTTCGTCTAATGAGACACCCATAGGTGTGAGGAGAAGTTTGTGTTGTATGCGCGGATCAAAGAAACCATGATGTTGCTCTTGATTAACACAATAACCATGATGTTGCTCTTGATTAACACAACATTTGTCTGATTGTAATTTTTTAACCGTAAACTTTTATTACATATACAATAACTTTTAAACTAAAAGTCATCATGTATTCTTGTTGACAATTATTTTGGTTTTGCTAATGACCGAGTCAGTCACGAATGGGACGATTCCTATCTCTTTTATTTGAGTTTGAATATGTTAGTCAAATTTTTATGTGTTAATTTTAGTATAAGTTAATAAGTATTTTACAAGCTTTTATAAAATATATAAGTTAATAAGTTTTTACAAGCTTTTATAAAATATTATTGCATTATAAATATAAATGCTAGATGTAATAACACTACATTATTGTTTATAATTTATTACACTACATTATTAAATGCTAAAATGTAGAGGGACAATATTGTAAATGGGAAATTATTTATGCATTAACACTTGTACCAAATGCAAAAACAATGTATTTATGTGTCTTAAAATTAAGTAAAAATTAATATTTTACCCATCCAGAACCTATTATATAGTAGTACAGTATAGATAAACATAGTGGATAGAATAAATAACAATATACCTTGGGAACCATCATCTTCCTCAAGAGTTCAAGAGTTTATTGAAAAAAAATGCTATCGCCGGAAAATAAACGCTTTGCCAGAAAAATATTATTAATCGTATGAAGGGTTTCTAAACATCAAGTTATGGAGAAGCATCGTTGACAAGGTGGGTGCGAGTTTTTCGGTTGCTTATTTGGTATTTTGGGTTCGCCGGAGAATCGGACCGTTGTTGGATATTATTGACGGAAGATGTGAAGAGTTAAGGTTTCGAGTCATGCCTTTTGTTGCTACAACAAATATGTGTCCGGAGAGGGTCTGAACGTTCCAAGGTCGTCAAGCTTCTGACCTCGTCTGCTGCTTAAAGGGTTAGACCAGCAGCATGGAAGAACTCGTCAGAAGGGGTAAAAGGGTTTAAGGGTTTCGGTTAACCAAACGCAGGTCGTGGTGTCCCTCTACGTTGTAAACGTAGATGGGAGGTTCAAGAGTTTTGATATTTTAGTTGTTATGATTCTGATTTGGGATCAACCCAAAGTCAGAATGTTATTATTATTGGTTAACTTAAGAAAAGATAAAGAATAAGAGTATGATGTTGAAGAAAGGAACTCTTGATCCCAAGTTACAACTAGGGACCAACCACGTAAGCCTGATGAAGGCTGAGACCTGTGAGTAACGGAGCGTGATTCCACATGGGGTGGCTGTTGGAGCCAATATGGTTGTGGGATCAGCATGGTTGTAGATTGTTAAGAATGCATATCAGCAGCTCGAAGGCTTCAAGGCTTCAGCCTGCAGCTGCTGAAAGTCTTATTAGAGAGAATAATTCTAGAGAGAGTTTTAGAGAGAGAGAGAGAGAGAGAGTGAGAGAGGTCTTGTACTCAGACCAATCTGAGTTGTTTGTGTGGTTTGCCCCTCTATTTATAGAGGGGGGATGGGTTAAACCCTAATGGGCTTCCTTGTTGGGCTTGGGCTTGACCCAATATCATATCTAATGATTTTGGCTTCTTGGGCTATTGGGCTTGGCCCAATTGAGTACCCTACATCATCAGCCCCCCAGTCTAGTTTAATGTATATATGCATGTACATTATACTAGACTATTCATTATCTTTGCGCTTTCTTCCAACCTTTGTTGTTTTAGTGAGTGTTCATTTGTAGATACCTTCCTATAAGTAGGATAAATATCAACAAACAAACCTTAGCATAATGAGTTTTGGAATAGGTTAGGGTTTGAACCGATAAAATTTGAAACTTGTTTAAGTTGATGATCTCGAAAGCTTATTAGGGGGTTTAAGCTGATGAGCTTAAAAGCTTATTGGCATTGAAGCTGATAAGCCCTTAGTTTGGTGGAAGCAGCTGATGAGCTTGAAAGCTTATAAGGATTTAAGCTGATAAGCTTTGCAGCTTGCTAAGCCCTTATTTGGATGGAAGCTATGGAGCTGGATATTTCTCCATTACTTGCTTCTTTCCTTGTTAGCTTGTATTAGCTTCAGCATATCGGCTATTGGCCTTTTAAGTTTTCGCCTTTTGAGCTTAATTTTCTAAGCTTCTTTGTTGTATTGGCGAAGTTATCTCGAGTTGTGCGATTAAAACCATCTATATCCCACATGTATGCTCCTTTGGACGATATTCCCAAAATTATTTTTTGGAAATATCTTTATTTTGGGCACAAGCCTTTAGAAGATGGTTCATTTATCAAATGACTTATGGCAGTTTAAATGCTTGTAAGTGATTGCTGTGGTTTACATATATAAATATTTAAATTTAAGTTTCACAATCTGGTTTTAAAAATGGAATCACCAAGCTAAACCACACAACACGGCAGTGTACCGGTCGTAGTGTAGTAAAAGTCGATAAGACCGAGTATCAATCCGTGGACACTGATATGCAGCCCTCGATACTAAACCTCTGTCGAGTCCTAATCTATATGAAAGAGCATGATTTTTTACTAACAGATAACTAAAACGATAAACAAGTAACCAATTAAAATAAGACAAGAAATAAACAAGCAGGAAGGACGAGAGATCAAAGAGTAAATGCTCACGAGAGAGGAATCAGAAATGGGGAAGATGGTTGCCTAGACTGGGAATCCTACTGATAAAGCTGAAAGCTAACGGGGAAATGGATACTCGAATGACTACCGGGATCTACGGGTATAACCAACTCGGGAAACACTATAGTATCTAGATCTCCTCTCGGTCTCACTAAAACACTAAATGAAATCCTAAGCAATGTGAAGCTCACCGGGTAAAGAATGGATCACCTCTCGGTCTCACCAATCATAAAAGTTTACGTACCCAAAGATTAGATCTCCTCTCGGTCTCACTAATCACGAAACACCTAACGGTATCAAGGGGTGAATCTAATCCTAAAGGTAAATGTTTGGGAAAGCGGATAAATAGGATACCGGGAAAGAAATTCACTCTCGTGCAATATCTAACCAAATAAACCAATAAATCCTAACAAACCCACAACCAATCTCCTCTCGGTCTCAAGGTAGGTGACAAACCCAAAACGATGTCGAACATATAATTTCTAGATCCTAAGTCAACAAGTTAACCCATCAAATCATCACACGAAACAAATGATAAAAATATGCGACTTTTAATTTAAAAACACTAAGTTAATAAACTATAGCCACATATGAATCTAAAAATATAACGCAAACATCATCCGGGTAATAAATCACAACAAAAACCAATAAAGTTTAGATTTTTATACATAAACAAGTGTTAAACGAGTGTCAAATCCCAAAAACCATCAACAGTAATATTCAATAATCATCCCAAGTCTAGGCAACCAACATAAATTTAGCCAACCATAGTAATGAAAGAAATAAAAATAAATCTAAGAGGTTCACAAATAAAAATCATAGCGAGACTAAAAAACACCAAACCGATAAGCGTCGTACTCGCCGCCCTTCTTTGTGACCCTTCACCTTCAAAAATATATATTTTTTCTTCTTTCTTCGCTTGATTCCAACTCTGCTACCCTTTTTTTTTATTTTTTTTTTCTTTTTTCGATAAGATAACACTCTTCAAAGGATGTGACACTGACCTTCTCTTTTGTTATTATTCTTTGATCTTTGATGTCAGCCCCCTCCCTCAAGACCAACGTACATCTTTTCTATTTATTTTAGACAAAATTACACAGATTGTCCTTTATTTATTGCCCAAATTTCATCCTATGTCCCTTGTCTTTCATTTGCATTGGTTATGTCCTTTATTTTCTCAATTTACTACACTCTTTGTCCTTTAGCCTAACTAAGTTAAAAAAGTTGGTTAACTTTATTTTCTAACTTTACACTTTTAGCCCCTGTAATTTTCAAGTATATGAAAGTGTTGTAAACTTGTAATAATTGAAACAACAAAATCATATTTCATTTTATGTATGGATTTTCAAAACATGTTTCTGTGTTTCAAGCATTAAATTTTGCAATCTCAATCATTTTAGCGATTCAAGTTCCACGTATTTGTATTACACTTGCAGCCAAGTTTATACCAAATCATGAGCTGTGAAAATCTTTAATCCACAAACCAACCAAGGTTCAAGTGAAAAAACCGAGTAGCATACCCTCTGTTCTTATCTATTTACGCTTCTGAATAGATTAATTGAGTAATTGCTCTACCTTCTGTTTGATATCGAATTTTCGATTTAAAGCTTTTTCAACTCAAGAGATTGTCTCCAAAGTCCAACATGGTTCTCTGCTTATTCCAGTTTTGACCAGAAAAAAAAATGCAATAAGGTGGCCATTGTTTTAAAAAAATAATACACTATACGTTTAAATTTAATTCAAATTACAAATCTTTAATGTTGAAATTAACCATAATTGGATCTTTAAACTGCTTCAATTCTTTGATGATAGTTTCTTTTCTTGTTCTATTGTTCGAATTTGATTTGAAAATTGATGCAAGATTGCAATCCTGTTAAATTTGGTATGTTAGTAGAATGAAACCTTAAGGACAGAAAAAATATACAGGGGTTGCAGTGAACAACCCGAAAAAAAATCTGGACCACTGCGGATCGGGTTTTGACCCGTTTTTCGATCCGGTTTATATCGGTTGGGTTCGATATAAGTTTTTAACAAGTTTCAGTTTGGTTTCATGTGTATCGGATTATGTTTGATGTGAAATCGCTTAACTTCGGTTATATATATGTGTATGTTTATATATAAAATGAGTTGTTGTAAAAACAATATATGTTTTTATCAATCGTTTTACTTCAAAATTATGGTTTTGATCGGAATTTGATGTAGTTTAAAAGCCCTATGATTTCTTTTCATGCAGTGCCTTAGTTTCGTAGTTTTATTTGGAGTTAAGGCATAGGAAAACTATAGGGGCTAAAAGTGTAAAGTTAGAAAATAAAGTTAACCAACTTTTTTAACTTAGTTAGGCTAAAGGACAGAGGGTGTAACAAATTGAGAAAATAAATGACATAACCAATGCAAATGAAAGACAAGGGACATAGGATGAAATTTGGGTGATAAATAAAGGACAATATGTGTAATTTTGTCTTTATTTTATAACCTTCTGCCAAGTGATGCCCTACTTTTGTTAAGTGGGCCGAGCCCATTCTAGTTTTATAATATTCTTTCTTTTTTTTAGCCTAAGCCCAATGAAATGCAGCCCAACGAGTAATTAGAGTTCAGCCCAGCTAGGTTGTCGCCTATTTTGCTCCATCTCGTTTGGGTCCTGGCCCATTAGTTCCTACACCACAAAAGTTTAAATAAGAGACTAGCCCAATTAAATATTTAATTAGATGGCCTGTTAAAATATTAAAAATTTAGTGAGTCTCAAGATTAATTCAAATGCGTCATTTTAGCTCGTTTCCTCACAAAACCTTTAAATAAATAATACGAATTAAATAGAATTAATATTTAGTAAAAACTAGCCCAAAAATTATATGAAGTGTAGAGAATATTGATATAAATATATGTATATTTTAGAGCGTATCAGTAAGTATCAACAAAGTAGCTAAGTATCACTAAATGATTGTAGCTAGGTGCACTTACAGAGGTTTTTAGCAAGTCACGTTTTTGAACAAATGTCGGGAAGTTAATCCGATGTATAGTGGATTATTATATTGACCGAATGGTCGATTTCTAAGCAAGATAGCAAATGAGCTTCATATGACAGAAGGAAAGTTGCATGTGTACGAAGGAAGGCTTTTTGCACATGAAGGTGAAGCACATTGCCTTGAAGGTTGACTTGATATGATCTGACTTGATAAAAAGCTTGTACGCGTTCTAAGCTTTGAAGACTTTAAGCAAAGTTATTGTTTTTGTTGACTAAAGCATATAGATTTCATTCCTTTAAGCAAAGTGGCTTGGTTTGACAGCTGAAAAGCTCATGGACTTCCTCCTTTGATCTTATGGATGAAATCCATCACTAGCCTAATCTATCAAGGTTTTGTGATAAATTCTTTCTTATGATACAAGTGATGGAATCAAGAAGCAAACAAGGTTAAAATAGCGAATTTCTTTGTTTACAAACGTTCGCTTTTTATTCTCATTCAGGAGCCTTGTTCATAAGACGTTGAGTGTGTGACCTTGCTAGCGAGCTTCTTTGATGCGAAACTTGACGTATGACTTATGCTTGTAAGCTTCTTTTGTTCGGGGATTGATATGAGCTTCCTTCGCTCAAAGCTTGATATATAGAGCATGTCTATAAGCTCCGTTCGTATGAAGTTGAGCTTCTTTTGTTGACATGACTAAGTGTCCAAATCTATTGATTTGTTTCTTTTTGCATTAGCTGCAACAATATTTCTTTGTGATAATGGACGATGTTTGACACGAGAACGTTTATGTCACACCACGCCAATGGCGGAAACACGTGGCGCGACGGTTCAAGAGCATAAAGTCAAGGTTAACGCAAATCACAAGTAATTTAAGAAAATGGGTCATTTATTTAGGCGTCAAATCTTGTTCAAAATATTACACAAAAGTAAATTGTTTATAACACAAATAGAGAGGTTTCTCAAATATATCCCATAGCCTTGGGAAATAAAGGTGAAACCCCGCAAAATATCCAACGCCGCATAGGAGTATTCCGTGACCCAGCTTGCCATGATTGTCTTCGCTTAATTACCTGAAAGATATGTTTAAAATTTCGTCAATATGAATATATTGGTGAGTTCACAGGTTTTAGTTTCCAAAACTTGAATACTTGGGAAATACCATGTTATGACAATATATAGGAGTTGCAAATTCCTATAAATCTACTTGAGACTATAATCAAACCAAGACGTATATCAATAATGCCCCGCTCCAAGTCGTTACTCGGTATCCTACGACTTAAGTTCAGAATATATGCACCCCAGGCATACGCTAATGCATAATCGACGCTATCGATTAGGGGTGGGCCTTGTCAGGCACCAATAGTACTATTCAAATATTCCACCGGTTTCATTTCCCTGAACAAATGATTATAGAGGCGAGGACTCAACCCCGAGTGGCGGTCACACCTCAAGTAATAAATCCATCAAACATTTTCCCTAACATATCTTTCCCCCGAAAACGTAAAAATAGTTTAAAATGGGGCCGTGAAACTCACCTGAATCGACGTCCGGCTCAACTAAGTAGATAGCAAAAGGGGTCTCGCACCTACAAACGTCATAGACGTATAAGTCACTATCCCTATAGTGCATGTGCCTTGGCAAGTTGTACACCCAACTCCCGACCATAAGTTATTCCAAATCCCGTTTAATTAAGCGCGTATCCTAGGTTTCGTTGGCGTTAGATTACCCTCTGTATTACAAGTTATATATTACTCTTGTTAATATTTCCTTAACTTGTACATTATTATCATCGACTTGACTTCACTTAACGTATAATTATTTTCCCATTTAAATAATTATACTTAAGATCGCATCGCTCGATATAATATATATTTCAACGCTCGACCCGACTCACTTTGCCGCACATTTATTTTCCCATTTAAATAAATATGCTAAGATCTTGTCGTTCGATCGTATATTCTCAACACCCGACTCGACTCACCATGCCGTATATTTATTTTCCCATTCAAATAAATATACTAGGATCTTGTCGGCACGGCATACACATATACATATATCTTTGTCCACTCGTCTCGGTTTTCCTTCCCACATATCTACTTTCCCATTAAGTAGATATACTAGAATTTTGCCGAGACGAGCGTGTATATATATATAAATGTGTAATTTTTCTTGTTAAGTATATACGTTTGTTTAACGTCTTAGTTGTTTACGTTATGTTTTTCTCCCACGAATAATTCCTTCAACACTTAGGAAAGTGTTTATTAGTTTTCACCCATGAAGTATATATATATATTTTACTTCCTAAAAATATATATTTTCTCATCTTGCCGCAATGGCATTTTTCTCGTGTTTTGTCCGTGTACGGTTCGTTAACGCTTCTTAGTTCGATATCTTAGCTTGATTAGTCAATTTTTCCAAGTTTTCCCCAACATGTGTTTTATAGGAATATTATCCACATTCCTAACGCATGTTACTTGGAAGGTTTGTATTTTAACTCAACTTGTTAACTTAGATACAAAAATGCTTCCAATACTTTTATATTCCCATTTATATAAAAGTATTCATTTTTGTATAAGTTTCTCAAGTTGTAATTTTTGTTTAACATTTTTATAAAACCTCTATTTTATAAAAATCCTTATGTTAATACAAACCCATATTTTTATAACTTTCATTTTTATAAAAATATACTTTTTATACAAAATACCCAAGTATGTTTACTAGTATTTACCAATTCAACCTTGGAAAATTATTACTTATACTTTTGACACCAAACTTTCCATTATTGCATTTTTGGACTAATAGTTTCTAAAATGTTCATTTTAGTCCTCTAACTTTCAAAGTTACAACATTAGTCCCGTAACTTTCAAATGTTGCATTTTTCCACTCTAACTTCCAAAGTTAGCATTTTTCACTCAAGTTAGTGGACTTTGAAGATTCATCTTTTTATTGTTAAGTTATTTTTGCATCAAAACACTTTTAATAGTCTTATATTTCATATATAAGGCTACTTGTATGTGTGTTTTATGTATTTGTCCATTATAACAAAATCCCATTCTTCTAAGTAAGTAAACTTAAATTTTGCAATTTCTTTATTTATGACATTCCAATATATTCCACCATATATTATGTCTTAAATGATCATTTTAAGATGATTAAAGTTACATTTTAACACATTCAAGTTTATTCCACAATTCTTAACCAAATCATCATCCTACCTAGTGTATGTGTAAATTTTATACATTTTAAGAACACTACTTTATCATCATCAAATTCATGATCCATTTACATATCTTTAATCACCCATTTTACTCATGTAAAGTCTATTAAAGATCATGTTTCAAAACCACATTTTAAACCCTTCATGTACAACTTGCTTCTAAGAACACATACATGAATATTAATAATCAAAACAAGGTTAAGAAGCTTACTACTAGCACAAGGCTAGGGAAGACAAAACCTTGGATTTTGAGAGGGGTTTAGTGTGTTCTTCCTTAATGGTTAAGCTCCAAGCTTGAAACACACAATGGGGGTTTGGATGATGGATTGTTTTAAGTGATTTGAAGATGTAAAAACTTGAAAGAAATATGTGTATGGATGGGGTAAAACTCACGGCCAAGGGAGAAAGAAAGGAGAAGGTTTTTGCTTGTTATCTTATGTATGGACACATGTTATTTATAAGCTCACCATATCTTCCATGGATTGCACATAATCTTCCCAAAGATTTAAGAGATTTTAAGAAGTACAAAAATGATCTTGGATGGATGTGTAAGTGTGTGTGTGCCGTGAGGTAGAGAGAGAGTGGAAGAGGTTACTTGTAAATCTTTGATAAATATTTGTGATCTATCATAATCCTTCACTTGATCTTATACATGCATGTGTGTACTAGGGTATGATTAGCTTGCATCCTTGTCTTGGATTACATGGCCTTATGGCCGAAAATTCTTACAAGGGAAAAGCAAGTGGAGCATGCTTGTACTTGCCAAATCTTACACCTTTGTCTTTTGTCCATGCATGCTCTTTATCTTAGATTAGTAGGTTATTATTAAACAACTTTCAAGAGGATATTATGGCCATTAGGCCGGCCCCTTTGTGGGTCTAGGTGGGGTCCACAACTCCAAATATTTACCCAATACTTGTTAAGTTTAATTCCTCGTCGTTCGGGTGTCGTTCGGGTATTTTCCGGGATTTAATCGCGCGTCATTCGGACATTAAAAATACCTTTAATAACCCTTAAATATAGTCTAATTTAAGCGTTAATTGGTTATTTAGGCTTTTGCCGGGTGAAATTATGAGTTATACGCGTATCGGGTGCGGTACGCGCACTTTATTCGTTACCGGGAGATTTGTATGAGACGTTTCCACTTATGGTTTTGGAGTTCCAAAACTCATTATATTTAGTGAAAATACCCTTTATTTTATATCCTGGGTGTCCGGGATCCTTTTCGTTTATTTAGTTATTACCGGGTAATCGCCAACGTCCATACCGGATAGTTTATTCGCACATGATCCTATCATGTTTTACCATTAAACGTATGCATTCCTATGCATTATTTGGAAATTGCTATCTCCTAAGGCCTTGATAATTAAATCACACATAATTGCATTTAATTACGTTAATCATGTAACAACCCGACCCGGTGGGGGCTGGTCGAAACGACAGTTTGGTAACAGACTTGCACAACGGAAGAAACGTTAACAAATATTAATTTGTTTATACAATTTCTAATTCAAAAATATAAATACATTACTTAAATAAATAAACTAATAACTATGCAGGGACGTGACGCGGCGGTCGTCGAAGCAGTTGAGGAGTGTAATCCACTAGTCGTTCCATACTTCTACCAACGCTTATCTCTAATGCTCTAGTCCGCATAATTATAGTCCGAATCTTCTATCCAAGTCATCTAGCGATCATCACTTTAATCCGCATCATATGAACACAATCCGTATGCTTCATAATCATCCGAACGCAGTACCTGAACACATGCTTAAAAAGAGTTTGGGTCAGCAAATATGCTGGTGAGCCCGTGTAAGTATTGAGTGGATCCAAAACAGTTTATCATTTCATAAACAAGTTTAATTGGTTTAACACATGGTTTAACACACGTGATGTACAAGCGACACCTCAAGCCTACACACGGAATCCATCTACTGCCATTATGGATTCTCCTGGCAGAATACATGTCACA
This sequence comes from Ambrosia x helenae, assembly GCA_030844895.1. Taxonomy (NCBI): domain Eukaryota; kingdom Viridiplantae; phylum Streptophyta; class Magnoliopsida; order Asterales; family Asteraceae; genus Ambrosia; species Ambrosia x helenae. Next base: position 17,494,153 of record CM061229.1, on the reverse strand, counting down.
ACGGCCCCATGGACCTCAGTGGAGGGTTTTTCGGGCTTCCGGATCCACTGTGTGTGGGGGTTTCCCCAAGTAGCGCTACCCACATATTAAGTGGCCCAATTCCCTGGGTTAATGAGTGTCGGTATGGTATTCGGCAGCAACTTTCTTGTCACATCAACACAGTTAGGACACACAAGTAGTTTAAAAATGGTAGCATGTATTCACCCCAAAATAGTAAAACAGAAAGGGGAAGGGTACACGAAACTCACCTGTCATGTCACACAGCGATATGTTATTCCAACGCCTTGTGTTTGTCTATTCGTTACATGCCAAGTCCTCTTGTATCCCTTCTGTTGACTTAGCTGACCGGAGTTGACTTGGTCAACACCCTGAATACACCCTCCCATCTATAGTTAAAGTCCCTGCACAATTCTGTTGTTGTCAAAGAGTCACCATCGAAACCCTCAACGTCACCGTTACTCTTGATCAACACCACCACTGTGCTCCTTCCTAAGCGCCACCGCCGCCGCTGCTCAGAACCACCACCATCTTCTTCTTCCTTCTTTCTCCACCGAGCTCTCTCTACTGCGTCTCTCTTCCTCTCGGATCCTCTCTCTCTCTCTCTCTCTAACAATAATAATAATAATCAGATCTGTGAGGGTGATGGTTGTGGTGTTTGGCTGTCGGAGCTCCGCCGTCGGCGGTGACAGAGCTCCTCCGGCTCCTCCTCTTCTCTCTCTAGTTCACTTTCTCTCTCAGTTCTCTCTCTCTTCTGGTTATAATCCGGTATATATAGGTAACAGTAGGTGGAAGAGGGTGTGGGTTTGCGTGTCCGATGTCTCTGGTCGGAGCTCCGCCGCCGTGGGCGGTGGCCGGAACCCCTTTCTCTGGTTCCTCTCTCTCTTTCTTTCTCTCGTGTGGATGATCAGACAAAATGGGTATACAAAAAGGGGTTGGGGGTTTTTATACTTGGGTCTTGTTGATGGTTTTATCAAAACCATAACTTGATTAGTTGGTTTAGTGTGTGGTGTTGTCACCACAAGGGGAGGACAAGTGTCCTCCCTTGGTGACTCACCACCTTGGGTTCGGGTCCGAGTTCGTTATCGGGTGTCAGTTCGGTCGCGTAACGGGTATTTTCCGAATAATAATATTCTTTAAATAATTATTCGGGTTCAGGTTCGTAACTAGTACTCACGTGTAATAATTATTGTTATCTTTTAACATTAGTATTTGTTATTTCTTCGTCATTCTACTTATTAGTCGCGAAAAAAATTTGGGCCTAGTAACCGGGTTGTTACATTCTCCCCCGTTAATGGAATTCCGTCCTCGGAATTATTTCGAGCTATCCATTGACCAAATCCAGTATGTTCCATACTCGGATTCAATGTTCGGGTCTACACGCCCGAGTGTTCATAATTCTTTTCTTAATCCCAATCATAATTTATGTGACTTCCGCACTAAGCCTCATGCTACTTTTAGGTTTAAAACAAGTGTTTATAGATTTGATAGGTTACGGTTTGTTCTTGGTTCGATTCTCAGTTTCATTTTTGATGCACCATTGATGTTTATATATAGGGTGTACCGCAGCTAACCCACCACACCAATGATACTTCGCAAACGTACTGAAAATATCCCCAAGAACCTGATAGAGAACGTATTTGAAAACGTATCTGGTTGAAAATCCTAAGTGTGTTCCAAAAGTTACTAATTCTTAAAATCTATGTTTTAGTGCGAGTTAAACACCAAAATGTGTTTTAGTCGAGTCTTAGTGGTATCGACCTTTGTGTGTCGTGTCTTATATATGGTTGTCGTCATATTTAGATTCACTCCCTCCGTTAGAGCCTGCCGTATATCTTTCTAACATGTTTCTTATGGATATCTTGACACTAATCTAGAGACATTATGGTGTGGTAAAGTAACGAATCTTATATTAAACCTTAAGAATTCCTCTTGAAATGATTATTCTCACAGATTTTTATGCTTATTACTGAGGTTAATCTTATCTATTCTATCCGCAACATTTGTTGAATTCTTAAGCCTTCAATTTTTTTTTTTTTTTTTTTTTTTTTTTTTTTTTTTACTATCCTCGATGTTACTTTCTTATTTTCATCCAATATTCCTTATAAAGATTATTACCAACGTATCCACTCCCCCCGTTAGGGTCTGTCTTAAAGTTTTTAGTATGTTTCATACGGATGACTCGTCACTATGCTTAAAAGATTACAAAACTAATCCAAATGTTTTAATCTTAATCCAAGGGCAACACGTAATAATAAATGAAGGATCATGCATTACATCTTAAGGTTACCTTATGTAGCGTTAAATCTTAGTTTCTTAGAGTCACTAGATCGAGTAGTCACAGTATGCATACATCCTTGAACATGGTTTATTGGTATTTCTATTGTCGCTTAGGCATCTTTTCTAAATTCTGCTATGATACTACAAATTCCAAGACTCTATTTTTGGCTTAAATTGTTTAGGTTCGAATGGGAAATCTAGTAGTCAAGGGTTAAGCCTGCAACTTTTGACCTTAGCCGATCGGTGGGTGTACATGTATAATTCTTACGGTTATGTATTCGTGAACCTGAATTGCATAATAGTAAAGTAGGCGATAACTATTTGGGTAAAAGTAAAACTTATCGGGTTATGCAATCGCTAGGTTGATCGAATTTCTTCTTGGTATTTCGGGTTCTTTCAAATTGCAGCGCCAAATCCTTGGCGAGGTACCTGATTTTTATGGCTAGCTTACACCTTAGACATGAAAAGTTAGTCAATCATAGCATTTTTCACTAATAGTTATGCGTATATAAATATTTAGAAATAATAACCATTTTGGTCATAGAGATAACTACTCCGAGTCGCAAAATATATCGGTTCTAATCACACAAGTACATCATATATTTGGTTACGACTATCTCGCAGTCCATTTTCTTACATATTCTATGGTTGTCGTGGTTAATACTTATCAGGCGAGTGTGATAAAACGGATCTTCAAGACCGTATCCTTGGTCTCTTTTTTTTTTTTTTTTTTTTTTTTTTTCTTTAGCTCGGATCATCAACAAGAAAGGTTAGCATAAGATATGGTTAATAATGGTAATAATACATCTACACATAACTATATATATATATATATATATATATATATATATCCTATCAAACACGCCAAGTCGTACTAAATGTTTCTAGTTCAAAGCCTTTATTACGGCACATAAGCCTTATCGCATTATGGTTTGCACTTCTAACATGGTCCGTTATCGTAACACGCCAAGCGGTGCCAAGTGTGTCTAATTCAAAACCTTTACTATTGTCATACTAGTGTACCACATATTTTTCACTTTTCAATTCGTAATCGGTCACCTATTTGGTTACGACTCTATCATTGTCTGTTTTCCTCACTTAAGTTCTTCGTCATCCTGGTTATCACTTAAGATTTCGGCGACTCTTTGGATTTCTTAGAACTTTTTCGGGCCTGTAAATTCACAATTACATGACGTCAAATGTAATCGTCAATTTACCTCACGAAATTATCCTAGTAATCTCCGTTGTAGTCATCATTCTCGTATCAGACAAGGTCCGCTCACTAGTCAAACTAGTTCTAAATCCTTGTAAGCATTCTAGTGTGTTTAGGTACTCAAGTCTCGACTTATTTCGTTTCTTACTTTCGTCGGTCTCATATAATTCAAGGCATTCCCTAGCTAGGTAGTCTTAGAGCCTTAAACGCTAAGTTCTCTAAGTTGTCTTGGTGTAGTATAGGATATCGGGAGATATCCTATTTCGTCACAACCGTTGCTCTGATACCAACTGTAACAACCCGACCCGGTGGGGGCTGGTCGAAACGACAGTTTGGTAACAGACTTGCACAACGGAAGAAACGTTAACAAATATTAATTTGTTTATACAATTTCTAATTCAAAAATATAAATACATTACTTAAATAAATAAACTAATAACTATGCAGGGACGTGACGCGGCGGTCGTCGAAGCAGTTGAGGAGTGTAATCCACTAGTCGTTCCATACTTCTACCAACGCTTATCTCTAATGCTCTAGTCCGCATAATTATAGTCCGAATCTTCTATCCAAGTCATCTAGCGATCATCACCTTTAATCCGCATCATATGAACACAATCCGTATGCTTCATAATCATCCGAACGCAGTACCTGAACACATGCTTAAAAAGAGTTTGGGTCAGCAAATATGCTGGTGAGCCCGTGTAAGTATTGAGTGGATCCAAAACAGTTTATCATTTCATAAACAAGTTTAATTGGTTTAACACATGGTTTAACACACGTGATGTACAAGCGACACCTCAAGCCTACACACGGAATCCATCTACTGCCATTATGGATTCTCCTGGCAGAATACATGTCACAACGGCCCCATGGACCTCAGTGGAGGGTTTTTCGGGCTTCCGGATCCACTGTGTGTGGGGGTTTCCCCAAGTAGCGCTACCCACATATTAAGTGGCCCAATTCCCTGGGTTAATGAGTGTCGGTATGGTATTCGGCAGCAACTTTCTTGTCACATCAACACAGTTAGGACACACAAGTAGTTTAAAAATGGTAGCATGTATTCACCCCAAAATAGTAAAACAGAAAGGGGAAGGGTACACGAAACTCACCTGTCATGTCACACAGCGATATGTTATTCCAACGCCTTGTGTTTGTCTATTCGTTACATGCCAAGTCCTCTTGTATCCCTTCTGTTGACTGAGCTGACCGGAGTTGACTTGGTCAACACCCTGAATACACCCTCCCATCTATAGTTAAAGTCCCTGCACAATTCTGTTGTTGTCAAAGAGTCACCATCGAAACCCTCAACGTCACCGTTACTCTTGATCAACACCACCACTGTGCTCCTTCCTAAGCGCCACCACCGCCGCTGCTCAGAACCACCACCATCTTCTTCTTCCTTCTTTCTCCACCGAGCTCTCTCTACTGCGTCTCTCTTCCTCTCGGATCCCTCTCTCTCTCTCTCTCTCTAACAATAATAATAATAATCAGATCTGTGAGGGTGATGGTTGTGGTGTTTGGCTGTCGGAGCTTCGCCGTCGGCGGTGACAGAGCTCCTCCGGCTCCTCCTCTTCTCTCTCTAGTTCACTTTCTCTCTCAGTTCTCTCTCTCTTCTGGTTATAATCCGGTATATATAGGTAACAGTAGGTGGAAGAGGGTGTGGGTTTGCGTGTCCGATGTCTCTGGTCGGAGCTCCGCCGCCGTGGGCGGTGGCCGGAACCCCTTTCTCCGGTTCCTCTCTCTCTTTCTTTCTCTCGTGTGGATGATCAGACAAAATGGGTATACAAAAAGGGGTTGGGGGTTTTTATACTTGGGTCTTGTTGATGGTTTTATCAAAACCATAACTTGATTAGTTGGTTTAGTGTGTGGTGTTGTCATTACAAGGGGAGGACAAGTGTCCTCCCTTGGTGACTCACCACCTTGGGTTCGGGTCCGAGTTCGTTATCGGGTGTCAGTTCGGTCGCGTAACGGGTATTTTCCGAATAATAATATTCTTTAAATAATTATTCGGGTTCAAGTTCGTAACTAGTACTCACGTGTAATAATTATTGTTATCTTTTAACATTAGTATTTGTTATTTCTTCGTCATTCTACTTATTAGTCGCGAAAAAAATTTGGGCCTAGTAACCGGGTTGTTACAAATCATATATTAATTAATTAGTACGGAATTACCTTATTTTTGCCGGTTGTTACATTCTCCCCTCGTTAAGAGAATTCCGTCCCGGAATTCACTTCGAGTTCTCCGGTACAGGTGTCTTCTCGAATAGGGCGGGATATTTTTGCTTCATCCGGTCCAGCCTTTCCCACGTGAACTCCGGTCCACGCTTGGCATTCCAGCGCACCTTGACCAATCTGATCTTGCTGCGCCTTAGTTTTTGGACCTTCCAATCGGTTACCTCGATCGGTTCTTCAACAAAATGTAACTTGTCGTCAATTTGGATTTCGTCAGCAGGGATGATGAGAGTTTCGTCGGATAGGCACTTTTTCAAATTTGACACGTGAAACGTGTCGTGTATTCCACTAAGCTCTTGAGGCAACTTGAGCTTGTATGCTACTGGGCCTACCCTGGACAAGACTTCGAATGGTCCAACATATCGTGGGTTCAGCTTTCCGCGCTTTCCAAAGCGCGCGACACCTTTCCAAGGTGACACTTTTAGTAGGACCCTGTCTCCGACTTGAAATTCTAAAGGCTTTCGCCTCATATCAGCGTAGCTTTTCTGGCGGTCACGGGCCGCTTTGAGGCGTTCCTTTATCAGAAAGACCTTGTCCGTCGTCTCTTGAACAATTTCGGGCCCGGTGAGTTGTTTTTCTCCAACTTCAGCCCAACATAACGGAGATCTGCACTTGCGTCCATATAGAGCTTCAAACGGTGCAGCTTGAATGCTCGTATGATAACTGTTGTTATAAGAAAATTCCACTAAAGGCAAGTGCGTATCCCAATTACCACCGAAATCAATCGCGCATGCCCGCAACATATCTTCCAAGGTCTGGATGGTTCGTTCACTTTGACCATCCGTTTGGGGGTGATACGCGGTACTCATGTCAAGGCGAGTACCGAGGGCTTCATTTAAACTTTCCCAAAATCTTGAGGTGAAGCGACTATCTCGATCGGAGATGATAGAAATAGGTACACCATGCTTAGACACCACTTCCTTAATGTACAAACGGGTCAGTTTCTCCAACTTGTCCGTTTCGCGAATCGGGAGGAAGTGTGCAGATTTTGTCAATCGATCAACGATTACCCAGATCATGTCATGGCCGCTTGTTGTCTTGGGTAACTTGGTAATGAAATCCATGGTAATTCGTTCCCATTTCCATTCCGGTATTTCCGGTTGCTGGAGCAAACCGGAAGGTTTCTGATGCTCAGCCTTGACCTTTGCACAAGTTAAACATCGCGCAACATATGCCGCTATATCTCTTTTGAAATTCGGCCACCAATAAAGTTCCTTCAAATCGTGGAACATCTTGTCTGCACCCGGGTGAACCGAATATCTAGAACTGTGAGCTTCGGCCAATACTAGCTCACGCAATCCCCCGTACACTGGAACCCAAATTCTATTCATGAAATACAGGGTCTGGTCCGCCTTTGGTTCCAGTGAATCAATCATCTTTCGTAATCTTTCACCCTTGACATTCTCGGGTTTAAGAGCGTTAACTTGAGCTTCACGAATTCGATCAGTCAGATTCGTGTGGATAGTCAGACCCAAAGCTCGGACACGCAACGGTTTAACCCGTTCCTTGCGACTCAAGGCGTCGGCCCCAACGTTCGCCTTACCGGGATGGTACTTTATCTCACAATCGTAATCGTTTAATAATTCGACCCATCGCCGTTGTCGCATGTTCAAGTCCTTCTGATCAAAGATGTGTTGCAAGCTCTTATGATCAGTGAAAAGTGTGCACTTGGTTCCGTACAAATAGTGCCTCCATATCTTGAGAGCGAATACCACTGCACCTAATTCCAAATCGTGTGTAGTGTAGTTCTTCTCATGGATCTTCAGCTGCCTGGAAGCATATGCTATCACTTTTTCTCGTTGCATTAATACACAACCCAAGCCTTGATGTGAGGCATCACAGTAAACCACAAAATCCTCCGTACCATCGGGGAGTGATAGTATCGGAGCGCCACACAACTTGTCTTTTAGTAATTGGAATGCTGCCTCTTGCTTTTCCGTCCACTCGAATATCTTATCCTTTTGGGTTAACATGGTTAAAGCTTGTGCTATCTTGGAAAAGTTCTCGATGAACCTTCTGTAATAACCCGCAAGGCCAAGAAATTGTCGTACTTCGGTAGGAGTTCGAGGGGCTTCCCAATTTTTAATCTCCTCGATCTTGGCGGGATCGACATGTATGCCTTTTTCGTTCACCACATGACCTAGGAAGTGAACTTCTCGAATCCAAAAGTCGCACTTCGAGAATTTAGCGTAGAGCTTTTCCTTGCGTAGTACTTCAAGGATTAACCGAAGGTGATTCTCGTGGTCTTCTTTGGTGCGTGAATAGATCAAAATATCGTCAATGAAAACAATGACGAATTTATCCAGATATGGCTTACACACGCGGTTCATTAGGTCCATGAAAACCGCTGGAGCGTTGGCTAAGCCGAACGGCATTACCAAAAATTCATAGTGCCCGTATCGGGTTCTGAAGGCCGTCTTTGGTACATCCTCTTCTTGTATACGCAACTGGTGATAGCCAGACCTCAGATCGATTTTGGAGTAATAGCTAGATCCTTGGAGCTGATCAAATAAATCGTCGATCCTGGGGAGAGGATAGCGATTCTTGATGGTTAGCTTGTTCAGCTCTCGATAGTCAATGCACATGCAAAATGTGCCATCCTTCTTCTTTACGAATAAGACGGGAGCTCCCCAAGGTGAGAAACTCGGTCTTATAAAACCTTTGTCCAATAATTCTTGTAGCTGGCTGGATAGTTCCTGCATTTCTGATGGAGCTAAACGGTATGGCGATCGTGCCACAGGAGCAGCTCCAGGAACGAGATCGATGCGGAACTCGACTTGTCGAGGCGGTGGCAACCCCGGCAAATCTTCTGGGAATACATCCGGAAAATCTCTAGCTACTGGAATGTCTTCCAACTTCCGCTCGTCGGCCTTCTTGTCCACTACGCGTGCCAAGAATGCGACAAGCCCTTTTCTTAAGCATTTACGAGCCTTCATGCTTGAAATGATCCTTAGCGGCGTCCCGTGCCTTTCCCCTTGAATTGAGAGAGTTTCACCGCTTGCGAGGGGGACTTGAATGACTTTATCGTTGCAAACCACGACGGCATGATGTGCGGACAACCAGTCCATGCCGACAACTATGTCAAAACTTCCCAACACGACTGGCAAAAGATCAATCCCAAACTCGTGCCCACAGAGTTCTAATTTACAATCCCTCGCTACTTCTCTCGTTTCAATAGTTTTACCATTAGCCAGTTCTATGGAGTAGGGTGTATCTAGTTTACTAGTTCTTAGCCCAAGTAATCTTTTAAACTCAATGGATACGAAGCTAAAGTCAGCACCGGTATCAAATAATACAGAGGCATAATGACCATTAAGAGGAAACGTACCAGTGACCACGTTGGGGTCTTGTCGTGCATCATCGGCTCCAATCACAAACGCCCGCCCGCGGGCTTGGTTGTTTACCTTGGGGCAATCCTTCTTCCAATGGTCAAGTGACCCGCAAGCGAAGCAGGGTCTAGCTCCTCCGTTTTTCGGTGCTCCTGACCGGCAGTCTTCCGTTTTGTGCCCTGAGCGGTGGCACTTTCCACAAGTTATCCCATTATTTCTCCCTGGTTACCCTGTTTACCACCATTACCACGCCCTGTGGCGACATACCCTTTCCCTTTCTTGTTCGAACTACCCGATGCTCTATCCTTCTTTCCTTCTTCCCGCTTACGTTTCCCAAATCTCGGCTTATTCCCCTGTTCATTCGTCACAACCGCTGAACTTGTCCCCTGATTCTTGCCTTCCACACTGCTAGCCTCAGAAATTTTCAGTCCCGAAACCTGTCGGATCAAAGTACCCATGCGGATAGCATCTTCAGTGAGGCTTAGCGCAAGATCAATAGCCGCGCGCATGGTCGTGGGTTTGGAAGCAGTGACCATGCTGCGTATTTGCGGTGCTAATCCGAACAAGTACCGCTCTATCTTGTTATTTTCCGGTGTGACCAAACGAGGCACTAGTCTGGCGAGATCATGAAATCGGGACGTGTACCCAGTCACGTCTGCTCCTACCATAGTAAGGTTCCAGAATTCTGTTTCCAGCTTCTGTACCTCACTTGCCGGGCGGTATTCGGCGATCATAAGGTCTTTTAGTTCCGCCCATGCTAGGGAGTAAGCAGCGTCGTCTCCTAGTGACTGGACTTGGCCGTTCCACCAAGTTAGTGCTTGATCCAGAAACAAGTTAGTGGAGTACATGACTGACTGTCGAGGGGTACACCCACTGATGCGGATTATTGCCTCGGTCTTTTCGAACCATTTGACCAGGCCAACAGATCCTTCTGTGCCGCTGAAGTTAATCGGCTTACAGTCTAAGAAGGCTTTGAAAGTGCAGCCGCGCTCTCGCGAGGCCGTTTCTGCAATCATAAAGTAGTATGTTATTATGGGATAGGAGTTTTATGATATTCTCCCATCACTTTTTCAATTATTCTTAAACCTTCTTACCATTGGGGGAGGTCTCTCGTCGGTCGCTCCCTGTTATGTCACGCGATCGTTCGGAGCGGGCGGCTTCATGCTCCGCGATAGCTCGGGCTATGCGCTCCGAGATCATGGTTTCGAGTTCAGCAGGTGTAGTGGGCAGTCCGTCTGCGCCACTGTTGCTTCGGGTGGCTGGTGCCATTTTTCTTCAATAATAATTATCAAAGGTTAATTTGGCGAACATTTATACAATATCATATATAAAGCATAAATAACAACCCAGAATATGAACACAATAGTCAACACAATGTCATCACACAACATACCAACACACCATACAGAATAAATAATAATCAACACAACATCACCACACAATCACACAAATCACAATATATGGAGTAAGCAATAATAATCGTAGACAACAACATATTTCACCATAATAATAAGATTTTTCATTAATTTCAATAGTACGAGTACAATGCTTTGTTTATAATAACAAAATAGGGGATAACATCCCTCATACAATACATCGTTCTGAAATAAATAAAACATCATATCATATGCCGTCATACCCGCACGGCTAGGCAAAATGCAAACGAGTGTCATAACTCGTGCTATGCTACCATACTGCTACTACTATATATATCTGCAGGTGATTCTTCCATGTGTCCCTGATGCGTCCCTACTGTGGCGGCGGCGGGAATTGATACTGTGGTGCGTGCATGCTGATAGTCATACTAATTGCCATGATGCGATCATATAAAAACTGTCGATGCGCAAAATGCGCATCCCCGGTAATCCCACACTGCGCATCCATGCTCAACAATTCTTCAGCGTAGTGTGCTAAGGCATCTCGAGTATCGATCATCCGTGCCCACATCAAGCGAGTCTGCTGCTCTACCTGGTTCACGGTGCGCTGCACCGTGTCAGCGAGGGTCTGGAAGTCTCGCTCCAGTGAGATAGCAGAGGACCAAGCTGGTCCGGATAATGGTGTCATCCTGTGAGGCTGGGATGGTCCGGGTATGTCGGGATGAACTGGCTGGGATGGGCCAAATGGGGCTGGCATCGGCATGTGGGGAAATAACGGGGAAAAACCCTGTGGTCCGGGGGCAAAGTAGGGTGGTATCAGGTAGGGGTCCCCTGCACCCAAAGGATATGGTGCAGGTGGCATCATGGGTAAGGTGGGGATAGGTGGTGTCATAGCTATGGTGGGTGGTGCTACAAGCTCGGCTGAGGGGGCCATAAGGGGCTCTGCAATAGTGGCCCACTCTGGGGTGGACACCACTACGGTGGGGGTAGGAGGGCTCGCAGTGGCGAAAGCTACCATACCTACCCTGCGTAGCTCGGAGCTACCGGCGGGGCTGCCCTCTAGGACGTGTGCTGCTGCGGCTGGTCCCTCCTGAGGAGCAGGCTCGAGTGGTGCAAGTGGGGCTACGGGGGCAGCAGGGGCGTCCTCCATCATTGGAGCCACTGGCTCCTCCTGGACGACTGGAATCTCAGGTACTAGTATGTGGTCTACAGAGGCCACTGACTCGTCGTCTGAGTCATCGGAAATCCATCCGTTCCGCCCACGGGAAATCGGCATGAGCCTCATGCCTGGAGGAATGGGGATGTGTGGTGCGGGTACTGGCTCGTGATCAATGTGAGCCTGTCTATCAAATGGAGACTCCGCTGTCTCCGACTGGGCTGGGACGGGTCGCGACGGACCGGCACAGCCTTCAGGGAAGTCCCTGACGGCTCTGATGGGGTGTGGGGCTAAGGGTGCGGCAGGCAAGGGTACAATGGGTAGGTCGGCCTGCGGCGCGTCGGCCACGGCGGCCGCGTCATCCCCTGCGGGGGCCCAGTCAGGATCCTCGCTAGGATCCGTCTCGTCGGAACTATCGTCGCCCGATCCTCCGGCGACGCCCATCTCTACATCGTCTTCTTCCGCGTCGAGTACAACCAGCTCAACTGGCTCAGGCGGAGGTGCTGGAATAATCTGCAGGCTACTATCGTAGCTCGGCGCTATACTTCCGGCGTCAGACATTCCTGGCAAAAGAACCGTACATATATATATGAATTATTTATATTAGATAGTTAAGGCGTACATTATCAGTATCCTTCCTAACCTCTAATACTACGTACTGCATAACAATACCCATGGCTAGCTCGGTCGGAATCTCCTCATGCCCAATGCTTCTTGAAAAATTACTTTATTGCGTTTAGCACCTTTATATATTTTTTTTGAAAACTTTATCTTTTGGACCAAATCCGGTTATAGTCTAGTTTTTAAAGAAAATACTCTAGTTCGCTATAACCTTGGCTCTGATACCACTTTCTGTCACACCACGCCAATGGCGGAAACACGTGGCGCGACGGTTCAAGAGCATAAAGTCAAGGTTAACGCAAATCACAAGTAATTTAAGAAAATGGGTCATTTATTTAGGCGTCAAATCTTGTTCAAAATATTACACAAAAGTAAATTGTTTATAACACAAATAGAGAGGTTTCTCAAATATATCCCATAGCCTTGGGAAATAAAGGTGAAACCCCGCAAAATATCCAACGCCGCATAGGAGTATTCCGTGACCCAGCTTGCCATGATTGTCTTCGCTTAATTACCTGAAAGATATGTTTAAAATTTCGTCAATATGAATATATTGGTGAGTTCACAGGTTTTAGTTTCCAAAACTTGAATACTTGGGAAATACCATGTTATGACAATATATAGGAGTTGCAAATTCCTATAAATCTACTTGAGACTATAATCAAACCAAGACGTATATCAATACTTGTTAAGTTTAATTCCTCGTCGTTCGGGTGTCGTTCGGGTATTTTCCGGGATTTAATCGCGCGTCATTCGGACATTAAAAATACCTTTAATAACCCTTAAATATAGTCTAATTTAAGCGTTAATTGGTTATTTAGGCTTTTGCCGGGTGAAATTATGAGTTATACGCGTATCGGGTGCGGTACGCGCACTTTATTCGTTACCGGGAGATTTGTATGAGACGTTTCCACTTATGGTTTTGGAGTTCCAAAACTCATTATATTTAGTGAAAATACCCTTTATTTTATATCCTGGGTGTCCGGGATCCTTTTCGTTTATTTAGTTATTACCGGGTAATCGCCAACGTCCATACCGGATAGTTTATTCGCACATGATCCTATCATGTTTTACCATTAAACGTATGCATTCCTATGCATTATTTGGAAATTGCTATCTCCTAAGGCCTTGATAATTAAATCACACATAATTGCATTTAATTACGTTAATCATATATTAATTAATTAGTACGGAATTACCTTATTTTTGCCGGTTGTTACAGTTTAGCACCATTTTGGTAAAGTATCAATCGTTATGTTGTTTGGGAAACCTTGTAGGGTTCCATTTGGTGTTAGCCTTGTATGGCTAGAATATTAACATGTGGTTGTGGTATTATGAACCTTTCAAGCCGTTGGGCTTGACATGTTATGATTGTCGATCATGGCCTTTTATGTTAGCTTTCATATATTTTGTTGTATGTATGGCCTTGTGAGATTGTTTCACTTTTGAATTGTACCTTGGTGTTTGGATGCTTGCATGTTTGCATGTTTGGATGCTTGCATGTTTGGATGTTTTGTCTTTGTATTTGTTGGGAAATGTTTTACCGGTAGCACCTTCAAAGGTTGAATGCTGCAGTCATTCATCCTTAAGGTAGTCTAGGCAAACATGTCACCATCTATCCTATATACACTTACATAAGTGTTTTAATATGTTTTCGTAAGTTTGTTTTCTAAACTTAAGGAACGTTTGGTGTAGGTTGTTCAAGCCTGTCAATGAGATTTATAAAAGTGTTTTTTGTTTATCTCATGGAGTTGGATTGATTTAGGAACTCACCCCTTATATAGGTCCGTTTATCCCTCGAACCTATTGAGCGAAATGGCCTGGGAGCTCATCCCCTTACATGGCCCTTGCCATGGCGTTTCTTGCTAGGTTCTCAACCTGATTATAGGATAGAAAGACAAATCTTGATGGAAAATGCTATGATTCATTCATTTCATGATAACTAAATGTTTACACAAAGAAGTGGTAGTAATCTTTTGGCCGTTTGTGGTTACGTTGAACCTTTTAAGGTGATTGTCATCCTAATGTCTTGGGACTTTCTTTCCTTCTTGGTAGATTGAGCTTGTAGGAATCACTGTTGTGAGTTTCGAGCACAATGTGTCGTCCTTCCTATTTTGGACCAAGCTTTCCAAGGTTTTGTTTTTGTAACATGTAAGCTGTCTTTTAGGAAGACACTCATGTGTTGTAGTAAAGTGCTTTGGCAAGGTGTTGGTGTTTTAACAAATCTACTTTGGTTGCTAAGTAGCTTGCTTTGTTATTTTGCCAACAGCTTCAACGCCTTAGCATTGCGGTTTGATTCGTCCTTAATCTTCTTTTATGTATAGCAGGATGCTTCAATGCTTCTACGTTTCTAGTTTTATGCTTCTATGGGGCTTGATCCTTTTTTACTACGGCTATTTTGTAGCCTTGCTTCTTAGGTTGGTTTGGGTTAGCTTGTCTTGACTTTGTAGTCTTTGTAGTTGCTAAATCTCCAGAGATGGTTGAAGGCTTAGAAGCTTCAAAATTTGTATTCATGTGTAGCTTAGGTAACATTCTTTTGATGGAGATTTTTTGGGCAAGCGTTTGCGCTTAGTGTGAGTGAGAAGCATTGATGTTTTAGCAAGAGCTTCGATGATTGAGCAAGTTGCTTTGGATAATCTTTGTTGGTATATTTTTTGTTCATGCTAGAGCCTTAGTAGAAGACAAGTGTTATTATAGGTGGTTCACCTAGTTGGGAGCTCTTAGAATAGGACTTGTTTGTTACAAGGACACTTTCACTTATAGCTAGTTCGATAGCTTCTTCCTTTAGTTAAGTCATTCTTTTGCTTTTTAAATTTCGAGAAGTGGTGTTCATACTGGAGGCGGACGTATGCCTTGTTCTAACCGTGGTTTTTGTTCAAGGATTGATAAGTTGTTGCATGTTAGCAAGATGCTTGTATCCGTTTCAGCTTTAGAGCAGAAGTCATGACATGTATAGCTTATTTGTCCTCCTATGCTTATTGTATAGCCTTCAAGCTTGTAAGCCTCAGTTTTTGTATCTGAAACTTCTAAATTTCTGAGCTTCAGTTGTTGTATTTGAAGCTTGTAAGCTTTCAAACATGTGGTAGTTGAAGCGTTTAAGCTTTTGAGCTTCTTTTAATGTCTTTTGAAGCTTTTAAGCTTTTTAAGCTTGTTTTGTTTATTTTGAAGCTTTTGAGCTGTTTTTGAAACTTCTAAGTATTTGAAGCTTTTAATGACATGTTCGGAGGAGTTTATGTAAAGATCATGTCAAGTCTACCAATGTTATCATGAACATGTGATGTGTTTTGACTTTTGTCATCCTTGAGGTATAAAACTTGTGTTGGTAACGAGTTTGACTTGTTGTCGAGCTTTTGTAGTCAAAAGAGGCGATACGTTGTGAAGCTTATAATCTTCCTGGCTTCCGGGGTGATAACCTTTGAAGTCCATAACCTTCTAAGCATTGGAGGTTATGGCTTATGAAGACCTGTGAGGCTTAAACCGTCTAAGCATTGGAGGTCATCGCTTATGGAGACAAGTGACGTTTAAACCTTCTAAGCTTCTGAGGTCATGGCTTATGGAGACCAGTGAGGTTTAAACCTTCTAAGCTTCTGAGGTTACAGTTTGTGAGGACCTATAAAGCTTAAAACTTCTTGTGTTTGTTAGAGTTTGTAATGACCTTTGCGGTTTATAGCCTCTTGGATGAACAATTCTAACGTTGTTCACTAATTGAAGAAAGTGGTTACCTTTGTTGACTCATTGTAGCTAAAGCGGTGTTAAAGGAGGATGTATGGGAGGTATTGATTTGTGTACACAATGATCTCTTCTTTTATTCCTTTGAAGTGGCCTTGTTGGCATGGGGAGGCTTTTTCTTTCTTGAGTTGTTTATCTTTTCATGGGGAGAAAAGCATATGCTTTAGGTGGCATGCGTGTCCCATTGAGACGTTAGGTTGTTTGAACACAAGGTTAGTCTTGATAAGAGGTTCGCCTTTCCTTGAATAATGTTGACCCAATATAGTAAGCCTTTAAGCTTCTTAACTTCTGCGAAAGAAAAGTAGCTAGGTTGTTGTTTTGAGTTATCGTGTTTCTTTGCTATGGTAAGATGCTTGAAGGCATCTCAGCATTTGAGTGTGTAACTGTTTTGCTTCTTTGATTCTTGACTTCTTTTAAATGTGGGTTTGTCCACACGAGCCACCACCAGCCCCCCAGTCAGAAGTAGTCATGGTGATGAGTGATGCTGACTGATATCAAAGTGTTGTTGTACATCTTACCTCTTTGTTCCTTTTTCGAAGATATGTTGCTATATAGGTCGCTGTTAGGGGAAGCCTTTTGCCTTGTTACCATTTAACCACTGGAGTCATTAAGAGATGACTTTGGTTATGTTGTTTTTCAACCATTTGGGTTTTTTTACCCAGATACGTTGTGCCCTTTTATCCTTTAACCCTATGAGCTGATATGCTTATTTGCTTCGGGGGTTGCTTTATTTAAGCATGTCAGCTTACTCGTATCAGCCCTTGGTAAAAGGTGTTTGTGACTAGAGGCGCGTTTTACTGGTTTATTTGATTCTTTTGCTTGCGAGATATAACTTCTTGATTGAAGTTGTTGTCATTTCGGATCTATAGAAGCTTGTTTGAAAGCTTGCGACGTTGGCGATTTAAAGATCCATGGGTTGATGTGTTGAACCATATGTTTATTTTGACATTTCCTTATGTTAGTCTTAAAATAATGTTGCAATGTTTGCATCATAATTGTATTTGTGGCTATTGGTTAGGAAATGTGTTTGCTTTGTTGACTTGGTCGTTAGTTTAAATGGTTCATGTGTAGCTTTTGAAGCTGTTTAGGAGTTGAAGCTGGTAATATCAAAGCTTCGCGAATGATTGATTTGAACGTTGTGAAGCTAAATTGTTGTGAAGCTTCAACGCACGGTGGTCTAAAAAGCTATAAGGCTTTAATGAATCCCGTAGCCTAAAAGGTTGTAAACCTTTTATGAGTAGCGACTTTTTAAGGCTGTAAAGTTTCAAGAGTTAGTGGTCAGAACTGATATAAAACTTCCATGAAAATAGCCTAAAAAGGTTAAACACTTCATTGGATACTTGGCCAAAAGGCTGTGAAGCTTTGATGAATGATAGCTTAGCGTCTTTGGAGCTTCCGCTGGAGTAGCCTTAAAGGCTGTAAGGTATTAGAAACCTTTAATAAACAATGTTTTAAATGGCTTTAAAGCTTGAATAGCCTAAAAGGTTATAAGGATTTAGGGAATAGTAGCTTGGAAGGCTTTAAAGCTTCCATGGTTAGTAGCCGAAATCACTTTAAAGCTTGAGTGAGCAATAGCCTGGAAGGCTTTAGAGAACAGTAGCCTGAAAGGCTTGAAGGCTTTGATGAGCAATGGCCTAAAACGATTTAAGGCTTCGATGGTCACTAGCCTGAAAGGATTCAAGGCTTCGATGAGTAGTAATCTAAAAGGATTGAAGGCTTTGATGAGTAGTAGCCTACAAGGCTTGAAGGCTTTGATGGTCAGTAGCCTAAAAGGCTTAAAGGCTTTGATGATCAGTAGCCTAAAAGGCTTGAAAGCTTTGATGAGTAGTAGCCTAAAAGGCTTAAAGGCTTTGATGATCAGTAGCCTAAAAGTTCTGTAAAATTTTGACGAATAATAGCCCAAAAGGCTTTAAAGCTTCGTAGAACGGTAGCTTATAAGGTTGTGGAGATTTTGTGACCAGTAGCCTTGAAAGCTAGAAAACTTCGTTGGACATTGTGTTAAACGTCTATAAAGCTTCAAGGAGCAATGTATGGTATGCATAATCTGAAAACGTTAAAAAGTTTTGATGTATAGTAGATCTATGCACCTGCAAAGCTGAACAGTAGCTTGAAAGCTTAAAAGGTTGTAGTAGGTCAGTAAGCTATAAAGCTGTTGTGAATAGTGAAGTATAGAGTTTGCAGTGAATAATATCTTGAAAGATTAAAAGCTTCCGTGTACAGTAGACCTATAAGCCTAGTCTGAAAAGCTGAAAGATGCTCTGTTCACGGTAAGGTTGAAGGGTTCAGACGTTTATCCATTGGGTAAAATCAAGATGCTCTGTGCACAGTAAGGTTGAAGGGTTCAGACGTTTATCCATTGGGTAAAAGCAAGATGCTCTGTGCACAGTAAGGTTGAAGGGTTTAGACGTTTATCCGTTGGGTAAAAGCAAGATGCTCTGTGCACAGTAAGGTTAAAGGGTTCAGACGTTTATCCATTGGGTAAAAGCAAGATGCTATGTGCACAGTAAGGTAAAAGGCTTCCATGCTTTTATCCATTGGATAAAATCATGTATTTTTGTCTTTTTGTGTATTTTTCCAAGATGAGTGACTTAGTATGAAGTCTTTAGGAAATTTAAAGAGTATTGGGTAGTATATGCATTTATTTATAAATAATGGGTAGAAATTTTACTCTTTATTTATCTATAAATATTTGTACTTTATGCATACATGTGTGAATATAATATTTCTTTGTTGTCGAGAATCTTTGACTTTCAAAAAGTGGTAAAAAAAATTATTAAAGATACTCTACTTTGACATAAAGTGAAAACACTTTATTTTGTCATAAAGTGAAAACACTTTAAAAAAATTGTCAAAGATACTTTACTTTGACATAAAATGAAAACACTTTAAATTATCAAAGAACATAGTGCATAAACAACTTTGTACATCTCCTATTTACTAGAAACGGCTCATATTTATTCTATTTCTCATGTAAGTCATGGAATATGTTGGATAGTAAAAGTGTCTTTGGAGCCTATAATAAGAGTTTTAGTGTAGATGTGATATCATTTTAGGAGCATAATAGGAGGTATAGAAGTGACTTTCTCGAAATCGTTCTCTCCAAATATAAAAAGAACATAGAAAATAGATCGACGGAGCCGAACTACCAAGAGTTTATGTTCTTAGTAGCACGGCCCCACGGTGGGCGCCAACTTGTTGCTACAACAAATATGTGTCCGGAGAGGGTCTGAACGTTCCAAGGTCGTCAAGCTTCTGACCTCGTCTGCTGCTTAAAGGGTTAGACCAGCAGCATGGAAGAACTCGTCAGAAGGGGTAAAAGGGTTGAAGGGTTTCGGTTAACCAAACGCAGGTCGTGGTGTCCCTCTACGTTGTAAACGTAGATGGGAGGTTCAAGAGTTTTGATATTTTAGTTGTTATGATTCTGATTTGGGATCAACCCAAAGTCAGAATGTTATTATTATTGGTTAACTTAAGAAAAGATAAAGAATAAGAGTATGATGTTGAAGAAAGGAACTCTTGATCCCAAGTTACAACTAGGGACCAACCACATAAGCCTGATGAAGGCTGAGACCTGCGAATAACGGAGCGTGATTCCACATGGGGTGGCTGTTGGAGCCAATATGGTTGTGGGATCAGCATGGTTGTAGATTGTTAAGAATGCATATCAGCAGCTCGAAGGCTTCAAGGCTTCAGCCTGCAGCTGCTGAAAGTCTTATTAGAGAGAATAACTCTAGAGAGAGTTTTAGAGAGAGAGAGAGAGAGAGAGAGAGAGAGAGAGTGAGAGAGGTCTTGTACTCAGACCAATCTGAGTTGTTTGTGTGGTTTGCCTCTCTATTTATAGAGGGGGGATGGGTTAAACCCTAATGGGCTTCCTTGTTGGGCTTGGGCTTGACCCAATATCATATCTAATGATTTTGTCTTCTTGGGCTATTGGGCTTGGCCCAATTGAGTACCCTACATCATCACCTTTTATAGGTAGATTCCTTTGTGACGAAGGTAGAATAGATATGTACAAATGATAACTTAGCAATGTTTCTAAACTTTGGATTCAAGCTAAACCTGTTTCTAAACGTTGGGTGAAAGAAAATCCGTTTTCAATCTTTGGGTCCAAGAAACTTGACTTCAACTTGCTGAGCAAGATTTGAAAATTTATTTCTTTTTCCTTTTTTTAATTAAAAATTCATGATATTACACTAATCCTCTAAATCGACATTCAAATGCTATGACCCTACTACTCACAAACTACACCACTCCCATCATGTTGAATTTATCAAACATATTTTTCCATCTAAATCCACTAACTCCCATCCCAAAAACATGTCTTTTGACACCTTCCTGTTAACAAAACAATCGGACCAGTCAAAACGTTCTCCTGCCCAACCTTGCCCAAACTCACCCATAACATCTCAATCATACCATACCATACCCCACAGCCCACCATAATCGGAGCCCAAAACCCCATCCCTTCCCAACCTCTCGACCCACTTCCTCCCTCTCCTACAATCATCCCAACATCCAATACCTAATCTCTCGGCCCCACACACCAACCCATCGACTCTCTCTCACCAACCGGCCCACCCTCACCAACCGGTTCAACCTCTCAGCCCAATAACTCCTATACCACCCCAACCGCTTCCCACCACACCGACCCACCTCACCAATATCCCACTCCAACTCATCCGCATCTCAATCGACCCCAACCCCACATAACCCTCAACCACCTCATCGCCAACCAAAACCCAATTCAAAATATTACAACCCTAATTTTCTTAACTCTACCACCATTCATCCTCTACCCGTTTCTCTTGAACCGTCCACTTATACTCAAGCCTTAAAAGATCCCGATTGGCGCCATGCCATGGACCTTGAGTATAATGCTCTCCTCCGTAATAACACATCGGAACTTGTCCCTCACACGAACCAAACTCCTATTGGTTGCAAATGGGTATTCCGAATCAAACGCAAACTCGATTGCACCATTGACAAGTACAAAGCCCGTCCAGTTGCCAAAGGCTTTCACCAATAATATGGAAAAGACTATCATGAAACATTTAGTCCCGTTACTAAACCCGTTACCATTCGCACTGTTCTCTCTATTGCCCTTTCCAAAGGATGGTCTTTGCGTCAACTAGATGTTAACAATGCGTTTCTTCATGGGATTCTTCACGAAGATGTCTTTATGGTGCAACCTCTCAGGTTCACCAATACAAAATTCCCACGTCACATTTGCAAAATAAAAAAGTCTCTCTACATGCTTACGTAAGCACCGCGTGCTTGGTACATCGAACTAACCAATTTTCTCACCACATTCAAGGTGGTGAGAATATCTTGAATGTGGCGATGTTGGGAAAGAAATAGACCATGGGGCGTAGGATTGGCTTCAATTCCTAGAAAATGATGTAGAGGGCCTAAGTCTTTGATAGAGAATTGTTTGCTTAGGGCTTGAACAAAGGAATCCATAAATGGATTGTGATTGTCGGTGAGGAAAATGTCATCAACATACATAAGGAGATAGCAAGTGATATTGTTGAGGGTGTAGACAAAGAGAGAGGGGTCCAATATCATATCTTGGAAGTCTGCTAGACAAAAAAAGGTCTCTAGATCTTTTACCGAAGCCGAGTATAAAGCCCTCGCTAATGCTGCAGCTGAATTCTCATAGGTTAAACATTTACTTAGTGAACTGGCCGACTCCCAATTATGAGCACTCCTTCGCTTTACCGTGTCACACCGGAGCTACCTATGTATGTGCAAATCATGTTTATCATTCACGTATGAAACACATCGCTCTGGACTACCACTTTGTGCGGGAACAAGTCAACTCCGGGCAACTTAAAGTCCTTCATGTCAGCTCGAAGTATCAACTTGCGGATGTCCTTACCAAACCGCTTTCACGAGCACCATTCATATCTTTTAGGTCAAAGATTGGAGTCTACAACAGATCCTCCATCTTGCGGGGGCGTATTAACACCACTAATTAAGCTCTCATTAATTAAGATGATTGACCCATTGATTGAAGATTATTCTCCTCATTGACCAAGATGGTTGACAACAATAATTGCAAATCGATCCATAATTGACTGCATATAATTCTTGCTCTTAATTCTTGCTCTTGTATTTAATTTATATACTTGCATCCTCTATATATTGTACTAGGTTAGAGTCCCGTGGGGACCCACGGTTCACCCGAAAGTAAAATGAAAAAAAAAGTAGGAAAATAAGAATTGTATTATGCAATTTGTTTTGGTTACTAAATGTTTGATAATGCAATATGTATGAATTTTGATGTTAAATGCAAAATGTCATCTAACAGTTTAATGTAACGAAATGATGGATATATCGAGTAACTAAAGTTTAATTTGACAACTGCAAACTACATAGCATACTATCACAATATCACACATTACATCATTTGGATAATATCTATATTCTAATCATAATTAAGCTTAAGCATAGAACACTTATCATTTAGTTGGGGCTTAACGAACTTCAACCAATATCACACATTACATCATTTGGGTAAGGGTAATATCTATATTATAATCATAACTAAGCTTAAGCATAAAACACTTATCATTTAGTTGGGGCTTAACGAACTTCAACCAATGGTCCATTTTCATTATTTCAATCAAAATCTTCCAACTCTTGCTCATTGATAGCTGATTTTTCACCTTTGAAGTTGTTATCATTGTCATCACGATCCTCGGAGTGCAGCTCATTTTCAATAATTTATGAAAACCTCCACTATTGTATTCCATATTTGTGTTCTACATAAAATATAGTTGTAAAGATATGGATACGGTGATAAGTAAATCAAGAAACAATCCTTAACCCACTTACTTGAATGGGTAGCTTAAATTTTCATGTTATCTCTCCAATGGTTCAAACCGATTACATAGCTAAAAAACAACTAATAAGAAAATGGGTCCAATGTCACATGCTGTAATATAAATTTCCTATATTTTATTAAAAAATAGACACCAAAAGGATCAACCCAGACCCATTTCAACATGTAGCCAAAAGGACCCATTGTACACACACTTTGGGCAACTTTTGACATGTTACAAAAAGCCGCCAAAAAAGCGTCATTATTTAAACTATGTAAATATAGTACTTAACAATTAAAAATCTTAATAAATAACATCAAAATCATAATCAATCATTCAAATCAATGACATTAAAATAATCCGTGTCTGAAATTGACTTACCCATTATATACAAATTATTATTAACATCTTAAAATTAGCACACTTGTTGAAATCAAGATGATGATTATCGTTTAGTTACAATTAATTAAAGGAAAGTCGTAATATCAAAATGAAAGTCGGTCAACAATGTTAAAATGAAATTCGAAATATTAGTAACATCAATAAATAAGATTAAAAATCTTAATAAATAACATCAAAATCGTAATCAATCATTCAAATAAATGACATTAAAATCATCCGCGTCTCAAATTGCCTTACTCATTATATACAATTTATTATTGACATCTTTAGTAATCATTATTAGTTGTACAGAAAGTAACATTTTGAAAATTTATATTATCATTTAATTTCGTTGTTAAATTTGGTATGACGATTAAATGAATTTTTATTTGTTAAGGTTTATATAGTATTGTTGTGTCTCGGACAATTCTGCAAAATTGGAAATACAGTACCTCGATTGACGTGATCGAGTAGGAATATTTATTTATATATTTGAACTATAAAAATGGAAGGAATGGTAATTGACGTGAATTGGTCAACAACGCTTAAAATTAGCACAATCAAACTTAAAGACATAAAGTCAAAGAATTGACCTCCATCAAATTAACAAAAACGTAAAAAGTTTTTACTCGGATTTAGTCAACAATATTAAAATTAAAGTCGTAATATTAGTAATAGCAATGAAAATTATCGTGAATACATTATATATGTTAGGAAACTATTAAATAGATTTAAATTATATTTATAATTAAAAGAAAAATAAAAGTGTAGGAAAATAAATGTACACTCCCATCTTCGGATTACATTTAAATTATAAACTGTTAAATAGATTTAACATTGTTAAATAGATTTAAATAAATGTTTAAAGGAAGTCGTATATGTTTAAAAGAATACCGTTTCATGACAATTAATTAAAGGAAAGTCTTTGAATTATAAAAAAGGAAGGATTGGTAATTGACGTGAATTGGTCAACAACGCTTAAAATTAGCACAATCAAATTCAAAAACATATAGTTAAAGAATTGACCTCCATCAATTTAACAAAAATGTAAAAAGTTTTTACTCAGATTCGGTCAACAATATTAACATTAAGTTCGTAATATTAGTAATAGCATTGAAAATTATTTTGAATACATTATATATATTTTAGGAAACTGTTAATTATATTTAAATTATATTTATTATTAAAAGAATAATAAAAGTGTAGGAAAATAAATGTACATTGTTATCTTCGGATTATATTTAAATTATAAACTCTTAAATAGATTTAACATTGTTAAATAGATTTAAATAAATGTTTGAAAGAAAGTCGTATATGTTTTAAAAAAAATATTGTTTCATCACAATTGATTAAAGGAAAGTTGTATTATCAAAATTAAAGTCGGTCAACAATATTAAAATGAATTTCGTAATATTAGTAATATCAATAATTAAGATTAAAAATGTTAATAAATAACAACCAAATCATAATCAATCATTCAAATCAATGACATTAAAATTATCATAAATAACATTAAAACTCTTCATAAATAACAACAAAATGATAATTTAAATTTCAAAATCAATGACATCTTGTGGTGCAAACCTTAGTAACAAACATTTTGTGCTCGATTGAACACTATTTGAAGACACAATATTCGCCAATGGAAGTATCTTTTGATTGAAGCAAATCAGGTCATCAAATCACAGTAAACCTTTACAAAAGAATTATGTATAAAAAATTTAGAATGTGTAACTAATTATAAAATAAGAATATTATAAACATAAATGTTGAATATGCAAATAACAAACCTAGCGACTTGTGAAACAATTTCTGCACGTAATATTAGTATAGTATTAGTTAATATTAGTAATTTTTAGTAATTAGTAATATATTCGTAAAACCAGTAATAGACAAATTTAATTTGGTCAATAAGATATAAATGGGATTAAAATTAAAAATCGTAATATCAGTTTTAGTATTAGTAATATATTCGTAATTTAATTTTGTCAATTCGGTCAATAATAAATAAATGAGCTTAAAAAATCGTAATATATAACATTAAATTCGATCAATTATTATTAATGTCATTAAAACTCATAATAAATAACATTAAAAAAATGAATAAATCCTATTAATTGCAGGCAAGACCAATAATATTTCGAACGAATAGTAATATAAATAATATTAAACATAATTTCATAAAGATAGATTAAACATAATTTTGTAGTAATATTAATATAAATAAATGAGATTAAAGAAATGTAATCAATAACATTTAATTCGGTCAATTATTATTAATGTCAATATTAAATAAGTCAGATTAAAATTAAAAATTGTAATATTAGTATTAGTATTAGTATTAGTAATAAACAAATGAGCTTAAAAATTGTAATATATAACACTAAATTCGGTCAATTATTATTAATGTCATTAAAACTCATACTGGATAACATTAAAAATGAATAAATTCTATTAATTTCAAGCAAGACCAATAATAATTCGTAATATTAGTTTTAGTATTAGTAGTATATTCGTAATTTAATTCGGTCAATAATAAATAAATAAGCTTAAAAATCGTAACATATAACACTAAATTTGGTCAATAATTATTAATGTCATTAAAACTCATAGTAAATAACATTAAAAAATAAAATAAATCCTATTAATTGCAGCAAGACCAATAATAATTCATAAAGATGGTTTAAACATAATTTCGTAGTAATATTAATATAAATAAATGTGATTAAAAAATCGTAATAAATAACATTTCAATTCGGTCAATTATTATTAATGTCAATTAGTATTAGTAATATATTCGGTCAACAATACTATTTTTACGAATAGTAAAACTAAAATCGTAATATTAAAAATAAATGAGAGTTATTTCTTTCATAAATAAAGGTTAAATTGATTAATAATCAATCATTCATAATCAAAAATAAATGAGGCTTATTATGGTAAACTGAAATTCATATTAATATTAATATAAATTCGGTCAATTATTAAAAGATAGTAATAAATAACGTTAAATTCAGTCAATTATTATTAATGTAAATAAAGAACAATAATTCAAATTCAAATTTCAGATTAAATGACATTAAATTCGGTCAATTATTATTAATGTAAATAAATAACAATATTTAGAATTAATGATATTAAATTCGGTCTAATATTACAATAATATTAAACATAATTTCGAAAAAAACAGTAATATAAATAAATGTGATTAAACAAAATTTTGAAAAACAGTCAATTATTACAATAATATCAAACATAAATTCGAAAAAAAACAGTAATTCAAATAAATTACATTAAAAACATTAAAAATTGTACCAACCAAGATTGTCCTTCGTATGTGGCAACTGTAACGTTCATGTTGCGTATGTTTTTAGACAACAGAAATTTGTTCATGGCTTTTAGCACATTCTGAATTGACACGTTAAAAAACAACATTAAAAAATAAAGAATCATTTTTGAAAATTAAATAGGCATATGTACATGAAAATAACAAATATACCAAAACTGTTGCCGAAGGGTCATGCAATACCTTGAAGAATTGAGAACCATTATGATAACACATAATAGCGTTTGTGTCTTCGGATCAAATCCTGTTTTTCAAATGTTAAAACATAGCATTACTAAATCCGATCGAATAGTAAATCCGATTCAATATATGTCTAAAAAAACCGTGATGACAATAATAAAATTAACATAAATCTGATTGAGCGCAATCCTTATTATCCCTTTATCACAAATCCGATTGAATATGTGTTTATCACAAATACGTTCATCACAAATCCATTTCATTAGAACATGTGATAAACACAAGAATGATTTCAAATGGTAATTAGATTATGATATATTAAAAAAGAATAAAAAAAAAGTAACAATAGAAATCGATAGTATCTTTGTTATCCCTTTATCACAAATTCGATTGAATATTTTGTTTATCACAAATCCGTTTCATTAGAACATGTGATAAACACCAGACTGATTTCAAATGGTTATTAGATTAGGAAATCCTAAAAAGAATAAAAAATAACAATAGGAATTGATAGTATCTTTGTTATCACTTTATAATAAATCCGATTGAATATGTGTTTATCACAAATCCGTTTATTACAAATCCGTTTCATTAGAACATGTGTTTAAAAAGAATGATTTCCACGTAAAAGAATAAGAAATTTCATTCGGTTTGATTTGTTCTTAATAATGTTAACAATAAAAAAAAAGTCAAAATAATAATAGGAATCAACATTAGAAGAGTAGTTTGGATGTTTACCTTTAATCAGTTGTGGATAATCAACAAATGATGCAAGGTGAAGAAGAAAGATTGAAAGAATTGTTAGGAATTAGGAAGAATATGAGAGTTTTGATATGGAGAATGAAAAAAAAAAAAAAGAAGGTTTTTATAGTCATAATTTGGAGCTCCATATTAGTTGTTGGATACCTCAAACCCTCTCTAAGGCCTTGATTCAACCTAAGTGATATCAATTATTATATAGATAGATTGTGTATAGTTCATAACAATTTTATATAACAACAATTAGAAACGTGAATAGTATTAATTTTTTACTGGTACATGTGGCTTAATTTACAGGGCATCATTGTAATTGTTTTTATTTTGTTTAGTTAGCTGTGCATTGTTTTTTCATTTGAGTTAATTTATGTTTCTAACATCGAATTTTTAAGGAGTTATTATGTGACATCTAAACTTTAGTAGTTCTATCTTTCTATAAACCTCAATTAATTTATGTTTGTACTCTGGAAGTTTAATAGATTTATAAGCTTAAATCTTTCTTTTACTTATTATTTATGAACCAATTATAACTAAATCTAACTTTTAACTCTAGACATGTTTACTTAATCATGATGCTTTAAATACATCATCGCCAACACCCTCCTACAATCCCGTAGCGAAGCACGGGCTCCCAAACTAGTTCAATACAATATTACTTTATTATACTAGATACCATTTTCTAAAAATACAATAACATTTTATTCTCTAAAATCTAATTACTACACATTTAAATTTAATAAGATTACATATAAAAAATACGGTTCTTAAATCCGGTCTGCCCGGTTCAACCAGTAAACTGTGAACTGGTAAGAAGTTCGGTTTAATGTCCGGTCCGGTTATCAAAACATCTACTTCATTTCCCTTTCCCAAAGTTTTGACTTGCAAGTTGCAAGCTTGGGTTGTTTACCTTGTTGGTGTTGTGTTTTCCTAGTTTGTGCACTTCACTTTTATTCTAAGGAAAATCACGAAACAAAACAACACAAACTTATTAAAGTGGCTATTTAACTTTTAAATTTTGTAAAGTAAAAAAAATTGATCTATATAAATAACAAGATAATAAAAATCAATGATACAATGCAACGTAGTGTTCTATGGGTTGACAAGACATTTTCTTTGTCGACATATTATATATTGAAAAAAAAATCTCCTTCACAACGCAAGTGCATGCTTTTCCTCCGCCAGTCAACACAAAAGTATGGATTTGTCGCACCAAAACGCAAGAGAATTGATTTGTCGCACCAAAAGTAATTTTGATGCATAATTGCGTACAACCTTCCGAATTTGACGTGTTACACATCATCCAACCTAGTGGACTCGTTCATGTGTTGTTTTAAGGTGAATTAGTTTCTTCTTCCTGACCTGATATTACACTTCGTTGACTATTGCACCAATGTTAGCAATGATGTATTTGCTTTGGTTTTGGAAGATTGCCAAAGGATTATGTTAGCAATGATGTATTTGCTTTGGTTTTGAAAGATTGCCAAAGGATTGATGACGACTCTTACCAAGTTTAGAAAAAAGCATAGCTAATTAGCTCTAGTTTGTTATTACCTTGTTAATCCATGTAACACAATTAGATAAGCATGCTTAATCATACCATAAATGTGTAAACCCATTTATGACCCAAACATGTTTATCTAAAATTGAAACCTCATTAACTTCTTGTCGAGTTCTATAGTAGAAACAGTTGAGAGTCTTTCTTTTTCTTTTTTTTAAAGGGCGTTTTTTAAAATCCTACATGGCGTCTTTTCAGAAATTAAAGGTTGTATTTCTTTAAATGTGTATCATGCAAGTGCTCCATTTGTCGATATAAATAGTTTTGACTTTATCAAAAGCTGGAGAATTACTAATAGTAGAGATTCTAAAAAACATATCTTACAGAATTATTCAAATATGTTTATAACTATACATATTGATCACATTTGAAATCGAATCAAAATTAAAAGGATCACATATTTTTTTCACATGGATAAAAAAATAAGGTGGAAAATATTACCTCTTAAATCCAAATGACTAATTTAAATGTGTTAATATTCATTTGAAGAAACACGAATCCTGGTTTACCGAACAAGCGCTAATCCAATAAGTGGTTCTACTGTAATTTGCAAAGAGAGTGTGTTTGGAAAATACGTGAGGGTCTAAGGACAAGACCAGGGAATTTAGGAGACTACTGATTAGAAGAGCCGAGCCTCTAACAGTTAGTATAATAAACAAGGGGTTGAAGAAGGTACGAAAGAGTTCGTATGCTTCTTGAGTGAAAGTGTGAGTGAGTAGATGCCAATAAAAGGAGAAGGGGCTCCTCCTTTTATAGTACCTGGGTCCTCTACTTTCTCAGCCCATCCTCTACCTTTGATGGGGCCTGGCCCAGGTAGAGGCGTCTCCATAATCCGGCCCAAGTCCTCAAGCCCACTTGGTGCAAGTGGGTTTTGATAAGAAAGGAGAAAGTAAAATGCTAAGGGGGGATGTTACCGTCCTGACTGTTGGTACACGTGGCGCCCATTGAGTGGACACTGGTGGTCGGCGGACACGTGGCGCTCGCCCATTGGTAGGCCAAGGGCGGTGAGTAATCATACCTTTCTTGGACTTCGAGACGTGTTGAGAAAGTCTGCTTTGCCAGGAAGATATCTTGGCTGAGAGGCCGCCACGTCATCGTCCTTTCTGTTCGTCAGACTGGGAGCAGTCTCTGATTGGAGAGGATCTCTGACGGGCCGCCTGCTGTGTCAGAGATATTTTGTTTGGGGCAGGGGTGAGTCCCAAGGCTGCCCCAAAAGGTATCTTCCACTTGTGTTGGTGAAGCTTGCTGAGGAAGCTTTGAAGTATATTGGGCCCGCCGATGTAAAATGGACGGGCATGCTTGCGCCTGGCGAGTGGACGCTAAACGATCTGCTGACGTAAAACGAACGGATGGACGCCAGACGTTCCGCCGACGTAGAACGAGAGGGTAACGCTCGCGTCGGGCGGCAAATGTATCGCTGACGTAGAACGGGCTAGTGGACGCCAGACGTTCCACTGACGTAAAACGGGCGGATGGACGCCTGGCGAAGCCGGTTCTAGTTGGGCGATGGTATGGTATTTGTAATGCTTTGATACCATACCCCTTCATCATTTTAAGTGAAATAGTTTATTGCATGTCTTTATCTCTTAATCACATGCTTTATAGTTGTTATCAAGTCACTTTCTTTTTATTGTTTAAACTTTATACATATGTTAAACACTCTACCACCTAACTTTAAATACTTCTTGATACCGCTCGGTAGGGGTGCAAACAAGCTGAGCAACTCACAAGCTACTCAAGCTCGGTTCGGCAAAAAGCTCGGAATCAGCCGAGCTTGAGCCTAAAACAAAACTCGTTTATTAATCGGGCCCGAGCTCGAGCCTGACATACGAAGCTCGTTAGGCTCGTCGAGCCTTAGTGTAATATTAGTTTTATTAATATTTAATAATATATACACCTTATTTAAACTTATTTACTAAACGAGCCCGAGTCGAGCTTCATTTATCGAGCTTAAGAGCCTATTATTTATATTATTTTTATTTAATATATTAACTAATAGATAGTAAACGAGCTGAGCCCTAGCCGAGCTTGAGCTTTGAAAGTACAGCTCCAACCGAGCTGAGCTCGAGCTCTCATAAGTTTTTCGAACTCGAGCCTGGTCAAGCTCGGGCTCGGCTCGCCTCGTTTGCACCCCTGCCGCTCAGTCAAAAGACATTTTGTCTTTGATAACTACGTGTTAGGTCCAAACTCTTAATGTGTCATGGAGTGAATATGGGTTAACAAATAGCCTCATTGACTTATTTATTTAATTAGAGTATTCTTGCTTAATAATTAATATAATGAAGATCTCTTGCCCAAAAGCATATATGGACAATGGTGACGACTTAAATGTAATGAAGATCTTAGTTTGTTAATGGAGTGATTATTAGTTTAGTGGCCCACTTTGTGGGGTCAAGCATTTGTATGTTCAATGGTTTGGGTTGTCTTTGTGAAGATACCATTTGTAACTCAAGGAACATGTTTTGATCAGGTCTTATTATTTTCAATTTTGTAATAAGTTTTTATATTTGTTGATATATTAATAAAATCAATGTTTGAAAATGTATATTTGTATTCGAAACACCTCCAATTAGACTATTATCATGTGTATGCAATGTCACAATTGAATTTTGGGACCAAAAATTAGTGTCATAAGGTAAAAGAAGAGAAAAGTAGTGAGGATAAAGTGAGTGATTGTGAAATGAACTTGTAGAGGAGATTTCAATAATGGCTAGCAAGTTGAGGTGGCTCATAGTGGAAGTCTTTGTGTTGGAGGAAATCAATTAAACTTTTTATCTAAGATTGTTTTCAAACTATGGATATCACATAGTCGTGTTCATAATGACCAACTAGGAACTATGAACATAAAAGTATTTCAAAACATCAAGAAAGAAAGCAGAAGGTAGAAAAATGGAAGCTGCGTTTTCTAAAAGCTAGCCAAAGCTTTTACATACCAATCTTCCTGAAGGGCGGATATGAATTAATATATCAATAGAGTATATATGTGATATATGAAGAAACACCAATCTAACAATCAGATATAACAATGATAATGAACTAGCAATGCAAAGGGACGAGCTTTATATATTTATCAAGACAAGTTACAAGACACTGTTATATGATTATTACAGAGTTTCGACTATAATCTATCTCTCACAGCTTGCTGTATGAATTCTTCGTAATGGTATTCGATCCCCTCTTCTGATGACGAAGGGAGGTATTTATAGGCTACTCAGGTGGCCTATGATTGGCTGTGAGGAGAATGGCAGCTGTCTTGTACGATCGTGGCCGTTGTCATTTTCTGCGTTGTCTTCCTTTGATTGGTCCACGTGTCCTGACGTCGTCCTTTTCGTCCTTTTCTGTACCTCGTACTGGCAGGTGATCATGGAGCAGGGTGTTTTGGCCTGTGATTGGCTGCTGGCTCTGCTCCTGTCGGGTGACACTTGTCCTTTTTTGTGGTCGCATGCGCCGTCTTCTAGAACGCCACGTCACACTGCTGCGTTGGCGTGTACGCGGGCTTCTTTCCTCCGCGTGTGCGGGTACATATCTCTTCAAGTCCCCCTAGTCCAGTGTGTTGTTTGTGTAGCATGCGAGACGCTGGACTCAGCTTTTTGACGTAGGCCGTGCGAGGTGTTTTGCGCGTTGATTAGGCGGGGGGAGCTCCTGCGCGGTACTGTGCAAGTGGGGTAGGTGCGGACGTCTCGTAATTAATGTGCACATCAGTTCTGTCAGTCCGCGTGTGCGACGCGACTGGTTGGTAGCCGAAAAGTCTCTGACGGTTGTACAAATGTCAGAGACGTGGTGGGCCCGGGTCGCTTTTTCTCTCTCTTGTTGTGACGTGTCATTCGCTGGTTGGTGGGCTTTTTGAATTCGAAAAAACCGTCAGGCCACGTGTCTTCCACGTGTGGCTTCCCTATTTAAACCCTCTCTCTTCTCTAGTCTTTTCACTTTCCTCATATTCTAACCTCAAATCCTTCGGATTTCTTCTTAAGGCGATTCCTTCTTCGTTTATTATTTTTCAGAGCATCCGTCTTTTTTGTGAGCCATGGATCATATTTCTAACATTCCGAAGAAGAAGCGTGGATCTAAGAGGGGGGATGATGGTTCGAAGAAGAGGCCGCCCCATGCTGGGGAGGTCACAGCAGTTTGGAGTAAGGGAGAGTTTAGGAAGTTTAGGAAGGAAGTTGGGTTCCCGTCTTCATATGGGGTGGAGGCTCCTGCCCCGGATAAAACTATATTGGAGCCCCCTGTTGGGAAGGTGGGATTATATGCTTGTTATTTCCGGGATTGTAATTTTAGGGTTCCGATTACTCAGTTTCTTGGTACCTTTATCCGGGCTATTGGTGTGCATATTAACCAGATCCACCAC
The DNA here is from genome assembly GCA_030844895.1 of Ambrosia x helenae. Lineage (NCBI taxonomy): Eukaryota > Viridiplantae > Streptophyta > Magnoliopsida > Asterales > Asteraceae > Ambrosia > Ambrosia x helenae. The sequence goes on along the minus strand of CM061229.1, from coordinate 17,460,830 downwards.
GTGGTCGTGGGTTCGAGTCCCACGGATGGCGCCAATGAAGAAACACCAATCTAACAATCAGATATAACAATGATAATGAACTAGCAATGCAAAGGGACGAGCTTTATATATTTATCAAGACAAGTTACAAGACACTGTTATATGATTATTACAGAGTTTCGACTATAATCTATCTCTCACAGCTTGCTATATGAATTCTTCGTAATGGTATTCGATCCCCTCTTCTGATGACGAAGGGAGGTATTTATAGGCTACTCAGGTGGCCTATGATTGGCTGTGAGGAGAATGGCAGCTGTCTTGTACGATCGTGGCCGTTGTCATTTTCTGCGTTGTCTTCCTTTGATTGGTCCACGTGTCCTGACGTCGTCCTTTTCGTCCTTTTCTGTACCTCGTACTGGCAGGTGATCATGGAGCAGGGTGTTTTGGCCTGTGATTGGCTGCTGGCTCTGCTCCTGTCGGGTGACACTTGTCCTTTTTTGTGGTCGCATGCGCCGTCTTCTAGAACGCCACGTCACACTGCTGCGTTGGCGTGTACGCGGGCTTCTTTCCTGCGCGTGTGCGGGTACATATCTCTTCAATATATAATGCATTAAAATGTATGATTGGAATATGTGTCAATGAGATTATCTTTTGCGATATTTAAGTAGTCAAAAGCTTCAACGAACGAATTCATACATGTCTTTGGAAAATCCGACATTTGAACAACGAAAGTTACAAGATCAAGGATCAGCAACCAACACAGAGAATTAATAGAAGAAATTTTTTTATCTTGGTATATATATGGTCAAGGGATTGAGTAGAAAACTTTTTCTTGTCATTTACAGCGTTTATACTCATAGCAAAGACCGTGAAGTGAACATTTTAATAGGACAACTTATAGTTTGTAATTCGAAATAACCAAGGAATTGAGTGGATGAAATGTGGTAAAATGTAACATCTACATTTATGACACATTTAACACCATTATTGGTCATACAACCACCTTCAACATGTGAATGCTCTTACACCCTTACCAATCATTGGCATCTCTAAAGACTTTTAAGGTAAACGCAGCTGATCAGATATTATTCAGATCTACACTTTCACCCATTTCCATTTCCTCTTTTGGGACTCGAATCCAAGGCCTGGTAAGTGGTAAACTTAATTAAGTGCAGTTTTACATTTTGAAGGATAAATTTATAAAATTTATACTAGTTCTAATTCCACGCATTTGTGATTTTTTTTTTTTGAATTTGTAATATCGTGACATTGAATGTGCAATTTCATCATGCAGCATATAGCTCTCAACAATACTTGTAAGTTGTAATGTAACTCATATATATTTCGCAGACTAAAGAACATTCACCATGGAAAGAGGCAATTTGGAGTTTGGAGAAATAGAATTGATTGAAGACACCGTCCAAAGTCTTCCTAATTGTGGAGAAAATGAAGACAACCATACCAAGAGTTTTTTGCCTAAATGGTAGTTTTCCCAAGAAGTTTTGTGCAATTGGTGGCTGTCAGAATCAAGTTTGCAATAATAGGACCCCCGCAATCTCAGATTGCGGGTGTGTACTATGGAGATGCCACCCTGGACGCATTTGCTGACTGTGTACAATGGAGCACAAGAAGAAGCAGACGTGGAAATCAAATGGCACGAGCTTGGTGACAAGGCAGACCCGCAATCTCAGATTGCGGGTGTCTGTCTTTGCTTTTCAGTGTGTTTTGGCTCCATCTTGCTGCATGTATACATTAAATATTACTCTCGCAATTTAAGATTGCATGAGTGTAGGTTGGAATAGTGTTTTGCAGGCATGTGGATTGGATGCATGAGTCTTTATGGATTGGATGTATGAGTAGTGTTGCATGAGTGTAAGAGAATCAATTCTCTGATGGCAAATAGTGTCATGCTCCAACTTCAAGCAAACATCAAATCAAGAGTTAAAATCTGCTTGCAATTTATATATGACGATGATGTTTAGTGAAACCATAACAATCTTCTACATACACAAAGAAAAAAAATTCACAAGCACAAACAAGTATCATCTTAAAAAAAACTCTTATCAATGGCACACTTACACCCGGGTCCAAGAAACAACGAGCTTCTATGGCTGCAGCCACAACATCGTTCGGCTTATCTGTTCGAAGATGATGCTGGCCATGCCACAGAGCTTGATATTAGGCGGGGCGACCAGGCATTATTTTCTGCCATTAAAAAAAATCCGTTAAACCCCAATGTCGAAGAGCTGGTTAGAATGGCAGGCTTTGGTGGGGTTCTTGATGTTGGATACGTGCTTTTTGACCGTGGTTTGATAACCGCGTTGGTTGAAAGATGGCGTCCAGAAACTCACACGTTTCACCTATCGTTTGGTGAAACGACGGTGACTTTAGAGGACGTGAACGTGCTCTTGGGATTGCGAGTCAACGGTCCCCCATTGGGAGGACCAGAGGAAAAATGGTCATCCCAAGATAGAATACAGCTAGTTGGGGGTTTGTTGGGCATAGATGAGGATGCGGGAATGTTTAGTGGAAATAATATTAAAACAAAATACCTTATAAACAAAATAAAAGAAGTTCTGCCTGAAGGGGCAGATATGAATCAGATTACACAAAAAGCACGTTGTGTTGTCTTGGTTATTGTGGGTAACACATTGTTTGCTGACTCTTCTAACGGTTTCACCTCATTGTCATTTTTAAGGCACCTTCAATCGTTAGAAAGATGTGCCCAATATAGTTGGGGGAGTGCTGCGTTGGCTTGTTTGTACCGAAATATGTGTAAAGCCGTAGTCTCCACTGAGAAAACAATTGGAGGACCTATGATTATACTCCAGTTGTGGGCCTGGACACGAATCAGTGTACTATCCCCCAAGTGTTCAACCCGGTTGATGCCTGGAAAACCTTATGGTGCTATGTATGTATTTATCCATTACCTTTATATTATATAAAATAATTATTTGTTAAAAAAACTAAGTCGTTTGTTTTATTATTTTTTACAGCTGGAAAGGTAAGCACGAATTAAAGGAGGTTGCCTCGCGATCGTTAAGACAGATACGATCGCAATTACAAAATTTACATGCTGAACAGTTTATTTGGAGACCCTATGCACAATACATAGGGACATTGCCCCAAAGTTGCACAGAGGGGAGTGATTGTTGGCGCTCGGATTGCTTTCTTGTGTGGTTTCAGGTGGTCGAATACCACCAAGCTAGGGGGTGGGGGGTACACGTAATAGACTCGTTCGGAGTAGGTATGACCCCCCCAGAGTGTTGTGTAATGACACCCCCTAACAGGTCACTGCGAGGTATGACCCCCTCAGAGTGTTGTGGAATGACACCCCCTAACAAGTCACTGCGAGGTATGACCCCCTCAGAGTGTTGTGGAATGACACCCCCTAACAGGTTACGAGTAGGAATGACCCCACCTAACAGGTCAGTGAATGAAATAACCCCTGTAAAACTAACACTCTCATCACCATCATCATCATAAAGCAGCCTTGATAACTCAGCAAAGTCCACATCATCATTCAAGGGAGTTTCTGGAAGTGTTGACGGCCCTGCTTGGTCTCGATCATCACGTGTTGACGGCCCTGGTTCGTTAAGATCAACACGTCTCCGCTTCGCGAATTGAATACATGAAGGATAATTCACGCGGTCTCCTTCGCGAATTGAAGACAACACTACGCTGGCAGTGTTTTGAATGTCTTTGAGTTCTTCAGGAGCTTTTTCCATATACCGAGCCGCTAGACGATGTATCTCGGCATACCCTTCCAGCTGCAATAATATTAAAAAAACAAATATTAAAATATTTTTTTGCATTATAGGTAATTCATAAATATTAAACTGATATACAAACCAGTAGTGTGGTAATCGACCCATGATCTTGGGATCCAGTTTGTGGTACCGGATTATTCATCGGGTTGGTGACGTATCCAATCGTGTTTTCCAAATACCAAGACATGTAATCTGGAGACACGGAAGGAACTATCGTCCGTTCCCCGTCCACCCTATTGGCTCTGCGATTATCCCAGGAAGAGATATACTCAGCATGTTCATGTGTCCAGTTTGTGGTGCTTTTCCCGGTACGATTCATTTCATGCAATTTTTGGTGGACTTCAGGGGTAAGGGGAGGATCCTGAGGTCTCAGTTGACAGAACCCGAACTGTCTAAGGACCCTCGAGGGTGAGTGGTATTCAACTACATGCATCCACACAATGTATGACTCACAGCACCATGAATCCTCCCCGTCTTTGCAGTAATCCGGCAAAGACGCAAACGCTTCCTCATATGGTCGCCAAATAAACTTATTCACAAAAAAAATATTATTATTAACACATGGTACCAATTTAACCAGTAACACAATGTAGATTAACTCTTACCGACTCCTCATGAAGATTTTGTAACTCCGAACGAATTTGGCGTAAGGAGTGTGACGCGGTCTCCCTAAAGTCATGTTTGACACGCCAACTATAAATATAATTATAAAAACAATAATTAGTTAAATTAACAAGTTTTACTAAATATGCATCCACACAGACTACTTACAGGGCACCAAATGGAACTCCAGCTGGGAACTGGGGTTTAATTCTGGGGGATAACACCCGAATTCTGGTCCAGGCCCACAATTGTAACAAAAACATAGGACCTCCCAGCGTGGTTGAGGTCCTTACTGCTGCTTTGCATAAGTTGCGATACAACCATGCTAAGCAAGCACTCCCCCAACTCAACCTGCCACATTCATGAAGATTCAACAAATGTGGTAAAAATGACAACGACACAAAACTTTGGGTTGTGTCGGGAAACAGACAAAATGACAATATAATTAAGATCACACATCGTGCGCGTCGTGTGATCTCGCCCTCATCGGCGTCATCGGGTAACGGAGCCTTTATTTTTTCTACAAGTATGCTGGATTGCAAAGTGTTTCCGTGGAAATTGCGGGGCTCACTGTCTACACCCAACATTTCTTCAACATACTCAACCCGTTCATACGCATTTCTCATGCTGAATTGGGGTCCTGAAACCGCTGCCCCATTAACCCGCAGACCCATTAGGACGTTAACGTCCTGTAACGTCACCGTGGCCTCACCAATTCTTAGGTGAAACGTGTGCGTCTCAGGACGCCATCTTTCAACAAGGGCAGATATTAGCCCCCGGTAAACTTTACGGTATCCGCACTCAAGAACTCCACTAAAACCAGCGATCCGCACCAATTCTTGAATTCGTGGATCTAACGGATGCTCGCTAATGGCATGCCAAAATGGTTGGTCACCCGTCTGAAATCCAATAAACCATCTTTGTCATTTCCTTCAAACAGCTTCGCGGAACAATGTTGTGGTTGAGCCCAAAGAAATGGATTATTAGAAGGACCGGGGTTTAGAGATGACATATCTTAGATTGCGTAACGAGACAAACGTGAGGCACAAACAATTTTTAAAAACTCTATCTTTAATTGTGATGGCGTAATTTCACTATAACTGCTTGAAGTAAATGTATAAGTGAACTAACAAGATCATGCTATTATATACTAACATGTATTCATTTAGACCCGCAATCTAAGATTGAAGTAAATGTATAAAGTGAACTCTATCTTGGTTTGAAGTAAAAAAAAAAACAAAGGCAAAGACAGACACCCGCAATCTCAGATTGCGGGTCTGCCTTGTCACTTCCAAGCTCGTGCCTCCCATTTCCACGTCTGAGCTCCTCGTTCCACATAGGCAAAATTGTCCAGGGTGGCATCTCCATAGTATACACCCGCAATCTGAGATTGCGGGGGTCCTATTATTGCAAATTTGATTCTGACAACCACCAATTGCACAAAAATTCTTGAGAAAACTACCATTTTTGCCAAAAACTCACCATACCAACCAGTTTTCGTCATCGTCATCGATTTACAGCGAACCTGGTGAGCTGTTAACTGATTTTGTGGGTGGGAACCACTAATCACTAAGTTATGAGTTTTTTTTATCACCGGTTAAAACTAAATAGTTATGGATTCGATCAAGTTAGATACTTGTTATATTACTTGGCCCGGACAATGGAAAATTTCTTTAAAAAGAATATACAATTTGATGGTTTAGGCCCCACTCAACACACAACAAACTAACAAACCTTACAAATATGAACTATGTATATGTATATGTGAATATAGAGATGAGAAAGCTACTGTATTGTACATTTGAATGAAAAGGATACATTAACCAAATGGCTTTATAAATAGCCTACATTGTACATAGTTCCAACGGAAATAAAAGTCAACCACAAAATGTGGAGTTAAACATAGAACAAATTAAAAACCTACTGACTCTCTAAAACGTGTAGGATAAAACCCTTTATTTCGGTAACCACTTATTCACTTAATATACAAATAGTACTCCAATAAAACCCGGTCAAATAAGACTACCTCTAATTTTATTTGACCCATCAACTATAGAACCCATAGACGAACTTTTCCGATAAGGCCGGTGCCGACCCGTGACCTGTAAATGAACCGATCAACCCAACAGAATTTTCATCAACATCATGTCATAATAGTGGAATATCTTAGGCGTGATGGGTTGGCAATGCTAAAGTTATGAACCCAAACACTATCTATATATTTATTCATGTAAAAGATATCAATCTTAGTCCACACACTTAAAACCATTTATGATTTAACTTAAACACAACTCATGTACTCCGTTAATCTGAACGGGTTGGCGGATTGTAACAAAAGTTGTACGTAAACATGTTAAATGGGTCGACGGGTTATAAATAGGTTGCAGTAAAGTTTTAAACAGGATACGATATGTTACAAGGAGGTTGTAATAAAGTTGTAAGCTGGTTAAATTTACAGGCTATATGTTTTTTTTTTTAATTTTAAATTTGACCTTTTAACTTTTTAGTAAAACTAGAACACGGCCCATTTATTAATCCGTAAATGGATTGCTCGTTTTGTTACTTAATTAGAGATCATGCTGAGCAATAAGGTGGGAGACCCAGACATGACTCAAGACAATGTCGTTCAACATCTTCTTTATCGTGTAGAAAAAGAAGAGAGCCTAACGAACCAATCTTCACCATCAATTTGCATGGCACCTCATATACTACGAGATGTGAGCCCAAGTTCTTTCAACCCTCGGGTGGTTTCTATTGGACCTCTGCATAGAGAAGATAAGAATGTGCAAGCATTTGAAAGGAAAAAGGCAAGTTATCTAATTACTCTAATGAATCGTATCGAATATTCCTCACGAGAGGAAATATTGAAATCATGGGTACAGAAGATGTACGCTCCAATGGAACAAATCAAGGCTTGTTATGTTTGGACGAAGACCTATAGTGATGCTGAAATTGCCGACATGATGATTATGGATGCTTGTTTCATACTTGAATTCATGCTCAAGATTTGGGATACTAGTGGAAAGATGACTAAGGAAGAAGCATTGTTATCCCATCGCATAACGTTTGATTTGGTATTGCTAGAAAACCAAATCCCCTTCTTCATTCTTAATGAAATCTATCAGTGCATTCCATTGGAATTCAAACATAATGTCTCCCTTTTTAAACTTATCAGTCCACTTCTACTGGTATTTAACCCTTTGAAGAAAGAGTTAAATTCGATAATATTACTGTTAATTATAATAATCATCATATTCTTAGCCTTCTACATCAGTGTTACAAGCCTCCAGATCATATTAAGGGTAATTTTAGCACCATCACTACAATCCCTTCGGTTTCCAACCTAGACAGAGCTGGGGTGAACTTCAAACCTAGTAAAGATCCAACATGGCTGATGGGGATGGAACTGGAATTATCTATGTTTCCAAGTATTTTTGGGTTTTGGAGTAAGCCTACTCTTAGAATTCCGGTATTACGTATTGTAGATACCACCGAGTTAGTTTTAAGGAATCTCATTGCCTACGAGCAGGCAGGTATAACTCATCATTTTTATGTTACATCATATGCCGTTGCCATGGATATGCTGGTAGATACTCAAGATGATATTGCCAAGTTGGTAGACTCAAGAGTCCTTGTCAATATGAGTTCTAATGATGAAGCTGCTAATGCCATCAACAATATAAGCAAAGAAACTACATTTGCGGATTTCTTTTACGAAGAACAATGGGTAAAATTGCGTGAGCACTATGATGGTTATTGGACAAAAAATATAGCATATATGAGGAGGACTTACTTTAGCAGTCCCTGGAGTATTATTGCGCTAGTTGCTGGAATCATTCTCTTCGCTTTAACCATAGTTCAGACCATCTTTACTATTAAGTCTACTTGAAGTAACAAGTAGAACTTTACTGTAAGTTTTAACTTCTTTTCTTTTCCTGTCACATTTAGACTAGCTAAGAGTTATTCGTAGAAATTGAAATAAAAATTAGTTTAACTTAAGACGTGTTTGATTGGTTAGAGACGAAACATGAATTGGTGTTAGTTCCTTTAAATTCCATTAATTAAATTTTAAGAATACTTCAACATATTGGTTACTTTTTTTTTTATAAGAGCATTGCTGCAATGTTATCATTTACTTTTTGGAAATTTACAAACCAACCACTTTATAACTTTTATTGAATTTTTTTTAAGAACTGAAATTAAAAAATATAATTTCAATAATTTTATAAACATTCACATATGTGCTCCCGAGTTTTATTAACAAGACAAAATAAAGGATTTTAGAAGGAAAGAAAAATTGGCGTGTTTCAGAGTTTTTTTTGGAAGAAATTGTAAGGAAAAGAAGAGAAAGAGAGGGGAATTTGGGTTAACCATATGCTACATGCAGCAAAGGGCACATTGAAGTACCATAAGGCTCATAACCTTACAATGGACCCAATAATTGATAACTAGAAGTCTTTCTTAATAGTTTTTAAATATTTGTTTTTTGAACAGGTAGTTATCGTATGTTTGTGTACATACTACTTGGCACTACTCTTAACGAGTTTGTTGTACATGTTTAGTAGGTCTTGCGTGGACGTTTGGCTTTCATCTCCTCTTGATATTTGGATGGGTGCTGCCAACGTATCATCTATTTGTGTGTAATGCTATACTTGAATTATATTTTGGCGTCTGTCTTTTGCATCCATATATATCGTCAACTTTTCAAATGTTCTTAATTTTCTTTTGAAGGCATCTGTAGTACTGGACCTATGCTATGCTATGCTACGTATGTATAATTTATTGTTATTGATTGTGATCTATTTAAAATTACACTTTTTGACTTCTAGCTAGTATAAAATAAAATTTCATCTACATACTTGATGTTAATTAATAAATATTCTAAACAGTTAAACTTTTGTGCTAATATTGTGTTGGACTTAATTTGTTAAGATGTTGGGATTTTGAAGGTCGTTCTATTACTTTATGTGTTGATCATCACTCTTGGTATATGTGGAACTAGTTGATTACCCGGGAAGTTCTCAGGGTTGAAAAAAACTAATATGACTTAATAAAAAATGATAAAAGAAGAAAACATACCAAACGTAAACTCAGTCATACGGATCAGCATTCAATCACAGGACATTCGTGCAATGCAATACTTTTTATCATTTTGCAACAGAACTTATAGAATATAGAAGGTATAGATATGAAAAAAATAAGAGTTCATTTACTTGGATACACTTGAATGTAAGTTCTGAGCTATCACACCATTGAGTATTCAATTGACTGACAAATAATAAGCATTGAATATTGCTATTGGTCTGTATACAAAACCTAAAATGAGGTGACCAATCCATCTAAAATCTAAAAAAAATGAGGAATATAAAACAGATGTATACCAAAACAAAGAAGAAAAAAACATCACATATACACAAAGACTATTTTTTTTTGTTATAGTTCTAACTTGCTAAAAGGTTTCATTTGTAGCATATGGTTGATTTATTACAAAGAAAGCAACAAAATGACATCAAAATAAACTACAGACATTTCATCGAACACCATATAAGCATGACAAAACAATCAAAACACATGGAAGATTTAATAATGAAGAATACATTATCGATCTATTGAGGACCTGTACATTATGGCGAACCTGTAACCGTATACGTAATTTAGGTAAATACTGGGACTAAAGTATTAAGGAAATAAGAGAGCAGGAACAGATGAAGCAGAGAAGAAGAGATGAGCAGCCAAAGCATTATTTACCGACAATGGGGGTGAATATGTGGGACTTTCCACGTATCTTACCTCCCAAGGCATTTCTCATTATACAGCACCACCTCACACACCGGAACAAAACTGTGTTGCCGAACGACGTCATCGCCATGCCGTTGAAACCGGCCTCGCTTTACTTCACTATTCACACTTGCCACAACATTTTTGGTCCCATGCCTTTCAAACCGCAACCCACCTAATTAATCGGATGCCTACACCTATCCTTAACAACAAATCACCCTACGATATGTTGTTCAAAACTGCTCCTTCTTATTCAAAACTTAAACCGTTTGGTTGTCTTTGCTACCCATGGTTGCGACCCTATGCCACTTCCAAACTCCACTCCCGTTCCACGGCGTGCATATTCCTTGGATACTAATCCTCTAAATCGACATTCAAATACTATGACCCTACTACTCATAAACTATACCACTCCCGTCATGTTGAATTTATCAAACATATTTTTCCATCTAAATCCACTAACTCTCATCCCAAAAACATGTCTTTTGACACCTTCCTATTAACAAAACAATCGGACCAATCAAAACCTTCTCCTGCCCAACCTTGCCCAGACTCACCCATAACATCTCAATCATACCATACCCCACAGCCCACCATAACCGGAGCCCAAAACCCCATCCCTTCCCAACCTCTCGGCCCACTTCCTCCCTCTCCTACAATCAGCCCAACATCCAATACCTAATCTCTCGGCCCCACACACCAACCCATCAACTCTCTCTCACCAACCGGCCCACCCCTACCAACCGGTTCAACCTTTGAGCCCGATAACACCCATACCACCCCAACCACTTCCCCCACACCGACCCACCTCACCAATATCCCACCCCAACTCATCCGCATCTCAATCAACCCCAACCCCACATAACCCTCAACCACCTGTGTTGATGATGGCGGAAACATCGGGATGTCATGTATTGATGATTGTTTCAGTAGCACATGGTATATATTGAATTTTAAATACTTTATTCATAACAAAATAACCAAATGAAACACTGTCTAAAAATTCAAACATCTAGTACAATCATGAAATAAAGCAAGTAACTTCAAATAACTTCATAAAAACTCTTCAAGCATGCTCTAAACTTCAGCTTCATTGTTACCTGAAACATGTTAATTTTGAAAATGTTTTAGGGTCAACAAAAATGTTGGTGAGAATTACATAGGTTTGAATAAAAATGTTGTACAATTCGAGTGCCATGGCTAGTCTAGTCCATATGTGAAAACAAAACTATTAGGTAAATCGAGTGCATAATCAACCATTGTGACTAGAATACTTGTGGTCCATCCCATACGCATATAGTTCACTGGTGTGACATCCGTCACTTTTCATTGTATTCGTTTAATTATCTGTACGTTTTATCGCAATTAATAAACGTGGCATTTTTATTATTTTTGAACGTTAAACTCGGGTTCGTTTAATCATATAAGATAATAATAATAATAATAATAATTATCATGTTGAGGCCCACCTGATGAAGCCCAACAGCCCAACAGGCCGGCCCAAAACACCCCTTATTACGTTTTTAAAAAAAAAAAATATAAGTCCTGGCCGGGGTTCGAACCCGCGCCAAGACCGGGTTACACCAAACACAAACAGACTTGACCAACTGAGCTGAGCCTTCTATCTGATTAAACCCGGATGCTTAATAATCTTATACGCGTTTTAAAAACATGCAGTTTTGACTTGGAAAGTCAACTGCTTGGACGCGTTTGCATAATCAATCAAGATCAATGCTTGATTGATCTATATTTGGTAAATTAGTGTGATTACCGGCCTATTACAACTCGTCTACACGTCAATTGACATCAGATCGTTGACCAATTTTGAATTCGAACGCGTATGATAATTAATCAGGGTCAACTTACCAATTAACCTAACCTATTGATCCCCACTATAAATTGAGCCTTGGAACAGCTTAACAACTCGCTCACTCATCTTCCTAAACCTCCAATTGTTCTAAACATCTCTGTTGATTCCCTTCTTGCACGACGTTTGACTTTGGTCTTTGACCAGTCAATTATACACGATTATACACTGTGAGTCTCATTTTTGTTATGGGTTTAGTTCATCGGCAATCCAGCAACAAAAGCCCCATATTTAATCGGGCTCATGTTGCCTAGATCGTCTGATTGAAATTTCTAGGGCTCGTGTTCATGAATTGGGGATAAACTTGAATACGCATATGATATATATTTATTTTTAACCCAGAAAGATCACAACCACCGGCCTAGGCCAAGTGGTTGTGACCATGGTCCACAACAAAGGTCACCCGGGTTCGAGTCCCGGCTCTGACCGGTTTTGTTTCTTTTCTTTGCTTTTCTTTTTTTAAAAACAAACAATTAAATATATATAAATATTAAATCCTTTTAAATCTTTTAAATTCTTTTTAAATACCAAAACTATTTTATAAATTCTAAAAAAATTACATTTGTTTAATCTGTTATAAAAGTTTCATTCATAATTTTTATTTTTCAGAAATTCACTTATTTAATATTTATAATAATTAAATCATTTTTAATCTTTTAGATTTATAAAAATCCATTTATACATCAAAACAATTTTATTAATTTCTCCAAAATTTATCCTGACTTTATTTAAAGTTAAACTTTACTGAAATAATTTTTAATTCAGTAAAATCATTTATTTTATATTTTTAATCAATTTTTGTTAGATTTAATCATAATTAAATCATAACAAATCCAATTTTCATCATTTTTGCACCAAAATTTTATACAAATTATTTTTAATCATTTAGAACAGAAATATGATTTTTAAAATAAGAATTCTTTAATTTTAGTATTTTTTAATTATTAAAGTTAAATAATGACTATTTATAAATAAATAGATTTAAAAATCTATTTTAAATGAAATAATTTTATAAAAATTATTTCTATACTTCAAACACTTTATTGTGTATATTCTAAATTCAAATTTCATTAAAAGACTTTTGTTTATTTATTTATTAAATTTCTCATAATTAATAAACAATTTGTTTATTAACACAAATAAACGTAATCCCCAATTCGAAGCCCTAGATATACATGCATCCTAGAGTTATTTCACTCACACAATATCAATTACTTTAGGTTAATCTTTTGGGAGAAATCTCAAGTTCATATTTCGTTGTCCAGTCCAATTTCAAGTTACTACGTAAACAGTGAGTATTCCTATCCCCTTTTTACTTTTATACATTTTTGGGGTGATTCATGTACACTATTACAAGTTCAAATTCAAATTTACATTTTTACAAATACAATTCTAGTACTATGTGCATTGCTTACAACGTGCTTTATGCTTAGACAATACATGTGGATTACATTTGTACTTAGTGAAATCATTAACATGGTACAAGCCGACCTTAACATTGGATAGCGCTATTTGGATTGACAACCCGCCTAGGTTGATTCTCCCCCTTTTTCATCGGAGAATCCGTGGCCATTGTTAAGTTATTATCCACTTGTTGGATAAGTACACTACAGTTCATACAGTACATTATACAGTCACAGGGTTGATTTCGCTCATTTGTTCGATACATGGTTTACATATTTGCACTGTAGCTTGCACTTGAATTGTATAACTTTTAATCTACTATATATATCAAAACTAGGAATGCTCACCAACATTTCTTATGTTGACCAAACCTATTTTTGTACATGTTTCAGGTGCAGTTTGATCAAGATACTTTTAGCGCTTTATTATGCAGTTACTTCATTATTTATGTTTCATTTAAGACCTTGTATTTCCATTTCCTTGTAAGACAATTTTTGGGTTTCATTTAATAATATTTACATTTAAGTACCATGTGCTTTTGAACAATCGTCACTACGTGACACCTCGATGATTCCGCCATCGGTTGGGGTGTTACAGATTGGTATCAGAGCCATGGTTATAGGGAATTAGGTTATTAGAATGCCTTTTAGCCTAGACTATAACCGAATTTCAACTTTCAGGTACAACACTTCCTAATTTATCATCCCTCTCATTACCCTTCACTTTCCTTCCTTAATCTTTCCCTTTCTTCTCCTTTCTCCTCATCTTTCATCATGACGTATAAGGATGGTGTCCTACAAGGAGTAGAAAGACTACATCATCATGGAGCGGGAGCAGTACCTTTCATGAAGACACTCTTAGGCATAATGTCTACTCTTATTTTGCTCCTTCAAAGTTGTTGAACTTTAATGAGTGTGAAAAAGGACACGTGCAATCTGGAAGGGTGGACGCCTGTACACTGGGTTTTCTGGCATAGGCAAGCATAGCGCATAAATCCATTTACGGACCTGTTATGCTTACCTGGGGATTCCTGGAGTGAGTGTCCACTTATAGGCTAAAGCATGTCTTCTTTGATCACCATTGGGCTCAATTTCTTTGAAAAGTCAACGTTCTTGTTGGGCTTTATAGCTAGACAAGGGCAATCCAAACATGTTATACAAATATTTCAAATGATATATCTCTATTTCACATACAATATCTTGTGATCATAATGCTTATGCTATATTACACTTACATTTATTAATCTCATAACTTTTCATTGACTGTCTTGTAGATGTCTGCTCGCCGTATGCTCCGTGATGCTAGCCAACGCACTGTTCGTGCCTCTGGACAACGTTCTGATCGTCGCCTTGCTTCTCTTGTCGCTGAGCAAATTGCTGCAGTGATTCCGAACCTTGTTAGTGAGTTAACCCAGAACAGCAACAGTACCAATACTGAGGGTGCAACTCAAACTCGGTGTACCTTCAAACACTTCAACTCATGCAATCCCACGAAGTTTACTGGAGAGGAGGGTGCTACAGGCCTCCTCCAATGGTTTGAAAGTATGGAAAGTACCTTCGTGAACAGCGAGTGTCCTGATAACCTCCGCGTTCGCTATGCTACCAGTGTCCTTCAAAAGGGGGCATTGACCTGGTGGAATGGTGAGAAGCGTAATCGGGGCGCTGATGTTGCTCTATCCTTGTCTTGGACTGAGGTCAAGGAACTTATGATCGCCAAGTTCTGCCCTAGGAATGAAATGAGGAAGCTAGAGGAAGAGTTCCATGGGTTAAAACAGGACAGTGGTGAAAATCTTGCATACAACACTCGTTATCATGAGCTCAATATTTTGGTTCCACACATGGTTACCCCGGTCTCTCGAGCAATCGAGAAGTATATTGAGGGACTGCCTGACCTAATTCAAGATGTAGTCACTGGAAGCAGACCCACTACGGTGGAAGAAGCCATTCAGCTTGCAGCCTCCTTGACTGACAAGCACGTCAAAAAGGGAAATTTGGTTAGGAAAGGAACCAAGAAATCAACTGAGAAGACCCCCACCCCTACTACTGAATCATCAAGAGTTGCTGTAGACAATACCGGTTCCAACACTAAGAAACGGAAGTCCAGGGGTAGAAACTATGCTGTTGTGGCCCCAGTAACTCAGGCTCCAATAGCCCAGGCTCCAATGGCTCAGGCTCCTCCTGTTAAGAAGGTTTATAGTGGAAACTTACCCAAGTGTGCCACCTGTCAGTACCATCACCCCGCAAATTTTCCTTGCCGCCACTGTACCACCTGTGGTAGGTATGGTCATGTAGCTGCCACATGTCGATCTACGTTTCGACCTCAACCTATTAATGCTCAACCTGTTAACCCTCAACCAGCTCGCCAAAACCCACAACCTATAGCATATGGTCGAGCTTGCTTCAATTGTGGTGATCCGAACCACTTCAGAAACCAATGTCCAGCACTTGTCCCAGCAAACCATGCAGCAAACCCAGTGGCTCGTGGTCGAGCTTTCAACATCAATGCAACAGAAGCTCAGGAAACAAATGACGTGGTGAATGGTACGTTTTTACTTGATGGTCGTTATGCTTCAATTTTATTTGATACTGGTGCGGATAAAAGTTTTGTGTCATTAGCATTCGAACCTCTATTATCTCACACTCGCTCTAGATTAGGAGCGCCTTTCACAGTCGAGGTCGCAGATGGTAAACCCATCTCAATCGATTCTATTATTCAGGGTTGTACTCTTAGCCTTAACGAACATGACTTCACCATTGATCTTATACCCATGAAATTGGGAAGCTTTGACGTTATCGTGGGTATGGATTGGCTTTCTAAACATCATGCCGAAGTTGTCTGCTTTGAGAAATTTATTCGGTTTCCTCTCGCATCGGGTGACTTTTTACGGGTTTATGGTGAGAAACCATCCAGTGGTCTTAAACTCATGTCTTGCACCCAAGCACAGAAATATCTACGCAAGAAATACGTAGCTTTCTTGGCCCATATTGTGGAAAAGAAAGGTAAAGACAAAAGTATTCAAGATGTTCCTGTTGTTCGTGAGTTTCCCGAAGTTTTTCCTGATGATTTACCGGGACTTCCACCAGTGCGTCCTGTTGAATTTCGTATTGATCTTGTACCTGGTGCCACGCCCGTTGCTAAATCTCCATACCGCCTTGCACCTTCCGAGATGCAAGAACTTGCGAGTCAACTTCAAGAGTTGGCCGACAAGGGTTTCATTCGTCCCAGTTCATCACCTTGGGGAGCTCCAGTCTTATTTGTAAAGAAGAAGGATGGATCTTTCCGTATGTGTATTGATTACCGGGAGTTGAATAAACTCACTATTAAAAACCGGTACCCTTTACCTCGCATTGATGACCTCTTTGATCAACTTCAAGGTTCGACTTGTTTCTCAAAGATCGATCTTCGTTCGGGATATCATCAGCTACGAGTCCATGAAGACGACATTCCAAAAACAGCTTTCCGTACACGTTATGGGCATTACGAGTTTATGGTTATGCCTTTTGGGCTAACGAATGCACCCGCTGTCTTCATGGATCTCATGAATCGCGTGTGCAAACCCTTCTTGGATAAGTTCGTAATTGTTTTCATCGATGACATCCTCATTTACTCTAAGACCAAATCAGCCCACGAGCAACACCTTAGACAAATTTTGAGTCTTTTGAAGAATGAACAACTGTATGCCAAATTCTCCAAGTGTGAATTCTGGCTTAAAGAGGTTCAATTTTTGGGACACATTATCAGTGAAAAGGGTATACACGTGGATCCAGCTAAGATTGAGGCTGTTAAGAATTGGATTACACCCAAGTCTCCCACGGAAGTTCGCTCTTTTCTTGGCTTAGCGGGTTATTATCGTCGATTTATTCTCAACTTTTCCAAGATTGCTTTACCTCTCACTTCCTTGACCCATAAGGATAAACCATATGTATGGGGACCCAGTCAGGAAGAAGCATTCCAAACTCTGAAGCAGAAACTGTGTGATGCTCCAATTCTCACCTTACCGGACGGCAGTGAGGATTTCGTGGTTTACTGTGATGCCTCTAATCAAGGCCTTGGTTGTGTTCTCATGCAACGAGGCAAGGTTATAGCATATGCATCACGACAACTGAAAAACCATGAGAAAAATTACACTACCCATGATCTTGAGCTCGGAGCGGTCGTCTTCGCACTTAAGATTTGGCGTCACTATTTATATGGTACAAAATGTGTGATCTTCACTGACCACAAGAGTCTTCAACACATTTTCAACCAGAAAGATCTGAACATACGACAACGACGATGGGTCGAGTTGCTAAACGACTACGACTGCGAGATTCGCTACCATCCTGGCAAGGCGAATGTTGTAGCCGACGCCCTTAGTCGTAAAGGTCATGCCCAGCTTTATTGTGCTCAGGTCCAGTCTGATATCAAACTCCGCATCATTGAAGCTCAACATGTCTCTGTTACTGAGGGCAACATGTACGAAGAAATGTCGTGTGGAGCCGAAAATCAGTTGGAAACCAAAAATGGCTTACTTTATTTCATGAACCGTCTTTGGATCCCCGATCGTGACAACCTGCGTACCTTCCTCATGGACGAGTCCCATAAGTCTCGTTATTCCATTCACCCTGGTGCAGATAAGATGTATCAGGATCTGCGTACTTTGTATTGGTGGCCCGGTATGAAGAAGGACATAGCTCTTTATGTGGCTAAATGCCTTACTTGTTCTAAAGTCAAAGCTGAGCACCAACGTCCATCTGGTTTACTTGTGCAACCAGAAATACCAGTGTGGAAGTGGGAGAACATTGCTATGGATTTCATCACGAAGCTTCCACGCACCACTCGCGGGCATGACAGTATCTGGGTTATTGTCGATCGGTTGACCAAATCTGCTCACTTCCTACCCATTCGTGAGACCTACACAGCTGAGAAACTGGCTAAGATTTACATCAGTGAGATTGTCAGCCGTCATGGTATTCCTCTAGACATTATTTCCGATCGTGATAGCTGGTTTACTTCTCGCTTTTGGCAGACATTTCAGTCCGCACTTGGTACACAACTAAATCTTAGCACGGCTTATCACCCACAGACGGATGGCCAAACTGAACGAACCATCCAAACATTGGAGGATATGCTTCGAGCGTGCATCATCGACTTTGGTGGTAATTGGGACACGCACCTACCCTTGGTTGAGTTCTCGTATAATAACAGCTACCATTCCAGTATTAACATGGCACCATTTGAGGCACTCTACGGTCGCAAATGTCGTTCCCCTGTGTGTTGGAGCGAGGTTGGTGAAACACAAATCACCGGTCCCGAACTGATACAAGAAACGACAGACAAAATTCACCGCATTCGTGAGAACTTACAAATTGCTCGGAGCAGACAGAAGAGCTATGCCGATCAAAGGCGCAAGCCTCTAGAATTCCAAGTCGGAGACATGGTACTTCTCAAGGTTTCTCCTTGGAAGGGTGTATTTCGGTTTGGAAAGAAAGGGAAACTTGCACCACGATTCGTAGGCCCTTTTAAGATCCTTGAACGAGTTGGGAAGGTGGCTTACAAGCTCGATTTACCACCAGAGCTCAATAATGTTCATCCAACGTTTCATGTTTCTAATCTCAAAAAGTGTTTGGCTGAAGATAACCTCCATGTTCCTTTAGAGGATATCCAGATTGACGAATCGATGCGCTTCATAGAGAAACCTGTGGAGATTATGGACCGAGATGTCAAGACGCTTAAGCGAAGCCGAATTCCTATTGTCAAAGTTCGTTGGGAATCCAAACGAGGCCCAGAGTTTACTTGGGAGCGTGAGGACCAAATGATGTCTAAGTATCCTCACCTCTTTCCAGAGACTACCACTTGAAGGAATTTCGGGACGAAATTTCTAAAAGTAGGGGATGCTGTGACATCCGTCACTTTTCATTGTATTCGTTTAATTATCTGTACGTTTTATCGCAATTAATAAACGTGGCATTTTTATTATTTTTGAACGTTAAACTCGGGTTCGTTTAATCATATAAGATAATAATAATAATAATAATAATTATCATGTTGAGGCCCACCTGATGAAGCCCAACAGCCCAACAGGCCGGCCCAAAACACCCCTTATTACGTTTTAAAAAAAAAAAAATATAAGTCCTGGCCGGGGTTCGAACCCGCGCCAAGACCGGGTTACACCAAACACAAACAGACTTGACCAACTGAGCTGAGCCTTCTATCTGATTAAACCCGGATGCTTAATAATCTTATACGCGTTTTAAAAACATGCAGTTTTGACTTGGAAAGTCAACTGCTTGGACGCGTTTGCATAATCAATCAAGATCAATGCTTGATTGATCTATATTTGGTAAATTAGTGTGATTACCGGCCTATTACAACTCGTCTACACGTCAATTGACATCAGATCGTTGACCAATTTTGAATTCGAACGCGTATGATAATTAATCAGGGTCAACTTACCAATTAACCTAACCTATTGATCCCCACTATAAATTGAGCCTTGGAACAGCTTAACAACTCGCTCACTCATCTTCCTAAACCTCCAATTGTTCTAAACATCTCTGTTGATTCCCTTCTTGCACGACGTTTGACTTTGGTCTTTGACCAGTCAATTATACACGATTATACACTGTGAGTCTCATTTTTGTTATGGGTTTAGTTCATCGGCAATCCAGCAACAAAAGCCCCATATTTAATCGGGCTCATGTTGCCTAGATCGTCTGATTGAAATTTCTAGGGCTCGTGTTCATGAATTGGGGATAAACTTGAATACGCATATGATATATATTTATTTTTAACCCAGAAAGATCACAACCACCGGCCTAGGCCAAGTGGTTGTGACCATGGTCCACAACAAAGGTCACCCGGGTTCGAGTCCCGGCTCTGACCGGTTTTGTTTCTTTTCTTTGCTTTTCTTTTTTTAAAAACAAACAATTAAATATATATAAATATTAAATCCTTTTAAATCTTTTAAATTCTTTTTAAATACCAAAACTATTTTATAAATTCTAAAAAAATTACATTTGTTTAATCTGTTATAAAAGTTTCATTCATAATTTTTATTTTTCAGAAATTCACTTATTTAATATTTATAATAATTAAATCATTTTTAATCTTTTAGATTTATAAAAATCCATTTATACATCAAAACAATTTTATTAATTTCTCCAAAATTTATCCTGACTTTATTTAAAGTTAAACTTTACTGAAATAATTTTTAATTCAGTAAAATCATTTATTTTATATTTTTAATCAATTTTTGTTAGATTTAATCATAATTAAATCATAACAAATCCAATTTTCATCATTTTTGCACCAAAATTTTATACAAATTAT
Source organism: Ambrosia x helenae (assembly GCA_030844895.1). Lineage (NCBI taxonomy): Eukaryota > Viridiplantae > Streptophyta > Magnoliopsida > Asterales > Asteraceae > Ambrosia > Ambrosia x helenae. Next base: position 17,440,118 of record CM061229.1, on the reverse strand, counting down.
TTTTAATCATTTAGAACAGAAATATGATTTTTAAAATAAGAATTCTTTAATTTTAGTATTTTTTAATTATTAAAGTTAAATAATGACTATTTATAAATAAATAGATTTAAAAATCTATTTTAAATGAAATAATTTTATAAAAATTATTTCTATACTTCAAACACTTTATTGTGTATATTCTAAATTCAAATTTCATTAAAAGACTTTTGTTTATTTATTTATTAAATTTCTCATAATTAATAAACAATTTGTTTATTAACACAAATAAACGTAATCCCCAATTCGAAGCCCTAGATATACATGCATCCTAGAGTTATTTCACTCACACAATATCAATTACTTTAGGTTAATCTTTTGGGAGAAATCTCAAGTTCATATTTCGTTGTCCAGTCCAATTTCAAGTTACTACGTAAACAGTGAGTATTCCTATCCCCTTTTTACTTTTATACATTTTTGGGGTGATTCATGTACACTATTACAAGTTCAAATTCAAATTTACATTTTTACAAATACAATTCTAGTACTATGTGCATTGCTTACAACGTGCTTTATGCTTAGACAATACATGTGGATTACATTTGTACTTAGTGAAATCATTAACATGGTACAAGCCGACCTTAACATTGGATAGCGCTATTTGGATTGACAACCCGCCTAGGTTGATTCTCCCCTTTTTCATCGGAGAATCCGTGGCCATTGTTAAGTTATTATCCACTTGTTGGATAAGTACACTACAGTTCATACAGTACATTATACAGTCACAGGGTTGATTTCGCTCATTTGTTCGATACATGGTTTACATATTTGCACTGTAGCTTGCACTTGAATTGTATAACTTTTAATCTACTATATATATCAAAACTAGGAATGCTCACCAACATTTCTTATGTTGACCAAACCTATTTTTGTACATGTTTCAGGTGCAGTTTGATCAAGATACTTTTAGCGCTTTATTATGCAGTTACTTCATTATTTATGTTTCATTTAAGACCTTGTATTTCCATTTCCTTGTAAGACAATTTTTGGGTTTCATTTAATAATATTTACATTTAAGTACCATGTGCTTTTGAACAATCGTCACTACGTGACACCTCGATGATTCCGCCATCGGTTGGGGTGTTACAACTGGATTATGTTATGTGTTCGATAACAATCACCCACGCTACCTATGTAGGAGGTACACGTATCCGGGTGGGATTGTCAGTCCAATAGATCTATCATTGTATACCGTCGGCTGATCAATGTTAATGATTATGCTAGAATAATGTGCTTACCCTAGTAGTGTTTAGAACATAATGCAACATAGAATAACACATAGACACTTATGATTGAATTGTAAATTGAATGTTGGAACATGTTTCACCCCAAAATAGTAAAAGGAAAAGGGGTTATGTAAACTCACCTTAGTACTAGAATGGAGACCCTTGATGTATAAATAAGTGTGGCTCGTGTATATCCAAATATCACCCTATTTCAAGGTAATAAATAAGTGTTGGGGAAAACTTAATAAGTCTAAGTTTTCTAGTCTAAAGTGTGCTAGGGTTTCTGATTTGGGGATTAATAATTGATTAATGATTTAAATTGGAATAATTGTTAATAAATAAAGAAATAATTAGTAAAAAGATTTCTCACCAATATTGATTAAAGGTAGTTGTATTATAATGTAATAAATGTGAAAATAATTTTTATAAAATTATTTTCTTAATTAATGGATATATATATATACATTAATACTTATTTGTCAAAATATAGACTAAATATTTAAAAATATTAAAATTTATAAATTTCGAATCAAAAAAAATATTTTTCTGATCTAAACGATTAAAAATAATTTATGTGAAATTTTGATGTAAAAATAATGAAAGATGAATTTATTATGATTTATTTATGATTAAAATAACAAAAATCAATTAAAAATATTAAATAAATGATTTTTCTGAAATAAATTTTTTTTCTAAAATTCTTATTGATTTATAAGTTTAAATTAGTTTTTGTGGGATTTTATAAGGTCATTTTGATATTTTTGTAGAATTTTGAAATTATAAATGAATAAACTTGTAATATATATATATATATATATAATAAATAATTTTTGAAAAACTAAAGTTGAATAATAAACTTTATCATCAGAATAACTTAAAATAAATTTTATAGAATTTATAAACCATTTTTAGTATTTAAAATCTATTTTTAAAAATAATATTGAATATATAAGTATAAAGAATTGCAAAAAAATGGTTGCATGTGCCAGGACTCGAACGCGAGTCTTTGGCCGGCTCAGTGGTTTTAAAATCACAAGCCTAGACCAGTTGGTCTGGACCCTGAGAACGATTATTCTTGGATTCAAATAATTATATAGGCTTTCTGGATTATATCGTAATTTGTTTAGAATAAAAAATGATGGGGACGGGGCTCGAAATCATGTACAGATCCGATCCCCACGTCCTAACATATAACGCTGATACCAACTGATCCACAGATCAGTTGGTGAATGATTTCATTTTGTTTTAAACTTAATCGGTTGTAAGTATGTTACACTATCCCCAAATCGAACAAAGATAAACCCTAATTAACAAATCACGTTAATTAGCAACCAATAGCCCCTGTAATGTTGGGGCTATTGCTTGTACAAGGCCAAATAACAAAAACCCATCAAAAAATTGGACTTGCAGTGGGATTTAATGTATGAACGAACGGGTCAACGGGAGAAGTCAACTGAGACGAAAACGCAGATTAGGAGGAGTTTTAGGGTGAATTGAGTATAGGGGTTTGATTATCAGCGATGTTAGCTTGTAGAGGTGTGGTCAATTTATACTAACAACACCTAATTGTATAATTGGAAGTTTGACCCATATTGAATACGTATACGCGTATAATACATGTAATTGGAAGGTTTTAATTGTGCTTGACGTGGGGAAAAAGCTGTATAGGTCGGTTAAATCATTATCCTAAACGAATTTCAATTTAAAAACGCGGATTGTGTTGATTATGGAAAGATTGGCTCGCAGTTGACTTTCCAAGTCAACTATGCAATAATAAGGAGGGGTTAAATATGTTATCGTTTGATAATTGTCACCAAAACGGGCAGTAGCCCAGTTGGTTAAGACGTGTTGTTGTATTGGGCCGGCCATGGACGCGGGTTCGATTCCCGGTCCATGCCTTTATTTTTTTTACAATTAATTCACCACTATAATCTTACTTCATGTTTATAGTATGATTATGCGAGTCCAAACGCATCACAAAACATTTTTAGAACGTACTAGAAAGATATAATGCGGCGTTTTATTGATTGAATAATAAACGTACATGATTTAAAAATACGAAATGTTACAGTCTCCCCTTCTTTTAGGAACTTTGTCCCGAAGTTGGAGTTGGAGAGCCTGTTGGGAAAAGATGTGGATATTTAGACTTCATCTGGTCCTTGCGTTCCCAAGTGAACTCTGGACCTCGTTTAGATTCCCAACGAACCTTAACGATCGGGATGCGACTGCGCTTGAGTCTCTTGATTCCAGTGTCCACGATCTCAACAGGTTTCTCGATAATGTGCATAGTTTCATCGATTTACACATCTTCAAGAGGGACATGGAGGTTCTCATCTGCTAATCATTTCTTGAGATTTGAAACATGAAAAGTTGGGTGAACATTGCTTGGCTCAGGTGGAAGATCAAGTTTGTAAGTCACTTTTCCAATCCTGTCAAGCACTTTGAAGGGACCCACGTAACGAGGAGCTAGTTTTCCCTTTCTCCCGAAGCGAATCACCCCCTTCCAAGGGGATACCTTAAGAAGTACAAGGTCCCCGACTTGAAATTCCAAGGGCTTTCGACGTTTATCAGCATAACTCTTCTGTCGACTTCTAGTCTTGAGAAGATTATCTTGGATCAGTTGAATCTTATCTGTGGTTTTCTGGATCAGTTCAGGTCCAGTGATATGGGCTTCACCAACCTCGGTCCAACAGACAGGTGAACGACACTTACGACCATAAAGTGCCTCGAAAGGAGCCATGTCAATGCTGGCATGATAACTGTTGTTGTATGAAAACTCAACCAAGGGAAGATGAGAATCCCATGCGCCACCAAAATCGATGAGACATGCCCTGAGCATATCCTCAAGTGTCTGGATGGTTCGTTCAGTCTGACCATCTGTTTGAGGGTGATAAGCAGTGCTCAGGTTTAACTTGGTACCCAAAGCGTTTTGTAAAGAATCCCAAAAATGAGAGGTGAAACGACCATCACGATCAGAGATGATATCCAAAGGTATACCATGTCGACATACGATTTCACTTACGTACATCTTTGCCAACCTTTCCACGGAATATTTCTCACGAATTTGTAAGAAATGAGCTGACTTGGTTAAACGATCAATGATTACCCAAATGCTGTCATAACCTTTGGGTGTACGAGGGAGTTTAGTGATGAAGTCCATTGCTATGTTCTCCCATTTCCATACAGGAATTTCTGGTTGTTCAAGCATACCAGAGGGTCGTTGATGTTCAGCCTTGACCCTTGAACAAGTAAGACATTTTGCAACGAAAAGAGCGATATCTTTCTTCATACCAGGCCACCAATACGAATAACGAAGATCTTGGTACATTTTGTCAGCACCAGGATGGATAGAATAACGAGTCTTATGAGCCTCGTTCATAAGGAAGGTATGAATATCATCACGGTCAGGAATCCAAAGTCGATTAAGAAAATAGAGTAGTCCATCATGTTTGGTTTCAAGTTGAGTCTCAGCACCACAAGACATTTCCTCGTACATGTTACCTTGGGTGACTGAGGTATGTTGAGCCTGGAGGACACGATCCTGAAGATCAGTACGAACCCTTGCACAATGAAGTTTGATGCGCTCTTTACGACTGAGTGCGTCTGCCACAACGTTCGCTCTACCAGGGTGCTAGCGAATCTCGCAATCATAGTCGTTAAGTAACTCAACCCAACGTCGTTGCCTCATGTTAAGATCTTTCTGGTTGAAGATATGTTGGAGACTTTTGTGGTATGTGAAAACCACACATTTGGTGGCATAATGGTAGTGTCTCCAAATTTTAAGAGCAAAGACGACGGAACCTAGTTCAAGATCATGGGTGGTATAATTCTTTTCGTGGATCTTGAGTTGTCTGGACGCATAAGCAATAACCTTGCCTCGTTGCATGAGAACACAACCAAGACCTTGGTTCGATGCATCACAATAGACCACGAAGTCATCATTACCATCAGGTAGAGACAGAATAAGTGCTTCACAAAGTTTCTGTTTAAGAGTCTCAAGTGGTTCCTCTTGTTATGGTCCCCACTCATAAGGTTTACCCTTGTGAGTTAAGGCAGTGAGAGGAACAACGATTTTGGAGAAGTTAGCAATGAATCGGCGATAATAACCAGCCAAACCAAGGAACACTCCAATTTTTGACAGCTTCGATCTTTGCAGGATCAACATGAATTCCGTTCTCATTGATGATGTGTCCCAAAAATTGAACTTCCTTGAGCCAAAATTCACATTTTGAGAACTTGGCATACAGTTGTTCTTTCTTTAGGAGGTCTAAGATTAAGTGAAGATGTTGTTCGTGTTCGGATTTTGATTTAGAGTAAATCAAAATGTCGTCGATGAAGACGATCACGAATTTGTCGAGATAGGGTTTACAAACCCGATTCATTAGATCCATAAACACTGCAGGAGCGTTGGTCAATCCAAATTGCATGACCATGAATTCGTAATGACCATAACGTGTTCGAAAGGCTGTCTTGGGAATGTCTTCTTCGTGAACTCTAAGTTGATGATAACCAGAACGAAGATCAATCTTCGAGAAGTGGGTTGCTCCTTGAAGTTGATCGAAAAGATCGTCAATCCTAGGTAAGGGATAACGATTCTTGACGGTGAGTTTATTAAGCTCACGATAATCGATACACATCCAGAGGGATCCATATTTCTTCTTGACGAAAAACACAGGGGCTCTGATGTGTTGCAAAACACATCTCTTTCCCTATTTATTTTGTATATTATTTGGTCGGGTTTTTATTCGTTTAGTGTCGTTTTATTATGTATTTATTTATGTGTATTATTTTGTAGGTGTTCGTGTGAAATGAGCTCAAAACGAAAGAATTTTAATCGATACACGAACACTTGAAGGCAGGTGGTCATAGACGTTGGAGCATAAATGAGGAACTTTGGTCGAGCCAAGAACACCCGAGTCAACCGAACATGGAGTTATAATAATAATAATAATAATAATAATAATAATAATAATAATAATATATATATATATATATATATATATAGGATTTGGTTCAAATGAGAACCTTTTCCCAAATTGAGAACTAGAGAACCATTCTGGGCCACACATTTCTCTAAGGCAAATTTTTTTTTTTTTTTTTTTTTTTTTTTTTTTGCAAAAATCGCTGCTTTATATGTAAGGAAAATTTTTTTTTTTTTTTTTTGTATTTTTTTTCAGTATACACATGTGTATAATTGCATTATACACATATGTATAATGCTATATACACATATGTATAACTGAAATATACACATATGTATAGCTGAAAAATGCTATATACACATATGTATAATTGTCATATACACATATGTATAAATGGAAAAAAAATTCAAAAAAAATAAAAAAATAAAAATTTTCCTTGCATAAAAATGTGCGATTAAAGCAAAAAAAAAAAAAAAAAAAAAAAAAAAAATTTTTGCCTTTATATGAAATGTGTGGCTGAGATTGGTTCTCTCAGTTCTCAAATAGGGGTTGGTTCTCTTAGGATCCCTACCCTATATATATTGCAAAGCTAATAATCCTACATGTCATAATTTTAGGCAATCTCTTCTTTGAGAGATGCCACATTAGATGTGATGAGGCAACACTAAACCAATTAAAAAAAAGAAATAAATATGATTTAACCTAATCTATTATAAAGTTTAACATAATCTATTAAATACCTAATCTACTAAATCTAAATATTAAACCTTTATTATTTTCTCTCTCATGTTTCCTCCATAACTTTTAAACGTTAATATCTTTTATATACGAGATTTTTTAAAGAAAAAAAATTACACCAAATTAACGAGCGTTTTATTATATTTCCAACGAGTACCATAGTGTTATATAAAAAATGGAGAAAAAAATGACTATTTTTTTGTAACCCGACAAGTATTGTGTCGGGTTTGGGATTAGTTTAAAAAAAATTGTGGGTTTGGGTCTAGGATTAGGTGATACCCAACCCGATTACCCGAAACAACATACCCAAATACCCGAACTATATACCCATGAATTTTAAACGCATCACATAACCCTTAGACTAATGCGTTCGATATTTCAATAATTAACTTTTTTTTTCTTATTTCATATAAGTTCTTTTTAGAATGATCGATTACAAACTTCCGAATTCATTTGTAATGGCACTAGATTTATACCTCGGCGCAAAGATTCGTTTTTTTTTTACATTTAAATATGATAACTTATGGCAGAGATTTGTTTAAAATAATAATAAAAATATATTTTATTATGTTATATTAGATATTTCAACCCGGGACGCTCCCGGAATAAAAACTAGTAATAATATAATTCAAACGTGAGTTTGAACAAAAAGAAAAAAAAAATTGAATGGACTTTAGAGGCCCAAGTCAAAAGTCAGAAAGGAGGTCACGAAGTTGTTTTGGTGTGACATTATATATTCGAGGATTTCATATTTGGGGCGGCACATTATTTTTCGGAAGAGATCACTAACAGCCGCAAGAAGGCATCGATCACAGAGCAGTCTTTGAAGGAATATTTAGAGGATTATTTTGAATGGCAGGATGGCTAGGGATCGAGGTTACACAGTATTGGTTATTTTCGTTTATTACTTTGTGTTCTAAACTTTATGACTATGTGTTACTTTGGCACCAAGACCATGTTTTTATCGTTTGTCATGAATATATTGGCTAAACCTTTTAAGCTACCTAGGTTATATGATGAATACATGTTAATTTTATACTCTCGGTTTTGGATTTATTTTTGAATGGTTAATGTTTTGGTAACGATTTAGTTGGTGTTTATTATGATGTGTGTGTACTTAAGTTTGATTTATTATTTTTGAGAGTTCCATAAACGTCTTAGTGAATGTCTTTCATGTTTGGATGTTTATTAGGGTTACCTGCTTGGTGCTTGTAGCTTAGTTTATGGTTTTGGATCCGAAAGCCATAGGAACTTGATTAGAGAATTTAGAGGACTTAAGTATTCTTCCATTCTTGAGACCGGGAGGTGATGGAATGTTGAGTTGTCTAGAGCTTTAGGTGTTGGGTTTTAGGTGAGACGGGAGGTGATCCTATCCTAGTTGTCTTTAGTTTCTTGCAATTCCAAGTCATAGTTAACCCATTTAAATTACTCCTTTACATCTTAGGGTGTAATGTGATTAGAGAGACCGGGAGGTGATCGAGTCATTAGAGTACCTTAGCATTCTTAGTGAGGTGAGACCGGGAGGTGATCCGAGCTAGATAACCAGTGTTTTATTCCTTAGGATTCTTTGGGGTGTGTTAGTGAGACCGGCAGGAGATCTAGTACGTCTTAAGGTTTCTTAAGTTATCTTTAGAATCTGGCGTTCATTCAGTTTTCCATTACCAAGAGTTGTGAGTTTACATGTAGGATTCTTGACCTCGGTAGCTACCTTCCTATCCTAACATTTTCCTCAGTTATCATTGCTATTTTTTTTATCTTATTTATTTACTTTATTTATTTTATTTAATTAAAAAACCAAAAATCAACTTTTAAATCAAATCTTTTTAAGTCTTAGTCGAGTCTAGTTTTGTTTTCTATTAGTGTCCTGTGGGTTCGATACTCGGACTTACTTAGTCTGTACTGCATTGATAGGTACACTTGCCTGTCGTGTGGTCTAGTTTAGTTGAGTCTGTTTTATATTACTAGGTGTCTAGGTTGTTTATATATTTAGACCATACATAGCACATCAAGTTTTTGGCGCCGCTGCCGGGGACACTTGGCGATTGCGAAACTAGCTTTGATTAGGACTTCACTGATTAATTGATCTTATTTGAGTCTTTTTGGTTTTTAGGGTGTCTAGAGAGTCTTAGGTTTTTATTTTCTTTTTGTGTTTTTTTTATTGGTTGTTTATATTTCATTTATTTTTGTTCTTCTTTACGCGTTTTTTTTCTTTTCTATATGTCTTGCAGTTTTATGCCACGTACTCGTTCGCAGGGACCATCTGAGCCGATCATACCAAAGCCCAAGCGAGACATTGCTGACATTCGGAGGGAACTTCGTCGTGCTATCAACCGAACCAAAAAGGTACGTTTTTCTCTCTGTGCTACTATCATGGGCGACGTTCAACCACCTAGACGTACTGTCCACCAGATGACCTGTGAGGGAGCCACGGGAGTGAGAACTCCCATTACTCGGGCTGCCATGCCTAATAACCACACTTGGCATATCCCCTCACACATTATCAACACCATCGCCCATACCGCCCAGTTCAATGGCCTGGATGATGAGGATGCTCCAGGTCATCTGTCCCGTTTTGTGCGTATTTGTGACACCTTTGGTCTGACAGGTGTCACCCCAGACACGATCTATCTTAGAGTTTTTCCATTTTCTCTGTCTGGGCGTGCTGCCACTTGGTTGGATACTCTTCCCCAGGATTCCATCACTACCTGGGAAGACTTGAAAACCAAGTTTCTGAAAAAAAATATTATCCTCCTTCTAAGGCCGCTCGCATTAGGGACCAGATCCACTCGTTCCGAATGGATCCAGACGAGCCATACCACTTGGCCTGGGAGAGGTTCAACACTTTGTTGAACAAGTGTCCCCAGCATGGACTTTCTGATTGGGCCCTTGTAGAGAAATTCTACAATGGCCTTATTTATGCTACGCGGCAGATGTTTAACACTGCTGCTAGGGGACACATTATGGATAAAAAAGACCCTGATGAGTGTAAGGACATGTTTGAGAGTTTTGCTCTAGCTGAACAGCAGAACCCAGCCCACGGGGATTCCATCCCAGTTACTAGGACTACCTCCTCCACTACTAGAGGTGTTCATCAGGTCACTCCTGAGACTAGTATGGCTGCTGCTATAGAGGCTTTAGCGAGAGAGGTTAAAGAGCTTAAGATGAGTGCACTCAAGTGTGAGATTTGTAGGGGTGGACACGACACCATAGACTGCCCAGTAGGAAACCGTGAACATGTAGATTATTTGGGGAGTTCTAACCAGGAAAATGGTAATAATTATAACTCGGGGTAGAGGAATCAATCTAATTCTGGGTGGAGGTCTGATAGGGGAGAAATAGGTGATAGTTCAGGTTCTAGTTTGAAGAGTATAGAGGAAATGATAGCTAGTCAGAGTCAGATGTTCACTCAGCTGTTTGCAAAAGACCAGCAAACCACTCAGAAACTTGAGGAGCATGACCTAATGCTTAGGAACCAGCAGAATACTTTGTTAGACCTAGAGAGAAAAGTAGGAGATATTTCACAGAAACTCTATGTTAGGTCACCAGGTACTTTCCCTGGTAACACTGAGGAGAACCCTAAGGGTACAGCGATGGCTGTGAGCACTCGTAATGGTAGGGGTGCGACTGAGAGAGTAGAGATATCAGTTGAGGATGAGGAGGAACCGGTAGATGGGGAGATAGAGTTAGAGACGCCTGCTAGGACACCTTCTAGAGTAGCTACATCCAGTCCTGTGTCTAGCAGTGAGGGTCCTTCTGAGAGAGTAGTGATGGATAGAGAGAGTGAGAGGCAGGTAGAGCCCACTAGAGTGTATAAGCCCACTGCTCCTTATCCAGGTAGGTTGTTGCAGAATAAGATAGATCACCAATATGATAAATTTATTGAACTTATTAAGCAACTTAAAGTGAACCTACCCTTCATAGTAGTCCTCCAGAGCATGCCTAAATATATTAAGTTCCTAAAGAACATCATGGCTAATAAGAAAAAGCTTGAGGAACTTTCACATGTTACTTTGAGTGAGGAGTGTTCTGCAATCTTGCAGAATAAGCTGCCAGTTAAGATGGATGATCCTGGTAGTTTTATCATTCCATGTTCCATAGGTGACCTGTCCATTAAGAATGCTCTTGCTGACCTAGGTGCTAGTGTTAATTTAATGCCATACTCCATTTTTAAGCAACTAGACCTAGGAGAACTTAAGGCCACCCGCATGTACATCCAGCTGGCGGACAAGTCCACCAAATTCCCTCGTGGTATTATTGAGAATCTTTTAGTTAAGGTGGACAAGTTCGTGTTTCCTGTGGATTTTGTAGTGTTAGATATGCCCGAGGATGATGCCATGCCTTTAATTTTAGGTCGTCCTTTCTTGGCTACTTCTAGAGCTGTGGTAGACATGGGTGAGGGTAAGTTGAGCATAAGCGTGGGGAAAGAGCAGGTAGAGTTTGGGATTAAGCCTAGGATGAGAGGAGATCTGTTAGATGAGTTACAGGCTATAGATGATCATCTGGATCATGAGTTGGAGAAATTAATCCCTAAGGAGATTGAGAGTAGGAGGAGAAAAGGGAAGGAGAAAGAGACTGTGAGTGTGGTTAATTGGTGGATGAATTTACCGGGTAGGTATAGGAATAGGAAAGAACCCGAGAGAAAGGAAGAGGCGTTGAAGGTGTATGATTTCTGGGGTGGTTCGTATTGCAAGGAGAAGCCACCCGATGCTAGAGTGATTAATGCATAGGCACACTTGGATGCATCCAAGTTGTAGAGTTTGTAGAAGTTCTAGGATTAGATGTTTTTTTTCTTTGTTTTTGGTTGTGTTTTGTTTTGTTTTGCAGGTTTTTGTGCTTGTTTGGCAAGGACAACTGACACCATGAGCGGATCCCAAATTTATTTATATATTTATATGATTGGGATTTTTTGTGGAGGTTTGGGTAATAAAATATTTTTTTTCTTTTTCTAAACATTAAATTTGATTAACTTTCTGTGAAAAAAAAGTTCTTCGTCTAATGCGAAGAGCCTGTGCTGACCTGTTCGTCTCATGTGAACAGTAATTACCCCGGATAGTTATACTTTATTCACTCGCGACGCGTGTTGAGATCACCAGTGTCCTTCACGTTGCGCGAGTTGATTAGAAAAAAAAAAATATTTTCCACCCTGTTTTCTTCCACCACCACTCACCACCATTTCACCACACGTTTCACCATCATCTACCACACTCCACCATCTTGCCTTCCAAGTACGTTTTCTGCATTTTTGTATATTGAGTCAGTTGAGTCTGTATTTTTTTTTAAGTCTTTTTTTTTTTTGAGTCAGTTTTCTCTTAACCCACTTTGGGGATATCTTCCCTTCAAGTGTGGGGATGATGGAGAGAGTCAGTTTTGAGTCATTGGGTTGTCTAATACATTTTATTGCAGGTTTGGATCTAGCCACCCGTACTCAATCTCCATTCGGGTGGGGACGACCAAACAATCATTTAAGGCAACCATTTGTTTTTATATTTTCTTTTTAGTTTTTATTTGTCAGGTTTGAGTCAAAGACCGCGAATGAAATGCTATAAGGCCTGGTTCAGAAGGACAACTTCAGAGCGTTTGCACCTACACTGCTTATATCCAAAGGAGTCTGTTCCTTTTTTGTTGTAATTTTTTATTTCTGCTTTATTTTATTCCTACTCTCACATTGAGGACAATGTGTCGTTCAAGTGTGGGGATGGAAACTTCGTTTTATTTTTAGATAGTTTGAGTCATAAATTTTAAAAAATCCAAAAAAATTCAAATAAATTAAAAAATTAAAAAATGTCCCTGATTTTTTTGTGCATTTTATATGGAAAATGATAGTAAAATTGGGATTTTTTGGTTTTCAAATTATTATATATATGAGAAAATAAATAGATTGAAAGCGTGTTTGCTTAAGATGTGTCGGTAGGCCCAGCTAGCTTTGAAAGGTCCTAGGATTGTTCTTAATATACCTTAATAAATCATGATATCTTGTGGGTTCTCATCTTAGGAGAAACGGTAGAACTGAAACCGCTGATAGTAATTAGAGGTACCACTGTAGATTGAAAGCCCATATGTATTATTAATTAAATGGCACACTTGATCCTTTTGATGAGAAAAAATCCGGTGAAAAGTGGCGCCAAAAAAAATCCACATGTCCATCAATTGAGCTAGACAAAAAAAAAAAAAACAACCGGAAGCCTCTGATCGAAACTTCCTCGAGGTCAAGTTGAAAAAAAATACCGAAGCTCATGCTGTCGCTCTTGGGGATGGTGACTCTGATTTAGACAACCTCTGGGTTAGGTATGAAAAAAAACAAATGTGTCTAAGCTCATAAACTTCATCCATCATCCATCATAAATTTAATTTCTAATACATTAGGGAGTTTAGTTTGCAGTGGTTGGTAAATGTATATGGTTTAACCTTTGCTTTGAAAGCTTGAGGTGGGATTAGGTGAAGCTGGATATCTTGAGTATGAGACTCATAGATTGATTGTAATAATATGAACTTAATTGCTTTACATGATTGGGGCCTGATTAGCTGGTGGTTGGGTTTAGGTGGACAACAATACCGACAGTTTGGTTGATACGTGATTAGATCTTAATTAATGAACCTAAAAGTTTTTGAAATCAAGAGCCCTGATTATGATTCCATTGCAGTCTTTTTCGGGGACGAAAAAGGTTTAAGTGTGGGGATGTTTGATGTGTTGCAAAACACATCTCTTTTCCTATTTATTTTGTATATTATTTGGTCGGGTTTTTATTCGTTTAGTGTCGTTTTATTATGTATTTATTTATTTGTATTATTTTGTAGGTGTTCGTGTAAAATGAGATCAAAACGAATGAATTTTAATCGATACACGAACACTTGAAGGCAGGTGGTCATAGACGTTGGAGCATAAATGAGGAACTTTGGTCGAGCCAAGAACACCCGAGTCAACCGAACATGGAGTTATAATAATAATAATAATAATAATAATAATAATAATAATAATAATAATAATAATCTATATATATATATATATATATATTGCAAAGGGATTAATCCTACATGTCATACTCTCATGCAATCTCTCTTTTGAGAGATGCCACATAGGATGTTATGTGGCAAGTGTAAACCAATTAAAAAAAATGAATAAATATGATTTAACCTAATCTATTATAATCTTAAACCTAATCTATTAAATACCTAATCTACTAAATCTAAATATTAAACCTTTATTATTTTTTTCTCATGTTTCCTCTCATAACTTTTAAACGTTAATATCTTTTATATACGGGATTTTTTAAAGAAAAAAATTACACCAAATTAACGAGCGTTTTATTATCTTTCCAACGAGTACCATAGTGCTATATAAAAAACGGAGAAAAAATGACTATTTTTTGTAACCCGACAGGTATTGTGTCGGGTTTGTGATTAGTTTAAAAAAAATTTGGGTTTGGGTCGGGTCTGGGATTAGGTGATACCCGACCCGATTACCCGAAACAACATACCCAAATACCCGAACTATATACCCATGAATTTTTTAACGCATCAAATAACCCTTAGACTAATGTTCACATTTCAATAATTAACTTTTTTTTTCTTATTTCATGTTAGTTCTTTTTAGAATGATCGATTACAAACTTCCGAATTCATTTGTAATGGCACTAGATTTATACCCTGGCGCATAGATTCGTTTTTTTTATATATTTGAATATGATAACTTATTGCAGAGATTTGTTTAAAATAATAATAATAATAATATATTTTATTATGTCATATTAAATATTTTAACCCGGGACGCTCCCGGGATAAAAACTAGTAATAATATAATTCAAACGTGAGTTTGAACAAAAAGAAAAAAATAAAAATTGAATGGACTTTAGAGGCCCAAGTCAAAAGTCAGAAAGGAGGTCACGAAGTTGTTTTGGTGTGACATTATATATTCGAGGATTTCATATTTGGGGCGGCACATTATTTTTCGGAAGAGATCACTAACAGCCGCAAGAAGGCATCGATCACAGAGCAGTCTTTGAAGGAATATTTAGAGGATTATTTTGAAGGGCAGGAAGGCTAGGGATCGAGGTTACACAGTATTGGTTATTTTCGTTTATTACTTTGTGTTCTAAACTTTATGACTATGTGTTACTTTGGCACCAAGACCATGTTTTTATCGTTTGTCATGAATATATTGGCTAAACCTTTTAAGCTACCTAGGTTGTATGATGAATACATGTTAATTTTATACTCTCGGTTTTGGATTTATTTTTGAATGGTTAATGTTTTGGTAACGATTTAGTTGGTGTTTATTATGATGTGTGTGTGTGTACTTAAGTTTGATTTATTATTTTTGAGAGTTCCATAAACGTCTTAGTGAATGTCTTTCATGTTTGGATGTTTATTAGGGTTACCTGCTTGGTGCTTGTAGCTTAGTTTATGGTTTTGGATCCGAAAGCCATAGGAACTTGATTAGAGAATTTAGAGGACTTAAGTATTCTTCCATTCTTGAGACCGGGAGGTGATGGAATGTTGAGTTGTCTAGAGCTTTAGGTGTTGGGTTTTAGGTGAGACGGGAGGTGATCCTATCCTAGTTGTCTTTAGTTTCTTGCAATTCCAAGTCATAGTTAACCCAATTAAATTACTCCTTTACATCTTAGGGTGTAATGTGATTAGAGAGACCGGGAGGTGATCGAGTCATTAGAGTACCTTAGCATTCTTAGTGAGGTGAGACCGGGAGGTGATCCGAGCTAGATAACCAGTGTTTTATTCCTTAGGATTCTTTGGGGTGTGTTAGTGAGACCGGCAGGAGATCTAGTACGTCTTAAGGTTTCTTAAGTTATCTTTAGAATCTGGCGTTCATTCAGTTTTCCATTACCGAGAGTTGTGAGTTTACATGTAGGATTCTTGACCTCGGTAGCTACCTTCCTATCCTAACATTTTCCTCAGTTATCATTGCTATTTTTTTATCTTATTTATTTACTTTATTTATTTTATTTAATTAAAAAACCAAAAATCAACTTTTAAATCAAATCTTTTTAAGTCTTAGTCGAGTCTAGTTTTGTTTTCTATTAGTGTCCTGTGGGTTCGATACTCGGACTTACTTAGTCTGTACTGCATTGATAGGTACACTTGCCTGTCGTGTGGTCTAGTTTAGTTGAGTCTGTTTTATATTACTAGGTGTCTAGGTTGTTTATATATTTAGACCATACATAGCACATCAGGCTCCCCATGGAGAAAAACTGGGGCGAATGAAACCCTTATCAGAGATTTCCTGTAGTTGACGGGCAAGCTCTTGCATCTCGGAGGGTGCAAGACGATAAGAAGCTTTGGCAATTGGATTAGCACCAGGAACAAGGTCGATTCTAAATTCAACTTGACGAGTAGGAGACAAACCAGGTAAATCCTCTGGAAAGACTTCAGGATAATCCCGAATGATTGGAATATCTTGGATACTCTTGCCCTTGTCTTTCTTTTCTATCACGTTAGCCAAGAAATCCATATACCCCTTTCGTAAGTATTTTTGAGTAGTCGCACAAGACATGAGTTTAAGTTCACCACAAGGTTTCTCACCATAGATCTTCAAAATGTCACCAGATTCAAGAGGAATGCGAATAACTTTCTCAAAGCATAAGATTTCAGCACGATGGGTTGACAACCAGTCCATGCGTACTATGACATCGAAGCTTCCTAGATGCAAAGGAATGAGGTCGATAGGGAAGGTATGGTCATCAAGTTTCAACACACAGTTACGTATAACAGAATCGATTGAGATAGACTTCCCATTAGCTACTTCTACTACTAGGGGTTCCTCTAGATCAGTTTGGGGCATGTTAAGTAGGGGTTCAAATTTATGTGACACAAACGACTTATCAGCACCCGAATCAAATAGTATAGAAGCATAGTGGTTATTAATAAGAAACGTACCATTAACCACTTCATTGTTGTTGCGGGCTTGATCAGCATTGATGTTGTACGCGCGACCACGAGCACCTTGGTTTTGATTCTGGTTACGGTTTTGGTTCTGGTTACGATTTTGGTTCTGGTTCTGGTTTCCACAATTAGGGCACGTGTTCCTGTAATGATCTGGGCTGCCACACTCGTAACACTGACCACGAGTAGGCCTAACATTTTGATGATTGGGAGCTGGAGCATTTCTAGCAGGGTTATTTGGAGCAGCAGGGGCATTAGTAGGAGGGATTCGACAAATATTCACGAGATGCCCATACTTTTGACAGTTAGTACAAAAACGACAAGGCGCTTGAGTTGGGTGGTGATACTTGCAGGTATTACACAAAGGATGGGGTCCAGTATATGGTTTCTTGTCGGGTGGAAGAGCGGCAACGACTCCAAAATTTCTTGCCTTGCGTTTTTTGTTGGTTGAGGGCTCAGACTTTACCTCGATAGCAGGCTGAGGAGTATCCTTTGCAACAGCTTTCTTGGTGTTCTTGCGAAAAAGGGTACCATTTTTCACATGGTTATCAGTCAGAGTAGCTGCTAGGCGTTTAGCTTCCTCGAGAGTGGCAGGATTTCTTCCCAACACAGTATCTTGAATCTGCATGGGTAGACCTCCAATGTACTTCTCAATAGCAATAGGGAGGGGTGTGACCTTGTGAGGTAACAGTAGGCTTAGTTCATGAAAACGAGTGTTGTAAGCCAAGTTTTCCCCACTGTCTTGGACCAGAACATGGAACTCATCCTCTAACTTCTTGATTTCATTACAAGGACAAAACTCTGCGATCATAACTTCCTTAACCTGCTCCCAAGTCATAGCCAGTGCGATTTCAGCCCCACGAGTCCTTTTCTCTTCATTCCACCATGTGAGTGCCCGCTTGTGGAGGACACTCATAGCATAGCGAACTTTGAGGTTATTGGGACACTCGCTATTAATGAAGGTATTTTCGATACCCTCGAACCACTGAAGGAGACCAGTAGCTCCTTCGTCCCCGCTAAACTTAGGAGGGTTGCAAGTGTTGAAGTGTTTGAGGGTGCAACCAGGGGGAGCATTCCCGTTTCCATTTCCATTCCCATTATGATCCACATTCCCATTGCCATTACCATTACCATTTCCATTGCCGTTTCCATTCATCTGGATGACTTGAGCCACCAAGTTAGGAACCAAAGTTGCTATTTGTTGCGCCATTTGTTGGGAAATGATCGCAGCCAGTTGGACATCAACGCCATTGTTGTTGTTGTTATTGTTGTTGTTGTTGTGGCTCTCTTCATCACGTTCGTTGTCATTGTTAAGACGAGTGCTGCGACGAGGAGGCATGATCTGTAAAAGACATAATGAAGGTTCAATGAGACATGAAATGAATCAAGGATAATGATGTAATATAAGTAATGTAATCATTTATTCATTAATTAAAACGAATAAACGAAAACGTTGACTTATCAAAGATTCTAGATTCTAATAACATAGTGAAGACATGCTTTAGCATATAAGTGAACACTCATCCCGAGAATTCCCAGGTAGGCATCCAGGTCCCTCGTCTGATTGGGATATATGCGCAAGGCCAGTCCTAGACAGAAAACTCAGAATACAGGCGTTCACCCTTCCAGATTGCACGTGTTCGTTATTAAAATCTAAAACTTCGACGAGATCTCAAGGTGGTTCAGGCTAAACCTGAGGATTTTGTTCTATTAATCTAAAGGTGGATCAGGATTGCAGCAGACGAATAAGAGTAGACAACTTGTAAGGCTTAGGGTTGTATAGGGTGTAGGATAGGGATAAGAATAAGGAAGCAATTAGGGTTACAAGTAAGAGAAGCAAGTACTGGTTTAAATCCCTAAGGTTATAGTCTAAATTATTTTTCTAATAACCTAATTCCCTATAACCAAGACTCTGATACCAATCTGTAACACCCCAACCGATGGCGGAAACATCAGGATGTCACGTATTGATGATTGTTTCAGTAGCACATGGTATATATTGAATTTTAAATACTTTATTCATAACAAAATAACCAAATGAAACATTGTCTAAAAAATCAAACATCTAGTACAATCATGAAATAAAGCAAGTAACTTCAAATAACTTCATAAAAACTCTTCAAGCATGCTCTAAACTTCAGCTTCATTGTTACCTGAAACATGTTAATTTTGAAAATGTTTTT
Source organism: Ambrosia x helenae (assembly GCA_030844895.1). Classification (NCBI taxonomy): domain Eukaryota; kingdom Viridiplantae; phylum Streptophyta; class Magnoliopsida; order Asterales; family Asteraceae; genus Ambrosia; species Ambrosia x helenae. The sequence continues at coordinate 17,421,119 of CM061229.1, read as the reverse complement.
GGGTCAACAAAAATGTTGGTGAGAATTATATAGGTTTGAATAAAAATGTTGTACAATTCGAGTGCCATGGCTAGTCTAGTCCATATGTGAAAACAAAACTATTAGGTAAATCGAGTGCATAATCAACCATTGTGACTAGAATACTGTGGTCCATCCCATACGCATATGGTTCACTGGATTATGTTATGTGTTCGATAACAATCACCCACACTACCTATGTAGGAGGTACACGTATCCGGGTGGGATTGTCAGTCCAATGGATCTGTCATTGTATACCGTCGGCTGATCAATGTTAATGATTATGCTAGAATAATGTGCTTACCCTAGTAGTGTTTAGAACATAATGCAACATAGAATAACACATAGACACTTATGATTGAATTGTAAATTGAATGTTGTAACATGTTTCACCCCAAAATAGTGAAAGGAAAAATGGGCTATGTAAACTCACCTTAGTACTAGAATGGAGACTCTTGATGTGTAAGGCCCGGCTATTTTATAAACACTACAAGAAATTTAGATATTTACCCACGCATAGTATTTGTAAGAAAAACCATATAATGTGTTAGTAGTTACATTTACCTACACATAAATTAAGTGTTATCATGTGTAGACTCGGCACTGTGGGTATTGATCATTATCTACACATTTATTATGTGTAGATATATAGTAAACTGTACCTACACATATATGTGTGGCTAAAACTAATATATATGTGTTGCTAGAAATATAGCAACTTGTTGGATTGGTGTATGACGTGGCAGCTGACGTAGTAGCTAATTATGTGTAGGTAAATATAAAAGATGTGTAGGTATTAATATTAACATGTGTAGGTATTGATCTTAACATGTGTAGAAATAATATATACTGATGTATTGGTAAAAATATTTAAATGTGTAGATAATAATCTCGATTTATTTAAATAATAATTTTTAAATGTATACAAACAAATACAAAAACAATCATAGAAACATATATGACCAAATTAGCGTTCTTAATCAAAAGATAAGTGTTCAAACAACCAAACAAATAAAGCAAATATTGACCATAAGTTACTAATGGGTTATATAAAATTCCTAAACGACATTACTCATCGATCCTTTCATCACCCTCTAAAGTATCATCTTGAGATAGTCCAAACGTGCTTGATAGAGGAGGCATTACATTATTCTCAATCAGTGCTTGTTCCATAATTGCACATTTACTTGTCACTGTTTGAAGTGCATGGACCAGCTTATCATAAGTCAGACGCTTTGCTTTTTTAGTTGTACCCACTGTGTTATAAACAATAAATGGATCACCCCCCCCCATGCAAACGAATAGAGCTTTGTCCAAGTTATTCTGAATAATCGACTTGTCGCTCATTGATTCCACATTATGCTTGTTTCTCAATGTCATCATTTCTTCCTTTTAGAGAAAAAAAAAAGAAAACAAATACAATAAAATAACTGTTTACCAAATAATGAATACTTGGCAGTAGAAAAGAAAAAGTAAACTTACATGTATTACAGCCGCATTTTTTAGATATTCAACCTTTTTTCGCATCCCAACACGCTCAATATGATAGCGTATTGTACTCTTCGAACCATTTTCACTATCAAGTTTTCGTTTTGCATGTGCCATAACTCTCTTTTTTTGCAATTTCCTTCAAGGACATACAACCAAATAATACATAATAGATTAGATTAAATTCGATGATGAATAATAACAAAAAAGTTAAGCGTTATGTTGATATCAGTTCCATTGGAATCTTCAATGGATGGGAGAGACTTAGAAATCACTTCCATATACCTGGTCAAAAAACGTCAAAGACAGAAACAAATATTATTAACTAACTAAAACTGCCAATGAACAGAGAATTAATACATGAGGACTTTTGTTTTTTGAACGACCAACAAAAATTTCTGCCCGACTGCCCAGGGGAGTCCCCACACTATGGACAGACCCCCACGACCAACCCAATGGAGGGCCCATACGTACCTCGGGCGGCTGGCGTAGTCAGGCCCGCCCATGCAGTTTCCAAAACCGGGGAAAACCCAACCCCTCACCCGCCCGTAGGCACGACGGTGAAGGATTGGTAAAACCCGAGCGAGATCAGGACTCAAACTCATGACCATAGGCCAGGAGTCATCCATCATTTCTCATTATGCCTTTCGTGGGAATCGAACCCGGAACCTCCAATAGGGATCCCTGATTCATTTACCAACTGAGTTAACTGTGAAACACTAATACATAAGGACTTACATGAACTTGTTCAACATAATTGAAAGCATTTAAAACATAAGTATTGACCAGTCAGTGATCTAAGAGGAAAAAGGTGCCTAACTATGACTAGCAACTTTAGTAGTCCAATAATACAAACCACTAGAAGTTGGGTAAGTTGAACAAATTTCAGCCGTCAACAAACCTACCAGCAACCAACCATCCATTTACCAACACAACAGACCCACAAAACCTCAACCCGCTATTATACAGTGTAGTTATCCCAGAAGCCACCGTAGAATTTAAAATTTTTTTTTTTTTTTTTTTTTTTTTTTTTAAAATTACCTACTCAATTTTCATTGACAAAGAAAAAGGTAAATTACATAAGGATGGTAGGTAGGCGGGCAACAAGCTGCGCCGCCACCCCTTTTTGAATAGAAAATCCCAATCTGCTAAAAACAAAACCCCGCCCTTGGGGGTGGAAAAGTTGCTGTGCACTACTCGTTGAACCCGAGCCAAAAACCGCACCGCCTCCGGTGCCAAGGAACCGAACGTGTCGAAGGCCAAGGGAATGAAAACATGCTGATTATCCTCACACGCTTTAGCATGTTTTTCCACCTTCTTGGATTCAGCTCTCATGACCGCTTGGCCGGCCACGAACCCACTATCTCGAAGCCCAACAAGGGGGGACACCCCGGTAAGATCAATACACGCATGTTTCCCACCTTCCCAACCAAAAACTAAGACGTCTGCTGGGCGCAAGGTGGACCTCCCTTCCGCGGGGTCTGTGAGAAAATTAACAGACGCCTCTTTTCTTGCGGAGATCCCCGCTCTTCTAAGGATGTCTGCCAAAGCATCCCGGACAAAATCGTGCCGATATTTAAACCCTGGCAATTCCTTACAATGTAACGCATGTTCCCCATACTTATCAAGGCATGCTTTGCGGCAGACCGGGCAATTTTCTTCATCGGGGTAAATGGGTATCATCAGCCGGTATTTAAGGATTGTCCTGTACTCAACTGCCGACATCCGTTGCCCCAAGCCTTCGATAGGTAACACAGTAAGGAAGTCCTGGGCGTGAGGCTTTTGCAGGCATTCTAAGACGGCCTTCTGATGGACGGACAGACGGAAATTCCCCTCCAAACTTTGTGCGATTCGGTTATAAAGAGCATTCGCCAGAGTTTTCTGTGGCTTTTTGGGGGCGGTGTCCTTATTAAAGAAACCGCCAATATCAAAGTCGGGAATGGATCTCTGTAAAAGGTCGATAGCGCCAGAATAATCCGTGTCAACGTGAGCAACCCCACTGTTCCGTAATATGTGGTCTTGCAGCCCCCAGGACTGGGATCTGGAGGCCACAAAAGCATAGGCCGCCACGTCCCGGGCCGAGGAAAGGCCTAACCCACCAAGTCGAAACGGTAAAGTCGCAACCCGCCACTGGAGGTCCCCAAAAAAAGCCCCCCCACAGACAACAATGTCTTCTATGGCCTCTCGGAGGCCTTTGTCGAAACAAGAAACAGCGTTTTCCACAAAGGGAGGCTGACAGGTACGCAGACCGAAGAGCAACTTGGCCACACCCATACATGATCTAAGCAATAGAAGCTCACTTTGGGGATCCCGCAATCTAGGGAGGAGCCCCATGAGGTCGACAGCCCGCGCCACCCTTTTAGCAGATAGATCACTTATGAAACCGGCGTCGCGGCTGACTGCCCCACCAAGCAGTTTGACCCCTCGCTCCGGTCTGCCAATGTCACTAGGAAACAGACCTGGCCGGATCTTCCCCCCATCACACGACGGCCAGAAAACCTCAGTTTTTCTAATATTGAGATGGAGCCCTAGAGATGGCCCCTCCAGGCTAATAATGTCAAGTGCTTTAGCCACCTGAACAGAATCCCCGATAATCGTCCCGTCATCTAAGTACCAAGCATGAAAGGGAAGGTTGCAGTTATCCTGTATCTTTAGCACGAGGGGGTGTAAAGCTAGAGCAAAGAGCAAGGGCCCTAACGGGTCCCCTTGCTGAACCCCAGCGTAGGCCCCAATACGCTCATTCCCCACATACAACCTAGCTGGCTGAGCATATAGGAACTGAACCCACGGGAAAATGGAAGGGCAGTGACAGTGAACTTCCCGTAACAGAGCAGTGCGATCAATAGCGTTGAAAGCGTTAGAAAAATCAACCGTAAGCATAGCAAGCGAGCCATCATCATGGAACGAATCGAGAAACCTGTTAGCACTATGAAGCACAGCCTCCGCCCCATTTGGAATTCCAACTCCAAACTGAAAGTCCCCTAAATATTTAACAACTTCTTTCCCCACTTTCTTCATGGCCACCTTAGAAACCAGTCTCCTCCATATGGCCCCTACGGCGATAGGGCGGATCCCATTGTCAGGCTTAAGCAACGGAGTGAGGGGAGCCGAAGCAATATATTCTGCGAGCACCTTGGGGCACAACCCCCCCAGCCACAGATTAACTAATTCAGAGATGGCAGCTAGTAACCCAGATGCCGTAGCTGTCCCTTCGCCACCAAGGGCGTCCATCAAGTGTTGAGCCCGAAGGCCATCGCGCCCACAGGATGTCCCTTTCGGGAACGATTTCACACACCGATAAACACACTCATCTTCCACAGTTAAGGTCGGTTGGGTCAGGGGTAAGGAGGGGAGATTGGGGGGCGGCACAATGGGGTGCTTGTCAATAAGAGCTTGCATGGTAGATTCCCCCGGGGGGGCAATCCCATTGGAACACAACACTTTAACCGCTGCCGTGAAGTGACCATCACTAACCTTCCTAAGGCACTGCCTGACGTTGGGGTTGACCTCATCGGATCCCTCCGCAAACGTTGCCCTCGCCGGGAGGACCGTCCCCCCTGCATCTGAAAAAAGCAACGCAACCAGATCTGCAAAACCGGACCCATCTTTCCACATAGATAAAGCCTGTCGAATGCTGTCACATTGCAAAAACTTACGGTTCCCAGACCTTCTCTCCTGCCTAGAAGACGGAGTAACAACCCTGAGGGTACAACGAGGGAAAAGCAAAAGCTTGACCCAGTTTTCAACAGAACCCGGAGAGGCCACAACCTTACGAATGGCACTTGTTAAAGTATGCGCAAAAGCCATACGACAACTAGGAGGGATGCTTTTAAAATTGAAACACAAAATTTGACAACACCCTGCAGTTTCCCACAAAATGAAGATTGAAATTAAAAGAATCAAGAAATTAAAAGGGGGGTTGTGAAAAAGATTACGAAAGATCTCGTTTGAGTTCTTGTTCTATCACTGGCATCGGCACCCCTTCCCTTCCTTCATATTACCCCCTACACCACCGCCTGTTCTATGTTCTATCACCGACGCCTCCTCCGTCATCAACGTATGGCTTGCAACGGACAGATCTGGTCTCATGTGTTGGAAAGTTTAAAAGGTGAATGGAGTTTTAAGTTAATGAAATTATAATTTAGTGAAATTATAATTATTGAGGAAAAACTCTTTAATAGAGTTAATTTATTTGTGACACTTTATTATAGTTTTAAAACTAAAATTAAGTGTATAACTCTACATGTGGTGAATTGAAACACTTATGATACTTGATTATAGTTTTAAGACTAACATTAAGTGTCTAATTATGTTAGACTCTTCATTCCCCATTGCCTCTTGTATATATTAGAGACTTTTGTGTCATATATGATATATGGGAAAATGCACATAAGAATATACATGAGAAATATTCACTAAGAAACTCTTGCAACACTCATGACTCTAGAGTAGCAACCAAGTATCGATTATTTTTCAGGCAAGTGGGATAGTCCGGCAGTGCACCATCGTCACTGTTTCGAACCGGTGTACCCTGGGAACAGACGACGAATCTGTTTAAGGGAATTGTGTCAAACACAAGCCCGGTTCCTTTTCTTTGATTTCGTTTTCTGTTACAGTTCATTGCAGAAAGTACAAGGACTTGGAAACATGTGAGGTTCATGTATGAAAGGCATTGCGACGATTATTATGTAAGTTTTCCAACAAACTTAAACAGATTAGTAAAACAGACTTTCGTGTAGATTGGGAACCAATCTTTAAACCTTCTTCTTAAGGACTTTTTTGGTTCGCGAAAGTTTGTAAATATTTTTCTTTTGAAATATGTTGTGGTACATCGAATCGGATTAAATTTGTGATTGGAGTGAAATCTTTAATCCGAATATTCATGGTTTTTCGGGTTCATGGGTTTTGTGTCGTGTTTAGATAAACCGGATTATTAACATATATTTAGACGGTTTTGAAATACTAAAATTCTAATGAGAGTATTAGAAAAGTCATAATATTTGTAAACCCATGAAAAACATTTGATAATATTTACTTTCTAGTAAGCATATTAGAAAGACAATTTCAAAGTATTTGAAATGTTTACATTTTCTAATAAGAGTATTGGAAAATTAAAAGGTTTCGAAATAGAAGGTTTTGAAACATGTATTTCTAACAAGCGTGTTAGAATCGACGACGTTGAAATAATAACGTGTCATGAAAAATTTCTAATAAGCGTATTAGAAATAATTATTTACAAAATCAAAAGTTTAATCTTTAAACTTATATATTTATTTTTCTAACGAGCGTGTTAGAAATTGATGATTTTGTAAAGGCAAATAAGATGTTTATATTTCTAACGAATGTGTTAGAAAAGACTATTGTACAAAATACACAAACGGGTTAGAAATGATTATTTTGGAAAATAATCAACATTGAACCAGTTTGGTTAAAATTCGACGGTTTCGAACGAGCGAATTTGAAACGGGCATATTTTAGAAAATCCGAAGCTAATGCCATTTATGTAGATGGTTTAATTTTCTAACGAGCGTGTTAGAAATGGTTTATTTTATATAAACCAATAAGGTCTAAAATCATTGTCATAATCATGTATTTCTAACAAACATGTTAGAAACGGTTGAAAACATCAATGATATTTAAAACGATTTTGGGTAATCGTTTATTTCTAACGGGTGTGGTAGAAAAGGTTTATTTAACCAAAAATCCATATGATGAAACGTGTAATCGTTTGTATTCTAACAAGTATGTTAGAAATGGTTAATTTTGAAACCGTATATGTTTATATGGTACACGTATAATTTCTAATGAGCGAATTAGAAATGGTTAATAATGAAAACCATATACTCTAACTAGTGAGTTATGAATGGTTTAAATAATAAAACTATATTAGAGTTTATGGTTTTGATTTGTAATCAAAACATAATTATGTATAGTTTATGGAAAATACTTGTAAAAGTAGAAATGTGTTGTATGAGTAAAACATGTCTTTTACAAATTATATATGGTTTGATACTTGTATGAGAAGTATGATGACTTGAACCATATAATAGTCTAGAGAGACTATTTAGTGTAAAATAACTTGATGTTGTTTTGGATATATTTACTGGTTCGACTACTTGTGAGTAGCTAAGTATAAACAACTTTGTTGTTTTGAACAGTGTATTGAGGGAGTACCTCGAAACATGCCACGAGACGATATAATTGGTATTATTTCGTCGAACGATAAAGTGTTGAAGAGAATAACACTTTGAGATTTGATGTTTATATATCCTTATAATCTGTTTAAATATATATGTAATATGTTATATATAGTTTGGATTATATTAAAATTATAATTTGATAAATTATAATTATTAATTGGAATCTTAATATGGTGAATGGATGATATTGAAATTATAATTTAATAAATTATAATTATTAATAAATCCTTAATTTGGTGAATTAAAGACTAAAACTCTTGAGTAGAGTTTTATGTCTTTGATTAGAGGGTTTCATTTGTTGTCACTTTATTAGAGTCTTTATGTCTCAAATTAAGTCTCTAATTATGAAGACTCTTCATATATTCATGTTCTTATATAATGGAAGGCTTTGTGCCTCATTTGGATATATATAGAAAGAAGATACATGGAAATAAGAGTAAACTCTTGAGTAGAGTTTCATGTTTTCTGAAATAAGAGTAAACTCTTGAGTAGAGTTAACTCTTCATCCATTCCCATTAAGATAATCATGATCAACGTGGCAAGTGTATTGAAGTTAAATGCACGGAAACGAGATATGTCATCTAATGTTGAGAGCATTTACATAGCAATGCACAAATGTAGTTTTGATGACTATAACATATGATAGAAATATATGTTATTATTCATAAGTCTTTGATAAATATTGGGAAATTTATTATAAAAGACTTAGAATGGTGATGGACGTGTAGAGTCTCTACAAACCATCATTGTTAGTTGAATTATATGGAGGATTCGTGATATATTTTGGGAGAGTTATCCAATAAATAGTTTCAACAAAATATATACATATCATTTAGGCATATGTGAATGTCATGTAGTTGAGTGTCAATCTAATTGACTTGTTGATGATGAATATGTTCATCAAAGTGACTTATATTAAGACTTATGTTTAAGTCCTAAAGAGTTAATGGTGATGCCTTGGAGATTAAAGGCAAATGAGTCTTGATCTTAATGGATGGAATGAATTATGGTTTTGAAGCATTCTTTAAACCAAGGTTTTGGAATGGTAAACAAAATCTCATTTTGTGTCTAAACTAAGACGTGAATGTTAGGAAGAGATAATGAGTTATCTCTTAAGGCTGTGAAGAATCAGATTGATGCATCTTCTGTTCACATGCTAAGTATTCATAGTCTAAAGCATGCTAGACTAATACTTGTTAATTTAGATGCTCCACGGAGATTAAATTAACTTTGAACATTCAAACATATGTGACGACATAAGAATGAATTTTGTAAAAGCAAATATATAATTCATTAAAAATGATGACTCAAAAGGACCGAATAAATAGTTCATTGGTAATGATACTATTTAGCTGAATATGAGGAGAATTCATATAGCTCAGAAAACGGTTCGTGTGAGAAATATGGGTTGAGTAATATAATGGATGACCTAAATAACACAAAGATATAGATAGTCGATATCTTATCACGGGTGTTTAATATCATCACGAGTGATATTACTCAAACTTAATCAAAGTGCAAGCAATGTGGGGGAAGAGCCATTTAAGAAACAATCCGTAGGGATGTAAAAATGGTACTTGAGAAGTTTTCAAGCTTTATATGAAAGGAAGAAACTTTCATCACCCCATTTGGTAGTTATCCAATAAACACATAAGTGTGGAGGTGACTTGCATTTGAAAATATAAGGTTTGATATGAACAGATGTGATTTTGGGAAGTACAAATCACACGAACCTAGAACAGACTTATTTTAAGTCAGTCCTATTATGCGGACAAAATTCTTGAGAAGATCAATGGAAATGACTCTAATGTGGCTAGAATTTTCATTAATTCTTGAGAAGTTCAATGGAAATGATTCTAATGTGGCTAGAACTTTCATTGACACAAGTCAACGTCTAGCTAAGAATCGAGGTGAGACTGTTAACCAATTAGAGTACTCAAGAATTATTGGCAGCCAGATGTATATGATGAGTTGTATCAGACCAGACTTAGAAAGCAAGCTAAGTAGATACACGGGCAACCTAAGTTCAATTCATTGGAATTGCGTGACCCAGTTGCTTCGGTACTTAAGATACATTCGAGATTACGGGCTGCAATATAAAAGATATCCAGCAGTTATTGAAGGTTACTGTGATGCGAATTGGATATCTTACACGAATGATTCCAAGGCAACGAGTGGGTATTTGTTCACACTTGGAGGTGCTGCGATGACATGGAAATCATCTAAGCAAGCCTTTATTGCTAGATCCACGATGGAATCATAATTCATCGCTTTAGAGGATGAATAGGCAAAATGGCTACGTCAATTTGTTAAGAATATACCTAGGTGGCCGAAGCCGGCATTGGCCCAATGCATATGTTGTGATAGTCAATCAGAAATTGGCAGAGCTCATATCACAATGTGTATCAGTAAGAACAGGTATATAAGACGTAGGCATAATACGGTACGACAACTAGTCTCTATAAGAGTTATCACTATTGACTATGTGAAGTCAAGGGATAACATCGTGGATCCGCTAACAAAAGGCTTAAGCAGAGAGTTAGTTCAGAAGTCGTCAATGGGAATGGGGCTAAAGCCCGTTAAAGGCTAGGTTTATGCGAAGGAAACCTAACTCAGCTGACTGGAGATCCCAAGATCTGAGTTCAATAGGACAACCTAATTGTATGAACTGGCGAAGGTCACTGTGGGGGAGAGTTGGTGAAAACCCCACATATTAAAAAGGGAGTTTACTATAAGATTTAATAAGCTTCCTAGTCCATTCCTAAAAAAGTGACAAGATTGAGGTTAAGCTTATAGCTTTTAATGATCTGACTGAGGTAACCAGTCCCAGTAGATCACCTATGTGAGAGAGAAGTGGGGTCGCTTCGAATGGTATTGTTGGGGCACAATACCTAATAGCTCTCGCAGAACCAGGCACGTGTCCATGACCATAACGGACACAACTATGAGGACTTGACGTTGTCAGGGAGAGTCTTGTGTGAAGCGTATTGTCGTCCACACAAACGGCAGACGAGTTCAAAGACATCGCGTTCTACTCAGAGCCAGTGGGCTAAGTGCGTTTCATAAGCGAAGGTTCAAAGGGTCACACCTACCAATCGTATGCAAAACTCAACTGTTGAAATTTAATCTGAATGAGGTTGCTTCTCAGAATGACTCCTATTCATATAGGGGTTTGTTCGAAATATGCGTGTTGTGATAAATCTCCATTCATGTGGGGGATTGTTGGAAAGTTTAAAAGGTGAATGGAGTTTTAAGTTAATGAAATTATAATTTAGTGAAATTATAATTATTGAGGAAAAACTCTTTAATAGAGTTAATTTATTTGTGACACTTTATTATAGTTTTAAAACTAAAATTAAGTGTATAACTCTACATGTGGTGAATTGAAACACTTATGATACTTGATTATAGTTTTAAGACTAACATTAAGTGTCTAATTATGTTAGACTCTTCATTCCCCATTGCCTCTTGTATATATTAGAGACTTTTGTGTCATATATGATATATGGGAAAATGCACATAAGAATATACATGAGAAATATTCACTAAGAAACTCTTGCAACACTCATGACTCTAGAGTAGCAACCAAGTATCGATTATTTTTCAGGCAAGTGGGATAGTCCGGCAGTGCACCATCGTCACTGTTTCGAACCGGTGTACCCTGGGAACAGACGACGAATCTGTTTAAGGGAATTGTGTCAAACACAAGCCCGGTTCCTTTTCTTTGATTTCGTTTTCTGTTACAGTTCATTGCAGAAAGTACAAGGACTTGGAAACATGTGAGGTTCATGTATGAAAGGCATTGCGACGATTATTATGTAAGTTTTCCAACATCATGAACCAAGAAAGGAAGCTTTCGCGATCTGAAGTGGTGTTACATGAACCATTATCTAGTCTTCGGTTCCTCTTTCGGAGCACCACCGGCTCATTCAAAACATTATTCAAACCACGTTAGTCTCTGAATGCAATTGAAACTAAAGAAAATAAAAATTGTGGCCATAGTCTACAATAACGTAAATGAAGTTGATTCGGACAACATCATACCATTAGTGATGCGCAAGAGAACAAATAGATCTCAGCTTTTGTACTGTCTCAAACTCGGCTCCTGTATGATCTCGATCGAAAGTGATGGTTCGTAATGGATGGAAGAGGGGTAAAGGAAATGAAAATATTAGGGGAATTTCAATTTTTTTGGAAAAATTTGATAAAAGTTAAGAGCGGGAAATGAGGAGGAAATAATAGTAAGGAAATATAATTTATGATGTTCTATTTACACCCCCCTGGGTTCTATTTCAACCCCTCTTGAAACCGGTACGGTTCGTATCCGGGCCTTATCAGGTCGATACGATCCGGGTGGATAACGGGCCGGTCAGTTCGAAACCGATACAGTTCGTTATTGGGCGGTCAGTTCGAAACCGGTACGGTTCGTTACCAGACCTGATCAGGTCGATACGGTCCGGGTGGATAACGGGTGGGTCAGTTCAAAACCGGTACGGTTCGTTACCGGACCTGATCGGGTCGATACAATCTGGGTGGATAACGGGCCGGTCAGTTCGAAACTGGTACGGTTCGTATCCGGGCCTAATCAGGTTGATACGATCCGGGTGGATAACGGGCCGGTCAGTTCGAAACCGGTGATCGGGTCGATACAATCTGCGTGGATAACGGGCCGGTCAGTTCGAAACCGGTACGGTTCGTTACCGGACCTGATCGGGTCGATACAATCTGGGTGGATAACGGGCCGGTCAGTTCGAAATCGATACAGTTCGTTACCGGGCGGTCAGTTCGAAACCGGTACGGTTCGTTACCGGACCTGATCAGGTCGATACGATCCGGGTGGATAACGGTCCGGTCAGTTCAAAACCGATACGGTTCGTTACCGGACCTAATCGGGTCCATACAATCTGGGTGGATAACGGGCCGGTCAGTTCGAAACCGGTAAGGTTCGTATCCGGGCCTGATCAGGTCGATACGATCCGGGTGGATAACGGTCCGGTCAGTTCAAAACCGGTACGGTTCGTTACCGGACCTAATCGGGTCGATACAATCTGGGTGGATAACGGGCCGGTCAGTTCGAAACCGGTAAGGTTCGTATCCGGGCCTGATCAGGTTGATTTGATCCGGGTGGATAACGGGCCGGTCAGTTCGAAATCGATACAGTTCGTTACCGGGCGGTCAGTTCGAAACCGGTACGGTTCATTACCGGACCTGATCAGGTCGATACGATCCGGGTGGATAACGGTCCGGTCAATTCAAAACCGATACGGTTCGTTACCGGACCTAATCGGGTCGATACAATCTGGGTGGATAACGGGCCAGTCAGTTCGAAACCGGTAAGGTTCGTATCCGGGCCTGATCAGGTCGATACGATCCGGGTGGATAACGGTCCGGTCAGTTCAAAACTGGTACGGTTCGTTACCGGACCTAATCGGGTCGATACAATCTGTGTGGATAACGGGCCGGTCAGTTCGAAACCGGTAAGGTTCATATTCGGGCCTGATCAGGTTGATTTGATCCGGGTGGATAACGGGCCGGTCAGTTCGAAATCGATACAGTTCGTTACCGGGCGGTCAGTTCGAAACCGGTACGGTTCATTACCGGACCTGATCAGGTCGATACGATCCGGGTGGATAACGGTCCGGTCAGTTCGAAACCGATACGGTTTGTTACCGGACCTGATCAGTTCGATACGGTCCAGGTGGATAACGGGCCGGTCAGTTCGAAACCGATACGGTTCGTTACCGGACCTGATCAGGTAACGATAGTTTAATTGGGGGTAAAGCACCTGACTTTAAAAGTTATATTATTATTTATGAAAGTTGTTCATTCACCGTTGTTTGTTCTGAAAACCACAAACGAGCAATTAAACGAACCAAACCGCGTCAAACAAGGTCCGAAAGTCCAGTATATCGATTAAAGATGTAAAACTTGAAATTTGATAAGATATGGTATTGGTTGCACTCTTCATGTGCTACGTACATTGATTTATGAAAGTTGTTCATACTCGGTTGTTTGCTCTGAAACGAGCAACTAAACGAACCAAAACGCGTTAAACAATGTCCGGAAGTCTAGTATATCGATTAGAGATGTAAAATTTGAAATTTGGTAAAACATGGTATTGATTGCACACTTCATGTGTTACGTACATATATTTATGAAAGTTGTTCATTCTCGGTTGTATGTTCTGAAAACTACAAACGAGCAATAAACGAACCGAAACACGCCAAACTAATTTTTCTTTGATTGGAAACTAGTTAAAACAATTAAAAATGAATTAAAATATTTTTTTAATTAAGTAAAACTATTTAAATTTAATTAAAACAATATATATATTTTTTAAATAAAAGGGCCAAAGCACCTAGCTTTGGCCAAAGAGAGGTGCTTTGGGGGTTAAAGCGCCTAGCTTAGGCTTAAGCGAGGCGCTTCGCTTTTAAAATTTAAAACACCAAAAAACTACCGAAAATAAAGTTAGATTCGAAGCGCCTCGCTTAGGCCTAAGCGAGGCGCTTCGCTTTTAAAATTTCAGTTTTTTCTGACCTCGTACTGACCTCCTGGAAATTGGGGCAAAGTGCTTCGCTTAGGCCTAAGCGAGGCGCTTTAAGGGGGTGAAATAGAAGGTGGGGGGTTGAAATAGACAGGGCCTTTATGATTTGTTCTTTCAATTTTTTTATATATAAATAATGGATTATATTAAATACTACTAGTTATTATATCTCTTGATGGGCTTTACAACATCAAATTGATAGCTAACGGAATATATTAGTTTTAGTGAGTCCTAACTCCTAATAAATCATAATATGGAATGATAGACCATAATGTGATTCAATATGCTCTATTAAGACATATATGATATATTGTTGTCCACTATGATCCACTAAGGACTGATATGGGCCAATAATACCTATACGATTCATTATTGCTCATTGTGATCTATTAAGACCCAAGATGGTCGATTAAGACATATAGCCCATTAGCCACAATTGACCATAACTTAAACCACTTAGACCACCAATGATCATCATATATCCTAATTAATTAGCTATAATTAGGCATCACTAGCTTCAATTGACCATCATTTATCCTAGTTAACCAATAATAACCATGACTAACTATTTTCCTATAATAACCCTCATAATTTAGTCCCTAACGTTACTTTTCTTATACTGTAAATATCCACTGTCAATATTGTACATTTTTTAATACGTGTAGTTTTTTTTTTGTCACCCCATGTTAAGAAAACAAAATAATGATTCAATTATTCAATTTATATGTATCCAATATCTACATATATTTTTTTAGATACGCATAGATATTTATTATGCCACAACATTTACAAAGTACATATTTATCTAATATTTACACATATTGTAGAATTTTAAAAAAGTGTAGGCATTTATTTGGCATGTCATATAAAATAAAATAATTACTTTTTATATGTAAAAAATATCTACACATGTTGTACATTTTAAGCATGTGTAGGTATTTATTTTGCCATATCATTATCAAAAACTAAAATAAATATTTATATAATTGATTTATCTACATATTTGTTTAAATATATTATGTGTTGGTAAACATAATCATTTACCTACGCATATATTAGTTGTTTACATATTTGTAGATAATTTACCTACACAAAACAAAATTTTACCATATGTGTAGGTAGTTTAACATTTAATTGATGTCAATTTGGGGGGAAATTTTCCCACCAACTTCAATGTGTAGGTAAAACGTATTACCAACATATATTAAGTGTTAGTTGTTATTTGACATAAATCTTAAACAATTACCAACACATGTACAAAAATGTGTAGATATTTACCCACATATTTACATGTGTAGGTAAGTTATGTGTGGGTAAACATCCCAAATTCTTGTAGTGAAAAATAAATAAATAAATAATATTAGAACATTATATCTTGTATAACAATGTTAACTCGTTGACATAAATATATGTAGCGTTAACGAGAAATACATTCTTAATCGTTAAATAGCTTAAATTATTCATTTTGTTATTGTGGTTCTTAGAGTTAATAATAATAAATAATAAAACATTTATAAATAAAATGCGCTAGATAGCTGACGTTTAGTCAACGTCTTTAGACTCAACGTACACACACACACACACACACACACACATATATATATAACAAATATGTTGTCCAAATACTCGGTTTTAGTCGGGTTATGTAAATAAAAGATGTGATACAAATATTTTAGCGACTAAACGAAATTAAATAAAAAAACGAGACGCCAATCGTTAACGGGTTTGTATACATGGTTGACCTCCACCTAACTTAACCTAGAACTTACCAAGCCCTATTTATTTAAACATCTTAATTCTCATTCTTCTTCACTTCATCATCAACACAAAAACCCTAGCAATCACCACCACTACCCTTATCTTCCTTCTTCCTTCCTTGCACTCATTCAACACAACCATCACAATAGTCTTCTCCCTTCCTCCCTAAGATAGTAGCAGCCACAAGAACACCACAAGCCTCACCAACTCCTTACTCGGCTCCTCCCTTCTACACTCTCCCTCACAACCCGAACCTCCCTTCCCTCTCTGACAAGCAGCGGCGACAGCCACACCCGAGCCACCCTGACCCACCGCATAGCCCCTCTCCTCTCTCTCACACGCAGCAGCGGCCGCCGCCGACCACCATCTCAGCCACCAACAACCATCATCCAAGCCACCCTTACCCATCTCTTCCTTTCCGGCCCTCCTCCACACGCATCCATAAAACGACACTGTACCCATGACCCGATGACAACTCCTTATGGTCCGATTCAGGATTTCTTGTTCGTAGCTATGGTGGTGGTGAAGTGACGGGAATAGGGGTTTCCGGTTGAGTGGTGCTGTTCTCGTTTCGTTTCGATGGAGCTACCGGAGATGGGTTTTCCTTTTTAGATCTTGCCTCTGTTTGTCTGATTCGGGTATTGCGCAGCAAGAAAGGCGAGTCTGGGTTGGGTTTGGTTACAACTCAGACTAGGTTCGGTTGGGTTTGGTTTAGTCTTCGGCGCAATGGTCGATGTCAGTTGAGGTTCCGGTCACAGTGCACGGGTCTGGTTTTGAAGCCCTATTCAACATTGGGTTGTGGTCTGTTCGTTTTCTTTTATGCTCGGGTCAACATTAGTCAACCAGTCAGACCCATTCAGATTTGGTCAAGTTAGGTCCTGGTCAACGAAAGTCAAACGTACAGATCTGGTCAAACCTGGTCAGATCTGTTAACACTCGGTTCGAGGCGTGCACGTGTCGGTTCGCGAGTTTGAATAACAGGAAGGTATAACGCGCGCCGTGTCTTTGTTTTAATTATTTTAATTATATTTATGTAATTAAATATACTTCCTTTGTGTAAAAAGAACGAACCGAACCGACTTGTGTTAATAAAATGCTTAGAGTGGTGGTAAGACGCTTGATGTAAAAATGGTTAATCTGTATATGTTCATGCGTATATGCATTCATGTTAGGAACTAATCAATTTGTAGAAATAATTATATGATCGCATACTCTCCTTATACAAACGCATTATTTAGCGAAACGTGTATATATATATACATATATATATAAGGCTTATTTAGTCCGCTAATAATATATGGGACATTCGAATAGGCGAAGCATATGAATACTTATACTTATACTTGTATTATTAATATTATTAACCAAGTTTAATACTAGTCGCTTTACCATTTTTTCTTCGGACTAATAAACAATAACTTACACTTGAAGAAACTATTCTTATGACTGTCGAATGTTGAACGATATAATTTATTCGCTTATTATAGCTTTTGAAAGTAAACCATGTGTCATGTATTTGTATATTTGATGTTTTGGAAAAAAAATAGACAACTTAAGTTGTCTGGCTTTATACAAAAACAGAGGAGACTCTGCCCAAATTTTTATAAAATATAAGAAACATATCGGATGGTCAAATCTATTATTTGGTACAATTGAAGCTACGTATTACAAGTACATTTTATTAGCAGACTTTACTTTATCATACTAGAATTACATATGCTTATATATATAAACCTAATATATATACTAACCAACCTACGAAACAAGTTAACATTTGAGTCAAGTTACACCAATATTATTTTCTTAAAACAAATTGTGTCTTAAACAATTACTTCAAGACGCGACCCTGAAAATAATATATTAAAGTATATATTTTTGATAACTTTACACTTACGCATATTTTCAATAAACAAAACCAGGTTACCATCGGTTCGTTAAGTTATACATATTAAGACACGTATTGTTTACAATACGAGTCTAGGTAGTTGGATCAACTATCTTTACAACTAAGAAAAGAAACAAGCTTATTTGCATTAGAATTAAGGGTATCCTTTACTTGTAATAGGACACAAGAGATTCCATTAATCCAGCTTCAGACATTGTTTGCTATTCTTTCATGATACACTTCAGGTGAGTTTTACATAGCCTCTTTTCTATTTCACTAATTTGGGGTGAAACATGTTACAACATTCTATCAACAATTCAATCATAAAGTATCTATGTGTTATTCTATGTTGCATTATGTCTTAAACATGACTAGGGTAAGCACAATATTCTAGCATAATCATTAACATTATCAGCCGACGGTATACAATGATAGATCTATTGGACTGACAATCCCACCCGGATACGTGTACCTCCTACATAGGTAGCGTGTGTGATTGTTATCGAATTCATAACATAATCGAGTGAACCATGAGCGTATGGGATGGACCACAATATTCTAGTCACAAGGTTTGATTATGCACTCGATTTACCCGATAGTATGTTTTCACATATGGATTAGACTTGCCATGACACTTGAATTGTACAAGTTTTATTCAATTATCAAAACCTATGTAATTCTCATCAACTTTTGTTGACCCAAAATATTTTCAAACTTAACATGTTTCAGGTTATAGCTTGCTTGAAGATTAGAGTTATTGCTTGAAGATGCGTTGCTAGTATTTTTCATTTTGATGTACAAATTTTTAGAACAATTGTATGTAATTTATTTAAATCATTTATTGAAACTTATTATTTACCATGAGCTACTGAACAATCATCAATACGTGACATCCCGATGTTTCCGCCATCGGTTGGGGTGTTACAGATTGGTATTAGAGCCATGGTTATAGGGAATTAGGTTATTAGAAAAATAATCTAGTCTATAACCTTAGGTCTTTAACCAGTATTTTCTTCAATTACTTGTAGCTCTACCTTATCCTTATCTCTATCCCTATCCTCATCCCTATTCTTAGCCTAACTTGGTCTTGCCTACTCTCTTTCACTTACTTGCTACAATCCTAACGTACTTCTAGATTATTAAGGCAAATTCGTTGGGCTTAGACCTGTTCTGTTTTGATAAGCCAACATTTTCGTTTATTCGGGGTTAGATATTTACAATCTTTGTATTTCATTTTCATTTATACCCCCTCACTCCCGTATAAAATCTATGTTTTGAATCTCAAAATTTTTACAATTCAAATATATTTTCTTCTTATATAATTCCCTCATTAGCTTAAATTTCATGAATCATTTCTGGGTTTCACAATCCTAATTCATTTTACAAACTTATAATATTACCCATAAGTCTAATTATTTTTAACATCTAACCCAAATCATATGTTTCCCTTTACATCATACATAAATCTATTATCTTTGATGTTTCTGGCCAATTTTATTTTAAACTCCTCCCCTACATTTTTATTTATGTGTATATATATATATATATGTATATTTTGAAGATACCATCAACCATAAAATTTCATCACATTCGAGATTTTAAAATCCTTGTTTAAACTGTAACCTTATAATCTGTGTATAGGAGATACTGTAGCACCAAAGCTAAATAGTACTGAATTTTGTCAAACTTTCATCATTTGGGAATTTCACAAACTATAACAAATAAATATTTTTTTTAAAAGAGTCTTTTATTTTCACAAACTTATTTGCTAAATTTTAAATTTTTATTGAACAATTTATTGGCGTAACAAATGATTTACGATAAAGAATTGTTTGCTTAGGAAAGAAATAGGGATATCTTGAATGTGGCGATGTTGGGAAAGAAATAGACCATGGGGCGTAGGAATGGCTTCAATTCCTAGAAAATGATGGAGAGGGCCTAAGTCTTTGATAGAGAATTGTTTGCTTAGGGCTTGAACAAAGGAATTCATAAATGGATTGTGATTGTCGGTGAGGACAATGTCATCAACATACACAAGGAGATAGCAAGTGATATTGTTGAGGGTGTAGACAAAGAGAGAGGGGTCAAATATCATATCTTGGAAGTCTGCTAGACAAAAAAACGGTCTCTAAATCTTTTACCGAAGTCGAGTATAAAGCCCTCGCTAATGCTGCAGTTGAACTCTCAGGGGTTAAACATTTACTTAGTGAACTGGGACTCCCAATTATGAGCACTCCTTCGCTTTACTGTGATAACACCGGAGCTACCTATGTATGTGCAAATCCTGTTTATCATTCACGTATGAAACACATCGCTCTGGACTACCACTTTGTGCGGGAACAAGTCAACTCCGGGCAACTTAAAGTCCTTCATGTCAGCTGAAGGATCAACTTGTGGATGTCCTTACCAAACCGCTTTCACGAGCACCATTCATATCTTTTAGGTCCAAGATTGGAGTCTACAACAGATCCTTCATCTTGCAGGGGCGTATTAACACCACTAATTAAGCTCTCATTAATTAAGATGGTTGACCCATTGATTGAATATTATTCTCCTCATTGACCAATATGGTTGACAACAATAATTGCAAATTAATCCATAATTGGCTGCACATAATTCTTGCTTTTGTATTTAATTTGTATACTTGCATCCTCTATATATTGTAATGGATCTTTTGTATACTTCATAACAATTCAATACAATATTACTTTATTATACTAGACTAGATACCATTTTCTAAAATACAACAATAATTTATTCTCTAAAATCTAATTACTACACATTTAAATTTAATAAGATTGCATATAAAAATACGGTTCTTAAATCCGGTCTGCCCAGTTTGACCAATAAACTATGAACTGGTAAGAAGTTCGGTTTAATGTCTGATCCGGTT
Source organism: Ambrosia x helenae (assembly GCA_030844895.1). NCBI lineage: Eukaryota > Viridiplantae > Streptophyta > Magnoliopsida > Asterales > Asteraceae > Ambrosia > Ambrosia x helenae. The sequence continues at coordinate 17,400,333 of CM061229.1, read as the reverse complement.
ATCAAAACATCTACTTCCTTTCCCTTTCCCAAAGTTTTGACTTGCAAGTTGTAAGCTTGGGTTGTTTACCTTGTTGGTGTTGTGTTTTCCTAGTTTGTGCACTTCACTTTTATTCTAAGGAAAATCACGAAACAAAACAACACAAACTTATTAAAGTGGCTATTTAACTTTTAAATTTTGTAAAGTAAAAAAATTGATCTATATAAATAGCAAGATAATAAAAATCAATGATACAATGCAACGTAGTGTTCTATGGGTTGACAAGACATTTTCTTTGTCGACATATTATATATTGAAAAAAAATCTCCTACACAACGCAAGTGCATGCTTTTCCTTCGCCAGTCAACACAAAAGTATGGATTTGTCGCACCAAAACGCAAGAGAATTGATTTGTCGCACCAAAAGTAATTTTGATACATAATTGCGTACAACCTTCCGAATTTGACACGTTACACATCATCCAACCTAGTGGGCTCGTTCGTGTGTTGTTTTAAGGTGAATCAGTTTCTTCTTCCTGACCAGATATTACACTTCGTTGACTATCGCGCCAATGTTAGCAATGATGTATTTGCTTTGGTTTTGGAAGATTGCCAAAGGATTATGTTAGCAATGATGTATTTGCTTTGGTTTTGGAAGATTGCCAAAGGATTATGTTAGCAATGATCTATTTGCTTTGGTTTTGGAAGATTGCCAAAGGATTGATGACGTCATGACGACTCTTACCAAGTTTAGAAAAAAGCATAGCTAATTAGCTCTAGTTTGTTATTACCTTGTTAATCCATGTAACACAATTAGATAAGCAGGCTTAATCATACCATAAATGTGTAAACCCATTTACGACCCAAACATGTTTATCTAAAATTGAAGGGTGAATTGCTGAAATCGTCCCTCAGGTTTGTTGAAAGTTGTCATAATCGTACAAACTTGGGATTTTTTTGTCATAACCGTACATAGGTTCCAATTACTTGTGACAATCATCACTGACACTAACGACGTCAACTTAATCCAGTTAAGTTAGTGGTATAATGGTCATTTCACGTTTTAAAGTTTTTTTTTTGTCAAAATCGTCCTTTCTTTAAAATTAAAAATTAAAAATTAAAAAAAATGTAAATATTATTAAAAAATTCAAGTGGGTCCCACCCACTACCTCACCCAATTCATCTTCTTCACTTCAACCCACCCACCACCCATCTCCACCTTTCACCACCACCTTTCACCACCACTACCTCACCCAATTCATCTTCTCCACTTCAACTATATATAAAAAACATCATCACCTATCAAAAACTTGTATGTTTCAAATCCGGGATATTTGTTTTGAGTAATAAAATAAACAGTCTGATTCTGTATGCAGTTTCTTGGACCACATAACCACAGAGAGAACACTTCTTTCCCCCTTTCTGAGATGCATCTTCTAAAGTCATGCTACAAACTAAGCACAATAAAGATACAAAAACTAAAACTTTTCCATTATATGGCAGTACTCAATATCAAAATATGGCATTAATGTATACTTCAAGTTCAAACAAACAAGAAAATGTTATAATTCCAATCCAAATCCAAATCCAAACTAGTATGGCCCTGCAAAATCAGAGCACAAGCAAGACTACTATATGTAAAATGTAACCCAAAAAAAAATCTATGATTTACAGAAACATCTGCAGTAACTGAACACTGTGAAGATGCAACCCAAACAACCCCATCATCATCTCCATCCATCCATCCATCCATCACATTCTTTTTACATACAATAACCATCCCATATAATAATAACATTCTACTGTCCCTCTGACCCATCTCAACACTAGAGTTCCTTCCCTGTAACTATCGTCGGTCATCGTCCTCGGGTCTCAATTATAGCCTGACAAGTGACAACCCACTGCTCAATTATAACCGCCTAAAAAACAGAGGGTATATGACATTAGTTTTTGCACCCGCAGAAGAATGGATTGCACGCAATGACTCTGACATTATTGATGCCACCATGAGTGAACTTTCAAGACTCTTTCCTGATGAAATTGCAGCAGATGGGAGCAAAGCAAAAATATTGAAATATCATGTAGTAAAAACACCAAGGCTAGTATTGGCATGTGCAAACTGAAGACAAATTTGTTTATTCTGATGAAGTATTAATTAATAATTATTGGGTTGTGGTGCTTCAGGTCGGTTTATAAATTCCCAGAAAACAGAAGGAGACGCTGAAGATGAATATGAGTTTCTCGTTTGGGTGCAAGGCATTTTGTTGCCTAGAGCGGTGATAGCAGAAGGGGTGTTTTTGTGAGAGCTTATTATTGGATATTTATGAACAATTTCATGTCATGTAATTCAGATCTGAAAAATTTTAAAGTAATCGGTGGTGAAAGGTGGAGATGGGTGGTGGGTAGTGGTAGTGGTAGTGAAAGTTGGAGATGGGTGGTGGGTGGGTTGAAGTGAAGAAGATGAATTGGATGGGGTAGTGGGTGGGACCCACTTGAACTTTTTAATAATATTTACATTTTTTTTATTTTTTATTTTTAATTTTAGAGAAAGGACGATTTTGGAAAAAAAAACTTTAAAACGTGAAATTACCATTATACCCCTGACTTAACTGGATTAAGTTGACGTCGTTAGTGTCAGGAACGATTGTCACAAGTAATTGGAACCTATGTACGGTTATGACAAAAAATCCCAAATTTGTACGATTATAGCAACTTTCAACAAACCTGAGGAACGATTTCAGCAATTTACCCAAAATTGAAACCTCGTTAACTTCTTTCCTTTTTTTTAATGGGCGTTTTTTTAAAATCCTACATGGCGTCTTTTCAGAAATTAAAGGTTGTATTTCTTTAAATAATTAAATAGTTTGGTGTGTCATGCAAGTGCTCCATTTATCGATACTAGCAGGAAACTCGCGCGATACGGTGGGAGTGATACTTTTTATTTCGGTACTTAATTCAAATTCGTATAGTATTTGTTGTAGCATCATTGCGGTGGATATACGTCATAAGCGTTACACATGTCTAGTAACTAAAAAGATTTAACATTTAAATTGTAAAGTACTTTTAAGAAACATTTGATAAAACTAGCAGGAGCCCGCGCATTGCGGCGGCGCTGTATAATGTTTGGATGTTGCATTTAGTCAAATTTATGATTTTCGGCCCGATTCGACCTGAAAATTCAAATTGATTTATATATAACTTGAATTTCTTTTATAAAAAGTACATATATATAATTTTGTTTATTTTGCTCTATTCGAATTCAAACATAAATCAAATTGTAATTTAAATTACTTGAATAACCCGAAAACAGTCGCCCTAAACATCCATATTCCACGTTGTATTTGTTTAAATAATTAAATAGTTTGGTGTGTCATGCAAGTGCTCCATTTATCGATACTAGTAGGAAACTCGCGCGATACGGTGGGAGTGATACTTTTTATTTCGGTACTTAATTCAAATTCGTATAGTATTTGTTGTAGCATCATTGCGGTGGATATACGTCATAAGCGTTACACATGTCTAGTAACTAAAAAGATTTAACATTTAAATTGTAAAGTACTTTTAAGAAACATTTGATAAAACTAGCAGGAGCCCGCGCATTGCGGCGGCGCTGTATAATGTTTGGATGTTGCGTTTAGTCAAATTTATGATTTTCGGCCCGATTCGACCTGAAAATTCAAATTGATTTATATATAACTTGAATTTCTTTTATAAAAAGTACATATATATAATTTTGTTTATTTTGCTCTATTCGAATTCAAACATAAATCAAATTGTAATTTAAATTACTTGAATAACCCGAAAACAGTCGCCCTAAACATCCATATTCCACTTATTACTTTTACCTGCTATATTATAGAGATTCAAACCTACTTATAACTGGATCAAATTTATCCTCTATTGTTGATTAAAAAAGAACATTACGATGTTACCCAAAAGCATGATGGGTAAAGTACATTCTTGCTAGTTGTTTGTTAATCTCCACAAGCTAATTCCAAAAATTATATAAAGAACATGTGAGTTTGTTTGCGGTTAATTTATTGTAGATAAGACATACAAAATATAGGGGTTTAAAATTGTGAATGGTGTAATATTATACAAACTAATTTTTTTTGTTTCTTGTTTTTGCTTTTTCTAAACATTCAACTATTAATCATTAATCATTAATTTCTTATTTTTTTGTCATTAATTAATAGAAATTAATAGTTGTATTAAACTTGTCTTGTCATTATAATAAAATTACAATTTTACCCTTATGCATAAACATGAAATGACAAGTTTACCCGTCTAGCACCCACTATATAGTAGTATAGATATAGATAAAGTAACATACGAAAAGAAAATAAATATTAATAAACATAAAAGTTGAGAAAAATAAAAGCTAGCGAACTACTTGAATAATGAGATCAATTTAATCATGCACGTTCCAAGTCTGCATGATCTCATATATATTGTTTACCCACCATTCGTCATCAAAAACGACCACTGAAATTTCTTGTATATCTCCATGTTTGATTATTACATCTTTTGGTGAGGATGAGTTTTCTTCATTTTCTCCTATCTAAAGTGTCATCAAATATGTCTTCTTTGTCATTTTCATCAGAGCTGTCTAGCTCAATAACTTGACTCCATTTCCATTAAGAGAGCCTCCTGGATCCCTTCCTATTAATTTCATGCATCTGATCCTTAAAATAAATTAAAAGTATTTAATAAACAAGTTAATAGAAGATGAAATAAATGTTGATATTACCTATTCACTAAATTCATGTTGAAGATCATATTTGTAGGGACTACACATTGCACCATAGCAAATAATCTTAACACTATTATCCTGTAATAAAACACATACAATATACCACATAAAATAACAACCATGTTAATATTAAAAAATTAAACATTAATAAATACAACCTTAGACGCTACTTTAGACGCTTGTATGGCTATTTGTTTGTTCATCTCCGTATGTTTTTCATCTAAATGAATCTCCAAAACCAAGAAGTTAACACTTAAATGATTAAGATATGTATAAAAATGTATAATTAGTAAAATGGGACGAATGAAAACCATAAACTAACAAATAACCAACATTACAAGCTTCAACGTTTGAATTCAGTATCCATGCCTACGTATTTTAGCAAGTGAAATAGATGTGCATTAGTATGTATTTATAGAATAAACCTTATTAGGTTAACACATGGTTTAATTTTCAAATTCATGATTTTCCCACCCCTTTAAATTATGAAATTTTGTTAAACTTTAGTAGGTTAGCACATGGTTTAAATTTTGAAATTGATGATTTTCCCACCCCTTTAAATTAGGAAATTTTGTTTATTTTTGACTAAATGTAAAAAATTATTGTGTTTATCTTTTTTTTTAAACTTTGTTAAAAAGAACCCCTTCAAATTAGGGAGTTTTGTTGTTATTAACATAGATGTTCATATCACATAGATATATAATATGCAGTGGCGGATCTAGACTAAAACTTCAGGGGTAACGTTTTAATTTTTTTACCGTGCTAAGCATTTTCATACAATGTGAACGAAACAAAAATAAAAACACGATAATAAATACTGTTCGTTTTTTTTACCATACTTTCATAAGCAATATATTTTTTCTTGTTTAGCGCTATATTGTAACCACTAATTTATCAAAACATTTTATATCAACACTTCACCGGTCATTAGGTTAACATGTCCATTTATATTGATGACCTTGTGGTTGAAAAGCCTTTTTAACAAAATAAAATCTTTTTATGTCGTTTATCCGATTAGAGCGATAACTGTTAATTGGGTGGTCAAGTTCTCTGTTTCTTCTTTTTTCCCCACTCTTGATTCTTTTATTTTATTTTTACCCGTTCAAAACTATAGTTGCAAACGAGTCGAGCCCGAACTCTACTAGGCTTGAGCTCGAGCTTGGCTCATTGGTAGCAGGGTCGTCTTTGAAAATCTCTAAAAATTCATGTACCCTATCCGAACCCTTAAAAAATAGGCACCTTATGCCCAAGTTTAAATGTTAAATGAGTTATATAAAAAATATATACATATATATAGGAATTTTTATAGGATTTTTTTTTTAAATTAGGCCCTCAAGATTTATGGACCCTGTTCGGTTGGCCTCCTCGGACCACCCCAAAGACGGCCCTGATTGGTAGTATCTCAAGTTCGAGCTCGGCTCTTTTAAATATATTAAATAAAAAATATAAATAATAGACTCGTTTAGGCTTGTGGGCTCGATAGGTGAAACGCTCGGCTCGGCTCGGCTCGTTGGAAGTTTCTCAAGCTATAGCTCGACTCATTTAATATCTATTAGTTAATATATTAAATAAAAATAATAAAAATAATAGACTCGTTTAGGATCACAAGCTCGATAAGTGAAAAGCTTGGCTCGACTCGTTTACTAAACAACTTTAAATTACGGGTAAATAACATAAAATATTAACTAAACTAATATTATGAGCCTGACGAGCTTCACATGCCAGGCTCGTGCTCGGGCTCGAAAAATAAACGAGCTCTGTTTTAAGCTCAAGCTCGGCTTAGGCTCAATAAGGCTCAACTCGTTTTAAACTTTTTATTAAGACAAACTCGACTAGCTTGCGAGTTGTTCGGCTCGTTTGCACTCCTATTCAATACTTTAACCAATGCCAATAGGCTTGTATATTTTAATTAATAAATTACAAATGGACTGGGTTATGACCTATAGGTTTCTATCTATTTTTATGTTATGCTTATATTAACAACTTTGAGGGTGTTTTGGGTTTTAAAAAAATTGAGTGGTAACGTTACATAATTTTCAGGGGTAACATAATAAAAAAAAACATAAAAATACGGAAAAATTTACCCTACGCAGGAAAAGTTGAGGGGTAACAGACGCCACCCCTCACTCTTAAATACATCCGCCCCTGATATTAACTAAACTAATATTTTGAGCCTGACGAGCTTCACATGCCAGGCTCGTGCTCGGGCTCGAAAAATAAACGAGCTCTGTTTTAAGCTCAAGCTCGGCTTAGGCTCAATAAGGCTCGACTCGTTTTAAACTTTTTTATTAAGACAAACTCGACTAGCTTGCGAGTTGTTCAGCTCGTTTGCACTCCTATTCAATACTTTAACCAATGCCAATAGGCTTGTATACTTTAATTAATAAATTACAAATGGATTGGGTTATGACTATAGGTTTATCTATTTTTATGTTATGCTTATATTAACAACTTTGAGGGTGTTTTGGGTTTTAAAAAAATTGGGTGGTAACGTTACATAATTTTCAGGGGTAACATAATACAAAAAAACATAAAAATACAAAAAAATTTACCCTACGCAAGAAAAGTTGAGGGGTAACGGACGCCACCCCTCACTCTTAAATACATCCGTCCCTGATAATATGCATCATGTGTTTTCTACCAAATTGATGCAGCTGGGGTTTTTAAAAGAAATTTACTTATAATTAATATTTACAATACATTTTTATATTTTTTTTCTAAACTTAATTATTTTAAAGTTTTATATATTTAGATAGTTATGTTTATTTAAAAGTTTAATGAGATTTTTTTTAGTTAATTATATTTATGTGTATATCTGTTAATATATGCATGCATACCCATATACATATGCACATATTGCTAATGTTGATTATTTAAATAGGGTACTACAATTGAAGCTATCAGTAACAAACGTGATAAAGCATTCTTAGAGCCCGGTCTTATGTTGCAGTTTTGATACTGTGTGACAAATTATTTGTCTGTCAAAGCAAGGATGAACCATAATGTTTAACAACATTATCATATTTTAAGAATCACCAAAACTGATATGTAGATTTCGAGTGCCCTGTTTGGTTTTTTAAATCATTGCATTTGAATTATGTGAATTTTTCATTATTGGGCGGAAGAGTATTTAACACCAAATTCAATTTTACAATTTTTAGTTTTACTTGATCATGAAATAGTGTTATAATTCAACATTCATATTAATAATAAATCCATATTATATTCATCTAGTTAGTATTTAAAACTTAAAATGCAATAATCACTTGTACATAAGGCATTCTTTGTTGTACATTTCAATCCACACATCGGTATTGATCGCGTGTCGAGTGCTAATCAAAAACTATATTAAAAATAACTCCTTAGCTACAAGGACTGCAGTATAGGGAGTAGGGTTGTCGAACCACGAGGAGTATGTGGTTAGTGTTAATAGCAATTTTATTAATTAAACTAATTAATTAAAAATAATATTTTATGAAGTAGAATGTTGATGTGCTTGAAAAAGTTAATTAAGTGATTCGAATAGAAAAGAGTAATAACAAAGAGGTAACTCCCTCTAAACTTCAGGTTCTAGGTTTCACACAGTTTTCAGTTTATAGATTGGGAACCACATAGACATAGTTCTGGAAATTAGTTAATTTACTGGTAGCACAAGTTCTTGTCATCAAACCCTATTATCTACCCAATTGTAAGCATCAAGTCAACCATCTTTATGTCACCCAACCCGCTACCAAGTTTTGTCATCAACCGAACAAGTTGTAAAGAAAGGACTCAAAACACAAATCAATTGTTGGCTTAACTAATGCATCAATAATATTTTAATTGTTTGTCATCACAAGCAAAAACATAATCCAATACTGAAAATAAATAGAAAAAGTGCAAAACCTAATTGAACCATTCGCTTAGAGGAAGTCACAAAAGATTTAGACTAGCATCTTGCCCATTGCCACCTCCTCCTCTATTTTTTTTCCTTGCGTGCGATCTAAAGCTTTTCCTTCCAATTGTGTCCGCCGTCAAAACAGAAAACATACTTCTAATCATAAACTTTGCCAATTTATAGTCATCCTAATAGTTGTGTAGTGGGCCATAGGCTTCTAAACGTGACACCAAACAAAGTCACGGAATTTTATTATTATTATTATTATTATTATTATTATTATTATTATTATTATTATTATTATTATTATTATTCAACTCGGGTGTTCTTCGCTCGACCAAAATTTCTTGTCTACGTCCCAACGTCCATAAACACCTGCTCTCAAGTGTTTGTGTCTCGATTAAAATTCTTTTGTTTTGGGCTCATTATCCACAAACACCTACAAAACACATACGCACTAATAAATAACTAAGACCGACTAAAAGTACACAATAAAATACTAGAATATATACAAAAATAACATATTAACAAGGTGTGTCAACCAACACATCACACCCCCACACTTATCTTTTTTTCGTCTCGAAAAAATTATATATATACTCTACTAAAAACATTATCACAGACTAGCACCCCAGTCGCTCCATCATACCTTAGCTAAGGTCCAAAGTCATACCCCATTTACAGATCAGCATTAGATGTGTTAATTCAGAGTGTCAAATTGATTTCCATTTAAAAGCAGAATTTACCCGACTAAGCCTAACATGCTTCTGGTTTTTATTTTCATGCAACACACCCCTCACAATTTTTCACTCCACTCGGTTCAATATCTGGACTAGCATGTAATGCGCTAGTATATTCACTCAAAACCAAGTATGTAACTCTGTTATCATAGGCTTGTATAACAATCACACCTTAACTGTAGACAATGCACATATCTAAAGGACTTACGGGTTTTGGGCTTAGGGTAAAGGTAGGATAGATTTGGCTAAAAAGTGGCTAAAATAAAACTGGTGTAACCAAAGTGATTGACAATCCTTATTCTTACAATACACAATAACACACAACTTTGGTCATAATTAACCATAACAAACAAACTTCTATTTTCGTATTTATTTTTCCTTTTTTTTTCTTTTTTTTCACATATATATTTTTTCTTTTTCTTTTTTTTTTCTTTCACAACTTAAACAAAACTAAATCATTTGAACAAAACACAAACATAATGGATGTCATCCATTTATTACACAAAGGTAACAGATCAATTTGGGTAACTTTATAGGTTTGACAAACGAAAGGGTACAGGCTCAACATGGCTACTAAAGGTGATTTTAGGTAAACGGGTAAACACAAAACAAATAAAGGTGTCAAACGAAAAAGGGAATCCTAAATCGCCTTTGTCATGTATGTGCATATCTAGTCTACAACCTTAGCATGTATCAAATCGCACAAGTTCTGCAACAGAGAAACCTTTGGCCTACACTCAACAAATGAAAATATATATGTATCAATCTATCATCTAGTAGGCTCAAGATCTCACCAAAGTGGGGAAATGGGTTACCGATGTGTGCATGCATTTATTACCAATAGCTTGTTAAATCTAGTCAGGCAATTCTAAACATTTTTCTTAAAAACACCTGCTGAAAACGGTTCATATTACATTTCTACAAATTAGACCATGACTAAGGATCTACTGCCAAAACAATCAAGAAACAACTGGTATGTACTGAAAGAGCTGTTTTGTGTCTGATTAAAATGTTTTTTTTAAGAACAATTTTCAAGACATTTTCAATTTTTTTATTTTTTTATTTTTTAAATTTTTAATTTTTTTTTTAGACTCAAGAATACATAAAAAACGAAGTTTCCCCACCCCCACACTTGAACGACACATTGTCCTCAATGTGAACTAGGGAATAAACTAAAGCAGAAAGAAAGCTAATATACAACAAAAATAAAAGGAACAGACTCCCCTGGATAAGCAATATGCGCATACGAGTCTCGTTCGGTTCCTCCAAATTGAGCCGTATAGCATTTCTTTCGCGGCCGATAAACAAACCTGAAACTAAGACTCAAAAGAAAAATAAAAACATAAAATTCTGGGATGCCTTATACACCGATGGTGTACAGATCTATCCCGCCTGAATGGAGATTGAGTACAAGCGAGGTTATCTGATTACAAAGTTAAACTCCAAGCATTCCCAGAAAAACAAAAACAGACTCAAACTCTAAAAAATAAAATAAAAAACATACCTTTAATACTCTACACAACTATACAGACTCTATAAGTAAACATACCTGACACATCTACTCATGGTGGTCTAGTGGGATGTTTGTGTCCCCACACCTCTAAGTGTGTGCTCCTCCTACACCCAGGTAACTCATCCTCAGTTCTCCTTATTAGCCCCAGCAATGCCAATTTCTCCTCCTCACTATCTGGTTCAGGTGGCTTCTTGACATTCTTCTTCCTTCTCCTTCGTTTTCTCTTAGTGTTATTCTTGCTCACTAGTTCCATCCTGTCAACCACAAAACATTCTGTCTTTTCTTTTCCATTCTCCTTTATAGGAGATCCACTTTTGTTAGTTTTATGATTAGCAGTATTAGAGAACACCTTAAGACTCATCTTCCTATCCCCAAACCTCATCTTTACAGTCCCCTCAGCACAATTAATAATGGCTTTAGCAGTGGCCAAGAACGGTCTACCCAGAATAACAGTTGGTTGTGTGTTTTTAACACAATCAAGCACTAAAAAATCTACCGGGTAATAAAACTCTCCAACCTTAATAATCACATCCCTTACAATCCCCCTAGGAAATGAAGGAGTTTGATCGGCCAACACCATAGTTGTGTTGGTTTTCTGTAATGGACCAAAATCATACCGATCATACAAACTCCCTGGTAGAATACTCACACTAGCTCCCAAATCCAGAAGCGCTCTATCAACTTGAAAATCACCTACTTGTATAACAATAATAGGCGCTCCTGGGTCTTGGAGTTTTGGGGGAAGGGTACCCAACAACACAGCATTCACACTAGCACTTAAATCTAATTGCTTAGGAAGTTTATGCCGTCGTTTTTGGGCACTCAATTCTTTTAGACATTGAACCTGATCGGGACATTCTTCAATTTTATTAATTAACGGTAAATTGATTTTGACAGTTTTAAAATTTTCCCACTTCTCATCCTTTGGTGGGTCCTGTTTAATTAAATCTTTTCTCTTAGCAGGATCTAATAAAGCCAAAGGAAAGGGTACCTTTTTCACCTTCTCACCCCCACACTTAGCCTCATGAGACCTACTCTTCACATTCTTACTCTCAAGATTTAATTTGAAAAGTTTTTCTTGTTCAGCTTCAGACTCAGATTCTGTGTTACACTCCTCCACCATTCCCTCAACAAACTTTGGTGGAGTATTGTCTGCACTACCTATTTCAGAGGTGGGAAAAATACTTACTGCGTTGATGTGCAGACTTCTGGAGGAAGACTGGTGAGCAGGATTTAGTGCAGTATCACTAGGGAGTTTACCTGGGTCTCTCCCTAACATCTGAGCAGCTAGCTGGCCTACCTGTTTTGACAAGGCTTCCACAGTTTTGTCCCGCACTTCATTATCCTTCCTAATTCCCTTAACGTCCTCCTGGACTGCCTTGATAGCTTCCAGAATCACATTTAACTCATTACTGCTTCCACCTGAAGTGCCCTGCTGTCGGTTCCAGTGTTGCTGCTGATTTCCACCCTGCACATGAGAATTAGAAAAATTAGGATTTGATTGGTTATTCGAGTTACCATACCTGAAAGTGGGGTGATTGTGCAGTCCAGGATGATATGTATTTGAATGCATGTCATACTGTTTTCTTCCTCCATAGACTTGATTTACCTGTTCACCTGCACATTCGGCTGCAATATGACCCAATTCATTACATTCAGTATAAACATTAAAAGCATTACCTACCTTCACCTCATCACTTTTTCCTACTCTCAATTGGGCTACCTGTTTTTCCAAGATCAAATTCTGTTGCTTAAGTTTTTCCATCATCTCTTCAGCCTCATAATCAACAGCCCTAACAGAAGATGATTTAAATTTCCTACTAGACTGTGCATGTCTCTTAGAAGTTGCACTCATCCTCTCTAAGTACCCCCAATCTATAGCTACCGTGTTAGTGAGAAAAGTACCACTGCTAATAGCTGTTAGATCCCTAACCTCATCAGGCAATAATCCATCATAAAATGCTTTAATAAGCTCCCAAGTCTCAATGCTATGATGAGGGCACTTCCTAAGCAACTCCTTAAATCTAGTAAATGCCTCATGAAATGTCTCACCTGAATTCTGCTCAAAGGCCCTAATTGCTTCTCTAGCCTCAGAAGTCATACTCATAGTGTAATACTCTTTTAAAAACACCTGCTGCATTTCTTGCCAAGTAAAAATGCTACCTGGGGTCAGGGTTGCAAACCACTGCCTAGCCCTATCCTTTAAAGTGAATTGAAACAGCATAAGCATAACCTGATCCTTAGTAAACCCAGCCCCTCCTACAGTGTTACAAATAGACTCAAAAGCTGCAATATGTAAGTAGGGCTCCTCTGATCTCTTACCATAAAACTCAGGTAGGTGGCCTAAATAATGGGGTTTAACCTCAAAAGCTCTACCATTCCTACCTACGGGTGTCACTACAGCTGATGAATTAGGCATAATGACTGGCCTAAAGTGACTATCTACCCCACCCCTAGCTGGTGCCCTCTGAACAAGCTGTGGGACACCATCTACAAACTCTAAATCATCCCCCATATGACCCGCATCAAATCGTGGCACACCTCTTGGTGCCTGGTTATTTACCCTTTGCCTCCCAACCCGGTTCCCTTGATTAAAGTGACATACCTGATTACGTGGGATTGGATGCCTAGGATGCAAGTCGAACCCATCCTGATCAAAATCATCATACCTAATGTCGGCATATCTGCCGTCATACTCCTCATGCTCAGATTCTCTGTCCTAGTCAGTCTGCCATGTACTGTGAAAACTCTCCTCATCAAACCGTTGAGGGATGCGATGCAGCTGTTGGTTTTCAAGGTTTTGCTGCTGCTGTGGTATGACTGGTCGGGTGTTTCGGGCCGGTTGGAATTGTGGTACTGGTGGTGGGTTTTGTGGTTGTGGTGGAATGGGTGGAATAGGTGGTGGTGGATTTTGAGGAAGTGCATCCTTAGGGATGCCGTGATGGCTGTGAATACTCATGGTGTGATTAGAGTGGTGAAGGGATCGGTTTCTTCTGGCGGTTCTCTCAATCTCCGGATCAAAAATCAAAGGCGATGTTTTCCCCGACCTTCGTGTATGGTGCATACAAGTAAAGTAACCTGCACACACAGAAACAAGAAAACCAGCGTAGTACTGAACAAAGAAAAATAACTAAATAAAGAACGAAAAATAAATAAACAAGAAAAGATACTATATTTTTTTTTGGGTTTTTTTTAATTTTTTTTCTAAAACTAAAGACAATTAAAACTAAAAACACTAAGCGCACGCACTCCCCGGCAACGGCGCCATTTTGATCGCGTGTCGAGTGCTAATCAAAAACTATATTAAAAATAACTCCTTAGCTACAAGGACTGCAGTATAGGGAGTAGGGTTGTCGAACCACGAGGAGTATGTGGTTAGTGTTAATAGCAATTTTATTAATTAAACTAATTAATTAAAAATAATATTTTATGAAGTAGAATGTTGATGTGCTTGAAAAAGTTAATTAAGTGATTCGAATAGAAAAGAGTAATAACAAAGAGGTAACTCCTTCTAAACTTCAGGTTCTAGGTTTCACACAGTTTTCAGTTTATAGATTGGGAACCACATAGACATAGTTCTGGAAATTAGTTAATTTACTGGTAGCACAAGTTCTTGTCATCAAACCCTATTATCTACCCAATTGTAAGCATCAAGTCAACCATCTTTATGTCACCCAACCCGCTACCAAGTTTTGTCATCAACCGAACAAGTTGTAAAGAAAGGACTCAAAACACAAATCAATTGTTGGCTTAACTAATGCATCAATAATGTTTTAATTGTTTGTCATCACAAGCAAAAACATAATCCAATACTGAAAATAAATAGAAAAAGTGCAAAACCTAATTGAACCATTCGCTTAGAGGAAGTCACAAAAGATTTAGACTAGCATCTTGCCCATTGCCACCTCCTCCTCTATTTTTTTTCCTTGCGTGCGATCTAAAGCTTTTCCTTCCAATTGTGTCCGCCGTCAAAACAGAAAACATACTTCTAATCATAAACTTTGCCAATTTATAGTCATCCTAATAGTTGTGTAGTGGGCCATAGGCTTCTAAACGTGACACCAAACAAAGTCACGGAATTTTATTATTATTATTATTATTATTATTATTATTATTATTATTATTATTATTATTCAACTCGGGTGTTCTTCGCTCGACCAAAATTTCTTGTCTACGTCCCAACGTCCATAAACACCTGCTCTCAAGTGTTTGTGTCTCGATTAAAATTCTTTTGTTTTGGGCTCATTATCCACAAACACCTACAAAACACATACGCACTAATAAATAACTAAGACCGACTAAAAGTACACAATAAAATACTAGAATATATACAAAAATAACATATTAACAAGGTGTGTCAACCAACACATCAGGTATTGATTACGACAAACACCGACACGTCGACAAAAATGAGCCGGTCGTCATGGTATATTCGAATGTTTTTAAAATATAATAGTTTTAAAGTTATGATATAATTAAATAAAAGAAATTATAATTTTGTAGGGGAGGGGAGGAAAATGTAATTACTAACTAAAAATTAGGGAATTAAAGTGTAAATAAGATAGGGTATTAAAGTGTAAATAATGTATGAATGACTATTTTACCCTCATTTTAGGGTTGTTAATGAAAAATTAATTCTTAATTTTTAGGTATCTTAAAATACCCCTCCCTCATGCATTATAATATAGTATAGATAAATAGTAGAGATTCTGAAAACCATATCTTACAGAATTATTCAAATGTGTTTATAACTATACACTAGATTATACCCTGTGAGCGTCCCGAGTTGAGAAATTTAATATGATACATCAATTTTACATATGAAATAGACTGATGTATAACTCTAATATTAATATCTAACCTAAAACAAATTAACAATGTACAACTCCAATGCTAACACCTAACCTAAAAGAATGTAGAACTTTAATGTAACTCTAATATTAACACCTATCCTAAAGACTAAACAAATGTACAACTCTAACATACTAATATTGATACCTAACTTAAAACAACGTATAACTCTATTAACCTATTCGGCTTTGGTTGGAAAAAAAATTCATATTTACTGATTTGAACATAATTAGTGACTTGCCTATACATGATTAATGATTTACCTGAACATTTTGGTGTTTTTTTCCTGTATGAATAAAACCCCACAAAAAAATTTCTCCGTTTTTTATATAGCACTATGGTACTCGTTGGAAAGATAATAAAACGCTCGTTAATTTGGTGTAATTTTTTTCTTTAAAAAATCTCGTATATTAAAGATATTAACGTTTAAAAATTATGGGAGGAAACATGAGGGTTAAAAATCCAATTTTGTTTTTAAGTTATTTTTTTCCTAAAATATCTCAATGCCACATGGGATGACACATGATACACTCAAAGAAGAGAATGCATCTTTGAGTGCCATGTCATTAAAATGGTTTTGGTTTATTATATGTATAGATAGATAGATAGATAGATAGATAGATATTGATCACATTTGAAATCGAATCAAAATTAAAAGGACCGCTTATTTTTTTCACATGGATAAAAAAATAAGGTGGAAAATATTACCTCTTAAATCCAAATAACTAATTTAAATGTGTTAATATTCATTTTAAGTGAAACTAGATGATTGCCGTAGGCCGCGCGTTGCGGCGGCGACACTTAAGTTGTTTATAGGTGGCGACACATCATGTGATGCGTTAACCGTATGAAAATGTACAATAACTCAAGTTTACACAATCGAATGAAAACATTTTATATTGAGTCAACTCATTTGTATCCGAACACAGTTTACGTAAAAAACGTAGGTAACTCGAATTTTTACTGTCGAACTAAAATGTTTTATATTTGATCCAACCCGTTTCCGAACAAAATTTACGTCAGAATCGTAGACCAACCGATATCATAAGTAAAAATAAGAATGGAAAAGTTTTATATTTGACCAGAGTCGCTTCAGAAAAATAACCTTATGTCGAAACGTGCATTTATATTGTTTACGTTGAAGCATAAATTTATACCATCATGTACAGCAAAACATAGTCTAGTAAAAAAACATACATTTATACCAACACATACACAATAATAACTGTGTTAGAATATGTTTTTTCTTTAAACGTAAATAATGAATATACAAAAGGTAAATTTGAAAAGTTAGAACTCAACGGGGGTGAAAATGATATTTTATAAAGTTTTTACAAAGTGTAGGGGCATAAATATCAATTTCTAAAGTTAAAGGGTTGTTTGTGTATTTTGTCATAAACTTTGGTAACAAAACATATTATTTTTTACCTGACTCTTTTTCAAGGAAATTTAACTCGTTTAATACCGAGACATCCATAAAGATAGAAACATAAGTAAGTAGTTTTATGATAAGCTTGAAACTTTACAAACTTGGGGGAGGGTGGGGGATCAAAGTCACGTTTGCAAAGCTAGAGGATTACTTTTGACATTATAGTGAAGTTTGAGGATAGAATGGGTTATATGTCAAAAGTTTGGGAGTTAAAAAAAAGTTAAAAAGTAAAATGGATATTTTTGTCAACTTAAAATGTAAGGGTCATTTATGTCAATGTTGAAAATTAGTTTTACTAAGTTGAAAACTTGAAGGGTAAAATTTGTTATTTGATAAAAGTTGAAGGTGATTAGAATGTAAGGGTGATTTATGTCAATGTTGAAAATTAGTTTTACTAAGTTGAAAACTTGAATGGTGAAACTTGTTATTTGATAAAAGTTAAAGGTCATTAGTTAAAAAGCATGGTCCGTCACCGACCATACTTTTTAATGTATATATATATATATAATAGTTTATTGCATATCTTTATCTCTTAATCACATGCTTTATAGTTGTTATCAAGTCACTTTCTTTTTATTGTTTAAACTTTATACATATGTTAAACACTCTACCACCTAACTTTAAATACTTCTTACCGCTCGGTAGGGGTGCAAACGAGCTGATCAACTCACGAGCTACTCAAGCTCGGTTCGGTAAAAAGCTCGGAACTAGCCGGGCCTTATTGAGCCCGAGCCGAGCTTGAGTCTAAAACAAAGCTCGTTTATTAATCGAGCCCGAGCTCGAGCCTGGCATACGAAGCTCGTCAGGCTCGTTAGGCTCGTCGAGCCTTAGTGTAATATTAGTTTTATTAATATTTAATAATACACACCCCTTATTTAAACTTATTTATTAAACGAGCTCGAGTCGAGCTTCATTTATCGAGCTTAGGAGCCTATTATTTATATTATTTTTATTTAATATATTAACTAATAGATAGTAAATTACGAGCTGAGCCCTAGCCGAGCTCGAGCTTTGAAAGTACAGCTTCAACCGAGCCGAGCTCGAGCTATCATAAGTTTTTCAGGCTCGAGCTCGGGCTCGGCTCATTTGCACCCCTACCGCTCAGTCAAAAGACATTTTGTCTTTGATAACTACGTGTTAGGTCCAATTTCTTAATGCGTCATGGTGTGATTATGAGTTAACAAATAGCCTCATTGACTTATTTATTTAATTAGAGTATTCTTGCTTAATATAATGAAGATCTCTTGCCCAAAAGCATATATGGACAATGGTGACGACTTAAATATAATGAAGATCTTAGTTTGTTAATGGACTGATTATTAGTTTAGTGCCCCACTATGTGGGGTCAAGCATTTGTATGTTCAATGGTTTGGGTTGTGTTTTGATCAGGTCTTATTATTCTCAATTTTGTAATAAGTTTTTATATTTGTTGATATATTAATAAAATCAATGTTTGAAAATGTATATTTGTATTCGAAACACCTCCGGTTAGACTATTATCATGTATGTGTATGCAATGTGACAATTGAATTTTGGGACCAACAATTAGTGTCATAAGGTAAAAGAAGAGAAAAGTAGTGAGGATAAAGTGAGTGATTGTCAAATGAACTTGTAGAGGAGATTTCAATAATGGCTAGCAAGTTGAGGTGGCTCATAGTGGAAGTCTTTGTGTTGGAGGAAATCAATTAAACTTCCTATCTAAGATTGTTTTCAAACTATGGATATCACACAGTCGTGTTCATAATGACCAACTAGGAACTATGAACATAAAAGTATTTCAAAACAACAAGAAAGAAACCAGAAGGTAGAAAAATGGAATCTGCGTTTTCTAAAAGCTAGCCAAAGATTTTACATACCAATCTTTCTAAAGGGCGGATATGAATTATATCAAAAGAATATATCTGTGATATATAATGCATTAAAATGTATGATTGTAATATGTGTCAATGATATTATCTTTTGCGATATTTAGTAGTCAAAAGCTTCAAAGAACGAATTCATACATGTCTTTGGAAAATCCGACATTTGAACAACGACAGTTACAAGATCGAGGATCAGCAATCAAGCTACGACTCAGTAGAACACAGAGAATAGAAGAAATTTTTTTATCTTGGTATATATATGGTCAAGGGATTGAGTAGAAAACTTTTTCATGTCATTTACCGCATTTATACTCATAGCAAAGACCGTGAAGTGAACATTTTAATAGGACAACTTATAGTTTGTAATTCGAAATAACGAAGGAATTGAGTGGATGAAATGTGGTAAAATGTAACATCTACATTTATGACACATTTAACACCATTATTGGTCATACAACCACCTTCAACATGTGAATGCTCTTACACCCTTACCAATCATTGGCATCTCTAAAGACTTTTAAGGTAAACGCATGCAGCTGATCAGATATTATTCAGATCTACACTGTCACCCATTTCTATTTCCTCTTTCAGTCTTTTGGGACTCGAATCCAAGGCCTGGTAAGTGGTAAACTTAATTAAGTGCAGTTTTACATTTTGAAGGATAAAATTTTTAATTGCAACTGGTAAAAATCATATAGTACGTTGCTAGTTCTAATTCCATGCATTTGTGATTTTTTTTTGAATTTGTAATATCGTGACATTGAATGTGCAATTTCATCATGCAGCATATAGCTCTCAACAATACTTGTAAGTTGTAATATAAAGAAGATTCACCATGGAAAGTGGCAATTTGGAGTTTGGAGAAATAGAATTAGTCCAAAGTCTTCGTAATTGTGGAGAAAATGAAGACAGCCATACGAACCAGTTTTCGTCATCGATTTACATGGAACATGGTAAGCTGTTAACTGATTTTGTGGGTGGGAAGAACCATACCACTAATCACTAAGTTATGAGTTTTTTTTAATCACCGGTTAAAACTAAATAGTTATGGATTCGATCAAGTTAGATACTTGTTATATTACTTGGCCCGGACAATGGAAAATTTCTTTAAAAAGAATAATACAATTTGATGGTTTAGGCCCCACTCAACACACAACAAACTAACAAACCTTACAAATATGAACTATGTATATGTATATGAGAATATAGAGATGAGAAAGCTACTGTATTGTACATTTGAATGAAAAGGATACATTAACCAAATGGCTTTATAAATAGCCTACATTGTACATAGTTCCAACGGAAATAAAAGTCAACCACAAAATGTGGAGTTAAACATAGAACAAATTAAAAACCTACTGACTCTCTAAAACGTGTAGGATAAAACCCTTTATTTCGGTAACCACTTATTCACTTAATATACAATTACTTCAATAAAACCCGGTCAAATAAGACTACCTCTAATTTTATTTGACCCATCAACTATAGAATCCATAGACGAACTTTTCCGATAAGGCCGGTGCCGACCCGTGACCTGTAAATGAACCCGATCAACCCAACAGAATTTTCATCAACATCATGTCATAATAGTGGAATATCTTAGGCGTGATGGGTTGGCAATGCTAAAGTTATGAACCCAAACACTATCTATATATTTATTCATGTAAAAGATATCAATCTTAGTCCACACACTTAAAACCATTTATGATTTAACTTAAACACAACTCATGTACTCCGTTAATCTGAACGGGTTGACGGATTGTAACAAAAGTTGTACGTAAACATGTTAAATGGGTCGACGGGTTATAAATAGGTTGCAGTAAAGTTTTAAACAGGATACGATATGTTACAAGGAGGTTGTAATAAAGTTGTAAGCTGGTTAAATTTACAGGCTATATGTTTTTTTTTTTTAATTTTAAATTTGACCTTTTAACTTTTTAGTAAAACTAGAACACGGCCCATTTATTAATCCGTAAATGGATTGCTCGTTTTGTTACTTAATTAGAGATCATGCTGAGCAATAAGGTGGGAGACCCAGACATGACTCAAGACAATGTCGTTCAACATCTTCTTTATCGTGTAGAAAAAGAAGAGAGCCAAACGAACCAATCTTCACAATCAATTCACATGGCACTTCGTACACTACGTGACTTGAGCCCAAGTTCTTTCAACCCTCGGGTGGTCTCTATTGGACCTCTTCACAAAGAAGATGAGAATGTGCAAGCATTTGAAAAGCAGAAACCAACTTACCTCATGAGTCTAATGAGTCGTATCGATTCCCCAACAGAGGAAATACTGAATTCATGTGTACAGAAGGTGTACGATTTAATGAAAGATATCAAGGCTTGTTATGTTTGGACGAAGACCTATAGTGATGCTAAAATTGCCGACATGATGGTTATGGATGCTTGTTTCATACTTGAATTCATGTTCAAGTTTCGGGATATTTGCAATCACGAATTAGAATTATTAGGTAAGGAAGGAATATTGTTACCCCAACTCATAGGGCTTGATTTGGTATTGCTAGAAAACCAAATTCCCTTCTTTATTCTTTATGAAATATATCAGTGCATTCCATTAGAATTTAAGCCCTCCCTTTTTGTACTTATCCAACCACTTCTAGATAAATTCTCACTCTTCGAAGAACATATAACAATCGATAATATTACTGTTAATAATACTCATCATATTCTTAGCCTTCTACATCAGTGTTATAAGCCTCCAGATCATATTAAAAAAGGTTATCTCAGCTATTCAATCCCTTCGGCTTCGAACCTAGACGAGGCGGGGGTGAACTTCAAACCTAGTAGATATCCAACATGGCCGATGGGGATGGAACTGGAATTATCTATGTTCCCATGTATTTTTGGGTTTTGGAGTAAGCCTACTCTTAGAATCCCGGTATTACGCATTCAAGATTCCACTAAGATCGTTCTGAGGAATCTCATTGCCTACGAACAGTCAGGTCTACTACATACTTATGTTACATCATATGCCATTGCCATGGATATGTTGGTGGATACTAAAGATGATATTGCCAAGTTGGTAGACTCGGGAGCCCTTGTCAACGATACGGGTTCTAATGATGAAGCTGCTAATATCATCAACAATATACGCAAAGAAATTATATTGGAGGATTTCTTTGTTGGAAAATTATATAAGTGAATGTGAGTTAAGTGTGTGAGTTGGTTGTGTCCCACATTGGTGGGAAGATGAAAGTTGGAAGACTTTATAAGGTAAAGTTGGAATGGAGGAATTAAATTGTTAAAGTTATATTATCCTCTGACTCCTACCCGCGCGCAGGGGGGGGTGCAAAAATGGTTTCTGGCTCGGAAAAATCCTTGAACCAACGTGGCGCCCGCACGACCTGCGGACACGAATGCAGCTCGAAAAAACCGGGTCCCTGCACCAGTTCCGGTTTCTTTTCAGGCAAGTGAGATAGTTCCGTTATCTTCTTTTCTTTATTTCCTGGTCACATTTAGACTAGCTAATAGTGGGTTAGGAAACCGGGTGCTTTCCTCAATTGTAATTTTAAATTTGATCCAAAAATAAATTTGGGACCCATAGCCGTATCTTTTTTTTAACAATTAACTCACACTCTCTCTAATTTTACTCTCTACGTTTAAATATACGATGTTTGTTATGAAACTTGAATCCTCAATGACATGTGAAGTAACACTATCTCAACACACCTCAATGTCACTAGAATACAAACCATTTGATATCATGGTATGTGTTAGAGTAAATTGTCATTTTTGTCCTTGTGGTTGGTTAAAATTGCAGAGTTAATTGCCAAATAGCCCATAAGGTTTGGCTATGTTTGTGACTTCAGACATAAAAGTTTGAGTAGCATTTTGAAATCAGTTTTGGTTAAAAGTTTGAGTACCATTTTGAAATCAGTTTTGACATTGTCCTCTGCTTTCTTTCTTTGAGTAGCAGGCCTTCTTGTTGATATACCAGAAGTTCTAACTACTGATCTTGAAGGATCAGCAGTTTGAAACTTCTCTGGATTTGCAGCCTTGGCAGCCTTGTATTTTCTATAAGTATCCATCAGTCTTTCTTCTTTCCATCTGGATACTGAGGCTTTTGAACCATAGCCCTCTGCTACTAATCCATCTATCATCTGGGCTCTCTTGGCCTTTCCTTCTTTACTTGTGGTCAGTTTGTCTGCAAGCAGTTGTGCCCTTCTTGTCAGCTCTTGCACAGAGAGTCCCTTAAGTGTGTAGGCTTTAGTCTTGCTGTTTTTGGTGATGTAAGACATCAGTTGTTGTCTTTTGTCTTCTTCAGCAACATAGTCAATTTCAGCTTGTCTCTCCAGTTCAGCTTGATAAGCCTGTAGCTTCTCTTCAAACTCTAAATCATCCCTTTGTTCCAGACTTTTCCAAATCTGGTCTTCCTTGGCTTTTTGTTGAACTGCCTTTAACCTCTGCTCAAGAAGTTCAGTTGATTGAGAGATTGGAGCAGGGGTTAGGACAGTCATGGTAGTGGTTGTTGTAGGCCTTGGAGGAGCAGAAGTTGGTTTGATTTGTTCAGTGGATCTGGAAGGTTCAGTAGTTTGAGGTTCGGAAGTGTTAACC
Source organism: Ambrosia x helenae (assembly GCA_030844895.1). Classification (NCBI taxonomy): domain Eukaryota; kingdom Viridiplantae; phylum Streptophyta; class Magnoliopsida; order Asterales; family Asteraceae; genus Ambrosia; species Ambrosia x helenae. The sequence goes on along the minus strand of CM061229.1, from coordinate 17,376,753 downwards.
TCTAATGGGTTGACAACTGCTGATGGTTTGTCAACTACTGAAGGATTGTCTTCAGTACTTTCTGATTCTTCATCAGAACTTTTGCCATCAGAAGTTTCTTCATTATGCCTTAGGGATTCTTCAGAGGTTTGGGTCTCATCTTCTTTTTCTGTGGCTTCAATTTCTTCCACTGAGACACCAAACTGTTTGGCCAGTTTTTCTTTCCTGGCTTGATCCTTCTGATCTCTTTCAAGGATGGCCACTCTTGCCCTTATCCTGGCTTGGAATGACTCCTTAGGTTCCCTGATTTTCTCCCCCTTTTTGGATTCATCAAGTTTAAGTTTAGAGGTTGAGGGTTGGGAGAATTAACCTTGAAGATTAGCAATCTGTTTGCTGTTGAATTCTATCTTGTTGGACAGATCATTCATCTTTGTCTTGATCACTCCAAATTGATTTTTGATTGACAGCTCCAAGTTAGCTGTGTATGTTTGGAAGTGATTCTTGATGAGAGTGTTCATCATGTGGTACAGGGGACCCTCTGGACTGCATAGCTGGTTCAAGTCTATGCTTGTTTACCTAGGGAATTGGGTAGGCATTTGTTGTGAAGGGTGTGTTTTTGGGAGATCCTCATGTTGTACAGAGGATGCCACTCTAGGGGTTTTAGGGATTGAGTGGACTTTAACCTGTGCAGGGGTGACTGACTTCTTGAGCTTGGATACCCCTGAAACAGGACCTTCATAAAGTGCCGTCAATTCAGTAGTTTTAGTTTTTGAAACATCATCCAAATTAATGGAATCATCTGAATCCCTGATGTTGTCCTCATTGAGGACTGTCTCAGTTAAATCATGAGCTGAGCCCAACTCAGTTCTCTCATGAACCTCTTGTTCTTGGTTCTGAGGATTTCCTACTTCAGGCATTAAGCCTTCATCAGTAGTTGCCACATCTGAGGTCTTAGCTATGTTACTTCTATCCTCAGATCCACCACTGGGTGGTAACTGAGTAGTAGCAGCCTCAGATGCCCCAAGAGTCTCTAAAATTGGGCTTAAAGACTCTGGTCCACCCTCATCTCTTAGGTTAGGGCTAGTGATGTCCACATCCATGTCTGATGTTGTGGTTATGTCCCCTGTTTGTTGTGGTTGTAGGGGACTGACATAATCAGATGGGACTTTCTCTTTTAGCCCAGAGAGAAGTTTGGCAATTTCTATTGCCTCTGGTTCAGAAATTTGAGGGGTTGGTTCAGTAGTTTGGGCAATAGGTGAAATAGGTTGGTCAGCAGTTTCAAAAGAAGAGTGAGTTTCAATAGTTTTTCTAAGTCTTTTTCTTTTGAATAAGATAGTTATGGGTGCTCTTGGTGGGGTTTGAGATGGATGAGACTGAGAGGGTGTTTCAGTCTCACCTATTTGAAGAGCAGATTGCTCATGAGCATGTTCAGGCATCTCAACCTCCTGAACAGCTTTTCTTTTGGGTTGGTGGGTTTTTGTCTTTGTTGGCTTGGGCTGTTTGGCTTTTGGTGGTGTGAGTTTGGAAGATGTGTGCTTCAGGGGGACTTGTTGTTGTTCTCCCTGATCATCTTCTGGCCAGGCAGCCGGTTTGTTATGCCTAGAGTATGCTTGTGAGGTTAATGGATTTAAAGTTGAAACTTTTCCCACAAGCACCTCATTACCCAGTTCCCCTATTATGCATTGCATAATGAACCTTGGGTATAACAAAAACTTTTTCTTGGTATTATTATGATGTAACACCAACTCATTGAAAAATAATTTTGATGCCCTGAATTTGGTTTCATTCACAATGGAATGAAATATTGGTTGAAAAGTAGAGGGCATCTGGTCATAAGACCCTGTTTTTGGACTCAAACACATTATAATATAATGAAACAAAAGCTTGTATTTTGTTTCAAAATATTTTTTGAAGATTGTAGCATGGGAGAGAGTACCTTGATAACCACACTCTGTCATGGTTAAGTGTATATCAGAATTAGCAACTTGATCAGGGGCAGTTACATCATCCAGGCCCAGTCTTGTTGCCAGTGTGGCCGGTGTGATGGTCAGTGGTTTCCCTTGTATTCTTGAGTTGAGGGAAATGATTTCATCATCAGCTGTCACCGTCTCAGCATTTGCCCAGAACTCATTTAGAGTTTCAGTATGAATTGGTGGGTTTATTGTGAGAGAAGTAAAATATTGGGATTTTACGACAAGATCAATGATCTCAACGTATTGGGACCAGCCTTCTTGTTTTTCAAGAAAGGCCCTTTGATTGTGTCCCTGTTTTAGAACGAGAGCCATGTGGTTTGGGTTTTGATCGAACAGTTGATTTGCAGGTTTAGGTTATTGAGAGAGTTTTTGAGAGAGAAAGAGGGAAATTTTTGAGTTTGAGAGGATAAGTGTTGAAAAAAGATATTTATCAGAAGTTTTAACCGCTTGAATCTTCTTTATTAGAAGTTTTTAAGCCGCCTCGGTTAAAAATCTTTTTATCAGAAGTTTTAAACCGACTAGGTCAAACCTCTGATGATGGGAAAAGTCAGATTTGCCCTTTTGACTAAACTGCTGATGAAGGATTACTTCATCAGTAGTTCCCATTTCCTCTTCAGTAGTTTTAAAAGCTGATGAGAAATGTTTTATAAATACTTTTATTCATAACTTCTGAAAGTTATTTTATCAGAAGTTTTACACTTTTCAGAAATTTTCCCATACTGATGTTTTGTTCATCAGTAGTTTCTTTCTTTTCAGAAGTTTTGTTTCAGACTTTTTGTCCTTTTTGTAAGTGAAAAATGAAAAATATGTGCAGATTAATAAAATAAACACTTACAAATTTAGCATCCCAAGCATGGATACTAACTTCTGAAATGTTGATGTGTCAAGGGGTTTGGTGAAGATGTCAGCTATTTGATTAGCTGTTGCTACATGCTTCACCTCAATCTTGCCTTTTTCATAGCAATCTCTTATGAAATGGTACCTGATCTCAATATGTTTGGTTTTTGAGAACTGTACCGGATTTTGAATGATGCTAATGGCAGATTTGCTGTCTACAAACAAAGGTGTCTTGGTTTCTTTGATTCCATAATCAAGAAGTTGATATTGGAGCCATTGTATCTGTGATGTACAACTTGCAGCTGCAATGTATTCAGCTTCAGCAGTTGAAGTTGCAACAGATGTTTGCTTCTTTGATTGCCATGACACTAGACAGTTACCCAAGAATTGACAACCACCAGATGTTGACTTTCTTGTCATCTTACACCCTGCATAGTCACTATCTGAAAAAGCTGATAACTTGGTATTGCTTGAAGCAGGATACCAAATTCCAAGTGTTGGAGTTCCTTTCAGATATCTGAAAATTCTTTTGACTGCTATAAGGTGTGATTCCCTTGGTGCTGATTGATATCTAGCACAGACACATGTTGAAAACATAATATCTGGTCTAGAAGCAGTTAGATATAAAAGGGAACCTATCATGCATCTGTACATGGTTTGATCAACCTGTTTTCCTTGATCATCAGGTTCAACTTGTGTGATTGGTGTCATGGGAGTGGAACATGATTTACAGTCTTTTAAATAAAATTTGTTTAATAATTCTTTAACATATTTTGATTGATGTATAAAAGTTCCATTTGTTTGTTGCTTGATATGCAGTCCCAGAAAGTACTGCAGTTCTCCCATGGTACTCATCTCAAATTTTGATTGCATGAGTTTCTTAAAATCATCACACAGTTTTGTGTTTGTTGAACCAAAAATGATATCATCAACATAAATTTGAACAAGTAGGACATGATTTCCAACATGTTTAATGAAAAGAGTTTTATCAATGGCACCTCTTGTAAAGTTATTTTTGAGTAAAAAGGTGGAGAGTGTATCATACCAGGCTCTTGGAGCCTATTTGAGCCCATAAAGAGCTTTGTCCAGTCTGTACACCCACTCAGGATGAGAAGGATCCTCAAACCCAGGTGGCTGACAGACATACACTTCCTCTTTTATTTTTCCATACAAAAATGCACTCTTTACATCCATTTGATAAACTTTAATTTTGTTGGAAATGGCATAGGCTAGAAATAACCTGATGGCCTCAAGCCTTGCAACTGGAGCAAAGGTTTCATCACAGTCAATTCCCTCTTCTTGAGAGTACCCTTGAACTACCAGTCTTGCCTTGTTCTTGATTATCATACCAGCTTCATCTTGTTTGTTCCTGAAAACCCATCTTGTGCCAATTGGTTGCTTGTTTGGAGGTAAGGGACAGATTTCCCAGACCTGTTGCTTGTTGAACTGAAGCAGTTCATCTTGCATAGCTTGCACCCAATTATTGTCTTTGAGGGCTTCCTGGTACTTCTTTGGTTCCAACTGTGAGATAAAGGCTGAAAAATAGGCAAAAGTTGGAGAGCTGGTTTCTGGTATGAACACCTGAAGCTATATCACCCATGATTTGATCAAGTGGATGATCTCTGTGTTCAATCAGTTGTTGTAAACCACTGACAGGTGTAGGTGGCTCATGTTCTTCAAACAAACTACTGAGGTCTATAATATCTGGTTCAGATGTTCCTTGATCTTCAGTAGTTGGATCTACTGAATCAGAAGTTTGAGTTTGTTCCTCAGTACTTGTTTGATCAGAAGTTTGGGGAACTTCTGATGATCTTGAAGTTGACTTGATAACTGTTTGAGGAGTCCATGGTGTGGGATCCTCATCATCAAACCTTTTGTCACCATAATAAGTAGGTTTTGATGAAGTAACAGCCTTCTCAGGACCAAAGTGGAAGTTGTCAAGGTCAAAAAGTTCAGCAGTATGTGCTGGAATAAGAGTGTGTTTTGACTCATTGAACTTGACATTCAATGTTTCTTCTACTATCCTGGTGTGAGAATTAAAAACCTTGCAGGCTTTTCTAGTTGAAGAGTAACCAAGAAAGTAACCTGAGTCAACTTTGGCAGCAAACTTTGAAATAGATTCTTTGATGTTCAAGATGAAACATTGACACCCAAAAGCCCTGAAAAAGGAGATAAGGGGCTTCATGCCATGAAGAACTTCATAGGCAGTCTTGGAATGTCTCTTGACCACAAGAACTCTATTCTGAACATAACATGATGTGTTAACTGCTTCTGCCCAAAAGTACAAGGGCAGTCCAGAATCAGCTAACATTGTTCTTGCTCCTTCTATTAAGGTTCTGTTCTTCCTTTCTACTACACCATTTTGTTCAGGAGTTCTGGGAACACTGTATTGTCTAATAATCCCTTTAGACAAACAGAATTCATCCAGAGTTTTGTTCCTGAACTCTGTCCCATTATTACTTCTAATGGTTTTGACAGGTAGAGAATATTGTTTCTCTACTTGTAGAATGAAGAACTTGATGATTTCAGCAGCCTCATCCTTGGAAAATAAGAAGAATACCCATGTGAATCTTGAGTAGTCATCAATGATGACTAAGCAGTACTTCTTCTTACCAAGGCTCATAATCTTGACAGGTCCAAATAAGTCCATATGGAGTAGTTGAAGACATGCAATTGTTTTTGATTCTTCAATAGACTTATAGGAGGACTTATGTTGTTTTCCCTTTAAACAGGATACACAGTGTTCTTGACACTGGTATACTTTCAAAGGTAGACCTCTGACCAAGCCCATTTTTGTGACTTTATTTATGGTTTTAAAGTTCACATGGCCAAGTCTCCTGTGCCAGAGATCTGTTTCTGAAGTTGATGCCCTTGAGAAGAAACAGGCAGTGTTGTTCAATACTTTGTCTTTCTCAATGTCCACTGCATAGACATTGCCACATCTTTTGGCAATCAGCAAAGTATGATCTTCAATGATCTTCTCTATCAACTTCTGGCCTTCTGGTGAGATGATCTTGCATGCTGTCTTTGTGAAAAAGGAAGAATATCCTTTATCACACATTTGTGACACACTCAGCAAGTTGTATTCAAGGTTTTCAACCAGATTGACCTTGTCAAACTGTATTTTGCCAGAGGAGACATTGCCATGTCCTAGCACATATCCCTTAGCATTGTTCCCAAAGGATACAGATCCTTCTCTTTGGCTGATAAAATTGTTTATCAGGTATCTGCATCCAGTCATGTGCATAGAGCCTCCACTATCAACATACCATATGCTGTTTAAGCCCCTGGAAACTCTCTGCACACAATAGCAAATTAGTTAGATTTAGGAACCCAAGCCTGTTTGGCTTTGGGTTTGCTCTTGAGAACAGTTATAGTTTGTTCTTGACCAGGTTGAGAAATCCATGTCTTTTTGGCAATGGATTTTTCATTAAGAACCATGGTGGTATCCTTTTCAGGACCACCATCAACCTTGGTCATCAGTAGTTGTACCAAGTTCATTAGTTTTTGAATCTCAGCAGTTTGTGAAACTGCTGATGAATCAGGTCTAACTACTGATAAAGAGTTTTGAGAAAAAGATTTTAGTTGAGATTTTATCTTTTTCTGAGAAAAGGTGTTTTCAGGTTGTTGTTTCTTGGGATTAAAGGTTCTTTCATAATCATTTCTGATTTGATTTCCCACAACCTGTTGTTTAATTTTATGATTGAACTGAATTCCTTTTCTGTATCTACAAAACTCTGTTTTGTGGTTGAACAGACCACAAATTTCACACTCTTTTGCCTTTTGTTTTTGATCTAAAGGCAAATTTCTGACATTAGTGTAAAGATTTTGCTCATCAGTAGTTTTCAGGGTCTCAACTCCTGATGTAGATGAAACTACTGATGGCTTGTTGTCAGATTTTGTTAGTACTTCTGAAGTACTTTCTTTAAAAATACCAGGATTTCTGTTAAGAAAGTTTTCATGGAAAGATGTGCAGTCTTTCCCATCAGAAGTTTCATTTGAAACAATTTTTCTCCCATCTTCAGTAGTTTTGGGAGAAAAATCTGTTGGTGTTTCAACATGATGGTACCCTATGCCAAACTTAACATTTGAAGCACTCTGTTTGTTTTGCAATAGCTGGTACCCCTTACAAGAATCCACCCATTTTTCACAACTGATCTTGGTGTCAGCAAGCTCTTTTCTGACATTCCCAAGATCTTCTATCATCATTTTAATTTGTGCTTGGGTTTCAATAGCTGAGTTAGTTAATTTAGAGGCTTCTTTTGTTTTAGCAGTAAGTTTTCTCTCTAAATCACACTTCATCTGAGTGTATTTTCTTTCTAAATCATTGGCTTTTCCTTGTAAGTGCACATTTGTCTCTCTTATGAGAGCAAAAGTTTATTTGCAAGAATTTGAGCAAAGTTTTGTCAAAGATTCTTTTGATACCTGTGACAATGCAGATTTTGAAGTACAGCCTTCAAATGCCATTAAGGCAAAGTTCTTTCTGCCATTGTCTGGTTCTCCCCAGTTGATGTCAAACACCTTGTTGTCTGCATCAGGATTGCACTCTGTGGTGTCAAAAGGGAGACTGCTCCAGTCAACATACCCTGAGGTGAAAAGACTTTGTTGAGAGGGTTGTTGAGGCTGTGGAGGATGTTGAGCAACTGGAAAGGGAGGGATTGATTGTTGGCTCTGCATCTGTTGAACAGGCATTTGAACATATTGTACTTGTGGCATGTATTGCTGTTGAGGAGCTTGTGCCTGTACAAAATGAGCACTCCCTTGAGTTCCATTATTCCTATTATAATTGGGGTTAAAGTTATTTCCAGATTGTGATTGGTTAAAGCTAGAGTGTAACATCGCAAAATTTTTCCCCCAAATTTATATATAAACGCCATTATTTTTGTTACATTTTAAAAATGTGGTAAAGTCTTTATTTTTCCTCATTCACAACTTATATATATATATATATATATACATATATATATAATAGTAATAATTAATAATAATAATAATAATAATAGATTATAGCATTAGTGTAAAAAAAAATCTGATTATAATTTTTATTCAACCAAACCCTCCTTTTAATTCAACCCAATAAACCCATACCCTCCTTTGATAAAATGCAGCCCAACATCCTGCTGAGCCCAAAGAGCTATCCCAGCCCAAACCCCAGAAGCCCACAAACCAGGGCCCAACTGCCCCTCCCCTCTCCCTTCTCTGTTTTAAAATGAAGCAAAAAAAAGATGCCTCGGCTGGGATTCGAACCGGGGACCCTCCACACCCCACACGCGGGTCACAACCATCTGCTCCACACCTCATTGTTGTTTTAAACCCAACCTTAAATATATTTAACCTTTATTTCGCTGCCTTTCCTTCTTCTCTGCTGGTCGCAAATCAGCAGCAGCGATGCTTTATTATTTTTTTTTTCTTTTTTTTCTTCTTTCTTTTGACCCTTTAATTGGTCTAATTAACCCATGATTAATCATGGTTGACCATCGTTCCGTGATTACCGGCCTGTCAATCATCTATACGCGTCCAATTACAAGCTAAATCATACCAATTTGAACAAGAACGCGTCAAACATTAAAACTCGGTCAATGATTACCATTTCGAACAACCGAATCATTTCACTATAAATTGAGGGCTTCTGCACATCCTATCATCGCCGAACACTCACCCTCTACCTCCAATTTCCATTAATTAACCTCTGATCTTGAAGCTTTTGAACGTTGTTGACTTTTGTCATTGACCGGGCTTTCACCAACGATTCAACACTGTGAGTCTAATTGTTTTTGTGGGTTTTATTAGTCGGCAATCAAACAGCAAAAGCCCTAACATTAATCGGGCTCAAGTTGTCTGAATTGTTTGATTGCTAATTCTAGGGTTCGTTCATATGGAATTGGGGATAAACTTGATTCGCGTAGTGTATTTATTAAATTTTTAACAGAAAACATCACAACCACTGGCCTAGGCCAAGTGGTTGTGACCTGGTCTTGCAACAGAAGGTACCCGGGTTCGAGTCCCGGCTACTGCCCCTTTTTTTTTTTTTTTTAAACAAAACTATTATATATATATTAAACCTTTTAATCTTTTAAATTCATTTTAAAATATCAAAACTATTTTATAAATTCCAAAAAAAAATTATATTTGTTTAATCTGAGATAAAAGTTGTATTTACAATTTTTATTTTTCAGAAATTCATTTATTTGATATTTATAATAATTAAATCAATTTTATACTATTATATTTATAAAAATCCATTTATATATCAAAACAATTCTATTAAATTCTCCAAAAATTATCCTGACTTTTCATAAAGTTAAACTTTACTGAAATAATTTTTAATTCAGTAAAATCAATTATTTTATATTTTTAATCAATTTTTGTTAGATTTAATCATAATTAAATCATAATAAATCCAATTTTCATCATTTTTGCACCAAAATTTTATACAAATTATTTTTAATCATTTAGAACAGAAATATGATTTTTAAAATAGAAATTCTTTAATTTTAGTATTTTTGAATATTAAAGTTAATGGTTGGCAATTTATAATAAATAGATTTAAAAATCTATTTTTAAATGAAATAATTTTATAAAAATTATTTTTTATACTTCAAACACTTTAATGTGTACATTCAAAATTCAAATTTTATAAAAAGACTTTCTTTTATTAATTATCAAATTTTCCTTTATTAATTAACATTTTAATTTAATTTCAACAATTGATTATCCCCAAATCGAAACCCTAGGATATATTTATAATTTAATTAGACTTAGACTTATTATATATTACCTTATTATAGGGTGATATTTGGAATCATTTTTGGCAACACAATTATTACATCTTTTCAACAAGTTTAACATTTGCTAAGGTGAGTTTTACATAGCCCCTTTTATTTATCACCATTTTTGGGGTGAAACATGTTATAACATTACCATTGCAATTCAATCATCAATGTGTCTATGTGTTTTCTATGTTGCATTATGTCTTGAGCATGATTAGAGTAAGCACCATTCTAGCATAATCATTAACATTGATCAGCCGACGGTATACATTGATAGATCTATTGGACTGACAATCCCACCCGGATACGTGCCTCCTACAAAGGTAGCGTGGGTGTTTGTTATCGTATAACATATTGGACCATGAGCGTATGGTATGTATCATTTTATAACAGTCATCAGGGTTGATTATGCACTCGATTTATTTCTAGTATGTTCTCACATATGGACTAGATTGACATGACACATGAATTGCACATCATTTTTTTTATTCAATTATCAAAAACCTATGTAATTCTCACCAACTTTTGTTGACCCAAAACCTTTTCAACTTAACATGTTTCAGGTTCTAATTGCTTGAAGATTTGAATTGATGCTTGAAGATATGTGTTTAGTTTTATTCAATTTGATGTACAAATTCTAGAACTATTGTATGTAATTCATTTAAATCATTTAATGGAATCTATTATTCACCATGAGCTACTGAACAATCATCATTACGTGACATCCCGATGTTTCCGCCATCGGTTGGGGTGTTACATAGAGTTTCTACACTCTCTAGCAAAGTGTCCCAACTTCTGACACTTGTGACATCTCAATTTAGATTTGTCAAAACCAATTTTTGTATTACTGGTCAATCCTGGAAATTTCCTTCCTGACCTTTTATAAAACTTGTTAGTTTTAATGCTTAGCATGGCCAGTTGGTGTACAATGTCCATTTCTTCTAAGTCATCACTGCTAAAGTTTTTCAAATCATCCATGATAAAACATAGATTATCAGCAGTTTGACTTTGGTCATCATTGTCATAACCTGGGAAAGATCTTTCTGATGAGATCCCAGTTGTTATGTCAATGTTGTCATAAGATCCATAGGAACAAGTTGGTGAGTCTTGTCCCAAAAGTGTTGTACTACCTGGTAGGTAGTCATCAGCAGTTTTACCAGATGATTGTAATTTCTTCTTTTGATCAATTTCTCTCTCAAAAGTAAGTAATCTCCCATGGAGTTTTGTAAGAGTGAGGGAGCTAAAATCTGGTGAGGATCTTAAAACAATGGAGTATGTTTCCCATTTGTCTGGTAAAGACCTTAAAAATCTATGTAGCATAGATACTGTTGTATAGGTCTAACCATTTAACTTTAGCTCAGATATTAATGAGGAGAATCTTTCAAATTGTTGAGTTAAAGTTTCCCCATTAATGTGAGCAAATGTCTCATATTGTTGAGCTAAAATCTCTCTGGTGTTGGCAATCACCTCTTCAGTTCCTCCAAACTGTTTTTTAAGACAATCCCAGAGTTCTTTGGCACTTTCACAATGTAAAAGGCCATAGTATATCTCATTTGGGAGAGCCATTGCCAACATAGAGAATGCTTTTGCATCTAGCTCAAGTTTTAGGAAATCATCATCTGTATAGTCTTTTGGTTCTTTAGGAACCTCAACTTTAGTTTCAAGATTTATGTTTACTGGTTTGTGAGGACCATATATCACAGATCTCCAACAACCTGTGTTGGTTTGTGACAAGGTATGTGCCATTCTCTTTTGCCATATGTTGTATTCATTTCTTACAAGCATGGCAGGTTTAGTAGCAGAACCAGTATTATGTGGATCCATTTTAAAGAGTATTGATTTGTCAGATGACTCTTTTAAGTGATGGATGTTGATAAAAAGTGAACCTTTGATCTTTTATTGAGTATCAATAAGAGCTTTGTGTCTGATTCTCAATTTGTTAGATTGATATGTGATCAGATAAACCAACGCTCTGATATCAATTGTTGGATCAGTTTGCTCTTTTGTTTAAGTAAGAACTTGCTATCTTGACACTTAAGTGTTTTAGCAAGCTCTTGTATATCAGATTAAAAGCACAGCGGAATGTATAAGTTAAAGCAACACTTTTTATACTTAGGAAGAGTTATTACTCCCCCTAGATGATTGAAACTAATAATGACAAGTATTTATTATGAATCTAAGCAGTAAATGAGAATTAGATACTTAGACAGATTCACAATAAATACTGAAATGGAATAGAACAGTGAAAGTGTTTGAAGGATTTTTCTATAAAAATCAATGTCTAAAATAGAAGGTTGAAGCCTCCTATTTATAGACGTTTACATACATGTATCTTGCCCAAAAAGCAAGTACAGAAACAAGTTGCACAAGTTGCAACATTGAAACTAACAAATACAGCTAAAAGTAATAATAAACAATAAAACTACTGATACAAAAGGCGGTGGAAAATATCTGATGCTAAGTGCTGATGAATGACAAACTACTGATGAGTAGTTTGTCTTCAGTACTTCTGAAGTGAACTTGTCTGGTTTGGACTTCAGAACTTCTGATGAAGTTTCTTCTTCAGCACTTCTCATATCTTCTCTTTAGCAGTTTCTTGTTTTCTCTTCAGTACTTCTATACTTAGCCAAAATGACAGAAGTGAATTAGACTAAGGTTTCCAAAAGTGGTTTCACCAATCCTCTTTGTCCTAACAAAAACCCTTATGGTAAAAAAACCCTTATGGGAATCAAATCAGGACCAAATGACTAGGCTATAATGCCATGGGCTCGAGTTTCTTTTTTGAACCATTTAATCCCTTTCTTCATAACCCAGGCAATTAGCTACTCCCTTCCCTCAAAATTGATGTGTTGCCAAATGCATCACACTTACCAAGTAGTTTTATACAATGTTGAGTCTTTTATTACACATTTTTAGAGCGTCCTAGGTATTTAATTGTGTCTCTATGATTTGCATGTACCCGGAGCTTGATGGTGCTAATCGGAGCTTCATGGAGGTTTTTAGGGAACCACACAAGGGATTGGAAGTTTAACCTGATGCTGAAATCGGCGCACAACAGGGAAAAAGTGAAATCGGAGCCATCTAGCGCCATTTTTTAGTCTACCTGGGGCCAATTTACGGGATGCTTACGAATTTTTGGGTGTTTACCCTATTTAAATCAATCTTTTTCAGAAAACGAAGGGGATTGGAAACCTAGCCATTTTAGAGCCTTTCTAAGTGTTTTTCCATCATCTAATCATCCTCCAATCATCAATTAATTATTCCCGTTCATGAATTCAATATCTACAACAACGAGTGAAAGTTTAATGACGATGAGCAGCTAATTCCTCTTGTAACCACCTCTGGGTGGACGGTTCGCTTATGTGAAACTCAAATATGTTTTGTTTTAGTGTGTTTGGATTTTTTTTTCAGTGCTTGAAGAATACTTGTGGTTTTGATTTATTTAAACAAGTTGCTTGTATTGCAATTATTCATCTTTTGTCATTCGCATTCGGTTTTCTTGCATTATGAGCAGTTTGATTATTAATTGAGTGGGTTTTTGGCACATATGAGGTTATTATTAAAAACTTGTCTCTTCTTACCACTTGAATTAAAACCATTAACAAGACCTTGTCTATGTGGTATCTAGCTAAGTACACAAGTTTGGGTGAATCACTGAATCAGAAATCCGGATTGGGTGCTTTGCTTTTAATTGAAATTTAATAAAAAAAATCAAATTCTATTTTTATAATCATAACTCCCAAAGCAAGTTTGAAGCCATTTACTTTTAGTCTTTAATTAATCTGATTTTTCAACTTGAAACACTAACCACATATTCCCTAAGGAGACGACCTTACTAACTCGTACTAGTATTTAAGTTATTAAGATACTTGTTTTTTATTAAAAGGAGTAGTGGATTTAAATAATCCCGACTTTTGACTATTGGCCAATAACAGTCCCAACTACGAAAATAACCACTGGCGGTCCCAACTTTCAGACATTTTGCTCTCAATGGACGCCCCGTTAACTCACACCAACGTCGTTAGCTGAAACTCACAATTCTAGGCAATCATTCACGGTATTTGAAAGAGGAATTGAGACGATGATATTGTATGTTCAATTGCAGAAATAAGCATGGTTCATCGGTTGTAGGTTGATGTTCTCCTCGGATGGGATGACCGGAACCGACGATTAAACCATCGAACCATGCTCATTTATGCAATTAAACATACCAATATCATCGTCTCGATTCCCTCTTTCAAACCCGGTGAAAAATCGCCTAGAATTGTGAGTTTCAGCTAACGACATTAGTGTGAGTTAACGGAGGGGTCCATTGAGAGCAAAATGTCTGAAAGTTGGGACCGCTAGTGGTTATTTTCGTAGTTGGGACTGTTATTAGCCAATAGTCAATATTTGGGATTATTTAAATCCATTACTCCTTATTAAAATGACACTGTTGCCCAAAAATTAGTTTAGTTTTCTTTGAAAAATTTAAAATTCCAAAAATATGTGTTTTCTTGTCTTTTATTTATTTTTAGTTAAAGATTTTTGTTTAGTTTAGGTTTACGCGAGGTTTTGCTTGTTTCTGTTGTGCAGGTATCCTTTCGTGTGCATGCATACTAGATTTTCCAAGGCATCATCACCACTTCTGTACGATCTAGAGATACAAAAGACTGCATGACATAATCGTGTGATTCATCGGTCAACAATTAAAGGTAAAACAAGTACATCAACCATTATGGATTTTAATAATCAAGGCAATCAGAATGATCCTATACCACCTATACCAGGTCCACCAAACCAACAAAATGACCCAATTCTACCTATTCCACAAATTCCAGATATACCTATGCCAAACCCACCAGAACCACAAAAAAACCCACAACCACCGTAATTTCAACATGTTAGAGATCCTCGACCTGCTCCACCACCTTATAGACAGAACCCAAGAAGAAAGTGTACATACTTGGGTTTCCAATCAAGATAATGGCCAAGAACAAGAATATGAGGGACATGAAGTTGATCAGCATTCGTTGATGAGGGAGAGTATGAAGGAAATCAAGGAGGTCAGTATGGGTTTCATAATCGAGAAATCAGGCAGATGGGTCCTAAATTACATGATTCACACATTAGAGGAATAGACAGCCACTTCTGATCTTAGATAACACCTAATTCATCACTTATAATGATGTTTGTAGCTCGTGGGGGTAGGACTTTTGAGGCTAATCCGCATCTTTTGAATATACTTCCCACCTTTCATGGGAGGGTAGTGAGGAGCCGTATGAACACATAACAAATCTTGAGGTAGTTTGTGGGATGATTGGAGGACATGGGTCTACACCAAATTAGGTGAAGTTAGTCCTATTTCAGTTCTCACTGCGAGATGTTGCACGAAATTGGTTCACATCTCTGTGTTCTGCAAGCATTTATAATTGGGAGGAGTTACAACAACAGTTCGAATAATTTTATACTCCTCAAAGGACTAGTGATGCCAAGAAAACCATTAAAGGAATCCAACAATTACCAGGTGAATTATTTTATGAAGCTTGGAGGAAGTTTAGTTAGCTGTTGAGGAATTGCCCCCGTCATTGTATCAAAAAATGGTAGTTGATTATTGCTTTTCATGATGGGTTGTCTAGTGATGATATGGGACATATTAAGGATACTATTGGGGGGACTTTTCTGAGAAATCATGTTGTTGTGGTTGGGAGTATTTAGAGACGGTAGTTGCAGCTAGATACCATTTTCTAAAATACAACAATTTATTCTCTAAAATCTAATTACTACACATTTAAATTTAGTAAGATTGCATATCAAAAATACGGTTCTTAAATACGGTCTGCCCAGTTCAACCAGTGAACTGGTAAGAAGTCTGGTTTGATTATAAAAACATCTCCTTCCTTTCCCTTCCTAAAGTTTGGACTTGCAAGTTGCAAGCTTGGGTTGTTTACCTTGTTGGTGTTGTGTTTTTCTAGTTTGTGCACTTCACTTTTATTCTAAGGAAAATCACGAAACAAAACAACATAAACTTATTAAAGTGGCTATTTAATTTTTAAAGTTTGTAAAGTAAAAAATAACAACAATATAATAAAAATCAATGATACAATGCAACGTAGTGTTCTATCGGTTGACAAGACATTTTCTTTGTTGACATGTTATATTGAAAAAAAAAATCTCCTTCACAACGCAAGTGCATGCTTTTCCTCCACCGGTCAACACAAAAGTATGGATTTGTCGCACCATAACGCAAGAGAATTGATTTGTCACCCCAAAAGTAATTTTGATGCATAATTGCGTACAACCTTCTGAATTTGACGCGTTACACATCATCCAACCTAGTGGACTCGTTCATGTGTTGTTTTAAGGTGAATCAGTTTCTTCCTCCTAACCAGATATTACACTTCGTTGACTATCCCACCAATGTTTGCAATGATGTATTTGCTTTGGTTTTGAAAGATTGCCAAAGGATTGATGACGACTCTTACCAAGTTTAGAAAAAAGCATAGTTAATTAGCTCTAGTTTGTTATTACCTTGTTAATCCATGTAACACAATTAGATAAATAGGCTTAATCTTACCATAAATCTGTAGAGAGAGGCTATTGTACAAAGCCTCCTTAAAATACAAAGTGTAAGAAGCCATCCTGACCATCCATCTGTGTTTTAATCAAGATCATCGTACATTAATTACAATCACGTGTTTTTAATGGCAGTTAACAAGAGGAGGGCAAATTAGACAAATTGCCACTATAATAATTTGAATTTTTTAATAATAGCGCCCAAATCATCTAATTTATGGACGGTTACATAATCAAACACTATAATCATGGAATTCACACACATAAAACACACACAAAATTAATCTCTCTGTAACAAAAAAAAAACAGAGCATTCCATCAACGAAGAAAATAACAATCGATCAAAGCAGGATTATGGCTCCAAAACGCAAATCAAGTAAGTAAATGTTTATATTGTTATTTTCATTTTGATCGTATATGAAAATAAATTAAACAATTGTGCCAGTTAATTCTAAAACCCTAAAAAACGAACCGGGTGAAGGAAGAGAACGAAGAAGCAAACTGAATCATGACAGGCCTTCGAAAGGGAACTAATACAGGTATGGTTTAGATCTGTTTTATGAAATTAGTAAAGGCGTTTTTGATGTTTTGAATGATGAACAACACGATTTAATGATTTGTTTGATGAAATTAGTAAATGCGTTTTAGATGTTTTTATGAAAGTTGTAAAGGCGTTTTAATGATTCTAATGATTAATAAGAATTTGTAAATGCGTTTGTGGTAAATAATAAAGGCGTTTTATAGATTTTAATGATGAATGAGATGATTTGTTTATTATAAATTTGTTTATAAAAATCAGTGTAAAATATAGTAAAACGCATGCATAATGAGTAAAACGCATGTTATGTTTTCTGCAGGTTTGGATGAAAAAATGGACAAAAACATTAAGAAGTATCTACATATACAGGAGGAAATGGATGAAATCGTTTACTCATCAGAAGTTAGGCCATCAGTGGTTTGCTCATCACGAAAAAGTAAAACGCATGTGTATCAATGTTAAAAAAAAAAAGTAAAACGCATTTGTAAACCCATAAAACGCATGTCTATCAATGTTCATCAGTAGTTTGCTCATCAGAAGTTAGGCCATCAGTGGTTTGATTCAACAGTAGTTAAAACGCATTTGTAAACCCATAAAACGCATGTGTATCAATGTTCATCAGTAGTTTGCTCATCAGAAGTTAGGCCATCAGTGGTTTGATTCAGCAGTAGTTAAAACGCATTTGTAAACCCATAAAACGCATGTGTATCAATGTTCATCAGTAGTTTGCTCATCAGAAGTTAGGCCATCAGTGGTTTGATTCAGCACTAGTTATCCTAAAACATAATATCACCAGATACATCAAAACGCATGTATAAAACATACTAAAACCCATTCAGAAATGTTATCAATACGATCATACAACCAGTTACATTAAAACGCATGTTACTAATCCTAAAACGCAAATGATTATCTTCAAATTCACAAAACATCAAAAAATACCTTGCATCCTTCTGTGTTCAACCATGAAATCAAATCTCTCACCAATATGTTCATCAGTGTTGTTTACATCTTCATGTATAATATCTACATAAAAAATTTTAATGGAATGCTCAACCTCTGTTTTCATCACTGATCTAAAAAAACTTCAAAACAGTAGAAACTAACCTTCAAAATTGAGATTATGAGGATCAACAACTTCATGTTCTTCATCGCATAAGAATTCAAGTTCATTGTTTAGATCTGAAAACACAAATTAAGAGTAAGATCACGATTAATTGAAAACAATAAAAACAGAGTACATACCGAACATGGTGAAGAACTCGGCAAATTGATTATGATTTTCGTAAAAAATTTGAACCAGTGATCGACGATGATTGTAGATTTTTGAATATGGTAAGAATTGATAATCGTATATTATGGAATCAGTTATGAAATTTGAAAATATTGATGAACGATAAAACAGGGATTTGATAATAAACGTGATTAATTGATATGTCCAATTGACTATACTACCCCTCTAATCAGTTATAGAGTTATAACAGACAAGTTCCACGTGGCATCATTTTGTGGCTTCCTACACTTTGTAGGATAAGAGACTTTGTACCCTACACTTTCTCAAATCTGTAACCCCATTTATGACCCAAACATGTTTATCTAACTTCGTGTCGAGTCCTATAGTAGAAATGGTAGGGAGTCTTTCTTTCTTTTTTTAAAGGGTATCTTTTAAAGGGTTTAAGGGTGTTTCTAAATGCACTCCCTTTATATTATTTTTACTGATTACACTTCCCCTTTAAAGTTTTTATATAAACATAATTAAACCTTATATTTTTTTTATAGAATTTCCTCTTCTATGATGATCTAAGTTTGTCTCAAACTATAGTAATTAAATCATAAAGATTAAAACTAACAATATTTTAGATGGGGCTTTGTACCACCGAGATGATGACGATATTCATGGGACGGCGATGATTCAATTATGTGATGAAGATGATGTTCATGGGGTGAGTAACTTAAAAAGGGTTGATACATGAAGAAGATGAGTTACTAAAATGATTTTTTTAAAGTAGAAGGATAGAATTTGATAACTTTTAAACTTTTTTTAGAAGGGAGTGCAATTAATAAAAAAGAGGAGTGCATAAAAAGGTAGAGAATTAGTAATAGTGGAGATTCTGAAAAAACATATCTTACAGAATTATTCAAATGTGTTTATAACTATACATATTAACAAAACATCGAATCATGGCATCATTTTCATGAGCATGCAAACGGCGTGAATATGCCATTTTTTATGTGTGACTTTGGGTAACCAACAATTACCAATATATTAAATATTTACTATATATACATAGACGAGGTTGGTTATCAAACAACATGAATAATACATTTAAATACTTCAATTGTATAATATAATATAAGATAGTGAAAACGAACCTTGACTCCACGCCAATCTGAAAAGATTAATTATTTGTTAGTTTTATTTTTTATTAGTTTTAATTAATATTCTCATAGTAACCAACGTCTCTAATCTTCTAAAAAATAGTTTAATTTCTTTCATGCTAAACATGTGCATGTCGCATGACACTTGTTCATCTATTATCTATTATCTATTATCTATTATAATAATATATATAAAAGAATTGAACATTGCTGAGGTGGCGTGCAATGGTGCCTTCAACCTCTCTATGAAACTGCCACGTGACATCATAATTGAAAGATTTTAGTGTTTTTAAATTATTTCCTTTTTTAATTAAAAAAAAAAAAGATAAACATAAAACCCTAAATTTATCTCTCTATCTCTCAATTCTCAATTACTAAAATTAAATTGAGTTATTTTAGGAAATAAGAATTTAAAAACAAATTTAAATTTTTCTCTCTTATGTTCCTCCCATAATTTTTAAACGTTAATATCTTTTATTTTTGAGATTTTTTAAATAAAAAAAATTACACCAAATTAACGAGCGTTTTATTATCTTTCCAACGAGTACCATAGTGTTATATAAAAAACAGAGAAAAAAACGACTATTTTTTGTGGGGTTATGTTCGTACAGAAAAAAAAAACACAAAGTGTTCAGTATTATTAGAATGGTTATATTTTTCAAACCCCATCATGAATTCTACATCTATATAAGTCAAAGTTAAATTGTAACATATTTTAAATTACGTGAAGATGATTATATGTTGAATGTTATCCTTTTAATAATGTATTATGTTTAATATGGTTTATGCTTTTTATTTTTTTAACTTTTTAAATAAATGTTTTTTAACTAAGATTGATTATGTTTAAGTTATTTACTCTTTTCGTGATTTTAGTTTTCTTCTTTTATCATTTTTTTTATTAAATCATATTAAATTTTTCAACCTCAGGACCTTCCCGAGGTAATCAGCTAGTTTAAAATAAACAAATTGTAGCTAGTTAATCACATTTGAAATCGAATCAAAATTAAAAGGACCACATATTTTATTCACATGGATAAAAAAAATAAGGTAGAAAATATTACCTCTTAAATCCAAATAACTAATTTAAATGTGTTAACAGGGCCGGCCCTGAAAATTCAGGTGCCCGGGCGAGCTGCAAAAATTATGCCCTTAGCTTTAGTTCTTAACGAAATAAATAATGTATAATATTTTTAGCTATGATTAAAGTAATATCAAATTAATGGATCAAATTTTATTTCTAACTTAGGTTGTAGTCTAACGGTAGAGGGAACAAATTCTCTTGGAGGAGGTTGGGAGTTCGAATCCCACAAAAGGTGAAAATATAAATGGGTGAAAGTCTCGCAATTAAAAAATATTGTTTCATAACAAAAAAGAAAGATAAAAAAGAAGACAAAACCAACTGCTAAAAAACAAAAACAACTAAGCCCTCCTCATTTCATCTTCTTCATCCTCTCTTATCCTATACTCATTTATAAACCTATAATTTTTTTTTCTCAAACCATTTTCTTTTCTTCTTTAATTCTTAACATCTCTCAACATTTCTTTACTTTCTATTTTATATAAACTACCATTAACTTTGTTTAATACTTAATTAACAATTTTGGGGCTCAAACCTACAAAAATCTATCGAATTAGAGACATCACTGTTAAGAAAACTTGAATTGTCAAAGGGTCAATATGCCCCTGAGAAATTGGGCCCAGGCCAGGAGTCCTCCCGGCACCCCTTAAGGGACGGCCATGTGTGTTAATATTCATTTTAAGTGAAATAGTTTATGCATGTCTTTATCTCTTAATCACATGCTTTATAGTTGTTATCAAGTCTCTTTCTTTTTATTGTTTAAACTTTATACATATGTTAAACACCCGACCACCAAACTTTATCAAGCCTCATTGACTTATTTATTTAATTAGAGTATTCTTGCTTAATATAATGAAGATCTCTTGCCCAAAAGCATATATGAACTATGGTGACGACCTAAATGTAATGAAGATCTTAGTTTGTTAATGGAGTGATTATTAGTTTAGTGCCCCACTATGTGAGGTCAAGCATTTGTATGTTCAATGGTTTGGGTTGTCTTTGTGAAGATACCATTTGTAACTCAAGCTTAGTAGGGCTGGCATAACAGGTTACACGAACCTACTAAAATAAGTTGTAAACACGAACACGACACGAAATCTAATCGTGTCATTTTTTTTTCAAACACGAACACGAACCTGTGTATAACAGGTTAACACAATCAGACACGACAAGACACGATAAGGAACACCTACTAAAATAAGTTAACACGACAAGACACAATAAGACACGACAAGACACGATAAGACACGATAACACACGATAAGACACGACAAGACATGATAAGAAACACGATAAGGCACGACAAGACCTGTTAAGACACGTACACGATAAGACACGAACACGAAACAGGTAAACACAAACACGACACGAAAATAAACAGGTCTTAACGTGTCGACCTGTTATAGACACAAAACTTGTTAAGGCCAAACACGAAACCTGTTAAAATCGTGTAGGTTCGTATCAGGTTATCGTGTTCGTGTATAAATTGCCAGCCCTAAAGCTTAGGAACATGTTTTGATCAGGTCTTATTATTCTCAATTTTGTTATAAGTTTTTATATTTGTTGAGATATTAATAAATCAATGTTTGAAAATGTATATTTGTATTCGAAACACCTCTGGTTAGACTATTATCATGTGTATGCAATGTGACAATTGAATTTTGGGACCAACAATTAGTGTCATAAGGTAAAAGAAGAGAAAAGTAGTGACGATAAAGTGAGTGATTGTCAGATGAACTTGTAGAGGAGATTTCAATAATGGCTAGCAAGTTGAGGTGGCTCATAGTGGAAGTCTTTGTGTTGGAGGAAATCAATTAAACTTTTTATCTAAGATTGTTTTCAAACTATGGATATTACATAGTCGTATTTAGAAGGCCAACTACGAAATATGAACATAAAAGTATTTCAAAACAAGGAAGAAACCACAAGGTAAAAAAAATGGAATTTTCATTTTCGAAAAGCTAGTCAAATATTTTACATACCGATCTTCCTAAAGGGCTGATATAAATTATCAATAGAATATCTGTGATATAATGCATTAAAATGTATGATTGAAATATGTGTCAATGAGGTTATCTTTCGCGATATTTAAGTAGTCAAAAGATTCAAAGAACGAAACTCATATACGTCTTTGGAAAATCCGACATTTGAATAACGAAACTTACAAGATCAAGGATCAGCAACCAAGTGTGATTCAGTAGAACACATAGAATAGAAGAAAAATTTTTAGCTTCTTAGATATATGGTCTAAGGGATTGAGTAAAAAACTTTTTCATGTCATTTACCACATTTATACTCATAGCAAAGGCCGTGAAGTGAACATTTTCATGGGACCACTTATAGTTCGTAATCCGAAACAAAGATAGAATTTGAGTGGAGGAAATATGCTAAAATGTAACATCCACATTTATGACACATTTGGAGTATTTATTTGGTCATAAAACCACCTTCAACATGCGTTTGTGGAGAGCATTTGTGGGCCACGTGAAGGATGTGACGATTGTTGTTTTTTTTTTTTTTTGTTTTGTGGTATGATTTTACGTGTTTTCGTCCGAAAATCTTATACACGTTAAATTCAGCCCCTATCGTTTTAAAGGTTTCGTGACTTTCTTCACCTCAAAAAATATTTCAAGCATCGCCACCACTGCATCTACCTAAGGGTGAGCATATGAAAACCGATAACCGAAAAAAACCAAAACCGAACCGAAAATAACCGAAACCGAATTAACCGATCGGTTACGGTTAACATATGGCTAAAACCGAACCATTCGGTTACGGTTTCGGTTTTCCCTTCTTCCGTAACCGAAATAACCAAAACCGAACCTGCTCAGAGCCTGGGAGAAGTTTTTGAGTTGTCCACTCGCCAGAAGGCGGTGATTGAATGCCTAAAGGGCCCTCATGCTCAGGATTTTTTGACCGTTATCCCGATTGAGGGTTTGGGTCAATGCATGTCTGCAGTAGAGTACAGGGCTATACTCAAGTATCGATTGATGATCCCTATGTACCCGGAAGATGAAACATGCCCCATCTGCCGTAAAACCTGCATGGATAAATACGGGGAGCATGCAATTCATTGCAAGGAGCTCCCTGGTTTCAAATATCGGCATGACTGGGTGAGGGATGTTTTGTGGGATATCCTGAGAAGAGCTGGGATCTCTGCCAAAAAGGAGGCCCCTGTAAACTTCCTCACAGACCCCACGGAAGGGAGATCCACCCTGCGACCAGCAGACCTGCTTGTCTTTGGTTGGGAGAGAGGGAAACATGCCTGTGTGGACCTCACCGGGGTATCTCCGCTGGTTGGGTTACGGGAAACAGGGTTAGTAGCTGGGCAAGCATCAAGAAAGGCGGAATCAAAGAAAGTAGATAAACACGCTAAAGCTTGTGCAGATAACCAACATGTCTTTATCCCTCTGGCTTTCGACACCTTTGGCTCCCTGGCGCCAGAAGCTATTCGTTTCTTGACCAGGGTCCAACGGGTCGTCCACAGCAATGTTTCATCCCCAGGGGGGCAAGGTTTTGTCATTAGTAGACTAGGGTTTGCAATTCAAAAAGGGGTGGCGGCGCAGCTTGTTGCCTGTCTACCTGCTATTATGATGTAACTTCCGTATTTTGTTTTAATTAATGAATGGATGGGTATTTAAAAAAAAAAAAAAAAAAAAACCGAACGGATAGTTATATACTTAAGTATTTTTCATTCATATATCCATGTATTTGGAACATATTTTCATGTATTTTCGGTATATTTCATGTATCTTTCATGTATATCTATGTATTTGAAATATATCTTTTGTGTAATTCATGTATGTTTCATGTATATCCATATATTTGAAGCATTTTTTATTTGTTTCCTCAGTATTTCATGTATTTTTATTGTGTTTTCATATATATTTGTATTCTTGAAAAAGATCCAAACACTTTACTAACTACTTTAAGTTTATAATTTTGCACAAGTTTTATGTTTGGATATTAACCGAACATAACCGAAACCGAATCGATAACCGACATATTAACTGAATTAACCGAACCGATGTAACCGATCTGTTTCAGTTATGGTTTTTTCTAAAACCGAACTTCAGTTATCGGTTTCGGTTATATGTAAAAACCGAACCGACATTTGCTCACCCTTACATCTACCACAACATTACTCGTAACAACCATACAATATAATCAAAATATAAGTAATACATCAATAGTTAAAAAATTCCATACAAATGCTTTCTTTGGCAATATCTTTATTCTAATAAATTATATCATCAAAATATATGTTAAAAACTAGTAAAAATTATTTACATAAATAAAATCAACTCTTATTATGAAGGTAATAATATCTTGAAAACATTTTTTTTTTAAATTAACTTTCATTAACAACAAAAAAACACCCACTATCTCCAAGAAACAGATAAGGGCGAAACCAACAACATCACTTACAATAATTAGAATTTACACCATTTGTCCTAATCCACTACTCCTATTCTAACTCTATTTCCATACCACAAAAAATCTATCGCTTTAATCTCCAACACAAGCTCCACTACATTAATCCTTTTGTTTGAAAAACACTTCTCATTCCTCGCCTTCCATAGACGCTAAGCCACTATTATCACAATCCCATAAAACACGGTCTTCTTTACGCTCGAGCCTTGTATAAGTTTATGAAGTTCTATCAAGTCTTTAACCATGAAAGCATATACCAAGGGATCTCCACACCAATTGAAAACGAGCTGCCAAACTCCCAAAGCAATAGCGCGTACAGTTAAGAGACGATCTATCGATTCTTCACATTCACCACACAAAACACAATTTAAATCTTCAACATGTATATTCCTTTTTCGAAGCGCCTTTTTTTAGGAATCCTATCTTGCTCCGCTCTCCATATAAATATATTGAAAACATTTTTTTTTTTTAAGGCATATATTGAAAACAATTGGTTCACAAAATTAAGAAAACCACAACCCTATATCCATCTTTCCTCCAAGGTCGGCAACCACAATACTCTCCCTCCCTTTACACACGCTTTCCATACTCCCATCTTCACGCGCCTCACGCGTCAATAATTCTTTCCATTTAAACGGTCAATCGTTCCGTCATCTTTTCCGTCCATTCTTCTCTCTCCTCCATTACTCTCTCTCTCTCTCTCTCATCAACTTCATTCTTCAATCTAAAACATACACAGTTTTACAAAATGCACAACCTATAGATACATACATACACATATAAAAATATATAAACATTATTATATAGAGAAAAAACAAAACGATGTGGAGATCGTCGTTTTTGTTATTAAAACAAGGCTTAACATCAACAACCGTTAGGTTTAAACCGTACAGGTATGGATCGATTGAATCTAGCAATTACAGGCTTTGTAACTGTTTGTTTTCAACTACTACGGTTACCGGAGACGGAGAAAAGGCGGTTAATGATGTAGATAACATATCGGTTGCTGAAGCGAAGAAGCTGATGCGGTTAGTGAATGTGGACGCGTTGAAGACGAAGTTTGGTACGGAAGGGAAGGAGGTGATAGGTTATACGGAGTTGTTGCAGGTTTGTGAGAGTATCGGTGTAGCGAAATCGGTTGAAGAAGCGAAGAAGTTTGCAAATGTGTTGGATGAGGCTGGTGTTGTTCTTATTTTTAGAGATAAGGTTTATCTTCATCCTGATAAGGTATAATAATAATAATAATAATAATAATAATAATAATAATAATAATAATAATAATAATAATAATAATAATAATAATAATAATAATTGACATTCTGTTGGATTATTTTGTTTGATTTGTTTGATTTTGTATTGGAATTAGGTTTGTGTTGGTTCAATTTGTGGTGTAAATGTTTAGCTAGGGTTGATAGTGGAAATAGATTAAGATTTGAAATGTTGTTTGTGTTTATTGGAGGATTGGAGTATTATGAGTTGTTCTATGTCAACTGATTGGAAATGGATTAAGATTTGAAATGTTATACCTGCATCATGTTAAGGTACCCCTTACATGATTCTCTCTGTTTGATTGAATTAGATTTGTGTTGTTTCGGTTTGTGGTGCACACATTCTTTGAATTTGCGATCAGGCTAGGAGATGTTTTATGTTAAATAAATCTCTCTGGTGTTTAACTGCTAATAAATGATTTGCTAGGCTTTATCTGATTAGAATTTGAAGTGTGATGATGTCTGTGATTTTTAAAAGCATGCCAGGCGATTTGAAATGTGTCTTTGATTCTTTAGGCTGCGCGCTTAATGTACATCAGGTGAAAATTGGTCAAACTAAGGTCTGTATGAGGCTGATGTGTAAGATTGATAGTGGTTTATTTGATTAAAATGCTCATATGTAAAAGAGATGAGAGAGATAAAGACTTTTCGTTGTGCGTAGAGCAACATGCCTTGCGTCTTGAAACCCTGGACCAGAGTGCCTCACACTTTTTAAAACCAAGATGTTATCTACAATCTTGTGTTTGATTGTGTTCTCTATTGATTCCGTTCTTTTTTATTATTTATTTTTTTTGCATATTTCTTTGTTTAGTTTTGATAGTTTTATAAACATTCGAGTCGAAAGTCACATGTTTTCAAGTAGTTAATTGTTTCTGTATGGCTTCTTTCCTAGAAAGTGCTTAAGAATAAAGGTAATTGGAAAAAAAGCAGCATTGGCTTTTTAGCCATTATGCATCTATGCTTATGCTGTCTTGTACCTTTTTTCACAAGATATTAATATAATTCTTTGATTTCATTTTTTTTAATGTAGCATTTTTGTTTTTAACAATACTATTTTAAGAGTGCAAGAGATGTTACGATTAAATAACCACACACTTAATAAGCTACATGTCGAGTCAAATGTCACATGTTTTTCAAGTAGTAACTTATTTCCGTATGGTTTTTCTTTACCTGGAAGTGATTAGGAATAAAGGTAATTAGAAAAAAAAAAAGTAACAGAGATTAAAGAAGTTATATGCTTAAGCTGCCTTGTTTCTTTGTGCAGAAGATATTAATATAATACTCTGATTTCATTTCTTTTGATAATGAAGCATTTCAATACTTTTCTAAAGAGCGTAAGAGATTAAAAATTACAATCTTCCTGCTGCAGGCCCGGTTTGCACTGCGATTGTGTTGCAATTTTGACTATTATTGGATAAATAGGTTGATTTGGATGATGTTTTATTCTTAACAGGTCAAATGTATAACACCCTGTTCTGATCTGGTGCCCATGATTCCCCGGCCTAGGGGTGTCAATCGTGTCAGTTTGAGCGGTTGGATTGTTCAACACGAACATAACCTGTATATTTATTTGTTTAACGATTCAACCCTAACCCACACACACTTAAAATTGTGTAGCCTGAACACGGCCAGTTTAACCCCATTTTTCTAAGCGTGTCAAACGGGTTGACATGTTGGCGTTGGCGGGTTGACCTGTTTAATTGAACGGGATAAACAAGCCAACCCGAAAATGACCTTTTCATCCCCTGGGTCAAATATGATGACCCAAAACCTGATTTTTTGGTGTCGCGTCGGAAATTGACACCCTATCTCGGCTCCGATATTTTGCCATCTTTAGACTGCTAGCAATTGATTTTCCGTGTATTTATCCTTGGTTATCTAATATCCAGTAATCTTATTTTGTAACATTTTTCGGTTGGTTTTTGAATAACCAGGTGGTGGATCTGGTCAGAAGGGCGGTCCCGCTAGCCCTTACACCAGATGATGATCCAAGGAGGGAGGAGCTAAAGCAATTACAAGCAAAACAGGAAGAAATTGACCGGTTGGCCCACAAGCAGGTCCGGCGAATCCTCTATACCGGGCTCGGGTTCTCACTAGCTCAAATCGGGCTCTTTTTCCGTTTAACTTTCTGGGAATTCTCCTGGGATGTAATGGAGCCAATTGCGTTTTTCGCAACGACGTCTGGAATAATTGTCGGGTATGCGTATTTCCTTATAACATCAAGAGACCCGACATACCAAGATTTAATGAAGCGGCTGTTCTTGTCGCGTAGAAAAAAGCTGATAAAAAAGCACAAATTTGATGTTGAAAGATTCATGGAGTTACAGAGCAAATGCAAGTCTCCTCTAGATGCACCCCCTTCAGCCAAACATGTTGTTCTTGCAGGGTTAGAACTGGAAAGTCGGGATTTATTGCATAAGAACTAACATAAAAAGGTTTGACTTTTGATTAACATTTGTTTTGACTATTGACTTTGGTTTACAATCTGCCACCTGATTATATCCACAAAATTTTGAATTTCGTTTAAAGTGTTTCAATGTTTACTATTTGCAATTGACATATACTTGAATTAAATTCAAATGCATGTAGTAACTATTTATTTATATTTTACTTTCTCAAATTTTGTTGACCAGATTATTTGAATTGCTTAATTCGTTTGATTAAATCGTTTCAAATGACTAAGGCTGTTGGGTATGGGGACAACCCAAATGGGTCGTCCCTCATGCCACATAAGCTACCACGTAAGCAAAGGGGGTTGTCCTCCTTTTTGGGACAATTCAAGGGGGCGGTGTGCTCCATCCTTAACAGACCAAGACAACCCAAAACACCCATTCCCATTGATCCATATATTTAAAAAACAATAAAAGTGGTTCGTCTTGTATGTTCTCTACAGAACGTTTAAGACGGAGACAGCCCTAGGGGGGCGGTGTGCTCCATCCTTAACAGACCAAGACAGACCGATGATGTCCCCCACACCGGATAACCTAAGAACAGGAAAGTACGTGGATTCTACGGGTTGGGAAAAAAAGACGTTTCATATTACAAAAAATCCGTGTTTGGGTCAAAACAGTCGTTGTGCCAGCTTTTTAGTCAGTTGGTTTGTTGATTAACTGAGGCGTGGATAAACGTTGATTCATATGGCAGCCAAAGCTTATTACCTAAGTAGTTAACTCGGCCAATATATCGGTGATATATCACCGATATCTCAGTTATCGGTCATCAACCGATATATTGGTACCGATATTTTGTACCGTTATTATCGGCGATATTGGCCGATATTTGACCGATATATCACCGATATTCCCGATATTGGTGTTTTTCTTCTTAGTTCTTCCATTTTTAGTTCTTCCATTTTTCTTAGTTCTTATAGTTATTACTTTTTTATTACTGTTTTAAGTCTTAATTGTTAATAGTTAGTGTTAAATATTAGTGTTTTATATTGTTAGTGTTTTGCAAGTTGTAAAAGGTTAATTTGTTAATGGTAGGAGAGTATGTTGAATTGTCAGTGTTAAATTGCTACGTGTATGGATTTTGCATGATATAAAAATTACCGATATTCCACCGATATCTCACCGCGATAACCTATATCTCAAATATCGGTCCTTCACCGATATCCGATATTTTACCGCATTAACTACTTAGCTTATTACTCTAGCGTTATGATAGCTTAGATAACACGACTCTTCTGCTGATGCTGGCGAGCCTATTTAATGTTTTTTCCTATCAACTCGACGAATGTTTGTCGTTGAAATTAATTGCGCAAGTTGGCGCGACATGTGTTATCATTTTTATAAGCAATGTACTTGTTTTCATCAGTCGTATGGAGTATGCATTTCAACCTCATAATAACTACATTCCTAACGCCAGTTTCGATTCCAATTCATCACTAACAAAAATTAAAAGGGATGTTATATCCATGAAAGTTGCGTTACATTAGAACATGGGCGATTTTTTTAAGGGGCGGAGAGGGTGGCTGACCCCCCCCCCCCCCCGAATTTTCGTAGTTTCGATTCCAATTCATCACTAACAAAAATTAAAAGGGATATTATATCCATGAAAGTTGCATTACATTAGAACATGGGCGATTCTTTTAAGAGGCGGAGATGGGCGGCCGACCCTCCCGAATTTTCGCTCAGAAGTTCCGATTATATAGTATTTGTATAGAATTTTCGCTCAAAAGTTCCTATTATATAGTATTCTAATATCACGCTTAGGGGTGAGCAAAGTACAAGAACCGACCCAACCCGACCCGACCCGAAACCCGAACACCCTATAAAATTAGAACCGAGATATGGAACCTTATTACGGGTCGGTCTTCAGTCCTTAGAAGTCGGTTCCAGTCGGTCCAAAGAGGAATACCCGAACCGAAATTATGTTTAAAGACTGTTGGAGCTGCAAAGGGACTAGCTTATTTTTATGACATGCAATTTCACTATCAGTCTATCAAGCATCTAATCTTAGAGAATATTCATAAGCTCCTTCAAAACACCGAGTGATAAAAAGTTTAAGGTTCACGAGAAACTAATTTAGCAACTTCAATGTTCACTGGACAAATAATCACTTTCATGCTAGACTCAAATATCAAACAGTAGATTATAGATTTTTATATGAATGACCACTAAACAAATGAATGACCACTAAATCTGAATTATATCTAGTAACGACCACTACTAAATCTGAATTTTATCTAATAAACGACCACTAACTCGGTGGTGGTTTAACTAGTCTAAAATATAATGCAGCAAAAAACTATTAACTGCAGCAAAAACATCACAGCTAACATATTGACCCATTACATAATAATGCATCAGCCTTTTAAATATACTGCAGCAAATTTCGACCATGCATGATCCAACTCATGTTGACCCATCACAGAATACTGCAGCACCTATCTATTTTGCCAACACCAGTGTACCATCAAACGTTTCCAGAGATTTATAAGACAAAAAAGGGCAGAATACTGCAACACCTATCTAAGCATGAATACCCAACAACAAGATAGATACCCAATTCTGTGTCACAAGGACCCTGATCATCTCCTTTGCTTTTTAGCTTTAACTGTTGATTAAGAGCATTATTGGCATCTCATTGTTACTGCTTAAATATCATAAAAGTCTTGAACCACAATTTTAAACTTATAAATTTTCTAATAAATTAGCAAAAAAAAATGTTATTTATTTACATGGTTTTACCACAAGGATACAATGCCTCAGTTAAGTTACTTAAGTAACTTACTTTAAAGCCTAAAAGTACATAAGTGCGATCCGATGTTGACTATAAAAAAACGAGCCAGTTTCTTTGTAGAATACAGAATATAATGAAACTAAACTGCAGTTTTTATGTTTCCTATAAATCTGTGCAGGACGAGACAGTTTCTGCAGTGGACTATAAATCTGTGCATGACCGGACAGTTTATGCAGTGGACTATAAATTTGTTCGACAGCCTTAATGTTGTTATTAGGTCAAAGGTAGCTTTATATTAGAGTTTGTATAGCTGTACAATTGTAATTTAGGCCCAAGATTTGCCGCCTAATATAATGCATTTAGTTATTTTATTAGAGTACTTCGGTCCGTCGGTTTTTCCTCGGTTTTTACATATTCCTGGACCGACCCGACCCGAGAACCGGCTCGAGTTATATTTCTGGACCGACTAAAGAACCTAAAAAACATACCCGGGTCGGTTTGGGTGAAATTTCGGTTCGGTCCTCGGGTTTTTTTTCGGTCCGGACCAATTTTGCTCACCCTTAATCACGCTAACTGTATATTCTAATGCAGTGGCGAATCTTAACCCAAAACTTCGCTCATTACTAGTGACTTTCGACCCCCCAAAGTTTTGGGTCAAGATTTGCCACTGCATTAGAATATAAAGAATGTTCTTCCTATAGATTAAGAAGTCACCCATTTGAGTAAAACAGTTAGCGTGCCAAACTTAGTTTCAAAACTTTATTATTTGAATCATAATATAATTTCCTGAAGAGAATATCTAGTAACGACCACTACTAAATCTGAATTTTATCTAATAAACAACCACTAACTCGGTGGTGGCTTAACTAGTCTAAAATATAATGCAGCAAAAAACTATTAACTGCAGCAAAAACATCACAGCTAACATATTGACCCATTACATAATAATGCATCAGCCTTTTAAATATACTGCAGCAAATTTCGACCATGCATGATCCAACTCATGTTGACCCATCACAGAATACTGCAGCACCTATCTATTTTGCCAACACCAGTGTACCATCAAACGTTTCCAGAGATTTATAAGACAAAAAAGGGCAGAATACTGCAACACCTATCTAAGCATGAATACCCAACAACAAGATAGATACCCAATTCTGTGTCACAAGGACCCTGATCATCTCCTTTGCTTTTTAGCTTTAACTGTTGATTAAGAGCATTATTGGCATCTCATTGTTACTGCTTAAATATCATAAAAGTCTTGAACCACAATTTTAAACTTATAAATTTTCTAATAAATTAGCAAAAAAAAATGTTATTTATTTACATGGTTTTACCACAAGGATACAATGCCTCAGTTAAGTTACTTAAGTAACTTACTTTAAAGCCTAGAAGTACATAAGTGCGATCCGATGTTGACTATAAAAAAACGAGCCAGTTTCTTTGTAGAATACAGAATATAATGAAACTAAACTGCAGTTTTTATGTTTCCTATAAATCTGTGCAGGACGAGACAGTTTCTGTAGTGGACTATAAATCTGTGCATGACCGGACAGTTTATGCAGTGGACTATAAATCTGTTCGACAGCCTTAATGTTGTTATTAGGTCAAAGGTAGCTTTATATTAGAGTTTGTATAGCTGTACAATTGTAATTTAGGCCCAAGATTTGCCGCCTAATATAATGCATTTAGTTATTTTATTAGAGTACTTCGGTCCGTCGGTTTTTCCTCGGTTTTTACATATTCCTGGACCGATCCGACCCGAGAACCGGCTCTAGTTATATTTCTGGACCGACTAAAGAACCTAAAAAACATACCCGGGTCGGTTTGGGTGGAATTTCGGTTCGGTCCTCGGGTTTTTTTCGGTCCGGACCAATTTTGCTCACCCCTAATCACGCTAACTGTATATTCTAATGCAGTGGCGAATCTTAACCCAAAACTTCGCTCATTACTAGTGACTTTCGACCCCCCCAAAGTTTTGGGTCAAGATTTGCCACTGCATTAGATTATAAAGAATGTTCTTCCTATAGATTAAGAAGTCACCCATTTGAGTAAAACAGTTAGCGTGCCAAACTTAGTTTCAAAATTTTATTATTTGAATCATAATATAATTTCCTGAAGAAAATATCTAGTAACGACCACTACTAAATCTGAATTTTATCTAATAAACAACCACTAACTCGGTGGTGGCTTAACTAGTCTAAAATATAATGCAGCAAAAAACTATTAACTGCAGCAAAAACATCACAGCTAACATATTGACCCATTACATAATAATGCATCAGCCTTTTAAATATACTGCAACATATTTTGACCATGCATGATCCAACTCATGTTGACCCATCACAGAATACTGCAGCACCTATCTATTTTGCCAACACCAGTGTACCATCAAACGTTTCCAGAGATTTATAAGACAAAAAAGGGCAGAATACTGCAACACCTATCTAAGCATGAATACCCAACAACAAGATAGATACCCAATTTTGTGTCACAAGGACCCTGATCATCTCCTTTGCTTTTTAGCTTTAACTGTTGATTAAGAGCATTATTGGCATCTCATTGTTACTGCTTAAATATCATAAAAGTCTTGAACCACAATTTTAAACTTATAAATTTTCTAATAAATTAGCAAAAAAAAAATGTTATTTATTTACATGGTTTTACCACAAGGATACAATGCCTCAGTTAAGTTACTTAAGTAACTTACTTTAAAGCCTAGAAGTACATAAGTGCGATCCGATGTTGACTATAAAAAAACGAGCCAGTTTCTTTGTAGAATACAGAATATAATGAAACTAAACTGCAGTTTTTATGTTTCCTATAAATCTGTGCAGGACGAGACAGTTTCTGCAGTGGACTATAAATCTGTGCATGACCGGACAGTTATGCAGTGGACTATAAATCTGTTCGACAGCCTTAATGTTGTTATTAGGTCAAAGGTAGCTTTATATTAGAGTTTGTATAGCTGTACAATTGTAATTTAGGCCCAAGATTTGCCGCCTAATATAATGCATTTAGTTATTTTATTAGAGTACTTCAGTCCGTCGGTTTTTCCTCAGTTTTTACATATTCCTGGACCGACCCGACCCGAGAACCGGCTCGAGTTATATTTCTGGACCGACTAAAGAACCTAAAAAACATACCCGGGTCGGTTTGGGTGGAATTTCGGTTCGGTCCTCGGGTTTTTTTTCGGTCCGGACCAATTTTGCTCACCCCTAATCACGCTAACTGTATATTCTAATGCAGTGGCAAATCTTAACCCAAAACTTCGCTCATTACTAGTGACTTTCGACCCCCCCAAAGTTTTGGGTCAAGATTTGCCACTGCATTAGAATATAAAGAATGTTCTTCCTATAGATTAAAAAGTCACCCATTTGAGTAAAACAGTTAGTGTGCCAAACTTAGTTTCAAAACTTTATTATTTGAATCATAATATAATTTCCTGAAGAGAATAAGAATACGAATAAAAGGCTATATCAGCTACTCACCCAATCGTAACGCCAGTTTCAATCTTCAGTCGCTTTCTCGTATAATCATCAATGGTTACAACCTCGCTTTTCTCATCGACTTGAGACAACTTCAGATGACACCGCAAGATCTTGCATTGTCAACCATGGCTTGATATGAAAATATTCAACCTGATGCATCAAGGTCAAAGTAACAAAAAATATTGATCCGAATGATTCGAGTTAAGAAATAGACTAAAAACAAATCAACATGCCGAACGGTTTAGAATTCACATAAAGTAGGAGTATTGGATTTAAGTAATTATAGCTATTAGCAATTGGCAGCCACCATTTTCAACTAAGGAAATATGTGCTACATTTTGATTTTTAAGCTCAAACTCGGCACGTTTTGATTTTTTTTTACCGAGCTGAGCTCAAGTAGCTCGCGAGCTGCTCGGTTCGTTTACACCCAGTAACTATCCATCAAAAACTTGCCTATCTAATAATCTTTAAAGAGTTCTCTATGGTGTTTGGGATTGAGTTACAATCATGAAGCACTTGGAGGTGGCGCTTCGCAGGAGGGAACGCTTTATGTAGAATGGGTCGAGGACAGAAGTTGCTTGTTGTGTTTCAAGTGGCCGGCGACCGCAGTTGTAGATGGTTGGAGTTGCAAGGTAGTGAGCAGTGGCGAAGCTTGGTTCTCAAATCGGTGGGGGCCGGACTCAATTTTTTTCGATCGGTAGTGGCCGGAAGATCAAATTAGTGGGGGCCGAACTCAACCCGAACTCAATTTACCTACAAAAATGATAAAATTCCAACGATGCACTAAAAAACGGCGGGGGCCGGGGCCCCCTCGGGCTCCCAAAAAACTTCGCCCTTGGTAGTGAGGGAGAGGAGACGGTGACTTAAACTTTTTCAAAAGAAGTGTCTAAAAAAGTGTTTGTATTAGCTTTTATGGTGGGAAAAGTCAATAAGTTGTTTTTAAATAGTGTTAGGGTTTAGGTTATTTATGTAAAATGACCAAAAAGTGCAGATGAGTTGTAATGAATGCAAAGAGTGGGTGAGTAGATCTTTAATTTTTATTCTAAAAGTCAAAAGCTAAACCAAAACGCCAGGATTTCTGACATCTCCAAAACAAGTTTTTCACCCATATCAAAAAGCCAAAACACAAAGTGCTTCTTTTTTTTTTTTGAACGGCAAACTACTATTTATTCATCACCCAAATATGTACAATACAATAGCAAGATGCTATATAGAGTTTTTGCCTCACCCAACCCAAGCCCAAAATGGTTCCCATTACATTACATTACACTTAGAAGACAAAAGAGTTCCATTTCTTCCAATCCATAGTGAATTGCTTCGCCCGATTTTGGATCCACATAAAAAAATGTTGACTTTATTTCGCATAGTATGTGATCCAGGTTCCAGCGTTTCCCATTGAAGATCTTGTCATTTCGTTTTTTCCAAATCACCCAACACGTTGCGAGTATGATAGTCTTGATAGCTTTCCTTTTGTCTTCGACAATCCAGTGATATTGTTTGCATCCAGTAATTCCCTGAAGTTGTAAGCGTAAATCGAAGGGATGCTACACCAAACACTTATCTTGTGCCATATATTAGCACCCACAAAACATGTGATGAATAGGTGGTCAGCCGTTTCAGCATGCTCTTGACAGAAACTGCATAGAGTTGATCCCGTGATGATGTTCCTTCGAGCGAGTCCTTCCAATGTTGGTAGCCGATCCTGTTCCGCTCTCCACGCGTGAAGGTTGACTTTCTTTGAAGCCCAATTCGTCCAACTGAAAGGATAATAAGGGACTGCATTTAAAGCGAGCAGTCGGCGACATGAGGATACTGAAAATGCTCTCGAGGACTCAAAAACCCAACGCCACTGATCATTTGCTTCTGAAAGGCTGCTACTCCGTATAATTTCTTCACGGTGCTGAAGCTCCATTTGTTCATGTACCTGCAAAGGATCGCGTTTCCAAGCCCAACCCCCAACCCAAGTGTTCCCGTTTAAAGTAATTCTTTCTGCAATAGAGCAATTTTTGTTAGATTCCAGAGTGAAAAGATTTGGGAATTTGATCATGAGAGGAACCTCTCCCACCCAGCTGTCGACCCAAAACCGAATGTTCAAACCGTTTCCTACTACACCCCTGAATAAGTCACCGAAACACAAAGTGCTTCTACCAAAGTCAAACACCTTATTGACTTATTAGTTTTAGAAAAAGCCAATAAGTTGTTTCTCAACTCAATCCCAAATCCCAAAGACCCTTGGGTTAATCTATCCAAAGTTTAAAAGAACGGAAACAATCCCCGAGGCGTTTTCCCTTCGCCTCACGAGGCGTACGCCTCGAGGTGAACCAAGACGTGAGCCCGAGACGAAATAAAAAACATATAAAAATTATACATCTTATAAAACATAAAGTAATTGACCTAAAAAGGTATAAAACATCAAAAGCACACATCAAAAATAAAATAATTGACCCCAAAAAAACACACATAAAAAACACCCTGAACCACATGAGGTGCATATTTTCTTAGCGTCTCAGCTCTTAGAGGCGTATGTACAAAATGAACTTCATGAGGCGTGCATCAGATCGTTTTCTTAGCGTTTCGCCTTGAGGCGCTACTCAAGACTCACACCTCAAACGTTTTTTTTTTAAACCATCAATGTATCTTGACTCTTGAACATTGGTGTGAACAGTGAATACATCAGTGAGGTGAATAGTGAAAAGACATAAGTCGATAACCCTTGTATCCAAATCCCGCCCAAAATGTTTACATTTTAAATTTTCTCCAACTGATTCCAAATAAACAGATTAATTTATTTAAAATGCAGAACCTAGAGATACACAAACACACACACACACATGTGTGTGTGTATATATATATATATATATATATATAGGGGCAGGATCAAATACAAAGTAATGTAAACGTGCGAAGCGTGCGAAGGATCACTTTGTACATGATAATTACGTAATGATAATTACGTAATGCCTTCATGAACATAAATGCATGATAATTACGTAATGATATTTACGTAATGATAATTACGTAATGCCTTCATGAACATAAAAAACATTACATAATTATCATTACGTAATTATCATGTACAAATGCATGATAAATACGTAATGATAATTACGTAATGATAATTACGTAATGCTTTCATGAACATAAGAAACATTACGTAATTATCATTACGTAATTATCATGTACAAATATCCTTCGCACGCTTCGCACGTTTCTTTATTTTTGTAGAATAACCGCCCCCTATATATATATATATATATATTTATATAGAGAGAGAATTAAGAAAAACGATGTGGAGATGGTCGTTTATGCTGTTAGAAAAACGATGTGGAGATGCGTTAACAGATTATTAATTTATTTAAAATGCACAACCTTAGATACACACACACATGTGTGTGTGTATATATATATATATATTTAGAGAGAGAGAGAGAGAGAGAATTAAAGAAAAACGATGTGGAGATGGTCGTGTATGTTGTTGAAAGAAGGCTTAACATCAACAATCGTTAGGTCAAAACCGTACAGGTACGGACCGATTGAATCTAATAGCAACAGCCTTTGTAACTGTTTGTTTTCAACTACTACTACGGTCATCGGAGACGGTGTTAGTGATGTAGATATTCTAACGGTGGCGGAGGCGAAGAAGCTGATGCGATTAGTGAATGTGGACGCGTTGAAGACGAAGTTTGGTACGGAAGGGAAAGAGGTGATAGGTTATTCTGAGCTGTTGCAGGTTTGTGAGAGTATCGGTGTAGCGAAATCGGTTGAAGAAGCAAAGGAGTTTGCTAGTGTGCTGGATGAGGCTGGTGTTGTTCATATTATTAGAGATAAAGTTTATCTTCATCCTGATAAGGTATAATAATAATAATAATAATAATAATAATAATAATAATAATAATAATAATAATAATTTTACATTCTGTTTGATTAATTTGTTTGAATTGATTGATTTTGTTTTTGGAATTAGGTTTTGTGTTGTGTTTGTTTGTAGTGTAAATGTTTAGCTAGGGTTGATGTTAAGAGTTAAATATATTAATTAATTTGTTTGATTGATTTTGTTTTAGGGATTAGGTTTGTATTTTTTTTATTTATTATTTGTTTGATTGATTTTGTTTTTGGATTAGGTTTGTGTTGTTTGAGGCTATGGTGTAAATGTTTAGCTAGGGTTGATAGTTACTAGTTATGCACATATATTGAATCTATGGGTTCTAAGATGTGTTTATTTGAGTTACTTTGATTGTAAATATAGCTTTATTAGTTGTACATTGAGGTTGTTTGGTAGTACATAGAGTTATTAAATGAATTAATTATTTTTATCATCCTATTTTATGGTCTTGAAGTATCAAAAATATTTGTAAATATTATCTAAGACTAAATTACAATTGTTATATAAAATGGCGCCTCGAATA
This sequence comes from Ambrosia x helenae, assembly GCA_030844895.1. Lineage (NCBI taxonomy): Eukaryota > Viridiplantae > Streptophyta > Magnoliopsida > Asterales > Asteraceae > Ambrosia > Ambrosia x helenae. The sequence goes on along the minus strand of CM061229.1, from coordinate 17,337,861 downwards.
CGTGAAGCTCTCGCCACACACCTCGGCTTTTGGGACCTAAACACCTCCGAGCGCCTTGCGCGTTTTAAAACCATGATCGAAGCTAGTGTGTGTTGTTTGTTCTATGTGTACTGATTGGAAATAAATGAAGATTTGAATGTGGTTATTGCATAGAAATTGACAGGATGAAGAGGTTGGTAAAATGGTGAGGGAGATCTGGTGATTAATGATGGCTTGTATTGACATAGGATTAAGTGCAATGTTTTTCTTTTTCATCTGGTTGCACTTCATGCGCAAGATTTTTCGGGAAAGAAATCCTTCTGGTGTTTGGCCTACAGTAGAAATTTCCCTTAGGTTTCATGTGATAAGAATTTGATGTGTAATGAGTGGTTTACTTGATAAAAAGGGTAAGATGTAAAAGACATGAGAGAGATACAGCTTTTTGTTGTAAATCGATCTATACTCTCATCGGCTTGCAAAAAATTAAGTTGAATCTACTTTGTGTGTTTGATTGTGTTCTTTGTCTTTATTTTGTGCTCACTAGAGCTGCATATATAATTTATTTCTATTTTTTTGTTCATTTTTTGCATCTTCTTTGTTTTGTTTTGTCAGTTTTTGTTTGTTATGAATGCTTAGCTTCACCATAGATGTTTTCCCAAGTTTGAAAGAATATAGGATTGCCAATTGTCTTGGTTGTCAAGCACAAAAACATTTATAAACAATCTAATTTGATTACATTTCATGGTAGTCTTCTTTATCATGCAAGAATTGTGACAATTTCCATATGCCATTTGATTTGAATTTTCTTTATGACATTTAGTAATGACCACACTTTATAAACATATCAAGTCAAAAGTCACATATTTTCAAGTTATTAGTTATTTTTCTATGGTTTCTTTACTTGAAAGTGCTTAGGAATAAAGGTAATTAAAAAAGAAAGTGGTAAAGATTCGATAATCATAGTCTTTTTTAGGCATTATGCATTTATGCTTAAGCTGTATTGTACTTTTGTGCAGAAGATATTAATATAATTCCTGTTTCCATTTTTTTTATGATATAACATTTTTGTTTTTAACATTACTTTTTTTTAAAAAGTGATAGAGATAAAACAATTAAAAATTACCACACACTTAATAAATCACATGTTGAGTTGAGTCAAATGTCACATGTTTTTTCAAGTACTAACTTATTTTTGTATGTGTTTTTTTTTCACCTTAAGTGCTTAGGAATAAAAGTGATTACAAAAAAGTAGTAGACAGATTAGAGAAATTATGCATTATGCTTAAGTGTCTTGTTCCTTTGTGCAGAAGATAACAATATAATTCTTCGATTCTATTATTTTTGATAATGAAGCATTTTTGTTTTCAACAATACTTTTTTAAAGTGCGTAAGAGATAAAACGATTAAAAGTTACAATCTTCCTGCTGCAGGCATGGTTTGCGGTGCGTTTGTGTTGCAATTTTGACCCATTTTGGATAACTAGATCGCTGTGGATTATATTTTATTATTAACAGGTCAAATGGATAAAACCTTTTCCCGACTCGCTGCCTATCATTTCCTGGCCCAGGGGTGCCAATTTATGTGGGGATTGATGGGTTGGATGTTTCAACACGAATATGGCCCATATCTTTATCTGTGTAAAAAGCATCAACCGTAACCTGCATAGCTGAACACTTAAAGTTGTGTAACTTGAACATAGCCAGTTTAACCCATTTTCCTAAACATATCAAACGGGTTGACACATTGTTGTGTGGACCTGAACACAATCTGCTTATTTTCGGGTTAGATGACAACCCAAAATCTGCTTATTTTAGTGTCGTGTCGAAAATTGCCATCCTGTCCCAGGTAGGACGTTTTGCTACCTTTAGAGTGCTAGCAAATGATTTTCTGCCCCCTTTAGGCTTTAGAGTTAACACAATCTAATTTTGTATCATTTTCTGATTGTTTTTTTTTTTTTTTTGGATAACCAGGTGGTGGATCTGGTCAGAAGGGCAGTCCCGCTAGCCCACACATCAGATGATGATCCAAGGAGGGAGGAGCTAAAGCAATTACAAGCAAAGCAGGAAGAAATTGACCGGCTGGCCCACAAGCATGTCCGGCGTATCCTCTATGCTGGGCTATGGTTCTCAGCAGCTCAATTTGGGCTCCTTTTCCGTTTAACTTTCTGGGAATTCTCTTGGGATGTTATGGAGCCAATCACATATTTCGCAACGATCTCTGCCATACATTGCGGATATGGGTATTTCCTTATAACATCAAGGGAGCTGACATACCAAGATTTTATGAAGCGGCTGTTCTTGTCGCGGAGAACAAAGCTGATGAAAAAGCATAATTTTGATGTTGAACGATTCATGGAGTTACAGAAGAATTGCAAGTCTCCTCTAGATGCACCCCCTGATAAGGTATAATAATAATTTTACATTCTGTTTCATTATATTTGTTTGATTTATTGATTTTGTTTTTTGTAATTAGGTTTTTGTTGTATTACTTTGTGGTGCAAATGTTTAGCTAGGGTTGATAGTCAATAGTTACACACATTAATTTGTTTGATTGATTGTGTTTTTGGAATTAAGTTTGTATTTTTTATTTTATTTTATTTTATTTTATTTTATTTTTATTTTTATTTTTATGATTGATTTTGTTTTTGGAATTAGGTTTGTATTGTTTTAGTTTGTGGTGTGAATGTTTAGCTAGGGTTTATAGTGGATAGTTATACACATATTTTGAATATGTGGGTCCTATAATGTGTTTATTGAGCTAGTGTGTGCTGTTCTATGTCTACTAGTTGAATATATGATAAAGTGCTTTGTTTTTCTTTTTCATCTGGTTGATCTTCATGAGCGAGATTTTTTGGGAAAGAAGTTCTTCTGGTGTTTGGCCTACAGTAGAAATTTACCTTAGGCTTCATGTGATAAGAATTTGAAGTGTAATGAGTGGTTTACTTGATAAAAAAAGGCTAAGATGTAAAATAGATGAGAGTGATACCACTTTTTGTTGTAAATCGATCAACGCTCATCGGCTTATTTAAAATTAAGTTGATTTTTAGTTTTCTACCATGTGTTTTTTTACTGTGATCTGTCTTGATTTTGTGCTCACTAAAGCTGCTGCATATTTACTTTATTACTATGTTTTTGTTCATTTTTTGCATCTTCTATGTTTTGTTTTGTTAGTTTTTGTTTGATATGAATGTTTAGCTTCACCATAGATGTTTTCCTCAAGTTTGAAAGAATATAGGATTGCCAATTGGATTTAGTAATCTTGCTTGTTAAGCACAAAAACATTCATAAATAATCTAATCTGATTGCATTCATAGAACATGGTATGCTTCTATCCCATGTAAGAATTGTGACAATTTCCATATGGAATTCCCATTGTCATCTCTACAAAATATTCTTGTCATTTGATCTTAAATGTTATTTTAGACATTTAGTTATAATCACACTTCATAAACATGTCGAGGACAAAGTCACATGTTTTTCAAGTTTAGTTATTTTTGGAAAAAGAAGTGGTAAAGATTAGATACGCGGCATTATGCATTTATGCTTAAGCTGTCTTGTACTTCTGTGCAGAAGATATTAATATAATTTTCTGCATCCATTTTTTTTTAAAGAGTGATAAGAGATAAAACAAATGTCACATGTTTTTCAAGTACCAACTTATTTCTGTATGTTCTCTTTTTCGCCTCAAAGTGCTTAGGAATAAAGGTGATTACAAAAAACTAGCAGATAGATTAGAGAAATTATGCATTATGCTTAAATTGTCTTGTTCCTTTGTGCAGAAGATAATAATATAATTCTCTGATTCTATTTTTTTCAATAATGAAGCATTTTTGTTTTCAACAATACTTTTTTAAAGAGCGCAACTGATAAAACGATAAAAAGTTACAATCTTCCTGCTGCAGGCATGGTTTGCGGTGCGTTTGTGTTGCAATTTTGACCCGTTCTCAGATAAATAGATCGATATGAATTATATTTTATTATTAACATGTGAAATGGATAAAACCTTGTTTTGACCCGCTGCCTATCATTTCCTGGCCTAGGGGTGCCAAATTATGTAGGGATTGATGGGATGGGTGTTTCAACATGAACACGGCCCATATCTTTATTTGTGTAAAAAACATCAACCTTAACCTGAACCTGCAAAGCTGCACACACATAAAGATGTGTAACCGGAAACACAGCCAGTTTAACCCATTTTCCTAAACATGTCAAACGGGTAGACACATTGTTGTGTCTACCTGAACACAAACTGTTTATTTTCGGGTTAGATGACAACCCAAAACTTGCTTATTTTAATGTCTTGTCGAAATTGCCACCCTATCCTGGCTCGGACGTTTTGCCACCTTTAGAGTTTAGACTGCTAAGTGCTAGCAAATGATTTTCTTCCACCTTTAGACTTTAAAGTTTACACAATCTAATTGCGTATCGTTTTCCAATTGTTTTTTTGGATAATCAGGTGGTGGATCTGGTCAGAAGGGCAGTCCCGCTAGCCTTCACACCATATGATGATCCAAGGAGGGAGGAGCTAAGGCAATTACAAGCAAAGCAGGAAGCAATTGACCGGCTGGCCCACAAACATGTCCGGCGTATCCTCTATGCTGGGCTAGGGTTCTCAGCAGCTCAAATTGGGCTCTTTTTCCGTTTAACTTTCTGGGAATTCTCTTGGGATGTTATGGGGCCGATCGCGTTTTTCACAGCTACCTCTAGCATAATTGTCGGATATGCGTATTTCCTTATAACATCAAGGGAGCTAACATACCAAGGTTTTATGAAGCAGCGGTTCTTGTCGCGTAGAAAAAAGCTGATGAAAAAGCATAATTTTGATGTCGAAAGACTCATGGAGTTACAGAAGAAATGCAACTCACCTCTAGATGCATCCCCTATCAACCAAACATGTTCTTGCAGGGGTAGAATTGGAAACTCAGGATTTATTGCATAAGAACTAACATAAAGGTTTGTGATGGCAATGATACTAGTTGTTATGAAACCAACGATCATTTCAAAAATAATGATATTGGCAACGGTCATTTGCCAAGTACCGACCCAGCTACACAGTTATTTGGCCCACCTCCCGCTTGGGTCAGTTGCGTCCGAACCGCTCCATGACTCTGTTGTTAGAGCAAGTCAACCACCTTCCTTTGATTGTAATAAAATAGTCAAGGTTATTATCCTTGATTTGTTTTCCTTTTTTTTTTGGTTGTAATAAGTGGTCAAAGGTGGTGAAGCGGAAATCCAGTCATTCCTGTTTTGCTATTATTTTCCTAAATTGTACACCTCTATTTAGTAATGAAAATCAATGAGAAAAAGGGTAGAGAATTTACACCCATTTTCAATTTGCATTCGTATGAATTTTTCCATTGCTAGTTTACTGTTGGCATAGTAGACGGTGTTCTTTGGAACCTCATTGAGAGGCTAGTGGTGAAATCTGTATCTAGTCCCGAATTGAGGCTGCCCTACGTTGAGAATTCGTGTGGCGGGAACCGTAACACGATTCAAACGTAGCCATCACACTCCAAGATCCTAGATTTGTAGATCAATACTACAACAGTTTGACTTTCGATTGACATTTGTTTTGACTATTGACTTTTGGCTTACAATCTGCCATCCGATTGTCATATTAAAAATAGGAAGAAAAAAAACTGTGTTCGGTTCAAGTCAGTCTTCGTACTAACTTTAGTCAGTCAGTTCGTTGATTGACTCAAGGCGTGGAGGCGTGTTGACTCATATGGCAACCGAAACTTAATGCTTCAACGATTTATGATAGCTCAAGTAACACTAGTGCTGATGCTGGCAACCCTGTTTAGTCTTTTTTTCATATCAACTTGATGAATAATTTGTCGTTGAAGTTAACAATTTTACTCTAATAGTACGTTTTTTACGCAGGCATTATCATTTTTATAAGCAACGTACTTATTTTCATCCATTGTATGCAGCATGCTTTTCAACTTCATAACGGTGTTGAAGGTGCATTGCCTACAATGGACGAAAACCATAGCGCATTGTTATTTTAAAAAGGTAAAATACATTTACTCGAAACATAACTACATTCCAAACATCGTTTCGAATCCAATTTATCACTAACAAAAATTAACAGGGATATTATATCCATGAAGGCTGCATCACATAAGTTTATACAGATTGTTCTTCTTATAGATTAAGAAGTCACCCTCCATGCAATTCAGCACATCCACCACTGCTGCTTCTGTCGATCCAGTGAAGTGCTTCAATATGTCCGCTAATGTAACCTGCATAATATACCGATTTTGTCAATAAAATATTATCATTTTTTAAAAACACTTCGTGTGCCAAATATGGTTTAAAAGACTATATTGGCTACTCACCCCGTTCTCATAATTCTGAAGCCATGCTAAAATGGAAGCTTCATTAACCTCCATTAAAAGACGATTCTCTTCTTCTGGTACATCAATCTTCGGTCGCTTTCTCGGAGAATCATCAATGGTTACAACCTCGCTTTTCTCATTTACTGACACATCAGATGATTCTTGCGTTTTATTATCAAAAATAGCTTCAGATGACATCCCAAGATCTTGCATTGTCAACCATGCCTTTATATGAAAATACTCAACCTGTTACATCAAGGTCCAAGTCAAACATATTGATCCAAATGAGTCGAGTTAAGAAATAGACCAAAAACAAATTGACAGGGCCGAACGGTTTAAACGTCACCTAAAAGTATAATCAAGTGTTTATAAATTCCTAGATAATCATTTTGTAATTGCTTTTGCAATCATATTCAGTGTTATATATTCCTAAAATAGAAAAAAAAAACTAGTCTAAACAGATCAACCAGGCCTGTTTTGACTTTAGAATTTACTTGTTTCTGACCCGTTATTACCCTGAATGAAAATTGGATCTGGATTTATAGAGCTTTACCTCTTCTGGTAGTTCATCTTTGATAGGTTTCAGTTTATCTGTTGAGCCAACTTTCGAAACCGCAGTTTGTATTTTTCCAAGAATCACTTGGGTCAGCCCGGTTTCTTTGAACAATCTAGCCCAGTCAACCAAACATCCTTCTCGGGCCGCATCTAGAACATATCCAAGGACCGTTCCTACTTTTATTGGAGCAGATCTACCGGGGAAATTCTAAAAAAACAAATTCAAGGTGGTAAAGAACAAAATCAAACAATACAATTGAAGTTTGTCTGAGAAATAGAGAGACTATTTTGACCCATTTACCTAGAGCCCGGTCAATTTGGATTATGTTTTATTTCAGTCATGTAAAATGAGTCGAATCCAAAATATTAGCTATAAGGGAAACGGGGGTCGAAAGGGTTGCATTGATCAGAAGTCCAAAAACCATTTAATGCAGAAAACCTTCTAAATCGTTTTTCTCAAAGGTTTAGATCACTATAGTCATACATACTATTGCTTTTGTAATCATAACGAGCACAACCCATTACCCAACCCGTCCGACCGGCTTATCTTGCCACCATTAAAAGTCAGTATCCCTTAAACAGTAATTAAATCCGTACAGCTATTTTTTCAGCAGATAGACCATCCTCTTGCCACATTTTCCAAGCTGAATATTTTGCAGGCGGCAAGTCTTTGGGTTGCTTCTGTGTTGTGTAAGCTTTGCAGTTATTATTAGCTTCTATGGCTGCAACACCATCCAAAGAAAGGTCCAGTTGTTTTGATAATTGCTGAATACTTTGAAGAAGATGATCACCATACTTTGTTACAAGGTGCTGCATTATATTAAAAAAAATAATACAGATTTTAAACTTGAGTAGTTGACACTGATAAACAGAATTAAATAGCGGTAAAAGATGCGCTTTGACGATAGTTCTTGGAGTGCTTCTTCTGCATGTTGAAATATCTGATAAGAAAATGCTTTGAGTGTTTGGAAAATTCTGGTTATTTTAAAAATCAATATATTAAACGACCAAAAAACTCAATTGTGTTATAAATGATTATTATAAAAGAATCTTAAATCGCGAAAAAAATCAGATAATCAGTATACGCAAATCCAAACACCCCCTAATAGCAAGAACGGTAAGGAGAATTTCACGATCATTAGAATACCTGGTTGACTCCATCAATGTTTGCCAGCCTTGCTTTAGTAGATGGTCTTGTCGCTACTATCTTTTTCAACGTTAAATCACCACATACAGCATATCTGCAAAGTAGAAATTGGTCTTAATAAAATAAATTTCCGTATTGTCAAATATTAGTTATGCTCATGGAAAAATATATGGTGAAATGCATTAATGTTATGCAATGTTAATAGAAGAATAAGAACTCACGGAGCAGTTCCAGCAGATCTTGCAAGCTTCATTCTCTCTTCTAAAAGCATTTTATAGAGTTCTACCTCTGCCTAAATAACAATTAATTAAAATTTCAGATAATATTTCGCCAAAAAGATTAAGCAAAATGATAGTAAGGATAAGAAACAAGTAAAATATCAGGCAAGTGGTAAAATTGATCAAGAAAGTTAATATATTAACAATTGGATTTTGTACAAGTGATAATAGCATGACCATAAGCATGCTATCATATGCTCTGCAATTTTGACCCTTTTACTTATAAATTAGTCAATTCGGGCTATATTTATATCTAAAGGGGAAAACGAACGAAAAAGAACAAAAACAATATGGATAAAAAGGGTGAACGAATGGAAAGTCGACCAAAAGTGAATTAATGCATAGAGGTAATATTTTGGATACTGGCAACCAGCCCTGCCATATTTTCCACCTAAGGCATGGAATCATCCACACATACAAAAATCTATTAGAAATATCATTTTTAACCTACCTGTGATAGTCCATCATGTTCTGAGCCAACTTTGATGTCACCATTGCCTCCCGATTCACTAGTTATTGGCAAAAGTAACGGAGGTTGGTGATCAGGCCTGCATGATCTCAGAAATTTTGCACCTTCTGGACTGACACTGGTATATGAAAAAGTATTCCATCAGTTTCAGATACATTTCCACAACAGAAAATTATACATTTATATTTTATAGGCAACAAATAAGATAACCCTAGGTGGCAGCCTAATCTTCATAATAAATGAAAAAAGAATGTATCAAGATGTATATTTATAATTTAGAAGGAAATAATGTTACATTATATACCTTACAGTTCTGTAAGTATCTTTAACAGTCTCAACCAAGTAACCTGCATCAAATTGCATTATTGACTTCGGAACTTTGTGTTAACTAGTAAAGCAGTACAGCTTATTTCCTAAAGGTGGTAATTAACGGGTTGGTTTGGATTATGTTGAATCTTCAATGGGTCAAACGAGTAAAATAATAATACTAATAATAAGTAAAAAAAAAAGATAATCAAAGAGAACAGTTCAAATGGATTGAAGGAACTAAAAGTAGCCCAAACTGTATTTTCCATGTGTAAAAACCTCCTAAATCATTGTAGAGATCAATTATTACTTGAATAATAGAACCTTTAATATTGTGTTTCACACACTAATAACAAGTAGATAGTTTAAAATTTTAGACAAGTGCTTCAGGTCACCAACAGTTTCGACCAATAAAATTATCTGTTTTACTCCGAACCGATTTTGACCCGTTACCCAAAACACCCAGTTTTCCACCTCCCACTTAAGAAAAAAAGATCATATAACTGAAAAAAAAAATAGAAATTCAAGTAGAATAAATGTATCGCATACCAAAAGAAATTAGTTGAAAACCTAGGGACTTCCACCAATTTACTGAAAAATCTTTCCCAAGTCCATGAAATGGGAGATTGTCAAACTGGTTATCGGTTATCTTTTTGGCCTGTGAAAAAACAAGAAGAATTGTTAGAAATATAATCAACTGAGCAATAGAGATAGGTTTGCTGTCAAGAAATAAAAAAACCGTGAACAAAATATATTATAGTGAGAACAGTGAATTAGCATAGTATTTGCTAATATATAATTAGCTCATCTCAATTAGAACCAATTGTTTTTTCATAAGACAGGCCTAATAAAAGATGTGAAGAATGGACATAGCAGAAAGACTAATAGCAGTGTACTTTCATTTTATACCAAAGTACCCAATTCACTCTTTGTAACCAAACACTGCATTTAACATTCAATTTTCGATTGACATTAGCCATGCCATCTGTCACATCATTGCCCAGAACAAGTTATCTGAATTCAGAAGTAAAATCTTACACGAGAACCTCGAAGAACGTCTATAGGCAAGTTAAGGCCCCAGTAACCACCACAAGCCTGGATGCAACCCATCAAGAGAAATGCTTCTCTAGACATATCACTCTCCACCTTGGTAACAGTGCAATTGTCACAATTTCCTGGAAATGAAAAGATTTGTTTAATGATTATCCAAATATATCATCCATTAATAACCACTTCATCCTTTTCATTTTAGGATATTGAACTTAGCAGGTAGACACAATACATATTGTTCTTAAAGATCGTTTAGAAATACTTCAACAGCACTGATACAATAGCCCATGGTTTAAAAAGGCTGTCTGAGGCTCGCCTCGAGGCTTACGCCTCGGCTGAGGCTATGAAAAACGCATTAGAGGCTTAGCCTCATGGGGGTCAACTGAAACCTAAGCCTCGGCCTATCCGAGGCTTTCCGAGGCAGTGAGGCTGTGAGGCGAGGCGTTGAGGCTTAAGCCTCACCACCTAAGTCAAAATTGGGTCTAGGTGGTGAAAATTGGTTCAAGTCGGGTCAAAAATTGTACTTGGAATGAGTTCCCACCTCAAAATCCAACCAAAACACACCTGCCCCTCTACTTTGATTTGAATTAGACTCAATTGATGACATCTATAGGGTGACAGGCGAGGCTATGTCGTGATTACAACCACAAAATGATGAATTGTTCGATTCAATTGGTTGGATTAGAACAGAGGGAGAGGAGAGAAAAATTGTATATTAAAGGAGGTGGCATTAGGGTTTTTATTAACTTTTGGTATTTTTACATTTAACCCCCTCAATGTTCACTAGTTTACATTTGGTCTCCAAACTTAAGTTAAAGATTAAAATGCTATTAAAACTATTTTATGATGTTTGTTTCATTACTAAATTAGATTTTATAATATTCATGATGTTTTGTTTTATATTATATTGTATTTTTATGATATACATATATATTTTTTTGTTATTTTTAATAATGTTTTGAGGCTTACGCCTCGGTCCGCCTCAAGGCTTACGCCTCGTGAGGCTAACCGACAACGCCTTGAGGCCCATTTCAGCCTTTTTAAACCTTGCAATAGCCCCCTAACTTACATTCTGATAAATAAATTAATTACCAAAATATATAGATAAATTAAAATATTAATTCATTGGTCATGGGCCCATGGCATAATGCAAATTATTCCTCACCACAGTTACTAGAAGCATATGTTTCCCCAAAATATTCCAGTAAAATTTTTCTTCTGCAAGTTGTCTGCATGCAATATCGTTGAGCAGCCATAAATGAATCCATAATAGCTTTCTTCTGGTTAGCCTGAACATAAGATAATACAATAATAAACCAAACCAAGATTAATACATTGACCTGATCCATCAAAAACAGCAATACCTCCAAACAAGACAAGAACATACAATTTCTCTGATAATGTTAAACAGCTGCAGTAAAAATTCCAACCCGTTACTATGGGTTGATATGGGTTATGGTTTATCCCTAGCGGGTCTAATTTTTTTAGCTAAATAAAGAAACATATCAAATGGATCAAATAGGTTTAAAGTCAACCAATCTATACTTTTTATTGCTTACAACCTCCTAAATCATTTTATTTAGAAAAGTCGACTACTGTTGTGATATGATAGTTTTGTAGTAGTATGTCATTAACTACTTATAACCACAGTTGTTAAAAGCGGTCGCCCAGGGCGCCTAGGCGACAGAATTCCTAGAAGCGACACTGGGTCGCTTTTCCCACCTAGCTAAATTAAGCAATGATTTTTTTAAAAAAAACTTTTATCCTTTACCATTTAATAGCTGATTTTTTTAAAACTATTAATATCCTTTACCATTTTATTGCCTAATCATATCTTCTATTTTTGGTTATGCATTCTAATCTATATAAACAACCTCTAACCCTATGCCCTATGTACAATCAAAGTCACAAACACAGCAGAGAATCATTATTCAGCAGAGAAGTTTTATTATTTTTTACATTTTGAACTTTTTTTTGGTTTTCAAGCCTGAACATCTTGCTACTTTATTATATTGATCTTTATTGCTTAAAGTTGTTATTTTTTAGTGTTTTTGGTGTTTTTACCATTTTTTTTAATTTGCGCTTTTTTTTTCTAAGGCCCACGCTTTATTTGCGCTTCTCGCCTAGGCGAGAGGCAGTACCAAAGCGCCTTGAGTGCGCTTTACGCCTTTGACAACTATGCTTATAACTGGACAAAAAGTGTGTGCGGGTCAACCCAACCTGTTTTCATCCGTACTAAGACACTCCATTCCAACCCAAACCCGCTTGGGCCATTACCAACCTGACCCGCCCATTTTGCTACTTCTGAATAACTTACCGAGCTTGCTTCTCCACAGTAAAATTCAGCTTTCCCAAAGTCAGCTCTTGAAAAGTATAGCCAGCAATCAGAAGCAATACCATCTCGACCACATCTTCCACTTTCTTGATAATACGATTCCAAACTTTTGGGACACCCATAGTGGATCACGTGCCTTATGTCAGGTTTATCAATGCCCATTCCAAAAGCAATAGTTGCAACCATGACGTCCACCTCATCCCTTATAAAAGACCTACCAACACAAAAATACACAGTTAAAAAAACCTGATTATTAAAACAGAAACAAATATTTGAATGAAAAATCAAACTCGGGAAATGTTAAAACCTGTGTGACTCTTCACGGGCCTTGTTAGCCATTTGACCATGATACATTCCGGCCTTGATACCGGCCGCACATAATGATTTGGTAATCTAAGAAATCAAGACAGTAATAACACAGAAAAAGACAACTAGTGAATACAGATTCCAAGTAAACAAACCAAGAGTAGCAGCCCTATAATGTAAACTAGAGGTGGCATAATGGAGCAATGGGAAAATCAAGTGGGTTGGTAATGGATCAAAACACGTCTGGTTTATAGCAGCCACCCAGGTATGCATAACTATCCAGTTTTATTTGTGCCAGAACTGACCAAGAAAATGCTAACTGACCATTAGATGACTTTTGGCATTATAAAATAGAAAAGGAAACCACAAATATTTTTGTTTTTTCAGAAATTTGAACTTCATCCAATCTGATTTTCGCAATGAAAAAGCGTGAATAGTTGGGCACTTGGGTGGCCTCCTTATACGTTACCTATTTCAATGATAATCTAACTTTTGGAATAGAATTATTTAAAATGTTTTATGCATTACCTATAGGAATGCTAAGTAGTTAACTCGGCCGATATATTGGTGATATATCACCGATATATCGGTACCGATATTTTGTACCGATATTATCGGCGATATTGACCGATATCTTACCGATATTTGACCGATGACCGATATATCACTGATATTCCCGATATCAGTATCTTTCTTATAAGTTCTTCTATTTGTCTTGCTTCTTATTGATGTTGTAACTCGGCCGATATATTGGTAGATATATCACCGATATCTCGGTTATCGGTCATCAACCGATATATCGGTACCGATATTTTGACCGATATTTTGTACCGATATTATCGGCGATATTGACCAATATCTTACCTATATTTGACCGATATATCACTGATATTCCCGATATCACTGATATCAGTATCTTTCTTATTAGTTCTATTTGTCTTGCTTCTTATTGATGTTGCTAGTGTTTTAAGTCTTAATTGTTAATTGTTAATTGTCAGTGTTAAATATTAGTGTTTAAAGTCTTAATAAGTTCCCACTTGCTACAACTGTTATTGTTTTGCATGTTGCAAGAGGTCAATTTGTTAATTGTAGGAGATTATATTTAATTGTTAGCGTTAAACTTCTATATATATGGATTTTGCATGATATAAAAATTACCGATATCCCACCGATATATTACCGCAATAACCTATATCTCAAATATCGCTCCTTGACCGATATCCGATATTTTACCGCATTAACTGCTTAGTAGTAATGTTCCAACCGTTTCCTATTTATCATTTTTTTTAATTTTACTAGTTTGCCCCGTTAAATATGAAACATAACACGGATCAACCCATGGGTCAAAACGGCCCCCTTTAATATAGACACAAATCTTAAGAATAAAAATGATTTTGTTGTGTGCTAAATGGAAGAATAATCATGATTGTGCCTGGTTAACAGTAACACATTTTTTTCTTGGTCAAGTATAAAGAAAAAACTGAAGTCAACTATAAGATACACAAATCTGAAGCATGAATTAGATATTAGGAGTATATGGGAGCTAACCTCTTGGACATCTTTGATTGTTGTACAGTATACAATAGTTGACCCACCATTTGCGGCATACTTAGAGATTTGTGCCACAAGCTCATCCACAAATAAAGGCCCACGGTTAATAGATTTCACACCATAATAAAGATTTTTACGATCAAATGATCCAATAGCAATATGAGGATCTTTCATCCTAAGTGAATCTGTTATGTCTTTTCGGACCCTAGAATAACAAAAGAAGACTATCAATATCGCGTAAATTTTCTCCTGTGCAATTTATGAAAATATGCAAGTAAAAGGAGAAATCCAAGCATGCTGCTTGACAAACACAACTATACAGCATGCCAGCTAAAGACTAAAAGAAGAATAACACGCACTTTTCTGTAGCTGTTGCTGTCAATCCAACAAATGGAACATCTTGTAAAACATCACGCAGCTTGTATAACTGTTTGTACTCCACCCTGTAAAGCAAACGAGTATTCAGAAACAAAGATGACCTAAGAAACAAATGTAGTGGAAGGTAAAAAAAACTAATAGAATATTACTTGTTGCACAAAACAAAAAAGTTGTTTAGATTAAAAATGGGTTACATAATAATAATGAAAGCAGAATGTATGATCTTATAGCTCCATTAGCGATGTCATCTAAACCGATGACCAGAAAATTGCACATCTAGATCATACGTATATACCCACTATATATGCACATGTTAACTAAATAGCCCGAATGTTATATAAGCAAAACCAAAAACAGAACATATGTATACGGAAACAAACCGGAAATCATGGCCCCACTCAGAGATGCAGTGTGCTTCATCAACTGCTACTAGACAAATTCCTGTTTTAAGCAACCTTGACCAGAAGCTGAATCAAAAGTAAAAGAACAGCTAACATCACCATATTACTTATTATCTTTATCATACTCAAGATAGTGTATCATATCATAACAATAACTGAGTTAATCCAACAGAGTGCCAACCATCCACAGAGTTGCAGTAGGCAATGAATCCCACACAACTAAAAGGTAACAACAAATTATTGCATTAAAAAGCTTTTAAGTTATTGGAAATAATAAAACAATCACAAGATGTAATAATTTATTATGAGGTAGCCATTTAAAAGAAAAGGGTTAATGGATCGAAAGTGCTAACGCATATCATTCAGAAATTCAGATAATTAGTGAACTAATATTGTTTAATGATCTTTACCTATTAGGAACAAAGCATGCTTTTTCTGGAGTCATATACAGAATATCATATTGACCACTTTCAGCATTCTTTTGTGCACTTGTGTTAGTCTGAGCAGTAGAAAGATGCTCGGCTTTAATACCTCTTTGTTTCAAAGCCATGACCTATAAACAAACAACATACGTATTAAAATTTGCTAATTTAATAAACTTGGATTAACGAAAATAACAAAAGTGAAAGTACCTGATCTTGCATCAAAGAAATGAGCGGGCTTATAACTATAGCAGTCTTGTTTGAAATCAATGGAGGCACCTGGTAGCTTGATTTGATAAACAAGAAAAAATCAAGTCAGTTGCAAAGTTTTAATCACAAATAAGTTAACACCTTTACCACTCTCATATATTTCTAAGACACATATATTGCCATCCTTGCTTACATCTTCTAAAACCTTAATTTCCTATCTCCTCCATTTAACTCATTTTCTTACATATCCAATATATAACTTTAATAATGTACCAATTTATTTGCAGCCTTACTGAACCTTTTTTAATATATTTTCTTTAGGTGAAAAAAGATTTTTATCCTTCAAGAGCGGGCGTTTGAACAGATAGTTTCACTCGTTGGATCTCGTAATCTTGAATCCAACCGGACTCAAGGGCGTAGCTTCTTTACAGCCCTAGGGGGCGGCCCCTCCGATTTTTGGCACAGTTGTGGAATTTTGCGATTTTCGTAGATAAATTGAGTCCGGCCACTACCGATCAAAAAAAGTGAGTTCTGCCCCACCGATTCGAGAACCAAGCTTCGCCACTGACCGGGCTAACAAGTCCGACAATCAATTTCAAACTACTTATAGAAAACAGCTATTTCACTCTCAAACTCTGATATAAACAATAACCTAATCCAGTATTAAAATCTCAACTTACTTACAATACACATATTAATATTTACCATAAAGACAAATGCATATATCAAAACAAAAACTACACACCAATGCATTTACCAAAACACATTGAAGTAAAACAGCAATGCATTATCTTAATCTCAAATTATGAAATAAAAACAACACAAAGATTAATATTTACCATAGAGACTTGCCACTACCCGTAGCCATAACAACCAAACTATCTTTCCCCTCCAAAATCTTCTCAATAATCTCCTTCTGATATGGTCGAAACGTCGAAAACCCGAAGTATTCCTGTTTAACCACACATCAACATAAAACTTTGCAATACGGATTATACGATGACAAAAAAGGGGCGTTTTTTTAGGGTTTTTAAGTAACGAAAGAGTTTGAATAATAATAATAATCACCTTAAGAGTCGATTCCATTTTCATCGCCTTCTGGTTCTCTGAGTTTAGAGAGTGTGGATTGAATTATTATTATTATAGAATGTGAATAAATTGAAAACGATAAACCCTCTGTTTGTGTACTTGAGGTTGCTTTTATAGCTAGGTTTTTCGCGCCATTTCTTGATGTCGAGCATTTTGTTTCTCATTATTTATTTATTTATTACTAGCTGATTACCCCGGTAAGGTCCCGGGATTGAAAAATTAAACATGACTTAATAAAAAAATGATAAAAGAAGAAAACTCAAATTACGAATTGTCATCAAAACTATAACACCAATTATCTACAATCAGAACAAAAAATATAAACCATTTCGACTGTTACCGTATCCCCTAACCGCCTAAGATGCTACCATCTTAATTATATTGGTCCCCTAATCACTTGGAACAAAAATATTCAAAAACAGTTGTGTTTGAAACCTAACTTAAGACTATCCGTTGTCGGTCGTGAGCGAGCAGGCGCGAGCGAGCCTGGTGCTCACCCTTGCCACAACAGCCCCACGTGAACAGGCGCAGCGCGAGCACAGGCGATGGTGGTCGCGTGCATTAACGGGAAAAAATGAACTTTGGTCGCTCCTGTGCTCACCCTTTGCCACAACGGGGTCAAGTGACCGGGTAAATTACGTAATGAGTAATGACTTAATTCTAAGCATATTGGATGGTTTAAGCGTTAATGGTTGCACTTAGGTTGTAATCAAGTTCAGATTCTTTTAAGTTTGATGGATACTTTGGATTGTGCTGCTAACTGCTTACAGATAATGACTAAAAGTTTGTTTGTATTGTAATCCCTATTTTCTTAGAAAGTTTATTTGGATTGATAGAAGTGGTAATTTAGTCTTTTGATTTCTTGCAGCTATTACCAAATATGCAGGTGAATACACTTAATAATTTCTCCGTTTTTTATATAGCACTATGGACTCGTTGAAAAAAATAATAAAACGCTGGTTAATTTGGTAGTTTTTTTTTCTCCGTTTTTATATATCACTATGGTACTCGTTGAAAAGATAATAAAATGACCGTTAATTTGGTGTAATTTTTTTCTTTAAAAAAAATCCCGTGTATAAAAGATATTAACGTTTAAAAATTATAGGAGGAAACATGAGAAAGAAAAATCTAATTTTGTTTTTAAATTTTTTTTCCTAAAATATCTCAATAAGTAAATCTTTTATTTTAAACTAGCTGATTACCCCGGGAAGGTCCCGGGGTTGAAAAATCTAATATGACTTAATAAAAAAACGATAAAAGAAGAAAACATACCAAACGTAAAACTCACTAAAAAAACATTTTTTTTCGTTTTTTTGTATAGCATTATGGTGCTCGTTGAAAAGATAATAAAGCGCTCATTAATTTGGTGTAATTTTTTTTCTTTAAAAAATCTCGTATATAAAAGATATTAACATTTAAAAGTCATGGGAGAAAACATGAGAAAAAAATTTAATTTTGTTTTTAAATTCTTATTTTTTTCATAAAATAACTCAATGGATATATAGATAGATTTTTAATTTATTAAAAAAAACTAAAAAAAAAACTCTCATAGTGCCACGTGACAAATTTAAAGGGGGTTGAGGCCTCCATTGAATGACACATGATCATAATTCAATTATTTGGTTTCCATTGAATGACACATCATAATAATTCAATTCTTTTATTAATAGTTATAGATTATAGATTATAAGATATATATATATATATATATATATATATATCTTGTATAGGGTTTTAATTAATTTTATTATTAGATTTTAATAATAAAAACAAAATAAAAAAAAATTTAAACACTTTCACCTCATTATGCCATGTCGCACATTCAAGGGAGGGTTAAGGCCATTATTGAATGCCACGTCATTTCAGTTCAATTCTTTTATTAATAGTTATAGATTATTACTAGTTTTTATTCCGGGAGCGTCCCGAGTTGAAATATCTAATATGATATAATAAAATATATTATTATTATTGTTATTATTATTTTAAACAAATCTCTGCCATAAGTTATCATATTCAAATATTAAAAAAACGAATCTCTGCGCTGGGGTATAAATCTAGTGCCATTACAAATGAATTCGGAAGTTTGTAATCGATCATTATAAAAAGAACTAACATGAAATAAGAAAAAAAGTTAATTATTGAAATATCGAACGCATTAGTCTAAGGGTTATATGATGCGTAAAAAAATTCATGGGTATATGATCGGGTATATAGTTTGGGTATTTGGGTATGTTGTTTCGGGTAATTGGGTCATGTATCACCTAATCCCAGACCCGACCCAAACCCACAATTTTTTTTAAACTAATCCCAAACTCGACACAATACCTGTCGGGTTACAAAAAATAGTCATTTTTTTTCTCCGTTTTTATATAGCACTATGGTACTCGTTGGAAAGATAATAAAACGCTCGTTAATTTGGTGTAATTTTTTTCTTTAAAAAATCTCGTATATAAAAGATATTAACGTTTAAAAGTTATGGGAGGAAACATGAGAGAAAAAAATTGTCACACCCTCAAATTTCCACTGCGGGGTTTATACCGCGAGGCGCGTGACATACCAGGATCCCATAGCCATAAGTCACAGGAACGAACTCTAAATGCCCAAACCATTTAGTTCGTTTTGAAAAACCAAGTTTAGTTAAGCTGCGGAAGCGTAAACCAATTTAAACCTTTTAAAACCATGCGCAAAACAACGCACCCAAATTAAAACCATACGAAAGCATAATATATAATTTATGTGTATGCCCGAGAGCCCAAATGCAGTGAAGTGTACAGTGCTTTCTAATCCTGGCACCGGAAGCTAACTACCTGCAAAAGCATGTAAATCGTGGGTCAACAAACAATGTTGGTGAGTTCACTAAGTAAAGTAGGTGAGTAAGTAAAAGCGTAGGTTTCCCAAACCATGTAACCAAATGAAAACGTCGGTCTCCCAGACCACATAACAGTACGTAAGAACGTCGGCCTCCATGGCCACAAGTAAATAGCTAATTCAAATGTCAGGGGTAGCTAGCCCACTCATGATAACTAAAACCGGCGAATACCGAACTACTAATGAACAAGTTCCCATAACCGGGAGAAAAGTGCCTTGCGTCATTGCCCATCAACAATGACTATGTTTGAAGCTAATAGTTCACATCCGTGCTCCCAGCACGATGTGAGGTTTGTTAGACCTAATAGCGCTATCAACTAATTAACCCGCTTGCCCAACCGGCAATTGATTCGGTATTTTGAAGGACTTAAACGATGTGTTTGGTTTAGTTCATCAAGGACATATATATGAATTAGTAAAAATAGATTCACCACGTGAACCATGCACCCCGAACCCGGGATGTGTAAAAGTAGTCCCAAACCGGACTAGAAACGTTAGGTAAGTTGTCTCAACCCGAGACGCATGCTTTTGAGAAAAGAGTAGTGAAACTCACCTTATCGCGTAAGCAAAGAATCCGAGCAGCAAGTATTATATGCTACCGACACCCTAATAACAGTGTCACTACGTGAGTATAGGCGTAACATCATTACACCATATAACTCGTTTGTCCAAGGCGTTTTAATGTTCAAAAGTGTGTATGCGACGCCTAGTGATTCTACATGCAATAGTAAACCCTACGGACTCGTTGGTGAATGAGTTGGTTATAATTAGTTTCTACAGCCCGTATGTGTCATAAACATGTGTACTTCCGTTATATGTCAATTTTTAGATCACCTAAGACCTCAAGTAATCACATAAGCACATAATACACAATCTGTGTTTTCAGGACAGATTGTGCGCCATCAAAACGAATTTATTTAAAATAGTAAACCAGTGAGTTATCCTCCCAAATTTTTACTGAATTTTCTTTGGGATTCACTTGGCAATACCTATTTTTGTTTTGTCTTAATTCCAAACACAAAAATTATAAAAATTCGTACAACACAGCAGTATTCAGAAAATTTCCTCAACAGGTCAGTTTAGTAGGAAAATTCTTAAAATTGTGTATTCATCCAAACGAGATGAATCCACTTGGAAAAGCTCTATTTTTCCAGTATTGACCTACTGTAAATATTTCATAACCTAACTCCTTGTAAATCTCAAGTTATGACCATTTAAAGTTAGCTCAATTTACCAATCCGAAAATCTGATATGACCCCTAATCAATTAAAATTCCAAAAACGACTCATCCGACGTCCAAAACACATTATTTTACCCATTATGAAAAGCTAAGACCAGGTGTGACCTAACCATGCCAAGAAAACACTAAAATTATTATGTTAGAGCCGTGTTACAGCTCCTACAAATTTGACTAACCATTCTGTCCAGATTTTAGTTTCGCCTAAATCATACCTTAATCGCCTACCGTGTGCACAAAAACTATTAACATTCATCAATCATCAACACAGAACATTCCTAATACCTATTTCATCAGATTCTATGATTAAACATGTCAAGATCAAAGCTTTAAGAATCAAAACACCAATTACTTGCGCAACAAGTATCCTACGATGTTACTAAGCGTTTATGAGTATGTTTAATCCATTTAATCTTCAAAAAGATTCATGCTTTAATGTTTTATAAACCCATTCAGACCTGGACAAACTTATTATATGATTTTTATTAATGAAAACACAAGATAGAAGCATAAGAAATCGTAAAATATACCCTTAGCTCTCCCAATCGATCAATCGCGCGCCTTGGAGCCTCCCAATTGATGATCTTGAGCCTTAGCAGAGGTTGTTTGAGTGAAATATTCGTGTGGGGCAGTAAGGGGGCGATTAGGGTTGAGTATGGGGGTTGCATGGGAGTTAAGGATGCTTAAATATAAGTTTGAGGCGGTTTAGACCCGTCAGGTCTCATTGAGCGGCCGCTCGGTGCCTGTGAGCGGCCGCTCACAGGACCGGGTGGCGCGCTCTTGCCTCGTTTCGTCTCCCGACGCGTTATCCTTCGGCGTTTTTCGTTATTTCGGACCGTAACAAGTGTAACCCCATGCATTAAGACCCTAATCAACCTCATGCTCCACTTTTAATGATTTCTATTAACGTGTTCGGTTTAGGTTCACATAATCACGTATGGTTTTCACATAAGTTTGTCAGGTATCACCGAGACTCATAAATTTATTATTCACCAACGTCCGAGGTTCACTAATCATGCAATCACACATTGACTCATAACCATGCACGTATGTCTTATCTAACTAACCCTAGTTAAGTATAATGCAAGGAATGTAACTAGAGTTTAGTTAAAGTGAGAACCTGAATTTTCGGGGTATCACAAAAATAATAAAGTTTTAATATTTAGATTTAGTAGATTAGGTATTTAATAGATTAGATTAAAGATTATAATAGATTAGGTTAAATCATATTTATTTCTTTTTTTAATTGGTTTACACTTGACACATCACATCCTATATGACATCTCTTAAAGGAGAGATTGCATAAGAGCATGACATATAAGATTAATCCCTTTGCAATATATATATATATATATACATATCTATATCTATATCTATATCTATATCTATATCTATATATATAATAAACCAAAGCATTTTTAATGACATGTCATAATATTATGCAATCTCTCTTTTGAGAGATGACACATAGGATGTGATGTGGCAACTCTAGACCAATTAAAAAAAAGGAATAAATATGGTTTAAATAAGATTTAACATAATCTATTAAATACCTAATCTACTAAATGTAAATATTAAAACTTTATTATTTTATCTCTCATGTTTCCTCTTATAACTTTTAAATGTTAATACCTTTTATATACGAGATTTTTTAAAGAAAAAAATTACACCAAATTAACGAGCGTTTTATTATCTTTCCAACGAGTACCATAGTGCTATATAAAAAAACGGAGAAAAAAAAACGACTATTTTTTGTAACCTGACAGGTATTGTGTCAGGTTTGGAATTAGTTTAAAAAAATTGTGGGTTTGGGTCGGGCCTGGGATTAGGTGATACCCGACCCAATTACCCTTTTTTTTATATTAGAATATGATAACTTATGGCAGAGATTTATTTAAAATAATAATAATAATAATAATAATATTCATTAATCATATATTGGCAGATGCCATTTTTATAGTTTAGATACTTCTAATTTTATTCACTTTACTTAGATTTCTCAACCCGGGACGCTCCCGGGGTATAAACTAGTACATATAATAAACCAAAGTCATTTTAATGACTTGACACTCAAAGATGCATTCTCTTCCTTGAGTGTGCCATGTGTCATCCCATGTGGCATTGAGATATTTTAGGAAAAAATAATTTAAAAACAAAATTGGATTTTTCACCCTCATGTTTCCTCCCATAATTTTTAAACGTTAATATCTTTAATAGACGAGGTTTTTTAAAGAAAAAAAATTACACCAAATTAACGAGCGTTTTATTATCTTTCCAACGAGTACCATAGTGCTATATAAAAAACGGAGAAATTTTTTTGTGGGGTTTTGTTTATACAGGGAAAACACACAAAGTGTTCAGGTAAATCATTAATCATGTATAGACAAGTCACTAATTATGTTTAAATCAGTAAATATGAATTTTTTTTCAACCAGAGCCGAATAGGTTAATAAAGTTATACGTTGTTTTAAGTTAGGTATCAATATTAGTATGTTAGAGTTGTACATTTGTTTAGTCTTTAGGATAGGTGTTAATATTAGAGTTACATTAAAGTTCTACATTCTTTTAGGTTAGGTGTTAGTATTGGAGTTGTACATTGTTAATTTGTTTTAGGTTAGATATTAATATTTGAGTTATACATCAGTCTATTTCATATGTAAAATTGATGTATCATATTAAATTTCTTAACCCGAGACGCTCCCGGGGTATAATCTAGTGTATATATATATAGATTATTATTTTGGTTAATCTTGAAATGAGTTTTTTTAGTACTTGTATTAGTAGATTAGCCATCGCTCAAAATTCTTGTTTATTGGTTGGTCTAAGTGAAAAAAAGTTGGAATTGTAATTTGTTTGTTTATTTGTTGTTTAGTTTATCTTTACTATTGGCTTGCTAGCATACATGTTTGAATGAAAGATGTCGTTTAGGTTGTTCGGTGTGTAGACGCCCCACCTCTCCCGTCCTTCCTTTTTTGCCTCGTCTCCCATGCCCACACCGCCCTCTCCCCTGTCCCTACCCCCACCCCCCTTCCCCAACGTAACATTTAGAATGGGCCAATCAGATTGTTTTCTTTCTTTCTTTTTTTTTTTTTAAGTCCAACGGCTACTTTTTTATTTTTTTTAAACCAAATCCAACAATATAAACCCAAACCATCCAAATAAACCAAGAGACACCAACTTGATGATGTGGCATCCTACATGGCATGAAGGCATGATCTTTTTCATGTCTTCACACCCCATAACCTTAGAAAAAAAAAATATATATTTGAATGAAAGTTCATTTTACTAGTGGTTTGCTACTAGGCTTGTTTAAATGTAAGTTGTTCTTTAGAAAAAAAAAATATATGTATTTGTGTCGGTGCTTACTTAGATTCAAAGAAGAGAGATAAGGGTACATACTTGATAGTACGTAGTATAAGGCCATAAGGCTTTCATGCTAGAACACACTAGTGGGAATGTTCGCGCGTTACAGCGGTTGTCTCAACTGATATCAAATTCAATTATGATATCTATAACGAACCACCACCCATTTTCGGGTTTCAAACAAGTACGTATAAGGTAACTTATTAGGCCTTAATCCTCTGCATATTTTTTAGAATTTCAATTGCTTTTGTCTTGTAACCGTGACGACATTAAGCATCAATGATGGTGTTATAAACTTGAATATTTATCACCAAACCCATTGACGTCGTTTAATTCATAAGTCTATCTACAATACTAAAAGTTATTTTCAAAATTGCTTTCATAGTTTTCTTTATCAATTAAATATTAAAATGTATTTAGGAATCATACACCCTGACCCACATCACACATCAATAAGAGATTGACACATACCCAGAATGTGATGTCACACCCACAGAATGTGATGTCACGGGGTGTATAAATCCTAGAACCCATATTAAAATACGTGTGTGTAGACCAAACTTATAATCTAGAAAAAAAATCATGTATCCTATGCAGAAGGTCTTACAATTTTTCTCTACCAACTTATTATTAATTTTAACAAAAGATTAACATGATGAAATAAAGCAAAAGTGTTGCTGATATATTAACATGATTAAATTCTATTCAATCTAATGGAGGGTCTCATTATTCATTTTAGACATTCAATTACAATGGGGGGTTTCACTAATAACTAATGGTGATGAATAGAGGAGCAGGGCAAGTTGGGATTGTATAATAGGTATCAAAGGTGGTACACAAGGGTAAATTTGGAAGAAATGAGGTAAAAACTTGAGGATTACACATAAGACTCTTGGGATGCCATCTTAAATTTGTCAATTTGGACACATTTAGCCATCACTTCTCCTTTATAATATAGTAGAGATAGTAGAGATAGAGATAGTAGAGATAATGTAGTAGAGATTACTCTTTTATATCATCATGATGTAGCTTTCAGTGTTACTTGCTACAACTTCTCAAATCACAAAAACAAGTATATGCATTTCATTATTTACATGCCACAAACTAACTTTTAAATTAAATTTATTAAAAAACAATACTGAGTCCTATCCTAATGTCTTTGTCTTCTAGGCAATAGAAGCAAAACCAAGACACCCGTTGCCGATTGGCACAACAGGCCGAAGCCCAAGGGTCACATAGTGGGCTTGCCCCACTTGAGACTTGCTGCATGTTGCCAATGTGATCTTGTTGATCCACTATGTGTGTGGTGTGCTTAATTGTTTTATGCACAACAATCAAAACTAAGTGGTTGTATACTTGTATGATTCTTATGGTTGATTATGTATTCAACAGAAAAAATACATATAAATGAGATCTACTGAATTATTTTGTGTGTTTATATGTTAGATTGGACGGGCACTCCTTGCTAAGGGGGGCTCGGTTACCGTTGCCAAACGGTAACACCATTGCCACCCCCTCTGTTTCATTGAAAGACCATGCAGCTTGGTTACTCCTTGTCGAACTGCAGCGGTTGAATGCAATCAATATTTTTGACCGTTCTGCCTTTGACCATACAGTAACGGTCCAAAAAGTTTTTTTTTTACTCAAATCCTTGTATAAATACAAGCCAACCGTCATCTATTTGCACCCACTGAGATCCATCGTCACAGCCACCATCCACTTCTAACCTACCAATTTTAACACCACGCACCGCCACCACCATGGTTCGTTGGACGGAAGTGGAAGATATCGCTTTGGTGACCGCATACACTGAAGTGAAGGATGCACCCAAACCACCGCGACCATCCCTTTGGCCATGTGTGCTAGCTCATTTTAAGGAGCTAATTGGTGACACAAACCAGATGGTGGATTCACTTCACCGAAAATAGGACGACCTGCACATGAAGTGCGAGTGCTTTAACACACAATACCGCCAAACATTGGCGGATGAGGGTGCACGCACAAAGACGTAGCCATTGGGCTCACTCAAACTGAGTACCAATGTCGCTACGATTCGGAGTTTCCGCACATCTCCGCGTGGGAGTTGTTGAAGGCTTGCTTATATTAGTTTTTATATTTTTAGGTTAACTTTAGGTTAAGCGTGCCTTTTAGTTTAAGTGTGTTTTTTAGTTATTCAATTTTAAGTTCTATAAATATCAATGTCTTTTTATTAAAAGTTTAAAAAATGATATATAGGATTTATGAGAAGGCTAAGAAGGATTTATGACCTCTACATAAGTTTAATCAAGTGTCACACCCCAACCCAGCTAGGGCTGACGTGTCACTATTACAGATATTAAAACCAAACACAATCCATTAAAAGAGAAAAAGAATCCAAAAGACAACCGAGAGTCTTAAATCAAGCCATACAAAATCCTAAGTCTTAATTTATTTAAAACTGAAATAAATGAAAATGAGAGTTTAATTATTCATGAACTTCATTACTCTCTCACTCATCCCTGATTCCCCAGATTACCTGCGAACACATAAGACAAACAAAACAAAGAAAATACGACTGAGCCAAAGGTTGCTCAGTAACGGAGAGATCAACAGTACAAGTAAAGCCTGACATACAATAATACGAAAGGTACCAAAGCTGAACCGAAGTAAAAGTTGAAACTGAAAACAGATACTGACACGAAATCGAATATCAAAACTTATATCAGATACATACAGAACAAATTAGATATATCACCTCAAAACATATCATATACTAAAATACGTGACTATACATGCCAATAAATAAGTCACGTAATACAGAAGCACCCACGAGCCTAAACAGAGGGGTACACAGATAGCTAGTCCATGCACCTATGAGATGATGCGTGTGACGTACACATATTCATCTCCATAAAACAGAAACATATATCAGAAGTCAGAATCAGATCTAGGATATATCCATACGCCTCTAAGGGACCATGTTAAAGACGCCATGATTTTGATTACGCACTGTCACGGAAAGTGTTCATGTCGCTGACGCCCCAAAGACAAGTCAGAAACAGAGTGCTCGGGTGACAGAGTACAAAAGCTATTCCATATTTTAAAAATACTAGCACAAGTCTAAATGGAACATGCAACAATGATCACAAAATGAAGGTATATTGCATGCTATCAAAAATCAAATGGAACATATGAATTCAACAAAATCCGCACTACAAAGTAACGGACCGGATTATATATATATATATATATATATATATATATATATATATATATATAGGGGATGGTTCTGTAGTAAACCCTAAAAATTTGAGAAAACTCTAGTAAACCCTTAAAAAATCCTACTTCCCGAGCTTTTTTTTTTTTTTAAATTAATGCATGTAATATACATGTTTTTAAGTGTTTTGAGCCAAAAAATCAAAAAAGCGCCGAAGGGTTTTTTTTTAAAAATAAAATAAGTTTTGCATCATAACATATGTTACCAGTGCAAAAATAAGCTAACATATGTTATGGTGCAAAAATAAGATACTGTGTTATATCTCATCACTAAATGTTGATATTTAGTGATGAGATATAACACAATATAATGTTCATATAAAACACCATTTAGAAGCTAAAGTGTTATGGCTTACAAAAATTGACTTGGTAATTTGGTGGTGATGTAAATCAAAGTTATTATAAAACACTCCTAATAAGAATACAACACTCCTGATGTTAGCCTGTGATGAAAATGATATATAAACACTATTGATGTTATTATAAAACACTCCTGATAAATATAAAACACTATTGATGTTATTATAAAACACTCCTGATAAGTATAAAACACTACTGATGTTATTATAAAAACGTAAGTCTCAAACAAATTGAATTCAGATAAATATAAATTTCTTTTTTGGGAATTGATCTGAGAAATTGAATAAGAATGTGGAGATAATTTGAATGGTATGTTAAAGATATGGTGCTAAATTAGTGGGATTTGATTAATTTAAAAATTGTTAAAAAGTCTTAAATGCCTTAAATCTCAAAAGTTGATCCTATGGCTATAAATCTTTCCTACACTTCCTACACAAATCAATTTTCTTACCGGATCCTCTACTTATATATATATATATATATATATATATATATATATATAGGTTTAGGATCCTGTACAAAGTACATTTTTCGTGAGAAGTGTGAGAAGGACTAAGAATTGACATGTAGACATCATGTTTTGGATTTAGGAATGATGGTTTAGGTTGTTTTAACTTGAAAAACACCAAACACAACAATCTAAAACACAATACAATGTATTATAGTCATTAAATTTAAAAAAACAGCTAAAACACACTACTTAACGCTTAAAACACACTGTTAATGTTCTTAGCATGGTGTTTTAAGTTTTAAGCCTAAAATACATTGTTTTCGGTTTTTAATTGTTATGTTTGGTGTTTTTATAGGCAAAACAATTCAAAACATCACGAATAAGTTCAAAAAATGATGCCTAAGTATCAGTTTTTAATCCTTCTCACACTTCTCACAAAAAAAAACACTTTGTACACGATCTTGACCCTATATATATATATATATATATATATATATATATATAATTAACAAAACATAACCACATAATAAATATAAAGAAATCAACAATAAAAGCCATAACGTTAAAAATTTCATACCTTTGCTTGATAATTGAATGAAATAAAGGAAAAAACTTGTATAATTCGACCTTTACCTACATTAACAAAATATATTCAATAATATTAAATAAAACTGTGTGGGGGTTTAAGGTGTGGTTGTGGGAGCCGCATCTTAAGATTCATTTTTTAAGGTTTAAGATGCGGTTGTGAGAGAAATGCATCTATTGGTTCTCTTTTACTAAAAAAATGCACAAGATGCGGTTATTGGAGGGAACCACATCTTTTGGATTTTGTCATTCGCATCTTTTGGTTTATTTTTATTTAAAAAATGCATGAGATGCGGTTATGGAAGTGAACCGCATCTTTTATATTTTACTATTTGCATCTTTTGCCTCTTTGTGTACTAGTGATCATAGTTTCGCCGTAAATTAGTTTCATACACAAGGAGTCGTCCTAAAAATCTCGGATTTCCTGGTGTGTCACCTTAATGGCACATCTTTTTCTCCACTTCCCTCAGTTTTCACCCGATTTCTCCAAATTGTATGGTTACGTCCCACATATCTCCAGATTTCCCTGAAAAACTTAATTATTTTAATTTAAATTGAACTTATGTATTTAAATTTTTTAACCAATTTATTTATTTAAATAATCATTTGATGTATTATTTATATTAAGTTACACCATCTTCTCCATTTCACACTCACCTCAGCGACACTCACACACACATGCCATCTCCCCCAACTCCCCGACATCAAACCATCTACCATACATATTCCATCTAACCTGCTCGACTGCTCTGCTTTGACATGCTTGCTTATATCGATTTCCTTTCGAGTTATAAGCTCATAATATTAATAACTTTGGCTTATTCTTAAATTTCTAGCACCTTGAGAACCTATTGCCCATTGTTTTTGTTGATTGTTTGTTTATATGTTTTATACAAAGGCTCAGTAAAGCCCAACTCATTAGTGACAGTTCGGTTTGGCTCTTAATTTTAATAGTCGGTTTGGCTCAATAAAGCCCGTGCTACCTCTAACTTTCTTGGTGTGGTACATTTTTAGTGTGAAAAGTTTTTGTTTCTTTTTTGTTTTATGCATTGGTTACCACTAGCCAGTTTTTTTAGCCCGCACTACCCCTCAACTTTTATTCTAAATCCGTCACTGGTCTGTTTAATTTTCGATAATAAAAAACGTTACTAAAGATTTTAACTCGTCAAAAACGAACCACCAACCCCTCTAATTAGTGTAATTATGTACATGCCAAAAAAGATGTCACTTTTCTATAAAATCTATTAATCTAGCTAGTATGATCTAATTACTCTCAATAAACACATCCAGACATGACATCCCATTAATCCACGTTAAAACACAATAATTTCAAGAAAACTAAGAATTATAACTTTTTAGTAGGAACAGAAGAGATACAGTGTTTGGCAACATCTACTCCATTACTGTCTAAAACAAGAACATATATATGGAGGAAAGTTAATGGTGTTGAACCGCCGTTTATTTCCTTTCATTTTTTGTATTTATTTAGGTAATTAGTTAAACTTCGGTCATTGTTTTCCATGTTCAATCGGTTATAACCTCTCATACTTGTTGCTTCTAAACTCTACATTTACACAGCAAATCATATGAATCAAACTCTATAGACAGACAAATACTTCTGTAAACATGTACAATGGTTATGTTTTCAAAAAAATATGAATGCTGCATACCTGAAATTATTTAACATCAAGGTCAGGGATTTGTGATATGATGGGCCAGTACTTGCCTTTTCTACTGCTACACTTTTTTCTCAGTTTCGGGCAGTATTTCACCCAAAGACGTGAAAGTGAAGGGAGTAGCGTCACAGGCAGATCTTTAAGATTCGGGCATGAGTCAATAACAAGTTCTTCAAGGCAAGTGAGGTGTTGCAGACCCATTGAAAGGTATTCCATGTCCATAAAATCACTGATATATAGATAAGTTACACAAGGTGGAAGAAGAAAGGACGACGTAGTTGCAGTGTTCCTTGTATCATCTGCCTTTGCAAACGGAATGGCTCCAGAATTTTCACCGTACAAGATCAGTGTAGCAAGTGTCGTTGGGAAATTTTGTACGCCCCACTCTGAAATGGGCTTCTTTAAGCTTCCTATTGATAAGTTACTTAGATTAGGAGGCCACAAACCACAAGGAAACGAGTAGTCCATACGTGGACAATAACTTATCCACATGTATTCCAAAGATGCGAGACTTTGCAAATGCTCGTGAGGAAATGACTTTAGATTTTTGCAGTTATTTATCAAAAGAGATCTGAGGCAAAGAAACGGAAGGAAACCAAAACCTTGTCCTGGAACGGATTCTAAGTTGTCGCAGCTTGAAACTATTAATGTGGTGAGATGAACTAAGCATCCTTCGGGGAATAACCTCAGATTCGGCATTCTGTAAATCACAAGATATTCAAGTGATGACAAGAAGTTGTCGAGAAGCCAACCTGTCTCTAGGCTATCACAATCCTCGATGTTAAGAATCTTCAAAGTGGATGGGACGTCGTGTGTTGTTGGGAACTTTAAGGATGTAAGCGAACCACAACCGGATATCTTCAACTTCTCAAGATTGTTTGGACAGTAGTAGTTCTCTAATCTCGGACAACCGTTGATTTCCACTTCTCTAAAAGAATACATGCTAGACGCAACGTTCGCCTTTTTCTGTCCCAATGATACCAAATTCACGCACCCGCTTACTTCCAACTTTTGTAAACTGACAAGTATCTCACTTGCCTCGGCTTCTGATTTCCACAAGTACGTGAGTTCATCACACTGTAAAATGCGTAAATATTCAACTGCTCGAAGATGCTCTAAAACTTCTACATTTAGCTGAATAAGTCCTTTGACATCCCACGCTGTCAATCGAATTATTGATGAAGACATACTAATTATGCTTGTTAACACCACTGCAGAACATTCTCTTATATATACAACCTTAACTGATGGTACTAACTCAACTTCCACTACATCTAGTTTAGGACAATTTATTATAGATATCTCATGAAGACAAGGAAACGATCCAGCTTTGTCGCTACCACTAGTTGACCATTCCTCCCAACCCTGCATATCTTTAAATTCCAAAACTTTAAGTGATGGAAACGGAACGCCATGGCAAGAGTTAGGAGGTCCAAGGAACTCAGAACCTATGATTTTTAACCCGTTCATGCTTTCAACATACAACTTTTGAAGTGACGGTAAAAGCCCAAGTGGTGGTAAATATGTACAACTTTTGCATCCGCGTAATGTAAGCTGGGATAAGCACACGAATGAGGAATGCCCGACCCAACTAGGAAATTTTGTTCCCATGTAGGATGAAATCATGAGGCTTGTCAACTTCTCAAAAGGCCTTAGCGCTTCAAGTACTTCATATTCAGTTACTTCATTCCAAGCATAACCAAAGTCATCACTCCATTTCATCTCCAAATCACTAAGACCTTTCTTTTGTTGTAAGTTCGCCTCCTTCGCCTGCACTACATTTGTCACTTTGTGTAACCCCTCAATTGAAAGTTTTCCTTGAAGATGTGGTAGGCCCTTAAGTTCCGATACCTTAAACTCATCAGGTCCTCCAATAATGACTTTGGATAGAGTTTGTAGACCCGTTAGTCTACCAATTCCTATCGGCATCGTGTTCAACAGTGGAGTATCACTAATGTCAAGATGTCGCAGATTTATTAACTTTGTCGTGCTATTTGGCAAGCTAGATAAACGAGGACAACCTGAAATCAACAGGCTTTGTAAATTGCAAAGGTCACCAACTTCTTCGGGTAGACAGGTGATGTCAGTGTTGGAAAAGTTGAGGTACCGGATATGCTTGAGACTACCAATGAAGCGTGGTACGTGTGTAATATTATAATTCGCTAGGCTCAACACCCTTAGGAATTTCAGTTGGGGAAGTAATTCTATAAGAACCTTGTTTGATAAGTAGAATCTTTGCCAAGTAAATAACCTTGTAACTGACATAGCTAAGAACGTTCGCAAGCGTCTAGCTCTATGTAACGCCTTAAACTTTCGATATACTCCATATCTTTCACGAATAAATGAAAGGTGGTGGGACTTCTCCAACGCTTCATTCATGTCATGAACGTCGTCCATCTTATCACCCAACGTATAAAAGAACTCTTTTGCAACACTTGTGGCCAAGTCATTTATCAGCTCATGCATTGTATATCGTGATTTATCGTTGGGTGATTGCTGAAAAAATGACCTTGATTCTAGCTCTTCAAAACACTCCCTACCTAGAATCTCCATTGGCTTGCTAACATTTGCTTCGTACAAAAATCCTTCTGCCATCCATAGTAGGACTAGTTCGTCTTTATCAAACAAGTAATCCTTAGGAAATAAACAACAGTATGCAAACATTTGCTTCAAGTGCGGTGGGAGATCATAGTAGCTTAGCTTTAGAGCAGGAAGGATCTTACTTTCATTTTGTAAATTCCATACCTCGCTATTCAACAACTCCTTCCATTCTTCATCGGTTGACTTTGTTCTCAACACCCTCCCTAGTGCTCTCAAAGCCAAAGGCAATCCACCACATTGCTTCACGATACCTTCACCATGGGATTTAAGGGTGGGATGTGAATCAAAGTTGTGTTTACCTAGCGCATGCTGAGCCAATAAAGACAGAGCTTTTTCGTTGGACAAAAGCTCAAGAGGGTAAGCTTGAACGGAGTCCATCACAGATGCAACCATGGTCTTCCTTGTTGTCACAATAACTTTACTTCCCGTGCTCCTACTGCAAAAGGTCGTTGGAGGAGTTCCCACTCATTATAGTTTTCGTTCCACACGTCATCTAGAACAAGTAAGAACCTTTTATTTGCAAGTTTTTCTGTAAGGGCCAATTGAAGCTGATTAAGAGTTTCAAATTTCTTGTCTTCTCCGCCCACGTCTTTAAAAATAGCCTTGCTGATATTAAATACATCAAACTCATCCGAGACACAAACCCATGACATGAGTTTAAAGTGATCCTTCACTTTCCCATCGTTGTACAATACTTGCGCCAGAGTGGTTTTCCCTATCCCACCCAAACCAACAATAGACACGACGGTGACATTTTCATTGCACTGTTCATTGCCCAACAGCTTCCCTAGTAACACATCTTTATCCCCATCACGACCCACAATTCTCGATAAATCAACCAATGAAGTTTCCTCTAATCGTCTACTTTTGCCGTTTGACCTCTCAACATTATTGATCAAACCCAAAATATTTTTTCTCCTCATTAAGAGCATGCAATTTGGTAGTAATCTCATCGAGCTTAGATGTCATCTTACTATCATACTTAATGGTACGAGGAGTACTGAAATTAGCACAACACGAAGTTGAATTGGTACTGATCAGTGACTTACTAGTGTTGATGCTGCCAGTGGCATTAGATTCTTGTTTCAACTGGCGACGCATAGCTTCTGTCGCCAAATCATCGAGTACATCGTCTATTTCATAAGCTAAGTGCTGAAGTTTGTTTAGCCACAGTTGAACAGATTGGTCTTTTATGTGCTTGTGGCCTGCATCAACAAGTACAGCTTGGATCTGGGACAAGATGCTGTTCCATTTGTTCAGCTCAGAATATATTCCTGCAGATCGTGCCAGTCGGATCAAGTCAGAAGATGCCAGTTTCTCAAACAGCACAGTGATGAATGCGCCGATAAAGATTTCTGCAACGGCCATCGGAATTTGGAAAACGAAAGATGGTTTTGTTTTATGAGTTGTTGATTAGATATTACTGCAGAGATGAAGTCTGTGATTCTGTCTGCAGATTAAGCAAAGGGTTGACTATATTTATGTGGATCAAACTAAGCTTCCAGTCACATTATACTAGTAATAATAGATGTAGTAGCTGTGAGTCAGGGGACCACTTGTAAATAAATAAGATTTTTTTTTGAACGATCAACTAAAGTATTGCCGGGTACTCTGTACGCGGCCCCCAATGGCCGAAAGGGGCCCCAGACGGCCTCTAGTCCGTACGGACAGAGCCCTTCGGCCCACCCGTCTCCTGTTCCAGGGAAAACCCGGCCCACAAACCCGCCCGAAGGCACGACGGTAGTGAACCGGTAAAACCTGGAGGGATCAGGAGTCGAACCCATGACCACAAGGGTCAAGGGTCTCTCCATCACTTCCCAACCACCTACCCCACCACAAGGGTGGGGGTATCCATCACATGCCTCCCGTGGGGGTATCCATCTTAGCTCTCATACAAGTCTCCACCACAGGCCGCTGCCATTGTGTTGAGGATTTCGGTACCCTCGATCAAAGCCACTTCACACTAAAATACCTCCCTTCGACTGGTCTCCGTTGTCAAACAGTCCGGGTATGCATGTTTACTATTTTATGTTGTTAAAAGTTACCCGTTTGGATATTCATTACTAGAAACCTGATCTTAAGCACACTCCAGGATCCGACTTGAACTATCAAATACCCAATCCACCAGGTATCAACTAATACATTACTCATCCAAAACTCGCAAACAAATTACAATCCATCCCTTGCCCGAATATTGTTGAACTGCTTCAATTTAAAATATTAACATATTTTATAGGCGATGATAATATCTTATAAAATATATAAACAAACTATTACAGCTTTAAGTCGTAACATAGCTAGCTTGGACAAATATATCGAAACATCCTGGTAATAACTAACTAAAACTTGTTGGATAAACTCAACTCATACAAAAATTAAACTTACAAACATAATTTATAACCTCTCATACTTGTTGCTTCTGAGCGGTTGGCGGCAAGAAAGACTCCCACCATCCATACTCGTATTTGGGGTATGGCGCAACCCATTTATCAGGTTTCTCAAACTCTAGGTTCACAGGATTAAATGCCAATGCTTCTTCAATACTCTCGGCTTCAAAGCTTTCTAACAGAACTCGATCTAGCCGCAGTTTCATAAACCTGTAAATAAATTGGATCCGTTTGGGTCATTTTTATCTTAATCGATTTAAACGGGTCAAATGAATAAAGTAACTAAAAAGGGAACAGGTTGAAAGTTCCCTTAAGAGTTGAAGTTTCTTTTTTGTAAGTAACCGCCTAAATCACTTTAATAAAACTTCTAGATATACTGCAACTATATTTAAACAATAGTTTTTTTGTAATCACACATTTAAATGTTACTTTTTTCATAAGAAGTTCTAACAATGAACAAAAAGGAAGTGTGGTGCGTCAACCCAACCCAGTCCGTGTCTAAAAGACCTAAAAGGACATGTTACTTTCGGCTTGGGACACATTTTAACCCGTTATGCAACCCGTCCATCATGCGACCTCTATAATGCTAGCACTTGTTTTGAAAGCATGCATTGTATTTTGAAAAAAAAAAAAAAAATACAGAACTGATTTTTGAGGTGTTAACGGGGTTGATCTTAGGTAACGGATCGGAAATCAGTTGGTTCACGACAACGATAGTGTTGGTCAAATAAAGATGGGTTGACCTGCCAACATTTTTTTCAATTTATTTTACTTAATAAACAATAAATGTATTAGATATGGTTAGGAAAACTATCATATCAAAAATAATATCCAAATTGGTTAAATATATAAATCCATGAACTTGAAAACATTTGAATAACACTTTATGCAACTTAATCAACCAGATTATCCCGTTTTAAGATGTGGTAGTGGGCTTACTTGATCCATGTACCGTTGGTGGAAACCAAAGCAACAGCAGGTCTCTTCAGTCGCTTAGTGATGTTTGGAAACTTGTCTAAAAACTTGGGTTCAATCACCAGCCAAAAATCCTGCTCCATGTTTCGCTCTTTAAAAAGGCGGACCCGTTCAAACAACTGTTCTTGAAAGTGTTCTTCTTCATCCAACATGAATTTTGCATTTGCAACCACAAAATGGTATTTCTTGTTACTCTCTGTTTCCTGCAATTTGCATATAGTAAAAATATGAGTTGGGCTATGCTAAAACATGGATTTGCGATATCACCTTAAGAGGTAAACGACACTACAGGCTGACCAGTTTGACAAAATTATGTACTAAAGTTGACTAACAAAAGAAAGTTGAGCTTGTTTCAATGGTTTCTCGGGTTGTTAGTGTATTATGTTTGGACTGTGTACTTAAGCTTGTGTGTTCAATTCATACGTTTATGTATGAATCATGATATAATTTCATTTATAATAGCTGTGCTTCAAAATTAAATACAAACAAAGTTGCAAAAGAAAAAAAAAATCCTCAACTTGCTATGCCTACACCCATATCCTTACAATTAAATAGGTCAGAGTGAACATTTTTTATGTGTGAACCCAAACAGGTCTACTTGGGTTGACCAGACAACACTATTATTTATCTATTTTGTTTAAGTTTCACAATTTGTTAACGTATTATGATTTCACAAACTAGATCATTAATGTAATACATTAATAATCTGTTGATTTGTAATAAAGCAATTTAGAAGGTTGTAAGCACATGAACCCCTTTGACCAGTGTCGTTATAGCTATTTTTACAACTTTACAGCCTTGCTCTGTTGCTCGTCGTCAGTAAGATGGTTTAAAAAAACGATTGAGGCATGTGCCTCGAGGCGAGGCACCGCGCAAAAAAAAAACGAGTTTGAGGCGCGCCTCACGGGGTCCGGTTTGTACATACGCTTCTAAGGGCTAAGGCGTTGAGAAAATATGTGCCTCAGGGGGTTTAGGGGGTTTTTTTATGTTTTAGACTTTTTGGGTCAGTTATTTTATTTTTGATGTATGTTTTTGATGTTTTAGATTTATCTGGGTCAATTATTTTATGTTTTATAAGATATATAATTTTTATATTTATTTTTTGATTCCACCTCAGGCTTACGCCTCGGTTCGCCTCGAGGCTTACTCCTCGTGAGGCGAAGGGAAAACGCCTTGAGGCTCGTTTCCGTTCTTTTAAACTTTGATGAGTAATATACAACTTTAATTTCTTTCCCATAACCCTTTGAAGATTCATGGTAGATATTGTATTCATTTCAAATCAAACAAACATACACTTTAGACAATAAACCCCTTGAAAACCAGTGTCACACACATCTGAGGCGAAGTAAAATTTTGATGTGTTATATATGTATCCAACATTCAAGTAACTCTGTATATTTTCATATGATCACCTATAAACAATCAGTAAGAGATTAAAGCATTGTTTAAATAGAGAAAACGTGTCTAAAGTGGCGTCTCGTGGGGTTATTTTGCACGTGCGCCTCGAAGGGTTGAGGCGCTAACTAAACTTGCACCTCATGTGGGTCGTGTGTGGTTTTTTAAGTTTTAGACTTTCTATGTTAATTGTTTTGATGTGTGTTTAAAATGTTTTAGACTTTCTTTATCAATTATATTATCCTTTATAAGATATATATTTTTTACATGTTTATTAAATTGGGCTTACGAAGCCTCAAGGCTCAAATCCGTTGTTACAAACTTTGGGTGAAAGCAATCTATTGAGAACTTGAAGACCCACCCTATTGCAGGCCCCAACCACAACCCAAGAAATTTATAAATTCAGTATAATAAGTGGCAAACAAATTACTTTTTTTTTGAACGGCCAACAAACATTTTTGCCCGACTACCCAGGGGAGTCCCCACACTATGGACAGACCCCCACGACCAACCCAATGGAGGACCCATACGTACCTCGGGCGGCTAGCGTAGTCAGGCCCGCCCATGCAGTTCCCGAAACCAGGGAAAACCCAACCCCTCACCCGCTCATAGGCACGACAGTGAAGAATTGGTAAAACCTGGCGAGATCAGGACTCGAACTAGTGACCATAGGCCAGGAGTCATCCATCATTTCTCATTATGTCTCATTATGTCCCTCGTGGAAATCAAACCCGGGACACCCAAGAGGGATCCCCGGTCCATTCACCAACCGAGCTACCCGTGAAGGACGGCAAATAAATTACTTAATAATAATAATTACTTAATAATGTTATTCTACATTTCTACCCTAACTTCCCTAAAACTATCCATAAACCCTTCTTCTTCTTCATAGAATTGTTCTAAATCTAATCAATTAGTAAGAAAAATCGTAATTATAAATAATAAAAACAAGTGACCTTTTGGGAGGTGTCAGAAGAATCGACGGCGGAGACAGCTGTCCTGAAGGAGTTAGTGGTGGTTCTGCAGCTGATACCGTTAGTAACGGTAGTGTTTAGTTTGGGAAAATGCTGTTGTGACAGTGACAGTGACAGGAAGGGGAAGGAATGTGTAGAGTGGTGGCCGGTGACGGTAGGGATGTTAACCACCGCTGAAGCACCGAGAGATTTCATCAGACTCATGGTTTGCTGTGTGATTGGATTACAGGCAGTTAGTTGTAACTAATGGAGGTACAAGACGCTATAGAGTTGTGCAATCATAAAATCTTATCTTGTTCCATCCTACTGTTTATATATGTTGAACTATAAACCCCCTCATCTCTCACATTTTTAT
Organism: Ambrosia x helenae; assembly: GCA_030844895.1. Taxonomy (NCBI): domain Eukaryota; kingdom Viridiplantae; phylum Streptophyta; class Magnoliopsida; order Asterales; family Asteraceae; genus Ambrosia; species Ambrosia x helenae. The sequence goes on along the minus strand of CM061229.1, from coordinate 17,298,563 downwards.
ATTTCATACACAGACGATAATAAAAATTATAGACAATTACACAAATTGTCCTTTAGTTATTAGTGAAATTGCATTCTGTGTCCTTTATGCTAATTTTTCACTCCTTATGTCCTTTCTTTTTTAACTTTGCTACACCCTATGTCCTTTAGTCTAACTTCTGTTGAAAAAGTCAGTTAACTCTCACCTATGTGCCCCTCACGTGAGGGGCAAATGTGTCAATTCACATTCATCTTCTTCCTTTCTCATTCAATATCCCAAAATCATAAAAACTGCAATAACAATACTAACAACAACAATGGCATCACAAACCACCAAATCACTTTATTGACACAGTCGATCAATCCAACCCAGATTCACACTCTTTATAAAAAGAAAAAAAAAATCACCCTCTCATCTCTCCTCTTAAAGTCTGTACTATCCCCACACTCTCAACTTCTCCTAATTCTAACCACCCCTACCTCCGATATGCTACCCCCTATCAACAACAACAACCATGCACCACCATCCCTAAACATTAAATCTGGTCTATCCACACCAGAGCAACAACCAACACCGCTGTCACATCCTACCACAACACCGTTGGCCTATCCACACCAGAGCAACAACCAACCCAGCCGCAACTACCCTTCAAACTGTCAACACTACCACCGATAAAGACCACCACCCTCACCGTCACCACTACCACTAGGGTTTCTTCCAAATCTGTAGATTGGCTCAGAGATTTGGGGGTTTCTTCCAATATGGTGCAACAAAATCCTCGATCATTGAAAAGGGGATCCAGGAGGTACATGCCCCGGAATGTGGTGGCGTTGTCGTGCACCACTGCATCACCATCAGATTCTGCAATTCTCTTTCTTCTTTCCAAATTTCTTTCTCCCTCTATCTAATTTGGTGGTGTGTAGTAATGGCTCTAACAGTGGTTATGGTGTTGTGACAAGTAGGTGGTAATGGGTTTAGGTTTGACAAAACTGTGGTTATGGTTAGGGAAGAAGTTGTTGAGGACAGTGGTTATCCCCTTCTGATATGCAAACTATCAAACACTGAAACCCTAATTTATGAGTGACTGGTATAAAATAAACAGGGGAGAAGACATTGAGAGTGAATTGACACATTTGCCCCTCACGTGAGGGGCACGTGGGTGAGTTAACTGACTTTTTTAATAGAAGTTAGACTAAAGGACATAGGGTGTAGCAATGTTAGAAAAGAAAGGATATAAAGAGTGAAAAATTAGCATAAAGGACATAGGATGCAATTTCACTAATAACTAAAGGACAATTTGTGTAATTCTCTCTAAAAATTAATTGTCGAGCTATTAACAGGTCTGAATGTGTAGGAGATTATGAACTGGTGGTAAGACTGACTTGGCTCAGACTGACTAGTTGGCGGTGGTAGGTCGAGGAGGTCGTTTGTGAGTGGCCGGCTCATGTTTTGAACATATATGAACGGATAAAGGGGTTTTTGAAACTTAATTGGTAAGAGACTTACTAACTGATTCGGGGGTGTCTTGTTAGTGAACCAAATACAATTAATGCTAACTGATTTAGACGTATCCTCTCTAGCATTTATAAAGTATAAAACACCTTGCGTAGCTTGTTACGTAAATTAGGTATAGATATAGTTATATAAATGGGCTGTGTTATTGTGGAACTACGTATAATAATGAGAGAGTTATCACTATGTCATGATAATTTTGGTCTTGTGGACAGTTGGACTAAGGATTTGATACTTATACTACAATTTATGTTATTGTTTGTATAAAATAATAATCGGCCAGTCTCCGAATATTCACTTGAGGTTGATCTCCAAACATTCACTTACGATTAACATTCCATCATCGTGATCCTTGGAGAAGTTGTTTCTGAGAAAAAAAAAATACCTCCAACCTCTATTATTCGTTTTTTGTTCTTGGTGTTCATCATTAGATTCATTGTAGGAGTGTTATATAAATCATCTAAAGTCACCGGGTGTTCTATTGTGTTTCTAAACTTCTTAAAGGAGTGTTATATAAGCCTCAGAGTCATCATTGTCTACAATACACGATGTGCTATCAGGGTGTTTTACCAGGATCGTATATAGGATGTTATATAAGCCAACTATTGTGTTTTATATTTATCAAACAACATTAACATATATACTCATAAAACACAATCAACTTCCTTAACACTTTTCAAAACTATTGTCAGAAAACCAACTAGTGTTTTTATATTCATCAAACATAAGTAACCTATATAATCATAAAACACAATCAATTTCCTCATTTTAAATGTATTTTATCTTCAACTAAAACCCAAAACACATTTGGGTTTTAGACTTGTGTTTTACATTCAACAAACAATTAGGGTTTATAGAAAACTGACATTTTTAAATGTGTTTTATCTTCAACTAAAAATAAAGGGGTTTTAACATCAATCACTAACTCATGGTTAGAAAACACCTAAATCGTTCAAACATGATCATAAAACACAATACTTTCAGATGGTCTTCCTCCGACGAAACACTCATCAAACTCATAGGGGAAATCCATCACTAGACAGGTTTGTAAGTACGAGGAGCTACAAAAGGCCACCTAAGGTTTTTCAAAATTCTACTCGTACCTGAATCATATTTTGTAGTTTTACTCTTGATCATAAAACACAATACTTTCATATGTGTTTTATCTTCAACTAAAAAGCACTATGATGATTTCCAATGACAAAGTGGGATTAGCTATTACTTTCACATCATGCTATCATTTGTAAGATATACCAAAGCTTTGATTTTTTTTTTCCATTGAATGTGAGATTGTGGTTGCCAAAAATATAGAGTGTTTGTTTGAAGAGAATCTCGTGAAAGAAGGATTTTTATACAGTTATTGAGATGGTACAATTAAATGAGGGAAGGCATTTTATAATTCTACCTTAAATAAAATAATTTATTTTTATTAATATAAATAAAATATTAATTACAAGATTGTCATCCAATTAATCTACACCCTTGATGTAATATTCGTTTATACCATAACTTAAAAAAAAAAAAAACACTTTTTGATAGTTACATGAAAATTTCATGTAGTTACATAAACTAAAATAAAAATATCTTAGTTAATGTTTTGCCAAAACATTCATGCCATGGAAACGTAAGAGAAATAATAGCAAATAATAATTTGACTTTCAACTAATTCTACCTCCATCTCTTCAGTTCTGTTCCAACAAACCGCATTACATGATTAGAAGTTGTCAACTATTTCTCTCTCTTTGAAAACGAAGTACTCGAAATTTTTGGGATGACTACTCGATTTATACCAACTGAAGCTCTTTTCTTTATCCCATGAACCCCATTTTGATTAGCCTACGATCGTGTCTTTGTTTCCATTAAGCTAACAAACGCCGCATCACCGGTTGTCACCATAAATTCCATCATTCAACACTCCGATCCGCAAGCAGCACTCTGTTGTAATACCACCGTACCCATTCGAATTTTCTTCGGTTTAGTCCAATTTTACCGTGTTTTATATCATCACTAATATAAGGAAAGCATTAAATGTTTCTAGAAGTAAATAATAATGATAATTAAAAAGGATGCTTAAAATGATTATGGCAAATAATAATGATAAGAGAGAGAGGAACCATAATATAAGGAAAGCATTAAAAAGGTTTCTAGAAGTTTAGCATAAAAAGACACTGATACCCTCATTTAAAACACATATTCACAATCTTACCATGAATTTATATAATATATTAATTAAATTTTAAGCATATCCAAACTTTTAATCTCTATCATCCATCTTTAAATCCAATGGTTGAAAACACTTCTTACCATTCCTACACAAAATCATTTTCCTACAAGAACCCTACCCTATATATATATATATATATATATATATATATATATATATATATATATAGGGGAGGATTAAATAAAAACCCACTCAAATTGAAGAAACTCGGTAAACTCTGACTTCCCGAACTTTTTATCATCTGAAAAAATTAGGGTATGTAATATATATGTTTTTAAGAGTTTTGAGCAAAAAAAAAACAAAACAAAAAAGCGCCGAGTGGATATTTTAAAAAAAAATAAATAAGTTTTTTGTGTTACATGTCTTTTAGTTATTGAGTCCGAGCTCAAGCTTTACATAAAAAGTTCATTTAGGCTTGCGAGCCTAAACGGGCCTAATCAGGCTCGAGCCTTGTAAAAGCATGACAAACCAAACTCGAGTCTAGTCAGGCTCAAGCTCAAGCTCGGCTCGACTCGGCGCCTCGTTTACACCTCTAATGTCACACACACGTAGCACTTATTATTTATGTAAGTTTTTAAATATTATATATTATAAAAGTTATGTAATATTAATCCAAAGTCGAAACTATTAAATTATTAATCCACCTCCTCCTATCGAGTCACCGTTTTCCCGGAGACGTCACCGGTCCTGAGATCCTCGAATCCAGCAAACGGGTCTGTTTTCTTCTTCACGGTTATGCGATTCGAATGTTTTATAATGTTCTACCGTTTTACTGTTTTAATTTTTTTATTGTGTTATGTATGTTTATATTATGCTTGTGGTTTGAGATTTTCATCGCTATATGTTGTTTTGTTATGGATTTTAAGTTATTTGGATAGTGCAATTCCATCTAATATGCACTGTGAGAGTTGGATTGTAGAGGTTAAACCTAGGGTTGAATTTTGAATGAATAATGGAAATATGGAACTGCTAGTTTATATTTAGCTTGTTTAGCATGTTTTGTGTGTTTATAGTTTATACTTATACTTGGTCAAGTATATGAACCTCTTATATACATTGTGGGAAGCTTAAGGAGTATTTAGTTTTATATTAGAGTGGTCGAATGTAGAAATTGGAGTTTAAACTTGAGGTTTTTTTTTTTTTTTTGAAGTGCTCTCAAAATCACAAGTTCACCAGTCCAATCACAGGTTTGTTTTTGCCACCTCTTCCCGTCGAGGACTTAGAAAAAGGGTGGGGTCGTGGTGAAATGCTTCAACTAATGTGAGCTGATTGATCTCGTCTTATTTTGGCAATATGAAACCTTTAAATTCTAAATCTTGACTGATCTTAGACACAGGGGTCATGGCATTGAAGTTTATGGGTATCATGGAACCTATTTAGAAAGGGCCATCTCCTAAATGGTTTCAGTGACTACAAACTTTGCTTGGAGATGTGTTTGGTGTGCCTAACAGTAAAGTTCTTGATGCAATACGTATTTATGAGGTAATTCTCTTTTTCCCTTGTGTTTTAAAAAGCGCGCTTAAGTGCGAAGTGCATTTAGGCGTCGTATGTAACCCCAGGCGAGCATTGTATGAAAAGCGCAAGAATAACACGATTTTTTAGCCAAAAAAGCCCCTAAGGCGCGCACTTTTCGTACACGGGGTGTTTTTGTGCTTAAAATTGTTATACATGTAGCTAAAAAGGTTGTACATTTATGTTAAATCATATATAAACCTTATTTGTATCTATATTTTGGGTAAATGATGCTAAAAACCTTTAGCATATATAAAAAAAATTATGTAATCGTCTTGCGCCTCGCGTACAAAAAGCCCATCGCTTTTGCGCTTTGCGCCTTGGTTTTAGACCTCGTCGCTTTTGTGCGCTTCACGCTTTTTAAAACCAAGGTTTTCCCAATGGTTAATGTATGCATACTATGAATCAATATCTAGATGACTTCAAAATTTATTTGTTTTTATTTCAAAAGAACTAGCATTGTTAAACCCTTTCACTCTTTATGATTGCTTATCATATATTTCGAGTTAAATGTTAATTTCAGTAAGACATGAACTTATGCAAGTAAATGTGGTGGGCAATGTCATCTTCAACCTAAATGGAACATATTTAATATACTTTTTTGTTGGTGGTTTGCAGACCTGGTGATTTTATATGAGTGCAACAATATAAGAAGTGAATTATAGCAAATACCTACCAAAGAAAATGATAGCAATTTGTCAAAGCATTCTTCTTTACCAGGTTACTCACATGTTTCATATCTTTTTACATTAGATAAATGCTTTTTGTATGGTTTGTGATTTATGTTTCAGTAGGTATATTGATCAGTTGTAGCATTGACAGATTTGTAGGTCGTAGATTTGGATCTTCATGTCTGATGTGCATGCATGTATGATAGTATTTGAACATTTGAATTTTAAATATTGCATTTTATACATATATACACTTGCATATATTTTTAAGCTTCATTTTATTAATGTAATGTTATGTTCTGTTAGGTAATTTAAACGGTTCCGGTTGCAAGTATGAATAGAAGACGTCGATATGAATTGCAAGTATGAGGACGTTGGTTTGGAAAGTTATTGTATATCACTCTCATCTTAGACATAATGTATATGTTTTACTTTGAAACTTTTGTAATTTTGTGTTACGTTATAATTTTATAAGTTATCTTATATTGGTTTTTTTTTTATATTTTAATTTCATTTGTAGGTATATATATATTTGTGTATATTGAGAATTTATTGGGAATTTTCATAGAATTACGAAAACTAAACCATATATATATATATATATATATATATATATATATATATATAAAGCTTAAATTTCAAAAGATGCGGTTCCATACCCCCACCTTTAAATATTTTGGTTGCCAAAATTAAAAGATCAAAAGATGCGGTTCTATACCAAATGATGCGGTTCCTTTGAACCCGCATCTTTTGCATTTGGTCATTTGATGCGGGGCTATAAGATGCGGGTCTAGAACCGCATTTGTTGGCTTAAATAACCGCATCTTCTGGTCTTTTGTGTACTTGTGGATGCGACATTATAAAACTAAGTGATTTTTTGCCTCACAATATTCACTCAGAACAATTATTTATGACACATGTCAATGATCTGTTAGTCCAATGGTTAAACAGTGAGGTGTGAAAGTTTACCCACTTATGTGGGATTCCTGCCTGGGTAATCACGAGTTTGATTCCTGGCACAAGGGAGTGAACCTTGCGGCCCCGGTAGTTGGGTGTTGTTATGACCTTCGGGAGACACATCCCAAGATTTAAACCGGGGTCAGGGTGATTAGGTTTTCTGACTTATCCAGATTTGATTTCTCTTTTACCAAAAGTGTATATTAGTTTTTTTTTTTTTTTTTTTGACATGTTAGCCTGATAACGAATCATATCTTCAAATAGACACTTTTTATTTATCACATTTAAAATAAATTCTAATTTAGTTTTCTTTTCTAGCAATTTCTCCTTTCACAATTCACATGTTTACCCCAAATGCTAAACATGTGAGTTGGAGGGAGAGAGAGAGGGGGGGAGGGGGGGGGGGGGGGGGGGGGGGGGGGGGGGTTTGGGGTAGTTTGGGGGTAACAACGAGTTGTAAATGCGTGATTAGTAAAATCTAGGGTAGTTTAGGGTTGCACCCCTTCCTCCTTGATCATATTTATCATCCATTTAAGGTAGGGGTGTTGGTGGGGTGGTAGTTTAGGGTTAATACTTGTTTCGGGTACACTAACGCCAATCTATCGGGTAAGCCTTGCGGTTTGATTTCATGGATAGAGAAACCCGAAGGCTTAGCATGCCATTTTCTACTGTTTAATGGTAAGTCAAATGACTATTAAGGTCAATAAGAAATTCTTTTAAGAAATAATTGAAAATCATATAAATACCAAACCCTTTATATTTTAGTTCACTTAAATTATCCACTATTCACAAACTTTATACTGTTAATTACCCGATTTTTATGTGAACATGGCTAGTTTCTCAAATGATGACCATGGGTTATTCCTTCCACCCAGAGACGGACTTATGTTAAGGGGAGGGAAAGCACACGCTACCTTTCAACTTTTATGGTAAAGTGGAAAAAAAGTTTTTTTTTTTAATTTATGTTTTTGTATTCTGTTACCCCTCAAACAATTTTACGTTACAACTGAAATTATTTTACGTTATCCATAATTTCACTAAACTCAAAGTTAGAAAGCCAATGTGTTTTTTTTTATAAAATATTTGATAAAACTTCAAAAGCCCAACCTAGCTCCAATACGAATACCCAATACAACAACAATCCAATGCCTCCCCGATGCCGCCTGTTTTTTATAATTCTTTTTCAAGTAGGGTTCTAATGTTATGTTATTCACTTATGATTTTAGGGTTTTTGTGTAATTGTTTTGGAAGATGAAATGGAGTTCTAAACAAGCTCTTATTAACAATTTATTTAAAAGAAAAGTACGAACAAATGATGATGTTGGTTCAACTCCAAGTCCAAATGTTGCTAATAATGATATGTAAGAGAATGATGATATAAATCCAACTCTAAGTCCAAATATTGTTAATAATGATATTCAAGAGAATGATAATTTTGGTCTAACTCAAAGTCCAAATAAATCTCCAGCTTCAATTCGAAATACAATTGATGTGAATGCTCTCCATTCAGATCTCTCACAAATCCTTTATCAAAACATCTTAAGAAAAAATAGCCAAGACTTATTGGATGCAACTAAGTTGATAAACAGAACAAAACGAGCATTAAATTATTTAAGATAAGACGGGTTTGATATGATGTTGGCAAGAGTGACATCTTTTTGTAAAAAAAAAAAGATTGAGATGTTAGATACGACGAAAAGTTATGATAATCAAAGAAACCTAAATAATGTTATTACTAATCAATATCATTTTGAAGTTGAATTTTTTAGTAGGGTTTTGGATATACAAATTCTAGAACTTGGAAATCAATTCAATAATTCAATAAGGTCTCTAGGTCACGCAAAGTGCACTTACAATTTTCAATTTCAAAATTTTTATAACAAAATTTTGATTTTTTTTAACATATGACGAAAATGAGCATGCTTTCGTGTCTTTGGCCTTTGACACTTTCGGCTTCCTGGCATCAAAGGTGGTCCGTTTTCTTAATAGAGTTCAACAGGTGGACCACGCAAACTTTTCGACTCCCTAGGGGCGTGGATTTGTGTTCAGTAGATTAGGGTTCTGTATTCCGAAAGGGGTGGCGACGCACCTTGTTGCTCGCCTACCTGCTATCCTTATGTAATTTTCTTCATCAATATGAAATTGAACAAAAAAAAAACATAATTATTTATTGAAAAGATAAGGATGTGAAAGGTTAAAGTTCAAGGATTTACAACGTTAGAAGGCGTTGAGACTTGAGAATTTTTTTTCTTTTCATGCAAAGAACCAAAGCATGTTTTTAGCTGAAAAAAAATTAAGAATTGACATATAGACATCATGTTTTGGATTTAGGTAAAATGTTTTGGGTTGTTTTATCTAGAAAAACACTAAACACAACAATTAAAACACAATACAATGTATTATGGCCATTGAATTTAAAACACAGCTAAAACACACTGCTTAACACTTAAAACACACTACTTAACTTTCTTGGCATGGTGTTTCAAGCCCATAATACACTGCTTTGTTTTTTCTTCTACATCGTCCGTGGACAGGAAAGATCTTGGTTCATAAGTAATATTATGCCTTTTAAATCACCAACGCGTTTTGGGCTTAGTTGGCTGTGGAGCACATGAAAACTCCACAGTTAAGTGTGCTTAGGTGGGAGTAGTATAAGGATGGGTGACCTCCTGGGAAGTTGTCCCTTAGGTAACAAAAAACAAACCCGTGAGCTTTTGGTGGGCAAAGCGGACAACATTGGATGATATTAGAGGTAGAGTGTTATAGAATGGTATCAGAACCACCACTGTGCCATCCAGGATGGTAGGGCAAACCTCATTGAGGACGAAGAGTCCCTGGAGGGGGTTGATTGTAACATCCTAGGCATATCCCACATCGTCCGTGGACAGGGGAGATCTTGGTTAATAGTTAGTAATGTTTTACCCCCTTAAATCACTACCGTGTTTGGGCTTAGTTGGTTGTGGAGCACGTGAAAACTTCACAATTAAGCGTGCTCAGGTGGAAGTAGTATTAGGATGGTGACATCCTGGGAAGTTTTCTCCTGGGTAACCAAAAATAAATCCGTGAGCTTTTATTGGGCAAAACAGACAATATTGAATGATATTAGAAGCGGGACGTTACATTTTAATTGTTATGGTTTTCTTTATAGCCATAACAATCCAAAACATTACGAGTAAGTCCAAAAAGTGGTATTTACGTATCAATTTTTAATCTTTCTTAGGGGGAAGGGGCGCCTCTTGAGATTTTTTTTTCACTTAACTAATTTTAACCAATGATACACTACCATATCACTTCACTGAAACACTTTTTTTTAGGCAACACTCTATTGATTCTTTTTTTTTTTCTTTTAAATATAAATATAACTTTTTTTAAATTCACACGGTTTTATTTAATTTTATCACCAAACCATCAGCACGATTTAATTTCAACCGTCTCCAGCCAACATGGTCAAAAATATTTATTTCTATTAAAATAGGTCTCATCTAACCGTCAGATTATCTTTAATTTTACCTTCAATACAGTTGGATTTTCACTATATAAACCACCATACGATGGTGGTGAAAACACAATTCAAATCAACACAATATCAAGAACACCCCCACCACAAAACGACCCATCCTTGCAGCGCTAACGCCGTCAATGGACGGGTGTCAGGGACACACAGTTCTGGGACCGTGTTTTGGGTGACTTCAATCAACAGGTTGGCCCAAGTGCCCGCACAATCGAGAGTCTGCAAAGAAAATGGGTCGATCTAAACGTCAAGTGTGATCGGTGGACGACATTGTACGAGCGCACAATGAGCCGCCACTGGGGCATTGGAGATGAGATTGTTGTGGAGATGACCCGGTCAACCTATGAGGGTCGTTACCGTGACACATTTGACCATATATCCAGGCGTGGCACCTCATGCGCCAGCTTTAAGCTTTATTTTTTATGTTTTTATTTATTTTTATTAATGTTTAATATTTAATGAATTATGTTTATGTTTTTTGTTATTTAATTTTGTTTTAGTTTATTTTTGTTATTTTTAAAACACACGGTTTAAATTATAAAAAACAATAAAAAAATGATACACACGGTTATAATAAAAAACTAATTTATATTAATTCAAAAATAAAGAAAAAACGGTTACCAACACGGTAGATACAACCAGCAAAATAGTTCACGGGACCACTACCAGCATGGGTGGTGGCGGTGTTACCGTGCTGGTAATGGGTACCCGTGACCAATTCGGGTCGCGCCCCGTCCACCTTTACACTCTTAACAAAATATGACCTTTGTAAGCTTTCACACATCTATACATCTAATATTTTAAAGCAATGTGAGACACTTGTCATTCCCACATTGCAACTTCAATTATCTCTCTATTCACCTCAATATGCCACATGTCACCTTGTGGTTTTTTTTTATAAAAAATCGTTTTTTTTTAAATCAAAAATCCCAAAAATATATAAGGTAATAAAAAACACGCGTGTTAACCTAATCACCAAATCAGACGAGATCCTCTTCATCAACCTCAAACCCTAAGCAGGCGATCTTGAGGCGATTCCACTACAACGATTGTTTAATCTCTTCTTCTCCAAGGTTTAATCTCTACCATTCTATATTAATCAATCTTTCTTCATGTGGTTCTTTTTTCTTTATTTTTTTCGTGTTTTTTCCTGATTTGTGTGTCGATTAAGGCCTGTTATATCTATTTTGGCTGATTATAATTATATATCTTGATTGTTCTTTAGTTTGCGTGTATTATTGTTCAGTTTTATTAATTGTTTTTATTTGTGATTGATGTTGGGTTTGTGTTTTAGGGTTCGATTGATGTTTTAGGGTTTGATTTATTTCAATTCTGTTTTACGGAATTGTGATATTGAGTCGTTTATAGATTAATCATTGTTTCGGTTTATTATTGTTCAGCCTTATTAGGTTTTTATGTTTTAGGTTTCGATTTATGATGAGTATGTTTTAGGTTTCGATTTAGGGGTTTATGTTTCATGTTTTGATTTAGGGCTTTATGTTTTAGGTTTTGATTTAGGGTTCAATTGATGTTTTAAGATAGATACGAATGGATATATGTTTTAGGTTTCGATTTAGGGCTTTATGTTTTAGGTTTTGATTTTGGGTTCAATTGATGTTTTAAGATAGATACGAATGGATATATGTTTTATGTTTCGATTTAGGGCTTTATGTTTTAGGTTTTGATTTAAAAAAAAAGTTAATGTTTTAAGATAAATACGAATGGATATATGTTTTAGGTTTCGATTTAGGGGTTGATGTTTTAGCTTTCGATTTAGGGTTCAATTGATATTTTAAGATACCTACATATGGATTGATTTGGGGTTGTATTCTACTAATAACAGTTAAGATATAAAGATTATAGCTAAAACAGTGTCACAATATTGAATATGTTTGAAAAATCTGGTATTTAGTTGTTTATGTTTTAGGTTTCAATTTATGGTTCAATTGATGTTTAAAGAAAGGTACGAATTTATTGTTATGATTTAGGTTTCTATTGGGGTTTATGTTTTATTTATCGATTTATATGTACAGATTTTCTGATACAAAGATTTGATTGAGTTTGTAAGTATTTTTGTCATTTAAACATTAATTATTATGTATTATTTACTATTTTTTGTGGATTGGTACAGGTGCATACACATCCGTGTTACAATGGTTTACGGATTTTGGGTTAAGTCATAAAATAACGGTCGTATTTGTTTGGTAAGATATGAATCATGGTTTTAATGTATATACTACACTCATTTTATAATATCCTTATAATTTTAATGTTTGTATTCAGGGGTTACCAAGTGACTATGATGGTTGGATCGACAAGTATGGTTATCCTTCTGGGAATACCAAGATCCGAACATTGGATGATAAAGTCTATGACATTAAAGTTTTAAACATTGCAGGCAAATGGTTCTTCTATAATGGTTGGAGAACTATGATTACTGAATTAAAGTACCCTTCTGGGTGTAACTTTATATTTCAGTATGATGAAAATCTCAAGTCTTTCAGTATGATTACATTCCATCAGGATGCTGTGTGTGCACCTGGTACCTTCTTCTACTGCAGATTGGGCGATCCACTTACAACTGATAAACGTTTGGTATGTTTTTTATAACATAAATCTAAATAAAACATTATAAAATTTTTTTTATACACAAACTGATTGTATTGTGTTAATATTGTTGTCTTTTTTCCAGCATATCAGTTGTTTCGTTCTTCATGGATTATTCAACCGAACAGTTCCAATGGATCCAGTTGACGTAATTGCTCAGTCAATTGCACACTTTCAGATACAACTAGCAGTTGATGGTGGTACTATTTATGTGACTGAAGGATGGCCAATTATTAAGGAAGCTTTTTCAATTACTGCTGATCATCTAATTGTGTTCGAGATCATTAATGAGGTATCCTCTGATTTTATTTATTGATTTTGAAATGTTTATATAATTTTTGTTATTGTTTGCTTTTTATAATTTTTTATACTTTAATAACAATACTTTCTATTAATTGATTCAGAGCACGTACAATATGACGTTTTTTTTTGAAAAACAAGCTTACTCTTCCTCCCGGTTATGTTTCGAAAGCTGAATTTAATGATGAGGATTATGATGACAATGAAGAGACTGGTGATGATTATTATAATGAGGAAGATGTCGTTGTCCTTTCTGATGATGACAGTGAAGAGGATCCAATGGTGGAAGATGATGAGTCCGATGATGTCGAGGATGTAGGTGTACCGGTGGTTTTCAAAGTTGATAGACACTTTGTAAGTAAAATTATTTCCTCAATTAGATATATAAGTTATGTGGATAGTAGTCGCTAATTTGAATGAATGTCTTTATACTTTAGTGTATTTGTATTAGTTGCGTGAACTGATATAGACTTTAATGGTACATAAGTTATGTGCATAGCCTTCCCTATCAACTGTTAACAGTAGTGGCTGTTGACAGTATTAATGTCAACAGCTGCTTATCTAGGTAACATACTATGTCAGACAATATACCAAACGTTGTTAGACATCAATTAAAATTACATATCCCATGAGTTGTAAATTACAATTACTAGCTTGTAAGTGATGACGTTCCATTCTTTATTTTTTGTGGTAGCGTATGAACACAAATTGGGCAAAGGAAAACCAGTTGAACAGGAGGAGGGCTTTGACCATTCGTGATGAGGAGGGCTTTACTTGGGGAGTGTTGGTTGGGATTGAAGATGAGTCAAGATATCCCCGTTACTACATAAGAGGTATGTCAGCTTTTGTAGCTGATAAGGAACTCCAGGCTGGTGATGAAATTCATTTCCTGTTTTTCCAGAATCAAGGTGTGTTCAAGCTTTCTAATGTTGTTAAGGGTAATAGTAATTAGTGGGGTTATTGGTGGTTGTTTTTTGGTATACTGATAATATTTTTGGTGGGTAAGTTTTGAACATAATTGATGGTTGGTGATGGTAATTAGTTGCTTTAGTTGTTGACATGGTTTAGGTTTGATAAAAACTTTAGGTGGGTAACTTTTGGACATGTTTAATCCTTTGTAATCACAAAGTTTTGCACGTTTACTACTGATGTAGTCATTCGTGAATTTTGGGTTGTTTTGTGTTTACAATTACTATTATTATCGGTTATCTTTATTAGTAAAAAAAGACTATATTTTGCATTTTATGTTACAAACTTACTTATATCTTTGAATGTTATTTGTTTGTTTATGTCTATTTTTTGTAAATTGAAAAGTTTAATACTATGAATTAAAGAATGAATGTTTGACTTTTTTTAAATAATAAAGTCTTGAATTTTACTCAATTTTTGGTAAATTGAAACACACTAAGATTAAACTGTTTTCATTTAAAAAATAAAACCATATTCGTTTTTTTTTAATTTTTGGCAACCTTTGACTTTTTATTAAATTTGGTTTATTTTTAAAGGTTTGAATTTGAAACCGTTTTTTGGTAAATTGAAACACAATAAGATTAAACGGTTTCGATTTAAAAAATTCAAAACATATTCGTTTTTTTAGGTTTGGCAACCTTTGACTTTTTATTAAATTTGGTTGATTTTAAAAGGTTTGGATTTGACTCAAATTTTGGTAAATTGAAACACAATAAGATTAAACGGTTTTCATTTAAAAAATTCAAAACATATTCTTTTTTTTATTTTTGGCAACCTTTTTGACTTCTTATTAAATGTAAATGTTGTAGATTGTTTTTCGTTTAACACAAAATTCCATTATTAGTAAAAATGAAACAAATTTAACTATTATATTTAAGTTAAATTAGTTATACTTAAACAATTCGTTTTATACCCAAGCATCCAATTTTTAAAAACAAACACTTAACAATTCTTTCAACTAAATTTAACAAACATGCAAAGTAAATTTGGTAGATTTAAGTTTTAAAAAGAAATAATTAAACAATTCTTTGGTAAATTTAAAACCTTTAAATTTTCTAATAAAACATTCAACAACTTTTTTAAACATCAATTTGTTATAATTTTTTTCATAACTGTAACATTGTTTTAATTTTTTTATACTATTAAGAATGGTTGACTTCTTTAACAAATTCCATTTTTTGTTACGGTTTTACTTTTTAAAAACTTTACATAGTAACAAACAATAAAATCATTTTTCCACCGTTAACAACTGTCAATAGATTTAGACTAACAATCAAATTAAGACCGCTAAAAGTAATTGTTTTACACACATTTGAAATCTTTATGTTTTATAAACAAACAATAAACTTAATTTTTGGTATATATTAAAAATCGTATATATTAAAAAAAAATCGATTATACTAATTATATAAATATGTTAATTAAATTTTATATATGTTCACGTTTATTTTAGGTATTTTGAAATCTTTATATTTGATAGCTTTAGATTTTAAAGTGGTATGTAATTTAAATAAAAAAATCGATTTTTTAATTATAGCAACATTTAAATCTAAATTAATTCTGATTTCCATTTTATAATTTCCTTTTTAATATTATTAATTGCCTAACATAAATAAATCTGACAATTTAGATTATAAATACAGATTTTGTAAGTGGAGTATAGTATAACTATTTACTTCAACTCTATCAGGTATGTC
Organism: Ambrosia x helenae; assembly: GCA_030844895.1. NCBI lineage: Eukaryota > Viridiplantae > Streptophyta > Magnoliopsida > Asterales > Asteraceae > Ambrosia > Ambrosia x helenae. The sequence continues at coordinate 17,282,624 of CM061229.1, read as the reverse complement.
TATCAAATTTTACATAATCAATTAGTTATTTTTTATGCATGTAATGTTTTAGTACTTACATTCTATTAACTTGCAGCTTTATGGATCCGAACAACATTACGTTTTTGAATGACATCAATTGGAGGATGTCTCAATATACAATCAAAGTTAAGGTGCTTAGGAATTGGAAGCGACCAAACCGCAAGAATCTTGCAGAAACTCTTTGTCTAGATATGGTTCTGATGGATGAACAGGTTAGTGTTTAACGTATTGATTTTTTCATTTATGTTGTTAACATATTATTGTTAATAATAATTCTGATTAACTTTATTTTGTTTCGTTTTAATTTTTAAACAGGGCTCCAAAATGCAAGCTATTGTGTGGAGTAGATACATGAAAAAACATGAAAAATTTTTACGTGAAAATCAAGCTTACTATATCTATAACTCCCAATTGGCTGAAAACAAATCTACTAAACATTTTGATAAAAATGATATTCTTTCGTTTACTTTTGAAGCAAGCATTACGAAATGTAACAGGTTTGAAGGAAGTCAGTATGGTTTTAATTTTTCTTCTTTTGAGTCAATTAAGAGTGGCAACCTTCCTCAGGAACAAAGAATTGGTTTGTTTAATCACACTTAATATTTTTTGTATTACTCTTTAAATTTTTTAATAATGTATTTGTATAAACTAATAATTTTTTTTTAGATTTCATTGGCTATGTTGATGAATGGACTCCACCAGAACTGACCGAAACAAAAGCCGGTTTGAAAAACAAGATGACCCTTATGTTGATTGATTTAGAGTATGTGTTTCATCTTTACAAATCATCTTTTATTATTTGATAATGATTTCTGCTTTTTTTTTCTTATATTATACGATCAATAAATTGTTACACAAAAGATAGATTCATTTTAACCAACATTATGTTTATATGCAGAGGGATCAAAATCAGCTGTTCTTTGTGGGATGAGTATAGTGAGCAGATGTTTGGGTACATAAAGCAAAATGAAGATGAAGTTCATGTTGTCCTGATTGTTCAATTCGGAAGTTTTAACAATTATAAAGGTTTGTCATATATTAAGTTTTTTTAATACACTAAATATTTTTACTTTTATGGTTATTTATACATTTTAATTATTTTTTATATTTAAAGGCAATGTCAGCGTTCAAAATGGCTTCTATATCACTCGACTATTTATTAATGAAGACATTGATGATATTCGGGCTTTTAAGAAAAGGTAATATACTTATGTTGTTATTTGTTTTATGTATTTATTGTTATTTTTTAAAAAATATATAAATCTTTTATTTATTTTTATTTACAGTTATATTGAAAAGTTGATATCTGTTGAATCATCTTCTGCTCAACGATCTCTCGGATCTTCTAGAAGCATGAATTTGGCAAATGAATTTCTGAACAAGACCCATTTCAGCAGTATTCGTGATCTTCCGTTAATAACAGAGGTACATCAATTTCAACTTATAATAATATAATATGAATGTTTATATTCCATTCAAAAGATTATCACTTATGTATTTTAATGTATACACTAATAGTCATTTTGTGTGGAATTATTTTTTTATTAAATGTTGACATTAATATTATTTTATTTTGCAGGTCAACAAACAAGTCATTGTTGTTGGTACAGTGAAGGGTGTGGATGCCAACGATGATTGGTATGACCTAGGTTGTGAGGCATGTAATCGCAAGGTTGAGCCAACTCTGATGTTACCTGATGATGAAGATGAAAAAGATGTTAATTCATTTAAGCAGGTTTTGGTTTGCACTAACAATGACTGTCCCAAGCATATTGTATCTGCTGATCCTGTGTAAGAATTATTTTTCATAAACATAAGTTAAAATTTTACGATATTATTTAGTAAATAATTTGTTGTTATTACTTACTTTAGGTTTAGAATTCCAATAAGGGTACAAGATTGTACTGGAATAACATCACTCACATTGTTTGATTGAGAAGCGAAAAAAATATTGGGCATGTCAGCGATGCAGTTGCTCGAAAAATCCAAGTAGGTAATTTATTTTTTTCTGCCTTAAACAATATATTTTATTATACCTAATGTTACTTATGAAAATTTTTATGTAGGTTTGTGTTGAAGACAAAATAACTCCTGCAGAATTTGCTTCATTTGAAGATAAAAAGTTTGCAATCAAGATTAAAATTGGGCAATTTAACATTGATAAGCATCTGGATGGTTATGGTATACGCAAACTTACCGATGATTCTTCAATAGTTGCTTCGCTGGAACAAAAGTTCCCTGACATTCAGGTTATTATTATCATTGAAATATTCCTTTATTATTACTCTTATGAATCATTAGTACATGTTTATTATTGTTCTTATTAATTTTTTTTGTTTTTATTATCAACGTTTCCTTTGAAGTATTACATGTTTATTTTTTTTTCAGCTCGATCAAACTGTTTTTGAAAACATTGATATAGATGACTCTTCAACACAGAATGCATTGTCTTTGAAGGTTGTTCTTTGACTTATTTAATCATATATTCTAATTAAGTTTTTAATGTATTTTATTCTAACAATTTTTACATTTCATTTAATATTGTAGGATTCTGTTGGAGATAACACTACTCTAGAGTCATCTTCTAGAGTTGGTGTTGTACGTGATGATGAGGAAGTGAAGCGTAGCCTGGACAAAGTGTATGACCTTGATGATGATGCAAGTGAATCTACAACAAAAGCTGCAAAGAAATCACCTGAGATCCCCCTTTTGGTTCCTAAGGTTGAGAAATAGAAACAATGAACAATTTCTTTAAACATTTATGCTTGATTTGGTTTTTTGGACAATTTCGTTTTTTTTATGCTTGGTTGGGTTTTTTTTGGATAATTTCGTTTTGTTTTTGGTTTGTTTGGTTTTTTGGACAAATTTCATTTAAATTATTTGTGTGTTTGCATTTTATTTTTTTAATTTGTTATTTGGCTAAAATTTTTAATTATTGAATATATTTTTATGAGGTAACATTATTATTACAATTTTTTTTAACATTTTTAATAAAGTCAATAATATCAATAAAACAATTTTGAAAAAAAAATTAATAATATTAAAATTATAACTTTATGATTTACAAAATATTAATAAAACCAAATTAAGTTGTTACCATAAATTAAGCAAGTTGTTACAATTAGTATCAATTATGCATATTTATACTAATTATAATAAAAAAAATGGAAATTTAAAAATTTTGAATTACATAAAAATTGCAAATTTTGAATTCGATTTAATATACATTTATAAAATTAAAATTTTATTATGTCTCAAATTTTAAATGCTAATAACTGTTCACAGGAATATTTATATTTTCGTGATGTCCTTAATTGTTTAAAAATTTGTATATTTCCTAAACTTTGATTAGCACTAGAGATCGCTGTTCCCGTTATGTTGTTGAAAACATATATCAACAAAATGGCTTGTGTAACGGCCCGAGGTTACGTATGATGGGAAGGTGAAGACTAAAACACAAAAATCGGTGTATAAAGAAATATTTAGTGATATTTGACTAAAATGTGTGTTACCTTCTTTTACATTTTAATAAAATATTTCTACTACTTTTTTTTACGTCTAACCTCTCAAAATAATTGTACGTTATTGAACCGCGTGTAAACACGGGCAAAAGTCTAGTACATACTATATATATGAGTACAAATACCATGTTTCATGAGAAGTGTGAGAATATTTAATAATTTCTTTGTTAAAAACTTCAAAAAAATGCGCTAAAAGAAAAACAAAAAATAATAAAGTTGATTTCTATCATTTTCAAATATTTAATGTGAATAGTTTGATGGTAAAGAATGATTAGTGGTAAAAATAATATTTTAAATAATAATAGATTATAGTATTAGGAAATCAATGTTAATCAAAAGAAATAATGTTTTAAAATTTAACTCAAACAAAATTTATAACTATTACATCAATTTTTTTTTTTTTTTTTTTTTTTTGTAAATGTATATGTTATTAAATTACATTATATATTATCCTATCAGTATAATACATGAGTTTATTAAACGATCGTGCAATACATGTATATTTTTGACATACGAACTTGCGAGCTAAGTCAAGATTTATCCAAGCCGAGTTTTTTCACCGGCAATTTTCCTCAACGGTTTCAACCCTTATAAAATATCAAACAATGTCCATGTAATACAAAGATGTGGCTCAACTTAACATACCATTTATGTTTTTAAAATAACAATAAAAGATACAGTTACAATTTAATTTCACAATTCTTATATGAGATCCAACACTTTACACACGATAGTATAGTATTCATCCATTATGCCATAAACACATTATTTACAAGGCGTACATCTTACTCCTGTCATTAGGCTAATCATATCTTCCCTTTGGCTTGAATCTCTAGCCAAGGTATGATTTAGCCGATAATTTCAACCTACATCTTACCACTTAATCCAATCTTGAAAAACATGTTTACTGATTCTTCTAAGGTTCTGTCACACGTCGCCCTGCGTTCTTCATTGTGGTTTTCGCCTTTTCGGTTCTTACTTGGTTCTTCGTCTCCAGAGGTGTCCTTGTTTCTTTTCACAGAAACTCCTACAGAGAAAAAAACTCGAAAAAAAGTAAGCGATGCAGCAGGCTCGCTACGAAGAACCAAGTAGAACCCCAAAACCACAATGAAAAAAGGCCCTTCGAACAGAAACACTAGACGATGGATCAAACATTGTTTTCAAAATTGGTTTAAGTTGAAAGATGTAGGCGATAAGCGCCAACATGGTGGCGTTGGCACAGTACCGCCATTCCGCTATGAACTATCAACATGCTATCAATAAGTAACATTTGTTCTTCGGTTCCCTACATCATGAATCAGACTCCTCGTTAGTATAATAACTCAAAACATTAATATTATAAAAGAAGATACATGAGACCAACCAAGATTAATTAAAGAATACTCACCATTGAACCCCAATCGTCTACCATCTGCAAAGGAGAGATGCCTAGCATGGTTAGCAGGCGGCGCTTTAGACAACAGAAAATGTTTTATGAGGAAAAGAATGATTTGAGCAATGAGAAATAGGGTTTATTTATAGTGGTGCCTGATGTCAGATTTTTTATTCTTAACCCCTTGTGTTTATTCTCTATATAATCTCTTCTATCTTTTAATTTATTTGATAATATTCTCCCTCCTAGTTCAAATACAAATCTATTTATTACCCTTTTCATTTTGTATGTACCTTTATATAAAGGTTAGGAGCTGTTTGGTTGATTAAATGCTGAATCATTAAGATGGTCTGAATGGTTAAGATGTTCTGAATGGTTATGATATACTTTAAGTTACGCTTGTTTAAGTTAGTTTTCATGTCACATAATCATGTATCTTTATGTCAGTTTTCACTGAATTCGTTTTATATATACACATGCATGTCCGCGTAACAAAAGGATTACACAGGTGTGATAACCACTTCTCCCAATTATGTGTTTTCAATTCACGTAGCAATATGTGGCTTCTTGGAGGCTATATAACATGTATTAGGTGGAGATGGAACATTTTATTATAGTAACAAAACATGAAAGAAGTAGTCGCGCATTTTTTTTAACCTCTCATAGAAGTATGCATTTAAAGACTTATTCTAGCAACAACCCTGAGAGAAGCATACAAGCGACCTTAATCCGCCGTAAAGGGTAACAAATGTGGACAACGATTTCCCTGGTTATGGTTTTAATTTCAATTCACATAGCAATTGTGTTCTTGGAGGGTATATAAACTGTTTTAATTGTATATAGGGCTTTTTATTCTAACAACCATACATGAAAGAATCGCACACACATTATTTTAGCAATAAAGACAAAAAGAGGACACATCTAGTTTGTTAATATTTCAATGTAGATCCGCTCAAGATTCGTGCTTTCATCTTAAGAGTTACGACAAATAAAGATTGCGTGTTCAAGTTTAGAGACTTCACGTTTAGATTTCATGCATGGTACATTTTTACATGAAGGTAATATGTTTATGATATGTTTTGAAGTAGGGATAGAATCACATATGAATAATCAAGTGTTCTTGCAAAAAAGCTAATAACACACAATATGAAGTCCCTTCTAAAAAGAGTATCACGACTTTTTGTTACATACATGAAGCTTTTAAATATGTTAAGAAGGAGTTGCCATGAATGTAAATTAAGTACATTACCTTCTTTGAAAACACATCCTATTATTTTGATGTAAATTACTTTTAGGGATGGTAATAGAAAAAATAGATTTATTACCATTGTGATAATAATAATAATAATAATAATAATAATAATAATAATCTTAACGATTCAACTTGGCGTTTTGACCCGCAAAACATTTTCAAAATTATATGATTTGCAGCCTCACAGGTCTACGTGCTCAATCATGTCTTCAGGAAAATATATACATCTGACTTTATTTGTTAGATAGTAAATAAATTTTCTATCATCACAAGAAAGTAAGATGCAACTACATTATAGGAACATTTTATTTTTTGCAACACAATTGAAATAAACACATATGCGACGTTTTAGATTATTCGCAGATTTTATGGTGTCATCATCAAAGTGACGGCGAGTAAAAATTGCATAAACAAGTTTGGTGATTTTTGCTTATATTTAGATTTTGAAATAGATCTTTACATGAAGATAGCATATTCATGATGCATTTTTGTAAGTCACTGGAATGGATTGATTACAAGACTAATCAGATCAATCAAGGGGCGGAATCCTTATTTAATGTTTGTGCAAACTACGAGTATGTAAACAAACATGAACACACAAATTATATACTTAAAACCGGTGTCTTATTAATTATCAATCAACAAGATTACAATCAATTCACACCACAACTTCTGTGAAACAACCAACAACCCTAGCCTATACATGAACCCATTATTTAGACTAAATAATTTTTTGTGGCGGTCCATTAGCGAAGATGTGCTTATCTTTGCTATTGCCCATGTTTGTTTATCTCTATGTTTGCTAGGCTAACTTCACTATTCTAGCATGTTCGTTTTTATATCATCAAACGAAACAAGTTACAAAAGACTATCAATTATCAACCACAAAAGTACTAACTATCTAGATAAACATCATGTCACACATGATGCATTAACAATTTTGAAGTGGCATAGAAACAAATTTGATAATCATGATGTTCTGACAAAAAATCTAGAAACATTTAATTTGAAGTCCCTTAAAATGAGTCACATCTTTACCGTGTTATAAACTTAAACATGTGATTCTAAAAGGGAAAGGGTTGAAAAGGAAACATCATTAGGTTTATAAAATCATTCAATTTTCAAAACCCACTAATAGACCCATCTTTAATTATATGGGAGAAAAAAGAAAAATCCCATTTAGTTTTACATACAAATTTAATAAATTGATTACTTGTAAAGTTAAATGTGAAAATATTGACTACTATACCCAAAAGCTTTTCGAGAAATACCATATTTCCTGAAAATTAAATGATATTGTAAGACCGTTGGACTCTCCAAACCGAATCCGAATATCACGGGTTTTCTCCTACATAAATGCGGAATCGTTATACAGAAGTATTGCAACAATATAATAATCAAACACACACCAAAACACACAAGTAAATGCTTTCAAATGGTTTTTTTGTTAATAAAACAAAGCACAAACATTACAAATCAAATCTGAGACATCAAATGACCAAAACTCTAACTAGGGTTTGGGAGAACATGCTTATATAATGTTGCCATTCGTGCAAAGCACTCATACGAATGCCTTTAGGCTTACCATAATGGATTTGGGTGAATAGGTTTGATATCCATTCGTCCAACCAGTAACACGAATAGGAGACCCATTTATGTAAACCCTATCTATTCGCCCCAACATATTGACCAAAATACCCTAGCTAGTCTAATAAACGAGCTAAAACAACATACAAACAACAATATATACTAGGCTAGGGACATCATAAATAAGTGTACTAAAAGACTCCCCCTTGGACCTAGCTAGTATGTCTTTAGAATCTTCTATCATCAGCAAAAATTATGTGTTTTCAACTCACATAGCAATTGTGATTTCTTGGAGGTTATGTAAATTGGATATGTGTGCACTATATTCTAATAACCAAACATGAAAGAATCACACACACATTATTTTAGCAATAAATACGAAAGAGGACGCATCTAGTTTGTTAAGATTTCAATTTAGACCCGCTCAAGATTCATGCTTTCATCTTAAGAGTTACGACAAATAAAGTGTAGGATCGTTCTCGGACAATCCGAATATCACGATACTGACACGTCACGAGTGCAGAATCTTCGGGACGCGGTTTAGATAACAATATCAACAACACACGCAAAGACGAGTTGCCAAAAACACAAACAAGATGGTTTCAAAGTCGAATCTTTATTAAAACAGAGCTCGAGTGCAATAATACAAGAAACAGACCCGAAAACCTAGGCAAAACTGTAGAGAATGTGTGATGTGACAGCTGAAATGATTAAGGCAATGATTGGTGGTATTTATAGGCCCACCTAGTCAGCTCAAGGCACATGGGGCGACTAGGAATACGTCAGGTGAGTATGAATCATAGTTGCCTAAAAAACAACCGACTAAGGGCCATACTCGTGTGAAAACCACACGACTAGCTTCGTGTAAGATTTCATAGTCGCCTATCTAATTACCAAAATGCCCTTTATCACAAGAAACACATACAAACATAAACAAAACAACTAATAAACACCTATACTAGGCTAGGGACATCTATACAACATGTACGAATATAAAGATTGCGTAGTCAAGTTTATTTAGAATTCAAGGTACATTTTTACATGAAGGTAACATGTTTATGATATGTTTTGAAGCAGGGATAAAGTCACATATGAATAATCAAGGTGTTCTTGTGAAAAAATATAATAACACTTAATATGAAGTCCCTTACAAAAAGAGTATCATGTCTTTTTGTTACATACATGAAGCTTTTAAATATGTTAAGAATGGGTTGCAAAGTATGTAAATTAAGTACATTACCTTCTTCGAAAACACATGTAGTTATTTTGATGTACATTACCTTTGGGAATGGTTATAGATGAAATAGATTATTATTATTGTGATAATAATAACAACAAAAACAACTATCTTGACGGTTCAACCTAGTGTTTTGAGCTGCACAGACATTTTCAAAATTATATGATTTATAGCACATGACCTAAGGTCTATGTGCTTAATCATGTCTTCGGGAAAATATGTACGTCTAACTTTATTGGTTAGATATTAATTAAATTTTCTACCATCAAAAGAAAGTAAGATGCACATACAAGATAAGAACATTTCATTTTTTGCAACACAATTAAAAGAAGCACATATGCGACTTTTTAGATTATTAATTCGTAGATTTTATGGTTTCATATTCAAAGTGACGGCAAGTAAAGATTGTATAGACAAGTATGGTGTTTTCTGTTTATATTTAGATTTTGAAATAGATCTTTACATGAAGATAGCATATTCATGATGCATTTTGAAGTGGTATAGAAACAAATTTGATAATCACGATGTTCTTACAGAAAATCTAATAACCCTTGATTTGAAGTCCCTTAAATTGTTACATATTTAGATTATATACCTATACACGTGATTTTAAAGGGGTTGAAAGAACACATCATTAGGTTTATCAAACCATAAACCAGTAATAGACCCATCTTTAACTATACAAAGAAAAAGAAAAACCCCATCTAGTTTTTCTTAATGTATTTAATAAATTAATTACTTGTAAAACGTTAAATATAAAAATATTGACTATTGAACCCAAAAGTCTTTTGAGGAATACCAAATAAGAAAAACCCCATCTACTACTACTACTGCTACTACTACTACTGCTGTAAAGTTATATATCACCCCTATTATTTTATATATATGTGTGTGCGTATATATAAAAGTTAAATCATATGATATATATATATATATATGCTATAGGGGTTGGTTCATTGGGGAACAACATAAAAGTTAAGGCGTGGGACACGACGGATACTGTCACACCCTCAATTTTCCACTTGCGGAGTTTTACCGCGAGGCGCATGACAAACGAGGATCCAAGTCAACGGTCACAATAAACAACACTATATGAAATATGTAAACCCAAAACATAGTTCTCATAACATAAAAATCGTAGCGGAAGCATTTAACCAGTTACATAACCATGTACCAACGTGTTCAAAACGTTTATTTCAAAAACATGAAACTAAGCCTAGACGCCATGTAGACCCGTGCGCCTAGTCCAACTGTTGCTACCTTAGCGACCTGAGAAAAACATGCCAAAACGACGTCAACATATAATGCTGGTGAGTTCACAGGTTTATTCATAATGTTACCAAGTGTTACCAAATGTTACCAAGTTCAAAACCTGTCAATATTATACCAATGTTACCAAAGTACGCTAGCTAGGCGTATGTTTTGTTACTACTACGATTGGAAAACCATTACTAGACTGTTACCAATGTTCAGCCCGAGTGTTCAGCAATGTTTAGCAAGTTCGAGACAATATGCACCCGCCCGACCCTCCAAGCCGTCGAGTGGGGCTTGTCACGCCCAATAGATCTATCCACATTTCCCCCGTTGTGCATCCCCGCACATTCATGGTTTCCCTCGGGACTTTCAAAGATCGCATAGCAACGCAAAAGTAGATCATAGTATGACATATGTTACCACAAGATATGTTACCAAAAGATAAGTTTAGCGCATGTTTTCTCCCCCCAAAAGTAAAAGCAGTAAAAGTGGGGCCGTGAACTCACCTTAAGTTTGTTCTTCAAATAAATAAGAAAAGCCAAGCTCTTGATAATCCCAACTACCGGAGATCTATCAAAATATTCACATAAGTGTTCCGACTAATAACCATAAGGTTATCTAGTCCCCGATTGTCCAGATCGTGACCAAGTATGTTTAGAAACGTGTTTGAGTGTTCAACCAACACACTAGACTGACCTGACATCCCGTTGGTGACCCATTACACAAACTAATCAAGCATACATAGATTACACATAAGGTTCAAGCATAAAACACTTAGTTTGCATAAAAAATCACACATACGGAGTTGTTAGGTCGAATCAGTATTAAACAAGTCCAGGTTCGACCCATTAGACCTTCGTTCGACCCCATTGGGGTACCTTCGACCCCTACACAAGTTCATGCAACCTAATACAAGTTCATTCGACCTTAACACATGTTTCTTTGACCTTAACATGTGTTAATTCGACCTAAATCAAGTTCGTTCGACCAAACTGTGCCACATTCGACCTGCAGGTTGCAGGTTCGACCCCTAGCACCCACCTTCGACCCCACGTGGGTTCGAAGGAGGCCAGGTTCGACCCCTGCAGTTCCTTTTTCCCTAAAATGCATCAAAACTATCCGTAAACACCACGAAACATCATGAAACACTGCAGTCAAGCATGATTAACATATTCCTACAAAACCCTACCAATTTTGCCCCAAAACCAGTTCGTTTTAACACTTACCCAAAATGGCAAAATTATGGAAATGTCACATCATGCATGAAATCTTTACCCAATTTGGAAACTTTTCGAAATCCTTTCATAATCATCTCAAAATGCTCTGTTTACTGTGTGAATGAAAACCCCCAATAGTTTTATCAATAATACTAACATGCAACAAGCCCTAGATTTATCAAAATCCCCAAATTTAACATGATATCATCATACATCTAATTGTAACCTTAAACGACCATAAGCCAACATCAATAGCAGCCCTAGAGCATGTTTCTATCATTAGTTCAGCAGCAAATCATTAAACATCACATAATATCACATAACATATCATTAACATATGTTTATTGATATGAAAACCCATGTTTAATGATAAGGTTTAGGTTTAGAAAGATGTTTAAAAGGTTTTTAATCATAAAAAACACCCTTAGAACAAATCTGGACATTTAGGGTTAGATGAAAACGAATCAAAATACTTTAAAAAGGGTTTAGGATTAAGAACACACCTTCGATTCTTGATTAGATGTTGTTTGTAGGTTAGATTATGAAAAACAAGAGAAAAAACTCCTTCCTCAGTGATTAAAATCGATAGAGAGTGTTTAGAGGCGACTAGGGTTTGTAAAATGATGAAAATGACAAAGTGTGGTATTTATACTAAAGCTACATTCGACCCCCATCATGGGTCGAATGAGAGTTTGCTTGGTCGAAGGTATCTTTTACTGATTTCCCTTCCCAGGTTCGGCCCCCTACTGGTCGAACCTATATATACTTGTGTTTTCCAGATTTTCCAGTTTTGTCGTTTAAAACGCGTTTTAGCACATTCTAACACATGAACATGTAATCCTAACATATGTTTAGCATATACAATCATGTTTACACCTTTGAAGCATGTATTTGCACATTGTATCACACGTATGTATCAATCTACATATCCTACTTAATTCAATCCATGTAATTTCACCAACAACGGGACCCAGTACTAGTGTATTCCCAAAACGACTCCCAATGATCCTCCAGATCATTGAACCCTGGACAATCCTAACATGACCTGACTCAACTAACCCAGTTAAGTCCATTTATAAATGTTTTTCGCTAAGGTAGACTTAAGTTTTGCCAAAATGTTTAAGCCAAACATGCCGGGTGTCACAGATACATGTATAAAAATAAAATAAAAAATCATTTTTACATTAAAAACCCATTTATATGCGAATTGTTTTGGGGTTTTTGCACATAAACACTTGAAAAGCCTTTTTAAGAAAAAAATAAAAAAGAGAGAAATAAATAAAAGTTTAAATAATATTAAAAATAACATAACTTTTTTGACTAATATTTTATTTTAACGACTTACACGTGTGTTTATATGCACATTCTGAAAATTTTTATAAAAATGAGTTTTGGCAATGTAAAATGACTTTTTTTAGGCTTTGTTTTTTTACATGTAAAACTAATGTTTTCGATTCCCATAATTTTGTGGTTCTCATATCAATCTCTCTCCCTATACTATATGTTATAAATTTTATACAATATTTTATATTGTCTTATTGGATCAAATTAAAATAACTATAAGAGAATTGAATTAAAATAAGTTATAGGTCCAATATTATTATATTATAACATACCATTTAATATGATACACATAATGTATTGTAATGTATCATATGATATAATAATTTATACTTTCCCTATATATGTGTGTATGTGTGGGAATAAAAGTTGAATGGTATATATATATATATATATATATATATATATATATAGGGGTTGGTTCACTGGGTAACCGCATAAAATTTGAGACGTGGGAAACCACGGATACATGTATAAAAACAAAATAAAAATCATTTATACATTAAAAACCCATTTATATGCGACTTTATTTTTTTGGGTTTTTTTGCACATAAACACATGTAAAAGCCTTTTTAAGAAAAAAATATAAAAAGAGAAATATATAAAAAAAGTTTAAATAATATTAAAAAAACATAACTCTTTTTACTATAATTTTATTTTAACGATTTATGCGTGTGTGTATATATGCACGCTATGAAAAACTTTATAAAAATGAATTTTCTCAATGTAAAATGATTTTTTTATGAGGCTTTGTTTTTATCACATGTAAAACTAATGTTTTTCGATTCCCACAATTTTGTGGTTCCCAAATCAACCTCTCCCATATACTATATGTTATTAATTTTATACAATACTATATATTGTTTTATTGAATCAAATTGAAATAGCTATAAGTGAATTAAATTAAAATTAGTTATAGGTCCAATATTATTATATTATAACATACCAATGACATGATATACATATTGTATTGGATCATATAATGTAATAATTTATTATTTTACAAATTTCTTAATTTCTTATTTATTGTTACCTTGCACTATATAGTATAGTATTATATAATATCATATTATATAATATCACATACGTTATATCATATTATATACTAAAAGATTATATTATTTTAAATGATGTTAATATATATTCATTTGTATTGTATCATGTATTATAGTATTGTACACTACTATATCATATTGTATTATATCGTATGTCATGTCATGTCACATGATATGACATTATCATATATTATCGTATCATATCATATGATATCATATGATATGATATTATATCATATTAATATTTTCAAATCATATCATATCGTATCATATGTATTTGTAAACAATGTTTCTAGCAACACCAATCAAAACAAAAAAAACAACCTTACCCAGTAAATCCCACAATTAGCAAAGCTAAGATTAGGGTCTGGGAAGGGTGGGATGTAGGCAGACCTTATCCCTATCCTTGCGGATAGAGAGGCTGCTTTCAGAGAGACCCCCCGCTCGACAACATACAAATGACAAGCAAACAACACTAAAAAACTAATAAAGAGCTACCGAGTTTATATAAACATTAAAAGCACCATGAATAATACAAAGGTATATATGCCATCAAAAAACAACATAATCCATAAACACCCAAAAAAAAAACAAGTGACCCATACCGATCTCCCACCGGTGAATGAAAAAGTCTAAGCTCCTAGAGCCAAGCTATGATACAACCTAACCCTCCCTAAAAATCCTTAACCTTAATCTTGTGCCTCCACGATCTCCTATCCTCGACCATGTCCTCAGAGAGGTGCATTTCAACTAAATCATGGCTAATCCGCTCATCCCAAGTCAATTTGGGTCTTCCTCTACACCTGTTTCCCTCTATAGTGAGGGCTATGAATATATATGTAGTTAGCAGATTCTTATTTGTAATAGTAGGTTCAAAAGCATATATACTATCTTAACAAAATTAGTGATTTGCCTATAAATGATTAATAAATTACCTTAATATATTGTGTTTTTTTACTGTATGGATAAAAACCAACTAAAAAATCCGGGTTTTTTTTTCGTTTTTTGTATAGCACTATCGTGCTCGTTGAAAAGATAATAAAATGCCCGTTAATTTGGTGTACTGTTTTTTTAATGTGTCGTATATAAAAGTTACTAACGTTTAAATATTGTGGGGGAAGTGCATGTGCCATGCAAATGAGAGAGAAAAAAAACTTATGGAGGGAAATCAAGAGGTGAGATGGCATCACCAAGTGTAGGTGTCTCACCCTTATTCTTATATATACATATATATATATATATATGTGTGTGTGTGTGTGTATGTATGTGTGTAAAATTTAAATCATATGATATATATATATATATATATGCTATAGGGGTTGGTTCACTAAGGAACCGCATAAAAGTTGAGACGTGGGAAACGATGGATACATGTATAAAAAATAAAATAAAAAATCATTTATACATTAAAAACCCATTTATACGCGACTTTATTTTTTTGGGGTTTTTGCACATAAACACATGTAAAAGCCTTTTTAAGAAAAAAATATAAAAAGAGAAAAATATAAAAAAGTTAAAATAATATTAAAAAAACATAACTCTTTTTACTATAATTTTATTTTAACGATTTATGCGTGTGTTTATATGCACGTTATGAAAAACTTTATAAAAATGAATTTTGTCAATGTAAAATGATTTTTTTATGAGGCTTTGTTTTTATCACATGTAAAACTAATGTTTTTCGATTCTCATAATTTTGTGGTTCCCAAATCAACCTCTCCCATATACTATATGTTATAAATTTTATACAATACTATATATTGTTTTATTGATTCAAATTAAAATAGCTATAAGTGAATTAAATTAAAATTAGTTATAGGTCCAATATTATTATATTATAACATACTATATAACATGATATACATATTGTATTGGATCATATGATATAATAATTTATTATATTACAATATTCTTAATTTGTTATTTATTGTTACGATGCACTATATTGTATAGTATTATATAGTATCACATACGTTATATCATATTATATACTAAAAGATTATATTAATTTGAATGATGTTAATATATATTCATTTGTATTGTATCATGTATTATAGTATTGTACACTATTATATCATATTGTATTATATTGTATGTCATGTCATGTCACATGATATGATATCATATATTATCATATCATATCATATCATATGATATCATATCATATTAATATTTTCAAATCATATCGTATCGTATTCATATGTATTTGTAAACATTATTTCTAGCAACACCAATCAAATCAAATCAAAACAAAACAAACAACCTTACCCGGTAAATCCCAAAATTAGCAAAGCTAAGAGTAGGGTCTGGGGAGGGTGGATGTAGGCAGACCTTACCCCTATCCTTGTGGAAAGAGAGGCTGCTTTCAGAGAGACCCCCCGACTCGACAACATACAAATGACAAGCAAACAACACTAAAAAACTAATAAAGAGCTACCGAGTTTATAGAAACATTAAAAGCACCACAAATAATACAAAGGTATATATGCCATCAAAAAACAATATAATCCATAAACACCAAAAAAAAAAACAAGTGACCCATACCGACCTCCCACCGGTGAATGAAAAAAGTCTATGATACAACCTAACCCTCCCAAAAAATCCTTAACCTTAATCTTGTGCCTCCACGATCTCCTATCCTCGACCATGTCCTCAGAGAGGTGCATTTCAACTAAATCATGCCTAATCCGCTCATCTCAAGCCAATTTGGGTCTTCCTCTACACCTCTTTCCCTCTACAGTGAGGGTTATGAATATATATGTAGTTAGCAGATTCTTATTTGTAATAGTAGGATCAAAAGCATATATACTATCTTAACATGATTAGTGACTAGCCTATGAATGATTAATAAATTACCTTAATATATTGTGATTTTTTCTGTATGGATAAAAACAAACTAAAAAATCCGGGTTTTTTTTCTGTTTTGTGTATAGCACTATCGTGCTCGTTGAAAAGATAATAATAAACTACCCGTTAATTTGGTGTACTGTTTTTTTTAAAGTGTCGTATATAAAAGTTACTAACGTTTAAATATTGTTGGGGAAGTGCATGTGCCATGCAAATGAGAGAGAAAAAGACTTATGGAGGGAAATCAAGAGGTGAGATTGCTTCACCAAGTGTAGGTGTCTCACCCTATTCTTTTATATATATATATATATAGATAAATATATATTTGTATATATATATGTGTGTGTGTGTATGTATGTGTGTAGAATTTAAATCATATAATATATATATGCTATAGGGGAATTGGTTCACTAAGGAACCGCATAAAAGTTGAGACTTGTGAAACGACGGATACATGTATAATAACAAAAACAAAAAATCATTTTTACATTAAAAACCCATTTATATGCGATTTTATTTTTTTGGGTTTTTGCACATAAACACATGTAAAAGCCTTTTTAAGAAAAAAAATATAAAAAGAGAGAAACATAAAAAAGCTTAAATAATATTAAAAAAAACATAACTCTTTGTACTATAATTTTATTTAAACGATTTATGCGTGTGTTTATATGCACGCTATGAAAAACTTTATAAAAATGAATTTTGTCAATGTAAAATGATTTTTTTATGAGGCTTTGTTTTTATCATATGTAAAACTAATGTTTTTCGATTCCCACAATTTTGTGGTTCCCAAATCAACCTCTCCCATATACTATATGTTATTAATTTTATTCAATACTATATATTGTTTTATTGAATCAAATTGAAATAACTATAAGTGGATTAAATTAAAATTAGTTATAGGTCCAATATTATTATATTATAACATACCATCTAACATGATATACATATTGTATTGGATCATATGATATAATAATTTTATTATATTACAATATTCCTAATTTCTTATTTATTTTTATGATGCACTATATTGTATAGTATTATATAATATCACATACGTTATATAATATCACATACGTTATATCATATTATATAATAAAAGATTATATTATTTTAAATGATGTTAATATATAATCATTTGTATTGTATTGTATCATGTATTATAGTATTGTACACTACTATATCATATTGTATTATATCGTATGTCATGTCATGTCACATGATATGATATCATATATATTATCGTATCATATCATATGATATCATATCATATTAATATTTTCAAATCATATCGCATCGTATCATATGTATTTGTAAACAATGTTTCTAGCAACACCAATCAAAACAAAACAAACAACCTTACCCAGTAAATCCCACAATTAGCAAAGCTAAGAGTAGGGTCTGGGGAGGGTGGGATGTAGGCAAACCTTACCCCTATCCTTGCGGATAGAGAGGCTGCTTTCAGAGAGACCCCCGACTCGACAACATACAAATGACAAGCAAACAACACTAAAAAACTAATAAAGAGCTACCGAGTTTTATAGAAACATTAAAAGCACCACGAATAATACAAAGGTGTATATGCCATCAAAAAACAACATAATCCATAAACACCCAAAAAAACAAGTGACCCATACCGACCTTGTTAGTACATGATGTCCCTAGGCTAGTATATCAGTTGTTTGGACGTGTTTCGGGGTGTTTGGAGATGTTTGTACGCGTTTTGGAGTGTCCGGGAAGCTGCATGCGATTAGCAGTTGGTGACACGCGATTAGGGCCCTAATCGCGTCACTGTTCATGCGATTGGGCTTTGGTTATAGGCGATTAGCCATAATCGCCTAACATGAAGAGGCTAATCGCATATATGCTGCTGTACGTACCCGGGAGGTATAAATAGGCCCAATCATTGCCCTAATCATTAGTTCTTGCCTCACACACTCTCCAAACACCCTCCCAAGGTCTGTAAGGTCTGATTTGATCTCTGTAAACACTCGTGCTCTGTTTTTAGTGATTAATCGATAATCTTTTGACCCGTGTGTGTGTTGTGATTACTCATTTGTCATTGTTTCATTATCGTATCTGTTATTAAAGCATATTAGAGGGATTCCGCACCTCTAGTATAAACCCCGTGATTGTTGGATTTCGCGTTATTCGATCCTACAAGTGGTATCAGAGCCGAGGCTCTTATCACGGGTGTTTTAATAACAAAAACGAGCAAAAACAGGTTGTTTTGGTGTAAAAGTTCAGATTTTTAAGCAAAAACCTGTTCTTATTTTGAAACTTTGAGTTTTTGTCAAAAACCCATCTTTTTCAACATCTTGGTGTGTGTTTACGGTTAAAAACGAGTGTTTTTGATTAGGGTTTGCTCTAAAACTGTTTTGGTAACTTGTCTAATCATTTGGGATCAAAATATAATGTTTTAGATAAGATTTTGAGGCAAAATAGGTGATTTTTGAGCAAAAGTGCGGCTACAGATCAGATCAGGCGATTACGCAGTCCTACTCGCCTAAACATTTCACACGATTAGGGTTTTATTAGCGATCAGCCCCTAATCGCCTTCAATTATACGCGATTAGCACTAAATCGCCTGTTCCTTCATACGATTAGGCCTAATTGCTTAATAGCGATTAGCCCTAATCGCCTACCCTACTCACGTCAGTCCAAAACCCTAATCGCATATAAAAACTAGCGATCAGCCCTAATTGCTCTACTGTTTACACGATCAGTCATATAATCGCCTATAACTTATACAATTATAAACCTAATCGCCTGAAAGGTTCTGGAACATAAAATTTGACTAAGTATCGGACTATTATCATACCTTAACATATGGCGAACCCGTGGGGACATCTGAGTCAACCGAGACCTCAGTATAATCAACAAATGAACAATCAATCTAACGTACCCACGAACCCTTGGCAGTTCTCAGCAGAACGAAACGCGCAACGGATGCAGCAATCGCAAATGCAAGCGAATGTTGCCGGAATCAATCCGTGGGCGCTAGCTGCTCAACAGCAAATGGTGAACACGAATCCGTGGGCACTCGCGGCTGCTGCAAACTCTCAGACAAATCATCTGTCTTCCGTACTCATGAGTGACTTAGAGACGGGTAGTTCTAACAGGGCACCGAAGCTGCAGTACATGTCCGACTACCACGGTTGGAAGGGCAGATTTCAGACATATGTCGAGGGCATCGATGGTCTTGTATGGTCAGCTATCGAGACAGGGTACAGTCGGCCTTTAGTTGAGAACTCCACTACTCCGATCTCAATTGAAGACATGAATGAAGATCAGAGAAAGAAATACAACTATGAGAAGAAGGCGATGGCGGCATTGAAGCAAGCTCTTCCAAAGGACATCCTTCATCAATTCGCTCAGTGCACAACATCACAGATGCTTTGGTTAGCCTTGGCTGAGCGAAATGAGGGTAATATGAAGACGCGAAAGGTTAAAATGGATCAGCTCAAGAAGGAGTTCGAGAACTTCAATGCTATAGGGAACGAATCTCTGAGGGATTTGACGGCTAGATACTACCATCTGATGTCAGAAATGTATCAGTACGGGGTCTTATATTCATCTGCGGACCTTGTAGAAAGATTTGCTGAGGCGCTACCTCCTCACTGGCATCAATGGTTGGATATTCTAAAGTCAAACAATGCATATCAGACTCTCTCCATCAACGAGTTCATTACCGAGCTGGAAAACAAGGAGATAGAGGAGATCAGGAGAGCAAACAAGGCGCTCATTCCACAGAATCCCAGCATCTATTATGGGAATCCTCTTCAGGACACCAGTGTGGGTGGTACCAAACCACAAACTGCTTTTGTGGTTAATCCGGACCCAGTTTATGCTTTCGACAATTATGGTCCCCCAGCTGATGTGCCTCCTCCTACATATCCTTTTGGACCAAACCCGTATCCTTTGAATTATAATGCTAACCAGTTTGGTGTTAACCCGTTTTCTCATCTTGCAGCACCAGCGCAGGCAACTGCAAACTTTAGTGGACCCTCTTCTGCAGGTTTTGGCGGGGCTCCAACTACAAGTTATGGTGGATATGGAGGTGCTTCTAGTTCTAATCAAGGTGGCTATCAGACCAATACAGTCCCAGAGCAGCTGAACACTGCGGGTTTAGGAAAGGTGACTATAGAGCTAGCTCAAGAACACATGGCTCTACTGTCGACTTTGGTAAACTCCTATAGTGGACTGGTTGCTGGACAGATCGGGAATCCTCATCTTACACAGGAGGATTACTCACAGATTGATAAAGACGACATGGATCTGATCGACATACAATGGCACTTCGCGAGCGTGGTGAGAAGGGCAAAGGAATACATGGACAGGACGGGAAGGAGAGATGTCTTGATCAATAATAACACCAAGTTTGGGTTTGACAAAACAAAGGTCACATGCTACAACTGTGGCACAAAAGGGCATTTTGCAAGGGAATGTGACCGACCTAAGCAGCAAGGACATCAGAATCCCTTCAACAACAACAGAGCTAATCAGAATCAGAGGCAGCAAGCTCAGGGTCAACCTAATACTGAGCGTGCTATTGTTCCAGTCAACAACCAGAATCAGAACCAGAGGCCGCCTGCAAACAACAATCAAGGTCAAGCCATGGTTATTCAAGCTGATGAAGGCTATAACTGGAACCATCTGATCATCGGAGATGAAGCTCCTCAAGGTGGTGCAGCCTGTTTTGCTCAACAAGCGTCTGAAGCACCAGCCGAAGTTGAAGAAACTTCGAGTCAGTCTGACATCATCACTTCTGAAACCGAGGTGTCTGACTGTGACTCGGAGTGCGATTCTGATAGTGGAGAAGATTTGGAGGAATTGTTAGCTGAAGCAGATGCATTGATCGGTAAAAGATCGTTTCTTGTGGAGGCTGACTGCACAGAGAAGAACTACGGCGAATTCTTTGGAGCTCAGAAGACAGCAGCTCATTATGCATTGATGGCCATTACTGAATCGTCGAACAAGGTAAGTTCTTCTTCTGATTCAAAATCAGATTGTGTAGAGTGTAATCAGTTGAAATTCAGAATTAAAGAATTAACTGAAGAAAATCTGAATTTAAAAGCTGATGTTGGTCCGTTGCAAAGGTCAATTGATTCCTTGAGACAAAAGGAGAAAAATTTTCTTAGTACAATTGAAAATTATAAAAAGGATGTTTCTGAACTGTCAAAAACATTAGCTAACAAACAGATTGCTATAAATAATTACATCAATGAGGTCGAAGACACTAAGAAACAATTGGCCATTGTTAACTGTGACTATGAAAAGATCAGGAAAAAGCTTGAGAGTTATTTAAACTGCAAGTATGTCCTTGATCACATAGTTGAACACTCTGACAAGGAAGGCTTCTCCACCAGTCCCAAATACTCTCAATGTCCACCTCCGGTGAGATTCGAAAATCACAATTTTGATGTCTTGCCGAAGGAGGAACTTGTGGACGTGGCAGCCGAGGCAGCAAAAGCTGCAGAGGCGGCCAAGGTTACTGAAGCAGCTAAACCTGCTGAAGTCACTAAGGTTGCTACTCCTGCTAAAGCTGTCAATTTGTGTGAGAAACCTGATGATATCAGTGTATATGACACTGACACTTCGGATGATGAGCTCGATGAACCTCCTAGGTATGCACCGGTTAAAACTATAGATGTTCCTCTTGAGAATCATATCATTACCACTGAAACCTTGAGTGAACTGGAACCGAAAGTGCAAACCGAGGATGGTAGGAGGATTAAGGTGTTTTATAAGTTAAAAGGGTCTGAAAGGGTGCATGCTGATGAGGAAGTCCCTCTCAGATGTATCGCCCCTGGTCTTGTTGCCAAAATTTGGCAAGAATCTGTCATTACCGTAGAAAAGGAAACCTGGAGTAAAAACAAGGGTAAGGGTAAGGGTAGAAAGGATCAGGGAAATCAGTCTAATGAAAACAATAAGAAAAATCAAAAGTCGAACACCGTTAATCCTCAAAATCAAGCTCAAAGAAACGGTCCGAAAAAGCATGTGACTGAGTTTATTAGATCGAGCGGCACTGAAAGAAATGACGATCCTCAAGTCGATCAGCAAAGAAGATGTCTTGAGGATCTAAAACATAAAAACTCATTTGCCGTTCCATCTAACAAAAGGAACAAAAAGGAGACCAAACCCGAATCTCCTAAGTTTGAAGAATATAGATCCTGTCACAAGTGCGGGGAACGTGGGCATTTAGTTGCTGCGTGCCCTGAATTGAGACGAGAAAGGATCAAAGTGGATGATCCTCCCAGTTCTAGCAAATCCAAGCAACCTGTTTCTCCTAAACTCTCAGAGAAACAAAAGGGAAAGCAGGTTGTTTATGATAACCGCAACAAAATTGCTATGAACCAAAAGCCAGTTGATGGCAGGGGTCCACAGCTGAGGGGGAGCACTGTTCCTCCAAAGGTTGAAGCAGCGCCTAAGCCACCAGCAAAGGCTGCAGCTAAACCGCAGGGCAACCCCAAAGTTGCTCCACGCACAGTTAATTCTGAAGTGGATCCAAAATCTGTTCCTACAAAGGAATCCAAGGCTGGACCTTCTAGCCCACAGGCAAAGAAGAAGCCCAAGCCAAAGAAACCTGAACAGATTTGGAGACCCAAGTCACCAACCAAAGAAGGAGAGTCATCTGCTGGAAAAGGCACTGCTGTACCATCGGAAACAACTCCAACACCAAATGGGAGATGGGTTGACTTTCCGATGTTAGATGAAGTTGGTAGACCCAAGACCGTGAAGGCTTGGGTCCCCCTTAACCACTGAACTTTGAATGTTTGTGCAGGGAGTTCCACAGGGCCTTATCAGCAGCCTATGGATTGTTGATAGTGGAGCTTCAGGGCACATGACAGGCGATTTATCCCTGCTTTTTGACATAAAGAATATCAATGGGGGGTATGTTGCCTTTGCTGGTAATAAAGGGGGTTATATAACAAAGGAAGGAAGTATGAGCAACGGTATAGTAAGCTTTGAAAAGATAAGCTTTGTTAAACAGATAGACCACAACTTGCTGAGCGTTTCGCAGATATGTGACAAGAAGTTCACTGTGTTCTTTGATGACAACGCATGTTTCATTCTGAAGCCTGGATTCAAAATACCGAAAGAGTGGGTCATGATCTCAGCTCCCAAGGTCAACAACTTATACGTCCTGGATATGAGCCGAGCAATGACTGCGAAAGGTCAGGTCACTTGTTTTCTGTCAAAGGCGACAGAGAAGGAATCGATAATGTGGCACAGACGAATGGGGCACATCCACTTGAGGAAAATGAACCATCTGGTCCAGAACCAACTAGTGGAAGGTGTTTCTGTTAAAAATTTTCATTTAAACGATGTCTGTGTCTCATGCAAGAAAGGGAAGCAGAAAAGAAAGTCTCACAAGCCTAAGAAGACAAACTCAGTTAGTCTACCTCTCGAACGACTGCACATGGACCTGTTTGGCCCAGTCAATCGAAAGAGCAAGAACGGTGACTCATACTGCTTAGTGGTTACGGATGATTATTCTAGGTTTTCTTGGGTTGTGTGCATGAAACACAAGAGTGAAACTTTTGATTACTTGAAGAATCTGTTTACTAAATTGGAAAATATATATCAGCTAAAGATCCGTAGGATCAGAAGCGATAACGGAACAGAGTTCAAGAATCACGCTATGGAGGCGTTATGTGCAGAAAAAGGTATTCATCATGAATTCACAGCGCCATACACTCCTCAGCAAAACAGGGTTGCAGAAAGAAAGAATCGGACTCTTATTGAGGCAGCCAGAACTATGCTCGCAGACTCGAACTTGCCTGTGATCTTCTGGAACGAGGCAGTTCACTGCGCGTGTTATACTCTGAATAGGGTTCTAACGGTAAAGAAGCTTGGAAAAACCTCTTACGAGCTTCTGAACCGAAGGAAACCGAACTTAGAGTTTCTGGAACCTTTCGGAGCTCCATGCACCATGATACATCCCGATGGGAAGTTTGGTGCAAAGGCAAAAGAAGGTTTCTTTGTTGGTTACAGCACTCCCAACAAAAGAGTGTACAACAAAAGAACCAACAACGTTGAAGATTGGCTTAATGTCGATGTTCAGCGTTACACTGCCAATGCACCTGGTGTTGGACCTGATTGGTTGTTCGACTATAAGAGCCTATTTGATTCTTTCAACGTGGAAAATTTGGTGGACGATGCAGTAGCGCAAATGTATTACGAATGTGAAAACGCAGCTAGCTCTCCGCTAATGCGTCCGATCGTGGTTAATGCACCTGCGCCTGCTCCATCTGATGCCTCTGCATCCACGGGTCCCCCTGATAAAACCGCAGCAGCAGAAGTTGAGGAAGTTTTTCAGGAAGCGTCAGCAGAGGTTCTCGAATCTTCATCTTCCGACGACGATTTTGCAGAGTCTCATGAAACTCTCACTGAGGAACAAGCTGGAAATGGTGAATCTACCACTACAGCTCCAGTTAATCCGACAGGAAACAATCAAGCTGGTCCTTCTTCTTCAGCAGCTCCAGGGATAGGTCTTCGGATCGATCTCTCCGGTTTCAATATGCAACCCGCTGCTCCCTCTAGTTCAAGCGCAGCTGAGACAAATCTATCTCAAGGTTTGGAGAACCTAAATCTGCATTCGGATGATCCAGTGCCGGCACATCCGGAATCTCGGATTCACGACACTCATCCGATGCAAAATGTGATTGGTAATCCGACTAGCAGAGTCATGACGCGCAGTCAGCTCAGAAATGATAGTTCAAGTGACAATACAGGTACTCTGGCACTCTATTCGGAAATCAGAAAAGCAGGTCATCAGAACGATTGGTCCTTCGCCTTGTATGTTTCTCAAACTGAACCAAGAACTATGCAAGAGGCACTGAGGGAAGAACCATGGATTGAAGCTATGCAAGCCGAACTTCAGCAGTTCCAAAAGCTAGGAGTGTGGGACTTAGTTGACTTACCTCCAGGCTCGAAAAAGATTGGAACAAAGTGGGTCTACAAGTGTAAACGGGATGACCGCGGGGTGATTATAAGAAACAAGGCTCGATTAGTTGTCCTCGGCTTCCGTCAAATCGAAGGAATAGATTACAACGAAGTATACGCTCCAGTCGCGCGCCTTGAAGCTATCCGGATGTTCTTAGCTTACGCTTCGTACAAACGGTTTAAGGTGTATCAAATGGACGTGAAAAGTGCTTTTCTGTATGGTGTCGTGAAGGAAGAGGTGTATGTTGCTCAGCCACCGGGTTTTGAGGATCCGCTGCATCGCGAAAAAGTCTACAAATTGAACAAAGCGTTGTACGGACTCCATCAGGCACCGCGTGAATGGTATCAAATGCTTAGCAACTATCTGATATCCAACGGGTTCAAACGTGGACTCGTGGACTGCACCTTATTCACCAAGGAAAAGGGTGGTGATCGTCTTCTGGTACAGGTTTATGTTGATGATATTATTTTTGGGTCTACTAATGATGTCATGTGCAGGGAATTCGAAAAGCTTATGCAGGACAAATTTGAGATGAGCTCGATGGGGGAGATGCAATTCTTCCTCGGTCTACAAGTAGAACAACAAGAGTCGGGGATCTTCATCCACCAGACAAAATACGTTGCTGACATCTTGAGCCGGTTCCAAATGGAAGACTCTACTCCAGTAGGCACACCGATTCAGACCAATCACGGGATTGGGCCTGACGAGAAAGGACAAACCGTTGATCCTTTTCTCTATCGAGCTATGATAGGCTCACTCATGTACCTCACTGCATCAAGACCTGACATAATGTTCGCGACATGCTTACTATCAAGATACCAGTCAAGGCCGAAACAGTCACACCTGGTTGCTGTGAAGAGGATCTTACGTTATCTAAAGGGTTGCCCGACCAAAGGTCTTTGGTACCCTAATGACGATAAGTTTGACCTCATGCTTTTAGTGATGCTGACTATGGCGGATGCAAGACAGACTTAAAATCCACATCGGCTGGATG
Organism: Ambrosia x helenae; assembly: GCA_030844895.1. Taxonomy (NCBI): domain Eukaryota; kingdom Viridiplantae; phylum Streptophyta; class Magnoliopsida; order Asterales; family Asteraceae; genus Ambrosia; species Ambrosia x helenae. The sequence continues at coordinate 17,255,976 of CM061229.1, read as the reverse complement.
CCAGTTTTTGGGACCAAGACTAGTCTCGTGGCAGTGCAAGAAGCAAGCCTCAGTCGCCTTATCCACCTGCGAGTCGGAATATGTAGCAGCATCGAGCTGCTGCTCCCAGGTTCTTTGGATACAGCAACAAATGAGAGACTACGGTTTGAAATTTCTTAATACTCCCATTCACTGTGATAATGAGTCCGCTATAGCTCTTGCTAAAGACTCAGTTAACCATTCCAAGGCGAAACATATCTTGGTTAAGTATCATTTCATACGCGATTGCTATGAAAAGAAACTTATCGATATGGTAAAAATCCACACAGACTACCAACGTGCCGATTTATTCACCAAAGCTTTTGACGGTCCTCGTTTTGAGTACTTGTTAATCTTAAACGACATTAAAGTTAAGCAGGATTAGATCCTCATCGGTAATCGTTTTTGTAAATATTTTTCTTTCAAAAATCAGAAAAATCCAAAAATATTGTCTTTTCGCAAATTTTTAGATTTTTAGGGGGAGAAAATTTCAGAAAAATACAAAAACATTCAGAAAATGCAAAAATTCAAAAAAAATGAGAAAATTCCAAAAACAAAAAAATTTGAAAAATGCAAAAATGAGTTTCCTTTGGTGAAAACGGGAAGATGATATTAACCAATCAGTCGGACTGTCTGGACCCTTATCATCTTAAAAATATTGGAACTGATAGGTAGCCTCTACAATGATGTGTCGGTAGGCTCAAAATCATTTCCAAGTTCGGCACGGTGATATAAACCTAAATCATCTGAATCATGTGTGGATCAACGTGCGTTGGCATATGGTCTTGGTACCGAAATCTCGTTTGATAGCATGCCAAAATCCGAGGTTTCATGGTCTTTAAGAGGTTGGTTCATCCGGGGTGAACTGGACGTCTCTCAGAATAAATAGGAGTGGCACACGTGTCGTACGTTGGGGTCGCAGCCTACGACTGAGACACCCCTATGTCATTTCCTGAAAAAAAAAAGACAAAAACAAAAAAAAAATAGAATAAATTCTGATCAGGAGACGTCCAGGAATCCTAAAAGAGCAAAAAGATTCATATATGCCAAAACCCTATTCTCAATGAGAATTCGCTCTAAGGTATCAAATCATATACCTAAAGCATCGTACCGTGAAAAATCAAATATACGGTATTTGACTTGTACCCTGGTTTGGATCTCACTGGTCTCTCTGTTGCAGCGTTTCTGCAGACCTGATCACCACTGAGTCCACTCCTTGTAAAATACGGATGACAACAGCTTACTCACCGGTTACGAGGAAGCTTTGTGCATGACTTGATACGGGAATGTGTCGCGTGGCGGGGAACACCTTGTATCTCAGCCTTAATATTACCTTAAACGTATCTAAAGTGCCTAGCGATAAAACTTGATTTTGAGTTTAGGTGGACAACAATATCGACAGTTGTTGTAGGATGCTTATTGGTAATTTAAGCAAAAACTGAAAATATAAGGGTTCTAGTAATGTCCGTACACTGATATGATTCCCTAACCGTTGAAACTCGCAAAAATATGTTAGTGTACAGTTAGTTGATCTCCCGTTTTATTTTATTTATGCTTAGTTTAGCTTAGTTAATCATTCTTGTTTGCCGATGTTGGAATTCTAATCCATTGTAATCTTACTTCTTCAAAAATAAAACGCCGAAAAATAAAATGGACAACTAATTGGAAACTTGTGTTTTTTGCCGGGTCAAAACCGTACTTTTATCAAGTACAAGGGTGGAAAATGAAATATTTTCAAGAATCTGAGTCATCATCTGAGTCGTGTGTCAAATCGGGTTGAAAAACGCATGTTTTGAACCTAAACGGGTCAAAAATGCGAGATTTGGTGCTGCAGGGGCATTTTGGTAAATTGTGTGAAAGTTTTAGCACTTAGAGGCCTACTCGCATGAAGTTTAAGCGAGTAGCCTCTACTCGCGTCTATATCCATGCGATTAGAAAACAAGTTGCCTACTCGTGTGATAGAGCAAGCGAGTTGCTGTAATCGTGTGTAACCCAACCCACTCGTGTAGAAACATAGGCGAGTAGCCATAATCGCTACTTACTTCACGCGATTGGGCAACTACTCGCATACAAGAACACACGATTAGGGACGGGTATATAAAGGGTCACTTAGCCTTTTTCTTCTTCATATTTCAAAAACCTCTCAACAGTATACTCGTTCCCTCTAATCTGCCGTATCCAAAACTTATTGCCCGTGTCTCTTTGATCTTTGAAACTTGTTCCTAATCATCAAGGTAACAACATCTAAAATTTTCAGATCCAAATAACATCGTTTAAGGGGTTAAAACCGTTCATTTTTAACCGGAACCCTTAGTTGAACAAAACCTTTTGATTACCCATTAAAACGTGTTTATTGTGGATGTTTCTTATTGTGGGTTTGTTAATCGGCACCCCTAGGATCATTGTGTATCAAAATTTCAATAAAAAATGTCCAGATTCAAAAAGCCCCAATTTTGAATGCCTAAGAACCCTAATTTTTGAAACGCTTAATTAACCCCTGTTTCTGTCATGCTAATGTAAGTGTTGTTAGGGGTTTTATTGTTGGGTGTTATAGGTACCAATGCAACCAAATTAGACACAAAACGAACCATAACAAGTTTTTGATAAGATTGGTTTCAAACTTCAACTGTCACGCGATTAGGCTTCCTAATCGTGTGAACAGTAACACGATTGGTCACCTTCATCAGCTAATCGCATGAATAGTCACGCGTTTGTATGCTAATCGTGTGTTTGGATCAAGCGATTAGACCCTGATTGTGCCCCATAGCATGCGATTACAAGCCTAATCGCCCTTATGCTTCTGTTGACCAACTTTAGTCAAACCTTGTCCGTTTTTGTCCGTTTTTCATATCCTTGATCTGTCTTTGATGATTTATGGTGTGTTTAACTTGCAGAATCATGCAATACGGTACTTCGGCCAAGCACAACTGTCTTGCCTTTCTCGGACCTGTAAAGAAGCCGGAATGCAAGCGTTTTGAAGGCATCATCGAGTACTTGAAGCGCTCAAAGATATATTATGCCATATCTACAGACTATGCGGCTTACAAGAACATTCTCCAGGAATTCTATCAGAATGCTAGAGTCGACGTCAGCACAATTCCAGCTACTATCAGAAGCTCGGTGCAACGAAAGGAGGTTCTTATCACTGAAGACATGATTCGCGAGATTCTCAGATTTGGAGATGATAAAGACGATCCTATCATTTTCGATTCCATTTTGATACGAGGTGGATTCCTACGGATGAAGTATACGGGTGATGTTCGTGCGCAGGAGATGCTACAAAAGGGGTGTCTTCCTCCAGAAATGAAGTATCTGACGCACGTGGTGCTAAAGTGTCTCGGACCTCGCAAAGGAACGTTCGATGAAATTAAAGACATTTTGGCATCAGCGATAGTCGCATTGACGTTGAACAAGCCGTTCAACTTCTCTGGGATGATTATGCATCACCTCAAGGAAGTGATTCTGCGAAAGCCGAAAGAGAATGCCTTTATTGTTTATCCTCGCTTTCTGCAGATGATCCTTGACAATCAGATCCCGAACATGGTGAAACGGGTAGAAGAGCTGATTAATATAAAGAGAATTGATGAAGTTGAGATGAAGAGAATGTTATAGTACACGAACAAGCCAAAGTCCGAATATCCTCCAAGTCGTAGATTGTTTGCCTACCTAATGAGAGACAACTATGTGGCACCTCCAGGTAATAGATGGAGGCATGACGACAGTGAGTCAGAGGACGATATTCAGATTCACAGACAGGTATTCAAGGATGATGATAACATTGGGAGACCCACTGTTGCTTTGGGACCCAATGAACCGGGCAATATGGGTGATACTGAAGCAAGACAAGATGATGATATGCTTGATACTGATTTGCTGAATATAGATGAACCATCCAGTTCAGGCAAAGGCAAAGCCAAGATTGATGAGGGCCCGATTAACATTGAAGATGTTGATGATGATGATGACGACTCAGAGCGTGCCGAAGATGAATCGCCCGATGTACTTTCTCTTGAGGAGGATAGAGCCCGCACGGCTGCGGCGAGAGAGCTTGCAAAAGATCCCACTTTCACTCCAGTCAGTGATGATCTTGTTGCAGATATTGATGCTGAACTTAGTACGCCGCCTCCTCAGAAAAGACAAAAGACTAAAGCGACGAAGGTTAGTAGGGGTCAAAAGAGAATGTCAGAAAAGGCAGCTGCGACTGAGAGGACGCCTAAGAAATTGAGGGGAAGGCGTATGAAACTTCTAGATACTTTTGGACTTCCTGCTTCCTCTTCTGTATCAGCAACAACAACAGCAGCAACAGATACAACAACAGCAGCAACAGAAACAACAACAGCGGCAACATCGTCTGTCCCACTCTCTTTCAGTGCTGCTATGCCTGCGAGTGTGACTATGTCAATGCCTTCATCGGTAATCTTCACTGAGCCAGTCTCAGTTACCGTTGAAGCGACAGGTTCACAGTTGGCCGCTAATCCGATAGGTGACAGAATCCGAATGTTGAAAGAAGCAGCAAGATCGACAGCTGCTAGACCTTCGAGCCAATCCTCATCTTCGACTCCAACAACCAACGAACAACTCCAGCGCCAAATCAACGAACTTACTGCTATAGTGGCCGCCCAAGCACGGGAAATGGCCGAAATGAAGAGCAAAAACGCCAACATAGAAGAAAATGAGACGGCGATGTTGGAACTGATTGGAGACACTATCACTGCTAACACTGAGCTGAGAACCACTGTCGACGCTCTTACTTTATCTAATCAGCAACTCTTGGAGTCGAACAGGCAGATCATGGAATCACAACAGCAGCTCATGGAATCACATCAGCAGCTGATTCAGTCTAACCGTGATCTCCAGCTCGCAAATGTGAACAACGAGCGTCGAATCACCAAATACAAGAAGCAAAACACAAGGCTAAGGACTAGGTTGAATGCGTTGACTGGAACTCAACCTAGACTTACTGGTGGTTCGGAAGCTGGAGCGAGTACTGCTGCTGATGATGATGATGAGGATAGTGAAAAAGATGATGATGATGAAGAGGATGATGATGAGTCTGATGACGATGATGACAATGATGGTAAGGGTGATGGTGGTGATCCCGGAGCCACAGGCGGGGGTGGATCAACTGGTGGGTCTGCATCGGGACGAACGAAGAAAAGTCACGATCGAAGAGGCAATGATCCCAAGGCAGGTTCTTCTGCTCAGGGGGAGCCAGCACCTATGAGGAGCAAGATTCAAGAACTGCGCGATAAAGTAAAGAAGAAAGCGATAGTTCTTGTTGAAGACGTGGAGCCTCTGAATTGTTATTTTGCTTATGATGACGAAGGCAACTTGCTCCCACCCCCTGCCATGCCTGAGTTCGATCTGGAAGAAGGAGAGATTCCACCTGAGATGACAACGGAGGACATGACCAAAGTATATGGCTTTGCATCTGGAGAATCTTCCAATGCAAGTCAAAGTGTTCCTCCTGAGATGCATCCAGAGTGCAACGAAGTGGATCTCGAAGAAGGAACCAGCGTGCCGACCCCTGAGTATGTTGTAAATGACTCAGGCGCTGGAATTCCTAATATTGATGAAGATATGATACGTGAGGCTGAAGAAAAGTTGAAATCCGACTCTACTGAAGTTCCTGATGCAGTAAAGATAAGACATGACAAAATCATAGAGTGGTATCCCCAATGGTTTAAACCCGAAGAGAAGAAAAAGCCAGTTGAGCGAGCATCCATCTTCAAGAAAAGACTGTCGAAGATGTCTGGCAATGTGATTAGCTGGGCGTATGTGAGTCAGACTAGAATGCTCGGGGTAAAATGGCAAGAAGGTGTGTTGTACTTTGAGGATTTCAAAGACACTCTGAGCCTGCCATTCTGGTACATTCGTGACTTAGTTCGTCTCAACTATCCACTGTACGAAGAGAAATCTGCCTCTCTTAAGGGTTTTTACACAAAGTTAAAGTGAGAGAGCTCAGAGGGATGGAAAGAGTTGATGCCTCAGTATCCCAGATCGTATCAGACAGACAAGATTCATCCTTTCACCTTAAAGCCTATCTGGGAGCATAAGATCAAGCCACCGAAATGCGTTTCAAGGATTCCCATTATTCCAGTTGAACAAGACTTTACCTCGAAGCTGTATTATTGGCACTATGATGCAGCAACCACTGAAGTTGTGATTGTCTTGAGCAACAGTCTGAACCCGTGCAGAAAGATAAGGATTTGGGATCCTATGTGGTTGATAAATTGCTCAGAGAAGGACGTGGAGACGTTGTACCAACATCCGATCATGCACTTACCAGCTGAAGCCGATCAAGCTGTAACACCCCAACCGATGGCGGAATCATCGAGGTGCCACGTAGTGACGATTGTTCAAAAGCTCATGGTACTAAAATGTAAATATTATTGAATAATCAAAATTGTCTTACATGGAAATGGAAAATACATTGTCTAAATGAAATGTAAATATTGAAATAACTGATTAAAATAATGCACTAAGTATCTCTTGTTAAAGCACTAGATCAAACTGCACCTGAAACATGTACAAAATAGATTTGGTCAACATATGAAATGTTGGTGAGCATTCCTAGTTTTGATATATATATATATAGTAGGTTGGAAAGTTATACAATTCAAGTGCAAGCTACAATGCAATTATGTAAACTATGTATCATACAAATGAGCGAAATCAACCCTGTGACTGTATAATGTACTGTATGAACTGTAGTGTACTTATCCAATAAATGGATAAAAGCTTAACACTGGCCACGGATTCTCCGATGAAAAAGGGGGAGAATCAATCTAGGCGGGTTGTCAATCCAAATAGCGCTATCCAATGTTAAGGTCGGCTTGTACCATGTTAATGATTTCACTAAGTACAAATGTAATCCACATGTAATGTCTAAGCATAAAGCACGTTGTAAGCAATGCACATAGTACTAGAATTGTATTGTAAAAATGTAAACTTGTATTTGAGATTGTAATAGTGTACATGTAACACCCCAAAAATGTATAAAAGCAAAAATGGGTAGGAATACTCACTGTCTATGTAAGCTTGAAATTGAACTGGACAACGAAATATGCGTTGGAAAATATTCCAAAGAATCAACCTAAAGAATTCGATAATGTGTAAGGAATGACTCTAGGATATATGTATTTCTAGGGCTTCAAATTGGGGATAAACGTTTATATGTTTATTAAACAATTTGTTTATTAAATATAAGAAATTTAATGAATAAATAAACAAAAGTCTTTTTGTAAAATTTTAAGTTGAATATAGTCACAACATAAGGTTTTAAGTATGAAAATAATTTTTATAAAATTATTTTCTTGAAAATAAAATATTTAATCTAATTATTTCAAATTGTCAAAATGTGACTTTAATATCTAAAAATATTAAAATCAAATAATTTCTGAATTAAAAATTGTATTTCAGTTCTAGATAGTTAGAAATAATTTATGTAAAATTTTGGTGCAAAAATATTGTAAAATGAATTTATTATGAATTATTTATGATTAAAACTAACAAAAAATTGATTAAAAATATTAAACAAACGGTTTTTCAGAAATAAAAATTATTTCTGAAATGTATATTGTTGTACAAGTTTAGGATAATTTTTGTGAGATTTAACAAAATCGTTTAGGTATTTTTATAGAATTTAATAAATATAAATGAATAAACTTGTATTATTAATAATATATCTTAAATAAATTATTTTTGAAAAACTAAAAATTGGGTAATGAACTTTATCATTTGGAGATCATATGATAATTTTTGTAGAATTTATAAAGCACTTTTAGTATTTTAAAACGATTTTTAAAAGTTAAAAGCAAAAAAATGTAAAAGAAAAGGGAGTTGTAAAAAATATTGAAAATGGTTGCCCATCCTTGGGCTCGAACCTGAGACCTCATGTTGTTAAGAGACGCCCCTGACCAACTGGTCTGGGCATCAGACTTGGTTATGTTTCAACTTTCAAAATATTAAATAACTGTTTAACATGGTCATCTTCCCCAATTAAAACCCTAGCTTACAACCCATGATCAATTGATCTAATAAGGCCACGATTACTACATATCAGAAAACGAAACCATAGGGTTTTGAAAACACATCAATAGTCGGCCTTATATCCTTGTTTGATTTAAACGTACCTCACTTGAACAGGGTGGAATCGGATTAACTAGATATCGAACAAAAAAACTCCTAATCTGATAGATTGCAGATTTGTGAAGAAGAAAGGTATCATGGGTTCTCTAAGTCGGCTCCTTAAGTGTTCGTGTGTGGGTTTAATTGCGTTAAAAACATTCGTTATATATAGATTGATAATTGGGTTTGGAAGCTTTAAAAATGATTTTGATTTGACAAATTTTGGCCGCTATTCACGCACATTAGCGTGTAATCGTCAGCGGTCAACCGTGGACATTGAATTCACATCCAAAGAAGGTTTTAATTTTGGAAGATAAGCATGAAACGCGTCCAATAATTTTGCCTTTGATTGAGGCGGTCTGCGTGTCTGTTGCGATCAAAAGGGAAGAAGGAAGGAGGGGAAACAAATCGGGTTTAAATATATATAAGGTTGGGGTTAAATCAGACTTCAAGTGTAGCTCAGATGGTTAAGTGTGGTGTGGTGTGACTGAGGCTGCTCGGGTTCGAATCCGGTCAGAAGCATCCCTTTTTTTTTTTGAAAATCAGATAATTATGAGGCTAGTGGGCCAAGGCTGTTGGGCCGGCCCTTGGGCCTGATGGGCTTCAGATTAAGAAAAAGGATGGGTTTGGGCTATGGTTTGGTTATGGTTAAGGATGGTTTGTTTAATAAAAAAAAAAAAGACTACATATATCTATATTAAAATCTGATTTTTTTATTAATAATATTATTATTATTATTATTATTATTATTATTATTATATATAATAAAAGAAAAGTGACGGATGTCACAGCATCCCCTACTTTTAGAAACTTCGTCCCGAAGTTATTTGAAACATAGGGTTATGGATGTTAGGGTAAAATTTAGGATAACTGTGGTTTTGAAAAATTCGAATGATTTGGATATGAGGTTTGATAGGTGTGGTTAAGGATTGGGATTAGGTTCGTCTCGAATAATAAGGAGAATAAGAATCTAGTAAATCACTTAAATTGCAAGTTCAGGAATCCTAAAATAAATGTACGAGTTGATTGACTATAAATACCAAGTAAACAGAGTTTGTTCCTGGTCCGACTTCCAGTCTCACTTTCAATACATCATTAGTGTTTGTATACAGGGTGTACCGCAGCTAACCCACCACACCTTTGATACCTTGAAAACGTACTGGACGCCTACCAAAAAAAAACTCTAATAGAATTTCACACTACCCTAATGTACCTGTAAATTCATGATTACGTTCCGGACCGGAATCATCAATTTACCTTACATTAGGGTTTTATGTCCTTTTATGATCCCACCGATTGTTGAGCAGGTTCGATAGCCTCCACCAGCCGTGGAGCAGGTTGTAGGGCCTCTCCCGACTGTTGAAAAAGGCATGATGACCTCTATTAGGTGCAGCAATTATTATTCACATAGATTGCAAATTGATAGCATGTTTATGCAAGCAAGTTTGTAAGTACTACAACCATTAAGTGTAAGTGTTATCATGAATAATTAGATGTTTTCGAGTATCATGAATAATTAGATGTTCAATGCGTAGTCAAATTAAGGGAAAAATCTAGTTTCATGTAATAACCAATGATGTTTTCTTAGAAAAGCATCTGTAAGATCAAGTATCAAGTCCAAACGTTCCAAATAAATGTAAGGTAGAGTCTTGTATGATAAATGTAATCAATATGATAAATTTCCAATCTGTGTTAATACACGATAGTATGCAAGGAAATTTCTAGATGTTGTATGCCTATGAGTATGACATAATTGGGTACAAAATGATAATAAGATCACGAAAATAAAAACACGTGTATCATGAATAATTAAATGTCCAGTGAATAGTCAAATTAAGGGGAAATCAAGTTTCACAAACAATGATGTTTTGGAAAAAAAATCATGTAGAATCAAGTATCAGGTTTTTAGTAGTTTGATTATCATGGGTAACTAGCTCACGTGTGAGAAGGTGAAGGATATGAATTTAGTTCTTGAGAGGATGATGAAAAATCTTGAAGCAGAATCAAGGTTGTGAGAGATGGTGAATGTGAAGATAGTTGATAAAGAGTTTATTTTATAGTATAGCAGTGTAAATTTTGGGGTTTGGATCAAAGGTTATAATCAAGTGTATAAGAAAACATGATTGTGGTGTATGCCAAATATTGTAAAAATTTGAACAAGTTGAAAATGAGTGAGTGTTGATGTAGAATCTAGAGACTAGATATTATTCCAAAAAAAAAAAAATATATTTTCAAAATTTGGTTTTGTACATAAGGCAAAAGTTGTTAAATAGTACAAGCTAAGTAGGCTTTGTAATAGTTTAAAACATTATATAGAAAATCGTTTGTTACGTCAATCAATTGAATTTAAGTTCGAGGAAAATATGTACTTTGTAAAGTTACTAGGTAATACAACTAGTTTTAGAAATCTTTAGTTTGTGCTAAAGTATGAGGTTATAGTTTTTTTTAAAATAAATAACATGTGGAGAAAAGAAATAATATGATTTGGGTAGGGTGTTGAATTTTTAAAAAGTGGCTAAGAGGGTAAGGTGAAGTGTGATTGTGAAATCCATAGATGGTTATGAAAGTATGAACTTGTAAGCAATATATGAAAATCGTAAAATACAAAATATTGTATATGAACCGAGAGAGTATTATTGAAAAAGCTTGCATAAAATGCTTGGAGTGCCCTTGTCTAGCTGTAAAGCCCAACAAGAACGTTGACTTTTCAAAGGAATTGAACCCAATGGCGATCAAAGAAGACGTGCTTTAGCCTATAAGTGGACACTCACTCCAGGAATCCCCAGGTAAGCATAACAGGTCCGTAAATGGATTTATGCGCTATGCTTGCCTATGCCAGAAAACCCAGTGTACAGGCGTCCACCCTTCCAGATTGCACGTGTCCTTATCACACTCATTAAAGTTCAACAACTTTGAAGGAACAAAAGTAAAAGTAGGCATTATGCCTAAGAGTGTCTTCATGAAAGGTACTGTCCCTGTTCCATGATGATGTAGACTTTCCACTCCCTGTAGGACACCATCTCTATGCACCATGATGAAGGATGAAAAGAATGGAGAGAGAGAAAAAGGGAAAGATAGAAGAAGGAAAGTAGAGGGAAATGAGGGTAAGGCAATTCGGAAAATATTATGCATGAAAGTTGAAGTTCGGTTATAGTCTAGGCCTATTTCATCTAGTAACCTAGTTCCCTATAACCATGGCTCTGATACCAATCTGTAACACCCCAACCGATGGCGGAATCATCGAGGTGCCACGTAGTGACGATTGTTCAAAAGCTCATGGTACTAAAATGTAAATATTATTGAATAATCAAAATTGTCTTACATGGAAATGGAAAATACATTGTCTAAATGAAATGTAAATATTGAAATAACTGATTAAAATAATGCACTAAGTATCTCTTGTTAAAGCACTAGATCAAACTGCACCTGAAACATGTACAAAATAGATTTGGTCAACATATGAAATGTTGGTGAGCATTCCTAGTTTTGATATATATATATAGTAGGTTGGAAAGTTATACAATTCAAGTGCAAGCTACAGTGCAATTATGTAAACTATGTATCATACAAATGAGCGAAATCAACCCTGTGACTGTATAATGTACTGTATGAACTGTAGTGTACTTATCCAATAAATGGATAAAAGCTTAACACTGGCCACGGATTCTCCGATGAAAAAGGGGGAGAATCAATCTAGGCGGGTTGTCAATCCAAATAGCGCTATCCAATGTTAAGGTCGGCTTGTACCATGTTAATGATTTCACTAAGTACAAATGTAATCCACATGTAATGTCTAAGCATAAAGCACGTTGTAAGCAATGCACATAGTACTAGAATTGTATTGTAAAAATGTAAACTTGTATTTGAGATTGTAATAGTGTACATGTAACACCCCAAAAATGTATAAAAGCAAAAATGGGTAGGAATACTCACTGTCTATGTAAGCTTGAAATTGAACTGGACAACGAAATATGCGTTGGAAAATATTCCAAAGAATCAACCTAAAGAATTCGATAATGTGTAAGGAATGACTCTAGGATATATGTATTTCTAGGGCTTCAAATTGGGGATAAACGTTTATATGTTTATTAAACAATTTGTTTATTAAATATAAGAAATTTAATGAATAAATAAACAAAAGTCTTTTTGTAAAATTTTAAGTTGAATATAGTCACAACATAAGGTTTTAAGTATGAAAATAATTTTTATAAAATTATTTTCTTGAAAATAAAATATTTAATCTAATTATTTCAAATTGTCAAAATGTGACTTTAATATCTAAAAATATTAAAATCAAATAATTTCTGAATTAAAAATTGTATTTCAGTTCTAGATAGTTAGAAATAATTTATGTAAAATTTTGGTGCAAAAATATTGTAAAATGAATTTATTATGAATTATTTATGATTAAAACTAACAAAAAATTGATTAAAAATATTAAACAAACGGTTTTTCAGAAATAAAAATTATTTCTGAAATGTATATTGTTGTACAAGTTTAGGATAATTTTTGTGAGATTTAACAAAATCGTTTAGGTATTTTTATAGAATTTAATAAATATAAATGAATAAACTTGTATTATTAATAATATATCTTAAATAAATTATTTTTGAAAAACTAAAAATTGGGTAATGAACTTTATCATTTGGAGATCATATGATAATTTTTGTAGAATTTATAAAGCACTTTTAGTATTTTAAAACGATTTTTAAAAGTTAAAAGCAAAAAAATGTAAAAGAAAAGGGAGTTGTAAAAAAATATTGAAAATGGTTGCCCATCCTTGGGCTCGAACCTGAGACCTCATGTTGTTAAGAGACGCCCCTGACCAACTGGTCTGGGCATCAGACTTGGTTATGTTTCAACTTTCAAAATATTAAATAACTGTTTAACATGGTCATCTTCCCCAATTAAAACCCTAGCTTACAACCCATGATCAATTGATCTAATAAGGCCACGATTACTACATATCAGAAAACGAAACCATAGGGTTTTGAAAACACATCAATAGTCGGCCTTATATCCTTGTTTGATTTAAACGTACCTCACTTGAACAGGGTGGAATCGGATTAACTAGATATCGAACAAAAAAACTCCTAATCTGATAGATTGCAGATTTGTGAAGAAGAAAGGTATCATGGGTTCTCTAAGTCGGCTCCTTAAGTGTTCGTGTGTGGGTTTAATTGCGTTAAAAACATTCGTTATATATAGATTGATAATTGGGTTTGGAAGCTTTAAAAATGATTTTGATTTGACAAATTTTGGCCGCTATTCACGCACATTAGCGTGTAATCGTCAGCGGTCAACCGTGGACATTGAATTCACATCCAAAGAAGGTTTTAATTTTGGAAGATAAGCATGAAACGCGTCCAATAATTTTGCCTTTGATTGAGGCGGTCTGCGTGTCTGTTGCGATCAAAAGGGAAGAAGGAAGGAGGGGAAACAAATCGGGTTTAAATATATATAAGGTTGGGGTTAAATCAGACTTCAAGTGTAGCTCAGATGGTTAAGTGTGGTGTGGTGTGACTGAGGCTGCTCGGGTTCGAATCCGGTCAGAAGCATCCCTTTTTTTTTGAAAATCAGATAATTATGAGGCTAGTGGGCCAAGGCTGTTGGGCCGGCCCTTGGGCCTGATGGGCTTCAGATTAAGAAAAAGGATGGGTTTGGGCTATGGTTTGGTTATGGTTAAGGATGGTTTGTTTAATAAAAAAAAAAAGACTACATATATCTATATTAAAATCTGATTTTTTTTTATTAATAATAATATTATTATTATTATTATTATTATTATTATTATTATTATTATTATTATTATTATTATATATAATAAAAGAAAAGTGACGGATGTCACACAAGCCATGAAGTTTCAAAGGGTGATCCAGTTTTGCTACGCCAACAAAGTTCATGCAGGATGCGATTGGTCAAGAATCTCAAGGGTCAAGACAACGTCAAGCTAAAGTTGAAGACGGATGATGCTGCTTGTTATTTTGTTTAGTTGTATTCGTTTATGTTTATCAAGTCTGTAAAGTTGTTTGCTATTGATATAAACGTTGTCTTTTGATTAAGTCTGTACGTATACTAGCCTGGTCCAAGGGGGAGTCTGTTAGTACATGATGTCCCTAGGCTAGTATATCAGTTGTTTGGACGTGTTTCGGGGTGTTTGGAGATGTTTGTACGCGTTTTGGAGTGTCCGGGAAGCTGCATGCGATTAGCAGTTGGTGACACGCGATTAGGGCCCTAATCGCGTCACTGTTCATGCGATTGGGCTTTGGTTATAGGCGATTAGCCATAATCGCCTAACATGAAGAGGCTAATCGCATATATGCTGTTGTACGTACCCGGGAGGTATAAATAGGCCCAATCATTGCCCTAATCATTAGTTCTTGCCTCACACACTCTCCAAACACCCTCCCAAGGTCTGTAAGGTCTGATTTGATCTCTGTAAACACTCGTGCTCTGTTTTTAGTGATTAATCGATAATCTTTTGACCCGTGTGTGTGTTGTGATTACTCATTTGTCATTGTTTCATTATCGTATCTGTTATTAAAGCATATTAGAGGGATTCCGCACCTCTAGTATAAACCCCGTGATTGTTGGATTTCGCGTTATTCGATCCTACAGACCTCCCATCGGTGAATGAAAAAGTCTAAGCTCCTAGAGCTAGCCATGCTATGATACAACCTAACCCTCCCTAAAAATCCTTAACCTTAAACTTGTGTCTCCACGAATTCCTATCCTCTACCACGTCCTCAGAGAGGTGCATTTCAACTAAATCATGCCTAATCCGCTCATCCCAAGTCAATTTGGGTCTTCCTCTACACCTCTTTTCCTCTACAGTGAGGGTTATGAATATATAGGTAGTTAGCAGATTCTTATTTGTAATAGTAGGATCAAAAGAATATATACTATTTTAACATGATTAGTGACTAGCCTGTAAATGATTAATAAATTACCTTAATATATTGTGTTTTTTACTGGATAAAAACCAACTAAAAAATCCGTTTTTTTTTTCGTTTTGTGTATAGCACTATCGCGCTCGTTGAAAAGATAATAAAATGCCCATTAATTTGGTGTACTGTTTTTTTTTAAAAAGTGTCGTATATAAAAGTTACTAACGTTTAAATATTGTGGGAGAAGTGCATGTGCCATGCAAATGAGAGAGAAAAACATTTACAGAGGGAAATCAAGAGGTGAGATGGCATCACCAAGTGTAGGTGTCTCACCCCTATTCTTATATATATATATATATATATACACACACACATATGTGTGTGTGTATGTGTGTAAAATTTAAATCATATAATATATATATATATATATATATGCTATAGGGGTTGGTTCACTGAGGAACCGCATAAAAGTTGAGACGTGGGAAACGACGGATACATGTATAAAAACAAAATAAAAAATCATTTATACATTAAAAACCCATTTATATGCGACTTTATTTTTTTTTGGTTTTTTGCACATAAACACATGTAAAAGCTTTTTTAAGAAAAAAAATATATAAAAAGAGAAATATATGAAAAAAGTTTAAATAATATTAAAAAAACATAACTCTTTTTACTATAATTTTATTTTAACGATTTATGCGTGTGTTTATATGCACGCTATGAAAAACTTTATGAAAATGAATTTTGTCAATGTAAAATGATTTTTTATGAGGCTTTGTTTTTATCACATGTAAAACTAATGTTTTTCGATTCTCACAATTTTGTGGTTCCCAAATCAACCTCTCCCATATACTATATGTTATTAATTTTATACAATACTATATATTGTTTTATTGAATCAAATTGAAATAGCTATAAGTGAATTAAATTAAAATTAGTTATAGGTCCAATATTATTATAACATATCATATAACATGATATACATATTGTATTGGATCATATGATATAATAATTTATTATATTACAATATTCTTAATTTCTTATTTATTGTTACGATGCACTAAATTGTATAGTATTATATAATATCACATACGTTATATCATAGTAGATACTAAAAGATTATATTATTTTGAATGATGTTAATATATATTCATTTGTATTTTATCATTTATTATAGTATTGTACACTACTATATCATATTGTATTATATCGTATGTCATGTCATGTCACATGACATGATATCATATATTATCGTATCATATAATATGATATCATATCATATTAATATTTTTAAATCATATCGCATCGTATCATATGTATTTGTAAACAATGTTTCTAGCAACACCAATCAAAACAAAACAAACAACCTTACCCAGTAAATCCCACAATTAACAAAGCTAAGAGTAGGGTCTGGGGAGGGTGGGATGTAGGCAGACCTTACCCCTATCCTTACGGATAGAGAGGCTGCTTTCAGAGAGACCCCCGACTCGACAACATACAAATGACAAGCTAACAACACTAAAAAACTAATAAAGAGCTACCGAGTTTATAGAAACATTAAAAGCACCACGAATAATACAAAGGTATATATGCCATCAAAAAACGATATAATCCATAAACACCCAAAAAAAACAAGTGACCCATACCAACCTCCCACCAGTAAATGAAAAAGTCTAAGCTCCTAGAGCCACGCTATGATACAACCTAACCATCCCTAAAAATCCTTAACCTTAATCTTGTGCCTCCACGAACTCCTATCCTCGACCATGTCCACAAAGAGATGCATTTCAACTAAATCATGCCTAATCCGCTCATCCCAAGTCAATTTAGGTCTTCCTCTACACCTGTTTCTCTCTATAGTGAGGGTTATGAATATATATATGTAGTTAGCAGATTGTTATTTGTAATAGTAGGTTCAAAAGCATATATACTATCTTAACATGATTAGTGACTAACTTATTAATGATTAATAAATTACCTTAATATATTGTGTTTTTTAACTGTATGGATAAACCCAACTAAAAAAATCCTTTTTTTTTGTTTTGTGTATAGCACTATCGTGCTCGTTGGAAAGATAATAAAATGCCCGTTAATTTGGTGTACTTCTTTTTTTTTAAAAAAAGTGTTATATATAAAAGTTACTAACGTTTAAATATTGTGGGGGAAGTGCATGTGCCATGCAAATGAGAGAGAAAAAGACTTATGGAGGGAAATCATGAGGTGAGATGGCATCACCAAGTGTAGGTGTCTCACCCCTATTCTTATATATATATATATATATATATATATAGGTAGAGGTTCGTATACAAAGTGTGTTTTTTGTGAGAAGGATAAGAAGGACTAATAAGGTGACATGTGGCACTAATTAAAATCTATCATAGAGGGTATTAGTGTAATTTTATCATTAGTCAATA
Organism: Ambrosia x helenae; assembly: GCA_030844895.1. NCBI lineage: Eukaryota > Viridiplantae > Streptophyta > Magnoliopsida > Asterales > Asteraceae > Ambrosia > Ambrosia x helenae. The sequence continues at coordinate 17,238,524 of CM061229.1, read as the reverse complement.
TTAGTCAATTATGGAAGTTATCATGCATTAATTAATTCGGGAGTTTTTTTTCCAGTTTTTATGACATTTTTATGATTACATGTTTAGGAATAAACACTCATAAACAATTCAGTCAAAAATTCAAATCTATGCAAACATTGTGTTTAATAATCAAAGTGTTGTGTTTTATATATAAGCTAGATTTGTTTTTTACATGACATGTGGTGTTTTGTTATATTCAAGTGAATGGTGTGTGTTAGTCAAACATGGTGTTTTATAAATCACAAATTCTAAGGTGTATAAAATATAACACACTGATACAATGTGACAACCGGTAACTTTTCTTTTCGTTTTCTTCCTTTTCGTCTGTTTCATTTTTGGGCTTCGTGCAATTTTCGGGACGAAAATTCTTTCAACGTGGGGATGATGTGACACCCGGCATGTTCGGCTTAAACATAATAGTAACATCTAAGTCTACCTTAGCGAGAAACGTTTATAAACAAACTTAACTGGGTTAGTTGAGTCGGGTCAGATTAGGATTGTCCAGGGTTCAATGATCTGGAGGATCATTGGGAGTCATTTTGGGGAATACACTAGTACCGGGTTCCGTTGTTGGTGACATTACATGAACTAATTAAGTATATGTGTAGATTATGGGTCGTGTGGTGGATTGTATACTTATACTTGCTTAAACGATGTACAAATGATTATACGTGCCTAAATATGCTAAGTATAGACTATTGGATGCATGCTTATGTGTTAAGATGTGTTAGAATGCGTTAAACACGACAAACTGGAAATCTGGAAAAAGTTAACATGTGTTAAAAAGTGCTGTTAACATGTGTTAAAAAGTGCTGATGACCTGAAAGTGGAAAGTGGGCGAATGTAGAAACAAAGTGGGCGAATGTGGAAAGATTCCACATTCGACCATTACAAAGGGGCGAATGTGGAAAAGTTCCACATTCGACCATGTAAAAAGGGGCGAACCTGGACCTGGTATAAATACCATCCTTAGTCATTTTTCACCATTTCACAAACCCTAAACGCCTCTAAACACTCTCTATCAACTATTATCATTGGGGAAGGAGTTTTTGAGCTTGTTTTTCATAACCTAACTCTCTAAATCATTACAAGTGAAGATCTAAGGTGTGTTCTTCATTTCAAATCCTTTTTAAACAATTTTAACTTGTTTTCATCTAAACCCCAAGGGTCCAGATCTGATATCAACATGTTTTATGGGTAAAAACCTTCCTAATATCTTTCTAAATAAAACCTATTCATAAACAATGAGTTTTCATACAATTTAACATGTGTTAATGTGGTATTAAGCATTGTTTGATGATTACTTGCTATGTAGATGACATGACAACAACCTAGGACTGTTATTAATGGAGATTTATGATTGAAACATGTTACAATTGATTGTTGATGGTGTTTTGTCGATTAAAGGAATTTTTAGTTAGATTTAGGGCTTGTCTTTGGATGGTAATGATAGAGTTATGATAGGGGTTTCTTGTTCATGATGATTTGAGTATGATGAGCTGATGATTGATTAAATTCAGAAAGTTTCCTAATTGGGTAATGATTTCATGCATGATGATGTGACATCTCCATAATTTACTATTTTAGGAAACTTGTAAAAACGGATAGATTTTGGGGTAAAATCGGTAGGGTTTCGTAGGAATATGTTAATGATGCTTGACTGCTGTAACTCATGATGTTTCGTGATGTTTTCGGATGTTTTCGACGCGTTTTTGGGAAAATCTAACAGCAGGGGCGAACCTGGAATACCTTCGACCAGCCGAACGGTCGAAGGTGGATTTCCAGGGGTCGAACCTGGAAACCAAAGGGGTCGAACGAACCACAAACGGGCGAAGGAAGGAGAAAAGGGGCGAAGGTGGGAGTTAAAAGCCACATTCGACCTTTTGAAAGACACCTTCGACCACTTACAGCCACATTCGACCCTACGTTAACAGAAATGAGATTTTTGATACAAACTAAGTGTTTTATGCTTGAACCTTGCGTGTAATCTATGTGTACTTGATTAGTTAGGGTAATGGGTCACCAACGGGATGTCGGGTCGGTCTAGTGTGTCGGTTAAACATTTAAACACGTTTTAAAAACATACTTGGTTATGATCTGGACAATCGGGGACTAGATAACCTTATGGTTATTAGTCGGAACACTTATGTGAACATTTTGATAGATCTCCGGTAGAGGGATTATCAAGGGCTAAACATCTTTACTTATAATTGAAGAACGCAATCTAAGGTGAGTTCACGGTCCCACTTTTACTGCTTTAACTTTTGGGGGAGAAAACATGCGCTAAACAGTTTTGGTAACATATGTCATACTATGGTTTTAACTTTATATTGCTATACGATCTTTTGGAAAGTCCTGGGGGAAACCATGAATGTGCGGGTTTGCACAACGGGGGAAATGTGGATAGATCTATTGGGCGTGACCTGCCCCACTCGTCGGCTTGGAGGGCCGGGCGGGTGCATATTGTCTCGAACAGGAACATTATCGTGCTGAACATTACGGGCTGCTAAACATGCTAAACATTGCTAAACGTGTCCAGTAATGGTTTCCAATCGTAGTAGTAATAAAACATACGCCTAGCTAGCGTACTTGGTAGCATTGATATAGTATGGACATGGTAACACTTGGATAACATTTTTGAACAAACCTGTGAACTCACCAGCATTATATGTTGACGTCTTTTTGGCATGTTTTTCTCAGGTCGCTAAGTTAGCAACAACTGGATCTAGGCGCACGAGTCGGCACGGGCGTCTAGGGTTTAGAGCATGGTCTTCATTAAACATTTGAACTGTGTCTTTTGGGTTGTAAACATTTAAAGCTTCCGCTACAGTTTATGTTTTTATAACTATATCTTTTGAGTATTGTGTTATGCATATAGTGTTGTTTATTGTGACCGTTGACTTGAATCCTGGTTTGTCATGCGCCTCGCGGTAAAACCCCGCAAGTGGAATTTGAGGGTGTGACATACAATCACCGTGAAAATAAAACACACTGATCTGAATATAATAAAAATGATTCTAGATGAAGATAAAATACACTAAATGAAAATACCAGATTCAAACAATTTGTTTGACCAAACGACATAACACCATGACTTGAATCGCAATACAATCATTACGTATGTTAAGACACTATGACTTTGAAAATAAAACACACTGATATGAAAATACCTGATTTCAACAACATGAATCGTAATACTTGTTGTAAGTTGAAACCCATCTAATTTTGCCTACAGATCTAATTTTATTTTCGTATGAAATTAAAGGGTGGATCCATGATTCTAATGTGATATTAAATGTCATTTAATGGATTTCCATTTTTAAAGACACACAATTACGTTTATATCCCTAGTTAGTCAAATAAGTCAAATGAAATTAAAACAATTATTACAATTTTGACATTGATCAATCTTAACCATTCATTAAACAATCCAACGGCTCAAAACTCTTCTTACCCTTCTCACAAAAAACACCCTTTGTACAGGATCCTCACCCTATATATATATATATATATATATATGTGTGTGTGTGTGTAAAATTTAAATCATATGATATATATATATATATATATATATAATATATATATATAATATATATATATATATATATATATATATATATGCTATAGGGGTTGGTTCATTGGGGAACCGCATAAAAGTTAAGACGTTGGAAACGACGGATATATGTATTAAAACAAAATAAAAAATCATTTATGCATTAAAAATCCATTTATATACGATTTTTTTGGTGTATTTGTACATGAACACATGTAAAATCCTTTTTAAGAAAAAAATAAAAAAAAGGGAGAAATATAAAAAAGTTCAAATAATATTAACAAAAAAACATAACTCTTTTGACTATTATTTTATTTTAATGACTTATACGTGTGCTTATATGCACACTTTGAAAAAATTTATAAAAATGAATTTTGTTAATGTAAAATGATTTTTTTATGAGGCTTTGTTTTTTTCACATGTAAAACTAATGCTTTTTTTTTATTCCTATAATTTTTTTGGTTCCCAAATCAACATTTCCTATATACTATATGTTATAAATTTTATACAATGTTATATATTGTCTTATTGAATCAAATTGAAATAACTGTAAGTAAATTGAATTAAAATCAGTTTTAGGTATAATATTATTATATTATAACATACCATATAACATGATATACATATTGTATTGTATCATATGATATAATAATTTATTATATTATACAATACTTAATGCCTTATTTATTGTTACAATACACTATATTGTATAGTACTATATGTAATACACATACGTTGTATCATATTATATACTGAAAGATTATATTATTTTGAATGATGTTTATATATATATATATTAATTTGTATTGTTTCATGTATTATAGTATTGTACACTACTATATCATATGTCATGTCATGCCACGTGATATGATATCATTTCATACCATATCATATGATATCGTATCATATCATACCATATCATATGTATTTGTAAACAATGTTCCTAATAACACCAATCAAAATACAAAAAAAAAATAGATTTTTACCAAACTGGCTACATGTGTGAATATATATGTAGTTAGCAGGTTCTTATATGTAATAGTAGGTTCAAAAGCATATATACTATCTTAACATGATTAGTGACTTGCCTATAAATGATTAATAAATTACCTTAATACATTGTGTTTTTTTTTGGCATGGATAAAAAGTTAAAAACAAACTAAAAAATCCGGGTTTTTTTCGTTTTATATAACACTATGGTGCTCGTTGGAAAAATAATAAAATGCTCGTTAATTTGGTGTACTGTTTATTTTTTTAAAGTGTCGTATATAAAAGTTATTAATATTCAAATATTGTGGGGGGGGGGGGAGTGCATGTGCCATGCAAATGAGAAAGAAAAAGACTTATGGCGGGAAATCAAGAGGTGGCATCACCAAGTGTCATGTGTCTCACCCCTATTCGTTTATATATATATATATATATATATATATATATATGTGTGTGTGTGTATGTGTGTGTGTATAAAAGTTAAATCATATGATATATATGCTATAGGGGTTGGTTCATTGGGGAACCGCATAAAAGTTGAGACGTGGGAAACAACGGATACATGTATAAAAACAAAATAAAAAATCATTTATACATTAAAAACCCATTTATATGTTGATCGGTGTCGAAGAACCGGTCAAAAATAAGAGTTTAAGAAAATACCAACTTCCTTATTAGTTAGGGTAAGTCGGGTGTCGAACCACGATGAGTATTGTGGAAAGCGTTATTTTTAATAATTAAATTAAACTAGACAGAAATGTAAAATATCGAATGGTTTGATTGTTGATTAAGTGCAATTAATAAAAACAACGTAAAAAGAAGTGAGTTTTGAACAATTAGAGAAATGGTGACCTCTCCATGATTCCGGTTAATCACTTTAGCAAAGGTTTATATAGTTTGCCAATTGATATCATATATAGATGATATGTGGTTAATATGATTGATAAAGTAAGTTGATCAATGACTTCGCTAACAGCCGATAACTAGACCGCGACAGTTGATTCAGTTGATTATCACTTAACAATATCCTAATTATAATAATATTGAACAATATAGACTTAGCTGTATTCAATGACCCTCGATAATAAACCGCGTTGCTTGATGAAATCCAAACAAGCACACATTCAATAAACGTTAAAACCAAGATTCATACAAACCACAATTGAAACCGAAAGTTTAAACATTCAAAATCTCAATCCAATTGTTTGACAAACATAAACCCTTGCAAAGATAACTACCCATTCACCCGGAGAGGGTCACGGGTGATTAGCCGCTCATGGTGGTGCAAAACGCGTTCATGAATAGATTAATACTTAAGGATATCTTGATTTGGATGAACCATTGATAAAATGATGAAGTTTTATGATGATTCTTCCCCAAAATTCCTCCAAAGGATAGCTCTCATCGACTTATGACGGCTGCTTTAGAATAGAATATAAAAATCTTTTTTTATATACAGCAAACAGACTTTCCATGTTTTTCTCAAACTTGCACCGTAAGTTACGGCAATTTAACAAGGCCTTACGACCACCACAAATTGACCTTCCATGTTATTAAATGTTGCTCGTTCCTTTGCCTATGACCTCTCGCCGTATCCTACGCCTAGAATGGCGCAGGTTACTGTGACACCCGACATATTTGGCTTAAACATTTTAGTAACACCTAAGTCTACCTTAGCGAGAAACATTTATAAACGGACTTAACTAGGTTAGTTGAGTTGGGCCAAGATAGGATTGTCCAGGGTTCAATGATCTGGAGGATCATTGGGAGTCGTTTTGGGAATACACTAGTACCGGGTCCCGTTGTTGGTGAAATTACATAAACTAATTAAGTGTATGTGTAGATTAATTATTATATGGTGGATTATATGCAAAGATGTGTTCAAACGATGTGCAGATAATCATCCATGCTTAAATATGTTAAACATAGACTAAGGTTGCATGTTCATGTGTTAAGGTGCGTTAAAATGCGTTAAACACGACAAACTGGAAAACTAAAAAAAACATAGTTCCAGGTTAGACCACATCGTGGGGGCGAACCTGGAAAATACTCTTGGTTCGACCTGTCACACCCCAACTTTTCCCTCGTCGTTTGCGACGTTTGGTGCCTTTGCCAGCGCAGCGGAAAGTTGCATCTAAGACTCTTATTTCCTGAACGCCATTGCTAACCCTCTAGGATCCCCGATCCCAAGACGTCGCCCACTCCAACCGTGCCGTTACCAAAGTTTAAACCTGAAAGACATACTTAAAAAGTCAGCATAAAGCTGGTGAGTTCACAAGTTTTATAAAAGAGTTGTTATAAGTTTGAAAAGATCATATCCGTTACTACTAGGTTATGAGAACGTTAGCTAGACGTTAAGTGTTTGTTTACTACTGCGGTTGGGAACCCATTACTATACGTTTATAAGTTGTTGAAGCTTGCCCAGCTGTTTTGGCTATAACCGATGCCTCGGCGAGCCAGTAATAAGAGACAATATGCACCCGCCCGGCCCAGCCGTCGAGTGGGGTTTGTGAGGCCCAATAGATCTATCCACATTTCCCCCGTTGTGCATCCCCGCAAATTCATGGTTTCCCCCCTGAGACTTTCCATAAAAGCCGCATAGTATTTGTAAAGTAACCATAGTATAACATGACCTTTAGTAAGTAAGTAGGGTCGTGACACTCACGCACCCATTTCATTTTTCAAAAACTTGTTCGTTTGGAATTCCTCAGGTTTGCATAAAAGAAGCATGTCTTCCACCCCGAAAACATTTATAAAACAGTAAAAAGTGGGGTCATGAACTCACCTTAATTTCCTCGCTTAGCTAGCAACAAAGCCCGAAGCTTTGACCGACATCCTCGTTCCCTATTACAACAAAGGACACCTTAAAAGTCTATCACATATAAACCTAGCCTATCATCCGGCTAAAAGATAGTTTATCCAACTATCTAGACTCGTGTGTAATAACTCGAGTACTAATATGCTTTAACTCGACGAACCGATCGTGACTTATCTTACTTATGCGTTAACACACGACATAGTACCGAAGTTGCACACTTGTCACTATTCGTGTGTACACCACGTTGGACTAATATTACGAAATGTATAACTTATCTTGAGTCGTAGCTCATTTTGTAATTCGTATAAATGTATCTATCTTATATAATTATATTTTAGGAAAAATGCCCTTTGATAAAAATGTAAGGATAGTTATTTAAACTGATTAATAATAATGTCGCTTCTCTTCCAAATCCATGTCTTTAAAGGTTTCGAACATAAATTTTTGTGTAATTCTTTCTCAAATAAGCCGAGCGTTTTGTAATTCAAAATCATTTAAATGGCAATGTTTTAGTTACTAAAATCCTTGAAGATCGACACAATTGACGCTTAGTAAATAATATGTATTTGTTTTGGAAATATTGTTCGACGTTTATCTTTAAATGTTGCAAGAAATCACTTGTCGAGAACCTTTTTGCGATATTGTAGAAAACTACATTTGTCAAATTACTTGAAGGTTGTTTATAATGAAATATACAAGGAATATCGCCTTCGTTTACGCTTATAAATTTTATAAAATTTCGGCAGAGTTTCCTCTGTTTTTGTACAAACCAGGCAACACAAGTCGCCTACAATTTTCCCAAAAATCAATATCAAACACAAGTCCACATTTTGTTTATCCGCAATTCCAAATCAAACGAGACTTATACGTTTCGACGCTTTTATATAAACTACACTTATTTGTATAAAGACACGACAATATATATGTATATTATAGTCCAACCAATTTAGTCCGATATCGATTTTATAAGTCACGCCTTTTATATCCAATACCAATCGTCCGATATAATATATAGTCACAGTTTATTATTATTATTCGGTTCGTTCGCGAGTCAAAACTATTTTAAGAATATCAATATATTTATTTATATATATATATATATATATAATATCCACAACAATAATACAAATGCGAATTAAAGTATACCGATTCGTACGCGCGTAACCCGAAGCCACCTCGAACTACGTGTAGACCGGAACCAAAGTTTGACCAGCTTTGACCGCGTGTTGACCGAGGCTTGACCATCCAGATCTGACACGAACAAGACCCGAACCGAACCCGATCTCGTACCGAATCTGACCCGAACACCAAAACCACCAAACTTTGACTCGAGTGACCCGAACCACCAACAATCTACCTGACTCGGGCCGGACCCAGCCTGAACCCACCACCTTCAAACCTGACCCGAACCCGAGCCCTAAACAGACCCTGACCCGAGCCAAACCAAACCCAAAAATGAACCCAAAGCTGAACCAGACTTGAACCCGAGCTGCGACATGTGATCGAAGCCAACACCACCAACCCGTCACCCACAACCAAACCACCACCGATCGGTCACCACACCACCAAAACAACCTGCTGCACCCCTTCTGCCACCGAAACCCACCACATTCGAACCAACACTTGACCCGAGCCCGAACCCCAACACACCACAAGCAAACCCGGACCAAAACCAAACCATACCCACCTGACCACCAAGATCTGCCGCCGCTACCCAGCTCCCTTGAACCACCACCGAGTACCTCTAACACCATCACCCTAGCTTCTGCCCCTTTCGGTCCCTCAAAACACCTCGCCGCCGCTGCTACCAAGGTAGGTGGTCGGCCGGCTTCTGCTATAAGGAGGAAGAGAGAGAGAGATGAGTGGAAGGAGAAGAAGAGTAGAGAGAGACCTGCGAGAGAGGGAGAGAGAGATACCAGAGAGATACCAGATAGAGAGAGAGATGAGAGAGATGTTAGTGTTTGTTGGCTGCCAAAAATGAAGAAGAAGAAGAAGGAAAAGAAGTCTTTATATAGCTAGGGTTTGTTGGTAAGTAAGGTATACCGCGTATCGAACCCGTATAAACTTAAAACGTCTCGGTTTCTATTTAGGCTCCATAATTAATAATAAAAAGTAGTCGGTTTTGTTCGAAATACAAAACCGAGCATAAATATAATTATTTTCGATGTCCGATGCGTGTTTTCAGAACACGCGTTTAAATCACGTTAATTAGATCGGTCGCAGTTTGGATTGTAAAAACGGTCAGTAAACTTCCGAAACTTAATAATTAACAATATTTAAAATAAATATTTAATTTTAATAATAAAAAGTCACGTCGGTGTAGATCGGAAGTTGCCGGGTGTCACACGACCCTTACTAAAGGGGCGAACCTGGAATGTGGAAATGAAAGAATTTCATTCGACCAAAACAAGGCACATTCGACCCTGTGGAAGGGGCGAATGTGGGTACATTCGCCCAGGAGCAAGGGGCGAATGTGGACTAGTATAAATACCAAACTTTGTCATTTTTCACCATTTCACAAACCCTAACCGTCTCAAAAACACTCTCAAACGATTTTAATCACTAAGGAAGGAGTTTTTGCTCTTATTTTTCATAATCTAACCTATCAACAACATCTAATCAAGAATCCAAGGTGTGTTCTTAATTCTAAACCTTGTTCAAGTATTTTAATTCGTCTTTATCTAACCCTTAATGTCCAGATCTGTTCTAAGGATGTTTTTGTTAATAAAAACCTTTTAAACATCTTTCTAAACCAAAACCCTATCATTAAACATATGTTAATTATGTGTTATGTGATATTATGTGTTGTTTAATGATTTGCTGTTGTGCTAATACTAGAAACATGAGCTAGGGCTGCTATTGATGATAGTTTAGGATTATTGAAGGTTATAATTAGATAGATGATGATATCAAGTCTAATTTGGGGATTTTATTGAATCTAGGGCTAGTTGCATGCTAGTATTATCAATAGAACTATTGGGGGTTTTCGATTACATGATAAATTGAGCATTTTAAGATGATTATGGATTGATTTCGAAAAGTTTCCAAATTGGGTAAAGATTACATGCATGATGTGACATTTCCATAATCTTTGCCATTTGGGAAAGGGCTAAAACGAATAGGTTTTGGGGCAAAATTGGTGGGGATTTGTAGGGATAAGTTATTCATGCTTAACTGCAGTGTTTGATAATGTTTTGGGATGTTTTCGGATGTTTTTGGAGCGTTTTTGGGAAAAGTAATATGTCAGGTCGAACCTGGGCACATTCGACCGATCGAATGGTCGAATGTGGAACCCTAGGGTCGAACCTGGACAGTTTGGTCGAATCTGTTTAAAAACGGTCGAAGGTGGCTTTCAAACGGTCGAAGGTGGCTTAAAAAGGGGCGAAGGTGGAATTATTTTTCCTGGTTCGACCCTATTGATTCAAAAATGAGATTTTTGATAAAAACTAAGTGTTTTATGCTTGAACCTTGTGTGTAATCTATGTGTACTTGATTAGTTAGGGTAATGAGTCACCAACGGGATATCGGGTCGGTCTAGTGTGTCGGTTGAACACTTAAACACGTTTTAAAACATACCTGGTCACGATCTGGACAATCAGGGACTAGATAACCTTATGGTTATTAGTCGGAACACTTATGTGAACATTTTGATAGATCTCCGGTAGTGGGATTATCAAGGGCTTGGCATTTTATTATTTACTGAAGAACGCAATCTAAGGTGAGTTCACGGCCCCACTTTTACAGCTTTAAATTTTGGGGGAGAAAACATGTGCTAAACTAGTTTGGTAACATATGTCATACTATGGTTTTAACTTTGCATTGTTATACGATCTTTTAAAGTCCCGTGGAAAACCATGAATGTGCGGGGATGCACAACGGGGGAAATGTGGATACATCTATTGGGCATGACCTGCCCCACTCGTCGGCTTGGAGGGCCGGGCGGGTGCATATTGTCTCGAACTGGTAACATTGGTAACATGCTGAACATTCGGTCTAAACATTGCTAAACATTGCTAAACGTGTCTAGTAATGGTTTTCCAATCGTAGTATTAATAAAAACATACGCCTAGCTAGCGTACTTGGTAACATTGGTATAGTATGGACATGGTAACGTTTTGGTAGCTCTTGGTAACATATTGAACAAACCTGTGAACTCACCGGCATTATATATGTTGACGTCTTTTTGGCATGTTTTTCTCAGGTCGCTAAGGTAGCATCGGTTGGACTAGGCGCACGGGTCTGCATTGGCGTCTAGGCTTAGTGGCATATTTAAAATATGTGTCTTGAATATTTTGGAACACAGTTTTGTAGTTGTTTAAATCTTTTAATGCTTCCGCTATGGTTTAATGGTTTGATAACCAAGTTTTGAGTTTACGTATTTCATATAGTGTTGTTTATTGTGACCGTTGACTTGGATCCTGGTTTGTCATGCGCCTCGCGGTATAACTCCGCAAGTGGAATTTGAGGGTGTGACAGTTACGGCCAGCATTCACTAATAGAGGAGTGAAACTAATCACCAAGGTATGGGATGTCACTCCTAACTTGGTGATATCGTTTCGTTTGTGAAATACGAGTATCTTCTTCTTTAAACAACACATCGAAAGAATAACGAGAAAGAATCATAGCGAAAATATCTTGAAAGAAAATAATAGGATAAAGAGAAATAAACACGAGAGGACTCGTGAATGTAAGCTTGGTTATAGACTAGGCTAAAAGGCATTCTAATAACCTAATTTCCTATAACCATGGCTCTGATACCAATCTGTAACACCCCAACCGATGGCGGAAACATCGAGGTGTCACGTAGTGACGATTGTTCAAAAGCACATGGTACTAAAATGTAAATATATTATTGAATAATTTAAATTGTCTTACATAGATGAAATGGGAAAAATACAAAAGTCTGAACAAAACATGAAATTTGAAATAAATTATTAAAAAGCAAGCACTAAAATCCAATGCTATGGAACTAAGATCAAACTACACCTGAAACATGTACAAAATAAGTTTTGTCAACATATGAAATGTTGGTGAGCATTCCTAGTTTTAATACATATGGTAAGTTGGAAAATGTTATACAATTCAAGTGCAAAGCTACAGTGCATTTATGTAAACTATGTATCATACAAATGAGCGAAATCAATCCTGTGACTGTATAAATGTACTAGAATGAACGGCGGTGTACTTATCCAATAAATGGATAATAACTTAACAATGACCATGGATTCTCCGATGAAAAAGGGGGAGAATCACCTAGGTGGGTTGTCATTTCAATAGCGCTATCCAATGTTAAGGTCGGCTTGTACATGGTTAATGATTTCACTAAGTACAAATGTATTCTACATGTAATGTCCAAGCATAAAGCACGTATGTAAGAAAATGCACAATGTACTAGAATTGTATTGTAAAAATGTGAACTTGTATGTGTATTTTGTATAAATGTACATGTAACACCCCAAAAGTGAATAAAGACAAAAAGGGGATAGGAAATACTCACTTTCGCCAAATGACTAGATGACTAAAAAAGCGTGAAAATGCGAGCAATCCAAAGATTCAACAACGAAACTAGTCCAATTTAGAAGAAAAGAAACCGAATAGGAAAAAATATCAAGCTTCCAATTCGCCAAATACAAGAGCTTATAATCAAAGCTTCAAATGTAGAAGTAATATACTCTAGAAGAAAGATATGAGGGAGAGTTTAATCGAATTGAAACAATTGATTTAGAAGTGCAAAGTGTAATGGTCATAGATGGGTTTTTATACTAGTTTTGGATTCAATTAAGCTTTAAAATTGGTCAACACAATAAAGTAATGTTTTAAGATGAATTGACTATTTGACTAGGACTTTGACTAGGATTTTGACTGAGACTTTGACTAGGACTTTGAGTAGGATTTTGACTGGGACTTTGACTAGGATTTTGACTAAGACTTTGACTAGGACTTTGACTGTCTCAGCGGACCGCGAGGGCTAAAAAATATTTTTTCTAATTTAATCAATTTTAAGTTCTAGACTTGTTTCCTTCTGTTTCTAAGTTGTTTTAGGACCGAAAATTAAGAGCTTTGAGTATCAAGGTCTGAAACATACGTGCTCGGGTGTAGATGTGAGTATAAAACGTGCATACTTTTACTTATAAAAATTATAAGTTTTATTAAATTGTGAATTTTGGTCCTATTAAAATACGAGGGTTAAAAAATGAAAACTTTGAAATAGTTGAGTAACCAATTATGCACATTTATGAAAAATGAAGGGTGCAGGTTGTCACAGTCTCCCCTACTTTAGAAAATTTCGTCTCAAAATTACTTTCAAGTGAAGGTTTCCATGAAACAAAAGACATTTGTAAAAAGGCAAGTAGATTTTAAGAAATGTATCAGCCATGATTTGAAAAAAGTTTGAAGTAGTTGTTTAATACCCAAAATAAGAGTTTGAAAATCCTTAAAGTTTGACCCAAGGTTAGAGAATTAAGAGTTTATAATGAGCAAGGTTTGGGAAAATTATGTAACTGGTGAGGGCAGGGCAGTGTTATAGTAGCTTCCCTTACTTTAGAGAAGTTTCTGACCGAACTTTATTAAGGACGTGCAACAGGATTTCGACTAACAGAGAGTGTAAGAGTATACAAAGTTTGTGTTTTCTGTGTGGATGGTCTAGAGAAAGACTCTAGGAAGTCGAATTGAAGCTCGTGTAAGAACATTCTTATCGAAAATGCTATCTATTAGTCAACGATCTAATAAACAAATAGTAATGGGTAGGTTCTTGGTCAGACTCCTAGTCCGCTCCCGCGGTATCGCTCGTGCTTATATATAGGGTGTACCGCAGCTAACCTACCACACTACTGATACTTTGGACTCGTACTGATTGTCTACCAATAGCCTGAGTAGAATCACACACCACCCCTATGTACATGTAAATCCATGATTGCGTTCCGGACCGTAATCATCGATTTACCTTACACTAGGGTGCTATGCTTTTCCATAACACTAACATAAGTAATACAAGAAACAATGCGCGCAACCAAAATGTGTTAAGTAGTAGATACTGCTCAAGTATAAGATGCGGTTAGAGGTTCTTTCCCTTTCAGTTTCACCTTTTAACCGTAATGAAATTAATGTGTAAGTATAAGACATGATTAGGGGTTCTTCACCTTTCGGGTTCACCCTTAACCGGTAAATTTTTGTTCACATCATTGGGCTCTAAACAACCATATTGATAAACTCTGAGGATTACACCGTTCCCCTTGGGTTAGAGGAATACTCTGAACCAAGTCGTACATGGGAACTGGCTTAGATCTCATACGAGCTATCAATTAGTATGTTCGTTGGTAATGATGATGCACAAAATAATGTAAAGTATAACAGGGTTTTGCTCACAACAAAAAAAAATGCATACCAAATATGCGTTCATGTAAGTATATAAGTATAGCATAAAATTTCGATTGAAAGAATAGCATAACGTAAATCGAGTAAATCGCACAATTTGCACAAAATGAAAGTAAACGAGTTAAATTAATGCTCAAAACTAGTGTTGTAAGAATAACTACTAATAACTAGTGCGAGAATAGTTGCGAATAACGCGTGAAAATAACTACCAACAAAAGAATAATACAAAAATAATAAGATAATGTACGAACGTAACTATAAATAGAATGGTGTAAAAAAATAATGAAATTTACTGTATATGAAAGTGCGCAGAACAGACATATAGTCTACTGGTATGAGGATAACTTTTTGGAAACCGAAGAATGTTTTAAGTTCAAAACAGGTTCACTTGAAAAGATTTCGTAGGTACACATTTTCATGTGTTTATGAGAAGTCGAATTTGAAAAGTGTTATAAGCTATATTATCAGCCCTATCCCAAGAGATGAGGAGGAACCAAGGCATCTAAGCCCAAACTTAGATACTTTAGGTGCATTTGAGGCTGCTACTACTCTTATACGACCCATTGGTGGATCTGAGGATAGTGGTAACATAGTTAAGACCTCACTTGTGGCAACTGCTGATGAAGGCCTTGAGCCTGAGGTAGGAAATCCCCAGAACCAAGATAAAGGGGTACATAAGACTACTAGATTGGGCCTAGCTCATGGTATAACTGTTGAAGTCATCATTGATGATGTAGTCAGGGATTCAGATGATTCCATTGATTTGGATGATGTTTCAAAAATACCACAAAAAGAATTGACGGCTGAATGTGAATGTCCTTAATCTAATGTATCTGCAATCAAAGAGTCAGTCACAAAGGATCAGGTTAAAGACCACTTAAACCCTAATTCCCCAAAAGTGGCATCCCCAGTTTTCAATGAGAATCACCCAAAAACACCCCCTCCACACTCACAAAAGCCTACCCAATTCTCTGGGTCTTCAAGCATAGAATTGAACCAACTATGCAGCCCAGATGGTCTCTTATACCAGATGATACACTACCTTATATCTTCACATCTCCAAACCTTCACAACTGCTATGGAGTTGAAAAACAAGACTCAACTAGAGATGATCAACAATGCAATAGACATGAAGATGAGGGAGTTGTCCAGAAGAGTTGAGGACAACATAAGGCAATTAGAACATTTGTCTAGTGTTGCACCTCCTGCTCCTTGGTTTCCAGAAATGGATGAAGCTAAAAAGAGGAGATGATAGAAAAAAAGCAAGGAACCTGAAAAGATATCTCTTGAAGCCTCCAAAAAGGCTGGAGAAGCACAACAACTCAAGGATGCCCATAACGAAACCTTCAAAACTAGACAAGAGATTGCCTTAAAAGAAAGACATGATTGGCAAGAAAAACAAGAAAGGCTCCTTAGAGAAAAATTTCTGAAAGCTTCCCAAGGTCCAGAAGCAACTGCTGAAGACAAAAAGGAAAGTACTGAAGACAATCCTTTAGTAGTTGGTACTCAGACCAACACTTCAGTCCTTGTAACTTCTCAAACTACACCTGATCAACCTTCTAAAGCAACTGAACCAACTCCAATTGAAATTCCAAGGCCCGTTCTTACAACTGAAACTGTTTTGAACCCTTCTCCAATATCATTCTCATCAGAAGAAATAAATAAGGGCTTATTAGCAGCTAAGAAAAAGGCTAAGGAAGATGAGATATGGAACAGCTTGGAAGCAAGGGAAGACATGAGCTTTAATGACAAACTACAAGCCTATGAAGACAAGTTAAGAGAGTTAGAAGAAGAATAAAGGGTTTCTGAGAAACAACTCCTTGTTGCTGAAGAAGATAAGAGACATCAGCTAATGAATTATATCAGCAAAAACAGCAAGACAAAGAAACACTCTCTTAGGGGACTCTCAACTGCTGAATTAGAACATAGGGCATGGATAATATCAGACAAACTTGCCACTGAAAAAGATAGAAAGATGAAGAGAGCCCAGATCATTCAAGAATTGGTAGACAATGAATATGGTTCAAAGGCTCAACTGCCAAAGTGGAAAGAAGCTGATCTTCTTGACACTTACAAGAAGTTCAAGGCCTTGCAAAAGACAAATCCAGATAAGTTTAAAACTTTAGAAGTTTCCCAAACTTCTGATGTTCATACAAAGAAACCACCAACAAGGCCAGCTGCCAAGAAGAAGCCAGAGGAACAAATCAAAGCTGATTTCAAAATGATTTTACGTGAAGGAAATCAGATTGTTGATCAAGACATTGAATGGGAAGAAAAGCCTCTGCTTACACAACATAGGAATCTTGCAACTTATGCCTATCAACTGACACAGACCATCACAGACAAGACACAAACCAAGGTAATCACTGAACATCACATTCCAATTCCTAGTGATACACCTGGTGTTATACAAGTTGAACTAAGAAAGAGATCCAACATGATTGTTACTGAAATAGAACAACCCCAAACATGAGGAAGAAACCAAGAAAAAGGCATAGTTCCCTACACACTAGACTTTGATAAGTCTAAAGCAAAAATAGTGAAATGGTCCTTCACTCATGCTTCAAACTCAGTGGTGATGATAAGAGGATATTGTTCTTTCAAGATCTTCAAGAACATAGATGAACTGAAAAACCTTTCAATAGAAGACCTACTCACAGTTCAACATCTTGTACCAGAATAGGGACCACTCCTCACTGAACAACAAGCTCACCAACTCAAGATCTCCATGGTTAGAGAAATATGGAGAATTCTTGATTGCAGAAAGAAAGAGAATAAAGATTAGATAAGGTTTTGGCTTCATCAATACAGGGTGAGATTGTTGGGTCAAAGAGGATTGACAAAGCCAGTTTTGAACCTTAGTCTGAATCACCTTCTGCATATTTTGTTAAGTATATAATCTACTGAAGAAGAAGAAGAAGAATAAGACAAGTACTGAAGAAGCTTATACAAAGTGCAGAAGAACAAGTTCTGAAGATGAACCAGGCTAACATCTGAAGAACAGCTTCTGAAGAAATACTCATCAGAAGGTTGCTCATCAGCACTGCTGATAGAAGCTTCCCACCACCTTGAACTTCAGTAGTTTTAGTATTATATTAGTTTAAGTTACTTTATGTACAAGTTTTAATACTACAGCCTGTTGTAATATTATTATAATGTTTCTAATACTTCTCTTGTACATATTATTCAGCATATAAATAGATGGGTTCATCCCTTCTATTTAAGATAGCTTTTGTAGTAACATTTCTAATATATTGAGAATCATTTGAAAGCAACTTATTACTGTTTTATTAATTAACTGCTTAGATTCTCATTAACTACTTTAGTTCTACATTCAAGGGGGAGTAATAACTCCTGTTAAAAGTGATACTTTAACTTAGAATACTTATACATTCCGCTGTGCATTTACTTTGATAAATATTAACAAATGTTCTTAGAATAATCTGTGATTAACTGTTAAGAAACTGATCCAATAGTTAGTCGGGATTGGAAGCGACTTCAGTCTCTGGTATTAACCTCACCAGTAGTTTGGCTTTCCGTGGCTGGTGGCTTTTGAGTGATAACAATGAGTTTTAGGGATTCAATCTCCTTTTGAAAGTAGGCGACTATTAGGTATATTCTTAGGGTTGCTGGACTTGAGCTGGAGGCATTTTGGTGAAAGTCTCATTGAGATCTGAGACCTGATCTCTCAACTTTTTCATCAATTCTATAATTTCATTTTGAGCATCATCCAATTTAATGGAACCCTCTGCATCCTCACAAGTAATGGTTATATCAGCATATGTTTGGTATTTTTCAATCCTAGGGACATTTGGTACTAGGGATTATACCCGGTTTATCCTTTAAAACCTGATTGGCTTTTAGAATTCTTCAGTTGTTGCCTGTAGATGGGTCTTAATAATTACGTTACCACTGTCTTTTTGAAAGTCATTGGAATTTTTAAGAATAGTGGCAATCACCTTTGAAATCAATTCTACTGCAAGATCTACTTGAGAATGATGAGCCTCTTCCTCATTTTGGATAGGACTAGGCTTCTCTTGTACTTAGATATATGGTTTTAGTTCAATCAATGTTTTGTTTTTCTTGAGATTTTTGTCCATTTTATCGATAGAGAAACGCTTTCCTTCATGAGATCAATATCAACATCTAGAGAAAGGTTTTCAGTATATAGAGTCCTAGGCAGCGGACTAATTGAATGATGTTCAAATGAATTATCAATCATGGTGGTTTCTCGTGGCTTACATTCAGACTCTGTGGAGAGAGCCTATGAGGAGATTGGTCTGGTGGAGGCTCAGAGATTTGATGTAAAAAAGTAACATCAGTCTATAATGATTAAGTTTGTGTTTCAGCCTGACTCTCAGGGGCCTCATTTTCCTAAGTAACACTGTTTTCTTTCTTCTTTTAAATTTAGCTTTGCATTTTGATTGAGGTTAAGATGGTCTTGACTTTCTCTTCCTTCTTTTGATTTTTTCTGATGTGGGTTACTTAGGAATGGGATTTTCCCTAAGGTTAGCCGTGTTTGATCAGTTTCTTGTTTATAAACAGATTCTTATTATGAACACTTGTTTTTAGATCTATCAAAGTAATTTGCACAGCGGAATAAATGTAAAGTGTTTAAGTTAAAGCTTCACTTTAAACAGGAGTTATTACTCCCCCTTGAAGTATGAACTAAAGCAGTAAATGAGAATCTAAGACAGTTAATGAATAAAACAGTAAATGCTTCAAATGATTCTCAAATATATTGGAAATTATAACTACAAAAGGATTGTCTAAAATAGTGGGAAGAACCCATCTATTTATAGACCAAGAGTATACGTACAAAAGAAGTATTGAAGCAATATAATATGTACTAATACTACAACAGGCTGTAGCATTGGTACTTGAACAAAGACTTTAACAAAAGTAATATTAAACTAAACTACTGAAGTATAAGGCGGTTGGAAACTTCTATCAAAACATCTGATGAGTAGTTTGTCTTCAGCAGTTCTTCAGAGACTTTGTCTGGTTTGTCTTCAGAACTTCTGATCATTACTCTTCAGCACTTGATATATTCTTCTTCAGCACTTTCAGTCTTCTTCTTCAGCAGTTTCTATACTTAGAATTATTTTGCAGAAACATGAATTAGTCTAAGGTATCAAAAGTGGTTTCGTCAATTCTCTTTGTCCTTACAAGCCGGATCAGTGGACTCAGTTGGCACGACACAAATTGACTGTGAAGGGTCATTGCCATATACTAACGTAGTTTTCTTCTTCCTCATCATTTAAATTTTCAGATTTTACCTTTCTTTCCTTTTAAAATTTTTATGTCACTAAAGATTCTATGGGAAAATTTTCACCCCTTCTGAAGACATCATTAGACAATACTTGTTGTAAATATGCCATGATTAGTGAAGATTTGTTCTATTAAGTGTAAATGGGTGGGTTAACTATGGAAATATGAAGGAATGGTGATTTCATGATTAAGTCAATGATGGAATTGTATTGAGGATGGTCTTTTGATTTAGTGAGGTATGGTTGGAGATTGTGAACAGGTCGAAGGTTAAGGTTAGCAATGGTAGATAGAGATGAGGGGGGGGGGGAGTAAAAATGGATTTCAATCTACTTTTTTTTGGTATTATAGGGTTTAACCAAATGGTTATAAAGAACTACTGGTTTTGAGAAACCGCTAGTGGAAGCCATCAGTTTTGGCAAGTTTGTGAAAAACCCAGAAGTTCACCCTTTTTCTTTAAATGTATATTTTAATTTGTTTTTGTTTTTTAATTGTTTTTAAAAACAAAAAAAACATACATGAAGAAAAATATTTTTGATTTTATTTTTATTTTTACAAAATTCCAGCCATATATTTTTCCTTTCATTGATAAATAAAGGGGCAAATTACATAAGAATAGTAGGTAAGCGGGCCACAAGCTGCGTCACCACCTCTTTCTGGATAGAGAACCATAATCTTCTTAAAACAAATCCTCGCCCTGGGGAGTCGAAAAGTTGTTGTGGACAACCCGCTGAACTCTTGTCAGGAACCGAATCGCCTCCGGTGCTAAGGAACCAAAAGTGTCAAAGGCCAAGGGAACGAAAGCATGTTGATTATCCTCGCATGCTTTAGCGTGCTTTGCCACCTTATTAGACTATGCTCTCAAGACCACTTGCCCGGTAAGATCCACGCATGCGTGTTTCCTGCCCTCCCACCCAAACGCTAGCATGTCGGTCAGACGTAAAGTGAATCTTCCTACCGCCGAGTCTGTACGGAAATTAACCGGCACCGCTTTCTTTGCCGAGATCCCTGCTCATCTAAGAATATCCATTAACGTTTCTCGAACAAAATCGTGTCAGTACTTTAACCCCAAAAACTCTATACAATGGAGCGTATGCTTCCCATATTTATCCATGCATGCTTTACAACAGACCGGGCACGTTTCATCATCCGAGAACATGGGGAACATTAAGCGATATTTAAGGTTTGTCCTATACTCCACCGCTGACAATCGTTGCCCCAGACCTTCAATAGGGATAACAGTTGAGAAATCTTGGACATGAGGCTTTTGTAAGCATTTAATAACGGCTTTCTGGCGTGGGTCAAACATAAATCTTCTCCAATACTTTGTACGATTCGACAACACAGGACATCCGCCAAAATTTTCTTTCGTTTTTGAGGGCGGTGTCCTTATTTGACAAAAATTCCTTTAATGTCTTGATATCTAGACATGATGACTTGCATGTTTGATACTATCAACTTAATTTTGTCACGTTGACTCTCATTCCGGCTAACTACCAATTGTTGTACCATCATTATCAATTGCTGCTGGTTAATTGCAAGCGTTATTATTTCAAGGGTTCTAGGATTAATACACCCTTTGACTTATGTTTACATCATCATTGGATTCATACACCCCGTATATTATAATATGTATATATATATAGGTATAGGTTCCTGTACAAAGTACATTTTTCGTACAAAGTGTGATAAGTCTATATAGTCATTGTGTTTTAAAGTTTGGCTATAATGTTTTTGATTCCTTTTGCATTGATATATATAGAAAAGCACCAAAGTTACAATTTAAAACACAATCAAATGTATTCTAGACATTAAATTTAAAACACACTGATTACTATCTTCGTAGGGTGTTTTAGATTGCATGTTGAGAATACATTAATTAGTGTTTTAAATTGTTAATTTTTGTGTTTTTCTATATAATACTATACCAAAGGAACATAAAACATCATGCCTAAAATTTAAAACTGTTGGATCAGTTTGCTCTTTTTGCTAAGTAAGAACTTGCTATCTTGACACTTAAGTGTTTAGCAAGCCCTTGTAAATCAGATTATAAGCACAGCGGAATGTATAAGTTAAAGCAACACTTTTTATACTAAGGAAGAGTTATTACTCCCCCTTGATGATTGAAACTAATAAATGACAAGTATTTATTATGAATCTAAGCAGTAAATGAGAATTAGATACTTAGACAGATTCACAATAAATACTGAAATGGAATAGAACAGTTGAGAGTGTTTGAAGGATTTTTCTATTAAAATCAATGTCTAAAATAGAAGGTTGAAGCCTCCTATTTATAGACGTTTACATACATGTATCTTGCCAAAAAGCAAGTACAGAAACAACAGAAACAAGTTGCACAAGTTGCAACATTGAAACTAACAAATACAGCTAAAAGTAATAATAAACAATAAACTACTGATGCAAAAGGCGGTGGAAAATATCTGATGCTAAGTGCTGATGAATGACAAACTACTGATGAGTAGTTTGTCTTCAGTACTTCTGAAGTGAACTTGTCTGATTTGGACTTCAGAACTTCTGATGAAGTTTCTTCTTCAGCACTTTTCTTATCTTCTCTTCAGCAGTTCTTTGTTTTCTTTTCAGTACTTCTATACTTAGCCAAAATGACAGAAGTGAATTAGACTAAGGTTTCCAAAAGTGGTTTCACCAATCCTCTTTGTCCTAACAAAAACACAATGCCTATATAGACTTCTCACACTTTGTACGAAAAATACACTTTGTACAGGAACCTCACCCTATATAGGTATATTCTAAGGCCTCTTGATATCCACACAACACTCCTACTGTCACACCCTCCCTCTTTTCCACTCCAAGTTCCAACACTACCAGGGGGGACCCACACTTTCATAAACACGATGTTGAAGTAATATATTGGTTGCATAGGGGGTGGATATATAGGAAACCTCATCTTCATGAAAAACCTTAGAAACTCTATTGTGACCATTGATCAAGTTTGATCAATGGTCCATGATTAATTTCTATTTAATAATAAAAAGTAAGTGGGCCACTATAATATAAAATTGGATAAAGGGCAATATGGTAATCTTACTAAAGCAAGTGGGCCACTTTAATTTTCTGAATCCTAGGTTTAAAAAGGTTGATTTGACACTTGTCAAGTCATCTCTCTCCTACTTTATGGCACTTTCTCCAGCACGAAAATTTAACATACGTTAGTGTTGTGATGCAAAATTCTGACCTCGTGTGAGACATCGGTAACATGTGTTACCAGGCATATACTAAAAGAACATAATAAAAGATCACATAAAATGTGTATTTATTTAATAAATGATAAAAACGATCATTACAATCAATACTAAAAATGTATCAAAAAAATTTCATACATACATAATTATTTGTGAATGATAAAAAACTATCATAACAACATAAAAAAGATCTAGCTATGCTTCGTTCTTGATACCCATCTTCATCTTTAACACAAAACATCTCTTCACCTACAAAAAAAGATAACACGTGTTAGTTGGGCTCTCCGAAACATATAATGAGACATCACTAACATGTGTAGTTTATTCTAAAAATATATGTTTTACTGAAATAACGTATGTCATATGAATCCTAACACACGTTAGTTGGGCATATACTACATATGTCATATGAACCCTAACACCTGTTAGTTAGGTATATACTAGCATGTGTTAGCATCACTAACATGTGTATAAACAATACAAAATCTGCAATGCCATGTGTATCGTACTTAATTTGAAGTGCCAAGTGTATAATACTCAAACATGTGTATAAGCAACACTAAACGTGATTTTTACAACTATGTTAATACAACTACTCAAATACGATTAATATGGTTTGAAATCCAACAATACATCAGTAGCATGTGTTAGCATATTCTAAAACATATGTTTTAATGAAACTAATGTATGTCATATGGACCCTAACACCTGTTAGTTGGGCATATACTAGCATGTGTTAGCATCACTAACGTGTGTGAGCATACAAGACTCGGACTGCAAAAAATAGACACAATTCTAAGTGGTTCCTACTCGACACAAAAATCACATGGCTTTTAAATAATAATAATAATAATAATAATAATAATAATATATTAATGATAATACGATTAATATGGTTTGAAATCCTAACACCTGTTAGTTAGGAATATACTAGCATGTGTTAGCATCACTAACATGTGTATAAACAACACTAAATCTGTAGTGCCAAGTGTATCATACTCAATTTTATAACTATGTTAATACAACTACTCAAATACGATTAATAGGGTTTGAAATCCAAACAATAATAAATTTAAAAAAATCAAATCAGAACCAATCCAAATCCATATACCAAAATATTATCCTCATATTAATGAAATATATAATATAATAAAAGACATCAGTAGCATGTGTTAGCATTTTTAAAACACGTGTTTACTGAAAAAATAACGTATGTCATATGGACCCTAACACCTGTTAGTTGGGCATATACTAGCATGTGTTAGCATCACTAACGTGTGTGAGCATACAAGACTCGGACCGTAAAATAAAAATAGACATATACCCTATATGAGTTCATAACAATTTCACTTGCCATTCACCAAAAAAAAAAAATTAAAAAAAAATAGACATGTACCCTATACGAGTTCATAACAATTATTTGAACATCCCATTCACCAAAAGATTAAAAATTCATAATCTTTATAAAAAAAACATCACTTACCAATGCCACATCACCAACGCCGCCTTCTTCCTATAGCTTACATTCCTACACCTGAAAACCAACACTAGAACAGAAACACATGTTAGTTGGGCTCCTTAAACACATAAAAAGATTACACATTTATTCATCAATTACATGTGTTAGCATACACTAAAATAAAAAGATTACACATTTATTTATCAAGTACATGTGATCTATCAACCTCATGTCCCCAATCCAATAACAATCTAACATAAACAAAATCAAAAAATAAAAAAAAAATCAAAAAACTTAACATAAGTTTTGTTTTTTTCATTCAAGCATTTGATCAAACACTTGGTATGCAACAAAAAACTATCCCCCAAACTGTTATTATTATTTTTCTAACAAAACCCAAAACCTAACAAAATCAAAACGTAACACAAAACGCACAAATCAAAACGTAACACCTTATTATTATTATTATAACCAAAATTGTTATAATAATTTTGTGTTAGCATATACTAACATAATGGGGCATCACTAACATGTGTTAGCATATACTAACATAAAAAGACTACAAATTTATTCATCAATCACATGTGATCTATCAACTTCATGTCCCCAATCCAATAAAAATCTAACATAAACAAATTAATAATAATAAAAAATAAATAAAAAAGGTTAACATAAGTTTTTTTTTTCATTCAAGCATTTGATCGAACACTTGGTATGCGACAAAAACTATCCCCAAATAATTGGAAATTTTCATTTAAAAAACTAACAATTCTAACTTGAAGACTTCCAAGAAAACAACTTTAACATCACAGATCACACATATTCTTCCATAAACCTCAAAAAAAAAAAAAGTATAAAACCTACAAAAAAAAAAAAAAAACATCGTCTACAAATCCAAATCAAACAAACACTTTATTCAATCATACACATAAACATTATTATTAATAATATTATTATTAGGATTATAAATTGAAAAAAAAAAAATAGAACCTGGGTGAAATAAATCAAGCAGACGAGCCAAATAAAGGATTATGAATTGAAAAAAAAATAGAACTTTAGGATCCCCAATCAGTACTTGGATCTGCTCTATTTTGTTTGGATCTGCTCTGTTTTCAGACGATAATGATGGTGGTCGTGTTTATTGGTTAGGTGAAGATGGTGGTGGTAGACGGTGGTGGTTAGGGTGGTCGATGGTGGTGTGTATGGTGGGAGGTGGTTCATTATCCTAGTGAGAGAGAGAGAGAGACGGAGAGAGAGAGAGGAGGGATTGAGAGTTTAGATCTGAATTTGAAAAAAAAATAAAGAGAGAGAAGAGGGAAAACATGTATATATATGGAGAGAGAGAAGGGGATGATGTAAAATGTCCAAAATAACCTTCCTAATATAATATAGATTGATGGTGGCTGGGATGATGTGGCACAATATGGGCCAAGTATTAGGTTTCTAGGAGTTTTTCATCTTAGGGGGGTTTTTTCCATATACTTCCCCTTGGTTGCATATATCGATATATAATAATATTTGCTACATTGTCTAGTAAAAAATATCAACGTATAAATAATTACGATATTATATTTTTTGCAGCTCATAATAATAAGAACTGAAAACTTATATATAAATTATGTAATAAAGAATTATATGGAAAATGTTTCTGAAAACTTATATATAAATTATGTAATAAAGAATTTAGAAATGAAATTATATTATAGTAAAAAAAATTATTATTATTATTATTATTATAACTAATTTCACCTATATTTTTGTTGCTTATATAATTTTAAAAAAAAATGTTTATATTACTTTTTTTAACACCCTTAATTTCATCTTTATCTTGTACTTGCAACAATTTAGACCTATAACCTCATATTTGTAAGGAGGATATCATACCACTAGACCAATAAGTCAAGGGTGATAATATAAAATTATAATAAAATTAGAGTATGTTTATTTTAAATATATTATTTTGTTTAATAATTTTTGAAGATTTTTTATATATTAATTTTTTATAAACATTTATCAAATACTAATCACATTCATTAACTATTTTTCACCCACTTATAACTCTCAACCACATTCTTTATTACCCAAACCCTCATCCTACTTATAAATACCAACATCCACCACCTCTAATCTCTTACACCACTCTTAAATCACTTCCAAATCTTCAAATTCTCTCAAGGATTTTTCAAGTCCTCAACTCTAAAAAATCTCCAACTTTTGGTAATTCTCTCTTAATTTCTAATACATTCTTCTTACATTTTTCTTACTTTCTACCTTTTCCTAATCTAACTTTTAACCATCTGAATCACCTCTTTGGTGGTTTGTGCTTTAGTTTTAACCTCCTAACAACCTTGACCATCCGAATCACCTCTTTGGTGGTTTGTGCTTTGGTTTTAACCTCCTAAACCATCCAAATTACCTCTTTGGTGGTTTGTGCTTTGGTCCGCCATTGACGATGCATGATATTCTTGACCTCTTTGGTGGTTTGTGCTGTAGGAATCAATAATTTCCACCTTCACTTTCTACAAAATATGGGTTCACCAAATATGAATTCACCTTTTTACAACGAGGGGGTGTTTGCGACATGTGAGGAGCTGATGGCTTGGGTGCGAAACACAACATACAGTCTTGGATATGTTGTTGTCACCAAAAGAATCAAGATTACAAAAAATGATGGTGTGAAGAAGGTATTTTTAATGTGCAATTGTAGTGGTGAATACAAACCAACATCTGTGTCAACCATTCATTCAGGGACAACGAAAACTGGATGTCCATTTGAGCTCGTAGCAAAACGACATCCAGAAGAAGGAGGTTGGAAAATAAAAGTAAAATGTGACAAACATAATCATGAACCTGCTCAATGGTTGGAGGGGCATGCTTATCCAAGAAGGTTAGCCAAAGAAGAGTTTGCAGTCCTGGAAGACATGACACTAGTTGGCGTTCTTCCACGTAATATTCTCACTGCATTAAAGGATAGAAACAGTGCAAATGTCTCCACAATTGAAACCATATACGATGCACAAAAGAAGATACGTAGGGCTCAAAAGGTTGAATGCACCCCTATGCAAGCATTAATAAAATCTTTGAACAAGGGAGGATATGTCCATCATATTCGTCCAGACAATCATACCAATGAGGTACAAGACTTATTTTTCATCAACCCAGAGTCAATGGAAATATGGCGTGCATTCCCACATGTCCTTCTTTTAGATGCCACGTACAAGACGAATAGGTACCGCCTCCCTTTTCTTGAGATTGTTAGGTTAACTTCAACCAACAAGACATTCTGTATTGCTTTCGCGTTGATATGAAATGAGAAAAAAGACAATTTTAAGTGGGTTTTGAACTGTCTAAGACAGACACTAGATGGCCACATGTTGCCACGTGTCATTGTCATAGATAGAGAGTTGGCTCTTATGGAGGCTCGCCGATTTGTCTTTCCAGAGGCAACTCCGTTTCTTTGTAGGTTTCACATTCATGAAAATATAAAACGCAATTGTAGGAAATCGTTCAAAACCGAGGCTAAGGTCTAGATATTTTGTTAGGGGAGCAGAAACGAATTAAAGAAATTAAAGAAAAAAACCAAGTATGTGGTTGTCATATTCGTACTAGCTGCGGTTTACCATGTGCATGTGAAATCTCATCATATGAGGATGCGTATAAATCCATTCCACTAAATTCAATAGATAGCTTTTGGAAGCAACTTGATTTCTAAGCAGCTTTGCCCCTCCAACAAGAACCAGAAATTGCATTTGATGACTAATTTGAAAAGTTTAAGGAAGCTTACTATAAAGAGGCAAAACCAGGTGTGAGAAGGAGTTGGTTACAAAAGCTAAGAGGAATTTGGGATCCTAGTAGCACAGAATATAATGAGCCAGAAGTGCAAACAAACACTCGTGAAAGACTAACTACAAAATCCAAGAAATCCAAGAAACAAGAAATAAACTCAGCCCCTCCACCAACTAAACCTTCCCTTCAAAAAAGCTACTCCCAAAAGCCTCCAAGGCACAGTTTGTTCTCTAACACCCAAGACCCTCCAAGGCATATCTCGTTTGTTAACACCCAAGACTTTCCAAGGTACATCTCGTTTGTTAACAACCAAGACCCTCCAAGGCACAACTCGTTTGTTAACACCCAAGAGTCTCCATTCAAGGACTATGTTTATTACACTGGTCCATCCTATGATTGCCTGGGGTTCAACCAAGATTCTAACGGACAGAGTTCTTTTGCATATGAATCAAGCACACCAACCTATGATTTCATAGGGTTGAACCAATATTCTACAGGATATACTTTTTTCTCCAACCCTGAAAGCACACAGACCTATGATTTCATGGTGTTGAATGAATATTCTAACAGATATAGTTTTTTTTCCCAACCCTGAAAGCTCAAAGGGTTTTGATTTCATTGGGTTGATTCAAGAGAGTGTTCCAAACGAAACAACAGGAACGACACACACATATATTCATCAAATTCCAGAAATTTTTCGTTCATACGTATCATGTATACACAATGTGATGGGTGATGGAAATTATGGGTTTCGGGCGATAGCTTCTGCTATCGGGTATGGTGAAGATCAATGGCTATTAGTCTAGAGAGAACTATTGGAAGAGCTTTTGGAGTTTAGAGAGTTGTATACAAAAGCTTTCTGTGAATCATTCAAAGATCTCTATACATCGCTTTGTTGGTTCGGCTCAGGAGATGCACTGAGAAAACATTGGATGATTATGCCAGATACAGGGTTCCTGATTGCGAACAAGTATAACGTAATTGTTCATTTTTTTTATCTAATGAACGAACAAACAGTTCAACGTGCTTCCCTTGGAAAGGCCCTGAACATTTTCAGGAGTTCAAGGTAATTACGATTGCACTTGTAGGCGGTAACCATTATGTAAGGGTAGAATTGCAAAGAGAGTACCCAATGGCTAATACAAACAACCTATGGACGCTAAAGAGAGAAAGCAGTGCAGACGGTTGGGAATATATTTTCGAATCACGTCAAAATATGTATAGAGATTGGGTAGCAAAACCTCCTGAATATGTAGATATAGATTAAAACTTAGTATGTATTTGTTTTTATTTTTATTACTAGTTTTTAATGTATTTTTTAAGTATTTTATATGCTTATTGAAAGTAGTCTGAATACTAATTTTTATTAAAAATATATATATGTAATATTTTGTATTTTTTAAAGTAAAAAAAATCAAAAAAAAAAAAACGGGGCTAACCAAAGTCTTTAATCTATTATCACTTTTTGAGATATCTAGGTAATGGCTTTTTGACTAGATATATGGTACTCTAAGAACACCTAAGGGGGAGGTCATGGGTTCAATTCCCACAAGGAGTAGAAATTTGCCGTTAAAAAAAATCTAGGTAATGACGTTTTGACTAGATATATGGTACCATCACAATTCTCAATGTTTTAATGAAAAAACTAAAAAAGTCAAACAACTTTTTGCACTTTTTAAAAGCTTTTTTAGGTGGTGTATATTTTCTAGATAGGGGGTGTATATTTCTGGCCTCCCTTATATCAACACTTTGGTCAGACTTTTTAGGCTTGTATTAATGAGGGGTAGAATGATACTTTTTCTGTTTTGGTCAAATGTTACTGGTCAAATTACAGGGTCAATATCTAACTTTTTTTTTTGAAAGTTGAACTTCATTCAAAAGGACCAATAGATGCGTCTGGTAGATCTGGAGATCTTGTTAACGTGTGGAATCCTAAAGTTTTTCACAAGTTAGCGGCTACTCAGAATAATAATTTTCTGGCGACTACAGGTACTCTAGTTTTTGATGGGTCTTTAATTAATTTTATCAATGTTTATGCGCCTCAGCGGGCTAGGGCAAAGAACCGTTTATGGTTTGAATTAGCGGGGTTTATCAGGGGTTGTAGTGGTATGGTGGTTTTGTTGGGCGATTTTAACGCGGTTCATTTCCCGAAAGAACGAAGAAACTCTAAATTTAATTAAGGGGTGGCGACTGATTTTAATAACTTTATTGATGACATGGGACTTAATGAATATGTTATGAGAGGCTTTAAATTTACGTTCTTGGTTGGTAAAGGAAAGGAGCACAAGTTGAGTAAGATTGATAGGGTTTTGGTCTGCCAGAATTTCTTTAATAAGTGGTCGGCTGCTTGTTTGAAAGCGTTAAATAGGGGTTACTCGGATCACTGTCCCTTACTGTTGACTGTGGTGGATGCCAATTTTGGGCCTAAACCTTTTAGGTGGTTCAATTCTTGGCTTTGTAGGGATGGGTGTGAAGGGGTGGTGGTTAAAGCGTTATCAGAATGTGAATGTCAAGGTAACCCGGATGAGATTTTAATGGCAAAGTTTAGACTTCTGAGACATTGCCTAAAAATTTAGTGGAAGGGTATTGAGTTAAAGGAAGGTGAGGATTTGAAGGGTATGAGAGAGGATGTGGAGAGGTTAGAGATTGCTATGGAAGAAAGGGATCTAGAGGAAGAGGAAGTTTGGGTTCGGGAGGAGTGTAGAAAAGGGGTGGATCAATTGAATTTATGCAAGAATCGGGATTTAAAACAAAAATCGAGGGTGAGATGGGCTATAGATGGAGATGAAAATTCTGCATTTTTTCATGGGATTGTTAATGGTAGGAAAGTGTCTAATGCTACCCCGGGTTTAATGGTTAAAGATACTTGGGTGTCGAAACCTTGTTTGGTTAAAAAGGAAGTGTTTAGATATTTTAGAGGCCACTTTGCAGAGTATTTGAAGAACAGACCAGGAATTTATTGCGAGAATATGAAGCGGCTTCAAGGTTTTAGTGGTGAAGAGTTGATAGCTCCTTTATTGAAAAATGAGATAAAGGAAGCTGTGTTTGATTGCGGTTCGGATCGAGCTCCGGGTCCGGACGGTTTCAATTTCAGGTTTGTAAAGTTTTTTTGGAACTGGCTGGAGGAGGACTTTTTTGCTATGTTTAACCGGTTCCATGAGGTTGGTATTATCAGTAGGGGTTGTAGCTCATCGTTTATTACGTTGATCCCAAAATCTAAAACTCTGGTCGGTCTTAGAGATTACAGGCCGATTAACTTGGTTGATATTATTAGCAAAGTGATCTCCAAGGTCTTGGCTATTCGGATCAGAAAGGTGCTGGGTAAGGTGATTTCGGGTACTCAGTCGGCTTTTCTTAGTGGAAGGTTTATCCTAGATGGCCCGTTGATGATTAATGAGACCATTGGGTGGCTTAAGAAGGAAGGAAAAAGGGCGTTCTTGATGAAGTTGGATTTTGAGAAGGCTTACGACAATGTTAACTGGGGTTTCTTGTTGTCTACGTTGGCTCAAATAGGTTTTCCGGAAAAATGGTGTACCTGGGTGAAAGGGATTCTAGAGTCGGCACGTTCTTCGGTGTTGGTAAATGGGTCACCAACGTTTGAATTCCAATGTGAGAAAGGGGTTCAACAAGGTGATCCATTGTCTCCTTTTCTTTTTCTGGTGGTTATGGAGGTCCTTCATTGTATGCTTGAGAAAGCGATAGAGTTGGGTGAATTTAAAGGTATTAAAATTGGTGGGAACGACACGGTGGTTTCTCATTTATTTTATGCAGATGATGCGCTTATAGTGGGAGAATGGTCTAAAGAGAATATGGAAAGTGTGGCTAGAGTGCTTCGGGTTTTTCATTTATGCTCGGGTCTAAAAATAAATATCCAGAAATCTTTTTGTACAGGGTTGGCTTAGAAGACTATGAGGTGGCTGAAATGGCTGAGATTATTGGGTGCAAGACGGGTTCCTTGCCTTTCGATTACCTTGGGATTCGGGTCGGGGCTAATATGAATCGGACGTGTCATTGGACACCGGTTGTAGAGACGATACAGAACAGGCTGACATCTTGGAAGGCGAAGACTTTGTTGATGGGAGGAAGACTTACCCTTATTAAATCGGTATTATCTAACTTCCCTATTTATTATTTATCTTTATACAAGGCACCGGTGAATGTGATAGATAAGATGGAAAGATTGATGAGAAACTTTTTATGGTCCGGGTCTAATGGGGTTAATAAAATCCATTGGGTGGCGTGGGAAGTAGTCACTTCCTCCAAAAAGCGAGGGGGTTTGGGTATTTCATGCCTAAAGGAGGTTAATTTGGTGCTCCTTGTCAAATGGGCTTGGCGGTTCAATGTAGAGGGTGATTCGATGTGGAGGAATGTTATCGAAGATGTTCCTGGTGGGAGAGGTTGTTGGAGCTTCTTACCTATTAAAATTTCTATACCGGGGTGTTGGAAGGCTATTGTGAATTGTTTAGCTTTGATAAAAATTAATAATGTTTCGATCCAACATCTCTTAAGGGGAGTGGCTGGGGATGGGGAGAAGCTTCGTTTTTGGTATGACCTTTGGTTGGGAGACACCATATTAAAAGATAGGTGGCCTAGTTTATATAAATTGGACAGATACTAAATGTGCAAGATTCGGGACCGGGTGATGCAAGGTAATGAGGGCTTATTTTTTGCTGGTCAATGGAGTCGTTTTCCACGTACAGTAGATGAGTTCTCTAAGTTGCAAGATATGCAAAGGTTGTTGTTAGGCTTTAATATGGGTGGGGCCGAGGATAAATGGGTTTGGTTAGGGAATTCGGATGGGATATATACTGTTAAGGGGTTTAAGAATTGGTTGCAGGCCAGCGATAATGTGCAGAATGTTTTGAAGATTAAATGGGAAGGGTGGGTCCCATTAAGAGTTAGGGGCTGTTTGATAGCCTCTTAATGAGGCTCTTAACCATTCAGCGTTGAATGATTCAGCATTCAGCGCGTTTGTTTCAGCTTCTGAATGGAATGGTTAAGTCTGAATCATTAAGATTTGAGATGTTGCTGAAACATTAAGCACTGAACTATTAAGCACTAAACTGGGCTGAACCTTAATGAGGCTCTCCTACCAACGTGGGACAAGAAAACTAACCATTAAGAGGTCCAACTTAATGATTCAGCGCTTAACCATTCAGACCTCTTAACCATTCGGACCTCTTAATGATTCAGCACTTAATCAACCAAACAGCCCCTTAATCTTTTAGCTTGGAGGGCGGCGAAAGGAAGGTTACCTACCCATACGGCTTTAGTGCAGTGGCAAATTAACATTTCAGACTCCTCTTGTCCGTTTTGTAGCTGTGAGGATGAAGATATCAATCATGTGCTGCTGGGGTGTGGTGTGTCTTATGGGGTATGGAGCATTATATGCAAATGGTGTAGATTAGACCCGTTTTATGCCTATGACTACGAGGATTTACTTATGCTATACAAGAATGTTCATGCTAGGAAGTGGAGGAAAAAGATAATTAGAGGTGTTGTAATGATCTCCTCTTGGGCCATTTGGAACGCAAGAAACGCTAAGGTTTTTCATGATAAACCATTCAAAGTTATGGACGTCGTGGCGGAGATAAAGTCGAAGGCGTTTTTATGGTTGAAACATAGGTCGAAGTTTAAAAGTATTGTTTGGAAAGATTGGACCGTTTATCCGTTGTATATGTGTGTATAGTTTTGGCGGTTCTTGTTTTATAGAACTTGCCGGTGTTTAATGAAAGTTATCATTCAAAAAAAATATCTAATTGATTGTTGTTCACTTGGGTTTGTTTATTAACTGATTATTGTTCACTCGTGTTGGTTTATTAATAGTACGTTTTTTAGAAACTATATCAAATCACGGGATCAATCCCCACAGGCTACAATTGTGGATATTAGGCAATGATGGTAAGGGAGCCCCCGTCAATGTGTGGACTGCTTGATCCTGAGCTGACCCGGTTTTCATCTAGCCGTTACTCCAGCGAACGCCACTCCCACCCGTTTCAGCGTGGACCCGGTTCAGACAACATAAGTCTGGACGCGTGGGAGGGGCTCGACCATAGGCCGAGTGTGATGTATCCCTGCCACACAAAGAACAAAGAAAGTCACTGTTCAAAAAAAAAAAAATCCAACGGATCACTCTTCACTCGGGTTGGTTATTAATATAGTATCTCTAATTTTAGAAATTATATTAAAATCGCAAGGCCAAGATCCAACTGATTATTTTTCACTAGGCGTTGGTTTATTAATAGTAAGTTTTTAGAAACTATGTCAAATCACAGGATCAAGATCCACACTCGGGTTGGTTTATTAAAGCACCTTAGGATCCAAAATGATTCTTCTACATTGTAAACATCACAATTCACAACAGCTTCATATTGATAAATACAACACATGGGCTTAGTTTGTATAAACAAAATACTAAGAACATCACCTACCTTTCTTAGCATTAATCGAAACTTGTTTGACATCTTTACATATATTACTAATTCCAAACGTTACATTTGGTAGAATAAAAAAAAAAATCTATAATGGGTAATTCTGTGTCACTTCTGTGTTGTCAGAACGAATTAGTGAGACAAAGAGGGGATGTCCTATTGATCAAAGAAGACGGCGACTCGGTGAGGTTCAAAGACAGAACACTTGTGAAAGACGTGTTATCTGGTTACCCGTATCACAAGATAATCAAGTGTTGTACCCAAAAAACTATTTTGATGGGTGAAACTCAACTGAGCTGCAACTCGCTTTACTTTTTGTTGCCAGCTGGTTTGGCACTAAGCGAAGCAGCGTACCAAAGTCTTGTTCGGTCTGCTGTTTCGCGGAATTTGGTTGCTAACATGGCCTCTAACATTACAATAACCGATAGTAGACAACAGGTGACTTGCAATGATTATAGTTATTCGTACAAGTGGAAACCAGTTCTAAGGACGATTCCAGAGATAGCCACACCTTCTACCTAATATGGTGCCCGAGGACAAAAAGATATGTGTAACTTTTTAATGTTCTTAGAGCAGAAAATATGCAACTTAATGATATTTTTGCGTTTATTAATATGTGTCTCTTATTTCCTAAATGGCAACAAATCAAGTTAAACTCTAATTTTATTTTATTTTTCGGTTGTTATCTTAGGTTCAAATCTAGATAAGGGTTTATGTTGAATTAAAATACACCTTATTATACGAGTGTCATGTATGCGTGGTTAGATTTTTCGCTAGAACATCTAAATGATTATTGCAACAACATATATACTGTCTTCATGAAAAATTGTACCTAAAAATCTAAACTAAAGTAAAAAGCTCCAAACTTGACCATGCAATATTTACTCGCCGTCACTCTCAAGATGAAACACAAATCTTGATCGGATCTAAATTAAAATCATAAATATATGTAAAACCTTAAAATTCTCGTATTCGCTTCTTTCTTGTTTGTAGCAAAATTTATGTTGCCATATTCACCTTGTACATGTTACATAAGCGGCAACAAATCCCATACTACTATGTGAGTTGAAAACACATAATCGTGTCAGGGAATTGGTTGTCACGTGAATGTAACCCTTCACGTATGTAGACGAGTGTTTGAAACAAATTCGGTGCAATAAGCGACACACAAATGTAAATGAACATACAAAATGAAAGAAGGGTTGGGTCCCATTGACGTCCTAGCCAATAAAATTAAGTTGGTGCTTCCTTTGAGGTCAGTAGTTTGAGACCCGACAAAACGAATTTGGTTTAATTTAAGTCATAAAAAAAATTAATAGACATAAGCTGTTCAGAAAAAAAACAAAAATTAAAAGATATAAAAGAGTAAAAAGGAGGGGCTAAAATGAATAATCTAACATCACACTCAATTATAAATTAAAGGGTCCGGTTATTTAGACAACTAGGGTTTTTATTTGCACAACCCCTCCACGGGTCGTCGAGGCCTGGACAGCCCGTGGAGGGCCAAAAAGGCAAAAGGACGGGTCGTCCAGCCCAGACGGCCCGTATAAAGGCAAAAGGACGGGTCGTCCAGGCCCAGACGGCCCGTCTAAAGGTTTAAATCCAATCCAATCATTGGTAATCATTGGCAATGATTAGGTGATGATTATTTGGTTTTTTTATAAGTGTAGTGTGGATGTTTAAAATGGGTTTGAATGTTTGGTTTTTATAGATGTTTGGTTTTTTATAAATGTTTGGTTTTTTATAAATGTTTTTTTTATTTGTATAATATGATCTTTTTTATATAATTGTGTATATGAATATGAACGAATGTCGTTTATGTTGCCGAACTAAACAAAACCAAAATACGAACAATAAAGCATAAATAAGCATAAATATTCCAAAAATTTACATAAACTATGAGTTCAATAAACATCTATAAAAAACAAACATTCAAAACCAAAATACGAACAATAAAGCATAAATAAGCATAAATATTCCAAAAATTTACATAAACTATGAGTTCAAAATGTACAACCAAAGAAATATAACCCACCCGTCTAACCCGACCCACCCGGCTGATCCGACCCACCCGGCTGACTGGTGGACGCCCCACCATGCTGACTGCTAGACGCCCAATCCGGAAGTGGACGCGGCTCCAAACCAGCTTCTCGTCGTCTCTCATTCTCGCTCTCTAACAGCCACCGCATGTCACCCCGCATCGACCCCAACTGATCCAGGATCTGCTGAAGTACCTGGGTCGTGCTATCATGCAACCTGACAGCATGATAAACGCGGGCAGGACGCTGTAGCTCATCAACGGGGGGGTCTGGCATCTCTACATCCACCGGTGGGTCGCCGTCGGCAACGTGTGGCATCTGGACCTCAGGGGCAATCGGCCCATCGAGATGTCTGAGCGGCTCTGGCACAAAATGCTCGCCACGGTCGCCAGGAGGTCCGAAAGCACGCTGGTAATAAGCGTGTGGGTTGCTGCGAGGGACCCGTGCTGCCACCTTCATCTGCGTCATAGTCCTAATATTTAACGGCCTGAAATGCAAAACAACAATAATAATATTAAATAATAATATATAAAATTAAATAATAATAATAAATAATAATAATAATATTAAATTATAATATATAATAATAATAATCTTACCTGGGCATCATCGGACGAGGTAAGTTGTTCTCCTCAGCATGCGTCCACAATTCGCCCGGGCAAAGACGCAACGCGATGGCGGTGACGATCCCACCAATCGGAATCTCCCCCGCCGGGTGCCTATGAGGGTAGGTCGCGATGTACTCGGCAAAGCACCTGTGTAGCGCAACCGGCCTACCCCTCAAGATGCAGTAGAGGTAGAAAAGGTCAATCTGCTGGATCCTCTCGTTACAGTTACACCGTCCGGCAATCGACCAGCTAACCAAACGGTGTATGTAACGGATCAGAGGGTCCCGGATGTTGCTGGACCTATCCATCCTGCACAGAATAATAATAACATTATAAAAATTTCGGCAGAGTTTCCTCTGTTTTTGTACGAACCAGACAACACAAGTCGTCTACAAAAATCCAAAAACAAACAACCTAAACTAACTAAATAACAATAATAATTAACTAAGCGAACTAAATAACAATAATAATAACGAACTGAACTAAATGAAAACAATAACAATAATAATACCTCTCGCCGTCCTCCCCATACGCTCGACCACCGATAGTGGGCCACCAGGCCATCAGCATGTCGTCTGGCAAGGTCGTCAAGGCCGTGGTGTACATATCCTGGACAAGCTCCTCCTCTCTGTACCAGCAGCAAGTAGTAGCCCACTGGTCCATCGTATATGCGTAGAGCTGTCCGAATAATCGGAACTGTACCTCAGGCTCAGGCTCGCCGTCAGGACCTACTGGAGGCTCAACACCTGCTGGATGCGGCGCGTAGCGGAATGTCGAGATGAACTCGATCGTCAGTGGCCGATACGAATCATGGTCGAGGTCAGCTAACATCCGCCCCCAAGGGCTGTCGTCTGGGATCCACTCCTCAAACCTCTCCGCTCCACCGATCGCGCGTAATGCGGACCAGTCAACACTGCGCGATCCGTGTATCGGACGCAGCTCCATCTGACCCCAGCGCGCGATCTCGTAGTCGTCGTTATCGTGCCTGTAGGGCCAATCTCTCAAGTCGCCACCTGCAAGAGGATTCCCGTCCGCAGGCTGGTTACGGCGTCTTCTGTTGTTTCTGTTTGCCATATCTGCAAAACAAAAACAAAACATTAAATTTAGAAGATTGTAAACGTAACATTAGGCAGCAGGGAAAAAAACAAAGCGATGTGTCCGAGTTGTACCGAACCTACCTTCATAATAGTCTTTAACCTATTGTTTCGGATCCATTTGACATGTTTGGTCAGCATACTAAAAATATTTACAGACATATACAAACAGAAATCAAAACCTAAAATGTATACATAATTACTACTTAAGCTACTTAGATCTTACAAAAGCACATAAAAACCTCAAAAATCCTACAAAAACAATCAATGCATCATCATCATACAATAATCCCCAATCAACACCTAACAAAATCAATTAAAACAATTACAAAACCTTACAAAATCTCAACGAAACGAAGCGATTTATCAACAAACAAACAGAAAAAATGTCCAGATTCAAGTATGAAAATATACATAATCAATACACAGCATATTCGATGGACAATAAAATGAGGGAAAAAACGTATCGAGTTCATAGATTCAACCCACCCTCACCACCCTCACAGCCACCACAACCCACCCTCACCACCCTCACAGCCACATCCACCACACTGCCACCCACCCCTACCACCCTCACAGCCACCACAACCCACCCTCACCACCACAGCCACCACACTGCCACCCACCCCTACCACCCTCACAGCCACCACAACCCACCCTCACCACCCTCACCACCACAGCACCACACTGCCACCCACCCTACCACCCTCACAGCCACCACAACCCACCCTCACCACCCTCACCACCACAGCACCACTGCCCCACCTCCCTCACCCCACCCAACTATCACCACTGCCCACCACCACAACTAACCTACCACCACCACAACCAACCTACCACCCACCACAGATTCACAATTCTTCATATACTGTATTATTCTAAGTTTAATTAGAACACACAAGTACTGTTAATGTAAACAAACAAAGCAGATTATAATATTATATTAATATAATCAACCAACAAAACTTGATCTCCACCTTAAACCTAAAACCTCAATTTCAAAATTTCACAGTGAAAGAGTGGATACCTTACGAGTAATAGCGAAGAATCGAAAGATTAAACTTGATGAAGAGAGACGAGAGAGGGCAGAGAGACGAGAGAGGGCAGAGAGACGAGAGAGGGCAGAGGGACGAGAGAGAGGGAAATGGATGGTGGTTGTGGTGGGTGGCAGACGGTGGTGGGGGGTGGATGGTGGTTGTGGTGGGTGTTAGAGAGAGAGGGAGAAGAGGTGGTGGGTGGTGGTGGAGGTGGGGTGGTGGTGGTTTGAGAGAGACGAGAGAGAGAGGGAAAGTGAAAAGAATGAAAAAAATTGAAACTGTCTGGTGGTTTTGGGGGTTTTTTGTGTTTCACAACGGGCCGTCCAGGCCTCGACGGTCCGTTGTTTTTTAATTTTTTTTTAATTTAATAATAGAGGAAGCTTCCCTTGGAAGCTTTGTATTTGAGACGGGCCGTCTAGGCCTGGACGGACCGTCTTGATAGATAGAGGATGGGTCGTCCAGCCTCAACGAGACAATAATTTTGGGTTTCACAACGGGCCGTCCCGGCCTAGACGGTCCGTTGTGGTCCACTAGTGACAGCCCATCTAGGCCTGGACGGGCCGTCTTTGGCCAATTTTTTGCCTTGGACGGCCCATTAAGGCCTGGACGACCATAATTTTTTTTTTTTTTTAAATTTTTAGTGTATTTTGTATATTTTAAGCTTGGTATTTGTAGTTTTTATAAAAAAAGGGAGTATATTTTTATAATAAGTATAAATGAACACATACAACAAATTTTTCCGTTCGTCCGGTCCGGTAACATACGATAAGCTAAGTTAAGTCGAAGTATTGAGGTGATCGAACATCAACCCTTTGTATACGGTCGTCATATACCGTCTCCCACTCACTTGCCTCTTCATATCGCCACTTACACCATGACGGATTCAGTTTTGGCATTGGGGCGCCTTCTGCCAACTCAATCTTGATGAAATGATTTTTGTTAACAAAAGCAAACGATACGAACGCATGTTCTTCAACGCTGTGTGGACCATCGAACATAGGGAAGTACGTCTCACTTTGATCATACGGAGAGAGAAATTGAACAACCACCTTAAATTTCTGAGCAATCAGTAATCCTGAGGCGGGCATCTCCATCCATTGGTCGTGCGTTGCTGGTCCCACTCCAATGTGATCGAATGAGTTGGAGACTCTGTCGTAAGTATCGTAATCTACTTCGTTTAAAATTAGCCTCCACCGGTCTTCATTCTCGACGATCTCCTCCTTAAGCTGTTTGCGGATGAAGTACCACATATCCT
The DNA here is from genome assembly GCA_030844895.1 of Ambrosia x helenae. Classification (NCBI taxonomy): domain Eukaryota; kingdom Viridiplantae; phylum Streptophyta; class Magnoliopsida; order Asterales; family Asteraceae; genus Ambrosia; species Ambrosia x helenae. The sequence continues at coordinate 17,197,573 of CM061229.1, read as the reverse complement.
GTTGCCACCCTAAGCACACAGCTACGGATCGAAAGCCACAGTGACCGTCTCCATGGACATCCCGAATGTCTGTAATGTATCTATGATATGCAGGTGGAAGCCATTTCTTAAACCTTTCGATCTCCAGTTTGTACCTGTACCCATCAAAAAGTGAGATTTAATATGTGTATAAATATGTATGCATGTGTGAATTTATATATTAGTAGTTTGTACCTATCCCTTTCCAACAGTGGAAAATCTTCATCGTAAACAATCGGTTTGTCCCTTGATTGTTTACCTCTTCTAGAAGGCTTTTTGCCCTACGTGCAAAAAATTATATAACAACAACAACAACAACAACAACAATAATAATAATAATAATAATAATAATACGAACCGCAGCCTTATCTTCCTTTTTTTCCTTTTCACTTGTTGTTGGCCGACCCCGAGTATCGGTTTGTACCTCAGGAGGTTTATGTTTAGTCATAATCGGATTCAACACCTCCTTCATCTTCTGCAACATGCTTTTTTTCACTTGCACCGGTTGCGACCTTAGTTGCTCAGCGAATGCATTCATTTGGTGCTGAAAGTCAAACTCGGGATTCTCAGCTACTTCTGGCATAAAGTCAAGTCGTGTCCAGAAGACGTCGATATCAGCCAGTGACACTCGTGTATCTGATATATATATTCAATCACAACAACAACAAATCAATAATTTTATAAAAATTTGGCAGAGTTTCCTTTGTTTTTGTACGAACCAGACAACACAAGTCGTCTACAAAACGCTTCAAACATTTATAAATTTGACTATTATATCCTAAAAAAAATAATAAGTCTAAAAAATGATGTTACCTTTCGTATCATACAATTGCAATTGACAGGAACATGGCAATCCATAAGTCTTCTTGAGTCGGTGTTCACAAGACCTCTTTTGTTCCATATAATAATTTATCTTGTTGACCCCTCCGAGCATCAAATTAAGCGCTAGATGGGAAACCCTACCGATTACGTCTTGAAACAACGGTAGATCATGTTTCCACATTCTTGTTGATCGGCTTTGTTCGAAGGAGTGCTTTATCGCTACGCGCCGTGATTCCATAACTTTGTCTATTTCCATCACAAGCGCGTGGAGCGAGCTGTTCGGGCCTTTTATGTACCTCTTAATCAGAGCATGCTGACTCTCGACCCTGTTGGTCGTAGTCTGACCGAACGTAAGGTTTTCATTTGCCCATGCTTCCACAAACATTTCTTTATAATCTCGGAGCCAAACTGACTCCATGTAGTCATAAACCTCTGTAAAAAACAGAATAGTGATGTCAATACAGAAAATATGTACGCTTGTAAAGCAAAATAAAAAATAAAATATATACCCGTTCGATCCTGCCCCAAAGTCGTCTGTAGAGCGCTTCAAGATTGAATTCGTAAGCCTCTTTGTCAGGAGATTTACACAGTCGACCAAAATACTGCAAAAATATTTCCCATTCTTCTTTTGGAAATCCTCATTTATGATATTTTGCAATATTTCGTTGAATATGATACCTGCAAAACAACAACAATAATATTAATAATAATAATAATAATAATAATAATAATAATAATAATAATAATAATATTTCGTTGAATATGACACCTGCAAAGCAATTTCGTAGCATCCGGGAAAACTGTAGCACATGCACTCATCAGAGCCAGATCTCTATCTGTAACAATTACACGTGGCTCCATACTCCCCTCCAGCAAATCTTTGAGCCTCTCAAGCACCCATGTGTAGTTACTCGTTTTCTCTTTAACGATAAATGCATGGGCGATACAAAACGACTGGTTTGTCGACGTCATACCCACAATTTGAACAAACGGGATTATGTACTCGTTCGTTTTGTAGGTGGCGTCGATCAGCATCACATGTGGGAAGGCACGCCAGAGATTGTACGAGACCCGGTGTGAAAAGAAAATATTCTCAACAGCATCTGTCTCTGGATTCTGCTTGGTGAAATAAGTAAATTTCTTTTCAACCAGGATACTCTCGAGTATCTGCATAACAATAATAATAACAATATTTAATATTTAACAACAACAAAATTAATAATAGTCTATGACAATAATAGTAATTAATAATAATACCTGCATTGGGGTTTTATCGCCGTAAATTCTATGTTTAATCTTGCTCACTGTATTGTGTATGTCTCTTAGAATACATTTATTATTCGGGTTTTGTGCTCTGATGGCCAAATGTATGTTTGCCGGTTCCAGGCCTTGAAAATAAAGCGTTTCCACCATTTCTTCTTCTTGTGGTGTCAGCCGCCTAGCAAAAGCGTGACCCTCAACATGTATAAAAGGGTCGTGGTTATGATTCGCGTGTTTAACCTCCAACTTCCAACCCTCTTTGCGTAGCCTCCCTATTAACATAAATGGACAGTTAATCTTTTTGCTACCCGTAGACCTTACTGTGGCTGTAGTATGGTATTCGCCAGCACGGTCGCATCTCAGGTCTATCCTAATTTTTCTTGCATTATTTCCACTGCCTTTTGAAACAGAACGTCCTGTCACTAGGACGTAACCGCTAGCAAGGGCTCTATCGTAAGCCCATTGTTTCATCTCTTCAACAGACCCGAATACCTGAAAATTTATACAAGAGTCTAGTCTAAATTCATACTACTCTAAATTATATACTACTGTAAAGATATACTAGTGTAAATAAATAAACGCACCTGCTCGGTTTCATACGAAACATCCGGGTTAGGTTCAACTTTTATGTTAGCATCTTCCTGGTTGTCATCATTAGCACGATTCCCGCGCGAATGGTAACTCCCGTACGTGTACTGCGGGTAGCTTGGTGGCACGAAAAATGACTCCTGTTCCTCTACATATTCCTCGTTGAGATCGGGCAGCATGTTCCCGTCATTACCACGAACCCCGGATTTAACCTCCTCTTCACCAACTTGAACCTCGGGTTCATACCCTACGCTTTCAGAGACGTAAGACTCGTTCTCAGACAGGTCAACGGTTGAAAAGCTTTGTAAATATGTCATCGTGAGACCGGGAAGTCGAAATGGGTCGAGGGTTTTGGTGGTGGTGATGTTTTAAGGTTTGGTTCAAATGGGGAAGAAGCTGATCGTGTAATGGTTAAATCAGGAAATCTCAACGGGCCGTCGAGGCCTAGATGGGCCGTCTAGGGATTAAATGCCCTAACCTAACACATTTCAACGGGCCGTCGGGGCCTGGACGGCCCGTCCTTATGCACCTTTTTCAGACTTTTCAGTCTGAACTGCCTGCTTTTGCAGGAGTTCAGACTGATCACCTCGTACCTCGTACTTCTACGGGCCGTCTGGGCCTCGACGGCCCGTCGGTTTTGTCTTTTCTGTAAACAAACGGCCCATCAAGGCCTGGACGCCCCGTCCTGAAACCCTAATTTTTCTTAACGGCCCATCTAGGCCTCGACGACCCGTCCTAAGGTTGTTTAGGGTTTTTTGTTGGTTGTGTAAATAGTATCACCCAAATTAAACCCTATTTCTACGTGCCTTCGTATTCAGTAGTCTATATAGCGCCGCGCCTGCTTACCGTCTGAAACCCTACTGCCAATGTTAGACGAAAATATCGTTGGGATTCAATGGTAATTAAGTATACTCTATATATATTTAACTCTCTTTGTTCTGATCTATCTTTGTTTTTATTGTTTTGAGTTATTATACTCATGGATTAATCATAGAATGCTGCAGGGAACTAAAGAAGGCATGTTAGCTGTTAATAACATGTTGATCGTTCATAGCGTTAAAGAGAATTGTTGCAGCAACAACACATGGTACTGTTGATGTTGAGGACGACTTCGATAATGTCACCCTTGGAGATTTGACATTGGAAGTTGAAGAACCAAAGACTATTTGTGGCTAAACCATGGCACGCCTGGTTCATCTAGCGGGCTATGTGTGAGGTCCTGGTGTGTTCGATAAACAAGAACCCTGCTGAGTTTAGCACACCTGAGTTTCATCTAACAAGATCTAACAAGGGTAAAGAAAGGATTTAGAAGGATGTCAAGGAATAATCTCTTTCAAATCCTTGTAAATAAAATATTAGATGGTATTTATGTGTAAAAAAAATGTTAAGAAATTAAGAATTTTTTCATGGTGTTTTGGATTAAATGTATTTCATTCTTTGTATTTTTTTGGGCCTTTTTGACAAATGGTGTTTCTGAATACCTTCAAGATATATTTTTGTATCTTTTTTTAGTATGTCAAGAGCATGTTCTTGATAAAAGCTTTGCTTATGTCGATATCTTTCAATTCCTTTGTTCTGTTCTGCAGACGTTCAGTGGTGCATACCATCATTTTTTTCATTCTAAGTCCATGTGTAATCTTAATCAAATTGGGGCGTTTTTAGGGAACAAAACGCCCCCAAAGGAATTGAACACCGCCCCCACCTAAGGAATTGGGGCGTTTTTGGGGCTGGGGAAAAAATCATGCGTGAAAAATTGGATTGGGCCAGTGAGATTCAAAGTTTTATTAAGGAAAAAATAATTAATATTAAATGATTAGATGCTCCATAAAAATTTTCATCTTACCACTACACCATATCTTAATTTGAATCCCTTAATGGTCCCACATGCCACGTGTGAATTAATGTCCCATGGTCTTGAAATTTTTCACCTTACCATTATACATGGTCTAACCATTGTTGTGGCTAGGGGTGAAAAAAAAAAAGAGCAAAACCGCACAAAAAACCTGCAAAACCAAACCGAAGTTATTGGTCAGTTTCAGTTTTGTATTTTATGAAAACTGAAAATAACGGACGGAACCAATAACCCAAAAAATCATTTTGTAATGGTTAATGTAGTATTTATAATAAGAACTAGTATTACTACCCGCGCTTCGCAGCGGGGTTTAAGCAAAATTGCCGCCATATTCAGTAAATGCCATTCCCTGTGTGCATGATCAAGAACCGGAGAAGCATAATACTTGTACAATATAACTCTTACATATTCACCTTAATTCACATAGTTTATTAAAAAAATGAGAACCGAATCAAACTGCATTTGGCTACAATTTTCACAACTTTCTTTGCTCTTTCGTTATAGCTTCGGCCTACCTATACTCATTTAAAAAAAATAATTATGCTTTTTTGTCACTGACTTTGATTTAATATTTAAAAAACAAAAAACACTTATTAAAATGAAAAAATAAACAAAGTACCTCCCCCAAGGTTTGAAAACCTAGGACTTTGGCCAAGAAAAACCTCACCACAAACCATTCCACCACCAACACATGCTGTGTTTTGAAATAAAACCATAGATATATATATTATTTATCAAAGTTGTGAGAATATATATATATATATATATATATATATATATATATATATATATATATATATATATATATATATATATATATATATATAAAGTGCCTCCCCCAAGGTTTAACCCTTGGACCTTGGACAACTAAACCTCACTAGAAATCAGTCCACCACAAACACACCTTGTGTTTTAAAATGAAACCATAAGTATATATTTTTTGACAAAGTTGTAAAAAAATAAAAAATAAATAAAGGCCACCTGCCCCAAGGTTCGAATTTGGGACTTTGGCCAAGAGAACCTCACCACAAACCACTACACAACCAACACACTTATGTTTTGAACTGAAACCATAGATATATATTATTTAAAAAAGTTGTGAGAAAACAAAAAATTAATATAAAGTGCCTCCCTAAGGTTCGCCCTTGGGACCTCGGACAACTAAACCTCACCACAAACCACTCCACTAGCAAACACACTTTCGTTTTGAAATGAAACTATAAGTATATATTGTTTAACAAAGTTGTGAGAAAAAAAATATATAAAGTGCCTCCCCAAGGTTCAACCTTGGGACCTTGAGCAACCAAACCTCACCACAAACCACTCCACCAACACACTTATGTTTTGAATTTAAACCATTAATATATATTGTTTAACAAAGTTATAAAAAAAATAAAGGCCACCGCCCCTCTCTACCAATGAGAGGGGGTGGCACTATTCACCCCACTCTTCAATAATACATAGTTAATATTAGCATATATTTATAAATTTGAAATGATTTATATCCGTTCCTTACAAGTAACAAATTTAACATAAAATATAAATGATTTTCAAAAAAGAAAATGTCTTAACAGAAACATTAAAAATCCACAAAAGTAGTTTATAATGTTACGTTTATATGAACAATATTAATTTAAAAAGTTATATAAATTAACATAAATGTAAACGTCTACAAATGTTGTAAGTGCATTATTTGTATGTCCACAGCTAGTGATAGGTCGTTGGCCTGAGTTATTTATAGCTCGTTTAGATGTGTAAGGGCGGTTTGGTAATTTTTTATGGGCAATTAGGTTTGGTATTACACGAATAGCTTAGCTAGTCGTGTGGCAAAGCAGGCGAGTAGGATATAACCCTACTCGCCCATACCTGCTCGTGTCTGGCATGAGTGGCAGCTAGTATAAATACCAAACTTGTTTAGCCCTCATTAGCAGTTAGAAAAGTTGTCATTTTTAGAGGTCTGTGTGTTTTTATGGTCTGATTTCATATTGTAAACACCCGGGCTCTGTTTTATCAATCGAATAACCATTTAACCGATTCTAACAACCCATTTGTGTGTGTTTGATATATTTGTTACTTAAACCAAGACCCAATGATTCCACAATCATGTCTTGAACAAACCTGTGATGTTTGGATCATCCGTGACAGTCCTACAAAGTTTCTTAAATCTTGGATCATAATTTTTGTTTTGTATCTTACATAATTTTATTCCAAAAACTGAAAAACCCAATGATTCCACAATCATGTCTTACATAATTTTATTCCAAAAACTGAAAAACCAAACGGCTTTCAAAAACCAAAAACCAAATATTTTAGTGTAGGTTTTGGTTTTCCTATAAAACCAAACCGAATCGTGCACACCCTAGTTGCGGCCCTAGCAGCCATTGAAACCATTAATAAAAAAATAAAAAAATTATGAAAATAAGTTGATCAACCAAATCACAAAAGTTATTGACTTTAAATGTAGCTAAGTTGGAAAAGTTGGGGGTTTAGACGACAATTTTACCGGCTAAGCCGTAGCCAACAATGAAAGTCTAATCTAAGGTCGCCGTTGTGGAGCCATGAGTGACCGGGCGCGAGCCACCAACGTGACTCTCAAGTAACCCTATCACTTGACCCGTTGTGGCTGGAGGTGAGCATCGGGGCGACCAAAGGTCAGTTTCTCCTGTTAGCCCACGCGACCATCGTCGCTTGTGCTCGCTCGCGTCGGGGTTCGCGTGGGGCTGTTGTGGCTAGAGGTGAACACCGGTGCAAAAACTCCGTTCGTGTAATGCCGCACGCGGTTCCACAATGGATAGTCTAATGATTTTCTTTGTCAACTTGCTTATTTTCTTGATTTTCTTTTAAAAACAGAGCTCGTCTTTTTAGTTACTCATTATCATAGTTACAAAAAAACAAATTTGTATTTATAGAAAAAAAAACACAACCACCCTATATAAGACAGAAAGTTAACTTCAATATATTACTTACTACGTAAATGAAATCAAAAGAGATTTTAAATTAGTTATATCTTTATTAGGCATATATGTTTCTATCATTAGTAAACATACTACTTACATGTAAATATTTACTTTGAAATCTAAACAAATTAAAGCAAAAAACATCAAAACTTGGCTCCACATTCCTCATTTGCGTCACTTTTAAGATGAAAACGCGAATCCCAGGCAAATCTAAATTAAAATCTTAAAATCTATGAAAATACGAAACTGCTCGTGTGTTTTCATCATGGTCGTAAATTAGAGTAATGTGTCCTATCCACCTAGCACATATTATACAACTAACCATAAATTACATATTGTTATGTGACTTGGAAACACAAAATCGTGTCAGCGAAGTGTTTGTCAAACCTGTAATCCTTTATGTACGTGGATGTGTGTTTTAAAGGATTTACATGAAATCAAAAGTAGAAATTGACCTAGGAGCGAACATGAAATTCGCTAAAAATTGGGAGCCTATCTTGACCAAAATTAGAAGAAAGTTATCCGCTTGGAAGTCTAAAACGTTATCTTTCGCGGGTCGTATCACATTAGCCAAAGCGGTTCTCGGAAGCGTCCCTTCGTACCTTATGTCTATGTTTGTTGCCCCAAAGTGTATTATTAAAAAGATTGAAAGTTTCCGTCGCGACTTTGTTTGGGGGAAAACCGGAAATGGTCATAAAATTCGTTGGATCAAGTGGAACAAGATGGTTAGACCGAAAGGTCTAGGGGGTTTCGGTGTGGGCGGAGTGGAAGATTTTAATGCGGCTATGATAACGAAATGGTGGTGGCGCTTCAAAGATGATCCGTCGCAATTATGGGTCAAGGTGGTTAAAGCTATTCATCGTTCTAGAATAGATAATCGTATCGTACCGGTCAAGAAATCCATTACAGGAGCCTGGAAAGATATATCGGCTGCTGATAAATTGCTCTCCAATAAGGGTATTTCGCTGCACAATAGTTTGAAGGTTGTGGTGGGGGATGGGTCGAAAACTCTATTTTGGAAAGACGTGTGGCTCCTGAATGTTCCGTTGAAAGAACAGTTTCCGGATTTGTATCGTTTGGCGCTGCTTAAAGATGGAACTATTGCGGATCACCTCACTAATGTTAATGGTATTCGAGATTGGAAACTGCATTGGATACCAGAAACGGACCACTCCATTCCTGCTGCTGCGTTAGACTCGCTGCAGATTGTTTTAGACGGACACAGCAGCAGGTCGGGGGCTGACCAGTGGATGTGGGAGTTTGGTCCGGACTTTGGGTTTTCGGTCCGTCGGGTCAGAATGGCGTGGCATCAGCAGCAAGTGGCGCAGGAACAGGAGACTTTCATCTATAAATGGAACTATTGGGCTCCTAGCAAAGACAATTATTTGTGGTGCTGCCGAATTCGTTTTGTGACAGATGTGGTTGCAATGAAGAAGATGTCAATCATTTGTTTCTTAATTGCCTTTGGGCGAGGAGCATTTGGTGGCAAGTTTTGGTATGGATGCGTATTCCTTTTCCTTTGGACGTTGTCTCCTTTAAGGAATTGTTCTTGAAGGTTTCAAGCTCTCCGGGTTCGAAGAAATGGAGGAAAACAGTTGGTGCGGTGTTAATTGCGACGGTCTCCCGTATATGGCACGCGCGCAATGTGAAAGCGTTTGATTCGGTATTTATGCCTACAACTAAATCCGTGGATTTTATCAAAGAAGACGTCTTTGCTTGGATTGCTAACCGGTCGAAGACTAAGGTTCCAACATGGGAGAAATGGGTCGTTTTTGATATCTTTGATATGTTGTAAGTTTTCTTCTTGTTTTTGCTGATTGCGGTTGTTTGGTTTGCCGTCACCGTCTTGGTGGGCCTTTATATTAATATATAAAGTCGTTTGTTGTTCAAAAAAAAGAAATTGACCACTACATGATATGAAACTAATGTTAACATGCTTAATTTGTAACACATCATAAAACCGTTTATCATATTAGACAGGAAACAAAACATTAAAAGAAAATAAGTAATGGACAAGAATAAGAAATAACGACACTTTACACAACTATATATAATTACTCTTATGTAAATTAACATACAAAATCAAAAGGGTAATTAATGGATAAAAAGTAAACCCAAGAAAAAAAATCTCCAAACGTGGTTACACAATCTTCACTCGACTTCACATTAAGATTGAAGCACAAATCTTAAGAAAATATAAATTACCATCTTAAATATATGAAGATAAAGTGCTCCTGTGTTTCCTCTGTGGTTACAACTAGGTGAAAGAGTCTCAAACTCCACCTAGCACGTATTATATGACTTACGCGTAAAACACATATTGTTATGTAAATTGAAAACTCGTAATGGAGTGAGATAAGCACTTGTCAATCCAATGTAATCCTTTACGCATGTTGATGTTTGTTTAAAACGATTTCGATGAAAACAACAATAGAAGTAGACCACTATGTGAAACAAGACTAAGGTAAACTTGGGTAATATGAAGCACATCATAAATGTTTATCATATGTGACAATTAAAAAGCGTTAAATGAAACGTTTATGATGTGCTTCATATTACATACAAAATGAAAAGGGTAATTAAACACAAGAAAAAAGCTCGAAACTCAGTTATATAATTTTCACTCGACGCCACTCTTAAGTTGAAAGCACAAAACTTTAGCAAATCTAAACAAAAAATTTAAAATCTATGAATATATAAAACTGCTCATATGTTTTCTCTCATGGTTATAACTAAAGCATCCATATTTTCGCTTAGTACACGTTATATGATTGACGAACAAATCACATACTATTATGTGAACAAATCACATACTATTATGTGAGTTGAAAACACAAAATCGTTTGACATAAGTGGTTGCACACCTACGTAGTCCTTTGTGTACGTTGATGTGTTTTTTAAACGAATATGATGGAAATGAAGATAGAGATAGACCACTACGTAATATGAAACTAACATAAACATTTGTAATTGAAACACAACATAACCACTTATCATATATATAATTAACACTTTAAAAACAAGTGTAATTACACTACATGTATGTCCCCAACTAGTGATAGGTCGATATTAGTTCTAGGCTAGGTTAATAGTGTGTTAGTGTCACACCCCCGCCAAGGCGGAAACGCGGGGATGAGACGACCGTATATCACCACACAAATTGTTTTAAGAGAAAATACTAAATGATACTCAAATAAGTGTCGCAATATACAACAATTCAACAAACATAAAGAAAAACACCAAATAATCCCATAACACATCAAATGATGCAAAAGATAAATGTCTAAAGTTTAAAATGCATTCTTGCTAAAGTGACAGGCTGCTAATAACGGAAAATCTTGATTTCTAAGTTCCAGTTAAGCTAATGGGTTTCCATTACCTGAAAAACATGCTAAAGGTCAACTACAAATAGTTGGTGAGTTGCAGGTTTTATGACTCGATATATCAGTTCAATAATCAGTTGTTCATGCGTGCATGTCAAATTGTATAATGCATTAAACAGATAAGATCCCGCTCGTAGTAGCCAAACCTACTGACGATCAAGTAAGCCCACATAATTATTAAAAATCAATAGGGCAAGTTCAAGCTCAAGTTCAAAGATCAAATAATGGATATGTTCACTCAAGTGCCGATCAAGTGGCGGTTAGTATACTTTAGCTAGCAAATACACAATTAATGAGTGTGATGTCAACCCGAATAGCGCTATCCAACCCTGTCTACCGGCTCAACCCAGAGTTAAATGGTCACAGTTCATGTTATCAAAATCATGTTCAAGCATAACAATTAACAAGCAAATAGTTCACATATCAAAAGTTCATAAGAAAGCATGTTTTCCACCCACGAGTTAAAAGATATAAAAATAAGTAAAAGGGGGCTGCAAACTCACTGGTTGCAAAGATTAGCTCCAAATGTGTTTAGTAAGGTCAACAAAATTCCTGCTACGCGAAAGCGAAGACGAGTTTTGAGACGGTTGATGTTGTCTCTTGTTTGATTTGATTCACACGATCAAGATTCATTGCTTAGAATGATATTGCAAACTTGATCCTGGGAATCCGATGCCGTCTGTTGGTGAATGGCTGATCAAAGTAGAGGGAGAAGAGGCTGTTGATTTACGTATGGAGGGGGAGGAGATTATATTTGGATGTTGTGAATGATGAGGGATAGAGGTGAATTTCATAGATATAGGGATGTGGTGGTTGAGATTATGTTAAGTTGTTAACAAACTTGAAGATTACTATGGATGATATAATTGTTTCAAAATTTTGTGATCATCAGATCATTACTTCCGATCATAACTTTATTGTTATTATTATATTTACTATTTTTCTTTTAGTAATTAAATATCAAATTTTATTAATTAAGCTTTAAGGCTACAAATTACGTAATTATATTATATGTGCAACGTTTTTGTCGGTTTTAGAGTTTTTGTTTCCAACTAAGAAATCTTTTTGTATGTTTGAACACCTGGCAAATTCGGGTTAACAACGTTGTCTAGATGAAAGTCTACCTTAGCGAGTCACGCGTATATTGTACTTAACTGGGTTAGTTAAGTCGGGTTATGGTTCGGGAACTATCGGTTAGTCTAAAAGATCATTGGATGTTGGTCTAGAGGTTCATTAGATGTCGGTCCTTAACCAAGTGTACAAACGGTGACGATTTGTAGGATCGTCAAGGCATACGGAACATGCAAGTCTCGAGTCCCGGGAATTGGTGAACGAGTGTGAATATGAGTATTTACAAGTGTTATGTGTTTATAATCATTATATGACTTGTCGGTAGGTTAAAATGTATTAACATATGTTAAAACGGGGTTTAACGCGCAAAACGCACCAAACCAGCCCCTATAGGCGATTAGGGAGGCCTAATCGCCTATAAGGGAGGCGAGTAGGCATCTATAGGGGCGAGTAGGAGCCCAATCGTGTGTACATAGGGGCGATTAGCCCAATCTCATGCGATTAGCAGCCCTAATCGCATGTAACTGCTGCATACTCGCCTATAACGTGCTGGACGACTAGAAACGCCTATAAATACAACACTTAACCTCCTAAACTCCCTAACATCAACCCTAGTCGTCCCATAACCGCCCAAACACTGAAACAACCTCTGGGAGGCGATTTTGATCAAAAACACAAGGTTTCAAGGTCTAACCATCATCCTTTTACAATTCCAAGGTTTGATTCTCATCCATAACACTTTGTAAATGTTTTTAATCAATCCCTAATGGTCCAGACCTGTTCATAAACGAAAAAGATTTCTGAGAATCGTCAATAAGAGTTATTAATCGGATTATAACTAATAAACATGCGTTATGGGTATGTATGATTAGAAAGATAGGATTTTTATGAATCTTGATGATGTTTTGATGTGTTATCATGCTAGGTCAGAATTAATATTGTTATTATAATGATAGAAATCTCAGTAATTGGATAATAGGGTTACGATTACATGCGTTAATTGAATGTTGCATGCTATGTGTATGTGTTTGGATTGCTTTGGTTGCATGCAGGACTGATTTTACGAGGATGAACGAAGGGTTTTGGGTTAAACATGTTTAGGATAGTGCTTGGGATGATATTGGGTAGTTACACACGCTCTGGATCTGATTTGGAGCGTTAAACGCGCGAAAAACCGGAACAGCAAGGTTACAGGCGAGTAGCCTTGCTAATCGCCTGTGTTAGGGGCGATTAAGGCCCCACTCGCATGTACTAGGGGCGAGTAGCCCCACTCGCCTGATTAAAGGGGCGAGTAGCCTACTCGCATGGCATTAAAGGCGAGTAGCCCTACTCGCGTAACTTAAGGGGCGATTAGCCCAAATCGTGTGACACTTCATGCGATTAGCCTCCCTAATCGCATGTACTGCTGCTGTAAGTGTAAATTAGCATTCCGAGACCCGATTTAACATGTAGTAACATGCTAGGAACCCCGTAACATGTCTAATAACTTGGTAACATATATTTGGATGTATTTCGGTGATACGTGAACTATGTGCTATAAATTGTTGAACGTTAACGTGTGTTAAGTGTACTTGCGTTATTGTATGTTTTGGAGCGTAAACATAACACGGGGAGTCTCGGGTCACCAATGGGATGTCGAGTCTTGTCAATTGGGTCAGTTAAACAGTCACGGTATTTTCAAAACGAACTTGGTTATGGTCTGGACATCTAGGGACTAATTAACCTGCGGGTTATTAGTCTAAGTACTTGTAACTGTCGTATGTTAGGTCGCCACTGTACGGGACTAACATAGCAGCTGAGTTTACTCGGGATTAGGAGTAAAGCAACTTAAGGTGAGTTTACGGCCCCTCTTTTAAACTGGTTTTATACTTTCGGGGGAGAAAACATGTGTTAAAACGATTGTTTGGTAAATTCTGTCATACTATGGGTTCTAACGTATACTACACGATCTTTGGAAGTCCCGGGGGGAACCATGAATGTGCGGGTTTGCACAACGGGGAAATGTGAATAGATCTATTGGGAGTGACCAACCCCGCTCGTCGGCTTGGAGGGCCGGGCGAGTGCATATTGTCTCAAACAGGAACAACAGGAACATTTGGAACTATTCGGGCACAAAATGGTATTCGAGTTAGTAATGGTTTTCCAATCGTGGTAGTAGCAAAACGTACGCCTAGCTAGCGTATACTGGTTTTCTATTTGTTATAGTATGGACAGGTGGACTTGGTACTTGAACTGCAAACCTGTAAACTCACCAGCATTTTTGTGCTGACGTAAACTTTTACATGTTTTCTCAGGTCGCTAAGGTAGCACAATGGAACTAGGGCGCACGCGTCTGCACGGCGTCTAGATAGGGTTGCATGATTTCTTAAACATTGAACTTTGGTTATTTATGTTGAACTTTATTTCGAATAAGCTTCCGCTGTAAACGGGATTTGAAACTATGTTTTGGTATTGCATTAATTACATTTAGACTTGTTTATTGTGATCGTTGGTTTGGATCCTGGTTTGTCATGCGCCTCGCGATAAAACTCCGCAAGTGGATTTTGAGGGTGTGACAGATTGGTATCAGAGCCAATGGTTATAGTGAACTAGGACTGCATGTAGAGTCTAGTCTATAGCCGAGTCGCACACACTAGACGATCACATGGTACTAAACGTTATAGTGGGTTACGTATGGTCTTGTCAAGGTGTCTCTAAATCGTTGGTCTTTCTACGTTACATCATCCGTTCTATCTTAGGTTGGGTTACTTGTTATCTAGGCAGTGTAGTCTATTGGAGTAACTCGTGTGCTCTTGAGAATTGTCCAAGGCTCGGACATCTCCCTTTCGCACTCCAATAGAAACACTTGTCATGAACTACCGTAGTATTACGGTGTGTAGCTAAGAGTCTATGTTCGGTGATTTGAACTTTGAACTAGGAGAACACTTGGAGGACCATGTAGAGCGTTTTATCATTTTGGGTGCACACAAAATCATAAACGAAATGCATGGAAGCCCTAGTGAGCTCTGGGTTTGAAGGGATAGTCCTGGATTGGATCTAGCTTTGATCTTGTGAACATTAGTGGTTATCTTTAACTGCGAAACTAAATTTTCTCGTTCATTCTGCCAGAATCATGTCTGGAGTGCGTGGAGGACGAGGAGGTGGTCGCAATGGTGGACGCGGTGGTGGTCGCGGTGGTGCTGGTGGTCGTGGTGGAGGTATTAACCTATCACAGGCTGATCTGAACAACTTGCTCCAGGCTGCCTTTCAGTTAGGGCACAACGGTGGTGGTAAGTTGTTTTATCTGTTTTCTTTGCCTCATTGGTGAACCTTGTGTACGTTATTCGTGGTTTCTCATACGTTTTATTTCAGGTGGTCCTGTTGACCCACCCCCACCCATGTGCACCTACAAGATGTTCCGGGACTGCAAGCCCCAGGAATTCTCTGGCACCGAGGGTGCGGTCAGTTTGCTTAGGTGGTTGGAGAAAGTGGAGTCGGTATTCTTGATGTGTAACTGTCTCCCAGAAGATCGGGTGAAGTATTCGGCTGCGTTATTTCAAGACGTGGCATTGACTTGGTGGAATGGTATCACCCAGAACATGGGTATTGGGGAGGCATATGCCATGCCATGGGAGAACTTCGTGCAGTTGCTGAAGCGGGAATATTGCCCGAGAGAAGAGGTACAGAAACTGGAGCACGAGGTGTGGAACCTCAAGATGACTGGATCGGAAATCGAGAAGTATACTGTGAGGAGAAATGAGCTGGCGGTACTGTGTCCCGATTTGCACGTGCCAGAGTATCGTAAGATTGAACATTATGTCTCAGGGTTAGTGCCGGAAATTGCAGGGTTAGTGGCGGCTGGGAATCATCCTACTTATGCGGAGGTAGTTCGATCTGCACATAGGATGACTAATTTAAAGGTGAATGAGGGGATTTTGCCGGCGAAAGGTTCGACTGCTAAGACTCCAGAGAACAATAAGCGCAAGTGGGAAAATGACGGGAAAGGGTCTGGGTCTGCACAGCAGGGTAAAAGGTTTGATAATGGGGGTTCATCGTCTTCGGGTAATAAGCAGGGTGGTTATGCGGGAAAACTGCCCAAATGCAACAAGTGTGGACGCCATCACCAAGGGAACTGCGACAGTAACCGTTGTCACCGCTGCCAGCGAACTGGGCACTATGCCAAAGATTGTCGGGTTACACTTCCGTCGACTCAGGCTCCGACTAACAGTTCAGCTCCGACTACTCAGGGGACTACAGGGAAACAGGGATGCTACAACTGTGGTGACACTGGGCATTACAAGAAAGATTGCCCAAAACTGAAACAGGGTGGAAGCAACGGGAATGGTAACAACGGGGGCGGCGGCAGAAATGCACGTGCCTTCGTCATTGGAGCTGCTGAGGCTAGGCAGGACCCTGATACAGTCACCGGTACGTTTCTTCTCAATAATCATTCTGTTAGCGTGTTATTTGATTCTGGTGCCGACAAGAGTTTTGTATCCATGGGTGTTAGTCGACTGCTAGATGTAGTATCTGTACCATTAGAGACCAAGTATATTATTGAGTTGGCTGACGGTAAAACGATTGAAGCTACTAGTGTTCTTCGGGAGTGTCAGTTAGAGTTGTCGGGTTTATCGTTCCCTATCGATCTTATGCCGGTACCATTGGGTAGTTTTGACGTTGTGGTAGGAATGGATTGGTTATCTTTATATCGCGCGGAGATTGTCTGTTACGATAAGGTTATTCGGATTCCTCTCCTGATGGAGAATTTCTTTCTGTATACGGTATCAAGGGTGGTGTTTCGCTAAACATCATCTCTAGCATGAAAGCCCTTAAGTGTCTTCGAAAGGGTTATCCAGCCGTATTGGCGCTTTTATCTGTTTCCTCTAGTGATGAGAAGAAGATTGACGACATTCCGGTGGTACGCGAGTTTCCTGATGTTTTCCCCGATGATTTATCTGGTCTTCCTCCTCATCGTCAAGTCGAATTCGGTATTGATCTTGTACCGGGGGCTGCTCCTATTGCTCGGGCCCCCTACCGTCTTGCACCTCCCGAGATGCAGGAATTGTCTAGCCAGTTACAGGAACTCTTGGACAAGGGTTTCATCCGGCCAAGTTCTTCCCCTTGGGGAGCCCCGATTTTATTTGTTAAGAAGAAGGATGGAAGTTTCCGATTGTGTGTAGACTACAGAGAGCTGAACAAATTGACCGTCAAGAACCGTTATCCTCTTCCACGTATCGATGATCTATTCGACCAGCTCCAGGGTTCTAGTTATTATTCCAAGATCGATTTGAGGTCCGGTTATCACCAGCTGCGCGTCAGGGAGGCTGACGTTGCAAAGACTGCTTTTCGAACACGTTATGGCCATTTCGAATTCTTGGTCATGCCTTTCGGTCTCACGAACGCACCGGCGGTTTTCATGGACTTGATGAACCGCGTCTGTAAACCATATCTGGATAAATTCGTCATTGTATTTATTGATGACATCCTGATCTACTCGAAGAACGAGACCGAACACGGGGAACATCTGCGGTTAGTTTTGGAACTTTTACGACGGGAGCAACTTTACGCCAAGTTCTCAAAGTGTGACTTTTGGTTACGCGAAGTTCAATTCCTAGGACATGTGGTTAATGAACTAGGAATTCATGTCGATCCAGCAAAAATCGAAGCGATCAAGGACTGGGGAGCACCAAAGACGCCAACTGAGGTGCGGCAATTCCTAGGCCTTGCGGGCTATTATCGTCGTTTCATTCAGGGGTTCTCGAAGATTGCTCAACCCCTCACCACTCTCACTCAGAAGGATAGGAAGTTCGACTGGGGTGAATCACAAGAGTCCGCGTTTGAAGAACTGAAGTCTAAACTGTGTTCTGCTCCTATTCTGTCTTTACCTGAGGGTCCTGATGACTTTGTCGTTTACTGTGATGCTTCCATTCATGGACTCGGTTGCGTGTTGATGCAACGCGAGAAAGTGATTGCGTATGCTTCTCGTCAACTCAAAGTGCACGAGAAGAACTACACAACTCATGACTTGGAGTTGGGTGCCGTGGTATTCGCGTTGAAAATTTGGAGACATTACTTGTACGGTACCAAATGCACCATCTACACCGATCACAAGAGTCTCCAACACATTTTCGACCAACAACACTTGAACATACGACAGCGTCGCTGGATTGAACTTTTGAACGATTATGATTGTGCTATTAAGTACCATCCTGGCAAGGCGAATGTCGTAGCAGACGCCTTGAGCAGGAAGGAATCTTCTAAACCTCGTCGCGTTCGGGCATTGCAGCTCACTATCCATTCGTCGTTACCTGATCAACTCCGTTCTGCCCAATTGGAAGCTTTGAAGGAGGAAAACCTTAAAGCTGAAACTATGCACGGTGCCGACAAGCACCTAGAGCGAAGGCCTGATGGCCTGCACTATTTCGCAGAACGTATATGGGTTCCTTTGTTCGGGAGACTACGGGGGCTTGTCCTTGATGAGGCTCATAAGTCTCGGTATTCTATTCACCCTGGTTCGGATAAAATGTACCAAGATCTGAAGGTGCTTTACTGGTGGCCAAACATGAAGTCGGACATAGCCTCATACGTGAGCAAATGCTTGACCTGTGCTAAGGTCAAGGTGGAATACCAGAAACCGTCGGGTCTCCTGCAACAACCTGAAATTCCGGAATGGAAATGGGAACGGATTACTATGGATTTTGTCACACAACTTCCTAAGTCACCAAGCGGGAATGACAAGATATGGGTGATTGTCGATCGGTTGACGAAATCAGCCCATTTTCTTGCTATTAAGGAGACCGACACCATGGATCGTTTGGCTCGTCTTTACTTGAAAGAAGTTGTTTCTAAGCACGGGGTACCAGTTTCTATTATCTCGGATCGTGACTCCCATTTTACTTCTCACTTCTGGAAGTCTTTACACAAAGCTTTGGGTACACAACTAGACATGAGTACGGCTTACCATCCACAGACTGACGGTCAGAGTGAGCGTACGATTCAAACTTTAGAAGACATGCTGCGGGCGTGTGTGATCGATTTTGGCAAGGGTTGGGAAGCTCATCTGCCATTGGTAGAATTCTCGTACAACAACAGTTATCACACGAGCATCAAGGCTGCTCCGTTCGAGGCACTGTACGGACGGAAATGCCGCTCTCCTCTTTGTTGGGCTGAAGTGGGTGAGAGTCAACTCACTGGGCCTGAACTAGTGTACGAAACTTCGGAAAAGATCGTACAGATTCGTAATCGGTTGGCGGCGGCACGGGACCGGCAGAAGAGTTATGCCGATCAGCGTCGCAAACCACTAGAATTCCAAGTTAACGACAAGGTGCTTCTGAAAGTTTCTCCGTGGAAGGGCGTCATACGCTTTGGGAAGCGTGGCAAACTCAATCCGCGATATGTCGGCCCATTTACGATCCTGGAACGGATTGGGCCGGTGGCATATCGACTTGACCTACCGACGGAGCTCGGTAACGTACATAACGTCTTTCACGTGTCAAACTTGAAGAAGTGTCTGGCTGACGAGTCTCTCATCGTTCCACTAGAAGAGATCAAGGTTGATGATCGTCTTCGGATTGTGGAAGAACCTGTGGAGATCCTCGACTACAAGATTCGTAGCTTACGTCACAGCAAGATTCGTATCGTTAAGGTTCGGTGGAACTCGAACCGGTGACCGGAATATACGTGGGAACGGGAGGATCAGATGAAGTCTAAGTATCCTCATCTCTTTCCTAAGGAAGCGTTCGAGTCGAGACATGTCTCTACGGCAGCCGAATGAATCTCGGGTCGAGATTCCTTTTAACGTGGGGATGATGTGACAACTCGGGTAAATCTCTCTCTTGGTTTCTATCTTTTGTTTTGTTCCTTCGTTAATTCTTTTGTTCTTTCTGTACTTGTGCAAATTTTCGGGACGAAAATTCTTTTAACGTGGGGATGATGTGACACCTGGCAAATTGGGTTAACAACGTTGTCTAGATGAAAGTCTACCTTAGCGAGTCACGCGTATATTGTACTTAACTGGGTTAGTTAAGTCGGGTTATGGTTCGGGAACTATCGGTTAGTCTAAAAGATCATTGGATGTTGGTCTAGAGGTTCATTAGATGTCGGTCCTTAACCAAGTGTACAAACGGTGACGATTTGTAGGATCGTCAAGGCATACGGAACATGCAAGTCTCGAGTCCCGGGAATTGGTGAACGAGTGTGAATATGAGTATTTACAAGTGTTATGTGTTTATAATCATTATATGACTTGTCGGTAGGTTAAAATGTATTAACATATGTTAAAACGGGGTTTAACGCGCAAAACGCACCAAACCAGCCCCTATAGGCGATTAGGGAGGCCTAATCGCCTATAAGGGAGGCGAGTAGGCATCTATAGGGGCGAGTAGGAGCCCAATCGTGTGTACATAGGGGCGATTAGCCCAATCTCATGCGATTAGCAGCCCTAATCGCATGTAACTGCTGCATACTCGCCTATAACGTGCTGGACGACTAGAAACGCCTATAAATACAACACTTAACCTCCTAAACTCCCTAACATCAACCCTAGTCGTCCCATAACCGCCCCAAACACTGAAACAACCTCTGGGAGGCGATTTTGATCAAAAACACAAGGTTTCAAGGTCTAACCATCATCCTTTTACAATTCCAAGGTTTGATTCTCATCCATAACACTTTGTAAATGTTTTTAATCAATCCCTAATGGTCCAGACCTGTTCATAAACGAAAAAGATTTCTGAGAATCGTCAATAAGAGTTATTAATCGGATTATAACTAATAAACATGCGTTATGGGTATGTATGATTAGAAAGATAGGATTTTTATGAATCTTGATGATGTTTTGATGTGTTATCATGCTAGGTCAGAATTAATATTGTTATTATAATGATAGAAATCTCAGTAATTGGATAATAGGGTTACGATTACATGCGTTAATTGAATGTTACATGCTATGTGTATGTGTTTGGATTGCTTTGGTTGCATGCAGGACTGATTTTACGAGGATGAACGAAGGGTTTTGGGTTAAACATGTTTAGGATAGTGCTTGGGATGATATTGGGTAGTTACACACGCTCTGGATCTGATTTGGAGCGTTAAACGCGCGAAAAACCGGAACAGCAAGGTTACAGGCGAGTAGCCTTGCTAATCGCCTGTGTTAGGGGCGATTAAGGCCCCACTCGCATGTACTAGGGGCGAGTAGCCCCACTCGCCTGATTAAAGGGGCGAGTAGCCTACTCGCATGGCATTAAAGGCGAGTAGCCCTACTCGCGTAACTTAAGGGGCGATTAGCCCAAATCGTGTGACACTTCATGCGATTAGCCTCCCTAATCGCATGTACTGCTGCTGTAAGTGTAAATTAGCATTCCGAGACCCGATTTAACATGTAGTAACATGCTAGGAACCCCGTAACATGTCTAATAACTTGGTAACATATATTTGGATGTATTTCGGTGATACGTGAACTATGTGCTATAAATTGTTGAACGTTAACGTGTGTTAAGTGTACTTGCGTTATTGTATGTTTTGGAGCGTAAACATAACACGGGGAGTCTCGGGTCACCAATGGGATGTCGAGTCTTGTCAATTGGGTCAGTTAAACAGTCACGGTATTTTCAAAACGAACTTGGTTATGGTCTGGACATCTAGGGACTAATTAACCTGCGGGTTATTAGTCTAAGTACTTGTAACTGTCGTATGTTAGGTCGCCACTGTACGGGACTAACATAGCAGCTGAGTTTACTCGGGATTAGGAGTAAAGCAACTTAAGGTGAGTTTACGGCCCCTCTTTTAAACTGGTTTTATACTTTCGGGGGAGAAAACATGTGTTAAAACGATTGTTTGGTAAATTCTGTCATACTATGGGTTCTAACGTATACTACACGATCTTTGGAAGTCCCGGGGGGAACCATGAATGTGCGGGTTTGCACAACGGGGAAATGTGAATAGATCTATTGGGAGTGACCAACCCCGCTCGTCGGCTTGGAGGGCCGGGCGAGTGCATATTGTCTCAAACAGGAACAACAGGAACATTTGGAACTATTCGGGCACAAAACTGGTATTCGAGTTAGTAATGGTTTTCCAATCGTGGTAGTAGCAAAACGTACGCCTAGCTAGCGTATACTGGTTTTCTATTTGTTATAGTATGGACAGGTGGACTTGGTACTTGAACTGCAAACCTGTAAACTCACCAGCATTTTTGTGCTGACGTAAACTTTTACATGTTTTCTCAGGTCGCTAAGGTAGCACAATGGAACTAGGGCGCACGCGTCTGCACGGCGTCTAGATAGGGTTGCATGATTTCTTAAACATTGAACTTTGGTTATTTATGTTGAACTTTATTTCGAATAAGCTTCCGCTGTAAACGGGATTTGAAACTATGTTTTGGTATTGCATTAATTACATTTAGACTTGTTTATTGTGATCGTTGGTTTGGATCCTGGTTTGTCATGCGCCTCGCGGTAAAACTCCGCAAGTGGATTTTGAGGGTGTGACAGCTTAGCTATAAATTACAAGTTCTGAATTGTTTGTAGTTTAGTGGTTATAAGTTGCCATAATTGAGCAATTTCTAGACGTTTCTCAATACTTACCAAGTCCGAATAGTTTCTATATCTAGCAGGTTCTTTTAGAGTTCAAACTAGAACCTCATGGTAAATATAGCAAGTTTTCCCTAGTTCAAGGCTATGTCAACCAATTAAGGTCATTGATCAGATAATATGATAGCATCAACTTCACAATATAGTAAAAATGTGCATAACAAATGTTAAGGATAAGTTAGTTATTGACCTTTTAAGTGACGGTTGTCACAGTTAGGCAGTGTTTCGGTTGAGATTTGATGTAATTTATATTTTTCAAGGTTTTAGGTGCATATCGCAAGCATATGAGGGTTGGGTATAAATATCAACCTTAGCATCCTCCTCAAACCAATCTTTTGCTCTACAATCTTTGTACTCTTGAATCTTTGATAAAGAAGGGATGTCAAAATTTTGTTAGAATCTTTGTATGTGTTTATCACGTATTCCGTGTTGACTCTTACAACTATCAAACACCTGGTTTGTCGTTTCCGCCTTTAATCAGGTCATATAACAAATCATATTATATTACATTACCTTTATTATGCATATTTGTTTCTATCATAAGTAAACAGACTACTTACATGTACTTTGAAATCTAAACAAATTAAAGCAAAAAGGCTGAAAACTTGGCTCAACCTTCCTCATTCGCATCACTTTTAAGATGAAATTGTGAATCTCAAGCAAATCTAAATTAAAATCTTAAAATCTATGAAAATACGAAACTGCTCGTGTGTTTTCATCTTGGTCGTAAACTAGAGTAATGTGTCCTATCCACCTAGCACATGCTATACAACTAACCATAAATCACATATTATTATGTGAGTTGGAAACACGAAATCGTGTCAGAGAAGTAGTTGTCAAACCTGTGATCCTTTATGTATATGGATGTGTGTTTTAAAGGATTTACATGAAATCAAAGGTAGAAATTGACCACTACGTGCATGATACGAAACTAATGTTAACATGTTTAATTTGTAACTCATCATAAAACCGTTTATCATATTAGACAGGAAACAAAACATTAATAGAAAATAAGTAATGAACAAGAATAAGAAATAACGACACTTTACACAACTATATATAATTACTCTTATGTAAATTAACATACAAAATCAAAAGGGTAATTAATGGATAAAAAGTAAACACAAGAAAAAATCTCCAAACATGGTTACACAATCTTCACCCTACTTTACTTTGAGATTGAAGCACAAATCTTAAGAAAATATAAATTACTATCTTAAATCTATGAAGATAAAGTGCTCCTGTGTTTCCTCTGTGGTTACAATTAGGTGAAAGGGTCTCAAACTCCACCTAGCACGTATTATATGACTGACGAGTAAAACACATATTGTTATGTAAATTGAAAACTCGTAATCGAGTGAGATAAGCGCTTGTCAATCCAATGTAATCCTTTACGCATGTTGATGTTTGTTTAAAACGATTTCGATGAGAACAGGAATAGAAGTAGACCGCTATGTGAAACAAAACTAAGGTAAACTTGTGTAATATGAAGCACATCATAAATGTTTATCATATGTGACAATTAAAAAGCGTTAAATGAAACAAGTGATGGACTAGAATAAGAAATAGCAACAGTTAGCACAGTTATATATAATTACTCTTAAATAAGTTTACATACAAAATGAAAAGGGTAATTAATGGATAGAGAGTAGACACAATAAAAAAAGCTCCAAACTCAGTTATATAATTCACTGGACGTCACTCTTAAGTTGAAAGCACAAAACTTGAGCAAATCTAAACTAAAATTTTTAAATCTATGAATATATGAAACTGCCCATGTTTTTCTTCATGGTTATAACTAGAGTATAGCATCCCTATTTCCACTTAGTACATGTTATACGATTGTCGAACAAATCACATACTAATGTGCGAACAAATCACGTACTATTATGTGAGTTGAAAACGCATAATCATTTGACATAAGTAGTTGTCACACCTATGTAGTCCTTTCTTTACGTTAATGTTTTTTAAACGAATCTAATGGAAATGAAGATGGAGATAGACCACTTCGTAATATGAAACTAACATAAACATTTGTAATTTGAAACACATCATAACCACTTATTATATATAATTAACATTTTAAAAAACAAGTGTAAATACCAACCTTAGCCTTCTCCTCAAACCAATCTTTTACTCTACAACCTTTGCACTCTTGAATCTTTGATAATGAAGTGCTGCCAAAATTTTGTTTGAATCTTTGTATATATGTATTTATCACATATTCCGTGTTGATTCTTAGGATTATCAAACACCCGGTTTATCGTTTCTGCCTTTAATCGGGTCATACAACAAATCATATAATATAATTAATAAATGTAAAATATAAAACAAATCATATTATATTATATTATCATATTATTATGTTTGGATTTAACTACAATATAATTCTAATGAGGTAGTGGTGGAGTGGTTGGGAAAGATTTGTTGTTTCTTATGACCCAGGTTCGACTCTCACTCTTCTCATTATTTTCTGCCGCATCCAGGTGAAGAACGAATACGCGTGGCGCTAGTTCGACTTAGATGGGAGGCGAGGTTTTACCGATTATTTCATTGTCGTGCATTCGAGCGGGTGGAGGTCGGGTTTCATCGCATATGGGGGAGCCAAGGGGCCGGTGGCGGTCGAGTAGTCGACCTTGGCTCCAGCGTCCGGTGTCACAGTGGTTGGCACATCGTTTCTTGCCGTTAAAAAAAACTATTATATAATTAATAAATAGAATAGAGTAATTAAATGGAGGGGCTAAAATGAAAAATCTAACACCACACATGATTATAAATAGAACCATTTTTCTACTTGCATTCTTATTCAGTTGTCTATAGCGCCGCGCCTTGCAACCTTTTGAAACCCTACTTTCCATCGCTCCATTTCCAATGTTAGACGAAAATATCGTCGGGATTCAATGGTAATTAAGCATCCTCTATATATTTAACTCTCTTTGTTCTGATCTATCTTTGTTTATATTGTGTTGAGTTATTATATATATAGTGACGGATTAATTAATCATGATGCTACAGGGAACTGAAGAAGGCATGTTAGTTGTTGATAACATGTTGATCGTTCATAGCGTTATTAATGTCACCTGTGCATGGTTTGTCAGAAAACAAGGGACTCTCAAGAATAATAAGAAACTGAAGGCATTTTTTTTTTTCTTATAACTTTTAAATTATTATTCCCAAACAAAGAAAATTACATCAAGATAACGGGCAGACGGGCAACAAGCTGCGCCGCCACCCCTTTCTGAATAGCAAATCCTAATCTACTAAAAACGTAACCATGCCCACCCGAAGACGAGACACTACTATGAATAACCCGCTGGACCCTGGTCAGGAAACGGGTAGCCTCTGGTGCCAATGAGCCAAAGGTATCAAAAGCCAAGGGTACAAAAACGTGTTGGTTCTCTTCGCAAGCTTTAGCATGTTTTTCTACCTTCTTTGCCTCTGCTTTGCGCACCGCTTGCCCTGCTACGAAGCCACTATCCCTCAACCCAACTAGGGGAGATACACCCGTCAGGTCAACACAAGCATGCTTCCCCCCGGCCCACCCAAAGACAAGGAGATCTGCTGGTCGTAGGGTGGATCTCCCTTCTGCTGGATCCGAGAGGAAGTTCACAGGGGCCTCCTTTTTGGCTGAGATTCCAGCCCGTCTTAAAATGTCCCACAAAACGTCTCGAACCCAATCATGCCGATATTTGAAACCGGGTAACTCCTTACAATGAACCGCATGTTCCCCGTATTCATCCAAGCAGGCCTTACGGCAAAGCGGACAGATTTCATCCTCCTGGTACATGGGGATCATGAGACGATATTTAAGAATGGCCCTGTATTCAATAGCGGACATGCTTTGGCCTAGACCTTCGATCGGGATAACAGTCAGGAAATCTTGGGCGTGGGGGCGTGGGGGCGTGAAGGCATTAGAAGTCCAATAAACAAAAACCCTGCAGAATTTAGCACACAAACCGCTAAAGGGCCGGTGAACGAGAACGATATCGAGTTGAAGCTGGAAACTTAAATTATGTAGTTTTATGAAATCATAACATGAAAACTGTGACTCAAATTTCATGGTTTTTTTCCTTTGTGATTCAAATAAGCACAAATGAACAATTGTGTATTAATTTAGTTTTATGTACTTTTAAATTAGGGTGCACATTTGTTCCAATAGTGTGAAAGCCTTGAATTGTAAATTCATGATCAGTTGGTTCTAGTGATACGGGTTCAAATCTTTGTTAATGAAATATTAGATGGTATTTATTTATGTATAAAAGAATAGAAATTAAGAAAAAAAAATTTCGTCCGTTTAGGATTAAATGTATTTCATTTTTAGTAATTTTTGTTTTTTTGGGCCTTTTTGTCAAATGGTGTTTACCTTTCAAGAGTAGATATTTTTGCATTTTTTAGGGTAGACAGGGTGTGATCCGTGATGGCCACCCCGTGATAGTTGTGATAACATCATACACCGCCCCTCCTATTGTGTGATGCTTGTGATAATATCATTGTGTGATGGCCATCACACTCCAACTATCTCTATCTCTCTCTCTCTCTCTCTCTCTCTCTCTCTCTCTCTCTCTCTCTCTCTCTCTCTCTCTCTCTCTCTCTTATATGGGTGGCATAATATTATTAGGTGTGATGGGTGTTATGAAATGTAAACACCACCCATGCAATTAGTGATGAATGTGACGAAGTGTTGTGAAAATGAGGTGATACAATAGTATTGGATGTAATTGTGTGATAGTGTGATACCATCACCAATTAACCACTCCATCCGCCCTTAGCATAACAAGAGCATGTTTCGTGATAGAAGCCTTGTTGGTAATGTGGATATGGTTTGGAGACGTTAGTTGGTGCTCACCATATTTTTTCATTCTAATCGTGGTTGTGGCTAGGGGTGAGAAAAAATAATTAAAAAATTAAACCACACAAAAAACCAAACAAAAGTTAATGGTCGATTTCAGTGTATTTCATAAAAGCCGAAAATACCGAAGGGACCCCAAAAAATATCAGAGCATATTCTTATGCAACGGTTGTTAATTGAAGTATTTATCAGCATATTCTTATATATCCTTAAACTAGGTTAGAACCCGTGTACTACACAGGTAGAACAAAAAAATGATGAAGATAACAAAATTGTAATAAGTAAAATTACATACTTCTACATGCAATTATTCACAAACCTACAATAATAAAGAACATTATTACAAATGTTAATGATTGAAATACATATTTCTAGGTACAACTATTCATTGTTTGTTTAATATCGTTGCTGGTTTTGTGATGGTTTATTGGACGCAAGCGTTTCTTTAACTTTTTGAGAAGTAAAAAAAAAAATTAGTTAAGTAAGACACAATAATTTATCCGTGAACATTTGCATAATCTAAAAAATAAATTGAATAAAGCACCAAAATATAGCAACTAAAGTTAATCTAATAAGTTTATCTAAAGTTTATTTAATAAGTATTGTTTTGATACCACTACGCAAGTTTAAAGTAAATATTACCAGTGAGACAAAGGTCAATAATCATTTCAGATGTCTTTGTAGTCTAGCCCATTGGATGTTATTAAGCATGTCAAATAACATTAGGAAAGAATATTAGTAATACATTATCAAATCCGTATGCACATACTAAAAACATTACTTACCTAGAAAAAATCCATTATTTGTTTTCTTTAGTAAATTCTAGCTAATGGGCTAAAACAACTGTGAAATTCAATTTAGTAAGGAAATGCCAAAAGTCTGACAAAAAGTACAAACCAACTCTGTTTCTGCTATTAAATTACTTTCCAAAATCATAAACAGAAAAAGAAGCACCATGGAACCAATTTGAAGTAGAAGCGTATGAAAGAAGAATGCAAATTTCCCATTTAAATTTCCTTATTATAGAAATAACAAAAATGTTACCTATAATTATTACTACAAAAATAATATACATCTTTGTATATATGATATTGTTGTATACATCAGAAACTGACAGAGTAGGGCTTTAGCTGTGACACAACCTCTAGCGGCGACATCGTGTCGCCGCTAATAACCTTGTGTACGATAAACTCTCAGCCGTTGGATCTGCTCTTGATCAACGTTTGGAAACGATGCTGCCAAGTTTTAACCTTTAGCGGCGAACAAAAGGCGGGTCGCCGCTAAAGGTGTCGCCGGTAAAAGCCAAGTTTTTTGTGACTTTTGAGCGATAAAAACAAACTGTTTGACCTGTTTGAGATAAAAACACGACCAAGTCATCCACTCTATTAGTAAATGGGTCGAAATTGTCAATTCTTGAGTGCAATAGATTTGAGGATACATGTACATACAATCCTTCAAGTTCATTTAAGCAGATAATCAACATTGAGCATACTGATAAACAAACTATATCTTACTTGACTTAACATCATGTATATTGGATTTTGATTCTAGCGCAGAAATATGCAATATATATAGCTATATGGACGATAAAAACTACATTTTACTTAAATTAACATCCGTACTCTGGATGGATAACTTTAATTGATAAACTCACAAGAAAAATATATTAACATCTGTAACTTGGATTTTTATTATAAACAAACCAAAATTGCATATAAATCGAACATACATTTTTATTCTTACAACAAAATCGACCAGGGTCCAGCGAGTGATTCATAGTACTGTCTTGGCTCCGAGTGGGCAAGGTTACATTTTTAGTCGGTTAGGGTTTGCCGTTCAGAAAGGGGTGGCGGCGCAGCTTGTTGCCCGTCTTCCCACTATCTTGATGTAATTTGTAATGTTTTTTTTTTTTTTAAAAAGAAACTTTGTTTTCGTGAAAAAAAACCAACAAAACAATAACAGACGCAAGACAAATTAAGAGGTTTTACTATTTTTTTTTTTTTCAATTTCTTTAGCATATAAAACTTGTACTTCAAAAACTTCATGAAAGTCTGTCATTGAAGCAAAGACGATGCATTACCCTAAAATATATTTTAAAATAACCCTTGGTTAGCTACAAGTGAATCAAAGTAGATTAATGGAAAAAGAATCAAACAAGATAAATTTAATACATGATTTAGAGATAAAACCATACCAGTGATACAAAAGAGATTATATACGGAGTAAAATTTAGAGAATATCCTAGTGATGGATATCCTGCAGAGACCACAACATGGAGCAACGACAAAATTACTTATAAGCCTCATAAACTATTTCACTACAAGAAATTTAACCTTTAGCGGCTACGGCCAGGCGGGTCGCCGCTAAAGGTCTAAAACAATCCTGACCCTTGATCATCTGATCCAACGGCCAACTCACTTGACCATTAGCGGCGACAGTGTCGCCACTAAAAGTCTAAAAAAATTCATTATACCGCCAACACTTTGGCCTTCCCTCTCATTTCTCACTCTCTCTCCCTCGATCTGCTCTGCTCTCACCCTACCGCCGCCGCCACACCACCGCAACCTCTCTCTCGCAACCTCCTCCCCTCTCGCAACCTCCTCCCCTCTCGCAGCCCTTCTTCTTCCTTCCCCGCCTCCAACCTGCAGCCCCACCTCCGCCGCCGCACCACCGCCGCCCGCCGCACCACCTCCGCCCTGCAGCAACACCACCACCGAGCCCCACCACCTCCTCTGTAAGGTTTTTTGTTTTTTCACTTTTTTATTTCTTTTTTTTTTCTGTTTTTTTCTTTTATTTTCTGTTTTTTATTTTTTATTTTATATTTTTAGTTTTTTTTTTCTTTTTTTCTGTTTTTAGGTTTTTTTGTTTTTTTTTTGATAATTTATTTGTGTTTGTAGGAAAGGACCGATCGGGTTAGTCGCCGCCGCTAAAGGTTACTCGCCGCCGCTAAAAGGTTATTCGCCGCCGCTAAAGGTATGTATTCTGTTTTTTATATTTTTTTCTGTTATTTTTTATTTTTTTCTGATTTTTTTTTTTTTTCTGTTTTTTATATATTTTTCTGTTTTTTTATTTTTTTCTGTTTTTTTTATTTTTTTCTGTTTTTTTTTATATATTTTTCTGTTTTTTAATTTTTTTCTGTTTTTTTTATGTATGTATGTATGTATGAGTATATGTATGTATGTATGTATGAGATGTTGGTTTATTTTGTTTGATATGTTTTGACGAATGTTCGTTTAACTTTGTTACGTTTATTTTATATATATGTAGATGTTGGTTTATTATTTTTGTTATTATTTAGTTTGGTTATGCGTGTGCGGAGTAAACGAATAGCAAAAAAAAAAGACCTTTAGCGGCGACGCGTCGCCGCTAAAAGTCTTGCCCAGATTGCACAGGAATCTGCCACGTGGCCAAAAAAAAGTTAAAAGATAATGCCACGTAGATAATTACTTTTAGCGGCGACACCTTTAGCGGCGACACCTTTAGCGGCAACAGGAGCAATAGCGACAGACAAAAGATGGCAAGACCTTTAGCGGCAGCCGTCACCGCTAAAGGTCCTGCTGCCGCTAAAGGTATACCTTTAGCGGCAACAGGCGTGACCGCTAAAGGTGGACTTCCTTGTAGTGTTTCTTCACATCAAATATTAATACATAGAATAAAAGACAAACCTTACATGGTGGATGATG
The DNA here is from genome assembly GCA_030844895.1 of Ambrosia x helenae. Lineage (NCBI taxonomy): Eukaryota > Viridiplantae > Streptophyta > Magnoliopsida > Asterales > Asteraceae > Ambrosia > Ambrosia x helenae. The sequence continues at coordinate 17,166,522 of CM061229.1, read as the reverse complement.
TTGGTTCAACAACGATTAAGAGAGGATGGGTATTATTTTTGTTAGGGTGTGTGAGAATAATTAGGAAAAATAAAAGTAGCGTATCAAGGAAGAATAGACAAAGAGCGGGAAAAAAACTCAAGAGACCCTCAAAATTTGCCATGTGTCCCACAAAAGCTTTTATTTATATATTATAGAAGATTATTAATATATTGTTCACCACATATGTAACCGTCGATTTTGTCACTTCTAACTGTTTTTGGAATGATCTTGACCATCAAAACTAAGCGGTTATTTCTTATATGTAATATGAACCGTAATAATTAGGTGGTTACAATCAAAATTTGGCAGTTATTTATTAGGAAGAGCAGTTATGCATTTCATCCCCACTCTCCTGTGATATCAGCATTTGGCGCCTCTTTTTCCTCCCACGTCTTCTCTTCAACCAACCAACGCCATCCATTATAACCCCCACCACCCCCATCTGGCTCCTTCAACCTCCAGACAACAAAATATTGGCCCCTTATTTCACATCTTCTTTACTCATTTTCTAATCAATTAGCATGTTTGAAATGTTTTAAAATCTTTTTGTTTTGTTCATGGTAAATGAAATTGGGGAACTTGATTAGAAATTGAAACTCCTCTCCCTGTTACATCAACTTATTCTCTTCTCCAATCTCAACATCTCAATATCACAGTAAGTTTTATCAAATCTCAGCATCTCCTTCTTGTCCTTCTATATCTACAGGCCAATTGATCCTTTGAGCTGTTTTGTTTCTTGTATATATTTGTCTTTTCGAGCATTTTGACTGGATTAGAAATCAATAATCATGTTGATCGTGATAATGCTATAGTTGAGGTATAGTTTTAAACCTCTGCAATTTTCTCCTTTGAACTTAATTACTTCCAGTTCATTATTATTTCTTAATGTATTTTGAGTGTTTTACATCACAATCACTGAATCCTTTGGTTTGTTACTTTTATGTTTTCGTGTATTTGTGCAATATATTGTTACAGATAAGCAACCGCCAAGTAGCATCCTCAATTAACTTAAGCTTTTAGATGTTCTACTCGGTGATATGGTGCCCTAATTTTGGCAAACTGAAATTGGTAAGGAAATTCAATAATTTTCAAAGCCATTTTTGATATGTTAGTATTTTAGATGGTATTATGTATAAAAGAATAGAAATTAAGAATTTTTTTCGTGCCGTTTAGGATTAAATGTATTTCATTTTTAGTGTTTTTTTTTGGCCTTTTTGTCAAATGATGTTTACCTTTCAAGAGTGTATATATATATAATTTAAAATACTCTAAAAACCAAAGGCTTTGTGCATTGGTCACATGTAAGTTGTGCTTTAAGAGTTGGACATGCTTTGGTTTGTTGTAACTTATGCTTTAAGGGTGTATTTCTGGATATGATTGTACTTCAGTTTTTTTAAGCTCTGTGCCATCCCTGCCATTCCCTAAACCATGCTTACGCCTTACCGATGCTTCCACCTTACCCTCGACTGCTTTTTTATATTTCAAGATTTCAGAAACCCATCTGCCCTTCTTCTCATTCTCTTCCAGCCGATTGAAGGTATCAAAGACTAAAATCTTGATTTCGTTTTTTTCATTCTTCCCTTTCTTATGTTTTAGTTTCTGAATTAGTTTCTGAATTGTGCAGGGTTTGGTTTCATTGTCTCATCATTCTGTCTAGGTCATCAAATTAGGAAGGTATTATTGTTTACAATATAGTATGTGAACAGTATATGTGCTGAATTGTTATTGTATATACGTATATGTTTTGTATTGTGAATTTTTTATGCTTTATTGTAATTTTTTGTGGTGTGTTTGTTTCAGTGTTTGTGTGTCTTTGTTAGATTGCTGTTTGTGGAAGCTTTTGAAGGTGAGTTTCTCTTTGCTTTCTCTTTGTTTTTTTAATTGTGATTTTGGATGTTGACTTTTGAAGCATTTACTGATAAATTGACTTTTAGTATTTTTTTCTTATGGTTCACACTTTAGACATTTAAGCTTATAATAAAATGGTTGCTAATGCCTTATATAAATGTTACTATTCAGTATTACTATTCAATTCAAGTAGCATGAGAATCCAAAATCCGTTTAATAACAAACCAACGGTTAATTCAAGTAGCATGAGAATCCAAAATCCGTTTAATAACTAACCATTGAGAGTGTAAAGTAATGTGTTTAAGGGGTATTTGGATAAATGAAGAAAATGAGTCGGATTTGTATAAGGGATGATGATGGGAAGATGTAGCAGCAGCAAGAGGAAAGAGGGAATGAGAAGCCATTTAGCGCGACAGATTATATAATTGATTTTGATATCATCATTATGAACAATAAAGAAACAAGGATAATGAAAGATTCAAATGCAAAATCAATTTCATCCACAAGTTTACGCCTAAACTAATATAGTTTAGGCGTTTCTTTTGAAACGCCTCAAACAAAGTGCCTAATCTCTCCAAAAAAAAAAAAACAGAAAAAAAATTCTGAAAAAAAAAACTGAAAAAATAGTTTCACAAAAACGCCTCACCTATTATAGTTATGGCATTTCGAAGGAAACGCCTCAACTATTATAGTTATAGCGTTTCTTTTGAAGCGCCTCAACTATTATAGTTATGGCGTTTCTTTTGAAACGCCTCAACGGTGATTTGTGTGTGTGTATATAGGTGGTGGTGAAACACGGTGACGGAAAGAGAGGTTAGGTTTTGGTCCGTTGACAGCGAGATAATTTCAGAGCTGTTTCGTCTCTTTTCGTTCGTGCAGTTTTTTTTTCAAGTTGTGGGATTAACAGCCAATGAGAGAGTTACACGTGTCCGATGTAAAGGGGTATCGGCCTACAGTTTGAATAAACACAGTAAAGTAGACGTCAAAAAAAACAAACAAACCTGAACTGAATCCAACTCAGAGTCTCAAAACCAATCGGATTAAGGAACTGCAAGTACCTGTACACATGAATGCATGATCATGTCAGGAGAAAATTTCAGTCTAATGTATTGAATAATTTTCATTTTTATCATTTAGATCAGTGATATAGGAGGTTTATAGCTTTGGGCGACTCGACCCGTTTGACCTAAGCTACGCAGCAGCATCAGCTAGCTGCCTGTTAACAGCTGCAGCCCGCGAACGGCTGCGCTTATAAGGGAAAAGGTCTGTCATTATAATATTCATATCTCTAATTTAAAACTCCATTTAAATATAAAGTTGCAGAAAACTAATAAAATGTCTTTTCAAAACATTAGTTTTGGACATATGGGTTTGGGGCTGTCATTATAATATTCATTTCCATTACAATCTTACAGAGAAAGGAGGATGGTTAGGCTAAACATTTTTTTAAAGAACAACTAATGTGTTAAAGACGATTAAGAACTATATCAAATTCATAGAAGATAAACATATTTTATACCATACAAAGTTATCTTGAACTTTTAGCATAAATGCATAATATTTATGAATTGCACCTAACTAAAAACATCTAAAGTTCTAAGCTTTAGCAAATATGATATTCTTAGAATCATTTGCATAATTAGTGGAGATATGATTTTACAAATTACATTTGGGGGGCATTGGGAAAAAAAAACTAAAAATGGGGATGACTCACATTGGATTGGCGGTATCAAGCTAGTGCTACAGTGATGCCGCCAAACTGATTAGAGGTATCACCCTTGCTACAGTGATGCCGCCAAACCAAATGGTGTAGTTGATGCCGCCAAACCAAATGGTGCTACAGTGAAGGACCATTTTCTTCGGGTTAGTGTCATCCCCTAAAAGACCCAGTCGAACAGAATGATGTTGGGTTTGTGGTGTCGGGGTACGAGAACAGGGAGTAGTCGGGTTTGGAGTTGGATACGGTGATCATGGTGACGGGTCGCCGGAGATTTAGCCGGAGAAGACGACCGGAAAGTTGTTGCCTTCCTCTCGCGTCACTCTCTTTCCTCTCTCTCTCATACGGTATTGTTGCAGGAACAGGTTTTGGAGTTGGATACGGTGATCATGGTGACGGGTCGCCGGAGATTCAGCCGGAGAAGACGACCGGAAAGTTGTTGCCTTCCTCTCGCGTCACTCTCTCTCCTCTCTCTCTCATACGGTATTGTTGCAGGAACAGGTTTTGGAGTTGGATACGGTGATCATGGCGACGGGTCGCCGGAGATTCAGCCGGAGAAGACGACCGGAAAGTTGTTGCCTTCCTCTCGCGTCACTCTCTCTCCTCTCTCTCATACGGTTTTGTTGCAGGAAGAATATATGTGGGTATATATTATGAATGGGTGTGCATGAGAGGTGCTTGAGTTTCTCAACAGGATTGAATCATTTGCAAAATACATTTGGGGGAAAAGACTACACCATTTGGATTGGCGGCATCAAGGCTTGATGCCTCTAATCAGTTTGGCGGCATCAACTACACCATTTGGTTTGGCGGCATCACTGTAGCACTAGCTTGATACCGCCAATCCAATGTGAGTCATCCCCATTTTTAGTTTTTTTTCCCTATGCCCCCCAAATGTAATTTGTAAAATCATATCTCTACTAATTATGTAAATGATTCGATATTCTTACTGCCATTAAAGGTGATTATAAAATTGTAAAATTTTGAACTTTTAGAATTACATTTACGAATTTCACAGGGCACAAAAAAAACGATAAAATCATTTTATGGTGGCGATTTGGCGATTACTATAACGGCTCTTAATCGCCAGGCTCTTTGGTTCTCATGGTGATGAGATATCTAATCTCAACTTTTTTATTCTATGTTTTGTTGCTGCCATAAAAAAAATTCAACTTCATAGTTACAGTTCATATTTTTTAAATATAATAATCAAAACCGTGCACCTCGCATTCTTGATGGTTTAGTTCCGCACCTTTTCTTTTAATATTATGTTAGGATAATGTGCTAAACTACTTATAGTCAATGCACCAGCTTCATTGATTAATGAATAATGTGTAGTTCATAAATGAATATAAAGTAGCATTCAACCGTCATTCAATTACAAATGTGTCTAAATAAGCAAAAACACTAACAGGGTGTACACGAATGTTGCAGCATGCTCTTAACAGCTGCATCTGGCTGTTAACAGGTAAAATCGCCAACTTGAATGTTGGCGACTAAGAGCCGTTATAGTAAATAGTTTTTTTTGCCCAGCGGACTGTTGTCGATAAAGAAAGTATCTTGATGTAGATGTATTGAAGTGTTATATGTTGAATACTAGAATAACTGAAACATTCTTTTGCTGATTGTTTAAAACTGGCACATGAGATTCATTTTTGACATACAGACTTTTACTATCTTACTGTTTCAGGTTGAATATTGACTTTGAGAGCTGCGTTCTATTCAAGATGTCTCATATTAATGTGTTGTGTATTATGTAAATTGTTGTATTGTTGGTATAGGTTTTAGGTCAGTAGGTGAGGTCAACGTAGGTCAGTCTATAGTTGAACTTTGGTTGAAAAAAAGGAATAGCGTTCGTCAACAGTTGCATCTTCTTGGTTCTTTGTGATCCATGTTGGCCCAGAAGAGGAAGGCATGTGATGGTAGCGAGGGCGCATCCACGTCTTCCTCTGTAGGTCAACGTGCTTCTTTGTATCTTGATATTGGAGATTGTGATAGGTTATGCGAGTTTTGTGGGGCACTTTTCTGGTATGAGGAACGTGTCATTTCTGCGTCTTCACGTGGTAGGCCTGTGTATCACCAGTGTTGTAGGAGTGGGTCGGTTGCATTGCCATTTTGTTGTAGGCCATTTACTACACTTATACATTTGTACCAGCAGCCTGACTTTATGCTAAACATTAGAACCTACAACTCAATGTTTTCAATGACTTCCTTCGGTGGTAAAGTTGACGATAGCATTAATCAAGGTGCTGGTCCTTATGTTTTCAAAGTTGCTGGTCAAGTGTATCATTGGATTGGTTCGCTTTGCCCAACTTCTGGTGAGAGGCCTCGCTTTCTCCAAATGTATATATATGATACTGAAAACGAGATTTCAAATCGCCTTCGTTGTTTTACGGGCGCTGATGCTTCGAACATAAGTGCTGAGACAGTTCGCCTTTTATCGCATGTCTTGGAAAGTTGTAACGAACTGGTGAAGCTTTTCCGGACAGCTCGCGATTTATGTAATGCCTCTAAGACGCCTTCATGTAGTGTATGTCTTTACGGTATGCAGTCTATTGGTGCGTATGAAAGGCCGTCTTCAGACTGTATTGGTGCTGTTGTGACTGACTGCGATCCGTTGTGTTCGAAATTTGATATTGTTATCCGTTACAAGGATGGTAGATCGCAACGTATTACCAAGATTCATCCGCTCTACATGTCGTTGCAATACCCTTTGCTTTTTCTGTACGGAGATAAGGGGTGGTCACCTGAATTGCTTTTGCGCACAAAAGATGGTTCGCGTGCCAAGATGACGATTAACAAATACTATAGCTATTTGTTGCACGATCGTGCTAATCTTTATACGTTACTTCTACGTGGTGCTCGGTTGTTTCAGCAGTTTATTGTTGATGCGTACATTTATATTGAGGAGGATCGCCTTGACTATGTGAGACAGCATCAGAATGAGTTCCGTAATGAATTGCTACAAGGCGTACAAGATGCGGTAAGGCGTGGCGATACTGAAGGTCGTGACATTGGTAAACGGACGTACTTGCCAACATCATTCATTGGTGGCCCTCGCTATATGTACAAGCATTATCAAGATGCATTGGCTATTTGCAGGGTTCATGGCAATCCTCAATACTTTATAACTTTCACCTGCAATGTGAAATGGCCTGAGATTCAGCGATACATGTTACAGTATCCTACTCTAAAGGCTCAAGACAGGCCTGACATCGTGGCTCGGGTTTTCCAGATGAAGGTCAAGTCTTTCGTTAACTTTTTGAAGGATTCTAAACCATTTGGCGATGTTGTGGCTGGTATGTTTTGCTTTTCTTTTTGGCAATCATTGTGCATCTCCTTATGAAATTTATTATGGTTCTCAGATTTGTATACCATTGAGTTCCAAAAAAGGGGATTGCCACATTGTCATCTGCTTTTGTGGGTGGCTGCAGCAAATAAAATCAAAGATGCCAGCCAGGTTGATAACTTCATATCGGCCGAGATACCTGACCCAACAAATGATTTTGACCTGTATCGTATTGTTACAGACCTTATGATACATGGACCATGTGGAATTGTAAAGCCTAATTCGCCATGCATGTCAAAAGGCTCATGTTCAAAGAACTTTCCTAAGCAATACCATGCTCATACATCGTTCGATAATAAAGGAAATGTTCATTACAAAAGATCATCTAATGGCTTTACAATTAACAAAGGCGGGCTGGAAGTTGACAGTAGATTTGTTGTGCCATACAATCCGGTTTTATGTCGTAGATTTATGGCTCACATCAATGTAGAGTATTGTGGATGGAGCATGCTGATAAAATATATGTTTAAGTATATATCTAAGGGCGCTGATCGTATTCATTACAAAATTGCACAATCACCAGCCATCGTCAATGCTGATAATAATAACGAGCCATCCTATTGCGATGTGATTCAGAATTTTTTAGATGGCAGGTTTGTTTGTCCGCATGAGGCTGCTTGGAGAATTTTTAACTACAGTATACATGATCGAAATCCACCTGTACAGGTACTTGCAGTTCATATGGAAAACATGCAAAACATGTCTTTCAAGGACAATAACAGTTTGCATACTGTTCAGTCAAACTCCCATGCAAAACGTACTACGTTGACTGAATGGCTTTTGAATAACCAGACTAACAGCAGTGTTGGTAATTTTAGTGTTATCAACATTAATGGTGATATTGGGTTAACTTGTTGAATGGGTTGATCTCGTTAGTCTTTAACCGAGTTAGGAGATGCAGGAGTGCGGGCTCGGTTATCACTAACGGGATTGTGTGTGTTATTGGTTTAAGTAAGTTAATGTATTAGTTTATTGGATTTGGGCTGAATGAGTTAATGAACTAACCAAAGTTTAGTTTATTAATGGGTTATTAATTAAATGGAATTAAAGATGAGGCCTTGTAAGCTTTTGGGTATGCATGTAAGCCAAATAGATTGGCCCAAACATAATTACAAAAGCCCAATCCAATTGCATCTTAAAACCACAAATATATTGTCAGTTTTATGATATAACAAAAACACAGAGAAAACCAACCAAGAATTTTCTAGAGAGATCTCTAGAATTTTGGAGGTTTTGAACACACAAAAACCTATTCATATTTTGATCATCGGTGCAATAATACTCAAAGAAATTAAATCCGATTCTTGTGTATATACTACGTTTAATCCGTTCAAACATTTGATTGTACCGATCAAATAGTTTGTTCTGATAGTGATTACACGACTCGTAGTATAATCCAAGTGACTTTTAATTTCTTCTACGGTTTCGGTTCAATAAAACCAACAAGCAGCGGTCGTCATTTGCGTTATGTTGATTACCTAAAAGAGTATAGGTGGGACCTATCACCTAGATGTTGGGTACGACGCAAAACAATGCGTACTCCTGCTATCGGTAGGCTTAGATATGTGCATCCTACCTGTGGTGAGACGTTCTACCTGCGCTTGCTGCTCGGACATCAACGTGGTTGCCAGTCTTATTCTTGCATACGCTCTGTAAATGGCGAGGTATGTGCAACCAATCGGGAGGCATGTGAAAGGCTTGGTTTATTGGGTGACGACAAAGAATGGTTGTATACATTTGATGAGGCTGCCGTCTGGGCATCTGCGTCAGAGTTACGGTCGTTATTTGTTCAAATGCTTCTCTATTGTGACATATCTGATCCTGTTCGCCTTTGGAACAATCAATGGCATAAGATGGCAGATGACGGTCAACGTTTGTATGGCCTTTTAAATACAGATGACATGAGCCAATTTGTGTTGTATGAGCTAGAATTACTATTGCGCTCAGGTTCTGTTCCTTCATCGTTATCAGAGTTCGGCTTACCCATGCCTAATCCTGATTTGGCTCAGCGCTTAAGGAATAAGTTGTTGATGGAGGAACGAAATTATGACAGAGACGTGTTGGCTTGTGAACATGTGCTTTCTATCAGCAAACTAAATGTCGACCAACGGCGTGTCTATGAACATATCATGTTATCAGTTTCTGAGCAGCGTCAATGTCTTTTGTTCGTGTACGGCCATGGTGGAACTGGTAAAACATTTTTGTGGGCCACTATACTTGCGGGGCTACGTTCATCAGGAAAAATAGCTTTGGCAGTCGCGGCATCTGGTATAGCATCTTTGCTTCTTCCATCTGGCAGGACAACCCATTCTCGGTTTAAAATACCTTTAGACTTAACTGATGAATCAATTTGTAACATAAAGAAAGGCACCCAACTTGCTCAGCTGATCAGCGAAACGACACTCATTATCTGGGATGAGGCGCCAATGAATGATCGTAGATGCTATGAGTCGTTAGATCGATCGCTTAGGGACCTCATGAATAACATAGATCAGCCGTTTGGTGGGAAGTCGGTGGTTCTTGGTGGTGACTTTAGGCAGACGCTTCCGGTCATTCCTAGATCATCAAAAGCAGTCCTGCTAGGCTCGACACTGCCTAGATCTTATCTATGGCAGCACTTTATGCTTTACAGACTTACTGTCAACATGCGTCTCGAAAGGCCATACATTACCACCGAAAGAAAGAATTTAGTTTCTGCTTTTTCAACATGGTTGGTGGCTATAGGTGACGGTCAGGTTGGCGTCCCTGATGCTGATGATCCAATTAATGTAAAAAAAATCAGAATTCCATCACAGTACCTCATACCCTATACAAACACTGCATTAGAGGAACTGATTGAATTCATATACGACATAGACACTCTACGACATCCGTCAACAGCTATGTTATCCACTAAAGCAATTGTCTGCCCCAAGAATGATACGGTGGATGAAATAAATGCAAAAATCATTGGCATGACAGATGGCATTGCAAAGACCTATGTTAGTGTTGATTCGGTCGTTCCAAATCCTGGCACCTGCATTGATATTGACTCAATATACCCGACAGAGTACCTAAACCTTCTAAACTTCAGCGGGTTTCCATCACATACGTTGCATCTGAAGCTGGGGGCACCAATCATTCTGTTAAGAAATCTCAATCCTCTTGATGGGCTGTGTAATGGGACAAGATTAATGGTTACACAACTGTTGCCACACATAATAGAGGCGCAAATAATTACCGGAAAGTTTATCGGAAAGCGTGTCTACTTGCCAAAGATAACGCTTATCCACAAAGACAAGGAATTGCCATTTGAATTCAAACGAAAACAGTTCCCTATAAGGCTTTGCTATGCGATGACTATTAACAAAAGTCAAGGCCAGTCATTAGACAAGATAGGGGTTTATTTACCACACCCGGTATTTGCACACGGCCAGTTGTATGTAGCTTTGTCAAGAGCTACTACACCCGAGTCCCCAAAGATTGTAGTCGTTCCACAGCCTAATGACAACCATGACACAACAACCAACATAGTATATATTGACTTCCTAGATGAAATTAATAATAGCTGCTAATATATGATACATATCTAACAACTTACAGCAACTTACTTATTCATTTATACTGTAAATATTCTAACAGTTGCTTAACAACAAATTTTATGCTACTAACATCAGGTAACACAAAATGTCTTGCAAACGAGTACGTGACATTCAACAACGACTAAAGGGACAGGTGATTGAGATTCGTGTTTTAAAGAAATGGATCCCTCTGGTGAAAAGGAACGAAGTTGTGCAACAGACCAATGAGCTTTGCTACCTGTTTGTTGATGCGTATGTAAGTGATAATCTTATGATGACTTAAGATGATAATACCTGTAGCAATTAATAATGTGTATTCGCCTAAATGTTTTACAATAGAGTAGGTGTATATGCATACAACAATGGTAAGTTTCAAAAAAACGCCTCAACTAATATAGTTGAGGCGTTTCGAAGGAAACGCCTCAACTTTGCATTTTCATTGAGGTTTAGACAAAGCAATAGGTGGCAATACTAAAAACACATAAAACAGTTTCATTGAGTACCACAATCATGCGTAAACCTTAATAAAAAAAACAGAAAAAAATAGAAAAAAAACTGCAAAAAAAAAAAAAAAAAAAAAAAACTGAAAAAAATCCTGGAAAAAAACAGAAATAAAAACAGTAAAAATAGTTTTAAAAAACGCCTCAACTAATATAGTTGAGGCGTTTCGAAGGAAACGCCTCAACTATTATAGTTATGGCGTTTGTTTTGAAACGCCTCAACTATATTAGTTGATGCATTTATTTAGAAACACCTAAACTTTGCACTTTCATTGACGTTCAGACAAAGCAATAGGTGGCAATACTAAAAACACATAAAACAGTCTGATTGAGTTCCACAATCATGCGTAAACCTTAATAAAAAATAGAAAAAAAATCTGCAAAAAAAAACTGAAAAAATGCCCTGGAAAAAAACTGAAAAAAATAGTTTAAAAAAAACGTCTCAACTAATATAGTTGAGGCGTTTATTTACAAACGCGTCAACTTTGCATTTTCATTGAAGTTCACACAAAGCAACAAGTGGCAATACTAAAAACACATTGAACAGTCTCATTGAGTTCCACCATCATGGGTAAACCTTAATAAAAAACAAAAAAAAATAGAAAAAAAAACTGTCAAAAAAACTGAAAAATAAACCTGGAAAAAAACAGAAAAAAATGAGAAAAAACTGAAAAAATAAACTAGAAAAATAGTTTAAAAAAAATTAGTTGAGGCATTTATTTAGATGCTGATTTTAATAGCATCGCCAGTGCAACTTCCAAGCTGCTTACAAATAAATTTTCTTTCCTGCAGGGTGATGGCATAGAGGCGTCAGCTGAAGCCCACGAAGTGGAGTATTATGATTCTATCATCAGGTTGTCATCATGCGTAAACCTTAATAAAAAAAAACAGAAAAAAAACTGCAAAAAAAAAAAAAAAAAAAAAAAAAAAAAAAAAAAACTGAAAAAAGTCCTGGAAAAAAACAGAAATAAAAACAGTAAAAATAGTTTAAAAAACGCCTCAACTATTATAGTTATGGCGTTTGTTTTGAAACGCCTCAACTATATTAGTTGATGCATTTATTTAGAAACACCTAAACTTTGCACTTTCATTGACGTTCAGACAAAGCAATAGGTGGCAATACTAAAAACACATAAAACAGTCTGATTGAGTTCCACAATCATGCGTAAACCTTAATAAAAAATAGAAAAAAAATCTGCAAAAAAAACTGAAAAAATGCCCTGGAAAAAAACTGGAAAAAAATAGTTTAAAAAAAAACGTCTCAACTAATATAGTTGAGGCGTTTATTTACAAACGCGTCAACTTTGCATTTTCATTGAAGTTCACACAAAGCAACAAGTGGCAATACTAAAAACACATTGAACAGTCTCATTGAGTTCCACCATCATGGGTAAACCTTAATAAAAAACAAAAAAAAATAGAAAAAAAAACTGTCAAAAAAAACTGAAAAATAAACCTGGAAAAAAACAGAAAAAAATGAGAAAAAACTGAAAAAATAAACTAGAAAAATAGTTTAAAAAAAATTAGTTGAGGCATTTATTTAGATGCTGATTTTAATAGCATCGCCAGTGCAACTTCCAAACTGCTTACAAATAAATTTTCTTTCCTGCAGGGTGATGGCATAGAGGCGTCAGCTGAAGCCCACGAAGTGGAGTATTATGATTCTATCATCAGGTTGTCGTCATGCTATAGAGTTACCGGCTTCTTATGCACTAGGCGTCGTCCATACATGTCAACTGTGAATCATGAAGCATCTCTTATAATTGGAAAGAAGGCACAGTTTGTCCCCATAGCAGGTTCAAACATCCCAACAGTACACTTCAATTTCGCAACTTACGAACAGCTCAACAGCAGGGTGAATGATAAGAGGGTTCTTACAGGTAATATTATTTTGCCCCTGCTCAACATTCTTGAGTTGGGTTCAGCCTTGCTGTCTAGAATCATAGCTAATTACAGCTTTATACCAATAAACCTGCAGATTACATTGGGCGTGTTGAAAGCAATGGTCTACAGGGTACAACGAAAAACATAGTTAATCGAAAAACTATGATGCAAGATCAATGGTATGATACTCAATACAATCAGCACTATCTTCAAAATTAAATAACACTTGAATTTTCGACATTGCTACAGGCGAAATTCAGTCGAGATAACCATATGGCCCGAGATGCAGCACCTCTATGGAGACGAGGTAAAGGAAGGAGACATATTAGCCATTACTTCGGCAGCAGTTAGCAACTTTGATGGTATACATAAAATTATTTGACAGTTATATAATTATGAAATCACAAAATTTAAAGGTAAACAATGACAGGCTTGATGCAACTGGAATCAACATATCTAACTACAGTGACAATCAATCCAGACTTACCACAGACTACTACTCAAGTAGAAAGGTATTTTTTTACACACTAAATATTCATAGCATAAAATACATATCAAACTACGAACTAACTTCAGCTAATGACCATGTAGGCTAAAGAAAATGGAATCACTTCCAAAATCGGTAGATATCATCCTTAAAGTGAACCAGCTACATCCAAAGAATCTGCCAAGCAACAAGGTAACATGACTACCTATAGATAGGAAAAGTCATAAATCTTTTTATCAAATACTAACAAAAGTCTTAAACAGAGAATGATGCGATGCAAATGTTATGCCAAAATCACAAAAATGTTCAACCAAAGAGGGTGGTATCATGCTCAATGCTCAAAATGCACAAAGAAACTGTTACCAGAGGAAGACGAATCACTTACCTTGCTAACCTTTAGCTGCAAAGATCATGATGATATTGACCCAAAGCTGAAGTAAGCATATACTAAGCCAAATATCATTCAATGCATCTATACTACAGTTCATAATAAAATACCTAATAAAAATAAACAAAACAGGTACTCGCTGAATGTTGAGATAGCTGATGAAACCGGTACCGAAGAGGTGGTTTTGTTTGATGAAGGAATGACTGCGCTCATAAAAAAACATGCCGGGATTTAGTGTTTAGCAAAAGGTGCATTGATCCACAAATATTACCAAAGGAGATAACAGACATCCCTAGGAATCAAATGCTTTTTTTCTTAACCATCAAAAACAAGCAAGTTGTTGTGGACAATGTCCTAAACACTGATGAATCATCAAAGAATACAGGTACTTCATCGCAGTCAGAAAGCCAACAGCTACCACCACAAACACCAGACCCTAAAATGAATGCCGGCAAAAGACAACTGCACGATACACCAGGTATTAACTCTTTAATTGCGACCTTTTGTTTCTCATGCAATTTCTTTTGAACTAACATTTGTGCATGTTCTTCATCTACAAAGTCTTATGCAAGATTTTTTTTGGGTTTTGGCAGATGCAAGCTACAAGTCAAGGAAAACCAATCACTAGAATGCCGCTTAACATCATACGTAACCTCTTTTGTGAACCAAGAACTCTTTTATGTAGCCTGCTATTTTGAGAAGTTCATGGTTCTTCGTGACGCTACCAAGACTTCTTTTATGTAGCATACTATCTTGGGAAGTTCATCCAACCTCTTTTGTCAAGCATGGTTCTTTATAAGGCCTATTAAAACCTCTTTTTGTGAAGCATGCTATATTAACTACTACCCTTTTGTAAAGCTATGTAAACTATCATAGTATAACTTTGCTTTTGTGAACCTATTTTAGTGCATGTAATCAAGAATCTTAATGTTAAATATCAATGCATATGATCGAATCCTATAAGGCTAGATTACCCCGCCGCAACGCGCGGGGAGCGCAATCTAGTTAATATATAAATAGAAGAGAGTAATTAAAAGGAGGGGCTAAAATGAAAAATCTAACACCACACACGATTATAAATAGAACCATTTTTCTACTTGCATTCTTATTCAGTTGTCTATACTCTATAGCGCCGCGCCTTGCAACCTTCTGAAACCCTACTTTCCATCGCTCTTTTGCCAATGTTAGACGAAAATATCGTCGTGATTCAATGGTAATTAGTTGTTGAAAATATCGTCATGTTTGGTCTTATCTATATCTTTGTTTATTTATATTGTTTTGAGTTATTATATATATAGTGACGGATTAATTAATCATGATGCTACAGGGAACTGAAGAAGGCATGTTAGCTGTTAATAACATGTTGATCGTTCATAGCGTTAAAGAGAATTGTTGCAGCAACAACACATGGTACTGTTGATGTTGAAGACGACTTCGATAATGTCACCCTTGGAGATTTGACATTGGAAGTTGAAGAACCAAAGACTCTTTGTGGCTAAACCATGGCACGCCTGGTTCATCTAGCGGCTATGTGTGAGGTCCTGGTGTGTTCGATAAACAAGAACCCTGCTGAGTTTAGCACACCTGAGTTTCATCTAACAAGATCTAACAAGGGTAAAGAAAGGATTTAGAAGGATGTCAAGGAATAATCTCTTTCTTTCCTCAATTATCCTCCTTTTCTTTTCCTTCGTTTATTTAACTCGGGAACACAACCTAAAGGGTGAATGAGAACGAAATCGAGTTGAAGGTGGAAACTTAAATATGAAATTTTATGAATCATAACATGAAAACTGTGACTCAAATTTTATGGTTGATTCTCTTGTGATTCAAATAAGCACAAATGAACAATTGTGTATTAATTTAGTTTTATGTACTTTTAAAGGGTGCACATTTGTTCCAATAGTGTGAAAGCCTTGAATTGTAAATTCATGATCAGTTGGTTCTAGTGGTACAAATTTAAATCCTTGTAAATGAAAGAATTGATGGTAAATTCATGATCTGGTGGTCGGTCTAATGGTATACGGTTTAAATCCTTCTAAATAAAATATTAGATGGTAATTATGTGTAAAAACTGTTAAGAAATTAAGAATTTTTTCATGGTGTTTTGGATTAAATGTATTTCATTTTTTGTATTTTTTTGGCCTTTTTGACAAAAGGTGTTTCTGAATACCTTCAAGATATATTTTTGTATCTTTTTTAGTATGTCAAGAGCATCTTCTATCTTCTATAATATATAAATGAAAGCAATGTGGGACACATGGTATATTCTTAAACCACCTAACTAAGTTTTTCCTGCTCATTCTACCGGGTCAATTAAATGGGTCATGGATACTTCATCTACTATTAAATTATTATTATTTTCTCTCAAATGTGCATAGCACATGCACTTTCCCATGATTTTTAAATGTTAATAACTTTTTTAAATGTCATTTTAAATGTCATTTTTTTTGAAAAAAAAATACACCAAATTAACGAGCGTTTTATTATCTTTCCAACGAATACCATAATGCTATACAAAAAACAAAAAAAAAATGAACGTTTTATTATCTTTCCGAATCAAGAAGTAAATCATTTGTTGCAACCAAAGTCTGTTTACTAAGGTCTGTTCTAGAGCAGTGGGTCTGTTAATGAAATTTGTCTGAAACAGTTGTTGCTTCAAACAAATGATGCTTCAACGGTTTGCTTGCAACAGCTGTTTGAAGCAAACTGTTGAAGCAACATCTGTTTGAAGCAATAGCTATTTCAGATAGCTCTCTTTAATAGACCCATTGCTCTGGAACAGACCTTAGTAAACAGACTTTGCTTGTAACAGATGTTTGACTTATTGATTTACTCTTTAGTAAACATACCTTAAAAAATGATATAGTCTTCCCGTGCATCGCACGAGATTTCACCTAGTGTTCTTGATAAAAGCCTTGCTTATGTCGATATCTTTCAATTCCTTTGTTCTGTTCTGCAGACGTTCGGTGGTGCTTGCCATCATATTTTTCATTCTAAGACTGTGTGTAATTGTAACTAAATTGGGGCGTTTTGGGGCACAAAACGCCCTCAAATGAATTGCACACCGCCCCCACCTAAGGAATTGGGACGTTTTTGGGGCTGGGGAAAAAATCACGGCCTGAAAAATTGGATTGGGCGAGTGAGATTCAAAGTTTTATTAAATAAGAAAAACATAGTTAATATTAAATGATTAGATGATCCATGAAAATTTTCATCTTACCACTAAACCCTATCCTAATTTGAATATCTTAATAGCCCTACATGCCACGTGTCAATTAATGCCCCATGATCTTTAAATTTTTCCCTTACCATTACACATGGTCTAACCATCGTTCTGGCTAGGGGTGAAAAAAAAAGAGCAAAACCGCACAAAAACCCGCAAAACCAAACTGAAGTTATTGGTCGGTTTCAGTTTTGTATTTTATGAAAACTGAAAATAACGGACGGAACCAATAACCCAAAAAATCATTTTGTAATGATTAATGTAGTATTTATAATAAGAACTAGTATACCGTGCTTCGCAACGGGAAAACTGCCGCCATATTCAGTAAATGTCATTCCCTATGTGCATGATCAAGAACCGGAGAAGCATAATACTTGTACAATATAACTCTTACAGATTCACCTTAATTCACATAGTTTATAAAAAATTGAGAACCCAATCAAACTACATTTGGCTACAATTTTCGCCACTTTCTTTGCTCTTTTGTTATTGCCCCGGCCTACCTATTCTCATTTTAAAAAAATAATAATTATGTTTTTTTTGTCACTGACTTTGATTTAATATTTAAAAATAAAAAACACTTGTTAAAATAAAAAAAATAAACAAAGTACCTCCCCCAAGGTTTAGACCTAGGACCTTGGCCAAGAAACCTTACCACAAACCACTCCACCACTAACACATCTTGTGCTTTGAAATAAAAGCATAGATATATATTATTTAACAAAGTTGTGAGAAAACAAATATATATATAAAGTGCCTCCCCCAAGGTTCAACCCTGGGACCTTGGACAACTAAACCTCACCACAAATCACTCCACCACCAACACACATTGTGTTTTGAAATGAAATTACCATAAGTATATATTATTTGACAAAGTTGTAAAAAAATAAATAAAGGCCGCCTCCCCCAAGGTTCGAACTTGGGACCTTGGCCAAGAGAAAAAAAAAATATAAAGTGCCTCCCCCAAGGTTCAACTTGGGACCTTGAACAACCAAACCTCACCACAAACCACTCCACCACCAACACACTTATGTTTTAAATTGAAACCATTAATATATATTGTTTAACAAAGTTGTAAAAAAAAAAAAAAAAAAAAGGCCACTACCCCTCTCTACCAATGAGAAGGGGTGGCACTATTCACCCCACTCTTCACTAATACATAGTTAATATTAGCATATATTTATATATTTAAAATGATTTATATCCATTCCTTACAAGTAAAAGAAAATGTCTTAACAGAAACATTAAAAATCCACAAAAGTTGTTTATAATGTTAGGTTTATATGAACCATATTAATTGAAAAGTTGTATAAATTAACATAAATGTAAACGTCTACAAATGTTGTAAGTGCATTATTTGTATATCCACAGCTAGTGATAGGTCGTTGGCCTGAGTTATTTATAGCTCGTTTAGATGTGTAAGGGCGGTTTGGTAATTTTTCAAGGGCGATTAGGTTTGGTATTACACGAATGACTTAGCTAGTCGTGTGGCAAAGCAGACGAGTAGGGTATAACCCTACTCGCCCCTACCCGCTCGTGTCTAGCAAGCCACTCGCCCCTAGGGCCTAGGGCGAGTGGTAGCTAGTATAAATACCAAACTTGTTTAGCCCTCATTAGCAGTTAGAAAAGTTGTCATTTTAGAGGTCTGTATGTGTTCTATGGTCCGATTTCATATTGTAAACACCCGGGCTCTGTTTTATCAATCGAATAACCATTTAACCGATTCTAACAACCCATTTGTGTGTGTGTTTGATATATTTGTTACTTAAACCAAGACCCAATGATTCCACAATCATGTCTTGAACAAACCTGTGATGTTTGGATCATCCGTGACGGTCCTACAAAGGTTCTTAAATCTAGGATTATAATTTTTGTTTTGTATCTTACATAATTTTATTCCAAAAACTGAAAAACCAAACGGCTTTCAAAAACCAAAAACCAAATATTTTAGTGTAGGTTTTGGTTTTCCTATAAAACCAAACCGAATCGTGCACACCCTAGTTGCGGCCCTAGCAGCCATTGAAACCATTAATAATCTCTTTCTTTTCATCATTCTTTCTTTTCTATTCCTTCGGATGTCAAGTTTAAATCCTTGTAAATGAAGATTGTAAATTCATGATCTGGGGGTCGGTCTAATGGTATATGGTTCAAATCCTTGTAAATAAAATATTAGATGGTATTTATGTGTAAAAAATGTTAAGAAGTTAAGAATTTTTTCATGGTGTTTTGGATTAAATGTATTTCAGTTTTTGTATTTTTTTGGGCCTTTTTGACAAATGGTGTTTCTGAATACCTTCAAGATATATTTTTGTATTTTTTTTAGTATGTCAAGAGCATGTTCTTGATAAAAGCCTTGCTTATGTCGATATCTTTCAATTCCTTTGTTCTGTTCTGCAGACGTTCGGTGGTGCTTACTATCATTTTTTTTCATTTTAAGACCATGTGTAATCGTAATTAAATTGGAACGTTTTTGGGGCACAAAACGCCCCTAAAGAAATTGCACACCGCTCCCACCTAAGGAATTGGGGCGTTTTTTGGGGGTGGGGAAAAATCACGGCTTGGAAATTTGGATTGGGCCAGTGAGATTCAATGTTTTATTAAATAAGAAAAAAAAATTAATATTAAATGATTAGATGCTCCATGAAAATTTTCATCTTAACACTACATCATATCCTAATTTGAATCTCTTAATGGTCCCACATGCCAGTGTCAATTAATATCTCATGGTCTTAAAAATTTTCACCTTACCATTACACATGGTCTAACCATCATTGTGGCTAGGGGTGAAAAAAAAAAGAGAGCAAAACTGCACAAAAAATCCGCAAAACGAAACAGAAGTTATTGGTCGGTTTCAGTTTTGTATTTTATGAAAACTGAAAATAACGGACGGAACCAATAACCAAAAAAAATCATTTTGTAATGGTTAATGTAGTATTTATAATAAGAACTAGTATTACTACCCGCGCTCCGCAGCGAGGTTTAAGCAAAACTGCCGCCATATTCAATAAATGCCATTCCCTGTGTGCATGATCAAGAACCGGAGAAACATAATACTTGTACAATATAACTCTTACAGATTCACCTTAATTCACATAGTTTATAAAAAAAATGAGAACCCAATCAAACTACATTTGGCTACAATTTTCACCACTTTTTTGCTCTTTCGTTATAGCCCGGCCTACCTATACTCATTTAAAAAAAATAATTATGCTTTTTTTTTGTCACCGACTTTGATTTAATATTTAAAAAACAAACAACACTTGTTAAAATGAAAAAAAACAAACAAGTACCTCCCCCAAGGTTTGAACCTAGGACCTTGGCCAAGAAAACCTCACCACAAACCACTCCACCACCAACACATCTTGTGTTTTAAAATGAAACCATAGATATATATTATTTAACAAAGTTGTGAGAAAATAAAAAAAAAAAGATATTAAGTGCCTCCCCCAAGGTTCGACCCTTGGACTTTGGACAACTAAACATCACCACAAATCACTTCACCACCAACACACCTTGTGTTTTGAAATGAAATCATAAGTATATATTATTTAACAAAGTTGTAAAGAAATAAAAAATAAATAAAGGCCACCTCCCCCAAAGGTTCAAACTTGGGGCCTTGGCCAAGAGAACCTCACTACAAACCACTCCACCACCAACACACATATGTTTTGAACTAAAACCATAGATATATATTATTTAATAAAGTTGTGAAAAAACAAAAAAAATATATAAAGTGCCTCCCCAAGGTTCACCCTTGGGACCTTGGACAACTAAACCTCACCACAAACCATTCCACCCGCAACACACTTTCTGTTTTGAAATGAAACTTTAAATATTTATTGTTTAACAAAGGTGAGAAAAAAAAAATATATAAAGTGTCTCTCCCAAGGCTCAACCTTAGGACCTTGAACAACCAAACCTCACCACAAACCACTACACCACCAACACACTTATGTTTTGAATTGAAACCATTAATATATATTGTTTAACAAAGTTGTAAAAAAAATGGTCACCGCCCCTCTCTACCAATAAGAGAGGGTGGCACTATTCACTCACTCTTCAATAATACATAGTTATATTAGCATATATTTATATATTTGAAATAATTTATATCCATTCCTTACAAGTAACAAATTTAACATAAAATATAAATGATTTTCAAAAAAGAAAATGTCTTAACAGAAACATTAAAAATCCACAAAAGTAATTTATAATGTTAGGTTATATAAACAATATTAATTAAAAAAAAGTTATATAAATTAACATAAATGTAAACGTCTACAAATGTTGTAAGTGCATTATTTGTATGTCCACAGCTAGTGATAGGTCGTTGGCCTGAGTTATTAATAGCTCGTTTAGATGTGTAAGGGCAGTTTGGTAATTTTTCAAGGGCGATTAGGTTTGGTATTACACAAATGGATTAGCTAGTCGTGTGGCAAAGCAGGCGAGTAGGGCCCCTACCCGCTCGTGTCTGGCAAGCCACTCGCCCCTAGGGCCTAGGGCGAGTGGCAGCTAGTATAAATACCAAACTTGTTTAGCCCTCATTAGCAGTTAGAAAAAGTTGTCATTTTTAGAGGTCTGTATGTGTTTTATGGTCTGATTTCATATTGTAAACACCCGGGCTCTGTTTTATCAATCGAATAACCATTTAACCGATTCTAACAACCCATTTATGTGTGTGTTTGATATGTTTGTTACTTAAACCAAGACTCAATGATTCCACAATCATGTCTTGAACAAACCTGTGATGTTTGGATCATCCGTAACGGTCCTACAAAGGTTCTTAAATCTTGGATTATAATTTTTGTTTTGTATCTTACATAATTTTATTCCGAAAACTGAAAAACCAAAACGGCTTTCAAAAAGCAAAAACCAAATATTTTAGTGTAGGTTTTAGTTTTCCTATAAAATCAAACGAATCATGCACACCCTAGTTGCGGCCCTAGAAGCCATTGAAACCTTTAATAAAAAAAAATATGAAAATAAGTTGATCAACCAAATCACAAAAGTTATTGACTTTAAATGTGTTTAAGTTGGAAAAGTTGGGGTTTAGACGGCCGGCTAAGCCGTAGCCAACAATCAAAGTCAAATCTAAGGTCGTCCGTTGTGGAGCCGCGAGCGACCGGGCTCGAGCCACCAACGTGACTCTCAAGTAACCTGATCACTTGACCTCGTTGTGGCTGGAGGTGAGCATCGCGCGACCAAAGGTCAGTTTCTCCCGTTAGCCCACGCGACCACCGTCGCTTGTGCTCGCTCGCGTCGGGGTTCGCATGGGGTTGTTGTGGCTAGAGGTGAACACCGGTGCAAAAACTCCGTTCGCGTAATGTCCGCACGCGCTTCCACAACGGATACTCTAATGATTTTCTTTGTCAACTTGCTTATTTTCTTGTTTTTCTTTTTTTAAAAAAAAGAGCTCGTCTTTTTTAGTTACTCATTGTCATAGTTACAAAAACAAATTTGTATTTATAGAAAAAAAAAACACAACCACCCTATATAAAGACGGAAAGTTAACTTCAATATATTACTTCCTACGTAAATGAAATCAAAAGAGATTTTAAATTAGTTATATCTTTATTAGGCATATTTGTTTCTATCATAAGTAAACATACTAATTACATGTAAATATCTACTTTGAAATCTAAACAAATTAAAGAAAAAAAACCTCAAAACTTGGCTCCACATTCCTCATTCATGTCACTTTTAAGATGAAAGCGCGAATCTCAAGCAAATCTAAATTAAAGCTTAAAACCTATGAAAATACGAAACTGCTCGTGTGTTTTCATCAGGGTCGTAAACTAGAGTAATGTGTCCTATCTACCTAGCACATGTTATACAACTAACCAAAAACTAGGTTTTTTTTATAGTAACGCGCGTTGCGCGTTTTGAATACAGTTTTTGTATTGTGTACAAATATCAGATATTATATTTAGAGACAAAACTTATTTAAACATTAACATAAAGCCTTCCTCCATTATTGTTAGAATCTTACTCAAGGCAAAAACTTTAAGCAAACAAATTCAAGTTAACATTAAACATTGTTATTAACCCATAACAAACAACATATTATGGGATTAGCAAAATCCACCCTCAAACTAATAACCTACATGTTCCCTGTATGCCAAAGAAACAAAAGCCAAAATGATGGTCGAAGACGAAACCATCGTCCAAAAACTCTTCAATTCTTTCCCTTATCAGCTTTCACCACTCGAGCTTCAAGCAATTAAAGATGCTTCTTCATTTGATCCAATATCCAAGATATTGTAGACCAAGTCACACACATAACAGAGAAAAACCATAATGGATATGCATTACTCACATGCTTTGTTCAACATTAAACTGGAAAAGTTATAAGGATACAATCTCATTAAATGTAAAAAATAACATACTTTGAGAAAGAAACATGAGAGTAATTTAAAAAACATGCCAAAAAGCTCACCATCACATCTACAACTGAAATGTTGTTATGGTTCCACACAGTGGCGAAGCTTGAGAATTTGGACCAACATTTACGCGTGGCGAATGGAAACCTGATTACCAAAGACCATACGTAATCATAAGCTGTATATCCAATATTTACTAACCTAATCTTTGACATGTATTATTTAAGAACTTTCTTTAGGTCATGTATACTGGCAAGCAACATCCTAATAAAGACAACAAATGAACTATTTCACTCAAAAATTACCATTACCATGTATGTCACACACATGCCAGCAACATTGTTAGCAAGTAACCCCAAAGAAAAGAGAGAAAGACGAAGGCACTAAACATTACCTTGTACACATATAAATGCTTTCTGAAACAATGATTCAGCACCTAAAGGTCTGTATTTATTAAAAAAGAAAATAAATGCTAAAGCAATCTAAGATCTTTTACATGGAGTGTAGAATCGGCAGCAGTACCAAAAGTCGAATTACACCCTACTTAACTACAAAAACACACATATAAAGCCTAAAACTGGTCAGGTTGCCGACTGAGGAGCAGTAACCAAAAGTCGAAAGTGAGCAAACCGGTCAGCAGCAAAGGAGACCCTCCAAGCGGCACGCGTTTTCGCGCCATTTTCCATTACTTTATACTCTCATACTTGGCGGTCATGCGCAACAACATAGAAGCTAACCGATTCTATTTGTTTTTCACCTACACGATCTACATTTTCAACGGCGAACTTGAGAACAGAGGCGCAAAGGCGCGTTGTGAATGCCGTATCTCAGGCGATGGTAGTAGCCGACAATAACGTTGTCGAATAACGTTGTCTAATCATAAACATCCAGCAAGGTATGTTCTTTCTTTCGCCTGCTGAGTCTTCTGTTACAGGTACAAAAAATATCTGAAGCAAAATTCGTTGTCCAAAGAAGGAAGAATGATGGTTCCTAAATTTAAAAGTGCAAAGACGTTTAATTATTACCTGAATCCGAGACAATGGGAGCCGAGTCAAGCCGAGATGCCTATGTTGTGACACAAAAGGGTCAAGAATCCGGATCAGTGGCACCGGTTCAACTAATTATGTAATCGGACATAGAAAAAGCATAGGTTTGTTATGTCTCCTCTACCCATCCTTTATGTCTAACCAGTTTTCCATCTGTTACTCTAAGTACATAAAAGAGCAAAAGCTGACATAGCCTAGGCTGAGCTCGTGAACAGCCCTCGCCTATCTCCTAGTACAGCAGTGTGACGACTAATACACCCACAAAAGCACTCGCAAACAGATTTGTCTTACTGCTGCATCAAAGAATGTAAAATTTCTACTTGTGAATTTCTTTTAGTATAATCTATACTATCTACCCATCTAACATGTAAACATCAGTACATATAGTGATAAAAATGATATGGTAAATAAGTAGCAATTAACATTTAATAATAAGTTCTTAATAAAGTTAGAGCACGCAGATTCAAGAATTGTTTTCCGTTGAGCAACAGGGCAGCAACATAATATCAACATATAGGCGTTTTAAACCAAGTAACATGTACACCAAGCATAAATAAAGACAAAACAATGAAAGAGAAGTTGGTGTCTAGGCAGACTACTATCATCTTCTCTCAGTGCTAACATTGCCCAGTTGAAGCTCATCTCCAATTCATCATGAAATTACAATCCCTAACCTTAATGGCAACAACAAAGGCAGGAAAGACGAACCATAAACCTAACGTTTACTACAACAAACGGAGATCCAATTCAGCATCAGTTTACAACCCAACCCTAAAAACGAAGTTAAAGATAAGGAAACAAAATTCTAATCGTGAAAATGAAGTTAAAGAATTGGTGGTTGACGGCGAAACCGGATCGGTGGTTGGTGAGCCCAGACCCTTGCCGCTGACATCTCAATCGGAATCCCAACCTGCATCTGTTCCCGCCTTCATCTCTGTCTCTCTCTCTCTAACAGATTTGTACCTTTGTCTCTCTCTCTCTCTTCTTATCTTACGACTAATCATACGTGTGGGGGTGTGGGAGTAAGTAGGTGGTGACGGAGATGGTAACGCCGCCGTGGAGGCGGTGGCCGGAGGCCTTCCTCAGCCCCTCTCTCTCATATCTATGTGTGTGTGGGTTATTCAGATGATAAGAGAATGGGTGGGGTAAAAAAAAGGGTTTATAAGGGGATGCAAAACAGGAAAAAAAAATTGGCGATAGACAGGTTTCGAACACGAGTGGCCTCATCTCTATAGGACATATCAATTCACCACTACACACCACTGTAATAAGTTGTTAATATTGTCCAAACTAAAGATAGTTATTCTTATACAAAAATCTGAAAAGTGAAATTCACTGTTCAAATCCAAAGGCTTATTATTATAGTTATAATTACATATTGTTATGTGACTTGGAAACACAAAATCGTGTCAGAGAAGTGGTTGTCAAACCTGTGATTCTTTATGTACGTGGATGTGTGTTTTAAAGGATTTACATGAAATCAAAAGTAGAAATTGACCAGTACATGATACGAAACTAATGTTAAAATGCTTAATTTGAAACACATCATAAAACCGTTTATCATATTAGACGGGAATAAGAAATAACGACACTTTACATAACTATATATAATTACTCTTATGTAAATTAACATACAAAATCAAAAGGGTAATTAATGGATAAAAAGTAAACACAAGAAAAAAATCTCCAAACGTGGTTACACAATCTTCACCCGACTTCACTTTAAGATTGAAGCGCAAATCTTAAGAAAATATAAATTACTATCTTAAATATATGAAGATAAAGTGCTCCTGTGTTTCCTCTGTGGTTAGAACTAGGTGAAAGGGTCTCAAACTCCACCTAGCACGTATTATATGACTGACGCGTAAATGTGACACCCGGCAAACTCAGGTTAGTAACGTTGACTAAACTAGTAAGTCTACCTTAGCGAGTCATGCATATTACGTACTTAACGGGGTCAGTCGAGTCGGTACGATGATTCTGGAATCATCGGGAGTCGTTACGATGATCCCGGGATCATCGGGAGTCGGTCCATAACCATGTGTACAAGGATTGGTGATTCGTGGAATCGCCGGGTTTAACGCACACACAGGTCTCGAGTCCTGGGAATTGGTGAACGGATGTAAACGTGTTAGTTATCGTGCATTATATGTTTGAAATCATTATGTGACTTGTCGGTATGTGAATACGTTTTATACGTGTTAAAATAGTGTTTAACGCGCCAAAAACCCGTTCCAGCACCCTATAGGCGATTAGGAGCCTGGGGAGCCCCTAATCGCCCCTCCTTGATGCGAGTAAGGGAGTTGGGGCGAGTAGGAGCCCTACTCGCATGAATAGAGGCGAGTAGGATCCCTACTCGCCTGAACTGATCTGCTACTCGCTTATACTGCTGAGCACGAGTCAAAACACCTATAAATAGAACCCTTGACTCCCCAAACACCATTTGTGCAACCCTAACTGATCCTAAGCCTCCCACACACCTTGAAACACCTCTGGAACTTGTTTTGCCTCAAAACACACCATCACCAAGCTTATATACCCTTCTTTGATAAAATCCAAGTGTGTTCTTCACCCTACACCTTTGTAATGTTATTGTCTTGGTTCCCCAAAAGTCCAGACCTTATTTTGATAATAATGAGTCTTTAAAAACCTTGGAAATGAGTTCTAAAACAAGTCTACACCATAATACTTGTTATATGTGAAGTATTGATGCATATGATGATTTTTGATGATTATAACATGAATGTTTCCATGAATTTGATGTACTCCTGATGTGTAGGTGTTGTTAGGATGATTATCTATGAGTTTAAGCTCTTGTTATGGTGTTTAGGTGCAAGTATGCATTTTGACCCATTTGGGTGATTCTTGAAGAAATAGGATGTTATGTTATGATTCATTGCTTGTTTATGGTTAGGAATCATGCTAGAATGATGTTATAACATAGGGATGATGTATTGCAATTTGTAGGAGGTGTAATCTGATCTTTACTACTTAAGGAAAGATTTCATAGTTAATGAAACCTAGTATTTTGCCATTTTTGGAAATAATCGCACCAAGCCCGTTAGAGCAGAGATAAATTGGGGGTTTTGCTTGGAAAGGTTGGTTAATAGTTTAGTTTTGATATTGGGTGTTTTTACATGTTTCGGATCTGATTTGGAGGGTTTAACGCGCGAAAACGCGCAACAGCTGTGCAGAGGCGAATAGGAGCCTACTCGCCTGAAGCTTCATGCGAGTAGGGGCCTACTCGCCTGATGCTTCATGCGAATAGGCCCTACTCGCCTATTGATCCCCTCCTACTCACTAGTTGATTTTTCCTAATTGCATGAAGGTTTTCTAATCGCGTGTACTGCTGTCGTAAACGCATTTTGACATCCCGGAACATGATTTGACGCCTAGGAACATGATAGGAACCCCGGGATACACCCAATGACTTGGTAACACGTGTCGGACCTGTTTATGCGTTAATTGGACATTATGCTAGACTAGATGAACTATTGCACGTATTGAATGTTTAATTGCATGTGATGCATGATGTCTTGTATTTACCTAACACGTGGGATGTCGGGTCACCAATGGGATGTCGGGTCTTGTCTGGTACGGTCGGTTTAACAGTCAAAGGTATTTTCAAACGTTTATGGTCATGGTCTGGACGTTCGGGACTAGTTAACCTACGGGTTATTAGTCCGGGTACTTATACACATTTTATGATAGGTCGCCGCTATTTGGGACTATTATAACATAACTACGTAACTGTTTTCAAGTAACGCAATCTAAGGTGAGTTTTCACAGCCCCGCTTTTACTGTTTTGCTTTCGGGGGAGAAACATGCTTCGTACGAACTATTTAAAGATCATGTTATACTATGGGCACTTTACATTACTATACGGCTTTTTATGGAAAGTCCGAGGGGAAACCATGAATGTGCGGGGCACAACGAGGGAAATGTGGATAGATCTATTGGGCCTCACAAACCCCACTCGACGGCGGGGCCAGGCGGGTGCATATTGTCTCTACCTATCGGGTTACCGAGGCATCGGTAGCCCAGTCAATCTGGGCTGGTATCATCTTTTGGTTCATGTTTAGTAATGGGTTCCCAACCGTAGTAGTAAAAACACTTAACGTCTAGCTAACGTTCTTATGACATAGTATTAACGGGAATGATCTTTGTGAACTTGTGACAACACTTTTATAAAAGAAAACCTGTGAACTCACCAGCATTATATGTTGACATTTTTGGCATGTTTTCTCAGGTCGCTAAGGTAGCAGTCAATGGGCTAGGCGCACGGAGTCATGCACAGCGTCTAATATTTTGAAGCATATTAAACAATGTTTTGTAAACAATGATATGTCTTTTGGTTGTAAACAAGAAATGCTTCCGCTTCTGGTTTACGGCTCAAAGCATGATATTTTGGTTTTAAAAATATATATGAATGCATGTTTGTTGTATGTTTATTGTGATCGTTGACTGAGATCCTGGTGTGTCACGCGCCTCGCGTAAAACCCCGCACGTGGAATTTGAGGGTGTGACATAAAACACATATTGTTATGTAAATTGAAAACTCGTA
Organism: Ambrosia x helenae; assembly: GCA_030844895.1. Taxonomy (NCBI): domain Eukaryota; kingdom Viridiplantae; phylum Streptophyta; class Magnoliopsida; order Asterales; family Asteraceae; genus Ambrosia; species Ambrosia x helenae. The sequence continues at coordinate 17,137,555 of CM061229.1, read as the reverse complement.
ATGGAGTGAGATAAGGACTTGTCAATTCAATGTAATCCTTTACGCATGTTGATGTTTGTTTAAAACGGTTTCGATGAAAACAACAATAGAAGTAAACCACTATGTGAAACAAGACTAAGGTAACTTGTGTAATATGAAGCACATCATAAATGTTTATCATATGTGACAATTAAAAAGCGTTAAATGAAACGTTTATGATGTGCTTCATATTACATACAAAATGAAAAGGGAAATTATTGGATAGAGAGTAGACACAAGAAAAAAGCTCCAAACTTTGTTATATAATTTTCACTCGACGCCACTCTTAAGTTGAAAGCACAAAATTTGAGCAAATCTAAACAAAAAATTTAAAATCTATGAATATATAAAATGCTCATGTGTTTTCTTTCATGGTTATACCTAAAGCGTCCATATTTCCGCTTAGTACACGTTATATGATTGACGAACAAATAACATACTATTATGTGAACAAATCACATACTATTATGTGAGTTGAAAACACAAAATCGTTTGACATAAGTGGTTTCACACCTACGTAGTCCTTTGTGTACGTTAATGTGTTTTTTAAAACGAATATGATGGAAACGAAGATAGAGATAGACCACTACGTAATATGAAACTAACATAAACATTGATAATTTGAAACACAACATAACCACTTATCATATATATAATTAACATTTTAAAAAACAAGTGTAATTACACTACATGTATGTCCCCAACTAGTGATAGGTCGATATTAGTTCTAGGCTAGGTTAGTAGTGTGTTAGTGTCACACCCCCGCCAAGGTGGAAACGCAGGGATGAGACGACCGTATATCACCACACAAATTGTTTTAAGAGAAAATACTAAATTATACTCAAATAAGTGTCGCGATATACGACAATTCAACAAACATAAAGAAAAACTCCAAATAATCCCATAACACATCAAATAATGCAAAAGATAAATGTCTAACGTTTAAAATGCATTCTTGCTAAAAGTGACAGGCTGCTAAAAAACGGCAAATCTTGCTACCTAAGTTTCAACTAAAGGTCAACTACAAATAGTTGGTGAATTGCAGGTTTTATGACTCGATAAATCAGTTCAATAATCAGTTGTTCATGCATGCATGTCAAATTGTATAATGCATTAAACAATAAGATCCCGCTCGTAGTAACCAAACCTACTGACGATCAAGTAAGCTCACATAATTATTAAAAATCAATAGGGCAAGTTCAAGCTCAAGTTCAAAGATCAAATAATGGATATGTTCACTCAAGTGCCGATCAAGTGGCGGTTAGTGTACTTTAGCTAGCAAATACACAATTAATGAGTGTGATGTCAACCCGAATAGTGCTATCCAACCCTGTCTACCGGCTCAACCCAGAGTTAAATGGTCACAGTTCATGTTATCAAAATCATGTTCAAGCATAACAATTAACAAGCAAACAGTTCACATATCAAAAGTTCATAAGAGAGCATGTTTTCCACCCCTGAGTTAAAAGATATAAAAATAAGTAAAAGGGGGCTGCAAACTCATTGGTTGCGAAGATTAGCTCCAAATATGTTTAGTAAGCTCAACAAAATTCCTCCTACGCGAAAGCGAAGACGAGTTTTGAGACTGTTGATGTTGTCGCTTGTTTGATTTGATTCACACGATCAACATTCCTTGCTCAGAATGATATTGCAAACTTGATCATGGGAATCTGATACCGTCTGTTGGTGAATGGCTGATCGAAGTAGAGGGAGAAGAGGCTGCTGATTTATGTATGGAGGGGGAGGAGATTATATTTGGATGTTGTGAATGATGAGGGATAGAGGTGAATGTCATAGATATAGGGATGTGGTGGTTGAGATTATGTTAAGTTGTTAACAAACTTGGAGATTACTATGGTTGATATAATTGTTTCAAAATTTTGTGATCATTGGATCATTACTTCCGATCATAACTTTATTGTTATTATTATATTTACTATTTTTCTTTTAGTAATTAAATATCAAATTTTATTGATTAAGCTTTAAGGCTACAAATTACGTAATTATATTATATGTGCAACGTTTTGTCGGTTTTAGAGTTTTTGTTTCCATCTAAGAAATCTTTTTGTATGTTTGAACTTAGCTTAGCTATAAATTACAAGTTCTGAATTGTTTGTAGTTTAGTGGTTATAAGTTGCCATAATTGAGCAATTTCTAGACGTTTCTCAATACTTATCAAGTCCGAGTAGTTTCTATATCTAGCAGGTTCTTTTAGAGTTCAAACTAGAACCTCCTAGTAAATATAGTAAGTTTTCCCTAGTTCAAGGATATGTCAACCAATTAAGGTCATTGATCAGATAATATGATAACATCAACTTCACAATATAGTAAAAATGTTCATAACAAATGTTAAGGATAAGTTAGTTATTGACCTTTTAAGTGACGGTTTGTCACAGTTAGGCAGTGTTTCGATTGAGATTTGATGTAATTTGTATTTTTCAAGGTTTTAGGTGTATATTTCAAGCATATGTAGGTTGGGTATAAATACAAACCTTAGCATCCTCCTCAAACCAATCTTTTGCTCTATAATCATTGTATTCTTGAATCTTTGATAAAGAAGTGATGTCGAAATTTTGTTAGAATCTTTGTATGTGTTTATCACGTATTCCGTGTTGATTCTTACTACTATCAAACACCTGGTTTATCGTTTCCGCCTTTAATCAGGTCATATAACAAATCATATTATATGATTAATAAATATAATATATATATATATTATATATAGAACAAATCATATTATATTACATTATCTTTATTATGAATATTTGTTTCTATCATAAGTAAACAGACTACTTACATGTACTTTGAAATCTAAACAAATTAAAGCAAAAAAGCTGAAAACTTGGCTCCACCTTCCTCATTCGCATCATTTTTAAGATGAAAGTGCGAATCTCAAGCAAATCTAAATTACAATCTTAATATCCATGAAAATACGAAACTGCTCGTGTGTTTTCATCTTGGTCGTAAACTAGAGTAATGTGTCCTATCCACCTAGCACATGCTATACAACTAACCATAAATCACAAATTGTTATGTGAGTTGGAAACACAAAACCGTGTCAGAGAAGTGGTTGTCAAACATGTGATCCTTTATGTACGTGGCTGTGTGTTTTAAAGGATTTACATGAAATCAAAGGTAGAAATCGACCACTACATGCATGATACGAAACTAATGTTAACATGTTTAATTTGTAACACATCATAAAACCGTTTATCATATTAGACAGGAAACAAAACATTAATAGAAAATAAGTAATGGACAAGAATAAGAAATAACGACAATTTACACAACTATATATAATTACTCTTATGTAAATTAACATACAAAATCAAAAAGGGTAATTAATGGATAAAAAGTAAACACAAGAAAAATTCTCCAAACATGGTTACACAATCTTCACCCGACTTTACTTTAAGATTGAAGCCAAATCTTAAGAAAATATAAATTACTATCTTAAATATATGAAGATAAAGTGCTCCTGTGTTTCCTCTGTGGTTACAATTAGGTGAAAGGGTCTCAAACTCCACCTAGCACGTATTATATGACTGACGAGTAAAACACATATTGTTATGTAAATTGAAAACTCGTAATCGAGTGAGATAAGCGCTTGTCAATCCAATGTAATCCTTTACGCATGTTGATGTTTGTTTAAAACGAATTCAATGAGAACGGGAATAGAAGTAGACCGCTATGTGAAACAAAACTAAGGTAAACTTGTGTAATATGAAGCACATCATAAATGTTTATCATCTGTGACAATTAAAAAGCGTTAAATGAAACAAGTGATGGAATAGAATAAGAAATAGTTAGCACAACTATATATAATTACTCTTAAATAAATGTACATACAAAATGAAAAAGGGTAATTAACGGATAGAGAGTACGTAGACACAATAAAAAAAGCTCCAAACTCAGTTATATAATTTTCACTGGACGTCACTCTTAAGTTGAAAGCACAAGACTTGAGCAAATCTACACTAAAATTTTTAAATCTATGAATATATGAAACTGCCCATGTTTTTCTTCATGGTTATAACTAGAGTATAGCGTCCCTATTTCCACTTAGTACATGCTATATGATTGTCGAACAAATCACATACTACTATGCGAACAAATCACATACTATTATGTGAGTTGAAAACACATAATCATTTGACATAAGTGGTTGTCACACCTATGTAGTCCTTTGTGTACGTTAATGTTTTTTTAAACGAATCTGATGGAAATGAAGATGGAGATAGACCACTACGTAATATGAAACTAACATAAACATTTGTAATTTGAAACACATCATAACCACTTATTATATATAATTAACATTTTAAAAAACAAGTGTAAATACCAACCTTAGCCTTCTCCTCAAACCAATCTTTTGCTCTACAACCTTTGCACTCTTGAATCTTTGATAATGAAGTGATGTCGAAATTTTGTTTAAATCTTTGTATATATGTATTTATCACGTATTCCATGTTGATTCTTACAACTATCAAACACCCAGTTTATCATTTCCTGCCTTTAATCGGGTCATACAACAAATCATATTATATAATTAATAAACGTAAAATATAGAACAAATCATATTATATTATATTATCATATTCTTCTGTTTGGATTTAACTACAATATAATTCCAATCAGGTAGGGGTTGAGTGGTTGGGGAAAGATTTGATGTTTCTTATGACTCAGGTTCGACTCTCACTCTCCTCATTATTTTCTGCCGCATCCAGGTGAAGAGCGAATACGCGTGGCGCCAGTTCGACTTGGATGGGAGACGAGGTTTTACCGATTATTCTATTGTCGTGCATTCAAGCGGGTGGAGATCGGGTTTCCGCGCATCTAGGAGATCCAAGGGGCCAACGGCGGTCGAGTAGTCGACCTTGGCCACAGCGCCCGGTGTCACGGTGGTTAGCACGTCGTTTCTTGCCGTTCAAAGAAAAAACTATTATATAATTAATAAAATAGAAGAGAGTAATTAAAAGGAGGGGCTAAAATGAAAAATCCAACGCCACACACGATTATAAATAGAACCATTTTCTACTTGCATTCCTATTCAGTTGTCTATAGCGCCGCGCCTACAACCTTCTGAAACCCTACTTTCCATCGTTTATCGTCATGATTCAATGGTAATTAAGTATCCTAGCTCTATATATTTAACTCTTGTTTGGTCTTATCTATCTTTGTTTATATTGTTTTGAGTTATTATATATATAATGACGGATTAATTAATCATGATGCTGCAGGGAACTGAAGAAGGCATGTTAGTTGTTTATAACATGTTGATCGTTCATAGCGTTCGGAGACTTCATGCCGCAACATCACATGGTAAAGCGGATCTTCATGTTAATTATAATAAGAGACCATAATTATGAGTTTATATATAATTGGTTGGTGGTTATAAAAATAATGACATGTACTTGTGACAAGAAAATACAACTTGCTAATAAAATTTAACCTGAATTTGATCTGTTTTGCAGTCCCTTGTTTTAAATCTCTTGTATGTTTTGGTGTAGGGAAAGCCGGTGCGATAATGTCAGCTGTGTGGAGTTTGTAAGAATTTAGCACACGACCCGCTAAAGGGCCGGTGAACGAGAACGATATCGAGTTGAAGCTGGAAACTTAAATTATGTAGTTTTATGAAATCATAACATGAAAACTGTGACTCAAAATTTCATGGTATTTTTCCTTTGTGATTCAAATAAGCACAAATGAACAATTGTGTATTAATTTAGTTTTATGTACTTTTAAAGGGTGCACATTTGTTCCAATAGTGTGAAAGCCTTGAATTGTAAATTCATGATCAGTTGGTTCTAGTGATACGGGTTCAAATCTTTGTTAATGAAATATTAGATGGTATTATAAAAGAATAGAAATTAAGAATTTTTTTTTCGTGCCGTTTAGGATTAAATGTATTTCATTTTTAGTGTTCTTTTTTTTTTGGCCTTTTTGTCAAATGGTGTTTACCTTTCAAGAGTAGATATTTTTGCAATTTTTAGGGTAGACGGGGTGGTCCGTGATGGCCACCCCGTGATGGCTGTGATAACATCATACACCGCCCCTCCTATTGTGTGATCTCTCTCTCTCTCTCTCTCTCTCTCTCTCTCTCTCTCTCTCTCTCTCTCTCTCTCTCTCTCTCTCTCTCTCTCTCTCTCTCTCTCTCTCTCTCTCTCAATGTGGATATGGTTTTGGAGACGTTAGTTCCCCAAAAAATATCAGCATATTCTTATGCAACGGTTGTTAATTGAAGTATTTATCAGCATATTCTTGTATATCCTTAAATTGATTTATATCCATTCCCTACAAGTAACAAATTAAATTTAACATAAAAAATAAGTGAATTTTATAAAAGAATAATGTCTTAACAGAAACCTTAAAGATCTATAAAAATAGGTTTACGTGAACAATATTAATTTAAAAGATTAAATAAATTAACATAAATGTAAATGTTGACAAAGGTTCTTAAATCTTGCCTTATAAATTTTTATTTTTTAATCTTACGTAATATTATTCAAAACTGAAAAACCAAACCAAGCCGTTGCTAACACTGAAAAAAGCAAAACCAAACGGTTTTTTAAAAAAAACGAATGCTTTGGTTTTGGTTTTCCCATAAAATTAAACCGCATCATACACACCCTTAGTTGCAGCCCTAGCAGCCATTGAAACCTTTAATAAAAAAAACAAGGAAATTATGAAAACAAGTTGATCAACAAAATCACAAAAGTCATTATCTTTAAATGTGGCTAAGTCGGAAAATTTGGAGGTTTAGTATACAATTTTACCGGCTAAGCCGACAATCAAAGTCTATTCTAATTATTTTCTTTTTCAACTTGCTTATTTTCTTGATTTTTTCTATAAAAAAAAAAGACAGACTTTTTTTTTTGTTTCTAATTATCTTTGTTACTCATTATCATAGTTACGAAAGAAAATTTGTAGAATATTTTACTTTTACAGGGAAAAAAAGTACAACTCTATTTAAAGACGAAAAGTTAACTTCAGTATATTATTCCTACGTAAATGTGATAACAAGAAAACAAAATCAAACAAGGCGAAGTCAGTTACACATTTTAAATTAGTTATATCTTTATTACACATCTGTTTCTATCATAACGTAAACATACTACCTTCATGTAAACATGTAAATTGAAATCTAAACAAATCAAAGAAAAAAAAAGGCAAAATACTTGGCTAAACAATCCTCACTCACCGTCACTTTTAAGATGAAAGCACAAATCTCAAGCAAATCTAAATTAAAATCTTAAAATCTATGAAAATAAGAAACTCCTCGTGTGTTTTCGTAATGGTTACAACTATAGTAAAGTCTCCTCTCCACCTAGCCCATGTTATACGATTAACTAATAAATCACATATTGTAATGTGAGTTGGAAACACAAAATCGTGTTAGAGAAGCGGTTGTCACACCTATGTGATCCTATATGTACGTGGATGTGTGTTTTAAAGGATTTAGATGAAATCAAAGGTAGAAATCGACCACTACATGATACGAAACTAATGTAAACATGTTTAATTTGTAACACATCATAACTATTTATCAAATTAGACAGGAAAAAAGACATTAAAAGAAAACAAGTAATGGACTAGCATAAGAAATAACGACACTTTACACAACACAACTATATATAATTACTCTTATGTAAATTAACATACAAAATCAAAAGGGTAATTAATGGATAAAAAGTAAACACAAGAAAAAAGTTCCAAACTTGGTTACACAATCTACATCTGACTTCACTTTGAGATCCCAGCACGAATCTTAAGAAAATATAAATTAGCATCTTACATACCTTAATGAACATAAGAAAGTGCTCATGTGTTTACAACTAGGTGAAAGGGTCTCAAACTCCACCGACCACATATTATATGACTAACGAGCAAAACACATATTGTTATGTAAATAGAAAACTCGTAATCAAGTGAGATAAGCGCTTGTCAATCCAATGTAATCCTTTACGTATGTTGATGTTTGTTTAAAACGATTTCGATGAAAACATGTATAGAAGTAGACCACTATGAGAAACAAAACTAAAGCAAACATGTGTAATATGTGACAAGAGAAAAAAAACATTAAATGAAACAAGTAATTGACTAGAATAAGAAATAGCAACAGTTAGCACAAGTATATATAATTCCTCTAAAATAAATGTACATACAAAATGAAAAGGGTAATTAATGGATAGAGAGTACACACAAGAAAAAAGCTCCAAGCTCAACTATATATTTTTACTCGGCGTCACTCTTAAGTTGAAAGCACGAAACTTGAGCGAATCTAAACTCAAATCTTAAAATCTATGAATATATGAAATTGCTCATGTTTTTCTTTCATAGTTACACTTTGTGTATGTCTCCGGCTAGTGATAGATCAATATATATTAGTTGTAGGCTAGGTTAATAGTGTGTTAGGCATTGTTTCGGTTGAGATTTTATATGTTTCAAGGTTTTAGGTGTATATCTCAGGCGTATGAGGGTTGTGTATAAATACCAACCTTAGCCTCCTCCTCGAACCAATCTTTCACTCTATAACCTTTGTACTCTTGAATCTTTGATAATGAAGGGTTGTCGAATTCTCGTTTGAATCTTTGTATGCTTTTATCGTGTATCCCATGTTGATTCTTACAACTATCAAACACTCGGTTTATTGTTTCCGCCTTTAATCTGGTCATACACAAGTAGCACCCTCGTGCTTTAGATTCAAATAATGTGTTCTTAATTAAAACTAGTAGAGGAGTTTCATAACAAAGCAATTCTACATGTTGATCAAGCCCTAGTTGATAAATGCAGTGTGAGCGATTATTGTGGAACGGCAGCTTTAACTATTTTGATTATGGGAAAACATATAATAATACCCTACTATACTAACATGTACCGGCCTTATCACGACACTTCTACAGTAATGTAATATGTACCGTCTCTATTTTGCTAACGTGCATTAGTTTTTTTCTAATATGCATCGCGCCTAATTTGCTAACATGTACCATTATTTTTTATTTTTTTTAAAGTCCTTTTTTTGGTATCGGGACTTTTTTTCCCTTTTAAGGCACAAAATTTGGTACCGCGCTAGTACTGAAATTGTACTTTCGATATTGGTCTAAGAATAGTACCCCTTATCGTGGAGAACCGAACCAGTATTGTCTTAATATCAATATTGATATTGTATTCGTTTTTATACTTTTCTCAACGTGACAGTATAAAACACATTGAAAATAGAACTATATTAGCAATTTCTGATTTGGTACTGTATAGTGATAATTTACTTTATCGTGAAGAACCAAACTAGTACTATCTTAATATTGGTACCGATACCATATTCTTTTTTATAGTTTTCTGCTTCAAAACGTACTAAATTCAAATATCGTCATGCGGGAACGCAAAGGTGTAACCACATCCCGCAATAAAGCGCAGGTTAACTACTACGTACCTTCAAGAAGTTTTTATTAGATTAGTTTCCATAATCAATAGTTACCTAATGTTATCTCTCTAATGTCCACAAAACATTCAATGAAACATACGCCCCGCAAAGTGCATGCCGCGACTAGTTAACCCTAATATCTAGAAGACGTTATATGAGTCCATGAAGCCCAATGGACCAATAATTACGCCCATAAAATAAACCATTCTTGTTCATTTTACTAATAACGTTTTCAAATCCTAATTTTACGAACCACTTGTGTTATCAGATCAATTTCAGATGGGTAAGATTCCGGTGAAGATAAAATCAGTTGTGTACGGTCTATCTCCGTTTCAGCAGAAGGTGATGCCTGGTCTCTGGAACGAATTAGCCCATAAGATCACTCACAAGGTCACCGAGAATTGGCTTAACACACTTCTTCTCGTGGTCCTGTCGTTGGCGTTTATTCGTAAGTATCAATCGCAATATTTTTTTTATTATTATTTCTAATTTTATTTGTTTTGCATGGTTGATATTTACGTATAACCTAATCATTCATTTGCTTGGCTTTCATTTGATTTGCTTGGTTTGTATTCAGTATTATTTACATGATTTTATGTAAGGTAATGTAATGTTAATATACATGTATTTTAACATTTAGATGCGCTACGTGAGAACCTCAAATTCGTCGATGTGTTCTTCTGTATCTCCTTCTTGATGGGCTTCGTGAGCATTGCATTATTTGCTCTATACTCTTGGATTAATATAGCGCGCCCGGCTCATGCGTTTCGAGGTGCACGAGGCGCATGTTTTACGTGAAGCTAGCGCCTTGTTCACCAATTAGTTGTGCACTGCCTAGTCGCTGATTAATCTCTAGTTGAAGGTTTAACAAGTAATTTTTTCTCTAATCAGCCAAATTCCAGCAAGTTTCGGGTCAGACCTTGTACTAAACTTCGGTCATTGTTCTTGTCTACCTGAAAAAATGAGCCGATGAGGGGTTAAAACTTGTCTTAGTTAAAAAATTACACATAAAACTGTGTGCGTATATATAAAAAAACTGAATATTACATATAAAAATTTCAATCTGATTAATCCCTACTAATCGCTAGTCAGTACCCCGCCAACCGACTGGCGCCTACTTTTTGTTATATTAGATAATAGATTGTGTTTATGCATCATGTTTTTTTGGAATGTCTTTCAGCCATGGTTTAAAAAAACGGCTGAGGCGTGCGCCTCAAGGCGAATCGGGAGGAAAACGAGTCTGAGGCTGCGCCTCAAGGCGAATCGGGAGGAAAAGGAGTCTGAGGCTGCGCCTCAGGGTGTTATTTTGTAGATGCGCCTCACAGGGCTGAGGCAATAATAAAAATTGCGCCTCAGATGCGCCTCTGTTAGACATAATATCTTGATTTCTATATTATCATAAGTATAATTATATATCCTAAGTTAATATTAGTTGTGGCGGTTAACTACCAACCGTTGTGTCGGTTACATCAAAGGGGACACACCCTTTCATTATGTATAAATAGGACATAACCCCTCATTTGTAATTAGAATGTTTGTTCAATAAAGATACATCCTTTTACATTCTCTCTGTTCTCTCTCAATCCCACATTTGGCATCAGAGCCAACGGTCCAAAAAAGGACCTGTGAAGAAGAAAACTGAGCGAATCGGTCACAACGAAGAAGAGATCGAGTGATTCGATCAAAAGCAAAGAAGGGCCTGCGAAGAAAGAGAATTTGTTCGTGAAGAACCAAAAGAAAAGAAATCGAGTGATTCGATATAAAGAAACAAAAAGCCTTCATCCCCTGTTATCTGATCAAAACAAAGACAGGCAAGAATCTTCAAAACAGAAAGTTTAACATCCATACGCCAAACGGAATCGAAGAAAAGGATCATTTACTAAAACCTGTAACCGTTTGCCTCACCGGAGAAGAAGAAGTTTCCGGCGAACAGGAAATTCCGATTAGACATCGGATTTCACAGAACAATCGCGCATCCATTTACGGTTACATATTCCTGCCTCTCTTTAAGATTATAATCGAATCATATATCCTTAATCCAAATCTGGTTCATAAAAACAAGAATTCATTGTTCTTGTTTAACAAAATCGTGATATTGAAGTTTCCCGCCAAAATTATTTAAATAAATTTTTACAGAAATTTCGTTTCTGTTTATCGAAACAGTGTTCGGGAATCAATATTAACACACACCAGATTACACAAATCGATTTAAACGTTGGATTAAGATTGTTTGTTTCGGACGGCACCGAACAAACACTTAACGTAGAAGAAGATTATTTGATTATATAGGATGTTTGTTGATTTGGTTTATAGTACTAGAATCATAGTGTTACTTCGATTTATTGGAGACTAAGAAATCCATAATCGACGAATTTACATTAAGGCGCGAAGAAGAAAGTTTAGTTTGGGCAGAGAAGTTTTCGTGGGAAAACAAAGGGAAGAAGGAATAGTTGACTTTCGAAGTCAAACTATACAAATAAAAAAACAAACCGTTTTATCCAAGGAAAATTCGATATTATTTTTATTTGGATTTTGGGATTCAGTGATTGTTTGTTTTTAAAGTAACGATTTTTTTTATAAAAAAAAAAAAAAAACAAAGTGATTTTGTTTTAATTATTTGGAGGGTTTAATACAAAAGTCAAGGAGGACTTTTATATTTTTGGGAACATAGTTTGATATTCTAGGCACTAGGAGAAAGCCTACACCCATTAGCGAAACCCCGAATAGTGTGTTTTAAGCTCTTACATACTACGAAGGATTCGTCAAAATTCAAAGAATATCAAAGTTATTTTGACAAAAAAGGGTCAAGAATAACAAGTTTGACAAAAGAGAAGTCAAACAAGTTCCAAAACGAAGTGTTGGGTAGTTCATATTAGGTTTGGACTATAGGGAAAAAGAACAAGAACAAGACTCCACTAAAGTCGCCCGCAAAACCCATAATGACGAAAGAAGGGAACGTCACAAAGGACACACTTACGTTTAACCTCCAAACACCGATGTTAACATCTATAAATTACACGATTTGGGCTGTTCATGTAAAGGCTTTGGGAAGTAGTGGAACCCATAGAAGGAGCAAAGGTAGATGTCAAGAAAGACAGGACAGTGATTGCCTATCTATTTCAAGCAATTCCAGAAGATATGGTGATGCAGGTTGCATCACATACTACAGCCAAAGACATATGGGAAGCATTAAAGACGAGACATATTGGAATTGATAGAGTCCAGAAAGCAAGACTTCAATCATTACGCACAGAATTCGAGATGTTATCAATGAGAGAGACAGAAACCATAGACCAGTTTGCTGGTAGATTAAGTGCGTTAAATACAAAGTCAAAGACCCTCAGATCAAAGTTCGAAGAACCTATATTGGTACGAAAATTATTGGACTCAGTACCAGACAAGTTTTTACAAATTATTGCATCGATAGAACAATACTCCGATATGGAAACCATGACACTTGACGAAGCAATCGGTAGACTAAAAGCTTATGAAGAGCGTCTCCGATCTAGAGATGAAAGAAATCATAGAAATGACTATGATAAACTTCTACTTGCACAATACAAAAGAAAGATCAGTCAAGAAGGATAAGGATATTTTAATCGAAGTCGTGGTAAAATCAATTATAGAAAAGATGCTAGACGAGACAAGTTTCAAAGAACCCATGGTCAAAGTCGTGAAGACAACCACCAAGAAGAAACAAGTACAAAGGATAAGTCTCAACCCAAGTGCTATCGATGTGAGAAAATCGGACATTATGCCTATGAATGTCCAAATAAACAAAGGAATATTAAATCCTTTTTAGTTCAAACCAAAGATGAAAACCCTACTCTTCTATTAACAATGAGCAAAGGAAAAGAAGAGAAGACGACTAATCATGTGATATGATTAAAGAAGAATATCCGTGTGATGCGGAAATAACCCGTGATAGGTACAAATGGTGAAATCCAGTGAGTGGATCAAAAGCAAGAAGTTAGGTCATCTGAAGTGATCAGAATAAGAATCAGTGTGTGAGGCACTAAAGAACTAAAAGATGTAAATTGAAGATCATGGTGTGTGAGGCAACCATGTAAAGAAGAATCGAGTGATACGATCAAAGCCGTGAAGGAATTAATAAAGAAGGAGACCTGTGTGACTCAGATCATCCAAGAAAAGCTGTGAAAGCAAAGTTGTGTGAAGCAACAATCTAAATCAAGAAAACTATGAAAGTCGTTTGTGTGAAGCAAACAAAGAAGTGTGAAGCTAGCTAATCATCCACATGTGATTCAAGAATAATCAGCAAGTTGTGTGAGACAACTAAAGAAAAGTAAAAGGCAAGAGAATTTGTGTGATACAAATCAAGCTATGAAGAAAAGAGCTAAAGAAGCATGGAAGAAGAAATCAAGAATTAGGGGGGAGAATGTTAGACATAATATCTTGATTTCTATATTATCATAAGTATAATTATATATCCTAAGTTAATATTAGTTGTGGCGGTTAACTACCAACCGTTGTGTCGGTTACATCAAAGGGGACACACCCTTTCATTATGTATAAATAGGACATAACCCCTCATTTGTAATTAGAATGTTTGTTCAATAAAGATACATCCTTTTACATTCTCTCTGTTCTCTCTCAATCCCATAGCCTCAGGGGTTTTTTAAGTTTATTTTTGATGTTTTAGACTTTTTATTTCAATTTCAAGCATGTCATGCCCTTTTAACGTGTGTTTTTGATGTTTTTGATGCTGAAATTAGTTAGTATTTCATTTTCTATAAGATATATAACATTTATATATATATTTTCATTCCGCCTCGCGCTTACGCCTCGGTTCGCCTCGAGGCGTACGCCTCGTGAGGCGAAAGGAAAACGCCTCGAGGCACGTTTCCGTACTTTTAAACCTTGCTTTCAGCAACTACCACATGATTTTGGTGAGTTTCTAAGAGGCCTATGATTTATTTTGGTGATTTCGATAGAATATGTTTTTAAGTTAAGCAACTGTATGCAGAATACAAATGTTTTTGAGCCATATTAGAATATAAAGAAAGACAGGTGAAAGACAACAATAACTAGAATTTAGAAATATCATGAAGTATTTTAGATGTGTTTTTGGAAGATGATGTTGAAAACCTTTCATGTTGTCTTAATTTGCTAATAATTATTACACAAATAGGAAGTGAATTCCTGTGTGCATCTCTTCATTTTTTATCTTTTTTTTTTTTTTGTTGGTATATATTACTTTTATTAGCTTCTATATTAATAAGTTTGTCATCACCTTTCAGGCCAGTGGGTTGGGTTCAATAATTGTACTTCAACCACCAAAATCACTCTTACTTACAGCCTATATTGTTTCGGATATGGTTATAAAACTATATTATTTCTATAAGAATATAGCTCACAATGATTTAGGTGGATATATGCGTTAAAGGACAACTTTTGACCCGTTTCTTTCCAAGCTATCTTTTTTCATTTTACCACTTCAGAGATAAAATATGTAATCTAGATCAGGGGCGAAGCTTGGTTCGCCACTCAAATTTTTTTTTGATCGGTAGTGGCAAATTGCACTACTGCGCCAAAAAAATGGGGGGGGGGGGGGGGGGGGGAGCCACCCTGGCCCTCACAATGCTTCGCCCCTGATCTAGATCAACTCCTTGGTATTTTATTGCGTTAGTAAGTTTTGCCAAATTGCCACCTCTTTACTTGAACGTCGACTCTTGTATGTTAATTAATTACGAGTGACCAAGGAGATGTCGGCCTCTTCTTTCCATAGACGTTGAATATGTTACTTGTGTGTGCAGGTATGTTCAGAGCTATCAAGAAAGTGAGAAATTGAAGCATAGGTACTAATTGACATGACAGAAAGATTGATGCCTTTTTCCATTTAATAAATTTAGGTAAATTTCTATTTGTGATAAATGCAGTCATCTACAGATGGAGTTGTCTTTGTTGAGCTCCTTAACCATTGTTTTTTGGTCACTTTTTCACTCATGATTTTATTCCCAATTTGGTCTGGATTGAATTGAACCCACTTGCAACGTTCTTTTAACGAATAAAAGTATGTTTTGTTTATGATTCTTTTATAATGTGTTCAGGCAGAAGCATGGTTATCCTTCAATGTTGGCAGGTGTATGCATCAAAATCTATAGCTTGACTCGTAATAACTAACTTGTCTTATGTTAGTAAACGGTTACACGTTTATAAGAAAGACTTGTACAAAAATGTTGAAATATATATATGGAATCCGGTTCTGCTAATAAGGCTCAAAATAATAACTATAAGAAGAATTAAGACCCATTGATTGATGACATCAATGACTAAGATAAGATATACTTGTAACATATAGTAAAAGGACTAGGTTCTTGCTTGAGAAATACAATGTTTGAGTTATAATTAATACTTTATTTCATTCATACTTGACAAAACAAGTTACATTTTAGATGGTGGGTAAGCAGGCAACAAGTTGCGCCGCTATCCCCTTTTGAATCGCAAAGCCTATCCTGCTAAACACAAACCCTTGGTTCTTAGGGCTCTGCGAGTCACAGTGGACCACCTTCTGCACTCGTTTCAGGAACCGTATTGCCTCAGGGTCCAGAGAGCCAAATGTGCATAAAATGCACATAGAGCCAAAGCATTAATGGGCATAAAATGCAAGTTTCTTTAACTTAAATGATTTAGAACGTATGCATTCGAAATAGACTTTGAAAGAAAACACGTCCCAAGTCGACCCATTCATAAGTAAATGAGTCAAAAGTGATACTTCTACGCAGATTCGTTACTTGATTTTCAGAGGCGGGGTCAGTTAGCAGGCTTAGTCTAATGCTGACAAATGAAACTTGTATGCTTGAAAGAGACTTAGGTTTAAATTAAAAGAACACATCCAAACTGTCATCATCTCTTTTATATGCAAGTACCCTCAATCCAAATGTTCATTTCTTCTTTTGCTTATCTATCATGTCTGTTGTCATACATGATTAGTTAGTGAACATATCTACATATTTTGTCCACATACCATTTGAATACGACACAGGACGGGATTGCAATCCGTCACGTATCACACAAGACAGAAGTGAAAAAAAAAAAAAAAAAAAAAAAAAAAAAAAACTGGATACCTGCCGGCATACGTGTCAATCATTATCGGTCACTCATCATATAGAACGAGTAAACCTGCAGGCTGGATAGCGACACAATGGATCTTCCTTGTTCGTCATTTTTGTACTGATATATTGTGTCAAAAAAAGGTTTATTAACTAAACCTGCAGGCTGACATAACATTGTAAATGTACTTTATTTTAATATGATAATAACATTTAACATCAACTGAAAACATCTATATATATACCTTTCCCTATACAAACAAAAATTTAGGGGGCAAGACTAGATTACCTCGAGAACTGAGGTAACTCGCCTAGGAGTGTAAACGAGCTGAGCCAAGGTCTAACTCGCCTCATGGAGCCTTTATTTCAATTTTTTTCTGCTTTTCTGATCTTAATATTCATGTTACTGAAACTACCAAAAAAGTCAAGCCCAAATCTACCACCTGGCCCATGGAAGCTACCACTCATTGGAAGTATCCATCATCTTGGAACCTCTCTTCCCCATCAACGACTGCGCGATTTAGCCGACGAATATGAACCATTGATGCACCTACAGCTTGGTGAACTTTCGGTTGTAGTTGTGTCTTCACCTGAAACAGCGAAAGAAGTCATGAAAACTCATGATATAAACTTTGCAGACAGACCTTATCTTTATGCTTCCAGTGTGATATGCAATGGTGCTACAAACCTTACTTTTGCAGCATATGGAGAATACTGGAGACGGGTTCGCAAGATTTGCACTCAGGAGCTTTTGAGCCCAATGCGGGTCCAGTCGTTTGGGTCCACAAGAGAAGAAGAGGTCTCCAAGTTTATCAAGTCTATAAGTGAACATGTAGGATCTCAAATCAATCTCAGTGAAAGAATTTTCTCGTTAACATATGGGATTACTGCGAAAGCAGCATTTGGAAAGAAGTGTAAAGATGAAGAGTTATTTATCGCGCTTGTTAAGGAAGCTTCGGCTGCAGCTGCAGGGTTCAATGTTTCAGATCTTTTTCCGTCGTCTACACTGCTCCCTTTGGTAACTGGATTTAAGGCAAAACTTGAGAAGATTGGCGAGCGGTTTCAGGAAATTGTTGGTAATATTATTGAAGAACACAAGACCAAAAAGGTGGCTAATGAAGATGAAGATTTTGTGGATGTTCTTCTGAGATTTCAAGAGTGTGGTGATGCTAAGTTTCCATTGTCAATAGATAACATCAAAGCCATCATCATGGTTAGTGAATTATGATTTTAAATGTTAATAAGATTTCTATACTTAGCTCATCTTACACATCTAATCACTCTTTACAAGATGGAATGTTACAATGGGGACTGATAAATAAACACTACTAAGACTAAGGGGCTGTTTGGTTGATTAAGTGTTGAATCATTAAGAGATCTGAATGATTAATTTTCTTGTCCCATATTGGTAGGAGAGTCTTATTAAGGTTCAGCCTAGTTCAGTGCTACTTAATGGTTCAGAGCCTCATTAAGAGGCTTACCACACAGCCCCTAAGATGTTATCCAGATTCAGACACCATTGACATGTCATACAACCCATATGGACAATACGGGTTGTACGAAAGGGAGAGAATGGCAATATAGGCCATATTACAGAGCGAAAAATGGTCATATGGGTTGTATGTGGGCTAAATCTATGATGTATTTGACTGACAATGAAATGACCGATGTGACCACTGACAAAGTCATACAGCCTGTATGGACCTATTTCGCACTTTGATACAAGCCCGAATATGCAACAAAACGTTAAAAGGGAAAACTATAAGAAACGGTGTGTGCTATATACTTTATTTAATAATATATTTAACCTACAGTTTTTGTAACCATTTAATGGAGTAAACATATTATTTCTTTTACCATTTAGCGTCATAAAATGCATATTTTGGTAAGAAATGGCAAGTGTAGTGACATATTTGTATCATGAGTTTTTCTCATTATTGTTCTCCTTAAAAAAAAAAAAAAAAAAAAAAACCCTTGGACCATAAAGTAGGAAATAGAAAATGATGTATTATGTCTTTACTAACATCTAATCCTATATGTATTGCAGGACATATTTAGTGGTGGGAGCGAAACATCTTCTACAACGGTAGAATGGGCGATGTCAGAAATGCTAAAACACCCAAAAATACTAGAAAAAACACAAACCGAAATAAGAAAAGTCGTCAACAAACGAGGAACGATCGACAAAACATGCATTCAAGAAATAGTGTGTTTAAAGTTGGTCATCAAAGAAACATTAAGACTACACCCTCCAGCTCCTTTGTTACTTCCTAGAGAAAGCAAGGAGAGATGTGAGATCAATGGCTATGAAATACCAGCCAAAAGCAAAGTTATTGTTAATGCATGGGCTATTAATAGACACCCCAAATGGTGGAAGGATCCTGAAATGTTTAATCCAGAGAGATTTTTAAATAGTTGTGTAGATTTTAAAGGACTTAATTATGAGTATATACCATTTGGTGGTGGAAGGAGAGTGTGTCCTGGAATATTATTTGGTTTAGCAAATGTTGACCTTCCACTTGTTTAAACTGCTCTACCATTTTGACTGGAAACTGCGCGATGGAATGGCGAGTGAAGATCTTGATATGAGTGAATCGTTCGGTGTGACAGTTAGAAGAAAGACAGACCTGAGACTGATACCTACTGCTTATCATTCTTTGCCTGCATAAAGCTCTTGTTCAGATTGCTAAAGATAATCTGGTAGATTTTGTGGATTGATTTAGTACAAAATACAAATATGGGCAGTTACCCATGTTTACATGTAGTAGTGTTTCTAAGATTAAGGGTTCCATTTGCTTGGAATTTGAGTATTGAGTTTATGCATTTTCTTTCTGGATTCCTTATTAATTTATTTGGCCAATTATTATTATTAACAATGTGCCAACCACCGTAACATCGGACGCTATGACCGAGGTCGACTACTTAACCGCCGCCAACTCCTTGGCTCTAACAGTGGTATCGGAGCAGTCTTGATCCACTCCCATGGACTCTCAACAATGGAATGAGTCGAATGAGTCGATGGACCGAGTCAAGTCAATACTAGTTGAAATTAATGCTTTTCTCAAGAGCCGAACTCAATACTAGTTGAGATTATGCTTTTCTCAAGAGCCGAACTCGGTTGCCACCACCAGCGCCATCACCCGCTTCCTACCACCTACTAAAAAGGTAACTCGGATTTTTTTATGGTAGACAAAATCCTACGCCAAATGACACACTGATCGTTTTTGTAGAATCATTCAACGCATGGTGCTTCTTGTGAGGCGTAAATGCACAATTATACAAGTAAAACCAAAACAACAACAAACCTCAAGATCACATGTAAACGGAACAAAACACAGCGCATTCAAGTTCAAAACATAATGTATTCCATCAGAATATCGAAGTAGCCCAACCATAACTGAAGGAGACGAAAGAAGCGTCATTTTAGAGAAAAACAAAACAAAACGATAAGACTTCCAAGAAACTACAATTTTTGCTGTTGGGATGTTTCTGATGAACAGAGTGGACTTAAGCAACTGCATCTAAGAAAGCTCTTCCTGGTTGACGGTTTGCAAGAGGTCCATGGCATCCCAGAAGCTGTATTAAATCACACATGATTATCAACGAGCGATATTAATGCACCAAACTAAATAAACAAACATATCAAACAATTCACAAACAGTGGTCATTTCCAGTTATCAAAGATTGAAAAAACTACCTTGGCATTAACACCATCAGAAACGATACGGTTCTCAGACTTCCATTGAAGATAGTCAGTACGGCTGAACTTGGTGAATCCCCTGCGCGATAATATAAATTTGGTAACCATTTCATTCAACTGAAAACAATAAAAAAAAAGCATAAACATTTATGATTAAACTCATACCACTTCCTGCTGACAATAATCTTTTGACGACCCGGAAACTTAAACTTAGCACGACGAAGAGCCTCCTGAGCATGCTGACTGTTACCATCTTTGCATCTAACAGACAAAAGCACCTGACCAATGCTAACACGAGCACAAACACCTTGCGGCTTACCAAAAGCACCCCTCATGCCAGTTTGGAGCCTATCAGCTCCAGCACACGACAACATCTTGTTGATACGAAGCACATGGAAAGGATGAACCCTAACCCTCAAATGGAAAGCATCTTTTCCAGCAAACTTTGTCATGTACTTGTTGCACGCGATACGGGCTGCTTCAAGCGCTTCACTGGAGACGTTTTCCTTCTCCCAACTCACCAAATGCACGCAAAAGGGAAACTCGTCTACGCCTTTCTTCTTCATTCCTACATCGTAAATCCTGATCTTTGGGTCAGGCACACCACGACAGTATCGGGACTTTGGGTATGGCTTGTTCTTGATCTGGCGGTAACATCTGGCAGGTCCTGTACCATAAAATCAAATACTATTTCAAACATTCACTAACATATTGTAATATTACAACTTGCAGAATACCAACATTTATATATCTTATATAAATAGATTCAAACAAAATGATTATCATATTTTATGAGCAATATATTATATGTCTGGAAAGTTTTGCTTTATTTTTTTTTTAATTTTTATACCTAACAAGTTAGTTATCAGTTGTTCTTCTTTATAACTTCAACAATTTACAAAAAATAATAATAATAATAATAATAATAATAATAATAATAATAATAATGATAATAATAATGATAATAATAATAATAATAATAATAATAATATATTTGTCCAACATCTAACAATAGAGTTAACATAGAGCTTAAATCCACTATTTAAAAACCTAAAACCGATAGTTAACTGAATTAACCAAATTAACCAAACCGATTATACAATGTGGTAAGAAACATTTCACAAATAAATAAATAAATACCAAAATGATTTAATAAAAACATTACAAACTCAGATCAAAACTTAATCTAATGAACAATTAACAAAATTGATAAGATATTAATCAGAGTGTAAACCGCATAATAATAATAATAATAATAATAATAATAATAATAAACAACGAATGGACGGACGACTTACTTCTTCCCATTGCGATGATAAGGTAGGTTGTTGCTGCCGCTCAATACCTGTCTACCACAAAAACCCTAGATTTAAGATGTGAAATATTAATAGAAAGGGGCTCGAACAAGGGGTTGGTGTAGTTGGGTTGGGTTGGGTTGGATTGGGCCTAAGAAGTTTGTTTAGGTTATTTAAGAACCATAAGTGGGCTTCTAGAAGTGGCACCACTGGTTTCCATCGTTCATGATTTGGGAACTGGGAACTGGGAACATGTTGGTTTTGTAGTAGGTGTGCTTCTAGAAGTAGCCTCGGGATTATGCTTGTATAGATGTACTAGGTGAAATCCCGTGCGATGCACGGGAAGACTATATCAATTTTAAGGTTTGTTTACTAAAGACCAAATCAAGAAGTCAAACATCTGTTGCTGCAAGAAAAGTTTGTTTACTAAGGTCTGTTCCAGAGCAATGGGTCTGTTAAAGAGATCTGTCTAAAACAACTATTGCTTCAAACAAATGTTGCTTCAACAGTTTGCTTCAAACAGCTGTTGCAAGCAAACCGTTGAAGCATCATCTGTTTGAAGCAACAACTGTTTCAGACAAATCTCATTAACAGACCCACTGCTCTAGAACATAACTTAGTAAACAGACTTTGGTTGCAACAGATGTTTTATTTCTTACTTCTTGATTTGGAAAGATAATAAAACACTCGTTTTTTTTTCGTTTTTTGTATAGCACTATGGTACTCGTTGGAAAGATAATAAAACGTTCATTAATTTGGTGTATTTTTTTTTTCAAAAATAAAAATGACATTTAAAAAAGTTATTAACATTTAAAAATCATGGGGAAAAGTGCATGTGCTATGCACATGAGAGAGAAAAAATAATGTAATAGTAGATGGAGTATCCATGACCCATTTAATTGACCCGGTAAAATGGGCGGAAAAAACTTAATAAGATGGCATGAGAATATGTCATGTGTCCCACATTGGTTTCATTTATATATTATAGAAGATGTGATTAGGTGTCAATCCAGTCACGTTGAATAGTTTTTTTTTTTTTTTTTTTTTTTTTTGAACGGCAAATTTTTAACATCTTAATTCCACCTCATCTTGCACTTACAAGGATTTGAACCTATAACATCACATTTGTAAGGAGGGTCACCATACCACTAAACCAAGAGGTCATGGGTCAGGTTGAATAGTTCTACTCATAGTTGTCAAAGCGCCTAGCGCACCCATTGCGCATAGGCCGAGCCTGGAGCTTAGGCACAAGGCGCATAAAAAACGAGGGCTTTTTATAATTAGACGCATAGTATAAAATACATTTTTAGGGATTTTAGAGACGTTTCAGGTTTGTTTAGGGCTACATTAAGATGTTTTAGAGGTTTATGCAACTTTTAGGGCTGTTTAGCACTTCACGAAGCCTCCCAGAATTTGATTGATTTATTGATTCCCTTTACACCCCCCCCCCCAAATTGGCTAAACTAAAAAAATGGCGTTGAAATCGATTTTTATTGACCAAACATAATTGCCTCCCATAATCTATAATTGTCTCATAAGGTCCAACATATATACATTATTGGACCTTTTGAATAACAGTCAAGAAGATCTTATGAAAATGGAATATTTTCGCCTAGAATATGTCAAACAAATTTTAGGGATTCTAGAAAAAAAATTGTAATTGATTTACCGAAAATAAGTTTTAAATCCATTGTATTTTTTATCTTTTTTTTAGAAAATGACTGAAAATAGGTTTTGAATCTTTAGGACAACTAGTAGTATTAAACTGGCGCGTTGCACCAGGATTCCATCCGCTACGCGACGTGATCTGATGCAGGAATTTTGTCGGTATCAATTCGATTCGCTATGGTACAACCCCTTGACCTTGTTATAACATCCGATGGAGAAAAATATTTGTGATTCTTACAACAAAAGAGAATCCCAAAACCTTATTTAACCTTGAGTTGAAAGGCCCCATCTCAACTTGATCAATCTTCAACAGATTGGAATCTATTAGAATGGGATGGGGGAAAATACCATTTCTTGGCATCTGCATTCTCATTCAACCCTGTAAACATACAATAATTCAAATCACAAACAACATGAAATACTATGAAAGGTTATATACAAACCAGTAATTTAGTAGTATAAAAACTATTTGGTCCTGCTAGCTGTTGATTTCTTGCCAAAAGGTGCTTCATGCTCTAGCTAATGTTTCCACCAACCAAAAAACTTTCGTATTATGTCAAAGAAGTCGTCTTAGAAAGCTTTTTTTTTATTCAAGTTATAACCGTTACGAAAGAAGCAAACGGGAAGAAAAAGGAGATCAGGCACAGCGCATCCGCCGCCGCCATGGATTGCTGGAAAGCCCCTGGCACTGGCAAACGACGGGGCAATACCGAACACCAACAACAACAAAAGTCTAAAACCATAAAACGACCCAAAGACAGATCGAAACAATGGTACACGGATCAGTGGTCACATCCACCATGCACCACAGCGGCGACCACCATCGACATCCACAAATATGGTGAACAGATCAACACCATCGAGATCCTGCAAGCAAAGAAAACGTCAAAACACCCGATTATATTTACTATTGGCATATCATCGAACACGATATAGACGTGCCCGGAACAATCAGAAGGCATACATCATTCAACTCATGAACAACAAACTTGAATCGTTCAACTGAAGAACACATGCAACAATCAACACGTAAGGAAAAACGTTGAAAGAAAACATATTAAGTGTTATACCTTAAGCTTTAGAAACCATAGTCTACTGAGCAATTTTTGTAAAATTATAAGAAGACACCAAAAACACCAATTAGGAATAAAAAAGTGAAGAAACATGTAAACATAAAATTATAAGAGGACACCAAAAACACCAATTACAAAAAACTTGAAATGAAGCAGAGAAGATGACATGTGATATGTGTGTGTTTAAATAACAACAAAAACTAATCCCTAAATTTCCATTACCGCAAATTCAATCAAGAGATGAAAACAAAAAAGAGAGTCAGATCTGTAGCAACTGAACCGACTTTTGCCCAAATCCACCATGGCTGCAACCGCAGTTGCAACAACTAAATCTGGAAGCACAAATCTGATTAAAGCCAAGCAACAGCTAAAGTTCATGGATAAATTCCAAGAAACAGAAGGTCGAAACTGGTTGTATGTATATACCATGTATTCTGTCAAAGTGAGTAAAAAAAGAAGAAAAAAGAGCCTAGTCGTCACGTGTCGCCATGATGGGCCACTCGTATTTATAACCAGTTTTTGCGGTCGGAAACCCTAATCCCAGTACCACAATCCCCAACCATCAAAACTGGTCAACAACATCGTACAAAGAAGAAGAGAAGAGAGAGAGAACGGTGTTGGTTGTACTTGTTGACAGTGATGACAAAGACGGTGGTCACCTGACCTGTTGGCGACGGCGAAGGGGGTGGTGATTCCACTGTCTTCCAAGCTCTCTGTCTCTATCTTTCTATAAAGAGGATAAAAGAAGGCAACACATGTTGCCAAAAAAAAAAAAAAGACACAAATACCCTGGCCAAGAACAAAAATGACGATAATGATACAAGGTACTGTTCAAATCCATCAGATTTAAACATATTTGAATTTGAATTTGAATTGAATGAATGAATTGAATTCATATATTCGGAATCTTCATAGATTTATAATTTAATTGAGGGCATGTTTGGCTCTCCATTTCCATTTCTCCTTATAACTTTCCCTCCTTCAAAAGTTACTTATTCTCATAAGTCACAATTTGTGACTTATGACTTTTCCCCCCAAAATCTCCTTTTCAAAGCATAACCCACCCCCCCCCATAAGTTAGTTTTCAAAAAACCATCCAAACACTTTTTTTAACTTATGACTTATTGAATAAGTTAATAAGTTAAAAGGAGGTGTGGAAATGAAGAGCCAAACATGCACTGAATAGATGTATCTAGGAACAAGGGGTTGGTGTAGTTGGGTTGGGCCTAAGAAGTTTGTTTGGGTTATTTATGAACCATAAGTGGGCTTCTAGAAGTGGCACCACTAGTTTCATCATTCATGATTTGGGATTTGGGAACATGTGGGTTTTGTAATTGGTGTGCTTTTAGAAGTAGCCTCGGGATTAAACTTGTATAGTTGTAAGTGATTGAGTATCTATCGTGTCAGGTTGAATTGTTCAAGTAGAAAGTCGAACATATATGGTTATATGTGTCTTGTCATGTCGAACCCATTCATGACTGCGTCGTGTGGCGTGGTTTGGTTTGACGTGCGTCAGGTTGAATTGTTCAACTAGAAAGTCGAACATATTTGATTGATTAAAATATTGAATATGATCACAAAATCTATACAAGTAAAGTAATATAGTTAAAAGACTTTATCTCCAACTCTTTACGACTTTACGTACACTTTAACGAATGCATTTTGAGTTATGTAGCTTATCATTTGATATGGTATTATCATGAGTTAAACGTTATCAAGAAAAAAGGGAAAAAACCAATTTATGAGTAAATCCTTTGTGTGTAACATGTTTGGTTGGATCAATTGAGTGAGTATCCCGCTTACCTCTCACATGATGAGTCTTACTAGTTTGGTGTGAGCCAGATGGGTTTGTTCTAACACGTTAAACATGTCGAAATTCTTAAAATGAAAGAAGCAACGTTTTAAATCTTCTTCTTAAGATAAATATTAGATTGTTTTGTAATCATATTAATGTAAGAAATATTTATAAAGTTAAAATGCAAAATAATAAAATAAGGGAAAATCATCAAAATAGCCATTGACCAAGTGGTTTTACCAAAATAGCCACCTCTCATCTCTTGGGAGAGTCGGCTCACAAGTCCCGAGGTGTCTCTGTGAGACTTCAGCGGAGGACTAATGGAGGAGCGACACGGGTTCAAAATATAATAAAAAATCATCACACTTTCCAAAAATCTCTCTCCTCTCTCTCCCTTTCTCTCTCCTCTCTCTTTCTCAACCTCTTTGCAGAGGAGCCAGACACAAAAATCATTGTTGCCCGACACGACTCGGTGTAACCACCACTTCGAATAATCCTGTTTTTTTTTAAACGCCAACAAATCAATTTCCGAGCACTCTCGGGCACCCTTTGGCGAATCAGGTACTCGAGAGTACCCGGGGCCACCAATTCCCGGGAAAACCCGACCACTCACCCACCCGAAGGCACGACAGTGAAATAATCGGTAAAACCGGTCGAGATCAGGACTCGAACCCAAGCCAATGGCTGGGTCATCCCTCATTTCCCCTCCACCAATGTCCTCCAAATATAGCTAGTAGGAATTGAACCCAAGCCTCCCATAGGAAACTTTAGGCCCTCAACCAACTGGGCTACAAGTGTTGGACTCGAATAATCCTGTTAATTCTCTCTCCTCTCTCTCCCTTTCTCTCTCCTCTCTCTTTCTCAACGTCTTTGCCGAAGACAAACTGGACGTTACAGTCACCGGAGACATCACCGGGACACAAGCCAAAACCAGAAAAATCCAACTACAACCAACCGAAAACTACTGCAGTCGAACATCTCACCTGAAAACCAAAACCCACCTTACCCCGGACACCCACCACCACCCGATTCACTATCAACAACTAAACACGTGTCCTGATAATCATTGCAACATTGTTACTTTTGATGAATTAAAGCTTATGTAGCATAAATATAGTGATTGATTTTGAGCATACATATTCAGTACCCAAAGAAGAATATGATCCGACTTTATTAGCTCCAAAAACTGAGCTGGTGTTAATCATCTTTATGTCCTTACCAAGTTATTTTCCTTTCTTTGATCATGAACAGTGTTGCGGAAGAAAGTCTGCGGAAGGTTGTTGTGTGTGTGTGTGAGAGAGAGAGAGAGAGAGAGGAAAGAGTTGGGAAGTGTGTAGGCGAGGTCTCACAAAGACGTCTTGGGATTCGGGAACCATCTCTCCAAAGACGAGTGAGGAAACGTGTGAGGTGTCGCTCAACTAGTGGTCCATCACCGAGGTCTCACGGAGACGCCTCAGAACCTGTGAGCCGACTCTCCCAAGAGATGGAGGTGGCTATTTTGGTAAGTTGACCAAGTCTTTGGCTATTTTGGTGATTTTCCCATAAAATAATAATTGCTGGTCAACTTAAACTTGTCCGAACATGTGATTTTTTTTGCATTTTATATATTAACTAGTGGTTTTACCCGTGTGTTGCAGCGGGATCCACAAATGGGTTACAATACAACATTATGATACTTAGGTTTTTTGTCGCAAGTTATGCAAAAAGAATATAACTGTGCACACTATGTTTTAACAAGTATTCGTAGAAAGAAAAGAAAAGAAATGTGCACCACCACTTACAACTGATTGCAGCTCACCACAAAAACCATGTACTCATTATTGAACAAATCTTAATAAACCAAAGGTATGTTACTGTAACAGACCAATATGAACATAAACATCACTCTTGTGTAAGTTGTCCGGTCATTGCATATCTACATAACCGTGTCATTAAAGACATCTTGCTAAATAATAAAGTTCATTTACATGAAAAAAAGCATGTAGTAATAATATGATATTGTATAAAATATCATATGAAGGTCATTGTCCATTTAGAAATTAAAAGTTGTGATTTGTAAGTTTGTAATAGACTTACCCAACAGCTAAAAAATTGCCCAATGTAGCCAGTGATTCGAACCATCTCGTCCACTTTGTTGCTGGGTATACGCATATATATGAAAAGAGTTTATAATATAAGTATTATTATGGCAAAGTTTTAAACTTGTATGAAAGTGGACGGGATGGTTCGACTTTCATATGAAAATGGAACTCACCAAAACTAAATAAACACACAGGATATCAATACTTTTATATGAAAATGGAACTCACCCAAACTAGTTATGGTAAGAACTGCGTATCGAATCGTGGACACGAATGCAGCTTTTGATACTAAACCTCTATCAATATCTAACTGATCAAATTGAATTTGATATTAATAACTAATATAAATAATAAATAAAATAACTAGAACTTTAAGAAAATATAATTATAGGGAGAAACTAAAAATGGTTTGAATTTTAAATCAACGAGAGAATCCTTTGCATAAATAGGGGTTTATCATTTTACAAATTTCATTTGGGGGGTATTGGGGGAAAAAACTAAAAATGGTGATGCCTTAGTTTGAATTGGCGGTATCAAATTAATGTGTACAGTGATGCCGCCGAGTGAAATGTTGTATTCATAGATGCCTTAGTTTGATCTGGCGGTATCACCTCAATTGGGATCCTTACTTCATTGATACCGCTAATGTGTAAAGGTGATACCGCCAAATCAAACTAAGGCATCTATGAATACAACATTCCATTCGGCGGCATCACTGTACACATTAATTTGATACCGCCAATTCAAACTAAGGCATCACCATTTTTAGTTTTTTCCCCAAATACCCCCCAAATATAATTTGTAAAATGATAAACCCTCTATTTATGCAAAAGATTCTCAACGAGAATAAAAAATCACTCAGGTATCAACTTTTACTACCATGCAACTGACTGTGAAATGGCAACTAGTTTGACATAGAAAACATTGAGACAAATTCTGTTAAACTTCAGTTATGGATGCTCGACCCTATAGTAGTGAGAAAGCTAAGGGTGAGGTTCGTACCCTCATGTTCTTAACAACCGACTAATGAAGTGGAAATGATGCAAGTGTTTTTTTTTTGAACGATCAACTAAAGTATTGCCGGGTACTCTGTACGCGGCCCCCAATGGCCGAAAGGGGCCCCAGACGGCCTCTAGTCCGTACGGACAGAGCCCTTCGGCCCACCCGTCTCCTGTTCCAGGGAAAACCCGGCCCACAAACCCGCCCGAAGACACGACGGTAGTGAACCGGTAAAACCTGGAGGGATCAGGAGTCGAACCCATGACCACAAGGGTCAAGGGTCTCTCCATCACTTCCCAACCACCTACCCCACCACAAGGGTGGGGGTATCCATCACATGCCTCCCGTGGGAATTGAACCCGGCTCCCCCAAAGAAAGAACCGACCCTTTTACCACTAGGCCACATGATCAGGATGGAAATGATGCAAGTGTTGAAAGGCTATTAGGGATTCAAATAGGTGAGGCTTTTTATATCCCACAACTACAAAGTACTAATGCCATAAACAACACCAGTAATTCTCTAACTATTATATGTTCGTTTGTGTTCATGAACATTTGTTCGTGTTTGTTTGCGTTCAATGAATGTTCATATGTATTTATTTACTTAACAAAAGAACACAAACAAAAAAATCTCATTCTATTCGTGAACACATTAATTTCTTAACAAATAAACACAAACAAAACATTATTCTTGTTCATTCAGTTCTTTTACGGTCATATCTACACCCTCATCAAAATAATTAACAAAAATTAAAGTTGTTGTACGAAATAAACACACAATCAAAGATGCACATTGATTGAAAGCATGATCATGATGTTATGATTTAAAGTGAAAATCTTTTTAAAGTGGTAATCACATATGTTTTTCACAAGTAAAAAAAAGGTGACAATACCCTGCGTTTGTTCCACGCCAACTACAATAGGGACCACCACCCCTTATCATATCATAAATCATAAATAAATAATAATAATAATAATAATAATAATAATAATAATAATAATAATAATAATAATAATAATAATAATAATAAATAAATAAATAAATAAAAACCCTAGCTACCATCATTTCATTTCATTTTCCCCTTTTCCATACCATTGGCTCCTCATTTCTATCCAAATTCAACATCTTTCTCTTGCTTTTGCTTTGTGTTCACATCCCTCATCTATCAGGTATAATAATAATATCATTCACCTCAATAATAATATTATTCTTATTTATTTAATTGTGCCTATTCAACAACAAAACAGTGTAGAATTACAGATCTCTTTGTTTATCCTTGTAATAGTTTGAATTACGCTATTTACTGACTTATTTCTTCTAATTAGGGTTTATACGGTAGAGATAAGATATCTAGGGCTTTTATCTTGTTGTTGTGATGGCTTCGAAGCGTATTTTGAAGGAGCTCAAGGATTTGCAGAAGGATCCTCCTACGTCATGCAGTGCTGGTATAATTAGTACCAATTTTTTTTTGTATTTATGCATTTATGTTTATGTTTTAGCCTAGCGGTAGTGTAGTAATTGGATAATTGGGGCTAACAAAGGGCTTGTAGTCATTGTTTTAAATACCGTGTAAAGATTAAATACAAATTGGCTTAACCTACTAAACGTGAGGAGTGAAGGGGGAATTTTTATTTTTTTTGAATATTTTTCCCCGTTAAGCATGCTTTCTATATAAATAATATAAAAAAGCTAAAAAAATATTTTTAATGTAATTACGTCATTAGAACGTAATTACTCTACATCAGTAATTAAGTAATTACTCTACGCTAGTTTTTTTTAGATTTCAGTACTAACTAAAGTACATGTTTAACAATATGGAAAAAAAAAATAAAAATAAAAATACCCTTTCGCTTCTCACGTTAAGGGTTATTTGTAGGATAAGAACCATTTGTACAAGAACCTTTCTCTTTAAATAGCGGTATGAACCGGCGCGTAATACATGTAATATTGGCTCCCGAGGTGTTCGGTACGATAATTGCCGGTACGACTAGAATACGCTATGTGTTATATACCATCAGGTGCAAAATCATAAAATTTTGATTTTTAAATTTTTATTAAAACTTGATATTAACGTAATACTGACCTTTCATAGTGATTTTCCCGTTTTTAAGTGATTGTAAACTTGATGCATTTAACACTTTGATTCTATAAACATATTGTTCGCTTTAATTTAAAAATACTTGGTTGGAAAGTTGAGTACTTTTTGGACAGTTTTTCGAGGTGAAAGTGTATTTTTATAGAATTATAGAGTTAACTAGTCAACAACCTGTTGAACCATTTTTTAGCTCAACTCGGTACAGTTTAAAAACCAATTTTAAAACTTTGCTTGTAATTTAGTGGTATCAAAATAGACGTGTACAAATCGGTTAACCGGTTTTAAAAAAACCGTTTTTTAAACCGGTTTATTCCTTAATGATGAATAACCGGAAAAACCGTTTTTTCTAAAGCGGTTTTTTTTTGTACACCTCTATATCAAAGTGTGTAGTAAAGGCGCTCCCTCTTAAGTGGTTGTGAGTTCTATTCTCAGGGAGTCATGGTGAGTGTTGATGTAGATTTGAGAGTAGGTTTAGAGGGTGTGCGAGTTGGCTGTTCTAACTGGAGCGAATTATTATGTAATTATTTATTTGTTGATGTGACGAGCTGACAAGTTAGGCTTTTTATTTTGTAGGTCCTGTTGCTGAAGACATGTTCCATTGGCAAGCAACAATCATGGGGCCTTCTGATAGCCCATATTCTGGTGGTGTGTTTCTTGTGTCAATTCATTTCCCTCCTGACTATCCTTTTAAGCCTCCAAAGGTAGTTTTGATGTGTGATTTTTATTCTGTTTCTTGATATATCTGTTATTTTGAATGTTAATTATACCAATTTGTAAGAGTAATATTTTATTTTTTTGAATGTTAACCACACGAAGTACAAAATGGCTGATTTTTACTAAGAGAGGTTTATAAGATCATTTACCCAATATTTATCATGGAGAAACTACTGAGAGCCTTGGTTTTAAAAA
This sequence comes from Ambrosia x helenae, assembly GCA_030844895.1. Taxonomy (NCBI): domain Eukaryota; kingdom Viridiplantae; phylum Streptophyta; class Magnoliopsida; order Asterales; family Asteraceae; genus Ambrosia; species Ambrosia x helenae. The sequence goes on along the minus strand of CM061229.1, from coordinate 17,105,430 downwards.
CCGCGGGGGGGCACTGTACAGAAAGAGCAGTTGAAGCGCGCTTTTTTACTGAAAAATCAACTATGAGGAGCGTTTTTTGGTAAAAAACCAACTATGAGACGTGCGCCTAATGTACATGCCATATTTTTGTGTAGCAGATTGTGGTAGTACATCTTTTTCAGATGCTACATGTAATTTTAATATTAAAAATATAAAGCGTATTTATGTCTAAATATTGGGTAAACGATATAGAATCAAATTTATATAATCGTCTTGCGCCTCACGTACGAAAAGCCCTTTGCTTTGCGCTTTGCTCGGTTTTAGACCTCGTTGTGAGTTACAACCTTTCTCAATCCAGTATGAGCAACACGGTGGTATCCTGACTTCGACTTTCATAGCCTGAGCCCTGATGTTGCATTTCTAACTTGGTTTTTATTGGAAAGAGTAATGTGTTTGTTGTATACTCTAGTTATGGTTAAAGTTGATTGGTACTTGATCAATGCTATTGTTGGAAGCTGTGTTGAACTTGCAAAGTAATACTAAACCAGGGCGATTATTTTAACCCCAGGCGGTGCAGACTTTTTTCTCTGTTGAAATGTTATGATAATCAAGCTGTGTTGATATTCAGGTGGCCTTTAGGACTAAAGTCTTCCACCCAAACATCAACAGCAATGGCAGCATTTGCTTAGATATCTTGAAAGAGCAATGGAGCCCAGCTTTAACAATTTCCAAGGTTAGATATTTTCTGCAAAGCAGTTATGTTTGTTAATTTCATCTTTGTGCTTCAAATCTATGCGTATAACTTTGATATTTAGGACCACTTTTGAAACTTTCAACTGACATGCATGTTCACATAGTATCCAATGGCATAAGTCTCTAACGTGTCAAACCAGGCAGTGTTTGGTTGGTTTGGCAAGAACTTGTGTAAATTCTCTTATTAATGATAAATAATTTAGCATCCTAAATATGATTATAAAAAGTATTTGTTTATGATGTATTAATCTGCATATCTAAGTTCCTTTAAAATAGAATGAAAACATGTCAAACGGTTCACAGTCAACCTTTTGAGTCTCGCTTCTATCACTTAATTTTCTGTACTCACTACTTTTAGCGTGACTTTGGAAACAAAAAAATGTGTTTATGGATGTAAAAACTAATCAAGTGTTGATATAATTTGCAGGTGTTGCTTTCTATCTGCTCCCTGTTAACTGACCCAAACCCTGATGATCCTCTGGTGCCTGAAATCGCTCACATGTACAAGACCGACAAGTCCAAATACGAGGCCACTGCTCGCAGCTGGACACAGAAATATGCCATGGGATGATTACTAAAACTCATCCGGGGCATGTTTGAACTGTTGCGGGTGTTGTTTTTAAGCTTGCATGCTTTGGGTGATGGACTTATAATAATAAACGTATTAGTAACTTCGTTTTTATTATTATTATTCATGTGTTTGTTAAGAAGCTTGGCAAGACATTCTGTCTTAATTTGTGTATATCTGAATTCGAAAGAAGGTAATCGTACTGTAATGGTCGGTTTACTTTATGAATGTGTTGATTTGTATGGTACTTTTTTAATCCCCAACACATTAAGGTAAAATGGTCGAATGATGTTTGCGGTCAAACCCAAACGACCTGATCGAGTCTGTGTAAAATGGCATGTTTTGATGTGAACATGTTTCGACGAATGCTACTTGCGTAACCTGCCTTTTATGGTTTTATTCTATGCTTGTTGGACCCTGATAGGCGGGTATATGAACCAACCGAGAACCGGCTGTTTGTGAGGATTCAACCGTGCACCAAGGGTTGTATCGAGAAGAGGTTCAGGTTGTGTGGTGATTGATGGGATTGATGCCGAGTTGCCTCTGATGTTTCTTTTATCGACGGGAGTCATACTGCTACAAAAGCCTTGATCTGCTTAAAATCAAAATAATCTAAATGTATGGAAATCCAACCAGAGATTTTGTATCTTCCAGCCTCCTACACAATTTGGAACTCATTTGTTTGAAATTAGAACTTTTATACGGTTGTCATTGGTGATTAATCAATGAAGCGTCACCCCCTTGCAGGTAGTAGTGTAGTTGCACGGTACTGCACGTGGACCGGTTCTATGAAGTTTGTTCCGATTTTGCACACCCTTGTTATCGATTGACCCTCGTTGAAAATTTGAATCTCCTTCATTAGATCATACCTCCCAAGAAAACTAGAATTGTAAGGCTAAACGGTGTGGTTTAACGTAAAGCCCGTCATGTAGGCAATAAACATTAACTAACCCACTTTTTAAATAGCCCTGGGCAGTTTAACTAGAAATTAAAAAAATAAAAACTTAAAAGAAATGTGATTGGTTAACGCCCGTGAAGGGCATGACAAGCCCTTGTTTACCCCCCCCCCCCCCCCCCCCCTTTAACTAGCCTAAGGTGGTGTTTAGGGCGTTAACAACGCGATGTGGCTAGAGGCCTAGTAGTTACACATGATCCAGCCTAAGCAAACAGCTCTGCCACAGCTCCACATATACTTGCTCGAGTCTAAACCTTATTTTTTAGTCACCCTATCATTATACAAAAGTACAAAACATATCATTTTATCTGATATTTATTATCTTTAATAATATTTATAATGAATCATTCCATGTTTTTATTATCATCTTATGAAATATATGAAACATATTAATGTACATATGTTTAGTTACATGATCTTAAAATACACTTGATATCTTTCAAGCTTCAAAAACACTTGCAATAAAAATAAAAAGTAGTGATCATATGATTAATCTATAACACGATTTATTTACTTACACACCAAGCTCCGGTCCTTAACTAATTATCGTTCACTAGACACGATCGCATGGTATGAGATAAACCGTCCTTTGAAACAACGTAAGAACTAAGAATCATAGTAAGACACTAAGACCTACAAATTACATACATATAAATAACACTCATTTGAATGTTCATACATAGTATCGGTCAATTCAACTAAGTTTGATTGCCAGTTGTTAACTCGATGTTTGATATAAACATTTGATTAGTTACATAAAAATGTAACTAATAACTCGATGTTTAACTAACTCGATCTACTAACTTTGCTAGCCTTTGCCAAACGTTATGGTAGCCCTAGTGACCTAGTCGTGATCACTGAAAAAACGCCTACTCAACCATGAAAACGAAAGAAACAAACGTTTTCAACGCATTGATGACGATGTCTTTGCGAATAGATCTTCGTACTACAGCAGCACTGCGGCCGCGACTCTGCTCTTCCAAAAACTTAAACCCAGAACTCCCTCTTTTTCGTTTTCTTAAATTTTACAACGGAGGCCCACACATCATGGGCTGATTGGGTAACTACTGTAGCCCATACTTCTTTAGCCCACTTGAGTCTTAATTTGTTATTTATGTTGTGAGGCTAAAACCAACTAATTACTCAAAAATCTTTAATTCCACCATCTATCTCTGGCTCCAAATTTAGAGGTGTGCTCATTTCGGGTTTTTTTTTTTTTTTTTTTTTTACAAACCGGAACCACTTTGGGTCCAGGGTTTTTTTTTCCGGTTCCAAGCTAAACTAATTTCAGTTTGAAAGGCCGGTTTTGGTTTCGGCTCGTAAACCAATTCTTGCTCAGTTTTTTTTCATAAAAAAAAATGTAGGTGTAGTCTCTAGAAACCATTTTGTACAATTTTATTATATATATACTTTTTAAAAAAAATTTAATCTCTAGCTCCAATTGCTAATTCCAATTTAGCAATTATTTTAAGGTGCTGTTTGTTTTTTCTGCAAGAAAAGGTCTGCAGTCTGCGGATCACATCTGTAGACATCTGCAGGAGAAGAGGTGGACCAAAGGTCTGCAGTCTGTAAGAAGAAGACTGTTTGTTTGTTAATGTCTGCATGCTGCTGAAATAAACTGAAATTTAAATAAACTGATTTTTTACAGCAGTCTGTTGGTAGACGGTGGTGGTGGTGGATGGTGGTCGACGGTGGTGGTGGTGGGTGGTGGTGGTGGACCGTGGTGGTGGTGGACGGTGGTGGTGGACCGTGGTGGTGGTGGACGATGGTGGTGGACCGTGGTCGGTGGTGGTGGTGGACGGTGGTGGACGGTGGTGTTGGTGGGTGGTGGTGGTGGACCGTGGTCGGTGGTGGTGGTGGACCGTGGTGGACGGTGGTGTTGGTGGGTGGTGGTGGTGGACGGTGGTGGGTGGTGGTGGACCGTGGTTGGTGGTGGTGGACCGTGGTTGGTGGTGGTGGTGGGTGGTGGTGGACCGTAGTGGTGGTGGTGGGTGGTGGACCGTGGTGGTGGCGGTGGTGGTGAGTGAGGAGAAGAGAAGTGGAGAAGACCTTAGAAGACTTTGGAACAAGTCTGCACCAAGAAGAGGTCAGGACTCAGGAAGACCTTTTTGAGTGAAAGGTCTTCCAAAAAACAAACAATCTGCAGACTCCAAAGGTCTGCGCGCGTCTGCGTGGTGCAGACAAAAGAGGTCAGAAATGCTTCTGAGCAAAAAAACAAACAACACCTAACTTCCCCGCTTGATTTATAAATTGATCTTGCAAACTTTAAAGGTGATCACGAAAACATTATTTCAATTATTAGTTTTTTTTAATCATCACAGACGCAACTATACAAATGTGTTGCATATCATAGTGATGTTGGTACATTTAACAAATAAATAATACACAATAAAAGTGTATATAAAATGAAAATATCATAAAGAGCATCCACAGTGTGTGGGTTTATTGAAGTCCGAATCCAGTTAGCATCACATGGACTTGATGTCCAAGTTTGTACGAATTTGGGTAAAGTTTGGTTGGGAAGCCTGCTTCTAAAGTTTGACATTGCGGAACTCAGAAATCACCTGCGGGCGCTCTCACACACGCACACACAGTATATACTTACGGTTGTATGCATATAAATATATATGTGTGGCCCTCACTGGGGAAAAAATAAAGTTGCACTAATTTTAACATTATTTTACTAATTTCGTGAAAATAACGTAAAAAATGACGGATGGTTAATCATGCATCATGTGGTGGCGTTAATAGTCAAAAGACAAAGGGGAACATGCACCAATCGGGTTTGTCCCGATTGCTAAGTGTTATGTGCCTTATGTCCATGGTTTGATACTTTGATACAAACCACTATTGAGTCGGAGGTCTCACTGGAAGCAGTCTCTCTATTCCCACATGGTAGAGGTAATGCTGTCTACATCTTACCATCATCAGACCATACCTTAGCTTTTGCTATTGATAAGATTAACCGAGTATAATGATAATGTTTTTAATGAGATTTTTGAAGAGTCATACATCGTGGGAAAAATGAAGTTTTTTAGAGAAGTCAGAAAAGTATGAAGTGATGAAGCGATAATGAGGCTATAGTTTATGAAGTATGCATATTTGTGGTAGCTCAACCTTTTGTTATTTAAAATACTGATATTGTCACCGCATGGGTCGTTATACATGCTTAGGCTGGATGGTACAGGGGCTCCATTCCTGCCACTTTACCGTGATGTCAAAAAGTACTAAAATACCCCCCCCCCCCCCAATATCCATCAGAAAATATAATCACACATTCATGACCCTTTAATTAAAAAAAGAGAGAAAATGAACAAAAATTGATTGGTTAGATAAAATGGAGCCCACCTGACCACCCTAGTTACTCTGCTCACATTTGAACCCCCCCCCCCCCCCCCCCCCCCCCCTCAACAACAACAACAAATGGCACCCAAGACAGGAGGGGCGCGATTGTGAAAGGCTAAGGTGGATAAGATAATGCCCCCTTGCTACACGTACACACACCTTTTCCCTTATCAAAATTTTCAATATTGTAACAGTAAAATGTGTCATTTGAATGACATCAAAATGATGTGATTGAGCATGAATTAGGTGAAGTGCTAGTTCGACTGCGACCTTTTGCTTGGTTTCCAAGTTGGTTATTCACCAGTAAATCATGATAGGGTGGATTTTTGAGTCTCAACTCTCAACTCCAATTCTGCTTGGTTTCCAAGTTGGTTATTGACACTTAAGCTCGGCTAGTGGACAAGTAAGCAACCTACACCATCAATATACCAAGGCTTCCTATCTTTGGACGCCCAAATGGATAATTTTTTAACACCCTAACAAAATTTAGAATGACTCTCAAACTTATATACAAACAAAAGAAAAATTGCTTGAATAGTTCTGTGTTTTTGTTAACTTTTACCTTTAGTCCCTATATTTTTAAAGTTACTCTTCTAGCCTTTGATGTTTGGTCAATCGTCACTCAAATGGTCTATAGGGTAAATAGAAGTTAGATCATCAAATTAAGTGTGTGTTAAATGACTAAACTACCTTTACAAAAAAATAATAAATAATTAAATAGTTAAAAGAAAAAAAAGGTGTAGATCCATTTATATTTTATAACGATTGTAAAATGTGAGACCCACTTTCCACTTCTTCTTCATCACCGTACCCCTCCTCCTAAAACCACGATCCCCAACCTAACTACTAAAACCACCATCACCTCCACCTTCATCCCCGATAACCACCACTTTCCATCAAAACCAATCAATTTCAAGTCAAAATTGTGTAGATCTAAAGGGCTCGGTAAAGAATAACCTGACAAACTACCCGCTTTGGTGGCCATGGTGATATTGTTCCCTGTGGCTAGTTGTGACATAGAGATAGTCCATGGGTTCACTGCCTCTCTCAATCATAGGTTTGACGACTGGGTTGGTGTGGGGTGCGGAAATGGTGGTGGAGGTGTAGGAGTTTGGAGGCCTTCCCAGACGGTTCAGATAGATCAAAGCCCGTTGAAATAATTTGCAACTGAGACTCGGGTCTCGAAAAGGATTCATTAATCCATTGACGGAACCCGGTTTTGGATAGAGTGTGAGCAGCCATGGGTCCAGGGGGATCACGTCGGCTCTGATACTACTGTTGTGATCCTAACCGATTAAAACAAAAGGAAACTAGAAGAATATTTGGAGAGAATTTAAGAATAATCCACATTTTTTTATTTTAAATTAAACTCAAACTCACAAAGCCATTTATAGGCAGCCAATTAGAAACGAAAGAACAAAATACTCAAGCTAAATTGAGAACCTACTACTACCACTAATAGGCTTAGGAAATAACCACACAATTAGAAGACTAAACAAAAGGAAATGTTAGAACTAGAGGGGCGTTGGCGCGTTGCATGGCTACGTGGGTTGGAAGTTGGATGACAAATCGGCACGTATCAATCTTGGTGAGTATATAAGATTATTAGAGGGTTCAAAACATGCACCATGTTTGAGGTTGTGTGAAGACATCACAAAATTAGGTTAAGCAACTTCAATCTTTTAATTAGGTTCAATAACTTTTGGCTTACGAAATCTAAAAACCCTATATAACATAAATAAAACATTTAAGTCGCCATATCAATCTTGGTGAGTATATAATCCATTCATCATATTTCCAACAGAAACAAAGATATTCACATTTGATAAAGTTGTAAAAAAAGCAATTGAGATGTAAAATGGCCAAAATTCCATCACTTGTATAATAAAGTTAAGGGAATACATGCTAGACTACATACCACAAAGAGTAAAAGACTAAAAGTGTGATTTAATCTATGTTTTTTAAAAGATGCTAAACAAAAGTTAAGGCAATTAGTCCTACATCTTTGGGAGCGGATCTATCCATTTCTTTTTGACCCTTATATGGTTCATGTTCATTTGAAAAGGATGTATGGAACACACACATTTGTTTTCCGAGAGATTAAAAATACAAAGCGATGTTAATGTGTGAAGCGTACAAATGACTTAGATTATATGGAGTGTGGTGTGGAGAGGAGAGAGCAAGCTCCTCCCCCACCACACCGCCCCGTCCCCTCTTCTACCGGGAGTTGCCCCGTCCCTAAGATGAGATCTCGATGAGCGTTTGGGCTTTGACTTTGTTGTTGACCAAGTTCTTTTTTTTTTCTTTCAAAATATAGCCGTTAATGACAACTAGTATAATTAAAAAAAAAAAAATCCTTAAATTCCTTTAAAAAGCCTATATTTAGTGACATACAACAAGGTTTGAAGTTTCATGATCATAGACATGGTTTTCTTGGGATGCTCGGTAGTATCAATTGTATGAAATGTGAGTGGAAACTTTGTCCAACTGTGTGGCGTCGTCAACACACAAGTGAACATAAAAAAGATCTATATGCTTGAAGCGGTTGTACCATAAGATATTTAGTTTTGCATGCATTCTTAGTTGTGGTTAGTCGTACGGCCGCTTCAAATAACTATTTAAATATTATCAATCAATCACTAATTGTCAACGACTTTATAAATGAGATTGGACCTTAGGGCTCTTCATTTGTAAACGACGTTTTACATGTTAAGTATCCTGTGTACATTAATTAACCTGCCTCACTACTCGCCATATTAAACCAAAAGTATATGATAATTGTTAGGTTTCTTTTCTTCATCCCTTTTTCATAAAACCTGTTCCATAATTAAAGAAAACATGGATAACTCAAAATAAAATATATGGGTTTGGAATTGGAACTTTAAAACCCCTTTCTTTGCATCATCTTGTTCCCGATGAACTTGAAGATAGGAAGTACGGAACAAGGGTTTACAAAACTTTAAAACCAATGAGAATCCAGGTTTACAAATTTGAAGTTTTTTCTTTGTATTTTAATTTATATGTTCTTAAGATCATAAGAATTTGTGGCCCGTGAGCAAGCTTGTCGCGAGTCACTAACTTTGCCACGCGAATCACGTAAATCACAAAACCAATGATGGCGTGAGCGAGCCCACTCTACCAGGCTCGTGTGGGCTGGCGAGCAAAAATATGACCATTGGCAACAACTAGCTGTTGGTAACGGCTAGTTTTGAAGTTTATAAAAAAAATCAATGTTATTTCTTTACACCAACATCAATCAAATTCACAAACAATATAACTCTTCAAACCTTCAAAACACAAACCGAAATGGATCACACGTAATGGGAAGGATGTTACACGCCGACGCTCGAGTTCCTTACAGAAGACAGGTTTGCCACGAATTGCGAAATTGAAGAAAACCTTAGCCAAATGCCACCCCCGTCTCCAGATTTTGTTATTCCAGATACGCAACCACAAGATGTAGCCCAAAAAAAGCGAGGGCAAAAGAAGGCCGGGAGAGGTGGCACGACGGCGAGGGATGGTGGGAGAGGTGGCACGACGACGAGAGGTGGTGATAGAGGTGGCGAACCACCCGAACAAGATGCACGTCGAAAACGACAAGTGGCGTTGTGGACGAAAGATGAAAAAATAGCGTTGTGTCGTGAGTGGGTTGAGGTTTCCGAAGATCGACAAGTCGGTATATTTTTTATGTACATATATATATATATATATATATATATATATATATTGTTACTTAAAGAGTTTTTATTTTTATTTTTATTTTTTTGTTATTATTTTTGTAGTCGACTACTGTTGGCCGGTGGGCCAAAAATCGAAAATACGTGGGCTTATTTACAAATATTCATAACAGAAATGTTAATCGAACGCGAGCAAGTAGTAATAGCGATATTGATATCTACAAGTTTACTTGCGACAAGTGGAAGGATGAGGTTTTTCACAAGTACAAGACCATGAAAACGTGGGATGAGGACTACTTGTGGAAAATTCTTCATAATTGCTCCAAATGGGTCGAGTTAATTACAGTTGAAGAAATGAGCGAAGGAGATTCATCAAAGAGGACAAAAACTACATCTTCGGGTGGGTTCGTCTCCTCCACAAGCTTGGATGCTCATGTGGGGTTTGATCTAAACGTTGAGGGGGTGTTACCCCGTCTCCCCTAAGTTGACCACTTAGAAGGGACAAGGGAAAAAAAAACAAACTGCTAATGAAGCCAATATCAAATTCTCGATGGATATTAGCAAAATAAGAATGACGCCGCAAGCGAAAACGTCTAAAATAATTTTGAGCAAGATAGACTTTCTAACGAAGGACTTTAGCAACCTCCCAATGCCTCGTCGAACGATACTTGAACGAGAATAGGGGTGTAAATGAGCCGAGCCGAGCCCGAGCCTGACTGGGCTCGGCTCGGGCTCGTTAAGGTTTTGTGAAGCTCGAGCTCGAGCTCGGCTCGGTTCGAGCCTACAATCTTGAGCTCGAGCTCGGCTCGCTAGCAAAATCCAAAGCTCGAGCTCGGCTCGGCTCGGCTCGAGCTCGCAAAAGCTCGGCTATAACTTAGGCTCGCGAGCCCAATCGTTAAGGCTATAACTTAGGCTCTGCTATAACTTAGGCTCGGGCTCGGGATCGGGCTCTAGCTCGGGCTCAATAACTAAACGAGCCATATTTCAGGCTCGGGCTCGGGCTCGGGCTCGTTAAGGCTCGGCTCGTTCGATCTTTTTACCGAGCCGATCCCGAGCTGCTACGTGCCATTTACACCCCTAAACGAGAATAGGAGCGTATCGCAAAGGAATTTGAAGACGAGCAAAACAACGAGTAGTTTAGTAGTTTTTATGTTTTTTTAATTAATTATGTGTTTGTAATGTTTTTTTTATTAATTAATATTTTATGTTTATTATTTAATTTGTCTTTCAAATTTATATATTATATCACATTTTAAATAATAATGTTTAAAAAAACTAGATAAAGTTACCGCTCACCTTGAGCCACAATAGGATTAAGTGAGTGAGCTGCAATAAGTGCTTACATCTATCTATATATATAAAAGAAAACGTATATGCTGACGTGGCGTGCAATGGAGGCCTCAACCTCCCCTTGAGAGTGCCAGGTGGCATCATAATTGAAAAATTTTAGTGTTTATGAATTATTTCCTTTTTTAATTAAAAAAGATAAACATAAAACCCTAAATTCTCAATTACTAAAATTAAATTGAGTTATTTTAGGAAAAAAATTTTACAAATAAATATAAAATTTTCTCTCTCATGTTTGTTCTTATAATTTTTAAACGTTTATATCTTTTATATACGGGATTTTTTAAAGAAAAAATTACACCAAATTAACGAGCGTTTTATTATCTTTCCAACGAGTACCATAGTGCTATATAAAAAACGGAGAAAAAATCGACTATTTTTTGTGGGGTTTCGTTTATACAGGAAAAAAACACACAAAGTGTTCATGTTATTCATTAATCATGTTTTTTCTTTTAAACCAGGTTCTTATCTACGATGTTGAAAATCAGTCCAATCGCCATGTTATCATTGGAATTTTACTAGGTATACTTCATCAAGAGAAGTTAAGAGAAAGAATCGCGCAACACTGCAACACATGGTGTCACCTTATAGCAAGGTTATTTTTTTATTTATTTAATTACAAGAGTAATAATTATTACTATTAGTATTAGTATTATTAAAATGGTTATATTTTTCAACCTCGGGACGCTCATAGGAAGAACTGATAGTTGCTGACGTGGCGTTCAATGGTGGCATCAACCATCTCTTGATTATGCCACGTGGCATAATGAGATGCATTGGTTACAACTTCAAACTTAAGTGTTTGTTTAGTTGATTAGGTTAGGAATTATAAGAGCCATTAGAATGTGAGAAATTAGAGAGATGTAATGAGTTTTTAAATAGTTGTAGCTTGCATAAGTGATTATTTAGATGATTACTGATTAGGTTTTAGATTAGAGAATATGAGTTATTACTTATTAGAATACTAGGTTATGTACCTGTGTGATACACGGGTTGAACAACTTAAATTATATATATTTTAAATATAATTAAGAAAAATTAGATTAATATTTTATTTAAAATAAAAAAAGTTGTCTTTACAACCGAAAAAATATTAAATATTCATCAGTCCCTAAATGATTTATTGTAAAAAACATTTTTATTCACATAAAACTTTTTTCAAACATTCTAAAATGTATCTTCCATACCGTGGCTATTAACTTATAAGACTGCAGGTACAACAAAACAAAAAAAAATCAAAAAAGTAATAAAGGTAAATCTGTTTAGGCTAGGATATAAAAAAATGAAATTAATTTAAAAGCATCTCCTCATCCGTTAAACCATCCCAATCGAGTATTGTTCATTTGGAATTTTTAATAAAGATTACTTTTCTTAGTTCGTAAACATTTTCAAATTATGTCTAATAATTTATTTCTAATTTTGTATTATATTAATTGATTTACAAAAAAAAACATAGAATATATATATTAAACTGAATTCCAGTAATTATACTAATAATTATAGTTGTAACAAATAAAAACTGAATAAGTAATAATTATTAAATAAATAAACAAATTAAAATAAATGTATTGTTTAAAATAATAAAATGGGAGGCTTTGTGATGGAGTTCTATGTACTTCATGTGCCGTCTTTTATTAATATAGATAGAAATCGATTAATGTTGATTGATTTATTTTATTTATTTGTTTTGAACAACATGAAAGTCTCACAAAAAAGCTTGACTAATTGCATTGTGTCATTCTTAATTTGTTTATTTCACTTTTGAATTTTAAGTATTAAAATTAATATGTATTTGTTCAGCATAGTTTAACTTCTAAAACATTGACCAAAATAAAAAAAACTTAATAATCATTTGTCAAATATTGTAACAAAATTAATTTTAAGCTTAGAATAACAAATCAAATATTGTAAAAAGAATCATGTGTTTTCTTTTATTAATGATTTCAGTTACAACTATGATTATTAATGTAATTAATAAAATTCAATTTAATAAATTTATAATATGCTTTTGTAAATCAATTATTATATTTAAATTTGAATTTATTGTATTAATTAAATAATAAAATGAGAGAATTCATGAGGGAGTGCCATGTGTCCCTCATATGTTTTCTTTTATTATATAGTGTAGACTATGAAAATACTATGATCGAGAGATTTTATGGTTAGTTAACTTAAGCCATTTGCAATAGGTTATCACGTAAAATTAGATTTTTCAACTCCGGGACCCTCCCGGGGTAATCAGCTAGTGACATAATATTAGAAGATAGAGTTATGGCTCACCTCTAGTCACAACACATAGTGTAAGCATACGAAGAACAATATGAAAATAACGACTTGTTTTGTTTTTTTTTTTTTAAATAAACTCGTTTCGTCATATTTTGGTCGAACATATGATGAACACTAACAAGAGTAACACAACAACATATAGTTTAAATGGCTTCTTATATGAAATTATGCTAATTTATTTTGGGAAATTGGATTTATATATACTTCAAAATATTGCTTGTTGGCCGATATCGCTTTTAATTATCACTTTGGCCACCAATACTCCAAACTTTACATTTTGTTTGTTACGTTACCCTCATTTTGAAATCAGGATATTGACGAAGTGTTTACATCTTAGTTTGGGGGTGACCTTACAAACCAAGTGTAAAATTGGGAGTATTGATAATTAAAGTGATAGTTGTGAATAAGGATGAGATCGGTACCGTACCCGTACCAAAAATACCTGTACCGAAATTGAATACAAGTGGGTACCGAGTACCGTACCGAATATATAGGTACGGTACGGGTACGAGTACATGTATCGGTACCGGTATTTTGGTACGATACCCGTTTGGTACCATTTTGTTATTTTTTTTCTTTTTTGAGCACTCGTATGGGTTCCAAGTAGGTAAACAATTACGAGTATCAATATTACACGGGTACCAAATTGAAAAATTTGGTACGGGTACCAATATGGTACATGTACCAAATAGGTAAAATTGATACGAATACCATAAATACCATAATACGAAGTAAAACATATAATCAAATTCAATAGTATATAGAATTCGGTACCCGTACCATTTTTACCCGTACCGATACCGAAAGTACCGAATACCGAAATCAGTAAAAGTGGGTACCGATACATATACCGAGTACTCAAAATCGGTACAGGTACGGTATGGATACGGGTATAGGTACTCAGAAAAAAATGTCCATCCCTAGTTGTGAATGATATTGACCAATGAGCAATAATTTAGAGTATTTAAATTCAATTTGTCATTTATTTTTTACGTGAAAAGAAATTTTATACATATTGAAATTTTATTAATAATAGTTTTTCATTTATGATTTTATAAGTTATATATTTTAGAAAATATGAAAAAAGGGGTATAAAACTATGAACGCCTACCTAAACTCGAAAACATGTAAGACTGTAAGGAGTGGGGGCGGGAGAGGGGCGGGAAGGGGGGGAACACCGCCGCCACAGGGGCGGGAAGCATGGCGTGGGGCTGGGGGCGGGGAGGGCTTCACCGGCGTGGGGGGAGTAGGGGGGACACGTGGCAGGCGGGTATTGGGCCATCATTCTTCAACGGTAATATTAAAAAAAAAAAAAAAAAAAAAAATTTAATTTTCAAACGGCTATGTTAACGGTCAAAAAAAAATAAAATTATAAATTGTGACATCCGTCACTTTTTCATTATATATATATATATATATATTTTTAATAATAATAATAATAATAATAATAATAATAATAATAATAATAATTATAATTATAATTATAACATATACTAGATAGATTGATTTTTTTTGTTGTCTAACCCAATATCCCTTCTAAACCCAACTTAAACAATCTATAAATGGCCCACTCCCCAATTTCTTTTTTTGTATTTCCTGAAGCCCAACAGCCAGCTGGATCGGCCCACCAGAACAAACCCATAGCCGGCCCAAACATCTCCCCTTGCCCCTTTATGTTTTAAACAAAAAAAAAAAAATGCCTCTGCCAGGGTTCGAACCCGGGCAGAAGCTGTCACACACTCCACGTCCAAACCACCTGATCTACACTTCGTTTCTGAAACAAACCCAACCCTAATAATACTTAAGCCCGTTTTCGCGTCCCTTTCTTCTTCTTCCTTGGCTGTCGCGAACAGCAGCAGCTATGAAATAGTTTTTATTTATTTTTTTTTCTTTCTTTTCAAACCTTTTGATTTTCATTCAAAAACACATACATGGTAAACTTACATAATTACCGGTCCTATACGATTCAATTACATGTCAATTTGAAATCAATCATTGACTAATTTATTAAGAATACGCGTATGTTATTAAACGGGTCAAAACTTACCAAATCGAACACCAAGATGTTTTCCCTATAAATTGAAGACCCTCTAGCCTGCTACATTCGCCGAACAAACTCTCTCAACTCTCAATTTCACCTAATAATTCTCTGTTCTTGCTCTACGAATCACGTTTTGACTTGGGCTTTGACCGACCAAATCGTATTCAAATCCTTCTTGTAAGTGTGTTTTTCTTTGTGGGTTTTGATGACCGGCCTATGCACAACATTTACCCTAAGATTAATTGGGTGAATGTTGTGTGAATCGACCGATTGAAATTATTAGGGTTCGTATGATATTTGGGGAAGATGACAACTTTTCACGTCTGTTTATATTAAAAACGAAACAAAACCAATAACAAATCCATCCTCAGATCAGTTGGTTGTGATCTGGGCGTGATACAGAGAGTACCCGGGTTCGAGTCCCGGCTACTACCCCCTTTTTGTTCCTTTTACTTTTTAAAAAAAAAACAAAACTATTATATATATATATATATATATATATATATTAAACCTTTTAATCTTTTAAATTCATTTTAAAATATCAAAACTATTTTATAAATTCTACAAAAATTATATCATGTTGATCTGAGATAAAAGTTCAACATCCAATTTTTAGTTTTCAAAAATTTATTTATTTAGTATATATAATAAATAAATCAAGTTTATTCTATTTTATTTATAAAAATCTATAAATATATCAAAACGATCTTATTAATTTCCACAAAAATTATCCTAAGTTTTATAACATTAAGATTTTCAGAAATGATTTTTATTTCAGAAAAATCATTTATTTTATATTTTTAATCAATTTTTGTTAGATTTAATCATAATTAAATCATAATAAATTCAATTTTCATTATTTTTGCATCAAAATTTTATAGAAATTATTTCTGATTATTTGGAACAGAAATATAAATTTTAAACTTCTAATTCTTTGATTTTAATATTTTTAAATATTAAAGTTAAGATTTTGACAATTTGTAATAAATAGATTTAATAATCTATTTTAAAGAAAATAATTTTATAAAAATTATTTTTATACTTTAAACACATTCTTGTGACCATCCTAGATTTAACATTTATAAAAAGATTTTTAGTTATTTATTTACTAAATTTCTCTCAATTGATGAATATTTTTAATAATAATCAAACAAGCATTTATCCCCAATTCGAAGCCCTAGAAATACATGTATCCTAGAGTTATTTCCCTTACACATTATCAATTACTTTAGGTTAATCATTTGGGAGTAATCTCAATTCATATTTCGTTGTCCAAGTCCAATTTCAAGTTATTACGTGAACTGTGAGTATTCCTACCCCTTTTTGCATTTATACATTTCTGGGGTGTTACATGTACACTATTACAATTTCAAATACAAGTTTACATTTTTACAATACAATTCTAGTACTATGTGCATTGCTTACAACGTGCTTTATGCTTAGACAATACATGTGGATTACATTTGTACTTAGTGAAATCATTAACATGGTACAAGCCGACCTTAACATTGGATAGCGCTATTTGGATTGACAACCCGCCTAGATTGATTCTCCCCCTTTTTCATCGGAGAATCCGTGGCCATTGTTAAGTTATCATCCATTTATTGGTTGAGTACACTACAGTTCATACAGTACATTATACAGTCACAGGGTTGATTTCGCTCATTTGTTTGATACATAGTTTACATATTTGCACTGTAGCTTGCACTTGAATTGTATAACTTTTTAACCTACTATGTATATCAAATCTAGGAATGCTCACCAACATTTCATATGTTGACCAAACCTATTTTTGTACATGTTTCAGGTGCAGTTTGATCTAGTGCTTTAGCAAGAGACATTTAGTGTTTTATTTCAATTCAGTTATTTCAATATTTACATTTCATTTAGACAATGTAATTTCCATTTCCATGTAAGACGATTTTGGATTATTCAATAATATTTACATTTTAGTACCATGAGCTTTTGAACAATCGTCACTACGTGGCACCTCGATGATTCCGCCATCGGTTGGGGTGTTACATAAATTACCCCCATTTCACTACAAAACACCCACTTTAACCAATTTTTATACACTTTTCAACCAAATTTTATACAATTTTCATCCAAATTTTATACACCTCCTCAACCAAAAATGAACCCATACAACCGAGGCTTCGACCCGAACAACCCATACGCGTTTGTCCCAAACCCGAATACACCACCGGTTCGCCCGATCCCAAACCGTCCACCCATTCCTTCACCTTGTCCCGACTACGCGGGTTATGCGGGTTTCATTAGTGGGCAAATTTATCCGAATTTCCCATTCAATGATTCTCTCGTTCCTTCACAACTTCCTTCACAACTTCCTTTAACCCAAACCGTACCCGAAACACAACCCCAAAATGTTGCGGGATCATCTTCGGGTAAAACCCCCCCTGCAAGAAGAAGTCACAGGAGGAAGACCCCGGAGGAAAAAAGCAGTGGCCGCCGCTAACCGCCAACCACTTAAGTGGACACCCGATGAAGAGCTCGCTATAACGAAAGCGTGGATAAGCGAGTCGGAAAAACAAGAAGGTATTTGTAATAATTTTTTTAACATGATTTTTATTTGTAAGGTGTTGCTAATATTTTTTTTTTTTTGTAGGAACTAGTCGCCATAAAATCGACTTTTGGAACGACATAAACGCCGCGTTCCATGGGTTGATGGGACGAGAGTTCTATCGAGCAAACGATAGTCTCTCGTCCAAGTGGACAGGGATAAACAGGGCAATGAACACGTTTCAACCGCATTATTATTACGCAAGAAACAATCCAAGAAGCGGTGAAACGGACACCGACAGCCTAACCCGCTCGCTGTTAGCGTTTCGTAACGAAACCGGTCTCGAATTCAAGTTTCTTCATTGTTGGGAAATCGCCAAGAACCACTCAAAATGACCGTACGTCCCCACTGCAAGCAACTCCGCAAAAAGGTCGAAAACAAATTCGTCAAGAAACCGTCAAACTGATCCTGATAACGTAGAAGCCGTTAATTTGGATGATGACGAGTTTGAAGAGGAATTGAGTCGCCCACCCGGTCGAGATAAGTCAAAAAAGAGGGCGCAAAAATCTACTGCCTCGGGTTCGGGTTCTGGATCAACCGGCGCCTACAGCGCCGACTTGCAAGATTTAAATGCCACCATGATTCAGTTCAATACGATTCAAGAAAAAATGCTCGAGGAGAAAAAAAATATCCGCGAAGCGTTTGAAAAAAAAATTGACTATGAAAGAGCGCAAATTGTCTATCAAAGAGCAGCGCGAAAAACGCGAGGATTTGAAATTTCTCGCCATGAACACCGACCATATGCAAGGGCCGGAGTTAGAGATGACGCTTCAAATGAAGCGTGATATTATTGAAAAATATAATCTGAACTAATTTGTTAGTCTTTAATTTTTTTCGGTTTTATTGTATTTTTTTTAATTTTCTAGTTTTTTTTTTTTTGTATTTTTCTAGGTTTTTATTAATTAAAAATATTTATTATTATTATTGTTTTATATAACAAAGTTAAAAAAAAAAAAAAAAAACAAAATGCCACATGACACTTCCCCCCACCTCTTCCCTCCCCTTCCACTCCCCACAATTATTTTCCCCCCCCACAAGGGCCTCACAAGTGCCACATGGCGCTTCCCCCCACCTCTTCCCCCCACCACTCCTTATAGTCTAAATATGGCGTGGACGCTTAAAAATAACACCTATGGTGTATGGACCGTCAAATTTGTAGTTTTGCTTGTTGGACTTCAATTTAGTTACCGAAATGAGGTGTTTGTGTACATAAAAAAAAAAAAATTGCTAGCTTTTATTATTTTTTATTTTTTTTTTATAAATGGCATTTACGATCGATAATGCATTTTAAAAATGTTTACAAGTCAAATAAATAAGTGGCTATTACTATCATTTTCCAAGTCTTTGTTTAACGTCAAATCCAATATTATCCACTTGCTTAAAATTGATATATTATGAGACATTATTTTTTCCATATCCTACATAATGTGACGTGTGGCTATATGCTTAGAATTGAAGTTAATATTCCAGGAGACAAACTTGTAACCATATTAGCAATGAAGACATAAAGTTGATCACAAAATAACAGTGGTGGTTAATATATTATTACTAATGAAATTAAAACAAGCTTCACTAATGAAAGTAAAACAAGTTTCTGAAACGAATAAACAAAATTAGACCATTTTGATTGAATTTGATGAATAAAAAATAGAACGGTTATTATAAAAAAAAATAGAATAATCAATTCACTAATGTGACTTCCCTCATTTATTTATTAAGTTGCACACAAAGAAATATTAGCCTCCAAAACCATCACAAACACACCTTAAATCATTTCCAAACTTGCATAATTAGAGACCCTAAAGCTTCAAACGGACTCTGTTTTTATAACATCCGGCCCCTCTCACCACCAATATTGTCCGATTTGTCCCGATGGGTTGCCCACCCATAGCTCACGGATTTGTTTTTTGTCGCCCCGGTGGAGACTTCCCAGGAGGTCACCCATCTTGATACTACTCTCACCTGAGCACGTGATACGACCCAACTGCAAATGACATGGTTCGAGTCCCGGTTAATGGCTTAGCCGATGAGATGAAAGAAATAGTCAACAGTTTAATTGTTTTAGGGGAAATGGATTTAAATACTCCCAAATATCACTCGTTGGCGGATAGCACTCCCAACTATCACTTTGGCGGATAACACTTCAAACTTTCAACTTGTTGGCCATTATCACTCTCAAACTAACTGGGGTCTAACCCAGTTAGTGTTTGTGGCCAAAATGTAAAAAACAAAACTTAAGGGACTATTTTGAAACTTTTTATTATTATTATTATTATTAAAACACAAATCATACATAGAGAGAGAGAGAGAGAGAGAGAGAGAGTGTGTGTGTTCAGATCAAAGAGAGAGAGGGGGCGGAGCACCGCCCTGCACCACCGCCGCCACCCCACCACCACCGCCGCCACCACCACCACCACCATCTGCCATCAGGGTTTTCGATTGATACCTCCACTCATTCCCCTTGATCCTTCATTCCCAAATTTTGTCAACCCAAACTGCCATCTGATAATAAGTACGGTGGCCGGACTGTGCTGCTGGCTTCCATCGCCTTCTTGTTTCATCTTATTATTATTATTATTATTATTATTATTATTATTATTATTATTATTATTATTATTATAAAGAGTTTAGGGTTGTAGTTGCTCCAGCGAAGAAAGGGTTTAGGGTTTGGTTCGAGCTTTTCCTGAACACCAAATGTTGATTAGTCAACCACTCAACTATGTTTGGACGGTGGTGGTGTTCGGATGTGACAGGCCACGGTGGTGGTGGTTGATGGGTGTTGGGGTGACGGGTGGAGTTGGTGGTCGTAGGGATGATGGGGGAAATGATGGTTGTTGGGGGTGACAAGGGAGACGGTGGTTGTTGGGGAGGAGGTCGAAGAGGTCGGTAGGTGGTGGT
This sequence comes from Ambrosia x helenae, assembly GCA_030844895.1. Taxonomy (NCBI): domain Eukaryota; kingdom Viridiplantae; phylum Streptophyta; class Magnoliopsida; order Asterales; family Asteraceae; genus Ambrosia; species Ambrosia x helenae. The sequence continues at coordinate 17,085,000 of CM061229.1, read as the reverse complement.
TCGAGGTGGACTTTGTTGGATCTGATTGCAGATTTGCAGATGAGAGCTCTAGAGAGAGAGGGAGATTGGAATCAATTGAGGTGAGGTGAAGAAATGGAAGGGGGTGGTGGTGGTGGTGGTGGCGGGGTGGTGGTGGGGTGGCGGCAGATGGTGATGGTGAGTCTCTCTCTCTCTCCGCCTCTCTCTCTCTGAACTCACTCTCTCTCTATTAATATATATAGATATAGATATAGATAATAATAATAATAATAATAATAATAATAATAATAATAATAATAATAATAATAATAATGATAAAAAGTTTCAAATGGTCCCTTAAGTTTTGTTTTTTACATTTTGGCCACAAACACTAACTGGGTTAGACCCCAGTTAGTTTGGGAGTGATAATGGCCAACAAGTTGAAAGTTTGGAGTGCTATCTGCCAAAGTGATAGTTGAGAGTGATATTCGCCAACAAGTGATAGTTGGGAGTATTTAAATCCATTTCCCCATTGTTTTATATGTTTGCATTCATTTACTTTATTTATTATCTATCCCATGTTGCATGCATTAGGAAAGTGGGCTTAACCCACTTGCACGTTTACTTCTTCTACTTAAATTTAGGACCCATGTTTAGCATTTTTTTTGTTATATATTGTAAGTGTTTTGCATAGTAAAGGAATAGAGAAGAAAAATATTTGCAAAAGCTTTGTGCTTGATCTCTCCTTATCTTGATTTCTTGGAAGTTTTGTAGGTTTTTCTTTGTAAATCTATCAGCACGCTTAACTGTGGAGTTCTCCTCTCATCCACTAGTATTAAGCCCAAAACGTGTTGGTGATTTAAGAGCCTTTGGATTACTTATGAACCAAGGATCTCTCCTGGCCACGGCCGATGTGGGATTTGCCTAGGGTGTCATACAAAGGTCCATGTTAATCTTCTCAGAAATCAGTACTGTTACAATTTTATAAATTCCAGAGGTAGCCAGTGGTGATGACGAAGATGATTAGGGCGATAACAGTGAACATGATAGCAAAGGCGAGGACAGAGATGTCAAAGGCTGAGGGAGTTCGATCTCAAATCAAATAGTTTATCGAAGATATTTCTCATGCTATATGTAGTTGTGTTATGTGTAGGGTTGTGTGTTTATTTGTATTCTAATTACAATAATAATTAAAGCAATAATTCAAAGAAAATAGCCTGTTATCAAAGATATTTCCCACCTTTCATGGATTTTGCTTTTGGTTTTATTTTTTGCTACATACGTAAAAAAACGAAACAGAATACCTTCATATAAAAAGTAAATAAATGAATCATATGTTTTCAAACAAACAATTAAAATTCTAAAAGTAACCAAAGTCGTATCATATCGTATGGTCTGAGTTTCTGATGGTTTGTTTGAATGTTTCTGTGATTCCAGATTTGGCTCCCTTCCAACAGGCTTTTGTACTGATTCTTATCCTTTTGTTCATTATTAAAAATAATATAAAAAATAGTAATATTGTCTATATGTTGTTTTTTTTAACAACTTCAATTGCATCAAATCTGTTTTATATAAAGTGTTTTACTGTTTAAAAAAAAAAAAAAAAAAACTGAACTTAACCCTTGACTTTAAAGGGATCTAACAATTTAACTCTATTAGTTTTGTCAATTATACATCTTTGATATCTTAAAATGAAATACCTTTGCAATTATTTTACATTTACTGAAATTTGATGTTTATAACTATTAATACTGATCGAGTAGTTTAAATCAAATCGGTTGGTTTTGGCCATCTTGAGATTCAAACGGTTTGGTTTGAGGTTCAATTCGGTTTTAAACTTTATATCGTGTGCGTAAGCGGAACTAGCCATTTACCTTTTCTTATTTATATATGTTTTAGAGTAAATTATCAAGACCGTCCCTGTGGTTTGCCTCAATTTGCAACTCCAGTCCAATTTTTTAAAAAGTGCATGAAGTGTAACACCCCAAAACCATTCGTTCGCCTAACTACGCCATTAGGCGTGATTAGCAAAATAATAAAACGAGACTCGAACAATAAGAACTTGGGTTATGTTCTAAAATGGAACTAATCTATTTAATGTTAGTAATCTTATAAACGGGCTAATAATATAAGAAAACTAGCTTGAGTAGCTAGTTTCATAAGAAAATGACGTTCGGGGATATTTGGAGGGACTATAGTTGCCAATGTGGTAAAACTAGTTTTATTAATAAAACTTAATAAAATCAAAACACACACTTGTGTGTGTGTGGGTCGATCTCAACATCAGGAGATCAAACTCCTTCACCAACCAAACCCTAACCTCCAAATTCTTGCTCAAACTCAAGGCAAATCAAAGGGGAAGCCTATGCATTACACAAAAACGAAGTATCTATGGTTCAATCACACTAAGGTTTGGTCTTGTCAAGCTAGGTAGGAGCTTGGGTGGGATGAACCTACCGAAGCAAATGGATCATGGAACGCATGACTCGTGGCCAAGGTAAGTGACTTAGCTTAAATAAGTCTCTTTGATACTAAAGGATTGTGTAATTGTTCGATAGTCATGGAAAAGATATTGTCAATGAAGAATACATGCATATTCATAAAGATGGACTATGGGATATGGAATTCTAGCTTGTATTAGGTTGGAATCGCCTAAATGGAAGAAACTTGTTAAGCTTGGTTGGGACGCTTAATTTTATAATTTGAGTCTTTTAATAAACGGGTCAAGTTAAGTTAATAATAACACTTGAACAAAAGGCTTGATATTCGAAGCATTTAGATATTATAATGTTGACGGGCCGATTGGTGGTGGAATGCCTTTTGGATTCCTGGATATTAATATGTGTGAATTGAGAATTTTCACAGGATAATGAATTGGAACAAAACGGACATGTGATGCCGATGGAACATGGGTGGTTCTAATGATATAGGAATGGGTCAACGCTACCGGGTAAGTCCGTGGTGTAAAGTAGAGCCAGGGGCGAGTAAATGCGGTTGAAAACCACTCACATGAAATGTGTGTGTTAAGATGGTGAGTCGAATTGTATAATGTGTGAAATGCGTGTTAATGCGCCTAGATGTGACTTAAAAGGATAAATTTGTGAAATTGATGATATACCAAGTCCGTAAGGGCTTAGAAGTTTTTAAACAAGTCATTGAGTCGAAAACATTGGATTTAAAACAAAGAGGTGTCGCCATGGATGGCTAAACTGAAAGATTTAACTAAAAAGGGCATTTTGGGAATTCATAAAGATTTACTAAAGGATAAATATAATAATCGGAATCATAATGAACAAATCGGACAAACAATTTAGTTGATCAAGTGTCTAATGACTTGACAACATAAACTAGATGCATTGCGCGTGGTCAAATGGTGTTTTGGATAAGTTAAATGTCTAAATGGGTCAAATGGGGTAAAAGTCACCATAAACACTTAAAACTTTGAACCGGGTCATAACATCATGAACCGGACTTTAATTTCAGTCAAACAAAGGTTTATTTAGTCGGCAAGTCAATACTTAGGCTTCGGGAATCATCAAATGCGGTTGCGACATGATTCCCATGCTTAAAAACCACCAAAATTACATCAGAAGCTGTGAGCGGCCGCTCACAGACATCGTGCGGCCGCTCACAGAGAACAGCATGACGACACGATCTTTAAAATTGCATATAAAATCGTAGAAAAATCGTTAGGAGGTGTTATTTATATGCCTGGAAAGCTCTCGGAGCGTAGAACAATTCTTATTTGAAAGTCGAAGTCGGATTCTGGGTTTTAGAAGGGGTAAAGGCGATCCGAACAGCTGCTGTAACACCCCAACCGATGGCGGAATCATCGAGGTGCCACGTAGTGACGATTGTTCAAAAGCTCATGGTACTAAAATGTAAATATTATTGAATAATCAAAATTGTCTTACATGGAAATGGAAAATACATTGTCTAAATGAAATGTAAATATTGAAATAACTGAATTAAAATAAAGCACTAAATGTTCCTTGCTAAAGCACTAGATCAAACTGCACCTGAAACATGTACAAAAAATAGGTTTGGTCAACATATGAAATGTTGGTGAGCATTCCTAGATTTGATATATATAGTAGGTTAAAAAGTTATACAATTCAAGTGCAAGCTACAGTGCAAATATGTAAACTATGTATCATACAAATGAGCGAAATCAACCCTGTGACTGTATAATGTACTGTAGTGTACTCAACCAATAAATGGATGATAACTTAACAATGGCCACGGATTCTCCGATGAAAAAGGGGAGAATCAATCTAGGCGGGTTGTCAATCCAAATAGCGCTATCCAATGTTAAGGTCGGCTTGTACCATGTTAATGATTTCACTAAGTACAAATGTAATCCACATGAATTGTCTAAGCATAAAGCATGTTGTAAGCAATGCACATAGTACTAGAATTGTATTGTAAAAATGTAATCTTGTATTTGAAATTGTAATAGTGTACATGTAACACCCCAAAAATGTATAAAAGCAAAAAGGGGTAGGAATACTCACTGTTCACGTAATAACTTGAAATTGAACTTGGACAACGAAATATGAATTGAGATTACTCCCAAATGATCAACCTAAAGTATTCGATAATGTGTAAGAGAAATAACTCTAGGATATAGGTATTTCTAGGGCTTCGAATTGGGGATAAACGTCTTATCTGTTTAATAAACTAATTGTTTATTAAATATAAGGAATTTAATAAATAAATGAATAAAAGTCTCTTTGTAAAATCTTAAGTTGAATATAATCATAACATAAGGTTTTGAGTATGAAAATAATTTTTATAAAATTATTTTCTTGAAAATAGAATATTTAATCTAATAATTTCAAATTGCCAAAATATGATTTTAATATCTAAAAATATTAAAATTAAAGAATTCTTGAATTAAAAATTGTTTTTCTGTTCCAAATGAATAGAAATAATTTCTATAAAATTTTGGTGCAAAAATAATGAAAATTGAATTTATTATGATTTAATTATGATTAAATCTAACAAAATTGATTAAAAATATAAAATAAATGATTTTACTGAATTAAAAATTATTTCAGTAAAGTTTAATATTATAAAAACTTAGGATAATTTCTGTGGAAATTAATAAGATCGTTTTGATATTTTTATAGATTTTTATAAATAAAATCGAATAAACTTGATTTAATTATTATAAATATTAAATAAATAAATTTCAGAAAACTAAAAATTGTAACTTAAACTTTTTCACTAGTTTAACATAATGTAATTTTTGTAGAATTTATAAAAGTGTTTTAGTATTTTAAAACGAATTAAAAAAACATACAAATTAATTATATATATGAATGTTGTTTTAAAAAGAAAGAAAGAAAAACTTGTTTGTGCCGGGTATTGAACCTGTGTGGACCGGGTATGATGCACCAGACACAACCACTTGGTCCAGACCAGTGGTTGTGTTTGGTTTTAATTCGTTTAATATATATATCATATAAGAATCGTGTTCTTCCCCAATTTAATAAGAACAAGCCCTAGATTATTCAATCGTTCGAATCACACAATGTTAACCCAATTAATCATGGGGTAAACACTGAATGTTGGCCGATCATTAAAACCCACAAAAGAAATTACACTTACAATACAGATTTGATCTTGATTGGAAAGTCAAACCAAAAGTCAAAATATGATTAGAATGATAATTTCAGTGTGATTGGAGAAGAATTGAAGATGGAGAAGAGAGTGTGAGCGAGTTTCAAAGGTCTGGGTTGGTCCAATTTATAGGGAAAGGTCTGATTCGTTGATTAGGAAGGTTGACTCGCCATGGGTGTATAATCGCGTGAATAGGCTCAATTAAGGCGTAATTGTTGTGATTGTTGACTGGAATGATGCGTTTAAATGATGCTTACCAAGATTAATGCATGATTAATTAATTAATTGGTCAAACAAAAAAGGAAAAAGGAAGCTTTCTTGCTGTTCCTTGTTCCGCGCGTAGCTGCAGCATCAGAGAAGAAGGAAAAATGAGGTCAGCGAATCAAGGTTCATATATAATTTAGGTTAGGATTAAACCAGGAACAAGGGCTTGGCCCAGTGGTTACGTGTGTGGGCGTCTACAGCTTCTGCTCAGGTTTGATTCCTGGCAGAAGCGAATTTTTTTTTTTTTTTTTGAACAAGTACAAGGGGAGAGGAAGGAGTGGGCTTGGGCCTGCTGATCAGATGGGCTTGGGCTCAGTTACAACACAAGGTGGTTGGGTTTGAGCTATGGTTTGGTTAGCCTTGATAAGGTTAATGGTTTGGATTTAAGAGGTGTTTATAGATATGTATATATAATCTGATTTCTTTTTTTATTATTATTATTATTATTATTATTATTATTATTATTATTATTATTATTAAAAAGTGACGGATGTCACAGCTGCTGCGCATAAGTTGCAGCAGTTTGTACTCCTAAGATAGGGTCGTTTGGCCTGATTCGTTCTGTTTCGACGTGTAACGACTCTCATACTAGTTTAAATGTATTATTGACAACCCACTAACCATTCTTTGTGTGGTGGTGCTAGGTAAACATTTGATGGACGTCCCGGAGCAAGGATCAAGTCGCGAGAAGAACCGAACACGCCTGAACACTCATCAAGCTTCCGCAATAGAATTCAAGAGTCTCCCGTGAAATTGCGAAATCTCATCATATGTTGTAATAGTTAAAGTGTAGAAATCAAAAAGTATTTATCACGATAATTTAAGTTTTTCTTAAATATCTAAGTTTTAAATCGGGAGTGGTTTTAAGTAAGTTCAAAACCGTATGATTAGGCGTTGATTGCGTGATTACGGGTTAGGGTCTTACATGAACACTCCTTGATCTTTCAAAAAATATGCTAAAACAGTTCAACGACTTAACCCAGTTAACTTTTCTTCGTTAATTCAGGGGCATTTTCGTTCAGTCACTTATAATTTTAAAACCCAGGTAACCCTTGTCCCCCTTTATAAACCTTTTAACCCTAATTGTTCGTTTTTTATCGTCATAATCCCCCTCTGCTTTCATCTCCCCTCCAAAATCCACGTTCCTCTGCAATTCTTGCTCTTCCCTGTTGTCACGTTGATCATGGACGACGACGAAGGATGGCGTTTGAGGAAAGACGGTGAAGAATTTGATCCTGACTCCAAATATGGCCAGTACAATGGAGACTTGTAGTTGGTTCTTGGTAAACCTGGGAGATGATTTGGATATTGGTCCCAATTCAAATTTCAGTTTTATAACTCACATGCAAAAGGTAACTTTCATTCTTGTTTCCTTATTATCTTGTTTATGCTAACTGATTCAATAATGATTTGCCATATGTATTTATGCAGGGTATCATACCAGCTATCTCTAGGCTATTCCCAAAGGCAGAACATAGGTACTGTCTTAGGCATATCCACGAGAACATGAAATCCAAATGGATGGGACAAGTGTTCAAGGAGTTTGCTATGGAGTTGTTCAAGTGTGACCACATCAATAGGCTGGGAGAAGACTGTGAATGCAGTAGCCAAAACTGATAAACCATTGCATGATTGGCTGAAACAGATTCCACCAAAACACTGGTCAAGATCTCACTTTAATGATATGATTCATCTTATTTATGTTTCATGTGCTTAGAATGTATGTTAAGAAAACTGAAATATAGTACGTCTTTTAATAATAATGCATGCAGGAAGGCGAAATAAAGGCTATATGTACAAATTAAGAAGCGCGTGTCTTAATGAAATAAGAAAAAAAAAGTTTTAGAATAAAATTTAAATAAAACAAAAACATTAGAATGAAATATGTAACTTAATAAATAAGTTTTATGTTTAATTTAACATAAACAAAAAGCAATAAGGATGAGACGTGTAAGTTAGAAAAAGAGCTTTAGGTTAAAATAGAGAAAAACATAACAACCGTTAGCCACTTTCTCCTTCGTCTTCTCCATTTTTTGCTCCAGGTAAATTTTAAGTTTCTTCGTCTTCATTTCCACCAAAGGATGTTCAAAAAGATAAAGAAAGAACATTAAAGGTGATATTGATTATTAAAGTAAAGAAAAAAATAAACAAAAAATCAAAATAAAGAAACTCACGGGTACCAGCCCGTTAACTACAACCAGATTTTGGTTTACGGGACCACTACCAGCATAGATGGTGGTGACGTTACCATACTAATAATGGGGTACTCGTGATCAATTCTGGTGACGCCCGATCCTCCAATGCAATGAAATCACCAAGTTTATGGGCTATGGAGCTAGGAAAAATGATGGTACATTCGGCATAAAAAGTGGTACGCTGGAGGCTCTATCAAAGTCAATTGAGGGTCATGATTTTGACTCGTCAGTGGAAGAATTAAGACTTTAGTGGTCTCCTCTTGATATCCACGCCGACACGTCAGCAGCAATCCAGCTGTCACGCCCCCTCTTTACCAGAGGGTACTTGTGGGAGGGACCCGCACTTTCATATAAATTGTTTTAACCATTTATTATATACACGGTCTACAGTTTAGAATAGGCTGGTAATGGGTAACCTGTATAAGATACGATTAGACCTGTTAACTGAAAAATACACTATTCCAATTTTTACTTTTTCTTAAATAATTAGAATTAAGAGGCAAAGATTCATCATTACTCTTTTTTGGTACATAAAACGTAAAACTGTGTTATAAAATGAGATATAAAGTAGTTAAACGAGTCGTGTTCGTGTTTATAACTTTTGTTGTTCACGTCGTCAGATACGTGTTAAACCTGCTAAAACACAATTTAACAGCCCTGGTCTAGAAATGTCATTTATTTAAACAAATAGAATCTCACAAGTTCATACTTCATCACCTTCCACTACTTTGCATGTAAATTCGTACGAAATTACTTGTAAATTATAGTAAAAACAATTATTATTATTATTATTATTATTATTATTATTATTATTATTTTATGCAATATTTTTTTTAATTAATAATATATATGTATATATATATATTAATGAAAACACCGACAACTCTTACAAGTGAGAGACGAGTAAATGGGCCACGAGTTGCGTCGCTATCCTTTTTTAATAGAAAAACCAACTCTATTAAAAATAAAACTTAGGTCATTCGTCGTTGGGGAGTTACTCTGCATCACCTTTTGGACTCTTTTTAAGAACCGGATTGCTTCGGGGGCTAGACCTCCAAATGTTTCAAAAGCAAATGGCATAAAGACGTGTTGATTCTCCAGAGATGCAGCTTCATGATTGACAACTTTCTGGGATTCTGCTCTCAAGACTGCTTGCCCTGCCACAAACCCCGAATCTCGCAGTCCCACCAACGCAGACACCCCTGTGAGATCAACGCACGCATGTTTGCCTTGTGCCCACCCGAACACGAGGGCATCTGCTGGCCTTAGGGTAGACCACCTTTTTAGGGGGTCCGTCAAAAAGTTAACCGGGGCTTCTTTCCTAGCCGAAATCCCTGCCCTTAGTATTTAAATCCGGGGCAGCTCCTTACAGTGAAGGGCATGTTCCCAAACTTATCTAAACATGTTTTTTTTACAAACCGGACACAGCCCATCAACTGGGAACATGGGAATCATGAACGTGTATTTAAGGATAGCCCGGTATTCAACAGCTGACATGTGTTGCCCAAGCCCCCCAATAGGAAGGATAGCCAAGAAATCTTGAGCATGCGCTACTTTGAGGCATTCAAACACCGCTTTCTGACACGTAGACATGGCAAACTTCTCTCCCATAGTTTGAAGGGTTTTACAGTTAAACGCACTCGCCAAGAACGTTTGAGGTTTATTGGGGACGGTGTCCTTATCCATAAAACCGCCCAAATCTAAATCTGGAAGAGATTTGCGAACGTTGTCCAAGGCAAGGTCATAATCCAAGTCCATCCCCATTATCCCGTTGTTTCGTAAGATGTGGTCTTGCAGTCCAAGGACTGCACTCTAGAGGCCACAAAAGCATATGCAGACACGTCCTCCGCCGAACACAGGCCAAGACCTCCCAACCGTATCGGTAGAGACGCTAACCGCCATTGAAAATCTCCAAAGAACGCCCCCCCCCCCCCCACAAACTACAATATCTTCGACCACTTCACGAAGCCAATTGTCGAAAATGGATACAGCCTCTTCAGCAAAAGCTGGTTGACACGTCCGAAGCCCAAACAACAGTTTAGCAACACCCATACAAGAACGGAGCAGCAAAAGTTCACTTTGGGGTCCCCCAATTTCTGCAGAGAAACAATCAGATCCACTGCCCGGCGAGCCCTTTAGCACCCAGAGATCTAATATATTCTCCGTCCCTAACTAACAGCACCCCTAGGAGCTTCACACCTCCTTCTAGCCTCCCGATATCGCTAGGAAATAAACCAGGCTTCACTTTTTCTCCATTGCACGATGACAAAAAAAAATCACATTTTTTAATATTAAGCGTAAGGCCTAGATTCGGCCCCTCAGCTCGGATAATATCAAAAGCCTTAGTCACTTCCTCGTCCTCTCCCATAATAGTTCCATCATCAATGTACCAAGCATGAAACGGGAGGGAGCAACACTCTTCTAGCCGACGGACCAACGGGTGTAGTACAAGAGCGAAGAGAAGTGGCCCCAATGGAGGCCCCAATACAAGAATCCCCCACATAAAGCCTAGCAGGTTGGGCATATATGAACTGAACCCAAGGGTAGATGGATGGGCATCGGACGCTCACTTCCCGCAGGAGAATCGACCAGTCAACCAAGTTGAAGCATTTGAAAAGTCGACCGTGAGCATGGCCAGGGATCCGTTATCATGGAACACATTCAAAAACATATTCGCGCTGTGGAGAATAGCCTCTGCTCCATTGAGGACTCCCACCCCAAATTGATAATCACCTAAGTATGCCGCCATCTCTTTCCTAACCTTACGCATCGCGACTTTAGAGACTAACCTTCTCCAAATGGCCCCAACAGCAATAGGCCTAATTTCGTTACCGGGCTTGAGCAATGGAGTTAAGGGGCAGATGCAATAAACTCCGCAAGAACTTTTGGGCAACGCCCCCTAACAAAATGTTTACCACTTCAGTGTTCGCCAAAAGTAAATCAGAGGGTGGCGAGGCCCCTTGCCCACAAAGGGAATCCAAAACATGTTGAGCTCTGAGGCCGTCCTTCCCACACGAAGTCCCTTTAGGGATGGATTTAATACCCCCTAACACACAATCAGGATCAACCTGAAGAGCATCCTCAGATGGTAAGACATTAGGCAATGTAAGGGGTTCGGTTATGGGGTGTTTATCAATCAGGGCCTTCAAGGTGGAATCCCCAATTGGGGCAACCCCGGAGGAACATAAAACCTTAACCGCGGCGTGAAAATGGCCATCGGAAACCTTCCGCAAACACTGCTTTATATTGGCCCTGTTATCAGAGTCAGGCTGGGCGCTGGACGCCTTAACTAACCCTTCATCGGATTGGTTAAGAAGTGGTCGGATGAGCTCCTCTATCTCAGCCCCGTCTTTCCAAATAGCTAAAGCCCGCATGATACTGCTGCACTGTAAGGATTTGCGGTTCCCAGACCGCCACTCCCGCCGAGAGGCCAGTCGTATAACACGCAGGGTGCAACGAGGAAAAAACAACAACTTAACCCATGCCTCAATAGATCCAGGGGACGCCACAACTCTACGCAGGGTCCCCGTTAATGCCTGGGCAAACGCCATCCAGCAAGAAGACGGAATGCTTTTGATAGTCGCTATTGGCATCGCAAAAAGTTGTTCCAGAAGGCTAATGTTTACAGCTACCCTCCCACCGTGCTCAGGATTAGGAACATTTTGGGATACCGGTGGGCAGGGCTTAACGATCCCCACAATGAAGTCATTGACACTATTGAAAGAATGGGAGAACTTCACGACACCGTCTTTGTGATGATAGCCCCTGCTGAGAGCATGCAGGACATGTACCGCGCACACAACCACTAATTAATACCCCTCAAGGCTCCCCCTAACTCCCCAAAAAGGTCTAGATCCTCAAAAAATTGCGCTCCGCAGAATGACCCTACCATCATCCCACCCTAAATGGTCACGTTTTAGGTGGGCAAGCAGCCGAGCGCTGCTTGAAATACCAAATTTACACGAGTGAAAAAATTAATACCCAACGGGATATTGGTTTCATCCCATAAGTTTTACTCAAAGCGGGTCCTTACATATGTAACATACAACATTGCTCTTTTTTATAGGATAATAGGATAAATTGAGATTACTACCTTATGCTTCATTAATTATAAGTCTTATGTTAATTTAAGCCTATGCTTGTTTATGATATTGTTCGTATTGCTTAACAGAAGACTTGTCTAGATTATTGAAAAGCATCTAATGGAACATTACAATATCTTTAAGAAAACAAGAGACTATAATCTAAAGAAGAAGTGAGAACTTAAAGTAATTGACTACTCTTATTCTAGCTTTGTTATATTCAAAGGAAGTGTCAATTTCGAGGTATATTATAACGTTAGCAGACATAACTATCTCATGGAGGAGTCATAAGGAACAGTTAACAACAACCTAAGTTATCACGACATTGTTTTGGTAAAAAACTATCCAATAAAAATAACTTTGTATTCCAAATTAGTTAATGTGAGGTAGAGTGCTAAATGTGTAGAAATATGTTTGTAAATCAATAATATTCTTGAGATGGTGTATCAGGACGTTTAACAAGTAAAAATATGGCAACTATGACCGGGATGGCTTAGATTAGTTCCGGGAAGGGCAGTTGTATCCTCAGGATGGGCAGTTATATCCTTAGGATGGAACTGCTAGGAATGAGTAAATAAAGCAATAAACAAGAAGAACAACACACAATCTACGAGGAAAGCCCTTGATCAATTGTAGATCGCCGGCATAAAACCTCGGGAGGAGTCTAGGCCCCTGCCTTGTTTGTTAATATTAATATGGCAAAAAGATACAACTTTGTATGAGTATGTGGACGAGTATGCTATGATTACAAAGATTGTGCAAGTGTTTGTGATTAGCTAAGTGTATCTGAGTAGCCTCTAGTGTAAGCAGTGTGCAAGTCAGTTTCCTATACTCGTCCAATACTCCCTTTATATAGTACATGAAATTTACAAAACAATCCCACGAAATATGCTAAGTAGTTAAGGTCCTTGAAAGCTTGTGGACTGTTTCAGGTGACCGTTGTGGGTGTTTCAGCTGTAGTGGACGTTGGATAACAGTTTCCACCTTTCTCGCCTTGCATTTATCACTTTGGCGGTTACACTTTGACTCATTCTCCAAGTCTTCACGCGTACAGCTCATGCATTCTTGATATCTCTGAATTAACAAGACTTTGTAGCCGTTAAAAGGGGGTTACAAGTCTTATTCACTTCATTAATCACACCTGCAATGTCACACCCCAACCGATGGCGGAATCATCGAGGTGAGACTTAGTGGTAGATTGTTCAAAGACTTCATGACACTAGATTTTGTGACAATATAGTTTAAAGATAGAATTTCATTTATTGTCTAAAAATAGAAATACAAGTAGTTCAAATAACGAAAAATACAACAACAAGAATATGATAACTTGAACTAGAGTGAGTTTCTATGTCCAATCCTAAGTAGTTTTCTTGAATGTCCTGCAATAAATATTTCCTGCAACATGTATAAAATATCCGTCAACACATAAAGCATTGGTGAGCATACTAGTTTTGACATACATACATAGTATAATAAAGTTTTGCTTATAGGCATATGCAAGAGAACCATACAAACGGCGACTAGCCACGAAGAATTTTGCTTAACATGGCCCATGTAGGGGGCGGATAGCCAATCCTATAGCGCTATACATGCAAGGTGGGTTGTCAACTATATGAACATTTGTATGTTAGAGTAAATAATTCTACATAGCATAGCGTACAAGCATATAATAGACTTTAGATTGCGCATGATAGAATTTAGAATATGATAGACTTTAGACTAAGCATAATAGATTGTAGAGTTTAAAATCGTTTGAGTTTTGATAGTGATACATGTTGAGCCCCAAAGAATAAAGAATAAAAGGGGGACAAGTATGAACTCACCTTTGGGTGCGTTTTAGCAAGGTTCCAAAAGAACGAGTCTTGGGGGATTAGTTCCTTAGCCTTGGTTAACTAGAATTAGAAAAATAAAGAGTCTTAGGTTCGAGTTTAGATTATAGATTCAAGAGAGTCAAGCAAGCCTTTTAGGCAAACCAAGCACAAATTGCCTTTAGGGCAATCCGGATGGTCATGAGATTAAGTTAGACCAAGCACAAAATCATCATAGATGATTCGGATGGTATAAGGTTAGGAATGTGAATCCATTTGATAGGTTCATGTCATAACCACTTCGTTTATGGAATAAACGTGGGTTTTGGACACGGGATTTCCCCTTTCTAGTGTGGATAAATCCGTAGCACAAGAAGGGTCAAGAGAGTTGGTAAGGTAGGGTGTAACCACAAACCTTCCAAAGATTAATAATAGGATAATAAGATAGAAGATTGAAAGTAAGTTTATATTATTATATAGTATAATTCAGAAAACAACCACCTTTGGGACCTCTTTTAGGTGCTCTACCCTTATCACACTTCTGTGGATAAATATGGGGAAGATCCTAGAGGTTTCTCCAAGGAGTTTTAGATGAAAAAGAAGAAGAAAAATGGAATGAAAAGTTGAAGTTTTAAGCCAAGAAACTTACTGATGCAATGCAGGAAGTTTGGCTTGAAAACTTGAAGATTAGAGAGTTTTAGAGAGAATTTTAGAGATGAACAAAGGATGAAGGAGTGAGGAGGGGTTGTATTTATAGGTGGGTTAAGGTTGTAGGGTATTAAATAGAGTTATTAGGATGGTTGGGAGGAGATTAATGGGGATTAAACTTGGTGATTAAGGGCTGATCATTTGTTTTAATGCTACTGTTGAGTTCAAGAAAAAAAAATAAAAAGGAAACGAACACAATTTGTGTCGTTTATTATTGTTGTTAACTAGCACTTTTCCCAATTCCTAATTGAATTATAAGCCTAGTTAAAAAAATACAAGACATTTCATTATCAATTTAATTATTTTTGTTAATATCTAAATATAAGTCAAAGTGACTAAATATTAAGTCACGCTATTTTTTTTTTTTTGGTTTTGTTTTCCTCTTTTTTTTTTAAGTATCATTAATTATATATATTATTAATAATAAATATATATATTAAGATCTTAACTAAATAAGTTTCTTGTTATAACGCCTAAATTGAATAGGGTAAATTATAATGGCGACTCGTCGTGAATGGGTAGGAGTAACATACAGGAAGCGAATAAGGCGAACTTGGAATTTTATAGAATTTAAAATACAAGGAAATAACAAAATCATGCGATGTTACATGCAACAACATAAGTACAAGATATTTTGTTAGTCCATCCTCGGGATGCACAGATGTCAAAATACTGTTACATCCTGAACCCTGCTTAGTCCTTCACCATCCTGAGGATGTTACTCAGAGAGTATGAGGCAAAATCACCCTGCATCCATATAAAAATAAGATAGTTCATTTTCTGGATATGCACATACTGCCACATCCTGGAGATGGCATATTAGGGATGCGAGGTAAAATCATCCTGAGGATTTTCACCCACAACAATTGTCCCCAAAAATATGTTACCGTTAATATATTTTGAGGTAAAAATATTTTTAATCTAAATATCTTCTTCTGATGATTGATGGGCTGTCTTGTCAAGATGACAACGGCTATTTTTTTGGCGGTAATTTCGTGATGACCGTTACAAGCATCATGTTCTTCACCCTATATCTAGAGCTTATCTCCTCCTTTATATTCACATCAGATTTTTTAAGAAAGGTAATTTCTCTCTTCTTTCTTTTACTTTTCTCTTCATATCTACAAAAAATAGCAATATTTCGAAGATGGCTAAAAGATCTACAAGAGCTTCGGGGATTATAGAAACTTCAAGTGGCTTTATTCCCCAAAATCTCTTGAGCCATCCCGAACAAGAGACCTGTTCTTTCGACAATAAGGACATTCATGCCCTAAAGAACTCACAAATTTTTCCGAATTCTGCTGAATTTCGTCCTTATGACCCTCATGCAAAATCTGATTTTGCATCTCCTACTTGGGTCTGTTTCCTGCACTTACCATTTCTTCTAGGGTTGAGGTATCCCTTTCCTAAGTTTATCAAAGATTTCTTTGATATGACTGGGATGGCTTATTCTCAAGCCATGCCTGAACTGTGGAAGATTCTGATGGTGTGCAGCAAGCTTTTTAAGGATCATGGTGTCCATCTGGAAGTGGGAGACCTGGCTCATATATATAGGTTGAGGACACACGGTTCCCACCGTTATATTCTTCAAGTTATAGAGAAGGATCCACCTTTTCTCTTTAATGTGATAAAATCAGAGAAAAATTGGAAAACTAAGTTTTTCTTTGTTAAGAGGAGTTCTATTCCCCAAGGGGATGAGATCCCTCTTTATTGGTTAAAGAGTGGTAAAATTATTTTTAGCATTTTTATGAAAAAAAAAATTGGTTACATCCCGAAGATGTTAATATCCTGATAATTCTTTGTTTAACAGGTGTTTCCCTTGCCAAGATTGCTACTCCTGTGAACGACGCTACTCTCTGGTGTGAGGTTATTTTCAAGTTACCTGAATCAGAAAGAACTTTCGGAGTGGAAAGTAGTCATACCACCAGCCAAGCTTCCAAGATGTCTGGTGAGCATGTCATGTTGCATCCCGAGGATGTTTATTATTTTATTCACTAATTCTGTTTTTATTTCAGCCTCAGCCAAGAAACCTGCTTCTTTCGATCTAGATGATATCGACAACATGGATGTCAAAGCAATCAAAGTTATTTCTCCTTCTCCCTCAAGCTCCAAGATGGCTACTCCTCCTACTAACCTTCCCAAGTCTAGACTGCTGCTGCTTCAAAGAAAAGGAAGGGGAGTACGACTGTTGTCGTTGCTCAGGATGTCAACCCTTTTGAGGGTTTGAGCTGTAGTGAGATTCTCAACAAGATCTCTGAATCCACCCTCCAGGTATGGTCCCATCCTGAGGATAACATTATCTATGTTAATAATAAATGGTTAAGAGTACTTACCTTTTTCTTTATTTTGTTAGGGCCATGAGTATCTCTCAAAGTCTCTGGATGCAGTTGCTCAAGAGCTTCATGAAGCCCAAACCAAGCTTGAGGATGTTCAGAATATTTCTGCGCAGAAGGGCAAATTTCTTGAGAGCAGGCTGGCAGAGACTGAAGCAGAGCTGAAGATAGTTAAGGCTGAGCATGCTAAGGCCATATTGGACCAGGAGAAGGAGGCTGAGGATCACAGGAAGGGGCTTATCAAATCTGCTTTTGTTGCCGTATTCCAGGCTAGAGTGAAGATGGCTCTCCAGGCCAAAGATCTAGGGTTCGATCAGAACTCTTGGGATGTTGAGACTTGGAAAGAAAAAATTAGGAGCCTAGGTGGAAGAGAAGTGGTTTATGAGCCTGTTTCTGTTGCTCATCCTGAGAATGTGGCTAAGGATCTTGAGGATGCAGAGGTGAAGGCAGCAGAGGCCAAGGTTGCTGAGGTGGTGAAGGACCTACCAGTGGGCGATGGAGGATGTGTTGACTAGGCTGAAGCCCACTTTTTGTTTGATCTTTTATGGTTGTGTTTGGCAGAACAATTTCAGACAATTTATTTGGCATGTAATAATTTTGGATATTATAAGGTTTGGGGTGGAGGGATCTTGGTTTCAAGACGAAGCCCCAAATCTTTTTTGTTGACCTCGGACCACAGATGTTGACCCCTGGTGGATGGGTCCTGGTTTTGGATGAAGCCAGGGGTTGACATCACATTTTGACTATGACACATAAATAATATAATAACAACCTTTTGACGCTATCAGCTTTGTGTTCTTCAATATCCCGCAAGCATTAGCAAATACTTAGTTTTATAAAAGAGTAAAAAATAATACCTGACCTTGTCATATTCTATATGAGTCCTTCTCATCATCGGGATGGCCTTCATTATCCTGAGGATGTCCCTAGTTTCTTCTTCATCTTTGGGATTGTGACATTCGTCACCTCCGTCTTTCGTCAAAATGACAACAATAGCCCTTCAAATATTTTCATTATAGTCCCTGTAAGATCGTCGTTTTTAAATTTAATTTTAGAGCGAACTAAATGTTATCATTTATAATTATTACGAATCGGGTATAAGTTTTAATCAAATACGTTTGTGGAAACATATTCGTAAAAAGATTTTATAAAAGAATTCAAGAAGTTTTAAAAGCTTTTAAGTTAAATATAGTTAACTTGGTTAAGGTTATTAAAAAAAAATTAACTTGGTTATATATAACTAACCTAGTTAGAATATAAGGGATCATTTTTGCCAAAGTACAAAAGTTTTAAAAACAAGAAATGCTCCTCCCTGCTTCTTTCGTTTTTCCGGTCGGAGGTCCGGCCACCGGACTTTCATTCCGGCGAGTGTAGAGATTGGGTTTTAGAGCGTTTTAACTCAATTAAATGGTTGGATTTACGTTTCTCCACCGTAATAAAACCATTGCAATCAATAATTAAGCGTTTTAAACAATCATTTAACGGGATTATCAAAACCCACTAGAAACCGTCGTGGTTAATCATCTTAATCAGGAATCGATCAGTTTCAATGTGTTGAGTATAAATTGAACCTTGCAAACTGTTGTCAGTCTTTAAACAAAGCTTAACCCTCTCGCAATCCATGTAATCGTGAAACAGAGTTATTTAAATCGGGTTATAAACTTTCGAACCTGTTTCTTTCTTTTTCGAATCAAAACGTTCGTTGTAAGGTTAGTTTTCTGATGCCGTTATATTTGTTGATGTTTTTCGAACAAAAGCCCTCAATTTCAGAGAGTTATCATTCTCTGAATCGTGTTATTGAATTCTTAGGGTTAGGGTTTGAATGATTGGGGAAGAAGATGAACTTTTGTTTATTAGATAAATAGATAAATGTTTCAATATAATCAACAAAGAATGCTTATGGTGGAGTGGTTTGTTGGTGATTCTGTTTCCAAAAGGGCATGGGTTCGAATCCTCCAAACCCCATGTTCCTTTTTCAGTTTTCTTTATTTATTTTCTTTATGTTATATTTTTATATTATAATCATGTAAAATACATTTATATCTCAAAATATTCATAATAAATCCAATTTTTATCCAAAAATTATGAAAATTTAGGTGTAGCTTCTTGACACCTCATAGAAAATTATCCCACTTTTATTTTCTGGAAAATGTTTTATTTTTATATTTTTATTAATTTAAATTGTTTTAATCATAATTAATTGATTAAAAATTCATTTTTAATGATTTTTATCTCAAAATTTTTGATAAATTATTTCTAAACATCATGAACTTAATTAAAAATTATTGGTTCAGAAAACTTTTATTTTTATTGATTTTCTATTTTTAATCATTTAAATATGATTTAATCGCATTAAATCAGTTTTAAATATAAATAAGTTTATAAAAATTATGAGAGAATTATTTTCATTGATTTACATCATAAAGAATCCATTTTCTATAAAACTAGCATTTTTGGATCATGTCTTGTATTATTAGTCTTATTTATCAATTACGGCATAATTACACGTTTATTTATTTATACTATTACAACATCTATTTTACAAATATTTTTTTTTATAAAATAAAAATGTCTTATGATTAAAAGTCTTTGTTATCATTGATGGATCTTTGGGTAACTCATAACTATTTATTTCAATATTTATGATTATTATATTTATTTACAATAACTAGTTAAAGTAATTAACTAAATTATTTTGTCTTAATTATTTAAACATATTTTTAACTAAATACTCAATTGGTAATAGTTATATTATTTAAACCACATTTACAACCTTTCATATATTAATTGTGAGATACAACTTTTACATTAACGCGACTTATCATAAAACTCTAATTCCCCAAATCGACTTAGCAAACCCTAATGCCTTAGACCCTAGTTACCTTAGACTTTTTAGACACTTTCTTATTAGTATTCTTACACATTATAGGTTGAATTCCTCGGAATTCCCATTACTTAGCTCACGACCGTTTAAGTTGGATTTTGCTCGCTTTCGCAAACTGTGAGTCTATCTTTCCCCTTTTTACTGTTTTACTATTTTTGGGGTGATTCATGTACTTATTATCAAGTTTCTATTACTTCTTACTAAAATAGCAATTCTCCTGTGTGTTTGCTTTATGTTAATTTGTGTGTCTATGACTTGTCAAAATCATTAACCTTTGAGGGCCTGGCATTGCAATGAATAGTACTATGGTATATACCCCTTGTGACTCTGTTGAGAGACCTTGGTCATTGTCTTGTGATTCATATTACTAAAAATGTTTTTGATTCTTGATTCTTGATACTTATTTAGGGTTGATTTTGAACGGATATTACTTATTACATAATTGCAAACAGTATACAACACATGAATTGCGAAACACTTCTCTACTATATGTATACAAACAGGGTATGCTCACCAATACAATTTTTGTATTGACCAAAATTATTTTGTACATGTTTCAGGTTGTTTTGAGACGCTTCCTTTAGGCTTTTGGTTTTTATATTTCAGTTTTGTCTACATTGTATCTTAGCTAGACATGTCACTTTAGAAGTATTGTATCCTGAAATTTCATTTCAATGTAATAAATTATTTAATCAATGTATTCAAATTTACACTTTAGTCCATGAGCTATTGAACAATCGTCACTACGTGACACCTCGATGTTTCCGCCATCGGTTGGGGTGTTACAGATTGGTATCAGAGCCATGGTTATAGGGAATTAGGTTATTAGAATGCCTTTTAGCCTAGTCTATAACTAAGCTTACTTTCACGAGTCCTCTCGTATATATTTCTCTTTATCCTTATATTTTCTTTCAAGATATTTTCGTTATGATTATTTCTCGTTATTCTTTCGATATTTTTTTTTTTTTTTTGGCGAAGAAGACGTTCGTATTTCACAAACGAAACGATATCATCAAGTTAGGAGTGGCATCCATACCTTTGTGATTAGTTTCACTCCTCTGTAGGTTATTTATCTTAGGAATATAACTTTGAGATAGGAGTGACATCCACACCTCAAAGAGTATTTCCTTCAAAAAGAAACTTAACCACTAAGCTGGGAGTGATATCCTTAACTTAGCGATCGGTTTCATTCCACAATCGTTTTTCACTTTTGAAATACATCTTTGAGTTAGGAGTGAAATCCATATCTCAAGGATCTATTTCTACATCTCGTTGATTATGAACTTTCTTAAATATTGGAAATCTATTACATACGTTAATTTTATCATTCACGTCATTTTAAATCTTGGTATTTTAAAACACATTCGATTTACACATACTTCATGAAATGGTTTCATTTTGCATTTTACAAACTTGTATTGCATATTTTAAGGACCAAATGTAAATCTTCTGTTTTCATATGACGTATCCAATATATATTTTCAAGAGAAATTTGCAACTAATAATAAGCCTTATAACATTTTTCAAACTCGACTTCTCGTAAACACATGAAAATGTGTATTTACGAAGATTTTGCAAATGAACCTGTTTTGAATCTAAAACACACTTCGATTTCTTAAAATGTATTCTCGTGCATCACTAACTATTCTTTCAACAATATCACAAAGTCGAGTAAACTGCGAAAATTTACCTTTTACACTTATACTCTTTCAGTTGCAAAAACTTTTGGTTTAACAAAACAATGGACATATCTTTTATCAGAATGTTGCTGAATGTCTTTTATAGTATAACACATATATGTAAAATTACTAGATTTTAACTCACATGCCAATAGACTATACACCCGTTCCGTGCACATTCATTTGCCGTAAATTTCACTATTTTATTCTTGCACCATTTTTATTCATAGTTATTTCTAACACGTTACTTGTGATTATTTTTGACTATTTGCATTAATTCAACTCATTTACTTTCATTTTGTGCAATTGAGCGATTTACTCGATTTATGTTGTACTATTCTTTCAGTCGAAATTTTATGCTATACTTATATACTTACTTGAACGCATATTTGGTATATTTTCTTCCCTGTTTTGAGCAAAACCCTGTTATACTTTACATTATTTTGTTCATCATCATGGCCAACGAACATACTAGTTGATAACTCGTATGAGATCTAAGCCAGTGCCCACGTACGACTCGGATTAGAGTATTCCTTTAATCCGAGGGGAACGGTGTAAGTCTCGGAGTTTATCAATATGGGTTTTTTAGAGCCAACGATGTGAACAGAAGTTACCGTTAAGGGTGAACCCGAAAGGGAAGAACCTCTAACCATGTCTTGATTGAACATCATTTCTTTACAGTGGCTATTACATATTGGTTGCACGCATTTATTTCTTGTTAAGGTTATGGAAAAGCATAACACCTTAGTGTAAGGTAAATCGGTGATTACGGTCCGGAACGCAATCATGGGTTTACAGGTACATGAGGGTGGTGTGTAATTCTATTTAGGCTATTGGTAGACAATCAGTACGAGTCCAAAGTATCGGGAGTGTGGTGGGTCAGCTGCGGTACACCCTATATATAAGCATAAACGATACTGCGGGAGCGGACTAGGAGTCTGACCAAGAACCTATCCATTACTTTATATTACTTTATATTTATCTCTTCATTAGAATAGTGGGTTAATAGCTAGCATTTTCGATAGGAACGTTCTTACACGAGCTTCATTACGTCTTCCTAGGTTTTTTTCTCTTGAATACCCGCACATAAACACGAACCTCGTATACCCTTACGTACTCGATTATTTGGATACTTGCTGCACACTCTAAACTTTTCTAAAGTAGGGGAGACTGTTTCCTTAGTACCCCTGTCCTTCACCCGTTACACGTACCCAAAGCCTTTCTCATTTAAACTCTCAACTTCCTAACCTCGGTTCAACTGTCAAAAGATTTTGAAATTTTACTTTGGGTATTAGACAACTAATTAAAATTTTGTCAAATCATAAATGATGGAATTTTCTTTTAAAAATTTAGTTGATTTTTACAACGCATTTTGTTTCATAGTAACCTTCACTTGAAAGAAATTTCGAGACGAAATTTTCTAAAGTAGGGGAGACTGTGACATTCGTCACCTTCGTCTTTCGTCAAAATGACAACAATAGCCCTTCAAATATTTTCATTATAGTCCCTGTAAGATCGTCGTTTTTAAATTTAATTTTAGAGCGAACTAAATGTTATCATTTATAATTATTACGAATCGGGTATAAGTTTTAATCAAATACGTTTGTGGAAACATATTCGTAAAAAGATTTTATAAAAGAATTCAAGAAGTTTTAAAAGCTTTTAAGTTAAATATAGTTAACTTGGTTAAGGTTATTAAAAAAAAATTAACTTGGTTATATATAACTAACCTAGTTAGAATATAAGGGATCATTTTTGCCAAAGTACAAAAGTTTTAAAAACAAGAAATGCTCCTCCCTGCTTCTTTCGTTTTTCCGGTCGGAGGTCCGGCCACCGGACTTTCATTCCGGCGAGTGTAGAGATTGGGTTTTTAGAGCGTTTTAACTCAATTAAATGGTTGGATTTACGTTTCTCCACCGTAATAAAACCATTGCAATCAATAATTAAGCGTTTTAAACAATCATTTAACGGGATTATCAAAACCCACTAGAAACCGTCGTGGTTAATCATCTTAATCAGGAATCGATCAGTTTCAATGTGTTGAGTATAAATTGAACCTTGCAAACTGTTGTCAGTCTTTAAACAAAGCTTAACCCTCTCGCAATCCATGTAATCGTGAAACAGAGTTATTTAAATCGGGTTATAAACTTTCGAACCTGTTTCTTTCTTTTTCGAATCAAAACGTTCGTTGTAAGGTTAGTTTTCTGATGCCGTTATATTTGTTGATGTTTTTCGAACAAAAGCCCTCAATTTCAGAGAGTTATCATTCTCTGAATCGTGTTATTGAATTCTTAGGGTTAGGGTTTGAATGATTGGGGAAGAAGATGAACTTTTGTTTATTAGATAAATAGATAAATGTTTCAATATAATCAACAAAGAATGCTTATGGTGGAGTGGTTTGTTGGTGATTCTGTTTCCAAAAGGGCATGGGTTCGAATCCTCCAAACCCCATGTTCCTTTTTCAGTTTTCTTTATTTATTTTCTTTATGTTATATTTTTATATTATAATCATGTAAAATACATTTATATCTCAAAATATTCATAATAAATCCAATTTTTATCCAAAAATTATGAAAATTTAGGTGTAGCTTCTTGACACCTCATAGAAAATTATCCCACTTTTATTTTCTGGAAAATGTTTTATTTTTATATTTTTATTAATTTAAATTGTTTTAATCATAATTAATTGATTAAAAATTCATTTTTAATGATTTTTATCTCAAAATTTTTGATAAATTATTTCTAAACATCATGAACTTAATTAAAAATTATTGGTTCAGAAAACTTTTATTTTTATTGATTTTCTATTTTTAATCATTTAAATATGATTTAATCGCATTAAATCAGTTTTAAATATAAATAAGTTTATAAAAATTATGAGAGAATTATTTTCATTGATTTACATCATAAAGAATCCATTTTCTATAAAACTAGCATTTTTGGATCATGTCTTGTATTATTAGTCTTATTTATCAATTACGGCATAATTACACGTTTATTTATTTATACTATTACAACATCTATTTTACAAATATTTTTTTTTATAAAATAAAAATGTCTTATGATTAAAAGTCTTTGTTATCATTGATGGATCTTTGGGTAACTCATAACTATTTATTTCAATATTTATGATTATTATATTTATTTACAATAACTAGTTAAAGTAATTAACTAAATTATTTTGTCTTAATTATTTAAACATATTTTTAACTAAATACTCAATTGGTAATAGTTATATTATTTAAACCACATTTACAACCTTTCATATATTAATTGTGAGATACAACTTTTACATTAACGCGACTTATCATAAAACTCTAATTCCCCAAATCGACTTAGCAAACCCTAATGCCTTAGACCCTAGTTACCTTAGACTTTTTAGACACTTTCTTATTAGTATTCTTACACATTATAGGTTGAATTCCTCGGAATTCCCATTACTTAGCTCACGACCGTTTAAGTTGGATTTTGCTCGCTTTCGCAAACTGTGAGTATATCTTTCCCCTTTTTACTGTTTTACTATTTTTGGGTGATTCATGTACTTATTATCAAGTTTCTATTACTTCTTACTAAAATAGCAATTCTCCTGTGTGTTTGCTTTATGTTAATTTGTGTGTCTATGACTTGTCAAAATCATTAACCTTTGAGGGCCTGGCATTGCAATGAATAGTACTATGGTATATACCCCTTGTGACTCTGTTGAGAGACCTTGGTCATTGTCTTGTGATTCATATTACTAAAAATGTTTTTGATTCTTGATTCTTGATACTTATTTAGGGTTGATTTTGAACGGATATTACTTATTACATAATTGCAAACAGTATACAACACATGAATTGCGAAACACTTCTCTACTATATGTATACAAACAGGGTATGCTCACCAATACAATTTTTGTATTGACCAAAATTATTTTGTACATGTTTCAGGTTGTTTTGAGACGCTTCCTTTAGGCTTTTGGTTTTTATATTTCAGTTTTGTCTACATTGTATCTTAGCTAGACATGTCACTTTAGAAGTATTGTATCCTGAAATTTCATTTCAATGTAATAAATTATTTAATCAATGTATTCAAATTTACACTTTAGTCCATGAGCTATTGAACAATCGTCACTACGTGACACCTCGATGTTTCCGCCATCGGTTGGGGTGTTACAGGGATAGTGCTACATCTTAAGGATGCATCTAGTTCTTTTTTTCCATCCTTGGGATGGTCTCGCATTCTGAGAATGTCCCCAGTGTGATATCTTCATAATAGATCTTATAATCTTTTATATTATCTTGGCGACAAGGCCTTTGGTTTAACTGGGATCAAAACCCCTTTTGAAATAACCTTGGTGACAAGACCAATATGTAACATCTTGAAGATAACTGGCGAAAAGGCCTTTAATAATAACTGGCGACAAGGCCCTTAGAAATAACTGGCGAAGAGGCCCGAAGAGACGTTGAATAACGCCTAACCATTTGAGACATTGAAAAATGTCTAAACCTTAAGAGCTCCATCGTATACCTCAAAGATAATGAAATTGTCAGCCACTTTTACATGGACTGGTCCCACCATCCCGAGAATATACATGGGCATCATGCGCTCCAGGCGAGGGTTGCTAACCCAATGTGAAAGGTGAAAACCTTTAAACCTTAGAAGGTGTCGGACACCTTAACGGAGGAGAGGGTGGCCAGTCCCCTAGTCTTCTAAGCATTCCATCTTCAGGATGGTACTGCGAAATTCTTAGGGTGGACTATTCCTAGACCATGTTTAGTGAAAATATAATCGATCGAAATAAATCAAGGATAAGTACTTACATATGGAGATGATTCATCTCTGTCAGCCTTCACCTTCATCCCACCTGTGATTTGGATCATAGTTTCTCTTCCAGAGAGATCAGTCACATGCATCCCTAGACATGGTAGTATTTTAAGCGAATTGCATTCCAAACCCTTGGTAGAATTTCTCCTTCCATCGTTGATAACCAATATGCTCCTTTACCAGCTTCAGAATCGATCAAGTATGGACCTTCCCACTTGGGAGCTAGCTTACCATCACTTGGTTTTGTTGTGTTTTGGAAGGCTTTTCTCAATACCAAGTCTCCCACTTGAAATATTCTTATCCTGATGTTTTTGTTGTATGCTTTAGCAATCCTTTGTTGATATGCTGCCATCCTTAATTTAGCAGCATCCCTGAGTTCATCCACAGTTTCCAAGTCTTGTAGTAGTGCTTCAGAATTAGTAGTTGTATCTTGAAGATGCTTCCTTGCTGTAGGCATGACCATCTCTGTTGGAAGCATTGCTTCTGTTCCAAAGACCAAAGAGAAAGGTGTCTGACCAGTTGCATTTCTTTGAAGTAGTCCTATCAGCCCAAAGTGCAAATGGAAGTTCTTCTGCCCATTTTCCTTTCTTTTCCCCAAGCTTCTTTTTCAAGTTATTGACGATGATCTTGTTTGAGGATTCTGCTTGTCCATTAGCTTGAGGATGGACAGGTGTTGAAGTTACCATCTTGATTCCCCAACTCGCACAAAATTCAGTTGTTCTTTTGCTAATGAATTGAGAACCATTGTCACAAATGATTTCAGATGGTACTCCAAATCGTGTCAGGATGTTTCTTTTGATGAATGAGACCACCTCTTTATCTCTAACTTGCACAAATGCTTCAGCTTCAATCCATTTCGAGAAGTAATCTGTCATTACTAGATTTAATACCTTTACTCCAGGAGCTTTAGGTAGATTTCCTACTATGTCCATTCCCCATTTCATGAAGGGCCATGGTGAAACAATAGGATGTAGTGGTTCAGCAGGTTGGTGAAGTATGTTGCTATGTCTTTGGCATGCATCACACTTTCGGGAATACAGCATGGCATCCTTTTTCATAGTAGGCCAATAGTATCCCGTCCTCAGAGTCTTCGAGTAGAGAGATCTTCCTCCTGTATGATTTCCATAATCTCCTTCGTGGATGTCTTTGAGTACTTCGTTTGCTTCATCCTTGTTGAGACATCTCAAATATGGACCTGCAACAGAATGGTCATTAAATGTTGTTGGTAAATTTATCAGTTGACTCATAACTTATTAACTCCATTTAAATACTATGTTGAAGACTTACTGTGATACAGTCATCTGCCCTAATTTCTCGAACAGTAACAGTTTGAGAGGAGTTGCATTAGAGTTCGATACGAAATTATTGTTTGCTTATTTTAAGAAAAAGTAGAGGAAATTAGAATTTTGTATCTAATGCATTCATGATATGCTTATGGATCCAATAACTAAAGGTCTATTTCCCATAAGTCTCACTAAGGGCCAAATAAGAGAAAAATGGTTTTACTAATGACCATGTACAACTGCACATCGTACTATGAATGACTAATGATTAATGATTAATTTTTCCTCATTTTGATTTGTTTGTCTATTAGTATGTTAAGCTCGCATAATGACATAAATACAATAATGTAACGAATCAACAATTATGGGCAAAACTTAAATTGACCTGTCGTTAAGTTATGAATTTGAATTGTAGTATGATTAATGGGGGTCCTAATTTGAATATCGACTTAACGACTGTATTTCTCCGCTACAGTTTGGGTTTAGAACTAAAATGAGTATTAATCTCCGGAGACTTACGTAATACTCATAATAAATGATTACTCGGCTAAATGAAAGAATGTCGGAATAATATACATATTGTTGGTATATTTATCTATAGCCATTATAATCATTTATCTAATATTGGTCAATTACCTTTATATCCCTAAGTTTATAATAGGTATTTCCTTGATGGACGGAATTACCCTTACTAAACCTAATTAGGGTGTCCCCTGTGTGTATAAATAGAGAGATTACTAGAGGAATTATGTTGGACTGATATAACACCATAACTCACCAATAAACCGCCGTTTCACATCTCTCTCATACGATCTCGTTTGAGATCATTAGCCATCATTAGTATACACACTAAAGGAAACCCGACCACACTGACAAAGATGTCGTCTTCCAATACGCTTACAACATCAGCCTCAGGTCTCACCAATGTATCAGGTACATTATTATTATTATTATGTTTTCCATTACATACAGTCAAAACTGATCAACAGAAGAGCGGCATAAAGTGAATTGAATTTCTCTCATCATGAACCATGGGGTTAGTAGTGGGTTTACCCGCGCGTTGCAGCGGGATCCACAAATGGGTTGCAATGATAATTAGGTGTTTTGCCGCAAGTTACACAAAAAGAATAGAAATGTGCACACTATGTTTTAACAAGTATCCGTAGAAAGAAAAGAAAAGAAATGTGCACCGCCACTTACAACTGACTGTAGTTCACCACAAAAACCATGTACATTAATTGAACAAATCTATATTATCTTATTAAGGAGGAGTGATGGCTAAGATAGTCATTTTCATTTCCGTACAACTTAACAAACAAGATGTACAACATGTTTAAGCAAAAAAATTAAGGGTATTATTGGCATACTTGTGACTATTAAGACACTTAGGAGGGTAGATTAGTAAATTTAACATAATCAAATACCTCACATCCTAAAATCTTATCCCAATTATGCCCTTATGCCCAACTTTTAAAACACAAAATACAACCTAACCTATGATGCATTTTAAATGTGAGACCTTTCAACCCCCCCCCCCCCCTCTATATTATTATATATACTTCATTATAATCAATTTCTTGAATGTTAATAGTCTTTTCATAACCCCAAACAAAATCTTAGAGCTAATTTCATGTTTTGAAACAATGTTTTGTCCAAAAAAAAACTATGTCTTCATTAGATGAGAAGAGAAAAAATCAATGAGAAGTTAAGACGCTTGCAAGATATGGTTCCCGGATGCTACAAGGTATAAAGATATGAGTTAATCTTTATATACATATATTCATTTTTTTTCTACTTTTTCATATGTTCTTTGACAATTACAAAAATTTATCTTTATAATATATCATTGTTTTGCTCAATTTAAATTTAGTTATTTTCTATAGACAATGGGAATGCTAGTGATGTTGGATTTAATAATCAACTATGTTGGATCGTTACAGAATCAAATTGAGGTAATTTAATTGTGCAACTAACAATTAAAACAATAAACAAACAATATTATGAATTATTGATGAGAAAATATTTTTCAAAATTAATTAGTGCAGTTTTTTTCACTTCTTTATGCATTTTTAGTTTCTCTCCATGAAGCTTTTCAGAAGCAAGCATGTTCTATGACCTATTGACCTCAACTCTACTGAATTGGATGATATGGCCCCTATGAAGGGGACATATGGCTTTCACAACTATCCTTGTTAAGAAGTTGTGTATCTTGAATCATATATATTGTTAACTAAATAAAATAGACAAAATTATAAACATAACATTCTAGATTTGCTAATATGTTTCTAAAATATTATAAATATTACTTTCACTTACTGCATGGGATGAAAACTGATTTTGCAGGGAACAAATGGACATGGATAGATGATGGAGAGGATGGTTGGAGAAGGGTATGGAGACTTTCCTTAATTTCAATCAACATGGTCTCTTTGAACACCATGAAATAGTTAACTCGATCTATACGTAAACTATATTTGTTCTAAGACTTTTAAGGTATTTGTTGATCTATTTAATGTTCTTGTTAAACGTTGTATGTAGTGTGGTTTGCAATATTATTTTGCTTTCGGCAATTGTATATTGTTTAAGTTCTAATTCTAATTAATAAAATAAATTAAACACTAGCATAAAGAGAAAACAAAAACTTAACTATGTTTTAATTACTTATGTTATTTGTGTTAAGAAATACGAAATCAAAAACCTATAAATTCATGCTCACGCTAATAAATCAATCCGAATTTTTATCTTCTATACTATATTATAAAGCATCAGTGAATGATACCTGCAAAATTTAAGTAAATACAACCTTTATTATGTTTGTATCAATATTATAGTCTTATAAATAGTGGGTAAAATTGTCTTTCTACTTAAATATTAAATTGTTGAAGAAATTAATTTAAACATAATTATAAAATTGATGAGGAAATTAACAATGGTGACTCTTTACATTCATAACCTCCATGTCTTTATTATGTTTGTATCAATGTTATAGTCTTATAAATAGTGGTCATGTATTTGGTATATAAATAATGTGGTGACTCTTCACATACATAACTTACATATCTTTTAATGTTTATAGTAAATAAATTACATCATATATTATGTATTTATATATTATTTTTAAATTTATGTGGTTGCAGGATGGTATGATGTGACACTTTTGCACACAAATGAATATGTAGGCTTGAAGTTTGCCAACACACCCAACCCATGACACGTTTCAACCCATTAAAGTGAGCGATATATGTAGGCTTGGCGTTTATACAAGCAAATATGGTATAAATACTTCATGAGGAACGTCATCATCTTCCTCGATGGTTTTTTGTTTTCTCTGCTACTATAAGCTTCTAGGAATAGAATTTAAGTTTCTGATCTCACGAAGTCACCAATTGTTTACATATATCCAAAAGAAGACAAGTTCTTATCAGTCGATTTGGTAGTTTTAACTATATTGATTACTAATTTGTTTGGTCAATTATATTTGTTACGGCGTTTGTCAAACTAACATAAAACGAGAGTATCTATGCAAATCATTGACTCTGCTGCATCTCGCGGGTGCCCTAAAATAATAGAAATATGCTGGACACTACAAACTGCATTTTAGTAATTACATCACTTCCATTACAATCTTATGGTCATTAAGAGATACAACGCCACTTCACTACGCTAAGCACCGCTCTACGATGGCATACTTATCTGCCTTCGAGATACATAAAAGGGTCCCACCAAAGGACGTGGGCCAATTTAAGGGTGTTGCAAGGAATAGTACGGCCTATTGTTATGTACCCATTTAAAATTTTCAGAAGATATACTTATGAGTTTCAGTTTTTAGTAACATATATTTTATACATCGTTGTTTTCTACTTCATCATAACGAATAACCAACAAACACGATGCACGAGGGGCAAAACAGATGCACCCGCCGCAACGCGCGCTGTCCGGTCATTGCATATCTACATAACCGTGCCATTGAAGACATCTTGCTAAATGATAAAGTTCATTTACATGACACAAGCATATAGTAATAATATGATATACTTGTGCCTTTTCAAATTTCATATTAACTTTGACATTTTGAACATATTTGCCCATGTCTAAACCACACCACAAAAATAAATGATACAAGAATTGTTCTCGTAAACCCCAAATGAAACATACATAAAGCAATACAAAAGCTAAGAGGATATTACAAAATGTTATCCGTCCATTGTATATCCTTATACATACCGAATTAGGTGGACGACATACATAGCTATCATTGTGTACCCTTATGTGTATTTATAAAAAATACATGTGAGTGTAGAATATAGATATGGATAATGGCTTAGTTAATCTTTCTAAGGTGCATTAATGACTTATACAATTGGCTTTGGAGTTTGTGAGTAGGAGTATAAAGAGAAGAAAGTGGGTAAAATTTAGTAATTTATACTTGTGGCTTTTCATATGCAACTTTGACATTTTGAACATATTTACCCATGTCCCCCCTTTATAATGTAGTATAGATAACTTACAACGTCTTGTTTTGTTTACAAGTATGATGCATCTACCCATTTGACTAAACCTTTGACCAGAACTTCATTCTTTAGTGTTTGTGATATTTTTGATGTGTTATCGTGCACATCTTCAACGATTGACATGATATTAAATGCATGACATGTTGCAAGTTCCCGTTAGACCTAGACATAAGGGTCTTGAAGAGAATACGAGGTTTTCGGCCGAAGGCCAAACCAAAGATAGACGAAACAAGGATGTTCCGATAGGAGGGCTTCAGGATAAGGGCCCTAGCCCTCCGTAGCTCACCAAGTAAAGTATAAATACTCCAACTTAACCCTTGTTGAAAAGTACTAGTAAACTTCGTAACCAATACTTTCTCTCTCTATTCTTATCCCCAAGAAACCTTTACGTATTCTCACGCAGTAGGGTTGTAACAGAGAGACCTTTCCTCTCCCCTGTGACGATCTTAACGGTTTTGGTTTTGCAGGTTAATCCAGCTCAAGCTCATTTCTCAGATCTAACTTCTTCTCCTATTACCTCCATCCATCTGACTCAATCCGGAAGACTAATCATTTCCTCTTCAAGTCTCATTCGGTTTAGCTATGGTTCGGACCACACTAATATCACTCAGAATTGCTAGGCATCTTCACTCACTTTTCTTGTTTTGTTTGGCAACATCCGAACTGGTATTATTTCAAACATCCGAAAACTATCATACACCGAATGTAAAACTAGTGATGATTGAGAATGTTCCTAATATTGACTAAACCGTATACTAAAATCATACAACTTTACATTTTACCATTTATCAACATGTTTTCCCTAAAACATCAAGTGAACAACCCATAATTTTATTTTACTAAACTTTGTGATACAAAAGATCTACGTGAGATCGACTGATAACAAATAAGCGTGTCCAAAACACCCATATGTTAAACATGCCCCATAACTTTTACACGGTTATTAATCTTTTTATATTAACAGGGAACAACAAATGCATTTAGCTAACCCAATAACAATTTAACCTTATATCTAGTAACTATGTTGCCCCCACTCTTTTACGAAGTGACATGACAAATGATGTGTAGAGCCATTTGATCCTTCATTTTTCAGTGTCGTGCATTTGGACGGGTGGAGACCAGGTTTTCTTCAGAACTGGTGGTTTGGTAGGTTCTAGCTACCCAACGCTTTCTGTGGGCGGACACCTAAGACGTGTCTTCACTTAGGAGCGTATGCAATGCTTTTGTAATTAATTAGTGGGTGTCCCTGGTGGTCGAGACATCGTTTGGACGTTTAAAAAAAGTAACCATGCTCAAATTTGAAGGGTCTAACGTGAACTTCACGACATTTAGTGAGTGTTTCTCACGTTGTATTAAACTATTAATTATCTTAAGTGTGTGTGTTTTGCACTGTAGGACTGTAGTGGAGAGACTTCACACACTTCCATCTCTCTCTCTCTCTACGCCTTTATATTCACCCCTCACCTGCAACTCTCTTCGTTTCTCTCTCTCTCTCTCTCTCTCTCTCATACACACAGACAAGAAAAGAGAGGGAAATTTTCCCGCCAAAATACCTACCCATCCCTTCATTTCTACTACCGCTAGCCAACAGTTTTCTATCACTTTATATCTTCTTTTTTTTTTATAAAAACAAAAACCCTTACCAATTTTCGTTACACAATTTCATACTTATTATTATTATTACTATTATTGTTATTGATATGGTGTTACAAAGGACCATGTCCGTACAGTCAACGGTCAAGGTCACAGAACACATCCTTCGAACCAACAAGTTTGTAACAAACCCCGAACCTCCAGACGAATCGTTAACCACCGTAACGACGTCGTTTAACCATAAAACTGTTCGGATCATGTTAACCGACCCGTACGCCACCGACTCCTCCGGCGACGAAGCCGTCATCAAAAGAGTAAGAAAACACGTCTCTGAAATCAAAATAATTAGACACGGTCAGAAGAAACGGAGGCACGTGAGTCGCACGTGCTCGTCGGAGAAGAAGTTTCGCGGCGTTCGTCGGCGGCCGTGGGGGCGGTGGGCGGCGGAGATCCGTGATCCGTTTCAACGGAAGCGTGTCTGGTTAGGAACGTTCGACACAGCCGAGGAAGCAGCGACAGTGTACGATGAAGCAGCTGTTAAGTTCAAAGGGCCTGACGCCGTTACTAATTTCGGTAACGGAGTAAACGGAGAGAATACTAAGTTAACGGTGATGGGAAGTAGTGGGAGTGATGGGTCTGTGAACGACGTCGTTTTGTCGCCGACTTCTGTGTTGCCGTGTAACGATGAGTTAACGGCGGTGGATGGGTTTGGTAACGGCGATTTGGATTGTTTTGGGTTTGGTTTGGATATTCCGTTTGATTTGCCGGATTTTGTAACGGCAGGAAATGGAAGTGGAAGCTATCGTGATGAGGAGTTTGGGGAGTTTGACCTTGATGATTTGCTCGTTGACGTTTGGGATATTATTTAATGAAGTTAAATATGTTATTAATATTGGTATGATATGATATTAGGTTGTTATTTAACGTAAAGAATGAGTAAAGACTAGGAAGGTTAGTTTATGTGGGGTATGGATATTATGGGGTATGTTTTATTGTATTTAATTTAGGGATTAGGAATTATTTGTGTGTAATTATTATTAAATATTAATTAATCACGTTGTGAAAAAGCTTTTATGTTTATTAGTCTGCAAAAGTTGTGTGAATAGAATGGGATTGGTTTAGTTTATGTTTAGTGTTTCTGTTTAGTGTTACATATAGTGGGGTGGAATTCCACACACATTTTTTCGGAATGATTGGCTCAAACATCTGCTACTACAATAACACCCAAATTGAACTTCAAACCCTTAAACCTTTAAACTAAATTATCATATCATATTCGTGAAAAATTACTATCAACATAGCGGGCAACAAGCAGCGTCGCTACCCTTTCTGAACGGCAAACCCTAGCATACTTAAAATTCGATATAGAATAAGGGGCTGTTTGGTTGATTAAGTACTGAATCATTAAGATGGTCTGAATGGTTAAGAGCTGAATCATTCAGCATCCCTTATTAGCTTAATGGTTCAACACTTAATAATTTCATTCAGATGCTGAAACAAACAGTCTGAATGCTGAATGATTCAGACCTAAATGGTTAAGAGGCTGATTAAGAGGCTACCAAACAGCCCCTAAATATGTTTTGAATTTTGTTCGTATAAATATTTCTGAGGAAACAAATAAAAAAATGCTTCAACTATATGGATATACATGAAAAATACATGAGTTATATAAAAGATATATTTCAACTACACAGATGTATATGAAAGATACATGAAATACCGAGGAAACAAATAAAAAAAATGTTTCAACTATATGGATATACATGAAAAATACATGAGTTATATAAAAAATATATTTCAAGTACACAGATTTATATGAAAGATACATCAAATATACCGGAAATACATGAAAATATATTCAAAATACATGGATATATGTATGAAAAATACTTAAGTTTATAACTATCGGTTCGGTTTTGGTTATTTCGGTTAAGGAAGAAGGGAAAACCAAAACCGTAACCGAATGATTCGGTTTTTGGCCATATATTAACCGTCACCGATTGGTTAATTCGGTTTCGGTTATTTTTTGTTCGGTTATCTGTTCGGTTTCAGTTTTTTTCGATTATCAGTTTTCGTTTGCTCACCCCTAGAAAAAAAAGTATACTTTGCCACCGCCCAAGTAGATCTCGACCTAATCTTCAATTTCATTCAAATATGTTAAAAGACTTTAAAATTGTACTTATAACGTATAGTTACTATGTAGGCCATATAATAAAATTTATAGCAGACGTTTTAATTATTTCACATGAAACACGAAAAAACAACACAATGGCCCATTGTGATGTATACTATATTATATGTGAGTTGTTGGGTTTGTTTGCTTCGAAACCAAGCCTCGATCTTTTTAAAGTGGATAAAATCTTGGTCACGTGAAAATAAAATATTGCTCGTTTACATATATAAATGGTATGTTTTAGTAAAATCCATTAATTTAAGGTCATTAGATTTTGTGTCTTTGATTATTTTTTATATTAAAACATACGTGAATCTGGATTAGAGTTTATTAATATTCTTTAAATTCTAGTGTTTTATACTTTTATCCGAAGATGTCATATAAACACTTCATTGTTTTCTTAGGGGGACGGGGCGCTACCAGAATTAGGCACGGGTACCCCACTACCAGCACAGTAACACCGCCGTCACACGTGATGGTAGGGGTCCCGTGAACCGTTTGCTGGTTCTAGTTAACGGGCTGGTAACCATTAATAATAATTGCAACGGTCGATTTTCAGTATTTATTTTATTACTTTTTTTGACCGTTTGAATGAATTTAATATAAAACGGTAACAATTTTTTGACCGTTAATGCGATGAACGACAATCCGACTTTAAACGGAGATGAATTGATTGAAGAAGTCCGTAACCAATACCGAAACATACACAATGATAACTACCCGATGGTCGAGGTTTGGAGAGCTATAAGAGGACGTTTTATAATATAATCGTGTTTCTACTATTTATTTACGTTTTTAAATAATGGTTTGATGTCATGTATTGATGTTATTTTATGGAATATTATGTAATTTTATTTTATTTAGTTTAATAATATGTTTAATTAATGTTTCTTTAAAAAATAATAAAAAATAAAGATTTCAGTGAAGTGAATCAGTTAAGTATATATCCTTTACCAGTTTAACAAACCCTAATCGCTCCGTAATATTCGGGTTCCAAACGGCGGCATGGATTCCGATGAATGGGAACAAGCACGTAATCGGAAAGGGAAGCATCACGATCGTCAGGTTCCAGGTAATCACAAGATGGTATCGAAATTTTTCGTTTCTAATCTTCCTTCGAAGTGTTCTTCACAAATTCTTAAAGAGGTGTTGGGTAGTTTTGGTCGGTATGAAGGTTCTTATATCGCTAGGAAGTTGGATAAATGGGGTAAGAGGTTCGCGTTTGTATCGTTTTCAGACGTTAAAGATGTTAAAACGATTGGGTGACGAGTTATCGGACGTGTGGATTGGGTCGTATAAGTTGTTTATTGCGCCTGCTCGGTTTGTGGATGGAGCGAAAGTAGATAGGCCTGATGATGTTGATCAGAGGAAGAAGGCGGCGGATCCCGGTTATAACCATGCAAAACCTAATGGCCATGCACAACCTAGTGTTCATGACAACCCTATGTTTGAAGGCTCCGAGGGTACGCTTCAGCAGGAAAAGGCAGATCTTTCATGGATTCGTTGTTGAATCGGAATAAAGTGGACGTGATTAAAGTGGATGATTCGATGGAGCGTTTTTCTCATTGGAAGGAGGTTGCTCTTACGGGTAGGGCGGTGAACTTTCACACGTTAGTTTCTCTGAAAAAGCTTATTCGTAGGTGTGGATGGAGGGACTTGGATATTAAATATCTGGGCGGCCTATCAGTCGTGCTAGTCTTCTACGATAGTGGGGACAGGGAAGTGTTTTTGAAGGATAAACAGATGTGGTCCAACTGGTTCGAGGGGCTACACGCTTGGTCTGAAAATGCTAGTGTGGAGGAGGGCAGGATAGCGTGGCTCCAAATCCATGGGATTCCGCCTCAGTTGGCTCTTGATGGGGTGTTTGATCTGGTCGGGAGCAGGTATGGAAAGGTAGTCCAGTTGGCTTCGTTATCAGGCGATGATAATAACTTTTCGTATGCGTTAGTGGCTGTGTTAAGTAAAGAGTGTAAACGGATTACCGATCGGGTGGATATTAATTGGAGGGGCCGAATGTTTAGAGTCTGGGTAGATGAAGATGTAGGGGAATGGATGCCGGAATGTGTAGCGAAGGACGATGACGAGGAGAGTTCGGCGATCCCGGAGGAGGAAAATTATGAAGGTACTCACACTCATGATGATGATGTCTCTGTGGAAGAGGGGGAATGCTCTAAAGTTAATGAAGCGCTAAATGTTAATGCCGAGGGTATTGATGTGGAAGATGGAGTGGTTGATCGGGTTAATAAGGAGGCTCGGGTGGAAGATAGTGTTCACAGTCCCTCGTATGTTCAGGAGGAGGTTTGTCAACCTGCGAATGTTGAAGGCCCTTCAAATGATGTGTTGGTAAATGTTAACGCTGGCAACAGTTCAAGTGTAATGGTGTCGAAAGGAACGGGACGCAAGAAATTTAGACGGAAATCTTTGGGCACTAATCGGAGCGGGGGTAGCGGATCTAGTGAGCGGCCTAAGAAGCGTTCAAGGGAGAATAATGACGTGTTTGATATCGATAGATTCATCGGTATTGTACATGCCCATACGGAGACGGGTAGGAGTAACGATCCAGGTGATGATGGAGTGTTCTTAACTCCGGATCTTAATACAAGGTTGCCGTCCAACTCGGCGGGTGCTCGAAATGCCGAGGAAGTCATTGTGGACTCTCTAGAGTCGAACTATGCTGATGTTTCTATGCAACAACAAAGCCCGATCGCTGTGGAAACCGAGAAGACTATTGAGTTGAGTAAGGCACTTGGTGTTGAGAACTTACAAGATTTTGCTACTGAGGTTCATGGTGTACTTGTCTCTGAAGGCTATCAAGTTGGTATTTTATGAATATAATGTCATTGAATATTCGTGGGTTGGGGGATTCGAGCAAAGCTGATTGGTTTCGTGGTCTTCGGGTGCATCATGAGGTTTGTTTTACTGTTTTACAAGAGACGCAATTTGTTTATTTGGATTCGGTGGATGTGGGGCGGTTTTGGGGGCATGGTGACCATTCTTTTGAGTGGGTTCCGTCCTCTGGTAGGTCGGGCGGGTTACTATCGGTGTGGGATTCGCGTATTTTTTCTTTGGAAAGGGTGGTTAAGAATAATAATTGGCTGTTAGTGTCGGGCACGGTGAAAGGGAAGATTGGTTTGTTTCACATTTTAAACGTATACTCTCCTCAAAACCTTGTCGCAAAACGGGTGTTGTGGAGGGAAATTTGTGGGTTAATCGGGGAGGGCAATGGGAGGTGGATTGTGGCAGGTGACTTTAACTCAGTTCGGTGTGCTGAGGATAGACGGAATTCTGTGTTTAATGTGGGCGAAGCTAATGAATTTAATGATTTTATTGATGAGTCCGATCTTCATGAGTACTCCTTGAAAGGGAGGCGTTTTACTTTTGTTGCAGGAAATAAATTGAGTCGCATCGACAGAATTTTCGTTAATTGGGATTTCTTTATGGAGTGGCCGTGTGCAGAATATTTTGCTCTTGAAAGGAACAAACCGGATCATAGTCCGTTGGTTTTGAAAATCGGTGCAACCAGGAATTTTGGTCCCAAACCGTTCAGGTTTTTTAATTCTTGGATTGATAGAGAAGATTTTGGTGTGTTGGTTAAGAAGACGATAGACGATGGCTCGTTCGAGGGGACCCCGGACGCTTGTTTATTGGCTAAATTCAAGGCACTGCGAGATGCTATCACGAAATGGTCGATTGATTGTAAAGCCAAAGAAAAGGAGGAACGGGTGCTATTGGAGCAAGAGATGAAAGGGTTGGATCAAGTTGTGGAGGATCGGGATTTGTTAGAAGAAGAGATTTGGTCGTTAAGTGAAATTAAAAGAAGGCTAGGCGAGTTGGATTATTTTGATTCTCGGGATTTGAAGCAAAAAGCTCGGTGTAACTGGGCCATTCACGGTGATGAAAATTCGCGATATTTTCATGGTTTCATAAATAAACGTAAAGCTGCTAACCACTTTCCAGGTTTGATGGTTAATGGATTGTGGGAAACAAATCCGATTCTCATCAAGAAGGAAGTTTTTCGTTTTTTTTTCCGGCAAGTTTAAAGAAAATATAAAACATAGGCCCCGGTTGGTTGGTTATGGTTTCTCGATTTTGTCTATGGCGGAGGCGGATTCGATGATTTGTGAGTTTTCCTCGAGTGAGATCAAGAAGGCAGTATTTGAATGTGGTAGCGATAAAGCTCCTGGGCCGGATGGATTCAATTTTAGGTTCATTCGGTTTTTCTTGGAGTTATTCGAAAAGGATTTTAAGGACATTCTTGATCATTTTCATAGTTCTAAAAGATTTTGTCCGGGAGTTGGGTCTTCTTTCATTACTCTGATTCCGAAGGTGAATAATCCGTCTTCGTTGGGTGAATTCAGGCCGATAAGCCTCATTGGTGGAATCTTAAAGACGGTTTCGAAGGTGTTAGTGAATCGTTTAAAAAGCGTTATGCACAAGGTTGTTTCAGAGCATCAGTCAGCTTTTCTGGCTGGGAGGTATATTCTTGATGGCCCCTTAGTGGCTAATGAAGTCATAGCGTGGGCTAAGAAGCGGGAAAGAAAAATATTCATGTTCAAAATTGACTTCGATAAAGCCTATGATAATGTTAACTGGGAGTTTCTGTTGTCGGTTCTAGCCCAGATGGGATTTTCTTCTGTTTGGTGTGATTGGATTCGTGGTATATTATTGGCGACTAGAGCTTCAGTCCTTGTCAATGGCTCCCCTACTTTCGAGTTTGGGTGTCAGAAAGGCATTCGTCAAGGTGACCCGCTTTCCCCTTTTCTTTTTATTATTTTGATGGAGGCTTTTTCAGGTATGATGAAGCAAGCTTGTGATATTGGAGCGTTTCATGGTATTACTCTTCCTAATGATGGTCCTAAGTTATCCCATCTTCTCTATGCGGACGACGCCATGATTATGGGAGAGTGGTCTTCTTTCAATTTTGATAATCTGAAACGCATTCTTCGTATATTTTACTTATGTTCGGGGCTCAAGATTAACTTGCATAAATCAGTGTTATTTGGAATTGGAGTCGAAGTGGATGAGATTATTTACCAAGCTGAGAGTATGGGATGTAAGGCGGGCAGTATTCCATTTTCTTATCTCGGTATTACGGTTGGCGCTAACATGAATAGGGTGGCTAACTGGGAGCCGGTTGTGTCCAAGTTCAAGGCGAGACTTTCTAAATGGAAAGTTAATTCTTTATCCATTGCGGGTCGTTTAACACTTATCAAATCAGTGTTAGATAGCCTCCCTACGTACTATTTTTCGCTTTTTAAGGCTCCTAAGAAGGTAATTAATGATTTGGAAGCGTTGATGCGTAGATTTTTATGGGGTGGTTCGGACGAAGTGCGAAAGATGTCATGGGTAGCGTGGGAGGTTGTCACTAAACCTATAAAAGAAGGGGGCTTAGGGATCGCATCCTTGGAGATTAATAATCATGCTTTGATCACAAAGTGGCTTGGGAGATTTCTTAATGAACATCAAGCGATATGGAGACGAGTAGTGGTGTCTATTCATGGTGTTTCGAGAGGTTGGGGGCTGGTTCCGGTAAATAGCGGGGTCCCCGGGGTTTGGAAGAACTATGTGAGGTTTTGGAATAAGTTCAAGGTAGATGGTATGGGTTTTAATAGAGTAGTCCGGGCTACTATTGGTAATGGTTGTCATATTCGGTTTTGGTTGGATTTGTGGCTTGGCTCCGAGCTTTTGTTGGAGAAATTTCCGGCTCTATATGTGTTAGAAAAACATAAAACCATCGTCTCTGTGGATCGCTTGGTGGTTTCTGGGTCGTCTCGCCGCATTAATTGGGACTGGATAAGAGCTCCTTCTACTCCACAGGAGTTGCGTGAGAAGCAAGAGTTGGAGATTATGCTGGAAGGGGTTGACATGGCTGATCGCTTGGATACATGGTCGTGGGCGGCCGGTAATAGCAAAGAATTCACAGTGACGTCTATAAAAAGATGGATGCTTAGGGCCGAAGAGGGAGTTGGGACTTTTTGTTTCCAATGGAGTGATTGGGTTCCAAAAAAATGCAATATATTTATGTGGAGGGCGGTGTTGGATCGTTTACCAACTAAGGAAGCTTTGGCTAGACGACATATTCAGTGTGGCGAACATGTGTGTGTGTTATGTGATAGTAGTGAAGAGTCGCTTGAACATTTGTTAACCGGGTGCATCACTTCGACGGCAGTTTGGAATGCGATTGCTTCGTGGTGCAACATCCCTAGGCCTTTTTTGTTCCACGTTAACGATTTGGTGGAGTTGCATAAGGTGAATGGTGTGACGGGGGATATTAGATTGATTATTCACGGCATCGTCATCATAACATGTTGGAGGATTTGGCGCGCTAGAAATGACAAGATTTTCTCTGCCAAGGATACGAAGGTAGCGGAGATGGTTGCGGATATAAAATCTTTAGGTTTTCTTTGGTACAAATACAGATCTAAGTTAGGCGTTGTAGATTGGACCAGATGGTGTCGTTTTGATGTAACGTGACATTGTATGTTTTTTTTGGCTTTCGGCGTCTTTCTCCGTCTTGGGGATAGTCGCCGGTGGTGTTTTTAATGAAAGTCAATTTTCAAAAAAAAAAAAAAGTGAATCAGTTAAGTGTTGCATACAAAAAAGTGTTTCAGTGAAGTAAATCAGTGAAGTGATGTGACAGTGCAAGATTGGTTAAAATCAGTTAAGTGAAAACATGAATCTAGTTGTGCCCCTTTAGACCTTAGAATAAATGAAAACTAAACCCTCTTTGAAACCACATTGATGTCATAAGTTATTTTGTAAGTTTAGACATTATTATAGTTTTATAACAGTTTGTTTCACATTGAAAATGTGAAGTATGGTTTAAAGTTTCGGTAACAAATAACTTAAATCATGGTGAGATGTCACTCTTAGCATACCTACTAGATTAAAAAAAATCGAGGTGTTTATAAATTGTTGAAACTGATCGAACCAGTGTACATTGAAGCAAGTTAGTTGGCTTGGACGGTTTGAATTTATATGGTCCATTCGCCGTTCAATTTGGAAGGTTTTAGTAGACAATAAGCTATAATTCGTCGTCAACGACGGATTAGTCGACATTTTTCACAAATTTTACGAACAGAAGCTCTTATTTTCATATTTGCCACTCCTTACTTTAATTTTGAATCCATTTCTTGGAAGAAAATCAGTTTATTGAAATTTTTTATTTCGAATGGTATTCATGCGTAAGAAATAGTGAAGTTGAAAAACACCTAATCTTTCGAATCTTTGTTGCGAAGTCGATAAATTATACGACCTCTGATTGAATCATAACGACTTACTTCAATTTTGACTCTATCTGTTGTGTAAACCAAATTGTTGTTTAGCCATTTTTTTTCATTCCTGCAATATGAAAATGAGTACATGTATTGTATCATAACCCATCTTTATCTTATTAAAATTTTAAATACTAGCGATTTTGAATAGAAATGGGTCAAACGGAACTGTCAAAAACCTAAAACCGTCTCACCAGACCGATCTAACAACTCAACCATTTTTTTCTCATTTATTGAAATTATTGTTGATGTTTTGACTAGTATTTTCTCTATCAAATCTGATCGAATTAGACTTAGAGTGGTCTTTCGACATATTTTCCTCCGACGACCTTTTATTAACCAAGGACTTACCCCGTTAGTTTCTTGTTGAAAGGCACCCCGTTAGTTTTTTTTTTATGATGTGTATGTCTACGTGGACGTCGACATGTTAAATAAATATATTTTTTTTAAATATGTTTCTATAAAATCACTTTCCCCCTTTACTCACTACCATCGCACATTTGCACCATCACCCCCCGGCCCTATTACCATCACCAGCAGCACTACAAATTGAATCCGTATTCAAAACTCGTATAGGGCTTAGAACCCGCAAACAAGGGCAGAAGGAAAGACGATGGTGGTTGCAAACCTCGCTTATTAAAGACTTACAGCAAATTAAAGTAAAAATCAAGTAAAAATATATTAAAATTTATATACATTCTACATCACGTGAGTAACTTCGTTAGCAGTAGTAGTCATCTGAATCGTTGTGATGGTTTACCCACTATATAAGGTAGGTATAATTTTGATACATGTTATAACTTACTAGATTTATACCCCGGGAGCATCCCGAGGTTGAGAAATCTAATATAACATATCAATTTTACATACGAAATAGACTGATGCGCTTTACAGTTACATGCAGGAAAGCTTCGGGTGGCACCTAACCTAAAACAATTAACAA
This sequence comes from Ambrosia x helenae, assembly GCA_030844895.1. Lineage (NCBI taxonomy): Eukaryota > Viridiplantae > Streptophyta > Magnoliopsida > Asterales > Asteraceae > Ambrosia > Ambrosia x helenae. Next base: position 17,040,881 of record CM061229.1, on the reverse strand, counting down.
TGTATCTCCAATGTTAATGTCTAACCTTAAACAATGTATAACTCTAATATTAAAACCTAACCTAAATAATGTACAACTCCAATGCTAACACATGTTGTAAATAGAATTCATATTTACTAGTTTGAACATAATTAATGACTTGCCTATACATGATTAATGAATAACATGAACACTTTGTGTTTTTTTCCTGTAAGAACAAAACCCCACAAATAAATAGTCGTTTTTTTCTCCGTTTTTTATATAGCACTATGGACTCGTTGAAAAAAAATAATAAAACGCTCGTTAATTTGGTCGTTTTTTCTCCGTTTTTATATATCACTATGGTACTCGTTGGAAAGATAATAAAACGCTCGTTAATTTGGTGTAATCTTTTTCTTTAAAAAAATCCCGTATATAAAAGATATTAACGTCTAAAAATTATGGAGGAAACATGAGAAAGAAAAATTTAATTTTGTTTTTAAATTTTTTTTCCTAAAATATCTCAATAAGTAAATCTTTTATTTTAAATTCTAAGATATTTATATATTGTATAGGGTTTTAATTAATTTTATTATTAGATTTTAATAATAAAAACAAAATAAAAAAATTTAAACACTTTCACCTCATTATGCCATGTGGCACATTTAAGGGAGGGTTGAAGCCAATGTCACATCATCTAAATTCAATTCTTTTATTAATAGTTATAGATAAGATATTAATTGCATATTCATTTTGGTTTTCTTTGTGAATTATCCTGCTGAGCTTTCTATAAATACAATTGAAATATTTTAACCTGAAAATGATCCATACACGATTAGGGCTGTTCAAATCGCTCGCCGCTCGTGGGTTGCTCGTCGCTCGCTTGGAAAATGCTCGAAAAATGCTCGCTCGATCTTTCGCTCGGATGTAAATGAGCCGATCGGATCGGTTCGGTTTGTAAATGAGCCAAGCATGAGCAAAGGTACGCTCGGCTCGGTTCGGCTCGAATAAATTTTTATTTATTTATTATATATTTAATTCTAAATATACACACAATTTATAGATAATTTTATGGTTTTATATATAACATTCTATTGGATTTGACTCAGTATATGCAAACAAAATATAACTAGCCCACTTAACTCCAAAAAAAATTAACACTATATTTAATAGTAAAGCCGTAAGTCATGAGGTGACAGTCTTGACTTCTATATTTTATTAGTCGTCCATCGCTAATTGTCTCTTGATATCACCCTACGTCACAATGCAAGAACTGTTCTCTAATATATGCTCATCACCTCATTAGCCTCACTCTAAGCATCATCCTCGGATACGGGGATCTCAATATTAGTATTATCATCGGACAGTTCGACCTTAGTTGTCACCCGACAATGAAAACATCGAAGGAAACATCCTAATTTTATGATCGTCCAAATTACTCTCCGCCCGATTCTCGCTCGGCGCTCGCTAGGAAAATTTACGCTCAAAGAATGCTCGTTCGATTTTCGGCTCGATTGTAAATGAGCCGCTCGAATCGGTTCGGTTTGTAAACGAGCCAAGCATGAGCAAAGCTCCGCTCGGATCGGCTCGGCTCGTGAACAACCCTATACACGATTCACAAAAAGATGTCTAGACTCTAGACTAATATTTATCAAACCTTTCAAGCCGACAACAATAATACACATGGTAACTAACTGACCAACTATTGCTAAAGTTGGCCCGATTGACCCATTATAATCATTTTGTGCAAAGTGCTAATCCTAGCCAAATTTCAGGAATAGGAATTAAAATATCATCAAATGTGAGGGTGACACATTCCATTTTTTTTCAAAAAAGATTTGAACTTTCATGGGTCCCACTTTTGTCTCCACCAAGATACGATATAAAGTAGCGCGGCTGCTAACTTCAGCCGCCTCTCACGACTTTAAGTTTCTCGTTTGCTTCTACAATAAAAGAGTTTCACTTTGACCCCTCAAGTTAAGAATAATTTGATTTTACACCTTATTGTTTTTCAAAAGGTGACAATATGTTTCAACAAACCAATAAAAGAACTTTTGGTATTGGCAATAACTTATAATGTTTATCAAAGAGTAAAGTACACGAATGGTCCATGTGTTTACAAAAAAAATTGGACTAGTCCCGAACTTTTCAAAAGTACACGGATGCTTCATGTGATGTGGTTTGCACTTTGTAACACAATTAATCATCAACCAATAAATCTAAAGGTTTTAGGATGTGACATCCCAGGAAAATCCAACATCGGCCGTGGCTAGGAGAGATCATTGGTTCATAAGTAATGTCTTGCATCTCAAATCACCAACGCGTTTTGGGGCTTAATGTTAGTGGATGAAAGGAGAACTCCACAGTTAAGCGTGCTCAGGTGGGAGCAGTTTCAGGATGGGTGACCTCCTGAGAAGTCTCCACCAGGGCAACCAAAAATAAATCCGTGAGCTCTGGGTGGGCAATCCATCGGGGCAAAGCGGACAATATTGGTGATGAGAGAAGCCGGGTGTTACATAGGAGGTCCAGGTTAAGATGTTAGGGCTATATATGTTTAAAGAGTCATTTTAGTCATCATGTGCTTTGTTCATCTGACTCGATGTATTAAGAAAATGTCTTTCATGCCTAGTTCAGTTATACGTATAACACGGCCCACAATATTATCAAAGTGGCGTTTAGAATTATATCGTAAAGAGTTCATATTCTCGTGACTTGGTGCACCTTTTCACATGGCTAACACTAGGCAAGGGACATTAAAGGTTGGTATGAGTACATGTGTCATAGAAATAACATGGTATCATAACTAAACACATGCACATAAAATTTCTATGCACATACAAAACATGCTTACTTAAGAACAATAACCCATCACCAAACTATTTCTTATATTATAATGAGTTATTTGTTGAATTTATCAACTCATGAGTCATGACACGAATCTGGAAGAAAACATATGTGGGAATCACTATTTAGGCATTTACCACATTAATAGAGCAGACAAAGAAAGTTAATAAAGGCATCTGTTTTCTTAGCATTTGTCATGTGTCATGTATATGGCATGTGGTACAAAATAGGATCCTTTTATGGTGCATGTGGGGCACAAATCACACCAAAACAATTTTCAAGGTACCTAAATGTAAAAAAGCCTTGTTTTAGTATCCAATAATGCTCCATCACTAAACTTATGGACCCATTATGAGATATGTAAATTTTGAACCATCAAATAATAAGCATTATTGGTTGTGAGGTGAAAAGAATGTTTGCCATCAGTCATCACAATCAAATACGTGATTATCATATCACATTATATTGATATATAATAGTCAAATTTTGGTAAATGCTCGTATATTAAATAGAAGATTTATGCTCAATTTCAGAGAATTGGGTTTACACACTTGTTACGCAGTGCTGGAACGATTACTTTTCAAGGGATAGGTTCACGTACAAACAGTTTTTTCGTACGAACTGTACGAATCAAAGGAAAAAACTTGCGGGGTCGTGTATAACTAGAGTAATTATATAATTACTCTAGTTATACGCGGTCCGCGTGTTTTTTTCTTTGATTCGTACAGTTCGTACGAAAAAGTTGTTTGTATTTGATATTTTGTCTACTTTTCAATTGGGTTCATATATATAATTTTCTTACATGCATTAACTTCACCTATCATATCAACAGTAATTACAAAGAACATCCGACCTTTAGTACCAACCAATATTGTTTGTTTAGTTCACGAGTAACTGATGGATTTGGTTGTAGTTGTACGGCTAGGGGTGTTCAGAAAAACCGCAAATCAAATAAAAACCGAACTGTAACCGTAATCGAAAAACCAATCCGAACAACGAATTTGGTGTTTGGTTTGGTTTTAACCGAAACCGAATTGCTTATTCGGTGTTTGGTTTGGTTTTTGGTTCTACATTTTTTTTTATTTGATTTATTTGGATAACCGAATAAACCGGTAAAATAATTAATTATTAAATAAAAATAATAATATTTAATAACTCATATATAATATATAAGCCTAAAATATTAAACCCAACCCAAAATAAATAAAGCCCGCCAATTTATAGAGGTAATAATCTAAGTATAAACTAGTAAATTAGGGTTCATTTTACTATTTCTAATTTTTATAATATTTCTGTTTGCGTGGTTTGATTTTTTGGTTTATATTTATTGCAAATTTTCTTTTCAGTTAGAGAAAAAAAACTCCGTTTCAATTTGGTTTGTTTGGTTGAATTTGGTTTTAAACCGAAACCGAACCGAATTCAATTTGGTTGAATTTGGTTTGGTTTTCATATTTCTAATTTGGTTTGGTTTGGTTTTTGGTTTGAGGTACAAAATTTTGAAAACCGAATCGAATAAACCAAATAAACCGTAAACCGAACCGATGAACACCCCTATATACGGCTGAAAACTTTCTAGAAGGTCACATGCAATGAATTACAGCTTTCTCCCGCCTAAACAACTTTAACTTTGGAGTTCTCTTTTCTTTCACAACCATTACATCCGGTATATGAGTAGAACACATTCCATTTGCCCATTATCTCTCATGTAAAGAGAAAAAAAAAACAAAAAGATGTGTGATTCACCCGTTGTGTGCTTGTGGCACAATCCCCATCCCGAACTCATCATCCTGGATAAATTTCCTTACGACAGTAATCAGAACACGATTGATTCTAATAGCTATAACATCCCACGTGCAGAATAATGAAAATCTCAAAAGATTTTGTTATTATTGACCAACTATATATAGATATGCAATATGGATAAGTTAACATACAATAAGGGTAGTTACAAATGAAACCCTTTCTCGCATATTTGTTTTTGACTATGTTCAACCAAATTCGCTTGAAAGTTGTGATGTGTTTGGCTACTCTTGATTTCAAAGTTGTTTAATGTTCTTTCTTCATCAGTAATGTTTCCTTGACTTGATTGCGCTTCCTCACCAAAGTACTCGCATATTGCACGCCATTCGTCTTTCAAAATCATGTTGTGTAAAATAACACATGTGTACATCACATTTCTTATTTGGGCTTTTTTCATACAATCGACATAGCATGGCCAAAATGCGCCATCTTTTTTTGCAAAACACCAAAAGCTCGCTCGATGTCTTTCTGTGTAGCCATTTGAGCTTTGTTAAACTTTTTTCTCTTATCGTCTAACGTAGTCCTCCGGGTAAAAGATTTTACGAACACAACTCACTCGGGGTAAATTCCATCCGTTAAAACATACCCGTACTTGTATTCTACCCCATTTACGAAAAAAGTTACTTTTGGTGCAACATCATTTTACGAGATCGTTGAAAATTGGCGATTGATTAAGAATATTTATATCATTCAACGAACCAGACACACCAAAAAATGCATGCCAAATCCAAAGATCTTGTGACGCAACCGCTTCAAGCATCATAGATGGCTTTTTATGATACCCACTCGAGTGTTGGCCTTGCCATGTAGTTGGATAAAGTTCCCACTCTCATTTCATACAATCTAAACTCTCGAGCATCCCGGGAAAATCATGTTTTTCTTCGTGAAACTTCAAAATTTGTTGTACGTCACTAAAAGTAGGTTTTCTCAAAAAAAAAATTTTAATATAGTTCAATGACATACACACAAAAATAGTGAAGACTTTCCCTAGCTGTTCATGCTGACATCTTTAGATAGTCGTCCATTATGTCGGAACTTTGTCCATAACCCAACTGTCTAAGCGCAACTGTGACCTTTTGCAACGGGCTGAATCCCATGCTACCACGCGCATCGGGTCTTTGTCGAAAATATTCGTATTTATTTTCTAAGTCGTTTGATATTCTTAAAAATAAATTACGATTCATATGAAAACGACACCTAAAACTTTTTTCATCATATGTTGATTCGGGTGAGAAGTAATCACGTACCAATAAATCATTTGCGGCTTCTCGTTCACGAAGTATTTATTTTCTCCGTTTGGGTTAGGAAATCCCTTCAATTTCTTCCTCGACAATAGCTTCAATCACTTTATGAACGCTCGATATTATCATTTTCGTGCCGTCGTCGGATGAGGACTCCAAAGCGTATAGATCAAACGAATCTGATGAACTTGAAGATTGCATTTTTGTGAGAGTATTTTAAAAAAAAATGAGAGTTTGTGAGATTATTTTTAATAAAATGAGTGTGTGTAGGTATATGAGGATATGATAATATGATATATATATATATATAGAAAATAATTTTTTTTTGGCCTCATGACCGTTCTACAACGGTTAAGTTTGACTGGGCCAATAACACAACGCCAACACATTTCCTATTGGAGATAATTTCCCCTTCAATGACTATGCAGTCAAGTCAAAAGTCAATAGTCAAAGTCTTCTCCTTATTTATGCCCCAACACTTAGTGTCTCCAAGATTCGTGCCTCAAGATTTGCTATTTGCCTATTTTATGTATTTTCATTCTTGTATTTAAGGATGATGTTATCTCCTCATTTTATGTACCCAAACCAAACATTAATAAGAAAACATATATCTTTCATATTCTCTTTACACTTCTTGGATCAAAACCACCTAGCCGCTTTAAGAGTCGGTGGCTATAAACCGAGCGGTCATCCGGGCTGCAAGGTTGCAACACAAAACAAATAAAACCAAAACCAAATAGAATATCGCTTCCGCTAGATTTCTATATTCTTTTTTTTTTGAACGATCAACTAAAGTATTGCCGGGTACTCTGTACGCGGCCCCCAATGGCCGAAAGGGGCCCCAGACAGCCTCTAGTCCGTACGGACAGAGCCCTTCGGCCCACCCGTCTCCTATTCCAGGGAAAACCCGGCCCACAAACCCGCCCGAAGACACGACGACAGTGAACCGGTAAAACCTGGAGGGATCAGGAGTCGAACCCATGACCACAAGGGTCAAGGGTCTCTCCATCACTTCCCAACCACCTACCCCACCACAAGAGTGAGAGTATCCATCACATGCCTCCCATGGGAATCGAACCCGGCTCCCCCAAAGAGAGAACCGGCCCTTTTACCACTAGGCCACATGATCAGGATAGATTTCTATATTCTCCTCCAATGTTTCCACCCCCAACCCAACGCTTATGAAAACCCCTCTCGCCCTGACCACGCCACCAGGGGCGGTGTAGGTGGGCATTAAAAGCTTCTCCATGCCGGTCCCCAATTTCCAATTTCCACATCAATAATTATTTCAGATCAGGCACATTTAGAGGGTGTTTGGGATTGCGTTTTAAATCTGATTTTTAGATTATTACGTTTTGAAAACGCAGATAATCAGTTTTTAGTGTTTGGATTGCGTTTTGAAAACGCAGATAATCAGTTTTTTAGGCTACCAAAACGCAATAATCTATAAGCAGCTCCACCCCTGCTTTTCCAAAACGCATAATCTGTTTTGAATAATCAATCCCAAACACCCCCTTAGTTGTGGTGTTCTCTTAATCTAAGGCCAATGAGTCAAAAATGCATGGTTATATTTGAGAAGACATTTCAATATCTCTCAAGTGAATAAAATATAATAAAATTAAGTGAGATTCGTATAAGATCTCATGACTTAAGTTATAAAAGAAAAGATGATTATGCCGGATATTCTATTAATAAAAAAAACACTAATGGTTGAATTTCTATTGATGTTTTAGATCCTTTTTCCAATTCTACCTATGGCTGAAAACGAACAGTGCGAACACGAATAAGATATTGTTTGTGTGTTCGTTTGTAAAGAAATATTTGTGTTCAGGAGTAGTTCATGAAAATTTACTGAACGAGATTTTATGTTCGTGTTTGTTTGTTAGAAAACACTTGTGTTCGTGTTCGTTTGTTAATTTTATTCATGAACGCACACGAACATTCATGAACACAAACGAACACAAGTGTTCATGAATGGGACCGAACACAAACAGACAGATATCAATATCATCGAATTCACATATATTAAGACATTAAGTAAATCTACCCAAAATTATTACCTAATTATCCAAACATACGTAGTATTTAACATAAAAAAAAAAAACTAAGTTCACATCTTATACTTGAAGTCTTCGAACGATCATAAACGAACACGTTCACGAACATAAATGAACAAACACGACCTATGTTCGTGTTCGTTCCTATATTAAACAAACGAACACAAACAAACTTTTCGACAAACAATTCATGAACTGCTCGTTGAAAATTCAGTTCGTTTGCAGCACTAGTTTCACCCATATTATTAAGAACCCTATTCTATCATGTCATCCAAATAGAATTCGAAACAAACCAATAAAATGAATTTCCACCCATGTAACCACACAATGAGTGGGACTCTTGGGTCAATTTACATTCATTGAACCTAGCCACTTACCATGCATGCCCACCTCATATGCGTAACAAGTCCCACCTCAAAAGACAACATTTTTTAAATATCTTTATATATGCAAATAAAAAGCATATAAACCAGGTTTGTAGTACCCCGCGCTTTGTCTGTTTAAAGAAAAATGGGGTAGACAGGTTTCAAACGCAAGTCACATGTTTGTAAAAGTGATGCACCGGTCATTTAACCAATGTTGCTATTTTGTTAATTGTTAGATCCAAAATATATATATGCGCAAAAATAATCTAGAAATAAAAAAAGGTTAATAATGGATGTCAAGTCTATTGACTAGCGCACATTAATAAATGGACACTATTAAAATATCCATTCTTTAAGATATAGAAGAATGTAGGAGTCCTATTAGATTGACTTGAACATAACTAAATTAATTTGATGAAATGACTAAAAGAAATAGAACTACAACATGTTTATTTTTTTAAATATAAGAGAAATTAGGATATAAACATATGTAGTCATTAAAAGTATAGAAGTTTTAGAGCACCCGCAATGTGCTATAAAATCACAAGTCTGGATGAAGTCATCATTTTCGAAGTTGGTTTGCAACTTTTCCCATGTTGCCTGGCGTTGAAGTCTGAAATTTCACTTAATTCCAGACACGGTAGTGGGACCTTTTCACTCCAACGGTTATCTTCTCCTCCACATGGCATGGTTTTATTATGTTCGGATTTGTTGTCGGCCTTAGATTTAGGCGAGCTCTGTCATGCATGTGGGTTCGATCGTCTAGTAGCTTGTTGCTGATCCTCTGTTGAGCTTCTGATCGTTGATTTATATATTTGATTTTTTATTATTTTTTAGTTGTAACATTTTTTATTTTTTATGGTTCGTTGATATATATAAACCGTAGTAAAAGTGTGGGATGATGTGGAGTTTGTAGACTGTAGAGTGTTTTTAAAGAAATATGATACCTGATGTGACGTTGAGATGACTATTTATAAAAGTCTCGAATGTTACAAGAATGTGGACGCTTTTAGTGACGGACTGACGGTTGACAATTTGCAAGATACCTTATGTGACATCCGTCACTTTTTCATTATATATATATATATAAATATTTTTTTTTAATAGTAATAATAATAATAATAAATAAATAAATTATATATAATAAAATTCAGATTCTATATTTATGTATACAAAAAAAATCACAACCATGCTAGCCCATATACCATAGCCAACCCCAAACCCACCCTTTTTCTTTTAATCTGAAGCCCACTAGTGTGCGGCCCACCAGACAGCAGGCCCAACAGCTCCAGCCCATCTCCACTCCTTCCCTTCCCTTACCTGTTAAATAAAAAAAAGGGTTGCTGCTTACGGGACTCGAACCCGGGCAGACCCCAACACGCACACACGGGTGCAACCACCTGAGCTACAACTCGTTTGTTGTTCTATACCAATCCTAATTATATTTAAACCCTCTTTAAATGCTGATTCTTTTCTCCTTCTCCCTTTGGCCGATCGCTGCAACAAGGTGGAACAAGGAAACATCAATTTAGGCGGCCATCACTGATTCTATCCCGATTATTATGCACATTATCATCAATCTTTTTCTAAAATAACATTCAACGCAATTAAATGCGTTCATTGACCAAATAACGCGAGTAATAAACCTTCCTAAAACAACTCATTTGAAACCTTATAAATACCCGTCTTTGAATCAATTGAACTCGCTCACAACCTCTGAGATGAACGATAATCAAACCCTCATACTCAAAACCTCCTAAAACACCTTCAAATCTGCATAATCATTCACGTTGACTTTTCGGTTTGACTCGTCGATTCACGGCCAATTACATATTGTAAGTTATGTTTTCTTGATGGGTTTTGTTCACCGGATATTCACAAACAATAGCCCTATCATATCAGGGACTATTGCTTGCTAAATTGAAGTATTGAAAATTCTAGGGTTTGTTCTTATGAATTGGGGAAGATGAGTGTTTAAGGTATTATATAAATAAAACGCGAAATCAAAACAATCAACAAACACACACCCAGACCAGTTGGTCTGGGCGTGGACTCTCACACCACAGGTCACGGGTTCGAGCCCAGTAGTGGGCATGTTTTAGTAATTCTTTTTTTTCAGTTTTTCTTTTCCATTTCTTTATGTTTATATATCTAATATAAATACATTTAATTATTAAAAATAGCAATCTTAGTTCAAAAACTTTATATAAATTATCCCAGCTTTCCAAGACTCTAAAAATTTATATTTATAAATTTATTTTTATGAAAAATCATTTATTTAATATTTTTAATTAATTTTTGTTAGTTTTAATCATAAATAATTCATAATAAATTCATTTTTCAATATTTTTGCACCAAAATTTTACATAAATTATTTCTATCCATTTAGAACAGAAATACAATTTTTAATTTAAAAATTCTTTAATTTTAATATTTTTAAATATTAAAGTCATATTTTGACAATTTGAAATAAATGGATTAAATATTCTATTTTCAAGAAAATAATTTTATAAAAATTATTTTCACACTTAAAACTTAATGTTGTGACCATATTTGATTTAAAGTTTACTCAAAGACTTTTTGTTTATTTATTTACCAAATTTCTCTTATTTATTAAACGTTTAATTTACTAACCAAATAAATACTTATCCCCAATTCGAAGCCCTAGGAATACATATATCCTAGAGTTATTCCTTACACATTATTAAATTCTTTAGGTTGATTCTTTGGAATATTTCCAACGCATATTTCGTTGTCCAGTTCAATTACAAGTTATTACGTAAACAGTGAGTATTCCTACCCCTTTTTTTGCCTTTATACATTTTTGGGGTGTTACATGTACACTATTACAATTTCAAATACAAGTTTACATTTTTACAATACAATTCTAGTACTATGTGCATTGCTTACAACGTGCTTTATGCTTAGACAATACATGTGGATTACATTTGTACTTAGTGAAATCATTAACATGGTACAAGCCGACCTTAACATTGGATAGCGCTATTTGGATTGACAACCCGCCTAGATTGATTCTCCCCCTTTTTCATCGGAGAATCCGTGGCCAGTGTTAAGTTATCATCCATTTATTGGTTGAGTACACTACAGTTCATACAGTACATTATACAGTCACAGGGTTGATTTCGCTCATTTGTATGATACATGGTTTACATATCCACACTGTAGCTTGCACTTGAATTGTATAACTTTTTAACCTACTATATATATCAAATCTAGGAATGCTCACCAACATTTCATATGTTGACCAAAATCTATTTTGTACATGTTTCAGGTGTAGTTTGATCTAGTGCTTTAACAAGAGATACTTAGTGCATTACTTAAATCAGTTATTTCATTATTTACATTTCAGTTAAGACTTTGTATTTTCCATTTCCATGTAAGACAATTTTTGATTATTCAATAATATTTACATTTTAGTACCATGAGCTTTTGAACAATCGTCACTACGTGGCACCTCGATGATTCCGCCATCGGTTGGGGTGTTACAGATTGGTATCAGAGCCATGGTTATAGGGAACTAGGTTACTAGATGAAATAGGCCTAGACTATAACCGAACTTCAACTTTCATGCATAATATTTCCTGAATTACCCTACCCCTCATTTCCCTCTACTTTCCTTCTTTCATCTTTCCCTTTTTCTCTCTCTCCATTCTTTTCATCCTTCATCATGGTGCATAGAGATGGTGTCCTACAGGGAGTGGAAAGTCTACATCATCATGGAATAGGGACAGCACCTTTCATGAAGACACTCTTAGGCATAAACTTACTTTTGTTCCTTCAAAGTTGTTGAGCTTTAATGAGTGTGATAAGGACACGTGCAATCTGGAAGGGTGGATGCCTGTACACTGGGTTTTCTGGCATAGGCAAGCATAGCGCATAAATCCATTTACGGACCTGTTATGCTTACCTGGGATTCCTGGAGTGAGTATCCACTTATAGGCTAAAGCATGTCTTCTTTGATCACCATTGAGTTCAAACTCCTTTGAAAAGTCAACGTTCTTGTTGGGCTTTACAGCTAGACAAGGGCACTCCAAGCATCTTATGAAAGCTTTACAATAATACTCTCTCGGTTCATATACAATATTTTGTATTTCACGATTTTCATACATTGCTTACAAGTTCATACTTTCATAACCATCTATGGATTTTACAATCACACTTCACCTTACCCTCTTAGCCACTTTTTAAATATTCAACACCCTACCCAAATCATATTATTTCTTTTCTCCACATGTTATTTATTTTAAAAACTATAACCTCATACTTTAGCACAAACCAAAGATTTCTAAAACTTGTTGTATTACCTAGTACCTTTACAAAGTACATAATAATTTTTTTTTTAAAAAAAAGGATGTCCTCGAACTTAAATTCAATTGATTATTTATTGACGTAACAAACGATTTTCTATATAATGTTTTAAACTATTACAAAGACTACTTAGCTGTACTATTTAACAACTTTTGCCTTATGTACAAAACCAGTTTTGAAAATAATTTTTTTGGAATGATATCTAGTCTCTAGAGTCACTTATTTTCAACTTGTTCAAATTTTTACAATATTTGGTATATACCACAATCATGTTTTCTTATACATTTGATTATAACCTTTGATCCAAACCTCAAAACTTACACTGCTACATAATCTCCTTACTATAAAATAAACTCTTTATCAACTATCTTCACATTCTCTCACAACCTTGATTCTACTTCAAGATTTTTCATCATCTTCTCAAGAACTAAATTCATATCCTTCACAGTCTCACACATGAGCTAGTTACCCATGATAATCAAACTACTAAAAACCTGATACTTGATTCTACAGGATTTTTCCAAAACATCATTGTTTGTGAAACTTGATTTCCTCTTAACTTGACTATTCACTGGACATTTAATTATTCATGATACTTGCGTTTTCATTTTCTTGATTCTATTTTCATTTTGTACCCAATTTTGTCACACTCATTAGCATACAACATCTAGAAACTTCCTTGCATACTATTGTGTATTAACACATAATGGAAATTTATCATATTGATTACGTTTATTTTTAATCATACAAGACTCTACCTTACATTTATTTGAAACATTTACTTGATCCTACAGAGCTTTTCTAGAAAGCATCATTGGTTATTACATGAAACTAGATTTTTCCTTAATTTGACTACGCATTGAACATCTAATTATTCATGATACTCGTAAACATTTAATTATTCATGATAACACTTACACTTAATGGTTGTAGTACTTACAAACTTGCTTGCATAAACATGCTATCAATTTGCAATCTATGTGAATAATAATTGCTGCACTTAATAGAGGTCATCATGCCTTTTTCAACAGTCGGGAGAGGCCCTACAACCTGCTCCACGACTGGTGGAGGCTATCGAACATACTCAACGATTGGTAGGGGTCACTATGCCTTTCAAACAGTCGGGAGAGGCCCTACAACCTACTCCACGGCTGGTGGAGGCTATCGAACCTGCTCAACAATCGGTGGGATCATAGAAGGACATAAAACTTTAATGTAAGGTAAATTGATGATTCCGGTCCGGAACGTAATCATGAATTTACAGGTACATTAGGGTAGTGTGAAATTCTATTAGAGTTTTTGGTAGGCATCCAGTACGTTTTCGAGGTATCAAAGGTGTGGTGGGTTAGCTGCGGTACACCCTGTATACAAACACTAATGATGCATTGAAAGTGAGACTGGGAGTCGAACCAGGAACAAACTCTGTTTACTTGGTAGTTCAGTTAGTCTTCTATGATCAATCAACTTGTGCATTCATTTTAGGATTTCTAAGACTTGAAGTTTAGTATCTTACTAGAGACGAACCTAATCCAAATCCTTAACCCATACCTATCAAACCTACCATCCAAACCATTTGAAACAGTTTACTTTGTTACCTATAAATTTACGTCGTGCCTTAACCCAAATTTTCCAAACCACTGTTATTTTAAATTCTTACCCAAGCATCCATAACCCTATGTTTCTGATAACTTCGGGACGAAGTTTCTAAAAGTAGGGGATGCTGTGACATCCGTCACTTTTTCATTATATATATATATATAAATATTTTTTTTAATAGTAATAATAATAATAATAAATAAATAAATTATATATAATAAAATTCAGATTCTATATTTATGTATACAAAAAAAATCACAACCATGCTAGCCCATATACCATAGCCAACCCCAAACCCACCCTTTTTCTTTTAATCTGAAGCCCACTAGTGTGCGGCCCACCAGACAGCAGGCCCAACAGCTCCAGCCCATCTCCACTCCTTCCCTTCCCTTACCTGTTAAATAAAAAAAAGGGTTGCTGCTTACGGGACTCGAACCCGGGCAGACCCCAACACGCACACACGGGTGCAACCACCTGAGCTACAACTCGTTTGTTGTTCTATACCAATCCTAATTATATTTAAACCCTCTTTAAATGCTGATTCTTTTCTCCTTCTCCCTTTGGCCGATCGCTGCAACAAGGTGGAACAAGGAAACATCAATTTAGGCGGCCATCACTGATTCTATCCCGATTATTATGCACATTATCATCAATCTTTTTCTAAAATAACATTCAACGCAATTAAATGCGTTCATTGACCAAATAACGCGAGTAATAAACCTTCCTAAAACAACTCATTTGAAACCTTATAAATACCCGTCTTTGAATCAATTGAACTCGCTCACAACCTCTGAGATGAACGATAATCAAACCCTCATACTCAAAACCTCCTAAAACACCTTCAAATCTGCATAATCATTCACGTTGACTTTTCGGTTTGACTCGTCGATTCACGGCCAATTACATATTGTAAGTTATGTTTTCTTGATGGGTTTTGTTCACCGGATATTCACAAACAATAGCCCTATCATATCAGGGACTATTGCTTGCTAAATTGAAGTATTGAAAATTCTAGGGTTTGTTCTTATGAATTGGGGAAGATGAGTGTTTAAGGTATTATATAAATAAAACGCGAAATCAAAACAATCAACAAACACACACCCAGACCAGTTGGTCTGGGCGTGGACTCTCACACCACAGGTCACGGGTTCGAGCCCAGTAGTGGGCATGTTTTAGTAATTCTTTTTTTTCAGTTTTTCTTTTCCATTTCTTTATGTTTATATATCTAATATAAATACATTTAATTATTAAAAATAGCAATCTTAGTTCAAAAACTTTATATAAATTATCCCAGCTTTCCAAGACTCTAAAAATTTATATTTATAAATTTATTTTTATGAAAAATCATTTATTTAATATTTTTAATTAATTTTTGTTAGTTTTAATCATAAATAATTCATAATAAATTCATTTTTCAATATTTTTGCACCAAAATTTTACATAAATTATTTCTATCCATTTAGAACAGAAATACAATTTTTAATTTAAAAATTCTTTAATTTTAATATTTTTAAATATTAAAGTCATATTTTGACAATTTGAAATAAATGGATTAAATATTCTATTTTCAAGAAAATAATTTTATAAAAATTATTTTCACACTTAAAACTTAATGTTGTGACCATATTTGATTTAAAGTTTACTCAAAGACTTTTTGTTTATTTATTTACCAAATTTCTCTTATTTATTAAACGTTTAATTTACTAACCAAATAAATACTTATCCCCAATTCGAAGCCCTAGGAATACATATATCCTAGAGTTATTCCTTACACATTATTAAATTCTTTAGGTTGATTCTTTGGAATATTTCCAACGCATATTTCGTTGTCCAGTTCAATTACAAGTTATTACGTAAACAGTGAGTATTCCTACCCCTTTTTTTGCCTTTATACATTTTTGGGGTGTTACATGTACACTATTACAATTTCAAATACAAGTTTACATTTTTACAATACAATTCTAGTACTATGTGCATTGCTTACAACGTGCTTTATGCTTAGACAATACATGTGGATTACATTTGTACTTAGTGAAATCATTAACATGGTACAAGCCGACCTTAACATTGGATAGCGCTATTTGGATTGACAACCCGCCTAGATTGATTCTCCCCCTTTTTCATCGGAGAATCCGTGGCCAGTGTTAAGTTATCATCCATTTATTGGTTGAGTACACTACAGTTCATACAGTACATTATACAGTCACAGGGTTGATTTCGCTCATTTGTATGATACATGGTTTACATATCCACACTGTAGCTTGCACTTGAATTGTATAACTTTTTAACCTACTATATATATCAAATCTAGGAATGCTCACCAACATTTCATATGTTGACCAAAATCTATTTTGTACATGTTTCAGGTGCAGTTTGATCTAGTGCTTTAACAAGAGATACTTAGTGCATTACTTAAATCAGTTATTTCATTATTTACATTTCAGTTAAGACTTTGTATTTTCCATTTCCATGTAAGACAATTTTTGATTATTCAATAATATTTACATTTTAGTACCATGAGCTTTTGAACAATCGTCACTACGTGGCACCTCGATGATTCCGCCATCGGTTGGGGTGTTACACCTTAACCTGAAAAGGTCAACTTTTGACTTTATGGAAATTTATTGATAGGTAAGCCATTTTCTAAATTAAGATAAAGAGTAGCCCTTGAAATTACGGTATATCTTGATAACTTTTAAAGGAGTCTTTCAACCAACTCAATACGTATCTTGGTATCAATTCCACCATTTGAATAGGTAATATCTTGATTATTTTCTAATGTTTCTAACAATTTCTTCGTTACGGATATCCATTCCGATTGAAATACGTGACCAAAGTATTCGGGGCAGATATATGGGTATGGGATTGAAAACAAATAATGTGCGGCTACGAGATGGAAATGAGAATAGGTGTTACCCATCCTGATTACTCGAAACCATATACATGTTTGTCCGAACCATATACCCGAATAACATGCTCAAGTGTTGTTAGGTTTATATTTATTTTTCTCAACTAAAGTCAAGTAATGCTTCATTTTAGTAGTTTCATTACTTGAAAAATGAAGTTTTGTTTTAAGATATGTATATTTTGATGTTATCATTTTCTGTGTAGTACGAAATTATCTTCTGATATCTATATTATATTGAAAAGGAAATTAAATAATCTCAAACTTTGTTGGGTTAGAAAACAATAATCTCAACTTGAAAATTGGAATCTAACAAGCATAACTTGTCTTGGTTTTTATTTCACTAGACCAAAACTAACCGGGTTAATACCAGGTAGTTTTGGTCCATTAAAATAAAAACCAAGACAAGTTAGAACTGTTATATTCCAATTTTCAAGTTGGGATAATTTCCTTCCAATCCGATAAAGTTGAGATTATTTAATTCCAATTCCCCTACTTTATATATATATATATATATATATATATAAATATTTCAAACATTTAAAGGTGATGATGATATATGTGTACTTTATCATAGTTAAAAACTTAAAATTATGTTAAAATAAGAATGCAAGAAAAAAATGTAAATTAAAATCCTAAACAACAATCTTTTAGCAAGTTAATGCGTATATCTGATACCTGACAGGGTAACTACCTGATGAATATCCGACATTCATTAGGTTAGGCATGGAACATAATTTTACAATATGCATAAGATTAGCAATATATACCATCTCATTGCCATGTCTAGTTCATATGGCCTTATTACCGAATATATCACTTAAATTTTGAATCAAAAAAAATTAAGAAAAGTTATGCTAACTATAGAATAGTCTATCGTTGTGTTCCCGAGTCTCATTTAAGGATGAAAAAGAAGAAAAAAGAAAGGAAAGTAAAAATGTTGGTTGTTCTATAGTTTTTTTTTTTAGGAGGGAAAAGAAAGAAAATGAGAGGATGTGTGTTTCAGAGTTTTTTTAAGAAAGGAAATGAAGGAATTAACGAAAGGAAATAGAGAGAAAGGCTGGCTATTTTTCATCATTCCAAATTGGAAGGATTTGAAGAGAAATGAAAAGATGGGAGATAGTTTTAACTTTTAAGGAAAAGATGGAAAAAAGAGGAAAAGAAAAGAAAGAGATGAGAGAGTTTTATTTTTATTTTCTTTCTTTTCTCTCGTCAAGTAAATTCGGGAACATTTGCCAAGTGTCCGTTGTAAATGAGTTCACATAAGTTTTCAAGATTTTAAGTTGATAAGCATATAAGATTAAGCTTAGAACCACTTCACTTGTGATTCGAAACAAGGAGAATATTACTGATCTAAGAGATGCTAGAAAAAAAATTCCCCACCCTCCATGCCTGAAATATGCTCCTCTAGAAATAATGCAGTAAATGGGTTTTGACAAGTATCACTTGATAACATGTTTAGTGTGGCCAACCAAAACAGTGAGCACCTAATGAAAATCTTTCATAATTAAATGGTAAGATAATTGTAGAAGCATAAGGCTGACCAAGTGGAAAGAAAAATAAAAGGGAAAATGAACAAAATAGCCCGTTGACCGGGCGTTTTGCACAAATAGCCCTCTCCACCCTCTTTGGAGAGAGGGGTCACGGTTCCTAACATGCCTGAACCGTCTCCCGAGACGTCTCCCGCTCTAACCAATAACTTACCTCCACATCATCACCCACACTCTCTCTCCCAACATTACCCATCACATCTCTCTCTCTCCTTTCCTCCTCTCTCTTTCTCACCCGTCTTTCTTTTAAGACTATACCGTCTTTAAGTGTGTTCACATAATGCACAGTCCATGGAAAAAAAAATCATCAACGAAGTTCCAAAGCAAATCAATTTCCATGTATGACAGATTCATGAATAATGATTCTCACCAACTGATCATTCTTATTTCATCATATATATATATACACACACACACATGCACACCAATCCCTTATAAACAGTACAATAACATTTCTGTAGATAAAGTTATTAAAAATTAATGGATTCCATATTCAATCTTCAAGAAGCCGAACGATCTAATTTCTCACCAGACATCAACGGAATCAAGTTCCTCAAGAGCCTTCAACGCGAAACCGATCTACCCGGAACAGAACTTCAAGCAGGGTTCGCCGGAAACAGAAGGGCCGGTCACCGGTCCGGTGACCCTGCTGGTGTACTGATTCTTGTTTCTTCGTCTTCTCCGGTGAGTTCTCTGTCTTCTCCGACGAAG
Organism: Ambrosia x helenae; assembly: GCA_030844895.1. NCBI lineage: Eukaryota > Viridiplantae > Streptophyta > Magnoliopsida > Asterales > Asteraceae > Ambrosia > Ambrosia x helenae. The sequence goes on along the minus strand of CM061229.1, from coordinate 17,021,525 downwards.
TTTACTGTTTTTTTCTTGTTCTTCGTCTTCACCGGAGACGTCTTCCGAGACGTCACCGGAGGCGTCTCTGAGACGTCACCGGAGACGTCTCAGGTCTGTCTCGGGATCAACGACACGTGGCGGTCCTCTGTTGGCTGAAATGGGAAGCCTCTCGGGAGACGGTTCAGGCATGTTGGGAACCGTGACCCATCTCTCCAAAGAGGGTGGAGAGGGCTATTTGTGCAAAACGCCCGGTCAACGGGCTATTTTGGCCATTTTCCCAAAATAAAATCATACCAAATACTTGTCATGACTTTTTATCTATTTTTCATCTGTTATCTTCATTACTGTTAGAAATTCCCTTATGGCATACAACGTGAAATATGCACATATAACAAAATTTAAAAGCTTAGTTACAAACATTTTGGGTTTAATTACACAAAAAGTTGTTTCCCAAAAGGATGTTCGACACGGGTTTTACGTCGATCGGAAACCATAAAAATGATTACCAATGCTGGTATCGATTATGTTTGATCATCAATGGTTTGGTTCGTTACACTACGGATACGGTATTGGTACGAACACAAGAGAAAAACCGTATTCAATGATAAATGAAATTATATCAACCGAAAACAATAAAATGAATAGCGGTACTAGTCAGATGAACAGTTGGTTTCGGTTTGGTTAGGTACTGTAATATGCAGGTCTTTCATAACCGGAAAGGATGAAAATAAATACTAGTACCGGCACCGCCAATTTTTCGTTGGTATTAATTTGGCTCGTTACGCTAGTGATATGGATGTTACTAATGCGTGGTTGAAAAGCCTCAAGTTCTGGTGCTTAAGTTTGAGTTTTTAATGTGCAATTGAGTTCCGAATGATATACCTTGATATGATTTATGTTTTACATGACTTAATAGGTTTAGAGTGCATTTTGGGAGTTAAATGAGGCACTAGATTGAAGCTAGGACGAACCGGATGCAAGAAACGAGCAACCGGGAGCAAAGAACAAAGATTGGACGTGTTTTTGAGAATTTATATGGAATGGAAATGAATATATTTTTGTTTTAAATGAAAGAGGATTGAAATATGAAGACGTGGCCGCGAAAACGGAGTTGAAACGAAGAAGTTACGAAGAAAACAAGAAAACCGAAATCGCATCATCAGGTCTAGCGTCGGCGAAGCCAAAACTGGCATCGGCGACACCACTGGCGTAGGAAAACCTTCAAAATTGGCGTATTCCAGCGAAAAATGACGTAGGGGAGCTGCAGGTGGCGTCGGCTATGCCAAAACTGGCGTCGCCGACGCTAGATACTGGGTCAAACTCAATTTTGACAAATTTTAATGCTTTTTAATTGACCTTTATGATCTTTTTGACCTTTAACTCGGTATGGAACGAATAAAAACGAATGTTGGGGGACCTAAAACATCATCTTTGACCCTCCTAACATCTACATACTATATCAATCCATCCAAATCATCATTTCATCAAAGATTCAAGCTCCTACAATCATGCTTGGCATATTTCTTGTATCATTCCCAAGTGTAAGCATTTGAAATCCTAGGGTTCATAACAATTTGGGTATTTCTTAAACTTTTGTGTTTAATTCTATGTTTGAACAATTGTGTTGAATGCTTTGATTTTGTATTGAATTCACTTTTGAGTAATTGTTCTTGTGCCAATTCCTGGTGAAATGAATATGGTCCATATTTAGATGTTGATGATTATTGATACCTAAGCCTATTGAACAATCAATCCGTTAACACCAATTGCACTTGAGTTATTTGACCCACTTTGTTAAACCTTAGGCTTTGATTGTTGAACCCGGGTGTGATCCTTTTATTAATATTATTTTTACAATCAGGTTTTTACTAATTCCATTATCTTTGACAATTTCAATCAACTTCTTTAATCAATTTTGGTTCATCACTATCAATAAAAATTTTCTTAAATGAACAATATATGCAAACTTCATAAAACATAACATCTTTATAAGTGACCATTTAACCAACTAAACCAAAATTCACTAACCACGAACTATTCGTGGTTCGACACCCTTATTGCCACTACTACATAGCTAGAGGTAATTAGGACTTATAAATATTATTTTCGACCAGACCACGACATCCGATCAGTTACATACTATTTAATCAATTAAAACCCTTTCTAAAAAGATTTTAAATAATTAAAAATACGCCTTTTCAAGATAAGAAATACCAGTTAATTAAAAAAGCGTGTAAAAAAAAAATAGGGTCGGTCTCGCAAGCCAACCTGCGACCACATAGCCAGTCTGAAAAAAGGTCACTGTCCTAAAAAAATGTTATTTATAGATAGCTTTTCCAAAAATAAAAAATAAGCGTTTTAAAAAATACAAAAGATAACAAAAGGAGAAAATATTAATAAATTAAAACTAAAAGGTTTAAAAGTATTATCCTATATAATGAAAGAAGAGTGCACATGAATAGTGCATATTTCGTTCAGTTGCTGCCACATGGCAACAAGTGTTTTTTTCTTCCAGCTTTTGACAAATTTCGGTATTTAAGTTTATCATTATCATTTATTTACAAGACTGGCTTGCAGCCCAGGTGGTTTGATTGTTGTGTTGGTAATATGTATACGATGGTTCGAATCTTAGGTGGGGCAAATTTTTTTTCCTCACAGTATTTTTGCTTAGCTCAGCGATGATCTCAGCCAAACAACCTACTTCATCTTTTCCTGCCACGGAGCCTACTTCTAACATGCACAGCTGACCACGTCTACACGTCTACTGTGCGTCGTCTCCACGTTCGCCTGCGAACCGTGTGGAAGCCCCCTACTCGCCGCCTCACATTATCTCAACAACACATCATTATCGCGTCACACCACATCGTCAAGCTGTGGTTGCCAATACGGTGAGGATCCGCCACCAATCACTTCCTTTTGCTGCAACATCTTTAACGTCTGATTATATGTTCTTACACACAAATGGTTTACTTTAGGTGTCAACTATTTTAAAAATAGGTAAGTACACATAATAGAAAACTAAAACAAAAGTATTTTTTATTTTCTATTATTATCATATTTGGTATCTTACTTTATTTGTATGGTTCATCGTGCATTGGGTAGAAAACGCCGTGATGCTTTTCACGCTAGAGAGTGGCGTTTGGAGAGCTACTAAGTGGAGAGGGGCTTTTGGTCTTTGTTAAAGCAACTTTAATGGACCGTGGTCTGGGACTTTGGTTGATGGTAGCTTATTAGCATTTTTGTTAAAAACCGAATCACAATGTGCGCAACGTGCGCTCCGTGTAATCAACTAGTTAATATGAAACTAGATAGGAGATTTCATTAGGAGGTGGTACTAAAACGGACAATACATTTTCTCGTATTGGGCCTATTTTTATATTTTTATTTAGTGGTTGAGTCCAGTCCATTTGAATAATGGGCTCTATGCCCACGTCTTCTGTTGATGTTTGCCGTAATAACGACATTATTTAGATCTATAAATAATCATCTTGAGGTTTTTTTTTTTGAACGATAACTAAGCTGAAAAAATATTTCAGAAACTGATATATAGTGAGACAAGATATCGGGATATGATGCGTACTTTAACATTGCAAGGGGTCCCATCTTGGGGTATGTCACAGGTTCGATCCATGCACACAAAAAAAAAAAAAAATTCCCCGTGACGGTTTGAGCTTAGGCAAGGAGAACACCGGTGTGTGGGTAGGGATTCAAACTTGGGACCGCTAGGTTAGGGTTGTACAAGGATTTCCACTAAACTAAACCTTTCAAAAAAAAAAAAAAAAATATTAATACACAAACAAGATGTGTACCATGCCCCATTATAAAGTAGGAATATTCATCTTAAATGGTGAATTAATTAAAACTATTTTTCCACCCATGAAACGTAACATGGATATCGGTAAATCGAATGGGGGACTCGTATGTCAATAGATAAGAATGAAAAAGAAGAGTGAAAAATATATGATTCAAAACTCCAAGGAAACTACAATTTTTTTTTCTTTTTTTCTAAAGTATTTCGTAACTTCGTAAACCAGTAACATATTTATAAGATGAAGCATAATTGCAATCTGTGTTATGTGCAAATCTCATCATGAGTATGCATAGATTTACACTAATTAAAAAATTAACTTCCTAAAATTATTATATTCCTCGTACGACACCAAAGGGTCAATGCTTTAGCGGTATCTTGATGACTTTCTTTAAAGGTGGTCGCCGGTTAGAACGTTGGAGTCTCGTTTGTGGATGACTTTCTATAGGCGGTTAGAAAAAAGGCTTACAGAAATTGAGAAGAAAGACACTATAAATGATAGAAGCCGGGCTTGTGTTTAACACAATTCTCTTAAACAGATTCGTCGTCTGTTCCCAGGGTACACCGGTGCGAACAGTGATGATGCACTGCCGGACTATCCCACTTGCTTGAAAAGAAATCGAAATTTGGCTACTGCTGCTGTGTTTGCGAATTGTATAAGTGTGAGTATTATCAAGAGCATTCTGCACAAACTATCATATGTGTTTATATAGAACCATAGTTGTCAAAGCGTCTAGGCGCACTCAAGGCGCATAGGCCGAGCCCGGAGCCTAGGCGCAAGGCGCATAAAAAACGACGGCTTTTTATAATTAAGCGCATAGTATAAAATACATTTTTAGGGATTCTAGAGATGTTTTAGGCTTGTTTAGGGCTACTTTAGGATGTTTTAGGGTTGTTTAGGACTTGTTCATGACTCATTATTATTATATTGTTCCCCACTAAAAAAACCACCCAAAATGTCACTTTTAACCGTTTTGTGATTCATCTAGACCGTCAAAAGATGGTGGTTACTTGTGAGATTAAATCTCAGCCACAATAATTGAGCAGTTACTTAGAAAATTTGGCAGTTTATTTTTTATTTGAGCAGTTAGCCGGTTATATGTAATTATGCATTTTTCTCATCCACGTTCATCTGCAGTCACGTTTCCTCCTTCTTCGCTAGTAGTCTCCACCTATATAAACCTCCAATGAAATTACCTCCTCTGCTATGTGACTACACCACCACCACAAATCCCTCTGTCCGTCGTCTTTTCAACAACTCCCTCTATGTTCCACCCAATAATTGTTGGGCGAAGGGATTGAAGTTACCTTCTCATTCTCCTGCCATCAAATACCCAATCCCCTAAACTTCACCACCTCCTCCGCTGCTTGATTCACGATCACATGATGTGTTTAGTGTAAGTTTAACTCTTTCTTCATCTCTTCTAGAAAAAAAAACATTTCTCCCTTCATTCCAGGTACCGGTTTTCAGCCCATTCATATTCATTGATCTGCGACATCTTTCATTCATCATCATCTTCACCGTTTTATTCACACACCTTCATCAACAACTACGATTTGTTGCACTGGTAAAGGTCTAATGGTCTAATTTAGTCACAACTATTTCAATTTTGAATTTGTTTAGCATCATTTACATTTTAGTGGTTTGTACAGTTTTCCATAAATTGTTTTAGGTTTTTTTTTTTTTACTCTAATTAGTTCATCAGCACCCAATCTGATGGAAGGCTTCGACAAGACCTACTCCGGCGAAACGTTTGTCACTGAAGAAAATCAAAGAAGTGGAGGATGAGGATGTGAGTTTTATCTTCTTTGATGGCGGGAGTCGCGTTCTTTGCGATCACCGGTATGTGTCGATTAAGCAATTGTTACCGATAATATTAACTTTTTTATTCAGTTGGTATTAGGATGTTGTTTTTTGTAGAAATTGCCCATAGGCATATCATCGAGTCTGCAGCTAAATGGAACTATGGTAGGTTTCTATTGGCGATGTTATTGTTTTCTCAACAGTTTTATAGCTTGGTTCATGAATGTTATGCTTTGATTTTTCCCTTTAAAGTTTTTGTATAACTTATGAATCTTAATCCGAGAAAAACCTCAAAGATACATGTAAATATTGCCAAGATCCATCCTTTTTGTTTCATGCAGTGTTAAATTTTATTTCTGATTAAATATTGATTCGATTTATGAGAATATATAGGTTCTTTGCAACAAGTATCAGAGCAAGCTGTTGGAAGTTATCGATTCAAGGTTTGCCTTTTTTTTCTTTAAAGTATAAAATATATGTTTAATAAGAATTTTTAAATTTTTGTTCATGCCTAATGAGGGTGGATGCTTGAGGTCAGGCAAGGGTCCTTGGCATGATCCAGAATTGATGAAGGTATGCTCATGTTTAATTACTAGGCGGGGCAGGGCGGGTAAATGTATATGCACATTAAAACGGATCCTTCCAGGCCAATCGATCTGTCAAACCTTTCTTTTTTCTTTCCTTTTTATTTTTACCTTTTCAAATAATACGATTTATGGACAGTTTAAGCATCTAATTTCAAGTTTGGTGGCTTTTGACCTGTTTGACCCATGTTTTCAATATTATTATTATTTTTTTGGCTTTTTTGTTGCAGCTAATTAACATGGAAAATACAGAGAAAAATAGTAGCTATTATGATGATCCTAATTAGAAGTCAAGTCAATTGTTTCTCAGGTTCATGAAGTTGTAAAACAAAGGGAGAAACTTAAGCATTTAAAGGTTAATTCAACAGTTAAGTTGATTGCCAAATCGGAAGTGATTGGGATCCAGTAACGATTTGATTCTCAGATCAAAGAGCAGATTACTTTGAGTGTTAAATCGGTGTGTAAGAGTGTTTTGGTTGAAGAGTTTATGTTTATAGTTATTAAATTTTTTGGCTTACTGAATGTTTGTTTGTAAAGGAACAAGTACATGAAATGGAGTAGACTATAATGGAGTTATAAAGAACTTATGAAGATAGAGATCGAATTAGAGATAAAGAGCTTCATGCAATTAGATTGGACCATGAATCGGAAGCGATATCCACCTAAACATTCATCTAATGCTTTTTCTAATATTTCTTATTCCTCATTGTTACAGGCATGGGCTAAAGTGGATTTGTTACGGGAGCACAACAAATAACTTGAAACTTTTCGGTATCATTTTAGTTTAAACTTTAAACCTTTATTGATTCTCACATTTCTAACACACGTCTACTTTGCTCCTTTTCTCGAAAAGACATAGATATTAGTTATTACATGTATTGCTACTGGATGAACCCACAAATCATTTGGATATCAGAGTATTGATGCACTTGCTGATGCACTTGATGAATTTACTGGTAATGTTCTTGTAAGTCATGATTCTCGACTGATATCGCGTGTGTGCGATGATGAAGAAAATAGTCAAATATGGATTGTGGAAAATGGAATTGTGGAGGAGTTTGACGGTAGTTTTGACGACTATAAGGATGAGCTACTGAAAGAAATCAGAGCTGATGTGGACGAGTGACGCGGTATGTATTCAGTTTTACAGTGTTGGTAAGAATATAAGATTATAACTTTGTTTTTAATAGTTTGTTTCAAGGGACAGGAAACTCTGGTAGATAACAACATTCATTTATGGAGACTATTGTTGCCATGACTTTTGAGGCTTGGGGTAAACATACATGTTTTCAAAGTTATGTATTTGAGTGTCAAAAGTCTATTTTATTTTATTTATAAAATAAGGATTTCATGTTGCTTCTGATGTTGAACATGTGGGATACATTACAACTGTACCTTTATATTGGTTTATTTGTGTTAGATTGGCAATGTATGTTCTATATGATGTTAACAACTTTAATTCATTTTTTCCATTAGGCAAGCTTTCATGGTTTTTTTTTTCATTCCATTATTGTTATTACTGCTATTTCGGGTCAATGAAAAAAGGTAACTGATATTGTTTTGTGTAACTTTCAATTTCTTGGACACTAACTTGATTAGATTTACTGGTACATTACTTGGAATTCAAAAGGTTTGAAGGGTCCATCATCTTTGGGTATTTATAAAACAATTAGACCATGCGTAGTGGGGGGCTTTATATATAAAGCCCCTCTTTCTGATTGGTCCACGTGGCAGCTGAGTCAGCATGGAGAGATAAAGTGAAAAAGGGGTGTAGTGGTGGGGCTTTATATATAAAGCCCCTATTAATATTTTATTATATCTTTTAAATTAAAAATATAATAAAATAATAATATAAAGAGAGAAAGAGTAATCTCTCTTTTCAAATGTTCAATTATTGTTGGTGGCACATGGCACGTGGCCATGGATGATTGATGATTTCTTCTTTTGGACAGGCGCTGTAACCATCACGCCAGAAGGAGGATTTGCAATATAACCCCCCCCCCCCCCGGTAACGGTGTGGGGGGCGTTATTTTTAGATTTCACGCCTAGTAACGCCACCACTACACCCGGTCTTATATTTATAAACTCACCATTTAAATAAAAAACAAGAATTCACTACAAAAAAAATCATACTTTCCCATACTTACAAGCATTAATCCTCAAGAAATGCTCAGCGGTATTGAATCCGATGGTGGCTTACTGCTCCATTTCGAATGCATTTAGTACATTACTTGCCATTTTGCAACCAGAGTTTGTTAGAGGTTTTTTTATCCATAATTATCAATTGATTAATGTTTTACCAATATAATATACATACCTTTGTTTCATATATATATATATATATATATATGTGTGTGTATGTGTGTGTGTGTGCGCGCGTGTTGATACTTTGTTGCTTTTTTTTGTAGGGTGCCAATGATCCAAACTGGATACTATATTTTCTCAATGATAGTTTATGTGCTCGAAGGGCTATTCTTCGTATTAAGATTGATGACTATAATTTGCCACCTAAATGTTCTGATCGTTTTACTGTTTCTAGATATCTCGGTGATGATATCAACATGCTTAGCCAACCTAGCTTGATATCTACAAGTGGGCACACTACGAATCCTCCATTGTGTGGTGTTCTTATTGAGGGTGAAGTTGAAGAATATCAAGAACTGCTTGCAAAGATAACCGATGACGAATGGGAGATGGCAGACGAACTTTTTATGGAGATACATGATAATTCGGTTTCGGCTTCAACACAGTCATCAGTAAGTAATTTTTATTTTACTTTATTGTTGGTTTTTAGTGATTTGTTGTACTTTTATGTTATTTAATTTTTATGTTTTTTTGTTACATTTAGGTTATTGTTGATAATAAGCAAGATGGTGAACCTACACAGTCTACAGTTGAGGTATACTATATGTCTTATTCTAAATGTATGGGTTAATTAGCTGGTCTTTGTTTAATGTTTGGTTTGTTACTTTTAGATTATTGTTGACAACAATCCAGATGAAACCCTCTTCCAATCTGAATTAGAGGTATACTACATGTTTTATATTAATATTATGGATTTAGTTAGTTGAAATTTGCTTAAGGATTCACATTTAGGTTACTGCTGATAAGGAGCAATATGTCAGCCTTGCCCAAGTTGAAGTAGAGGTAAACAATTTGTTTTATTTGGATTGCGGTGATTTTTTAGTTTTAATATAATACAGGTTGGTATGTTATTTTCAGGGTATCGTTTCTAAGGAACAAGAAGGCAATCCTAGCTAAGCAAAAATAGAAGTAAAATATTTGTTCTTTTTATCTTAGTAAGTTAGTTACTTTTTATAAAAAGTAACATGTTGGTTTATGTCTTTAATTAGTGTGTTGTTAATGACCAAGAGGGTGAGACTTTCCAAGGGAAAGATGAGGTACATGATTTGTTTTCATATGAATTTATATATTTTTATTTTCTAAATGTGATTCATTCGTCTATATGTTTTGTTTAGGGTGTTGACAATAACGTGTGAGTGAGCGAGTCTAGCAAAACAAAAATTGAAGTAAAATATTTCTTTGCTTTTTATGTTAGTAAGATAGCTGCTTTCATACAAGTAACATCTTGGGTTGTTTCGTGTAGGTATTGTTGCTCATGACCAAGAGGATGAGGCTATCGACGCGAAAGAAGAGGTAATGATTTTATTTATATGATTTTAGATATATTATTTTCTAAATGATCTTCATCCGGTGTATGTTTCGTTTAGGGTATTGTTAATAACGAGCAAGAGAGTGAGTTTAGCCAATCTAAGGTATTAGTACAAAATGGTGACAACAATGTGCCTAACTCAACAGTTGTTGGCCATTCAAATGATAAACAAACAAGATTGAGCTACAAGAAGAGGCTGAGAAATCATGTCGAAAACATGCAATGCGATTCCAAGAAGTAGATCATGTTTGTGTTCAATTATGTTAACCAACTTTCTATGTTTATGAGTCTGACTTTAAAACTACTTGCTATGTTGGTATGTTTTATGGATTAAGGCAACTTTCGTTTTGTAGGTTTTTGGTATTATATTTAAACTTTTGTAGTAATGTTGGTGTGGTTGGTATTAATGTTGTCACACATTTTGGTTCATACCAAGATTTCATATATATTTTTTTTAAACAAAACAAATAAATTAGTATTTGTTTTTCAATGGCCGATTTCATAAATAATATATATTAACAAAACTTTTAAAATTGATATACTTTAAGATTATATAGAGATTAGTTATCGACATTCGCTTACTCAAAATGATAACATCAACCCAAATATACTTTCACGCTTTTCTAATCCCCGTTCGAAAACCCGTCCCAGCGGACGGGTATCTCACTAGTTTAGGATGTTTTAGAGGTTTATGCAACTTTTAGCCTGAATTTTACTTGAAATCAGCCCTGATAGTGCGCCTCAGTGCCTAGGCGCGCGCCTCACAGGGTGCAGCGCACTTGGTGCGCCTTGAGCCTAGGCGCGCTTTTGACAACTATGTATAGAACTCGAAAACCCATGAGCTTCATGCTGCATAATCATTTCCATTCAATTCAAATAATGAAAATTAAATTGTTTAATTGCAGCTTAATGCCAGAAGTTGAAACATCATTCTAAAAGTTGAAGACCAGGAGACTCAAAACAGTCTTCTAGAAGGTTTCCTTTAAGTCACAAAATAAAAATAAAATCAAAATGGGTAGCAAAACCTAGCGTCACGCGGACCCGAGTTTTTTCAAGATGCATTTGAGTCCGCAGGTTGTGCGGGCGTCGCCTTGGTTCAAGAATTTCCTCAAACCAGAACCCATTTTTGCACCTCCCTGCGCACGCGGGTAGGTGCCCAAGTTTAATGTGAGTAAACATTTTATTCCTTCCAATTTGGTTTCATCTTATAAACTCATCCACTTTTCATCCCACAACCAATATGGGACAACTAACATTCACACACATAAACTCCAACAAACCCCCACATGTATGAGAGTTATTCTCAGAAACAACCTAATTCCGATTATATTTCAACAATTGAGTTTTGCATACGATAGGTAGGTGTGACCCTTTGAACTCGTCTGCCGTCTGTGTAGATGACAATACGCTTCACACAAGACTCTCCCTGACAACGTCAAGTCCTCATAGTTGTGTCAGTTTTGGTCAAGGACACGTGCTTGTATCTACGAGAGCTCTTAGGTATTGTACCCCAACAATACCTTTCGAAGCGACCTCACTTCTCTCTCACATAGGTGATTCACTAGGACTGGTTACCTCAGTCGAATCATTAAAAGCCATAAGCTTAACCTCAACCTTATCACTTTTAGGAATGCACTTGGAAGCATACCAAATTCTTATGGCAAATTCCCCTTTTTCAAGGCGCGGGGGTTTCCAACTCTCCCCCACAGTGACCTCACTTATTCTTACAATTAGTTTGTCCTAGTGAACTAAGATCTTGGGATCTCCAGTCAGTCGAGTTAGGTTTCCTACGCATGAATTTAATTTTTTAAGGGCTTTAGTCCCATTCCCATGGACGACTTCTGAACTAACTCTCTGCTTAAGCCTTTTGTTAGCGGATCTGCGATTTATCCTTTGACTTCATATAGTCAACAGTGATAACTCCTGTAGATATTAGTTATCGTACCGTGTTATGCCTACGTCTTATATGCATGTTCTTATCGTTATACATTGTGCTATGAGCTCTGCCAATTGCCGGTTGGCTATCACAATGTATGCATATGGCCGATGCCGACTTCGGCCAGCGTGGTATATCCTCAACAAATTGACGTAGCCATTCTGCCTCTTCACATGCTTTATCTAAAGCGATGAATTCTGATTCCATCGTGGATTGCTTAGATGATTTCCACGATATCGCTACACCTCCAAGTGTGAACACATACCCACTCGTTCCTTTGGAATAATTCGTGTCAGATATCCAATTTGCATCGCAGTAACCTTCAATAACTGCCAGATATCTACTATAATATAACTCGTAATCTCGTGTGTATCTCAAGTACCGAAGCACCCGTGTCACGCAACCGCTAAGTCTAGTCTTGTACTGCTAATCAGATACATCAAGTTTCCAATAATTCTTGAGTACTCTAATTGATTAACAGGCTCACCTTGATTTTTAGCTAGATGTTGAATCGTGTCAATGGGAGTTCTAGCCACATTAGAGTCATTTGCATTGAACTTCTCAAGAGGTTTGTCCATATAGTGAGACTGACTTATCACAAGTCCATTATGGGTTCGTGTGATTTGTTCTCCCAAAATCACGTCCACTAGTCCCATATCTTTCATGTCAAACCTTGATCTTAGGATGTCATTTGTAGATTTTATCATTTTCTCATTACTTCAAGCAATGAGCATGTCATCCACATACAAGCATAAGATGACATATCCATCTGGCGTGTCTTTCACATGCACACACTTGTCACATTCATTAATCTTGAACCCAAAATCAAGCATGACATGATCAAACTTTTGATGCCATTGTTTTGGAGCTTGTTTCAAACCATACAAGGATTTTACAAGCTTGCATACTTTCTTTTCTTGTCCATTGTCTATGAAACACTCGGGTTATTCCATGTAAATCTCTTCCTCTAGATTTTCATTCAAGAAAGCCGTTTTCACATCCATTTAGTGAACATCCAAATTTCTAATGGCTGCAATGGCAAGTACAATCCTGATGGATGTTATTCGCATTACAGGCAAATATGTGTCAAAATAATCCAAACCTTCTCCCTGTTTATATCCTTTGATCAGCAACCCTACCTTGTATTTATCAATGGTGCCATTTGGCTTCATATTTTTCTTGAAGATCCATCGATATCGTAGTGGTTTGCATCTCGCAGGAAGTCCACTAGCTACCAGATGTGGTTTTGTAAAATAGAATCTATTACACATTTTATGGCCTCCTTCCACTAAGGTCCATCCGATGAATTTACCGCTTATTGGTAAGTTTGCGGTTCCTCCTCAACCATATAGGTGAGGAAATCTGGACCAAAGGATTTTTCAGTGCTTTGTCTTTTACTCCTATGGATTTAACCTTCATCGATTTGAGGTTCATCATTTGCAACCTCTTCTCTTGAAGAACTTTCTCCAGTTGGATTTGATACGCCTGGTTCATCATCTAGAACACTCTCATCAAATGGGTTTGGTGAATCCAGTTTAGGCCTTTCCAAGCATGGGAATGTGTGCTTAAACAAATAAGCATCCTTAGATTCCAATATAATGCCGTTAGACACTCCAGGATTCTTTGAGTGATGCACAAGAAATCGAAGTGGATCACCCAGGCGAGTGTATCCAATGAGCACACAATCTACAGTTTTGGATCCTATCACAAGACCCTTTGGTGGTGTTACAACCACCTTAGCTAGACACCCCCACACTTGCAAGTGTTTGTATGAAGGTTTGATTCCCATCCATAATTCATACAGTGTTTTGTTCTTCTTCTTATGTGGGATTAAATTTAGAATGAAATTTGCAGATAATAACGCATCCCCCCACATGTCCTCACTCACCCAGATCTTATCAACATGTCATTCATTATTTCTTTCAAGGTTCGGGTTTTCCGTTATGCCATGCCATTTGATTGTGGTGAGTAAGGATGTGTGAATTCATGTATGATTCCACTTTTTGCACAAAGATCAGCAAAAGTGAAACATACTCACAACCTCGATCGCTTCTTACCTTTTTCATCTTTCGATTAAGTTGATTTTCAACTTCGTCTTTGAACACGATAAATTTGTCAATAGCCTCTCCCTTACTCTTAAGTAAGTACACATAACAAAAACGTGTGCTATCATCAACAAACGTGATGAAATACTTGTTCCCACCTCTAGTCGGAATCACTTTCAAATCACACACATCGGTGTGGATCTAATCAAGGGACCAGTGATTCGTTTAACCTTTTTGAATGGCATTCATGTTTGTTTGGCTTTGATACAAGTTTCACATTTATGGTTTGAGTCAATTTCAATTTTTGGTATGCTATTCAATTTAATTAAATGTCGAATAGAATTAAAATTAACATGACCTAGTCTACCATGCCAAACATTAGAAGACTCAAACAAGTAAGCAGAACTAGCGTTATTCATTCCATTCATCACCATTACATTTAACTTGAACATACCATTTAGGGCATAGCCCTTACCAACATACATACCGCTTTTGGTCAACACGACCTTATCAGACTCAAACATCATTTTGAAACCAAACCTGTTCAACTGCCAACCAGACACAAGATTCTTTCGAATCTCAGGAACATACAACACATTTGACAAAGTAAGTTCTTTTTCCGAAGTCATCTTCAAAATCACATTCCTTTCCCCTTTGGTATCCACAGTAGCAGAATTTCCCATAATGAGCTTTTCACCAATGACCTCCTTGAATGTGTTGAAAAAACTCTTGTCAAAGCACACATGCCGAGTCGCCCCGGTATCAATCGATCAATCCTTGGCATCCGTACTAACCATGTTAGCTTCAGTGATCATCAATGAAAGATCAGAGATCATAGCAACCAGCTTATCAACCATGTTGGCTTGTTGGGTAGTTTCTTTCTTAGGAAGCTTGTACTCATTTGCCCGATGCCCTGGTTTGTCACAATTATAGCAATTTCCCTTAAACTTTTTCTTCTCAACACCACCTTTCGGTCCAAGGTGAGAGCCTTTCTCGTTGGTTTTCTTGAGCCCAGCCCGTTGTTTGCCATTGTTACCCTTAGATGTTTGACCATGTTCAACAACATTAGTCTTAGCGACTTTAGTAATGACATTCTCTTTTAAGCAATCTTGTTGTCTTCTTCAATACGAACACGTATAACTAAATCTTCAATTGTCATTTCCTTTCGCTTATGCTTCAAGTAATTCTTGAAATCAATCCAACTTGGTAGCAATTTCTCAATAATAGCCGTAGCCTAGAATGTCTCGCTAAGCCTCATTCCTTCTGCATGAATATCATGAAGAATAACCTACAATTCTTGAACTTGACTTACGACAGTTTTTGAGTCAATCATAGCAAAGTCCAAGAATTTAGCTACCGCAAACTTCTTTATGCCTACATCTTCAGTTTTGTATTTGCGTTCCAAAGATTCCTATAGCTCTTTGGCAGTAGCAGCTTTGCAATACACATTGTAAAGCGAGTCAACCATTCCATTCAGGACATAGTTTCTGCATGAGAAATCAGAATGAATCCAAGCATGAACCGCGCTCACAGATTGAGCATCCATTTCCTCTTCTGCAACATGAGCAGCGGTTTCAGTTAAGAACCTCGCAAGGTTCAATGTTATCAAATAGAACAACATCTTTTGTTGCCACCGTTTGAAGTTCACACCGACAAACTTCTCGGGTTTTCAGCGTGGCTCGCTACCGCAGTAGGCAAAGGTGCCACCAAAGCAGTGGTAACAACAATTGCAGGCATGTAGACTGCAGAGACTCCAGTAGCACTGGAACTCGTGAGGGGAGTAGAAAACATGGGTTGGGAGTTCTTCATGACTGAAAAGAAATAAAAAACTGTTAATACAAGAATTTGTATAAGTTTGTTAGAAAATGGCTTACAGAAATTGAGAAGAAAGACGGTATAAGTGACAGAAACCGGGCTTATGTTTGATACAATTCCCTTAATCAGATTCATCGTCTGTTCCTAGGGTACACCGGTACAAACAGTGATAGTGCACTGTCGGACTATCCCACTTGCCTGAAAAGAAATCGAATGAGTAATTGCAGCTTAATGTTAGAAGTTGAAACATCCTTCCGGAAGTTGAAGACCAGGAGACTCAAACCATTCTTCTGGAAGGTTTTCTTTAAGGGTTTTTCGAGTTACATTCGTGTCCGCAGTTCATGCAGGGGCTGCGTTTGTTCAAGGATTTCCTCGAATCAGAACCCATTTTTGTACCCCTCTACGCACGGTGTAGGTGCCCAAGTATTACGTGACTTAACATTTTATTCTTTCTAATTTGGTTTCATCTTATAAACTCATCCACTTTTTATCCCACTACCAATGCGGGACAACTCACATTCACACACATAAACTTCAACATAGGCGAGCCATGGAATTTACCATGATGGGCATTCAGACGGTGGGTTTCCGATGGAATTGGTGACGGAACGAGTCATTAGCGTTGTTTGCGATCGTGGGCATGAGCGAACTTTTACCTAAGGATTTTCAGAGTGGCTGGACTTTGTTGGATTAAAAAAAAAAACATCTTATGGCAATTTTAAATTTTGGCTTTGGGTTTTTCGTACCTGATTTATTTTTATTACCTTCGTAAATTAATGATTTCTGTCTACAGTTTTTTAAAATTACGGCTTATGTTTAACAAAATGTTCGTTTTAAACATAAAAAAGTAGCTGTGATAATTCTTTTGTAACAATAGCCGAAAAGGTTCCAAATACAAGAATGACGAAAGGTTTAGTTGATAAACACGAAACTGAATGGCATATAATCTTATACGAAAATAAATTAAACAAATCTCATCCGTCACCAAAAAATGTATAATTACATAATACATATCATAGTTTTTGTGTGTATATATAAAATATGTATTATGTAATTATACATTTTTTTAGTAAGTAAAAATTACATCGTTATAACTAGTATCGTTCAGGCTTGTGAGTTTATTCAAGCTTGGTATATGAAGTTTAGGCTCTAATTCGTTCACTAAATGTGCTCAAAGTATTGGCTTGAGTTTGGATAGTTATATAATCTCAGCTCAATTTGAGCTTTTAAAGAAATCTCGAGTAACTTACAAGCTTGTCAACTCTTTAATTTACCAGAATATATTATTTATAAAAACCACAATGTATACATAGAACTTTACACTAAAACCATTAAGTTGCAAAAATCAAATGGATAGATACTAGGACCCTATAAAATTGGGAAAAAATAGCCCTTTCTAGTAATGTTTTCGGTTTACATATATAGATCCATTTATTTTTGATCTTTTATTTTTAGAAAAACTCATTAGAAAACATGTTCAAGTGATTGTTTCCACCCTCCAAGTTTTCAAATGGGCAAAGCTGTTGCCAGAAACATTGAAGATCATCAACGGTTCCCGGTGAGCCGGTGTCATAATAATCATATCTAAAGTCGACTTCTTGATCCTTGGAAGTACTCGCGCTACCGGATGAGAAGATATCATTTTCATAAGTCAGACAAGACTCTAGGTTTTTATTCGAATGATAACTAACAGGCTGTTTCATTTCGTCTATGTTATCGCGCTCCAACTCCAATGATGTACACTCTCCATTTTGCTCGTGTGTTTCGGGCTTCTTGTTGTAATGACTCACACGTTTCTTGAGATGAGCATGCCAATGGTTTTTTACTTCGTTATCAGTTCTTCCAGGAAGTTTTGATGCAATTGCAGACCACCTAATAAATAGATTAACAAAATCATGAGTTGGTCACATATGATCACAATTAATTGATTGTTTAATTAATTTTGGGCCTTTATTCATAGATTAAAAAAAGCCAAGTTTACATCTGGATAATGGGTAAGCGAGCAACAAGCTACGCTACTATCCCTTTTTGAATTGCAAAACCTACTCTACTGAAGACAAACCCTTGGTTCCTTGGGCTCTGCGAGTCGCTGTGGACCACTTTCTGAACCCGTTCCAAAAAACGAACCGCCTCAGGGGCTAAGGACCCAAATGTGTCGAAGGCAAAAATGTTCAAATAGAATCGGGCATTATGCTTACTTATTGCCAAGAACCGAATGCGAATGGAGTATGATTTCGTCCTCTTCCTTGGAGAAGTTTCCTCTCTTTATGTTAGGTTTGAGATAATTCATCCATCGCAGTCTACAACTCTTCCCAGATCTCGACAAACCTACAAACAAAACAAAAACATTCACAAACTCTACTTAGATCGTTAAGTATCACCTAAGATGGTTATACATATCCAAATTAGGGTTTCAAATATTTACCAGCGAATCTAGGCATCTGGGACCAGTTCCAAATGCCATATCTGCTAATATAAGCAATCAACATTTGATCTTCTTCATGGCTCCATGTGCCTTTTTTTAAATCTGTGTTCAAGTCCCTATTTGGCGTCCTCATTTTTTAAATGGTTTAATATGATGATCAAGTGGGTGATTAATTAACTGCAAGCAATATATAATAGTTACATATGTAGTGAAGGATCTACCTCGATCTAACGTAAACATATTTAATTTTGTTTTGTTTTGCAATATGCACGTGGTCAATGAGAGCATTTATATATGTATGCATACATATATTTATCTAGAAACCTAATCCTAGGAAATATTCCTCCCATTTTTAAACTACGATTATTGAGGGGTGTTTGGAGTCATGAATCATGTGTATCTAGGGGTGCAAACGAGCCGAGTCGAGCTCGAGCCTTGCATTATCGAGCTAGGCTCGTGACAATTTTCAGAAGCTCGAGCTCGATTCGAGCCTTGTATTTTGGGTTCGAGCTCGGCTCGATAGTATATTTAAGAACTCGAGCTCGGCTCGAAAGCTCGATAAAAATGTATGTGGCAAGAGTTTAAACGAGCCCAAGCTCGGCTCGAGCTCGTTTTGGACCATTAAGGAGCTCGTTTTGACTATTAAGGACTCGTTTTGGACCATTAATGAGCTCGTTTTGAACAATTAAGAAGCCCAAGGCCCAAAGTAATTTAGTTGATGCGTGGGTTGCAATACAATTGGGTTATATAGTATTAATTGACATAAATAAGCAAAGCTCGATAAGACTCGACGAGCCCAACCGAGCTTTACATTCGAGGCTCGAGCTCGAGCTCGATAACCAAATGAGCTTTATTTCAGGCTCGAGCTCGGGCTCGAGCTCGATAAGACTCGGCTCGTTCAAGCTTTTTACCGAATCGATCTCGAGTAGCTCGCGAGCCGCTCGGCTCGTTTGCACCCCTATGTGTATCGTTTGGTAATACCATGAATTATAAGAATGAGTACTATGGTTGATAAAAAAAATTTGTTGGTTTGATTTATGTATTGGTTTTTGTATATGATTTAACACATGTGGGTGTTTGTAATCTTTAGAAAAAAAAAAAAAAAAAAAAACAAAGAAAGAAAGAGAGAATAAATGTTAGGACATTTAGGGGAGAGAATAAACCGAGGTGGTTTCTTCGTTTAGAAAAGTGGTCATTTGCTACATAAGTTTCCTACAGAAAAAATGCGTCACAAATTTTGACAAATTTGCTACACATTTGTGATGATAAAAAACCTCTAATTTTTTAAACAAATTTGCTACACAACAAAGACAAATACTAAGGGAATTGCATAGGAAATGACATAGGAAATACATCGCAAATTTCCCACACCATATTTTTGTAGGAAATACGTTGAAAATTGCATAGTAAATGTGCAGTAATTGATTTCCGGCGAGGGTTTTTCTAACATCAAGGTTTTTTTTTAAAAATGCGTCATGAATTTGAATTTGCCACACATTTGCAACGAAACCTTGATGTTAGAAAAACCTTCGTCGGAAACCAATTACTATACATTTGCTACGCAATTTTCAACGTATTTCTTACGAAAATATGGTGTGGGAAATTTGTGATGCAACTCCTATGCAATTTTCAAAGTATTGGTCGCTATTGTGTAGCAAATGTGTCTAAAAAATAAGGGTGTTTTTTGTCGTCACAAATTAGTAGCAAAAGAGTCACTTTTCTAGTAATGCGTGAAGGTAGTCTGCGTTATTGATCCATTAATGCAGGTAGTATGCGTTTATGATCCGTCGATGAAGGTAGCGTGAGTCCATGATCCGTCGGTGAAGCTACATGAAAAATGGCTTTGAGAAAAGATTTATCGACATATCACATATTTACATCACTAACATATTGATGTAGAAAGTCATGGTAGGATAGACGTCGCAAAATCACAAACGGATTACTGACCAACGTATCACAGAAGGATTTATCACCAACTGATTAGCAACGGTTTTGCCAGAAAGCAACAACAAATTAGCAACTGATGGTCCTAGTGTATATATTAGCAGGCTAACCGTGCGATGCAGTGGGGAACACATACATCGATGCTAGTATGCACTCTTATGGATCTCGATTGATGTAAAGCACACGTTGATACCCTTTTGAGCATATGGTGACTTTAGTTTTTGAGTTTCCTTTTTTTGGTTTATATACTGTTTGTCTGTATTGTATTGTATTGAAATCATAAGAAACCAAATCGATACATGCCCAAATCTCCTCATGTAACAGTTTGATCAACCGATGCAGACCGAACTCTCGTCGTATCACGTGGAGAATTTAGTTTGTTAGTGCATAAATACTAATACATTATATTATAAAACAAAAATGTTTTGATATTAAATAGATGTTATTTATTTAATTAATTTTTCATTAACTATATTAAGTTAATGGCCAAAATCATCCCTCGGGTTTGGCAGTTTTGCCACATCAGTCCAAAATAGTTTTTTTTTTTACATCTGGATCCCTCAGGTTTACGTGGGGGGGGGGGTGGTTTTGACCTTTTGCCTTATACACTTATACACTATATAAACACAGTCACCACCGGTCACCACAACAACCACCCATCTCCGCCCTTCTCTAAAACACCTCAACTACCACTGTTAACCACCATAAGCACCCATTTTTCTCTCTCTCTAAAACACTACAACCACCTTCACTGCCACCATCATAACGAGCCATCTTTGCCCTTCACCAACCACCGCTCACCACCAGCCAAACCCTAAATCCCACCACCACCACCATATCGTCGTCGATCTAAACCCTAACCACCGTCAGCCAAATCTCACCACCATAAAAACCCTAACAACCTTCAATCTGAACCCTAGCAATTGTTGCCCGAATCTCAACACAACAATCATAGGTGTCGTTGGACCTGGACTTAATACCACCACCACCACTTGTTAAACTAAACCACTAGCAGTATCAAACTCGCAATCTTCTGTTCTATGGGTGGGTAGGAGTAGTGCATTCGTCGGAGGAGAAGGGGTGGTGCCACCATAATACCACCTATCTTTCTTCTCATATTTCTTGTGTAGTGGTGGTGATGTTGGTCTGTTGTGGTGGTGCTGATAATGATGCGGTGGTGGTGATAAACTGATACTGATGGTGTTGTGTTGGTGATAATTTTTGTGTTTTTATTTAGTGTATAACAATATACATATACCGTAATAATAAATAAATAATAATATAAATGGATACATATACACTAACCCAGTTAAAAAATACCCCCAAAGTTAACGACAAGAATTAATTGGGTTAGTGTTAGGGACGATTTTAGCAACAAAACGTAAACATGAAGGATCCTTACGTAAAAAAAAACTTTTTTGAACGGATGTGGTAAAATTGGCCAAATCTCAGGGACGATTTTGACTAATAACTTTTATTTTGGTCTTAAAAACAAAATAAATAAATAAAAAATGATATATTTTGAATACTTTAATGTTTATCTAACCATAAAATTTTCAATATTTAATATTTAATATTTAATATTTTCGCCATGAGTTTTTTTTATATATTATTTACATGCAATGCAAATTTAGATTAGTGACGTTATCCTCTCTTTGCTCATCGTTTGATGTCATCACCGATAGGATATATAATTGTTTTGTCAATAGAAACGTGTCGTATCGGCTACACGTTGAAATTTTAATCGGTAACTAACTTAATATACTGAATTTATCATTTTATTTTAACTAAATCAGTTTATTAATTTAATAGAACATTAAAGAGAAAAGATCAACCATTGAGTTTGGATGTTTTCACCCAAATCACAAACCGTAAACCAAACCAACCAACCCCAACCCCCCCCCCCCCCCCCCCCCCCCTCCATTGAATATTATTGAGGTGGAACGAGAATGCGGCAACTATATCGTCATCTCACGCTTGGCACCGAAGCCCGAAGGGTTGCTGTTTGAAACAACTATATATATAACCATTGCAAATTAAAAATAATTTTTTTTTTTTTTTTAGAAGAAAATTTTTCCAAATTTGGCAAAATTGAGGAATTTAAATTCCAACAGGACAAAAATTCTGCTATCATTGATATCTAATTTTAAATCTAATTTATCTTATATAAGGTAACACGTTAGGATTAAGTACAAAGTATAGTTTTTCAAGTAATGATAATGATAAGAAGGATTATAGTCCATTGATTTGGAGGGTTGTAATTAGTTTTGAGGGGAAAAATATATGGAATTAAGAAGAGAGCATAGGGAAAAACCACGTACATTTGTGCACTTTTTTTTTTCACCTGCTAATTAAACACATGTCAAATCTTTCATCATTCTAAAACTTATAAGATTTTTTCATACGACAATTCTTTTTGTAAAAACAAATCACCACATTAACGCGAATATTTTTAATTTAATATGAGTATGATATTGTTATATAAAAAAACTAGCTGATTACTCCGGGAAGGTCCCGGTGTTGAAAATTTTAATATGATTTAATAAAAAATGATAAAAGAAGAAAACTCAAATCACGAAAAGAATAAATAAATTAAATATAATCAATCTTAGTTAAAAAAACGTTTATTTAAAAAGATAAAAAAAAGCATAAAACATATTAAGCATTATACAGTATTAAAATGATAACCTTCAACATATAATCATCTTCACGTAATTTAAAATATGTTACAATTTGACTTTAACTTATATAGATGTACAATTCATGATCACATTGAAAATAAAAACACTTATTTCAATATAGTGACTTTGTAAAGAAAAGCATATACGAATTTTCTTTGAATACATGAATTTAGATAAATAAATGTTTATTAATCTAAACATAAATCACGTTCAATAATCAACGAAGAAGAAAAAACTTCAAAGTCTTTTAAAAAATTTTAACACTTACTTCTTGATGAATTTTAAGAATGAATGGTTTGATGTTAATGTAATCATATATATTAATAATGGCTACTCAATAACTTTATATTAAATTAATTTGTAAATAAAATCTTCTATTTTAAATTAGAAGATATGCATATCTTCTTTTATTTATTTTTAAATAAATATTTTATTAAACTTACTGTAATCATAAGTCAATTCTTTTATTAATAGTTATAGATGTGTTAACTAGGTTTTTTATATTATTTTGTTTATTGTTCATCCATTTTGTTATCAGTTATATGTGTTATAAATATGTTCATTGTGTTTTTTTAGTTTGCACATGATTTAACTTTGTCCTTTGTGTTTTGTTTGTTTTCCAATGTGTTTTATGTGTTCGTTGTGTTTTATGTAACTGAGTTTTTACGTTTCATATTGTGTTTTAGTCTGTTATCCATTGTATTTTCAGTTTGTTTTCATTGTGTTTATGTTTGTTGTTCATCGTGTTTTATACACTATGGTCCATTGCATTTTTAGTTTGATGCTCATTGTGTTTTACGTTATGTTCATGTGTTTTATCAAACTGGGTTTACGAATTTTTTCAAAAGGATAAAAATGTGATACTAATTTTAAGAGTAAAATCCTCTTTAAGTCTATGTGGTTTGACAGTTTTAACTACTTGAGTTCAAAATTCAAACTTGTCTTGATCTGAGTCCCTATGGATTTTAATCTTAACCACCTGAGTCTAAAATACTAACTCTGTTAGATTTTCTTACTTAGACTTTATAAAATTACTAAAATACCCTCACCATAAAAAACAAATATATACATATATATATATAGACACCCCCTAATAAACCCATATCTCTCTCTTTCTTACTCTACTTAACCACAAAATAGATCCTACCAACCCACCACCACTATAAAGCACCACCATTATACACCACCACAACCACTATACACCACCACTACCACAGTCGTTGCCATCACAATACACCATTGTTGCCACCACAATAGACCACCACCACCAGCACAATGAACCATTGTCGGCACCACAATACACTACTGTTGTTGCCTTCTCCAAATCCGCCTCACCATTTTCATTGCACCACCACCATCCCTCCGCTCACGTGTCCTAACAAGGCTTTGGCCAACAAATCGTAC
Source organism: Ambrosia x helenae (assembly GCA_030844895.1). Taxonomy (NCBI): domain Eukaryota; kingdom Viridiplantae; phylum Streptophyta; class Magnoliopsida; order Asterales; family Asteraceae; genus Ambrosia; species Ambrosia x helenae. The sequence continues at coordinate 16,997,424 of CM061229.1, read as the reverse complement.
ATTTAATTCCCAGATCTACCCGATTTTCCAACAGATTTAATGGAGATGAAGGCATACCGTAGACAGAGACGGTGGAGCCATGAGGAGGTTTCAGGTGGTCTAAAGGTTTGGTGTGGCAGAGTTGTATGATGGAAGCAGCTAGGGTTTCAGGTAGTCTGAAGGTTTGGTGTTGCGGAGTTGTACGATTGATGCAACTAGGGTTTCATGTGGTCCAAAGGTTTGGTGCGGCGAAGTTATACATGGTGGATGCGGTTAGGGTTTCAGGTTCAAGTAGTGGTACGACGGTGGTGAAAGGTACTAGGCTTCTGAGAAACAGTGGTGCTGGTGTCATAAACTTGGTTGGCTCTGGTGGTGGGATGGCGAATAGGAGAGGGATATGGTGGGGGGTTTTGAAGGATGTTGATGGTTGTTCGAGGGTGGTGATGTTTAGTGGTGGCTGGGGGTGTCAACGTGGTGGATTAGTGGGTGCCAATTAGGTGACAGCTGGGATTGGGTTCAGATGGGTCTTAGATGGGGTGAGTATGTGTGTATGTCTACATATGTGTATATGTATATATTGTTTTTTAATTTTAATGGTAAGTGCATTTTAGTAAATTCACAATATTTAACTAAGAAAATCTAACCAAGTTAGTCTTTTGGACTCATGTAGTTAATATTTGAAACTATAAGGACTCAGATCAAGACAAATTTAAATTTTGGACTCAAGTAGTTAAAATCGCGAAACCACAAGGACTTAAATAGGACTTACTCTAATATTAAAGATAAAAAGACCTTTGATTGTATGCTATATTTTTTTAAAAAGACGATGTATAAAAAGTTCTGGAAAACTACGTACCATTCCAATTTATTCCTTCGTTGAGCATTTGTCAGTCTATAGTGGCTTCTTATATTTCTTATTTATTTTAGCATTTGTAGGATAACTTTAACACATAAAATAATTCATACATGTTTTTATACAAAAATCTCTACCTCTTTCAAATTATATCCAACATACTATTCTCAGTGTAAGCGTGAGCATGAACCATTATTAAAGAAGTGGTCTTGACCACGACTTGGGTGGCTCGGTTAAAGCACCCGGTGCTCGAAAATGAACAAAAAAAATAAACCATTTTACTATTTTATAGTAAAATACTAGACCACTTTCGCCAGCAATAGGTGCGACGGCCGGACGAGAATCCACCAAATTCAACAATATCATCAATTGAAGGATAAAATGGTTAATGGAAACAAGTTGTAAATAATAATATATAAAGAAATCATACTTGGGTTTCAGATTAACAAGTGTTTAGGATTATCTATCATAAACGATTTAACTAATTAGGCACACAATGATTTAACCGGGAATTGTTAAATTGAAACTTAGTCTTAGACATCAATACCTTCATAATCAAGACAAATATATGTTTTATTAATCAAAACAAAAACATTGACATACAAAACACTTCGCCCTAATCTCTTCGAATCCCCGTGTATTACATGAGGTTGAATAATAAAAATTATTTGTTTGCATAATATAATAAGAAAAGTAGATGTACCCGATAATCCTCCCTATAGGTCATTTTGATTTATCTCAAGGATGAGTCGTCATATAGGGTTTGTCGCCAAAGATTAAAGACTCAGCGATAGGGTAGGGCGTAGTGACTACTCAGATGAAAGCTTCGGAGGAAGCATGGTGTTAAACGAGGTCGGAACATATAGGTTCTCAAATGTCGTCACCGTAGCTTATTACCGTGAATAGTCGTCGCTTAAAGATTGCCGTCATGTATATATACGAATTAAGAAAACAAAAACTTAATTTAAATGTTTTGGCGACCGACATGTTGTGGTTAAAACCTTGTAGGAGTACTTGGGTGACTAGAAGTGTTTTCATGATTGTTTTTAGAATATATATGTTTGCCTTATAATAACTTGCATTGTTTACAAACTGAGCCGAGCTAAGCTGGCTCATTTAAATTTGGTAGATTTCAATTGAGCTTCCAGCTATTTGAACATCCATAACTCAACAATCGTTGCTAGAAGTATGAGTTCACAAATTATTATATATTCTTAGTAAGACATTAATTGATTCAACTACAAAATATATATACATTGCCAAGATTCAACAAATTTCCTATGAAGTTGAATACTTGGTCATCAAATCAGTGGAATGATGAAAAAAAAGAAAAAAAAAAGAAACTAGGATATAAAGCCCTAATATATGGGTTTAACTTAAACTAGCCAAAGCGGCCTAAACCGAGCCAAGACGACTCGTTTACAACCGAGTTTATTTCTAGAGCTTGATTCGATCCATTTAAAAAACCCTACATGGGTAAGATCGGAGAACCTTTAAAAGGGGGAAAATAGTCCTATATATTAGTCCTGATTAAAAAAACTCATTAGAAAACATGTTCAGGTGAGTGTTTCCAACCTCCAAGTTTTCAAATGGGCAAAGCTGTTGCCAGAAACATTGAAGATCATCAACGGTTCCCGGTGAGCCGGTGTCATAATAATCATATCTAAAGTCGACCTCTTGATCTTTGGAAGTACTAGCAGTGCTACTTGGTGAGAAGATATCATCTTCAGAAGTCAAGCAAGACTCAAACAAGTTATCGATATGCTTAGCAGGCGGTTTCATTTTGTAGAGGTTATCGCGCTCAAGCTCTAATGATGTGTTCTTGCAGTACTTTTGCTCGGGTGTTTCGGGCTTCTTCACACGTTTCTTGAGATGAGCATGCCAATGGTTTTTTACTTCGTTATCAGTTCTTCCAGGAAGTTTTGATGCAATTGTAGACCACCTAAATAGACAAAAGCATGAAATGATGATCAATATGTTCAGAGTTGATTGTTTAGGCAAAGATGATAATATCGAATCAACATATATGCATACTTATTGCCAAGAATCGAATGCGAATGGAGTATGATTTCGTCTTCTTCTTTGGAAAAGTTTCCTCTCTTTATGTTAGGTTTCAGATAATTCATCCATCGGAGTCTACAACTCTTTCCAGATCTCGACAAACCTAGAAACAAAACAAAAGCGGTAATAAACTCTATTAGATCTTCAATGTCACATAAAATAGTTAGATATATATCCAATTTAGGGTTTCGAATATTTACCAGCAAATCTCGGCATCTGGGACCAGTTCCAGATGCCGTATCTGCTAATATAAGCACTCAACATCTGATCTTCTTCATGGCTCCATGTACCTTTCCTTAAACCCGTGTTCATGTCACTGTTGGGGGTCCGCATTATTATTGTTAAGCGGTTTAATATGGTAAAGGATTGATTGATATGATTTGCTGCAATTGCTATATATACTAGTGTATTAAGTTGCATACGTAATGAATTAAGGATCTCCCTCGAAGAAGGTTCATATTTCTAACATATATAATTAATTTTGTTTTGCCATGTGCATGCACGTTGGTCAATGAATATATATATTATATATATAGAGAGAGAAACTTATTCTTGGAGCTATTGAGGGGTGTTTGGAGTCATAAATCATGTGTAGGGTTTAATATTATCTTGAAATAAAACACGTATTAATTAAATATATTGTTGGTCTGATCATGTAGCTAGTTTGTTAATGTATTAACTTTTTATAGATCATGTGATAGAAAGATTTGAGTTCTTCTTAAAAGATTCAGGTTCAATCTTCTTCTGTATCAAATAGTGTGGAATTAGTGTGTAATGATGGTGATAAACCCGTCAAGGGGCGTTTGATCATGAGCATCACCCCAGTTTTCATCCGACTATTACTTCAGCGAGACAACTCGTGTGGTGGCAGTACGGTTTCCGGGGAAACGCTATCAAGATTGATAAGCCGGCCCGGATCTGATAGAACATGGAGTTCGGCCAGCCTTGGGAGGTAACGACTTTGGTTGGCATCGTGACAATGGATCACTCATAAGAAACTCCCCGCTAATTTTTTTTTACTTTTTAGATACAAAATACATTAAAATAACTTCTTTGTTTATTTTGTATGATTATGATTATTTAATATTTATTTTATACGGTGATAACAATAATCTTTGATTCAAGAAAGTAGTTACAGTAGATATATATTTTTTGAACGGTTAGGAATGACGTATTAATCACCGTGACACGAAGGTCGACTACTCAACTGTTTCTAGCCCTTTGTTTCTTTCAGATGCGCGGAAACCCGACCCCCACTCGTGCGAGGGTACGACAGTGAAATAATCGGTAAAACCTCGCCTCACATCCGAGTCGAACCGGCACCACCCGTATTCGCTTTTCACTTAGATGCCGCAGAAAATAGATAGTGGGAATCGAACCTGGGTCACAAAGAACATCAAATCTTTTCCCAACTATCACATTCGCAGTTACAATAGATATTTGATACGGCTTAACCCCATCACCCTTATTAAATAGAAGAAAAAATTTGTTATTTCTAAATATGTCACATTAACTATAAATCGTAGGTAATTTGATTTTTTTTCTTTCTAAATCAACATCAATTCTTGATACAAATTAAAATCAACATAGGTATATATATATATAATAATAAAAAGAGTGGTTGGCAACACCAACAGCAGCCAGCGTCTTCAAGGTTGCCGATGGCAATTAACTTTACAACTACAGTGAAGGTGTTATGCTCGTTTGGTTTTGCTCCGTATAATGATTATACCGTGCAGGCTTTAAAGGCGCAAACACTCGTACTTGTAACTATTAGGGTTGGTGGACCAATGGGGCAAACAAAACTTCTACGAGCACCTAAATTAGGGAGGTCATGGTTCAAGTCTCACAAGAGCAAAAATAATAAAAAAAAATTTGTCATTAAAAAAAGTACTCGTACTTGCAACCTTCATCTATGTCGGGCACTATATATTTTGGCTTCTTGTGATGGTTGCAAGTTTCATGACATCTTATTCCATGTGTATATCTGGAGGTCATTATTGGGGTGAAGCTTCTTGGGGGTGGGAGGTCTAGTAGAGACACAAGTTTTATTAGTGGGCTGGCAAAGAAGAGAGTTGCTAATGTTGTTGATTTGATACGTCTTCTTCCAAAACTAGCTAGTTGACCCGCAAATTGAGTTACTCTTGCCTCATTCCTGTGTGGGTATTACCTAACTTTACTTTGGCTGGGGGACATGCCAACCCGGACATGTGAGGTAGGCAACATTATACTTTGGAAAAGGATGGCGTGAGGCGATTAATGGCATTGTGGTTTGTAGATGTCGTTTCTTTTGAGACTTCCAATGGCAACTTGCTTCCTTACCTATTAGGTTTGGAGGTCTTGGATTTATTTGTCTTTAGAGGCTTCATCCTATGTATTTTTAGCGTCGAGGGCGCAATCTTTTGTGCCATAAGACCACATATTGCGAAGCAGCGGCATATGTGGTGTGTATTCTGATTATGCTTGTACTTTGGTTTTTCTTGTGATACGATTCCAAGCCTTATGTGTATCATACTAAGAGTACTCCAGCTGCACCTGAAACATGTACAAAATAATATCTGTCAACACATAATATGTTGGTGAGCATACCTTGTTTTCTATATATGTAATAAGTAAAAATTGTACAATTCATGTGTTAAGATTCTTATTCAATTATGTAAACACGTAAGCATAGGGCTGCAAACGAACCGAACGAACACGAATAAGGCCTTGTTCGTGTTCGTGTTCGTTTGTTAAGAAAATTATGTGTTCACGAACAGTTCATGAACACTTACCGAACGAGATTTTCTGTTCGTGTTCGTTTGTTAAGAAAACACTCATGTTCGTGTTCGTTTTGTTCATGAACGCACACGAACATTAACAGACATTAATGTGTACAAACAAGTGTTCATGAACATAAACAAGTGTTCATGAACACAAAGAAGTGTTCATGAACAGAACACAAACGGTCATATATTCACTTTTGAATAACATCGAATTCACATACATTAAGATAAATAAAAAATAAAAGACTATAAAAAAGTATAAAAATTAAAAACCTTACTAAACACACAAACGAACACGTTACCGAATGTTCACGAACATAAATGAACGAACGCGACCTCTGTTCATGTTCGTTCGTTTAACTAAACGAACGGAATTTTTTGTTAGTGTTCGTTCATTTATTAAACAAACGAACACGAACGAACTTCCCGCCGAACGGTTCATGAACTATTCGCTGAAAGTTCAGTTCGTTTGCAGCCCTACGTAAGCATACAAATGACAAAATCAAGCCTAAAATGTAAGACGTTTGTACTCCTCAAAAAGTATGCACAAAACAATGACCACGAACCATCTCAACTAGGAGAAAGCTAATGATTTTGCTAGGAACAAATTTAGGCCACGTTTATTATCTAAGCATAATGCACAAATTGTAATCAAAGGCACATTGTATTGAATTGTATTTGTAGAAATGTGAACTTGTATGTGTATGTGTAATTTTGTATAAATGCACATGAATCATCCCAAAAGTATATAAAAGTAAAATGGGGATAAATATACTCACATTCGCTAAGAAGGTGATTAACATTAAAGCGTCGTGAAGAAAAATACGGTAGATCCCGAAGGCTCAACATAAATGTAAAGGCACAATTGTAAATGTATGAACTTAGAAGTCTAGGGCTTTCTTGGATTAAAGTTACTTAGGGTTTCTAGAACTATATTTGGGTAGTTTTGAGGTTTATATAAATATATTTATCTTAATAGTTTAAAGTATGATAACATGAACATTTGTAAATAAAAATGTGAACCATTTCTAAATATTTAAACATATATATATAAGAGTTATGTATGAAAATAAATACTGAAAATATAAAACAAGTTGTTATTATTTATCTAATGTAAAACTAGATAACGATTTACAATATATATATATATATATATACACTAGGTGAAATCCCGTGTTAAAACACGAAAAGACTAAATCCAATTAAAGTTAGAAATCCATTCATTGGTGGTTGTGCTTCTGCCTTTGGTAACCACTGATAAATGAATGAGCTGATTGAAACCATTGATGAATCGGTAACCATTGATGAATGAAACAAACTTCTGATGACAGCAGTGGTTTACACTCAACAGATGTTGTCATCAGAAGTTTGTTTCAGAGCAGACCCATTAGTAATAAAAACTCGTTTTTTTTTTCGTTTTTTGTATAGCGCTATGGTACTCGTTGGAAAGATAATAAAACACTCATTAATTTGGTGTAATTTTTTTTTCAAAAAAAAATGCCGTTTAAAAAAGTTATTAACGTTTAAAAATCATGGGGAAAGTGCATGTGCCATGCACATGAGAGAGAAAAAATAATTTAATAGTAGATGGAGTATCCATGACCCATTTAATTGACCCGATAAAATGAGCGGGAAAAACTTAAAGGAAGCCCCCATAAGATACCATGTGTCCCTCATTAGCTTTCATTTATATATTATAGAAGATATATCGAAATGTATGAAACAATATAAATAAAGTAAAAAATTATGAACACTTACTTATAAAGACTAATCAAGTTAACTTATATAAATTAAAGTTTTATTTTTTGTTTTTAAATAATTTAAAACAGAATTCTGTGATTTAATATTTATTTATTTGTAATTTATCAATTAAAACAAACAATCAAATATATAAATGAAATATAGCAAAATTAAAAAAATAATTAAAGTTTAAACATGAAAAGGTTTCTTCTGTATAAAAATATTTTTATAATCACAGGAAAATAAATATAAGTATTTTAATTGAAATATATATATATATTAGTTGTAAGCATAATAATTCTAAAATATTCAAAGGTGAATATAAGTGCGGCCCTGATTTGGAAAGCTTTCAAACATATTCAAAACTTAACTTTGTGTAAGCCATAGCTAAAGATTTTTTATCTTAAATTGATCTACTTGATGTGTAGATCATGTCCAAAAAGTTTCATAATTTTGAAGATGTGTAGATTAGTTTTTCTGCATTTACAAAAAAATGTGTTAAAGTTGTCTTCGGGTCAGAAATTTGATGTGTTTTACGAGAGTCAAAACTCATTCCATGTTTACTAAAATGACTTGGAAATTTTACATAACGTAGATCTGTGAGTTCAAAAAGTTTTCCCACTAGTCTTGCATCAATTAGATAAACTTAGATTGTTTTTAATGATTTCTACCGTAAATTGTCTCAAAAATGATCGTTTTGCCTTTAAGTAATGTTTGTTTTTATGTAAATTTTCTACAACTCTTTAGGGCAAAATAAAAATAGTTATAACTCTCTAATTCATGTAGGAACACCCCATAAAATTTATAATGCTTCATGAATTTGATGAGTAACTTTTAAAGCAATCTTTCGTCACTTACATCACATGCAAATATTATAAAACCCTAAATTTAACAATATCAAGTATTTTAAATCATAAATTATTATTTTAGATTTTCATGGAAAAAGAATTTCAATTAAAAGATTTTAATTGAATTCTTTTTCCATTTTATATATAACCAAAACCTGTCTTTTCCTTTGATGTTTTTGAATTGTCCACATATGTTCCAACACATATTGAGCCGATCTGTAACTGTTCATTTTCATGTTGATGGTCTCATAAGCACACTTAAGCATAACTAACTCTTTCTTAGTTTGTTCCCAAAATTAAAGATAATTGTTAATGGCAACCTGTTTGTTTGCCACAGTTTTTGTTAATTCAGAAATATCCCTCTTTAAGTTGTTAGGGCACTTGGCATTTGTTAAGATTTAGAGTCAGAGGACTTACAGATGTTTGATCTTGAAGATTTGCCATAAAGGCGAAATGAGTAGCAGATCCATCCAATCTGTTATAGGATCCCACAAGCATAGATATAAGAGCCATGTGTTGATGGGCTACTTCTACTGTCACATTTCCATAGTTTGACATGTTGAGTTGAGTGGAAGAGGAAGCGAAGTTAGCAGATCATGAGGTACTAGGCATGTATGATTGGACAGAAAATTGTTATTGTGTTTGATCGGAAGATCCCCACATATTTGAAGAGGCTTGGTTTGTTGCATTAACAGATGCATGTTAAAGTTATGGGTGCTGTGGTGTAGGCAGCCTAGTAGGCTTCCTCCTCTCCTCAATGTATTTATTATCAAGTTGTGTAAGAAAACTACCGATTTGCATGCTCTCGTATTTACTATTCACTTTCATTACCTCTAGATATTGACTCCAGTGAGGCGAAAGAGCATTTGCATAATGTTCAATCAATTCAGTGTTAGATTAAGTGCAACCATATTTACCTAACTCATTCATCAGGTGGTAGTATCTGGTGGTCATGTCTCTTAATGACTTTGTTCCTATGTAGCAGAAAGCTTCATATTCTCCCCTTAGTTGTTCCTTCTTTGTTTTGAAGGCTTGCACATCTCCCTAACACCTTCCCCTGATAGCATTCCATAAGTCAAAAGCTGTCTCACAACCCTCAAACTGATGCAAAATGTCCTTTTGGGAGGGCTTGAGTTAGAATATTGAACACCCTTCTTTCTTAATTATAGATCTTTCTATTAGGTTCAGTGAGATCATCAAGCTCTAGAGTAGTGTTAGTGTTTTCTTGAAGTGGTCTGACATACGCACGCATAACCCTTTGCCACAAACTCATGTCAATTCCCTCTATGTGTCTTTGTATGCGACCTTTCCAAAAGTAGAATTCATCCAAAGATTTCAACTTGGGAGCCTTGTTGCTACTTTCGATTTTATTTTCTCTTACCAGAATGCCTTGAACACTTTGAGGTTGATTTGCAATAACAGCTAAAGCCCATGGGTTCACTACCGGTAGTTATGGTACTGGTGGGTTATAAACCTGATTTGCAGCATTTGCCCACGGATTTACGACTGGTAGTTGTGATACCGGTGGGTTAAAAACTTGAATCGCTGCATTTTCCCAAGGATTAATGCCAGGTATTTGTTGGACATTTGACTGCTGAATTACATGCATTCGTTGAGCAATCATTTTCGCAACATTTGCCCACGGATTTACCATAGCTGGTTGCCCGATATTCGATTCCTGATTCGGTTGTTGAGACCCAAATCCCCACTATGACATCTCACCTAAAACACTTAACAAACGGATTAAAGGTGTTCACACAGTGCAAAAGTCAAAGTACAAGTCAACTTTGGTCAACACACAATCAACCCGAGTCAAACACGGTAAAAAAAGTCACGAAATTTGACTAAAAACAAGTTCTGATCCGACTAAGGGTTAATGAGCCGACTGAGATAACATGTGTCTGACTGAGTTAAAAGTTCCGACTAAGAGGAACCGACTGACTTAACCTCCTGACTAAGATAAACTAAAGACTGAGACAAATTCTTAAGCTTAAAAGAGAGCCTTAGTTAATAGGTCTGACTGACTCAGTCTCTCCGACTAAAACAAGAAACTAAGTAAAACATTTGATTAAGCTTTAGAGAGAGCCTGCGTTAATAGATCCGACTGACTCAGTCTCCCTGACTAAGACAAGAGACTGGGTTAATACTTGTGACTAAGCTTAAAGGAGAGACTGACTTAAAACACACACTGAACTAGAGACTATCTTAGTCGGAGCCACTAAGACAGGAGACTAACTCAGTCGGTCCACTGAGATTGTCGATTGAGTCTTAGTCTCCTTGAATAAAACTCTTAGTCGAATTGAAGGAGGCTCAGTCGGATTGAATGTTAGAACGACGAACACAAGTACAAAAACACACTTTTGATCTCGAAAACTCAATCCAAACCCACTTTAACAAACTTTTATATCAAATTGATTGGAAAACAAGTTTTAGATTCGTTTACGCACTCAAAAACAGGTTTTGAACATGAAAATTTGTCCAAAAAGTCAAAAAATGATGAAAAAACTTGCAAAACTCATCTTAAACCCAAAAACTTTCAAGTTTATCAACAAAACACAAGTTTGAATCCAAGAAAATCACCAAACAACTAGTGAATTGAGCTTGGAATGCTCTGATACTACTTGTAAGATCGATTCTTGTTAAACAAGAAAGGATTAACTTGGTTTATACCCAAATCAAAGGCGGAAACAAAGATTTGAGCTTTGAAAGATTATCTATACAAAAGAAACAAGTAAACAACAAGATTAACAATGAAAGACACGCGGTTTTGATTAAGCTTATGCAAAGCAAGGATTAACAATCAAAGACATACCTTAGGACACACACACACACACACACACAAATGAGAGTTCTAGTGAGCATGCGGGAGACTAAGGATATTTATACTATATCTTAGTCTCCTTACTGGCTTAGTCTCTTACATTGGGAGACAAAGGCTTAATCGCCCATGCTGATTGATTACAAAATTGCCACTAGGTATACAAAACTATATAAACAAGACCAAAACATGTAAAACACGATTACAATGACTAGCATGGGACATAATGTACTAACACAAATCAGTGGCGAAGCTTTAGAATTCAGATCGGGGGGTCGGGAGTATAAAACTGTTTTTTAAACGAGGGTCAAAACCATATATACCGAAAAAATTCTCTACGGATACTATATAATTAGAACTTCTGAGCAAAAATTCAGGGGGGGCGGGTCGATGACCCCCCATGTCTCCATAAGCCTGGGCACCTGAACCAAATATCACATTTTAAGTACATAACATCCTAGGCAAATGGTTCTAAGACATGTCTCGCCTCAGATATCACCGATATGTTTTGGTCGTATTGGTTGTGGAACATATGAAAGTTTAAAAGTTAAGCGTGCTGGTAAGTCTCCACCAGAGATGCCAAAAATAAATTTGTGAGGTCCTATATTAGTAACCAATCGGAATCAAAACAGACAATTTTGGTGGTATGAGACGTCAGATCATACAAATGGTATTAGAGGAACTTTTGTGTCGTTTTGGATGGTGAGACAAACATCATCGAGGATGATGAGTCCATAAGGGGGTGCTTGTAATGATACAAAGAAGTTAATATTGACCATTGTAACACCCTCGGTAAACCCCACGATTTCTTGGTTCATAGACATTCCTCCTCTCAAATATCACTAACGCGTTTTGGGCATATTGGTTGTATGAAAGCTCCACAATTAAGCAGACACATGTTAGAGTAGTACCGAGATGGGTAAAGTCCTTTTTGGGAGGTCTCCATTGGAGCGACCAAATCCAAGTCTGTAAGTTCCTATATAGACAACCTATTAGGGCAAAACGGGATAAAATTGGTGGTACGAAAAACCGGATGCTACAATATCTGAACACAATCCATATAGTCGAATCACCTGTTGACAATGGTAGGGCTATTCACGAGCTGAGCCAATCCAAACCGAGCAGAGCAGCTCGTTTACAATCGAGCCAGAAACCGAACGAGCATCCTTCGAGCGCAAATTTTTCTAAGCGAAAATCGAGCGAAGAGTAATTTGGATGATCATAAAAACGGGATATTTCCTTTGATGTTTTCATTGTCGGGTGACAACTAAGGTCGAACTGTCCGATGATAACACTAATATTGAGTGTAGGATCGATTTCCGGACAACCCGACAATCACGAGCTTTATCGTTTAGAGTGCGGAATCCACTAAACGATGTTCGGACAACAAAAACGACAAGAAACAATGATAAACTGATATCACATAAATATACAGTTAAAAGGTTGTATTGTATTGAAAACAGAGCTCGGGTGTTACAAAACAATCACAAACCTGGAAAATAAGAGTTGACCAAGGCAGTCAGTAGAGCCATGTGTTCTTTGGCTAGTTCCATTGTCACCTTCTCGAAACCCGTAGTGTTAAGCTGCTCTACTATTGGATTTGACTCATATCCACCACCTTGACCTGATGTTGAAGCACCTCCATAACCCGAAGTTGATGCACCACCATATCCAGAAGATAAAGCACCACCATACCCTAACATAGAATGACTGCCAAAGTTTGATGCTGCCTGTACTGGTGCTTCAAGATGAGAATAAGGGTTAACACCAAACTGGCTAGTATTATAAGTCAAAGGATACTGATTTGTTTGCCTAAGAGGATAAACAGGACGAGAAACATCTGCCGGGGGACCATAGTTGTCAAAAGCGAAGACAGGATCTTGATTGAGGACAAAAGCTGACTGTGGTTTGGATCCTACTACGCTCACATCCTGAGGAGCTGTCCCGTAGTAGATGCTCGGATTCTGAGGGAAGAACGCCTTGTTTGCCCTTCTGATCTCATCAATTTCCTTACTTTCAAGCTCGACCACGGAGTCATTGATGGAGATTGTCTGATAAACATTGTTTGCTTTCTGGATGTCAAGCCACTGATGCCAGTGTGGAGGAAGAGCATCTGCAAATCGTTCTACAAGTTCTGCTGATGTATAGACTACCCCATACTGATACATCTCTGACATCAGATGATAGTATGGTGTTGTCAAATCCCGCAATGGTTCATTTCCTATGGCAGTGAAGTTCTCAAACTCATTCTTGAGCTGATCCATCTTAATCTTTCTGGTCTTCTCAATTCCTTAATTCCTCTCTTCTAACGCAAGCCAAAGCATCTGCGAAGTTGTAGTGAGCAAACTGGTGCAAGATGTCTTTCGGGAGAGCTTGTGTTAAAGCAGCCATCGCCTTCTTCTCATAATTGTATTTTCTTCGTTAATCATCTATCATAACTTCTAAGGAGATGGGAATGTCGGAGTTCTAGATCATCGGCCTAGTATACCCATTCTCTATAGCTGCCCATACTAGTCTATCAATACCCTCGACATGCGTCTTGAATCTGCCTTTCTAAGAGTGGTAGTCGGCCATGAACTGCAGTTTAGGCGCCCTATTAGAACTACCCGTTTCCAAGTCACTGAGAAGTACTGAGGATAAGTGTTGTGTCTGTTGAGTTGCAGCGGCTGCGAGTGCCCATGGGTTACCATTAGCTTGGTGTTGCTGTTGAGTTGCACGTTGTTGAGCCGCAAGCGCCCACGGATTGGTTCCGACAACATTAGCTTGGTGTTGCTGTTGTTGAAGCCGTTGCGTGTTACGCTGAGCCAAAAACTGCCAAGGATTTGTGGGTACATTCATTTGGTTGTTTATTGGTTGGTTAATTATACTGTTGTCTTGGTTGGTTCAGATGTCCCCACGGGTTAGCCATATGTTATAGTTCGAAGATGGTCTGATACTTAGACGATTTTTGGTTTCAGAACAGTAACTCACGACTATGGTTGATGCACACGAGTAGGGGCTAATCGTGTGTTTTTCAGGCGAGTATGGGGTTAATCGTGTGAACAGTGACACGACTATGAAGTTTCAGGCGAGTAGGATTAGTCTAGCGACTAGAAGTCTAGTCTTGTGTTTTAAAACACGATTAGGCTCTATTCGTGTGGAAAAAGTAACGAGTAAAGTTGCTAGTCGATTGAAACCTTCCTAGTCGCTACTTGCAGGTCTGTGAACTTGTTTTGCCCGAAAACCATCATTTTTGCTTCAAAATCTATCAAAAACACTGTGTTTGATTCCCAAATGATTAGGAAAGTTGTGATAACACTTTTGGAGCAAACCCTAATAAAAAAACACATGTTTTTATCCTTAAAAACGACCTTAGATTTTGAAAAAAAGTTGTTTTTATCAAAAACTCAAAGTTTCAAACTTTCAAAACAGGTTTTTGATAAAAAAATACTATCTTTTAATCTGAAAACCCACTGTTTTGAATTCGTTTTGTCATCAAAACACTCGTGATAAGAGCCAAAGCTCTTATACCACTTGTAAGATTGATTTTCGAACAACCCGACAATCATGAGCTTTATCATTTAGAGTGCGGAATCCACTAAACGATGTTCAGAAAAAAAAACGACAAGAAACAGTGATAAACGAGATATCAAACACACAAATATATGGTTAAAAGGTTGTATTGAAAACAGAGCTCGGGTGTTACAAAACAATCACAGGCCTGAAAACCTAGACCTAGGGTGCTTGGAATGTGTGATGTGACAGCTCAGAAATGATTAGGGCAATCATTAGAGGTATTTATACCTCCCGTAGTCATCCAGGGCACTTGGGGCGACTAGGGACTTGACATGCGACTACGAGGGGCGACTAGCAAGCTAGTCGTCTTTAGACCCATGTCACACCCCAACCGATGGCGGAAACATCGAGGTGAGACTTGTGATAGATTGTTCAAAGACTTCATGACACTAGAATTCGTGACAATATGATTTAAAGATAAAATTTCATACATAGCATAATTATCGTCTAAAAAGATAATAGAATACAAAATGTTTTCATGAAAAGAGAAATACGACATCAAAGTATAGAACTTAAACTAGCGTGAGTTTCTAGTCCAATCCTAAGTAGATTTCTTGAATATCTTGCATCAAACATTTCCTGCAACATGTATAAAATATCCGTCAACACATAAAGCATTGGTGAGCATACTAGTTTTAGTTTACATACATAGTATTTTAGAATGGTTTACTCAAATCTCATACTATAGCATTGCACATACCTATCATACAAAAGACATAACTCAAACCCGCGAGTACCACAGCGTATACCTAACATATTCATGTTAGGCCGTTTAAATCTTAACAATGACCCGTAAAGGGGGCGGTGTGCTAGTCCTATAGCGCTATACATGTTAAGTGGGCTAATAATAGTTAATGATTTATGTCTAATATCTAAGAATCATAAGCATGGCAAGTAGCATATAAGTATGTTTAATAGATTGAGCATGTGTGTTTATGAAAGCATTAGTGTGTTTTGCATATGATACATGTTTACACCCCAAAAGTGATAAAGAGAAAAAGGGGACAAGTATGAACTCACCTTTGGGTGCGTTTAGTAAGGCTCCAAAGAATGAGTTTTGGGGGATTAGTTCCTTAGCCTTGGTTAACTAAAATAAAAAAATAAAAAATAAAAAATAAAGGGTCTTAGTTTCGAGTTTAGGTTATAGATTCAAGAGAGTCATGCAAGCCTTTTAGGCAAACCAAAACACAAACCACCATGAAGGTGATTCGGATGGTCATAAGAGTCAAGCAAGCCTTTTAGGCGAACCAAAACACAAACCACCATAGAGGTGATTCGGATGGTTATGAGAGTCAAGCATTGGTAAGGTAGGGATGTAGCCACAAATCTTCCAAAGATTAATAATAAACTAGTAAGATAGAAACTTGAAAGCATATGTTTATATTATTATATAGTATAATTCGGAAAACAACCACCTTTGGAACCTCTTTTAGGTGCTCTACCCTTATCACACTTATGTGGATAAATATGGGGAAGATCCTAGAGGTTTCTCCAAGGGGTTAGAAGAAGAAAAGAAGTGAAGAAAGAATAATAAAGTTGGAGTTTATGAGAAAACTCACTTAGAAATGGACTTCCACACTTGGGATTTCTTTGAAGAATTGGGAGGTTTAGAGAGGATTTAGGAATGAGCAAGTGTTAGAATGGGTAGGAGTGGTGTATTTATAGTTGGGGTGAAGGGGTTGGGTATTTAATGAATTAATTAGGGTGGTTAGAAGTTAATTAGTGGTAATTATATCTTTAAAAGAAAAAAAATAATAAAATCATAAATAAATAAAAAAAACGTATGGAATTATTTGAAATTCTTGTTACATAATGTAAATGCAAATTTTCATATAATGTTTTTTTTTGAAGTATTATTAAATATATATATATATTTATATATATATATATATGTTTAATTAATAATAAATATATATTAAGATCTTAACTAAATAAGTTTTTTGTTATACGCCTAATTTGAATAGGATAAATTATAATGACAACTCGTCAAAAATTGGTAGGAGTAACATAAAAGAAGCGAGTAAAAGCGAACTTGGAGTTCGTTAAGTATAAAATTTAAAATATATGAAAAGTGAAAATCACGCGGTGTTACAGTCTCCCCTACTTTAGGAAATTTCGTCTCGAAATTTAATTAAAAGTCAACCTTTTGAAAAATTGGTAAGTGGTTTGATATGGGTTTAATAAGAACAAGAACTTGTTGGTTTATTATGTTTAAGTCAAATACGGTATTGTCACTGTGCTATAATTATGCTCGTAAGAGAAGTACTTTTAAAATTTTATCCAAGGTCGTACGTAGAAATTTGAGAGCTTGACCGACTAAAGCATTTTTGTAAATAGTGAAGGAAGAGAGTATGTATATGAAGTTAATGCAACAAATTTTGGAAAGATAAGTAATTATATGGTATGAAATAGTGAAAATTGAAGATAGTTAAGTATATTGTATAACATATATAAATTTTGGGAAAATAACTAGTTATACGGTATAGAATAGTGAAAGTTGAAGGTGATTAAGTATATTGTATAACATATAGTAATTTTGGGGAAAAGTAATTAATTGTAAGATATAACGTATATGAAATAGTAGAATTTTTGGCTTGTAAAAGAGATGTCCTTGGATAATTGGGCGGGATAGTAAATATGTGAGCATAATATGTGATTAGATGTGGGAATGAGTAGTTTTTAGTAAAGATATTTGGTTTGCATAAGGTCGAAATTTTTATTAGAAAAAGAAAACTTTTAGAAGTGATTAAATAAACGAGAAATTAGACCATTTGAAAACGGCTTCTTGGCGAAATAAATAGTAGTTATTTATTTTTTTGAAATCCAATATATAATTAGTCAAGAAAATATAACAAAGTGAGAGACGAATCTTGTTTTAAGTGTATAAATGCTTTTAGAGGTTAAGGCCAGAGTTTACGGGACTTAGAACGAGATTTTTTTATAATGATAGGATTGCTGATTAAGCAAGGAAAGGCAAGAGGAAAGAAACGAAGTTGATGAAGATTACAAGTATAGGTTATTTATAGCAAGGATGATGTTGCATAGTAGAAAGTGTGGTTCAAAACAAGGTTATAATATGCATAGAAGATAAATAATGCAAGCGATAAATAGACTAGTAAACTATAACATAAACGGTATCGCAAAAGATGAATAACTTAAGTGTTGGTCAAAATTTAATCTCGACACCCAAAACTTCTCATGGCACGAATAACTCTACTTTTGGTAGTATGACAGAACATTTATGTATAGGATGTACCGGCGGCGTATCCACCATGTCGTTATCATACCTCATTCGTGTTGTTATTCAAGTCATGATAAGTTACACACACTGAGACTCGTTATGTTTTCCATTCGCCAAATTTTTGTAATTACGTGTGCACCCGTAATTAGTCCAATTGTCGTATGGTCCACATAATTTGTCTTAGTTATGTGTGGGTCACTAGTGGACACAAAATAATTATACACAAAGGAAAAGACAATAGGCTAAGGCATTAAACAACTTTGATGTTGTAAACATAGCAAGCAACATGACATGCAAACACATAATGTGAAAAGGCATTAAGAAGGTTTTTGAAGTTGTTAACCGTACGTGTTTTTGGCGTAGATATATGATTTCATGACATAATGGTGTGGACTTGTGTATATGTGGTTACGTTTAGTGGTTAATAAAAACAAGCAAAAGTATGGACAATTGGATATTAAATGAAAACGTTCACGCGTGAAAAAGAATGTTTTGACTAAGAGTAACATAAAATTCGAGTTCATTACAAATTTAGTTTATGGACATGCGAGCGATTTTTAGCTTTTCGAGGCTAAGGGTCAGGTTTGATGGTAGAAGATTTTAGTCCATTGGATGTTTAAAGAAAAACAGATTTAATTGAAGTGGGAAAATTTAGTGTAAAGGTTTTATCGAAGATTGTCGTTTGATTTATAAAAAAAATCCATTTTATTAAGCGAAAAAAAAATAGTTTATTGACAATTTTAGTTTGGCGTTGATGAATATTTTGACTCATGATACGATTTTAAGAGAAAAGGTTTTGGGATTATAAAGAAGTAGATTATTTAATTTAGCGTGTGTTTGCTCACAAGTCTTGTTTACAAAAGAGTTTTTTTTTTTTTAAAAACACTTTTAGCATTTAGAATCTCGTTCGTCATATCGATTTGACACACATTTGTTAGTGGTTTGAAGGTTGAAAGTGAGGATTTTATAGAAGAATAGACATCCTCTTAAGAATAGTAGGAAGAATTTTGTTCAAAATTTTGAAAAAGATTGTGTGCGAGAAGAAAAGGATTTTGCGATGTTTGAATTCTACCGATAAATTATGATTGTAACCTAAGATAACGATGATATTTCATAATTCATAAAAGAAAATTTCACATCTGAATAATTTCTTGAAAACTTTACATAAGGAATTTTTTTTTTTTAAAGAAAAGAAAAAAATCAATCTTCTTTAGTGTGGTGAGTGGGTCTTCCAGCATCGTAGATCACCATGGCAAGTCTTGGGCATTGGTTATGCCCATGGGTTGGGTCGTTGCACTCAGAGCATATCCATCCATTGACTTTAGTGAATGAGGTAGTACTAGTAGGCTGTTCGGTTCGTGGTTTAGTGGTACGACGACATGTTTTGGCTAAATGACCATATGTACCACATTTGGCGCATATGCGGCATTGTGTGTGAGTGGGATGGTGATATTTACAACTGTCGCATAGCGGAAAGGTTCCACGATGCTGCTTTTGTTGGAATTCGGAGTCTCAGGAGTTGTCGAAGTGTGGTTTCGTTTGAGGTTTTTGCGTTTTCGGTTATCCTTTTTCGTTTGTTTGGTAGGGGTATGGGTAGAAGGTCTAGTATCTACATGGTTTATGCTGTCATGGATGGTATCGTCGGGGTTTGGAGTTGGGTTTGTTGGTGTCACTAGGTTAGGGAGAATCTTGGCTAATTCTTGGGCAATAAGACTCGCCAGTTGGTTGAGATCGATGCTGTTGAGACGGGAAGACATCTACGAGAATCATACATCAGAAGATATGCATAAGCGTTTTTAAACAAAGTGATTTTTGAATTTAGAAAATAAGTTACTAGAATTTTGGTTAACAATGAAAAGCTTGTGGGTAAGATTAGATCGGTGAAATTGATGCAAATGTAGATAAACAAAATACATAAGCTCAAGTTGTTCTCATAGATTTTTATGCAAGTTCTAGTTACACGTATATGACGCAAGTTTCACATTGTTCAAATAGCATAACATGTATGTATAAGCAAGTATAGTGCACTTAGTTAACATAAAGGAGTTTTGATTTACGGTGGTTGCGATTATTAGTATTGTTTGGAGATCGCGAGAGTAGATTGTAAATGCGAGTCTTGAGATCGAGTGTGAGAGGATAATGTACAATTTCGAGTAAATCGAATATATAATGAAAACATAGCATGAAAACAACATTGAAAGTAGTATTAACATAAAATGAGAGGCTTGTTTTAAACAAAACAATTGGAGTGTTCCGAAACGGAACTAAGACTAACCAAAGTGATTCGAATTCACCTTTGAGTTTGAAAACATGCTTTGGCCTAATAGGTGGTAATACTCTCGCCGAAACTTTCGGTTAACGGTATTCACCCTTCCAGTTACTACATGTTTCTTGTCATTAGTAAATTGGAGACTTTGGCGAGATTTAAAAAAAATCAAGGATTGAAACTGGTCGCTAAGTTGTGGATTTCACTCCTATCTTAGCGAGGTCGTTTCTTTGAGTGTGGTTTGTACACTTTGTCCAACGTGGTAAGAAAATTAATTCCAACCTTCGATTGGTAAGTGTCCACTAGAACGAGAATTGTGAAATTTCCACCAAGGTGAGGATATCACTCCTATCTTGGTGTAGTTTCAAAAATACAAGGGATTTACGCGGATTGAAAGTTATCACCAAAGTGAGGGTTTCACGCCTATTTCGGTGATTTTCTTTCGTTTGTGTTATACGAGCATCTTCGAGTGTAGAGTAATCCACAAATAGGAAGGTAAATTTTAAGGACAAAGAAAATGGAGTAGAAGCAAGATAAGGAGAACAAGTATTTTAAGCATGATAAAAGGAATGGTCAAAAGGGTTCTTAACTATAGTCTAGGTCAAACATGGCAATTTTTCCTAGATCCCTATAGTCATGGCTCTGATACCAATCTGTCACACCCCAACCGATGGCGGAAACATCGAGGTGAGACTTGTGATAGATTGTTCAAAGACATCATGACACTAGAATTCGTGACAATATGATTTAAAGATAAAATTTCATACATAGCATAATTATCGTCTAAAAAGATAATAGAATACAAAATGTTTTCATGAAAAGAGAAATACGACATCAAAGTATAGAACTTAAACTAGCGTGAGTTTCTAGTCCAATCCTAAGTAGATTTCTTGAATATCTTGCATCAAACATTTCCTGCAACATGTATAAAATATCCGTCAACACATAAAGCATTGGTGAGCATACTAGTTTTAGTTTACATACATAGTATTTTAGAATGGTTTACTCAAATCTCATACTATAGCATTGCACATACCTATCATACAAAAGACATAACTCAAACCCGCGAGTACCACAGCGTATACCTAACATATTCATGTTAGGCCGTTTAAATCTTAACAATGACCCATAAAGGGGGCGGTGTGCTAGTCCTATAGCGCTATACATGTTAAGTGGGCTAATAATAGTTAATGATTTATGTCTAAGTATCTAAGAATCATAAGCATGGCAAGTAGCATATAAGTATGTTTAATAGATTGAGCATGTGTGTTTATGAAAGCATTAGTGTGTTTTGCATATGATACATGTTTACACCCCAAAAGTGATAAAGAGAAAAAGGGGACAAGTATGAACTCACCTTTGAGTGCGTTTAGTAAGGCTCCAAAGAATGAGTTTTGGGGGATTAGTTCCTTAGCCTTGGTTAACTAAAATAAAAAAATAAAAAATAAAAAATAAAGGGTCTTAGTTTCGAGTTTAGGTTATAGATTCAAGAGAGTCATGCAAGCCTTTTAGGCAAACCAAAACACAAACCACCATGAAGGTGATTCGGATGGTCATAAGAGTCAAGCAAGCCTTTTAGGCGAACCAAAACACAAACCACCATAGAGGTGATTCGGATGGTTATGAGAGTCAAGCATTGGTAAGGTAGGGATGTAGCCACAAATCTTCCAAAGATTAATAATAAACTAGTAAGATAGAAACTTGAAAGCATATGTTTATATTATTATATAGTATAATTCGGAAAACAACCACCTTTGGAACCTCTTTTAGGTGCTCTACCCTTATCACACTTATGTGGATAAATATGGGGAAGATCCTAGAGGTTTCTCCAAGGGGTTAGAAGAAGAAAAGAAGTGAAGAAAGAATAATAAAGTTGGAGTTTATGAGAAAACTCACTTAGAAATGGACTTCCACACTTGGGATTTCTTTGAAGAATTGGGAGGTTTAGAGAGGATTTAGGAATGAGCAAGTGTTAGAATGGGTAGGAGTGGTGTATTTATAGTTGGGGTGAAGGGGTTGGGTATTTAATGAATTAATTAGGGTGGTTAGAAGTTAATTAGTGGTAATTATATCTTTAAAAGAAAAAAAAATAATAAAATCATAAATAAATAAAAAAAACGTATGGAATTATTTGAAATTCTTGTTACATAATGTAAATGCAAATTTTCATATAATGTTTTTTTTGAAGTATTATTAAATATATATATATATTTATATATATATATATGTTTAATTAATAATAAATATATATTAAGATCTTAACTAAATAAGTTTTTTGTTATACGCCTAATTTGAATAGGATAAATTATAATGACAACTCGTCAAAAATTGGTAGGAGTAACATAAAAGAAGCGAGTAAAAGCGAACTTGGAGTTCGTTAAGTATAAAATTTAAAATATATGAAAAGTGAAAATCACGCGGTGTTACAACCCAGGCGACTAGCAAGGCTAGTCGCCCCCATAAGGTCATAGTCGCTAGTCGATATGTAACATGCCCAAAATCATCTGAAACACATCCAAGCACGTCCAATACATCAAAACTAACACATATACTAGGCTAGGGACATACGTGTACTAACATTGAGATCCTAGTGTCCGAGGATGAGGCTTAGATTGAGGCTGGTGAGGCGATGAGCATATGGAAGAGAACAGTTGTTGCATTGTGACATAGAGTGATATCAAGTGACAATTAGCGATGGACGACTAATAACATAAAGAACTTAGGATTGTCACCTCTTGACTAATAGTTTTACTATTAAATCTAATGTTAAATTTTTTTTATTGAGTTAAGTGAGCTAGTTATTAATTGTTTGCATACACTAAGTCAAATCCAATAGAATGTTATATATAAAGCCATAGATTTATCTGTAAATTGTGTGTATATTTATAATTAAATATATAATAAATAAATAAAAATATATTCGAGCCGAGTGTACCTTTGCTCGTGCTTGGCGCATTTACAAACCGAATCAAGCCGATCGGCTCATTTACAGCCGAGCGGAAGATCGAGTGAGCATTTTTCGAACATTTTCTGAACGAGTCACGAGTGAGCCATAAACGGCGAGCGATTTGAATAGCCCTAGATAATAGAGACCATTAATAGCATTTTGTTTGAAAATATATGTCTAATACTAAAATTAAAAAAAAAATAATAATAAGAAAACCGTACGAAGTAACATTTTTGTCAAAAGTGAATATTATCTTATGAGTGTTTGCTTACAATTAATTATTAAATTTTTATGAAAGGAAAATCTGAATCTTGATGTCTCGTAATGACTTTTATGTAAAAAATTATATCAATGAAGGAGACAGAAACATTTTAATACATCAAATAAGGTTAAGAGTATCTTAACAATCATTATTTTGTGACAAAGAACATATGACGTCCACATGTAAACGTAAGGTAAAGTTTGGTTTATGACTGTAATATTATTTGCCTAATATGAGCTAAATACTAATACTAAATTAGTTTGATAGAAGACAGAATATTATGCAAGTAACTATATTTTTTTTGTTTTGTTTATTACAATATTTTAGAACTAGCAAATTAACGAGATCTCGTGGATGAATAAATACTAAATTATAAATTTGAGTACAAGTATTTTTATCATGCAGATGCGACAAAAATTTGGTTGCGTTGGTTCGATTCATTACAAGTTCAACACTTGATATAACAATTGAAAGAGTTAAAAACAAATACCTATAGTTGTACCAATATTTTACCGCGGTAACATTAATGAAATAAAATACATAGTGAATATTGTACCGTGTCTGTTTTGTTTTTTAAATGATACCATCTTATTATTTTTATAAACAACAATGAATTAGTTTTAGCTTTATAAACTCTAAAAGAAAAGGATGAAAAAAAAACTTTCTTGAATTTTATTTCCAAAAACCACAAAATCCATTCATAGGTCCATTTGTGAAAAAGAAAAGTTATTGATTGGACAATCAAATTAATTCAATTGAGAATTCAAGAATTTGATTGACGGAAAAGAAAGGTGGAATGTAGTTTACGCATAAAAACGAAAGTCATCTTTTAAGACTGTAAGGAGTGGGGGCGGGAGAGAGGGCGGGAGGGGCTGGAACACCGCCGCTATAGGGGCGGGAACCTTGGCGTGGGGCTGGGGGTGGGGAGAGAGTCACCGGCGTGGGGGGGAGTAGGGGGGACACGTGGCAGCGAGGGGTTGGTTGGGGGAGTAGTTTTTTAATTTAACCATTAAAAAATAAAAAAAAACAATCTAATTATTTTTTTCAATTGCCGGTTTTTTTTTAAAAAAAAAGAAATTAAAATAAATAAAAAAAATAAAAAAACATTACATAATAAATTACTTAATAACCATTACACACTTAAACAACCATTACATAATCCTAATAATTCCTAAATTACTTATTTAAACATAAATAAATCCTAGATTACTTATTTAATCCTAAATCTCTCCACTATGGAGAGTAGTTGTCCCATTCCCAGGGTAGGGTGACGTACTCGGGTGAGAGGGAACTTTAATATTAATTATTTTTTTATTAATTTAATATATTTTTCGGTTTATATTATTATTATTATCATTATTATTATTATAAAAAACAAGAAAAAAAAAAGAAAAAAGAAATGCCACATGGCACTTCCCCCCACCTCTTCCCCCCCTTCCACTCCCCACAATTATTTTCCCCCCAAAAGGGCCCCACAAGTGCCACTTGACGCTTCCTCCCACCTCCCCCCCCCCACCACTCCTTATAGTCTAAGGGTCTGTTTGGTATGACGTAATGGAATGGACAAGGGAATGGAATGGATGAAGGAATGGAATGGATGGAGGAATGAAATGAATCATTACCATTCCATTTTCTTGTTTGGTTACCTACAAGAATGGAATGAATGATTACTTTGTGTTGTTTGGTAATGTAAAAAAATATGAAGGAATGGAATACTATTTATTTAAAATGACAAATATGCCCTTGTCTCAAAATAAAGGCATTATCGTTTTTTTTTTCACAACATGGTCCAAATTAAAATTTAAATAAATTTGTATTATGAAAAATAAATTATTTTAATATCTAACTAAAGAGTTTCCAACAAACAAATTAAAAATCATCCAAAATTTACCAACTAATAAGCTTTAAAAATTATCCAAAAATTCTCAAAAAAAAAAAAAAATTAGAAATCATCCAAAAGTCGTTATATAGCATGTCATGCAGTATCTTCAAGCATGTTCCTTACCCATCCAAGTTTGCGGTCTTCACCAACCTTAAAAAAGATTACCATCAACTCATCATTTTGTGCAAGTTTACACACAGCCTTGTCACACTCACGTATACTCAAACCCTCGACTTTATTCATCTCCTCAAAAAGATTGTTGCGCAATTCTTCTCTATCTCTCTCTGTTCCAAAAACTTTGTCGAATGTATTTGAAGCCCCCCTAATCTCTGCCCCAATTATTTCCGCAGACTCTTTCAAGCTGTTCATTAGAGAATCAAAGCTGTTGCGTCTTTTTCTCTTTCGTTGTGTGCTTGATTCTTCTCGAGAATCAGCATGTAAAGGGTTGTTCAATGTCTGATTAACATCTATATCATCTAAACCATCGCCAATAACTTCTTGTTCTTCTCTGTTTATGTCAGATAAAATATCAGCAGCTGTTTGAGCATCTCGTCCATTTGCCCGATCATTGCCAAATACATTACATAAGTCCCAATAATGAGGAAATTTCTTTGATCTCCATTTCCCTGCATTTTTGTGCACCTAACAAGCAACATCATCATGATCAGAGTTAACAAAATACTAAAAAATATATATCTTGTAGTCATAATAATTATTGTACAGTACCTGTGCATAAGCTTTCCATACTGGCGGGGGAGCATCGAGCATGTCGTTAGTGTAATCCCACCCAAAACCACTTGTATTGTTCCATGCCAGCATATCATGTACGGCAGACCAATCGCTCTTCATTGTCTTCACGCGGGACTCTATATGCGGCTTTGCTTTTATGCCAGCTTCCGGAAGTGAGATTGCTAGTTGTTTCTCTACGGCATTAAAGAAACCAGGCTTAAACCCATTATCTGCTTTGGCAAATCAGGTGGTCTGGTTTGGCCATTTTCGACAAACATCATTCAGCCTGAATTGTTTGACCATCGTTTCAGAAGCAACAAATGAAAACCAACAAAAGTGGATATTGAATGTCGCTACCCTCCTTCATAGAAATTAAAAGAACAATATAATAATACAGCTAATCCATGTGTCTCATACCAAATTAACTCCACTAAACTCATTTTAGTTATCCTTTGGTTTCAATAACGATGAATAACAATTATAATAATACAATACTATATTTTTGGTTCTAAAGCATACATGCGAATCAAACATAATCACAAGAATTGAACACATAAAGATGAAGTAAAAACCTATTTACCTGGTTTCAAGGCTGATGACGAAAATCCCAAACGAGTGAATGGATTAGGGTTCAAAAAAGGTTGAAGTTCTGCTGGTTGATGAAGGGTATATATAACCAAACTCGTAATCAATTCCCTGTTTAGAGGATATGTATTGAATATAGAGGAGGGAAAATAGGAGAGGATGAGGGCAAAATTGAGAAATGCCTTATCTTAATGGAACGGAATAAAAAAAAAATAGGGGGAGGCGCTGGAATAAAAAAGGACAGGATTAGAGGGAATGGAATGGGGTAAGTAATGGCTGATTCCTTTCCTTTATGCAACCAAACATGCCTAATTTTATTACCCTTGAATGGTGCATTCCATTCCTTCTTCATTACCCCATACCAAACACTACCTAATGGTGTGTACTATTTTTCCCTAGGATTGGATCAGAAGATGAAGACCCGTCCCAATTTGCAACATTTGAAAATAACACGCTGAAAACTATGAATCAGCTATTAGCATGTCACTACTCACTACTTTCTATATAGGTGTTCACCAACTATCTTTTTTTTTTTTTTTTTTTTTTTTTTTTAACAAAAACTTTCATTAAAAACACCGGCTAGCCCTCAAAACGGGGACCGCCAAATTACAAACACATATACAACGGGTACTTAATCCAATCCTTCCATTCTATACAATCGAATTTAGATCTATTTTTCAACCATAGGAAAGCCATAGATTTCACCTCCGCTACCACTTCACGAACTTGCCTTGATTTATCTTGAAATATTTTTTCGTTCCTTGTCTTCCATATCTCCCATAGGGGCGGCAATTATTGACACGACCCGAAAACCGACCCGAACCCGACACGAAAAAAAAAAGAGATTTGGGTCAACTAACACGACCCGTTTAAAAAACGGGTTGGGTTCGGGTCAACTAACACGACCCGTTTAAAAAAACGGGTCGGGTTCGGGTTGACACACATATAAAATGGGTTGACCCTTAAACCCGTTTAAGTATTTAGAAAAAAAATATATTATATTTTTGTTTTTCTTTTTCCATTTCTATGTTCATGGTTAGTTATAATTGTGTTATTTTTGGCACACTGTATTATTTATTTGTCACACTTATATACTCACTATTAAACATTTTATTGATAACCCGCTTACAACCCAACAACCCGCTTATAACTCATGAACATGTATTACTCATTTAAAAATATGGGTTAAACGGGTCGTCTTCGGGTTGACCCGGATTTTATGTGGGTTGGGTTAGGGTTGAAATATTTGACACGAATAATAATATGGGTCGGGTTCGGGTTGCACATTTCAACCCATGAACCCGCCAACCCATCAACCCGACACGATTGACACCCCTAATCTCCCATATAGTAATTAATATGATACCTCTCACAATTTTCTTCCTCCATTTACCACAATAAACATTCTTGTATAGTAAAAGCAAATCTTCAAAGTCATACGCAAAGAAGGGGGATAACCTGCACCAGTTGAGCACGTAATTCCAAACTGCATAAGCAAAGTGACACCCAATGAAAAATGTGTTACATCTTCAAATCCTCCTTGACACAACGCACAGGAACCGTCTGTAATAGGAATTCTGCGCTTCAATAGAGCCTCTCTAGTCGGCAACCTGTCTAACTCTGCTCTCCAAGAAACTAATATCACTTTCGTCGGTACCCATTTATCCCATTTCAGCCTTACATCACGGCCCATGTCTCTACCTTGTCTGAGCAACAGTTTGCATTTCGCCATAGAATAATCCCCAGTCTTCCCATCAACCCAAACCCAACTGTCCCTAGCCCCCGAAACAGAATACTCGTTCAGCAATCTGTGCAGGTCCTGCATTTCCGATAAGTTCTCCACTGTCGCTGGAAAGCTGCTCCATTCAGCTGAGAACTGAGCCATATTACCCTCCCATTGGACTCTATCCTGCACACTACATCCTTTATTCCTTTCCAATCTGTATAAACATGGCCAACGTCTCTTCAGAATCTGTGAGCCGATCCAAAGATCAGACCAAAAGCGAACAGAGTCCCCAATGCCCACCCTGCATTGAATTAGCTGCCACAAACGTTTCCCCTGCATCTCCAAACTCTCCAAAAAAGCAACAATCTGTTTCCAGCATGCTGAAATGCTCCTTTTCACAGGTAAAAAAAATCCCAATTGCCCCTTCCCCCATGAATCCCCTCCACCACTTTTCGCCAAAGAGCTTCTCTTTCAACCTTGAAACGCCATGCCCATTTAGAAAGTAACGCCGTATTCACATCTTTAAGTTTAGCCACCCCTAACCTACCCTGTATTTTCGTTGTACAAACCACCTCCCAAGCCACCCAATGTATTTTTTTGTCATTACTCGACCCCGCCCAAAGAAATTTTTTCATCAGACTCTCAATTTTCTCAATGACCTTCGATGGTGCCTTATATAGTGAAAGATAGTAAATCGGTAAATTTGCAAGAACCGACTTAATTAGGGTCAACCTTCCACCCATAGATAAGATATTCGCCTTCCATGAGCAAAGTTTATTTTGAACCGTTTCAACCACACCATCCCAATAGCATACCCTACTCATGTTAGCACCGACCTTTATCCCAAGATAATCAAAAGGAAGCATTTCCACCCTACAACCCAAAACGGTAGCCATGCTAACGACTTCCCCTCAACCACCCCAATACCAAACAAATGGGATTTATGGATGTTAATTTTTAACCCCGAACATAGATGAAACACCCGTAAAATTCTTGCCACCTTATCAATGTTGTCCTTAGACCAAACCCCAAAAATTATAGCGTCATCGGCATAGAATAAGTGGGACAAAGGTGCGAGACCATTTCCCACTCTAATAGCTTCAAATTCCCTAACTCCACTGCTTTAGAAATCAAGCAATGTAGAGCTTCCATAACCACAATAAACAGAAAAGGCGATAGTGGATCGCCTTGCCGAACCCCTTTTTGGCAATGAAACTCGAAAGTTGGAGACCCATTAACCAAAATGGCTGACCTAGCCGATTCCAACACCCCTTTCACCCAATTACACCACTTCTCCGGGAACCCCATTTGATCTAACATTGATAATAAAAAACCCCAATTGACATTATCGTATGCTTTTTCAAAGTCTATTTTAAACATGAATGCCCTTGTCTTCTTCTTCTTAATCAACCAATTGTATCATTTATCAATAACGGGCCATCAAGAATGAATCAACCTTTTAGGAAAGCCGATTGAGAATCCGAAATAACCGAGCCCAACACCCTTTTAATTATCGAGGCTAACACTTTAGAGATAACTTTACAAATAATCCCTATTAAGTTAATGGGTCTATAATCTTTTAGACTCACTGGGGTTCTACTCTTAGGGATCAAAGTAATAAAAGACGAACTACAACCCCGACTAATCACTCCCGTATCATAAAAATGATCCAACAAAGACCTGAAATCTGACTCAAATAATCCCCAAAAGTGCTTTACAAACCTGAAATTGAACCCGTTAGGGCCTGGGGCTTTATCTAAGCCACACTCAAAGACCGCATCCCTAATCTCTTCATTTGAAAATCTGACCGTCAATTCATTACCGCTGAAATTATTAAGCTTTTTAACATTTGGACACATTAACCTCGGCCTTTCAAGCACCTCTTCCGAAAAATGAGCTCTAAAATGCCGCAGTACCTCTCGTTTTACCAAGGCTGGTTTTGAAATCCATCTCCCATTAATCAGCAGCCCCGGTATCGCATTCATCGCCTTTCTCCCATTTATAACACCGTGAAAGAACGCCGAGTTATCGTCTCCCTCGCTAGCCCATTTAACTCTAGCCTTCTGTTGTAGGTCCCTGCACTTGTAAAAATTAAACTTATCCACCCCTTGTTTGCATTCCTCCCAAACCCAAACCTCTTCTTCCTCCAAGTCCCTATACTCCATAATTTTTTCAAACTTTTCGCTCTCTTGTTTCCATATCTCTACCTCTTCTCCTTCTTTATTAAGCATTTCTTCCCACCAATCTATTAAAGCATTTCTCAAGAGTCGAAATTTAGCCATAAGAACCACATCTGGATCACCATTTACCGAACCATTCTCTAATGTTCGCACTACCACCTCTTCACACCCCGCCCTACTTAGCTACGAGTTAAACCATCTAAATTTTTTTGTTTACCAGCTATCTAACACTAATGTGGTATACTAATTCCTTGCCTACATGACATGGTCTAGCCGTTTAGATATCATAGGCGAAGCTTAATGTGGGTCAGGGGTGCCCCGGCCCCTACCGATTCTTTGACTCGGGTTTTATCCAAAAAAAAATTATTTTATAAGTCCGGCCCCCACTGATTTAAAACAAAAATTAGGTCTTGTGACTTTTGGCCCACACCATTCAAAAATTCAAGCTTCGCTTAGTTGGCGCCATGGGAACACTACACCCCTCCACCATGGTTCATATCATGGGATAAAATGGCCTTGGTTGTGGTTAATGGCAGTGGGGGTTTTCCATGCAGAGAAGCAAACATGGTTTTTATTTTCAAATTATTTAATAACATAATTCAATAAGGAGTGCAACTTATTTTTCAACATTCAACAATAACATATACTCCTAAAGTTTCTTGAAAAAGCTAATTACATAATTTTGTTAATCCCTTTGTACGAACATTTTGATGTTAGTTTAAGTGAAAACTGAAAACTGAGTTGGTTTCAAAATAGGTATTTTTTACATCTACGATTCTTTAAGCATCTCAGATTCAAGGTTGTTTTTTAATTTATTTGTAATAGCTGTCATTTAGCATATTTGTATATTTTTTTTTTATAATTATTAACGTAATAAGTATATGGCATGATAGTTTCTACCAATGACGCCACCACTCCCTCACTCTTATATGTTTATTTATATATTTATTTATATATTTTTCCTAAGTTTGTTCCACAAAACCAAAACCGCAAAAAAAAAAAAAAAAAAAAAAAAAACGAATTGAACCGTTACTAAAACCAAAACCGAATGGTTTTTAAAAACCAAAAACCAAATATTTCGGTTACGGATATGGTTTTACCATAAAACCGAACCGAACTGAACAGTGCACAACACTACTTAATAATACCCAGTAAGTAATTCTAGAATCATTTTAAATTTTCTTTATTCATTATTTTTCTAAAGTAAGATCGAAACCTAAATTATGTATAGAAACCTAAACTCATTTTAGCATATAAATGGGTGCACAGTAATGCAACAAGGAACACAATTAAAGATTTTAATGAGTTGAGCCAATGCTAGCTTAAGCTCAACTCGAACTTCATATTGAGGTGGCTCGGTCTGCTCGAAACTATAATCAAGCTAGAATTGTAAGCTCGAACTCGACTTGATTAAAAGTCAAGTTAGCTCACTCGACTCTATTTGGCTCGACTTTACGACTTTTTTTTTTTTTTATCATAAGGGCAAAAAATATAACTTATTTTTGCTAAGGGTAAAAAAGCTTTACTTGGACAAAGAGCCAAGTATGTAAGTTAAACAATTTATTAATTCTTACAAGAGTTTAGCTTACCTCTATAATATAGGTGATCCCTCCACTTTCGTTTTTCCATCAATGTTTAGAAAAATGAACAATGAAATGGATGGATTCATTGGGAAACAATAGGCCTTTTTATAGTCATTTCTTTCATCCAAAATTGTTTTCTCATGGAGTCATGGATGGGACAATATGCAAAAATTCCAAAGATTTGCAGATTTGAGGGGTTTGAAGGCTTTAAGAATTGTACCTTGTGTTTTAATACTTGTAATTACTTAAATGCTTATATTTTTGTACAATTATTTTTTTGTCATCGTATGCATTATAATATAGTGTGTGCGTGTGTGTAACATTTTCTAATAGGTGTATGAAATTTATGACGTTGTGGGAGAATAGGTGTTTTTAAGGATATTTGAAATCTAAGAGGATTTAAAATTACATAACATTATGGATATTATTGGTGTAGACAACTTTTGGCCATATGGATGAATGATTGACTATGTGTTCAAGTTGAATTAATTGGTTTTAATTTCAAGGTGTTAATGTTGTTCACTTGTCCAACACTTGTAGCTTAGTTGGTTGAGAGCCTAAAGTTTCCTATGGGAGGCTTGGGTTCAATTCCCACTAGCTACATTTGGAGGACATTGGTGGATGGGAAATGAGGGATGACCCGGCCATTGGCTTGGGTTCGAGTCCTGATCCCGACCGGTTTTACCGACTATTTCACCGTCGTGCCTTCGGGCGGGTGAGTTGTCGGGTTTTCCCGGGAATTGGTGGCAATTGGTGGCCCGGGTACTCTCGAGTACCTGATTCGCCAAAAGGGTGTCCGAGAGTGCTCGGAATTGATTCGTTGGCCGTTCAAAAAAAAAATGTTGTTCACTTTATGTTGTTAGTATTGTTATGGACCCTAGACTGATATTTTTGGTTTTACGAGGTATTTCTTCAAGTTAAGGATATAATTTTACTTGACTAAATTGCTAGAATGATATTTATGTTGTTGTTAGTATTGTTATGGATCCTAGAGCGATTTTGAAAGATACTATCATTACGATTATCGATTATTGGATGAGAATGGTATGAGTTTAGTGTTTTATAGTGTTTAAAATAATTTAAAAAGTTTTTTTTTTAATGGTAATGGTCAAAAGACCGTTTGAGAGATGCACAACATCGGCAAAGCAGAAGCCGAGATTCACATTGCCGAATCATAGCCGGAGATGGGGGCGGTGTAGCCAATTAAGCTACGAAGCCGAGTCACCAATGCCAAGCCCGCCCCGCCCCTGTTAAGAAAGCCAAACAGATTACATTATTAAAAACATGAAAAATAAATATATACGTTACAAAACTTTTGCTTAGACCATTGAGTAATATGGGTGATCAGGATCCACCACAAGATGGGTACCAAATTCTGGTGGCCCTAACCTATTAGGTAATGGTGATCCTGGTACTAATGAAACACTGATTAGCAAGTTAGATGTTAGTAATCCACTTTACTTGCATGCCTCTGATTCTAGTAATCTCACTATTACTTCAATAAAATTGAAAGGGTCTGAAAACTATAGTGTTTGGGCAAACAGTTTAACTCTTGCACTTCAAGTAAAAAAAAAATGGGGGTTCATAGATAAAACTTGTATAAAATCTGAAACTGGTCCTATTCTTGCTAGACAACGGGATAGGTGTAACTCAATAGTCTTGACTTGGATCCTGAACTCTATTAGTGAAGATTTATATATGGGACATGTGTTTTCAAAACTGGCTAGTGATGTCTGGTTAGAATTAAAGAAAATCTTTGATAAAGTAGATGGGTCAGTGGTTTTTGATCTTTATCAGAAAATTAATTCATTTAACCAAAATGGTTTGTCTGTGTCTGAATATTACCATAAACTGAATATTATGTGGAAGCAATTAGATCAAATATTACAGTTACCTGCTTGTACTTGTAATGCTGCTAGGGAATTTAATAATTTTAGTAGTATGATCAAGCTTATGCAATTTCTGATGGGGTTGGACAGTGTGTATCAAAATGTTAGGACAAGTTTGTTGATTAAAGAAACATTGCCTTCAGTTAAAGAGGCATTTGCCATTGTTTCTAGGGAAGAATCCCATAGAAACTCTAGCAATGTGTCTAAGAAGAGTCAAACAATAGGTTTTTTTTTTTCTAAATCAAATCAAACTGTTGATTTTTCAAAAAGGATAACTAGGAATTATAATCCTAGTTTAAAACGTACACACTGTAATAAGGTTGGACACTCAATTGATAAGTGTTTTGAGTTAATTGGGTCACCTTGGGCCAAGCCTAGAAGAAATCAGGGAAAAAAGGTTGTTGTTAATAATGTTTGTACTGAAAAATCTGATATTCCTATTTATACTTTGACTAGTGATCAGTTGTCTAAACTTTTAAGTTTGATTTCAGATAAGACAATTGATCCTCCTCAAAGTCATAATGTTTCACATAGTTTATATTCTCCTTTCTGTGCTAATGTGTGTGCAAAACCCATATTTTGCTTTAATGTAGGGAATAATAAACTAAGAATTGGTTGGCTAATAGATTCAGGGGCTAACCAACATATGGTCACTAGTGAACATAGTTTAACAGATTACATTGATGTGTCTGATTTGAATATTCAAGTTAAGCATCCTAATGGTACAAAATGTATTAGTTACTAAAATTGGATCTTTAAAATTAAATGATAAAGTGACTTTACATGATGTATTTGTGGTACCTGACTATTGTGTGAATCTTATATCTGTGCATAAGTTAGTCAAGGATAATCATTTGTATGTTGGTTTTGATAAGAATAATTGTTATATTTAGGACTTATCAACCAAGAAAGTCCTGGTGACTGGTAACCAACTAGAGGGTCTATACTTTTGTGGTGTCATCTACATAAACAAGCAACACAACAAACAATGATTCATTTTTCTTGACAAACATAGAATAATCACACTTACTCTGTTTAAACCCAAACTCAATTAAAGATTTGACCAGTTTCTCATTCCACATTCTGGGTGCTTGTTTTAACCCATACAATGATTTTTTTTAATTTACATACTTTATTATCTAAACCATTATTATAACCCTCAGGAATAGACATGTAAACATCTTCTTATAAATCCCCATACAAGAAAGCATTATTGATATCTAATTGAAAGATTTTCCAATCATTATATACAACTAGGCTAATTAAGCATCTTATAGTCACCATTTCAACCACAGGAGAAAAAGTTTCATAATAATCTAACCCCTCCTTCTGACTATAACCCTTAGCCACTAACCTAGCCTTATATCTATCAACCTCTCTTGTAGATTTATACTTAATTTTAAAGATCCATTTACATCCTATTTTATGTCTTCCTTTAGGAAGATCAACAATATTCCAAGTTTTATTTCTGTGAAGAGCTTCAAGCTCTTCATTCATTGCTTTAACCCAATTTAGGTCTTTAATAGCATCTTGAAACCTTTTTGGTTCAATACTTTTATCAAGACAAGATACAAAATACTTAGCATCAACAGTTAAATTTGACAAATTAACTGATTTTTCTAAACCATACTTAACCTTCCCTTCAACAATAAAATCACTTAGTTTTCTAGGAAACATCACAGTTCTAGTAGATTTCCTAGACTGACTCAACTCAACTTCATCAACAGTTGTGTCCCCCTCAGAATTTATGTTTAGATCATGTTCAGTACTCACATGGGGAGCCTTATCAAGTTCCTTGCTGACCCCAATTGGCTGCTGCTCAACAGCCAAGCCATCATTGGTGGTGCTGGACTCGGATTGCTCACCCTCATGTGTTCCCAAATCCCTATTACCTAAAACCCTCCTATCATCATCGGGCTCATTCACATCTAAAGACTGTTGATGATCTGTGTTTTCAAAAGTGTCAAAAAATTTAAACTAGTGACTTCTTCATTTAAATTGACTTGACTATTTTCATAAAAAAAATTTTCTTTAAATGGATAACAAGACTCAAAGAATTTTACATCTTTAGAAAACTGAATTGTTTTACTTTCTAGACTGTAAATTTTATAACCCTTTTTTTCAAAAGAATAACAAAAAAGAACACATTTTTCTGTCCTACTTTCTAACTTATTTGATTCAATCAAAACAGTACAAAAACACAGACATCCAAAGACTCTAAGATGTTCTAAGAAGGGTTTAAATCCATGTATTAACTCATAGGGTGACTTTCCATTTAGCACAGATGAAGGAATCCTATTAATGATATATGAAGCAGTAAGAATGCATTCAGTCCAAAATCTAATAGGAATGTTACTTTCAAACAATAAAGATCTAGCTACATTTAACAAATGTCTATGCTTTTTTTCTACACCCCATTTTGTTGGGGTGTATAGGCACAAATAGTTTGATGCAAAATACCCTTTTCTCTGCAAAAAAATTTCATTTGACTATTGACAAATTCTAATCCATTGTCACTTCTTATAGTTTTTACAGATTTATTAAACTGATTTGAAACAATTTGAACAAAATCTTTAACATGCTCAAAAACTAAAGTTTTGTTTTTCATCAAACAAAACCATACAGCCCTAGAAAAATCATCTACAATTGTTAAAAAATACTTATGACCTTCCCTATCTGGCACTCTATAAGGACCCCATACATCCAAGTGAACTAGTTGACCTAAGTGAGTTGTTTTATGATCACTTAAAGGGAAAGGTTCCCTATGTTGTTTTGCCCTTTGACAAACTTCACATGGTTCATTACTCATGTTATTGATTTTAAATCAGGTTTGATTAAGTTTAGAACTTGACTGGCAGGGTGTCCTAACCTAGAGTGCCACATATTAACCATATTAACACTATTAAAACACACCTTAGATGACATTTTAGAATTGCCACACATGTACAAACCATCAACTTCTTTACCAGTCACCAGGACTTTCTTTGTTGTTAAGTCCTGAACATAACACTTATTTTCATCAAACCCAATAAACAACTTATTATCTCTAGCAAGCTTATGAACAAACAACAAGTTTACATTGTATTCAGGAACAACAAGCACATCTTTTAAAATAACATTCTCAGCTAATTTTAATTTTTCAATCTTTGTGACCAAAGCAAATGTTCCATTAGGATGTTTAACTTTTATATTTAAATCAGAAACATCTATGTAATCAAATACATCTTTATCACTATTAACCATGTGCTAGCTCATTTGCCCCTGAGTCTATTATCCACCCAATCCCTAATAATTTCCCATTAGCACTAACAAAACAGTAAACACTAGTACCCACAGAATGAGAACAAAACACATTACCAGATAAATTGCAGGTATTGGTAGACTCAGAAGTTTTTTTCATGCAATAAACTCAACAGTTTAGATACTTGTTCACTAGTCAAAGATGCAACGGTATTAGTAGTATCAGAACAAGCATTATTATTAACCACTGGTTTCTTGCCTTGCTATCCTCTAGGTTTTGCCCAGTTAGGATACCCAATCACTTCCAAACATTTTTCAATTGTATGACCAGTTTTGTTACATTGTGTACACTTCAAATGTTGATTAGAACCCTTAGTGAC
Organism: Ambrosia x helenae; assembly: GCA_030844895.1. Taxonomy (NCBI): domain Eukaryota; kingdom Viridiplantae; phylum Streptophyta; class Magnoliopsida; order Asterales; family Asteraceae; genus Ambrosia; species Ambrosia x helenae. The sequence goes on along the minus strand of CM061229.1, from coordinate 16,959,895 downwards.
TTTTTTATTATTTAAAAAAGTTTCACCTGTTTGTCTTACTTTAGACAAGAAATCAACAGTAGGAGTAGTCTTATTGGAATTACTAGAATTCCTATGAGACTCCTCTCTTGATACTAAGGCAAAAGCCTCTTTAACTTATGGCAATTCAGACCTAAGCAACAAATTAGTTCTAACATTTTGATAGATGTTATCAAGACCCATTAAGAATTGCATTAACTTTATCATATGATTATAGTTATTGAATTCTCTAGATGCATCACATACACATGAAGGTAACTGCAAAATCTGATCAAGTTGCATCCACATAATATTCAGTTTATGATAGTACTCAGACACAGATGAACCATTTTAACTAAAAGAGTTTATCTGTTGATACAAACTGAACACAACAGAACCATCTATTTTATTATAGGTTTCCTTTAAGTCTCTCCAAACCTCAGAAGCAAGTTTGGAGTATACTTGACCCATATAAAGTTCTTCAGATATAGAATTAAGTATCCAGGTTAACACCACATAGTTACACCTATCCCATTGTCTAGCTAAAACAAGTTCATCGGTAGGTTTAACACATTCTCCATTTATAAACCCTAGCTTGTTTTTAACTTGTAATCCCAAAATCATAGCATTTGCCCATACAGTATAGTTCTCTGTTCCTTTTAGTTTAATACTAATGATAGTAAGATTAGTGGAGTCATGTAAGACCCTAACCCGTAATCACGTGATTGACGTCTAATCTTACGGGTTTTGACCTTACTTAAACCACTCCCGATTAAAACTTTGATATTTATTATAAACTCAAACCATTAAGATCAAATACATATTTGATTCCCACAAATTTTTACATTTTAGTAGTTAAAACATACTCTAAGATTTAGCGTTTTAACGGGAGTTCCTTGAATTCTAGTGCGGAAGCTTGATGAGTGATCGAGTGTGTTCGGCTCTTATCGCGGCTTGATCCTTGCTCTGGGACTTCCATCACATCTTTACCTAGCACCATTACACAAGGAATGGTTAGTGGGTTGTCAATGATACATTTAAACTAGTACGATAGTCGTTACACGTCGAAACGGAACGCACCAGGCCAAACGGTCCTTTATCAGGAGAACAAACTGCTGCAACTTTTGCGCAGCAGCTGTTCGGATCGCTTTTACCTCTCCTAAAACCCAAAATCCAACTTCGACTTTCAAAGAAGAATTGTTCTACGCTCCGAGTGCTTTCCAGGCATATAAAGAACGCCTCCTAACGATTTTTCTACGATTTTATATGCAATTTTAAAGATCGTGTCGTCATGTTGTTCTCTGTGCGCGGCCGCGCGGTCTCTGTGAGCGGGCGCGCCACAGCTTCTGATGTAATTTTGGTGGTTTTTAAGCGTGGGAATCATGTCGCAACCGCATTTGATGATTCCCGAAGCCTAAGTATTGACTTGCCGACTAAATAACCTTTGTTTGACTGAAATTATAGTCCGGTTCATAATGCTATGACCCGGTTCAAAATTTTAAGTGTTTATGTTGATTTTTACCCATATTGACCCGTTAAGGCCTTGAATCAAACAAGACACTTTTTGACCACACAAAATGCCTACCGATTAAGTTGTCAAGTCATTAGACACTTGATCAACAAAAGCGTTTATCCAATTTGTTTCATTATGATTTAGTTTTTTAGATTCAACCTTTAGAAATCTTTTAAATTCCCAAAATGCCCTTCATGGTCAAATATTTCAATTTAGCCATTCGTAGCGAAACCTCTTGTTCCAATTTCAATGTTTTTGACTCATTGACTTGTTTAAAAGCCTCTAAGTCCTTCCGGATTTAGATTTTCATCCTTTCTCAGGTTTTCACTTGTTTAGTAGATTCTAAGCGCATTAGCGCGCATTAGACATAGTTATGGAAATAACTTACTTGATTTGCACCCACACTTCATGTGGGTAGTTTTAGTACCCATGTTGCTTCGCCCGAAGGTGTTTAATTAGCTACGGACTTACCGGGTGGTGTTGACCCATTCTCATACCTTGTGCGTATCCTCCATGATTCTTAGCATCAAGCGTGCTTGTGCAAGTGCATTTACCTGCGTGCTTTCTAAATATACACATTAATTCCTCGGAACTCAAATGGTAATACCTTACCATTTGATCCGTTTAACCTCATGAATCTTAATGCTTGAAATACAAGCATCAAGTATTGGACTCACATGGTGAGGATATCACCATTTGACCCGTTTAGACTCGTAGTTCATAATACTAAGTTATCCAAGTTTTTATATATGGTTCAAGTGTCACAAACTTGACCCATTTAGCACCATGCTTAACAACTTCATTCAAATGATTTAAGTGACCCATCTTGGGTTAAAACATCATTTCTTACATATCATTATTAATTGACCCGTTTGATGAATTTCACCATTCGGTCACCACTCATGGTTTCAATTAATCTCATAAACCTTGATTTATTGTGAATCCACATAAATTGACCCACTTAAATTAATTTCACCCCTTGGGGTTTGTCTTTAGTACACACTCAATACCAATATATGTAACACTTAATCCATGTCATAGTCTAGTAGTGTAAGTAGAACTTACCTCATATCCATTCTTGCTTCCATGCGCATTGAGCTTGCATCCGTTTGACCCGTTTGCATCCCTAGTTCTTGTACCTAACTTATGGACATGTCAAACCTTGTTTTGTTAGAATACATTATATGGATTTCTTTCATTATCCATGGCATTCATGTATTCATTTTACCTCTAGCTCAACCTCACATTTCAAGTATTCATGTTTATACATGTTTACACATTTATTTCCTCATTCAAGCATTTTATCAAACACTTGGTGTGCACTCACCAATTCAATTGATTTTCGTGAGTTTTAAGTTAGCCAAAGCATACCCATTTAGCTAAACATCACCATATCATGTTATCTAGACTTCTTAGTCTAATTTCTCATATTAACAACTCCTAAGAGTCACAAAGATTACTAGATATAAGTTGATTCAACCTAAAGGTTAAACCCCAAAATTCTACACATATCCATAAGCATATGATGAAAATCAAATACACATATTAGTGTGATTTGTAACCGGATTATACATGTTTAAGGCTCCCAAGACTAGGGTAACCCATATTAACCATCAATTCCACGTTTGTATCAAAACCCTAGATTTTCATAGAAATCAAAAACGAATTATGGCATAAATTTCAGCCAATAAAAGGTACCTTGCTGTAGTTTAGGACCCATATGACCCGTTTCTTGCTCATGCACTGAAAGCCCCTTGATTTTGGCTTGGATTGAGCTTGAGCTTGAGGTTTAGGGTTTGGTTGTTGGAGGAGATGATCTCCTGATCATCACACACGACACACACACACTTTGTGTGTGTTTTTATTGTTTTATTATTATTAATAAAACCCACTTTGTCATTTGGCAACAATGGTCCCTCAAGTTTTAGTCTCGTTTTGCTTTTAGATTATAACATTAACTAGATTAGTATCTTGTAGTGGGTTTTAGTCTCGTTTTTATCCGTTGACTAAAACAACCACCGCTAAATTCGCTTTCGATACTTTATCAATTACGCCTAATGACGTATTTAGGCGAACAAGATTTCGGGGTATTACAAGTCACTAGCATGCAAGTATAATGGATCACTAGCATCAAGTTTGCTAATCAATGTAACATTATTCACAACTGCATTATTATTAGGATCAGTAATAGGAACTTGTTCCTTATCATGATCATCAGCCATGACTACAACAGCAAACAGATACTAATCTCAGTTATACAAGTATACAAGCAATCACAGACTAATACCAATCTTAACAAAGAATTATTCACACAGAGAAAACAGTAAACACAACTGCACAATCAGACAAACACACAAGCACAGAATCAAGACCACAAACCAAGACAAGACAATCAGATAATGGCGAAGCCAAGTGGGTGATCCAGATCGTCGGTTCGTCACTCAAGGGTGCCGACGCAGGTCCTCACAAGGGAGCCCCTAAGACCCTAGACCAACCTGAAAGCTAAACAGAGACACAAGCTCTGTACAACAGACTCCTTAGGACACAACTCTAGATACAGAAAAAAAATAGTAAATCAGAACAATCTCACCAAAGGGGGGCCTAAGTTAGGGTTCTCCAAAAACTCGTAATGTCACAACCTTCACTTAGGGTTGTAACATCAGAGAGCAAAGAAAAAATGCTTCCAGTTGTCCACAGTTCAGATCCAAGCTTCAACGATTATTAGAAACCCTAGATCTGACCAGATAACACAAGATCCAACGTATGGTACAGATCGAGATAGATCTATCCCAGCAAGATCAAGAACAGACCAATCGAATACCAACAGATCCTGAAACAAGACAAAGGATCCAGGATCAAGAACAAGAACAGAACGAGCGGAAGACGTCAAGATCAAAGCCTATAGGCTCTGATACCATGTTAAAAACATGATATTAAACTTGTAAAACAATATTTTATTCAAGATCCCAACCCAAAAGTATTACAAACCCTAACAATTAAGACTGATACAAACAGCTCCTCACAACCACTCTCAATACAAAGAAAGATTACAGATTATAACCTTCAACAAAGAATCTACACACTCAATGATTTACAGATTCAAGATGAATCTGGAAATCAAGCTAGACCTAATATGAGAGGATGAGGTTTTGAGAGAAATTATCAGAGAGTGAAAAAATTACGAATGAGACAAATAATAACGTATTTATACTGCCTCTGGAAGCTTCGACAAAGAAACACAATTTGGAGAAGCTTCAACCATTGGATCAAGCTATTGACGCGGATCACCATCCAACGGCCACAATTCATTCTTGATATAAAACAGATGACAAGTAGGCCAAGTGGGCCAGTCACCTAACAACTTGAACTGGGCTGAACAACTTGGATCAACTACTGGACTCCTCAGACTTGGACTCATCTACTGAACTCCTCAGCTAGCCTTCACTTCTACTAGACCTCAGCTATCAGCCCATCATCAACTATCAGCCTAACCTGCAAACAATTCTTATGCAAAATATCAAAGTTTAATGTAAAAAGAAATAAAATTGTATGACAAATATATTGTATTTTCAACAACCTCCACAAGTTAAGTTCAATGCTTTTCTTTTAACGGTAAGAAACGACGTTCTAACCACTGTGACACACTGACACCGGGCGCTGTGGTCAATGTCAACTATTCGATCGCCGCCAGCCAGCCTCTTGGCTCTCCCAAATGCGCGGAAACCCGACCTCTACCCACCCGAAGGCACGACAATAAAATAATCGGTAAACCTCGCCTTCCATCCGAGTCGAACCGACGTCACCCATATTCACTCTTCACCTAGATACCACTCCACCACAAGGGTGGGGCAGTTAAGTTTAGTACTTTAATTTGAAAAGTGTAAATGTTTTTTTTAGGGTTAGATCGTGTCTTATTAGACCTAAGGAACACATATGTAATGCATGAAACTTTTTTGATTGCTAGTGTCAATTATGTACGAACTTAGACGTGATATCTAATTTTATTTTCATGTTTTGCTTTTGTCGCAGATGTACCATACAATACAAATATGGCATGTTATCTTATCTAGTATCTATTAATATATATAAAAGAATTGAACATTGCTGACGTGGCGTGCAATGGTGCCTTCAACCTCTCCATAAAACTGCCACGTGGCATCATAATTGAAAGATTTTAATGTTTTTGAATTATTTCCTTTTTTAATTAAATAAAAAAAGATAAACATAAAACCCTAAATTTATCTCTCTATCTCTCAATTCACAATTACTAAAATTAAATTGAGTTATTTTAAGAAAAAAGAATTTAAAAACAAATTTAAATTTTTCTCTCTTATGTTCCTCCCATAATTTTTAAACGTTAATATCTTTTATATTTGAGATTTTTTAAATAAAAAAATTACACAAAATTAACGAGCGTTTTATTATCTTTCCAACGAGTACCATGGTGCTATATAAAAAACGGAGAAAAAAAAACGACTATTTTTTTTGTGGGTTATGTTCATACAGAAAAAAAAAAACACAAAGTGTTCAGGTTATTCATTAATCATGTTTTTTCTTTTAAACCAGGTTCTTATCTACGATGTTGAAATTCAGCCCAATCGCCATGCTATCATTGGAATTTTACTCTCTAAAGATGGATAGGTATACTTCATTAAGAGAAGCTAGGAGAAAAAAATCGCGCAACACATGGTGTCACCTTATAACAATGTTATTTTTTTATTTATTTAATTACAAGAGTAATAATTATTACTATTAGTATTAGTATTATTAGAATGGTTATATTTTTCAACCCCCATCATGAATTCTACATCTATATAAGTCAAAGTCAAATTGTAACATATTTTAAATTACGTGAATATGATTATATGTTGAAGGTTTTTTTAACTAAGATTGATTATGTTTAAGTTATTTATTCTTTTCATGATTTGAGTTTTCTTCTTTTATCATTTTTTATTAAATCATATTAAATTTTTCAACCCCGGGACCTTCCCGGGGTAATCAGCTAGTAATCCTATAAAATACATGAAGCTATATCTATCTATATATATAAAAGAAAATGTATATGCTGATGTGGCGTGCAATGGAGGCCTCAATCTCCCTTTGAGAGTGCCACTTGGCATCACAATTGAAAGATTGTAGTGTTTTTGAATTATTTCTTTTTTAATTAAATTGAGTTATTTTAGGAAAAAAAGAATTTAAAAATAAATTTAAAATTTTCTCTCTCATATTTTCTCCCATAATTTTTAAACATTTATATCTTTTATACACGGGATTTTTTAAAGAAAAAAAATTACACCAAATTAACAAGCGTTTTATTATCTTTCCAACGAGTACCATAGTGCTATATAAAAAACGGAGAAAAAATCGACTATTTTTTGTGGGGTTTAGTTCAAACAGGAAAAAAGTGTTCATGTTATTCATTAATCATGTTTTTTCTTTTAAACCAGGTTCTTATCTACGATGTTGAAAATCAGCCCAATCGCCATGTTATCATTAGAATTTTACTAGGTATACTTCATCAAGAGAATATAGGAGTAAGAATCGCGCAACACTGCAACACATGGTGTCAGCTTATAGCAAGGTTATTTTTTTATTTATTTAATTACAAGAGTAATAATTATTACTATTAGTATTAGTATTAGTATTAGTATTATTAGAATAGTTATATTTTTCAACCCCGGGACGCTCCCAGGAAGAATTGATAGTTGCTGACGTGGCGTTCAATGGTGGCATCAACCATCTCTTGATTATGCCACGTGGCATAATGAGATGCAATGGTTACAACTTCCAACTTAAGTGTTTGTTTAGTTTATTAGGTTAGGAATTATAAGAGCCATTAGAATGTGAGAAATTAGAGAGATGTGATGAGTTTTTGAATAGTTGCAGCTTACATAAGTGATTCTTTAGATGATTACTGATTAGGTTTTAGATTAGGGAATATAAGTTATTACTGATTAGAATACTATGAACATGCAATGATTGAGAGATTTTGTGGTTAGTTAACTTGAGCCATTTGCAATAGGTTATCACGTAAAATTAGATTTTTCAACCCCGGGACCCTCCCGGGGTAATCAGCTAGTTTGGTATATATAAATATACTAGATTATACCCCGGGAGCGTCCCGGGTTGAAAAATTTAATATGATACATCACTTTTACATATGAAATAGACTGATGTATAACTCTAATATTAATATCTAACTTAAAACAAATTAACAATGTACAACTCCAATGCTAACACCTAACCTAAAAGAATGTAGAACTTTAATGTAACTCTAAAATTAACACATATCCTAAAGACTAAACAAATGTACAACTCTAACATACTAATATTGATACCTAACTTAAACAACATATAACTCTATTAACATATTCGGCTCTAGTTGAAAAAAAAATTCATATTTACTGATTTAAACTGATTTAAACATAATTAGTGACTTGTCTATACATGATTAATGATTTACCTGAATACTTTGTGTTTTTTTTTCCTGTATAAACAAAACCCCACAAAAAAATTTATCCGTTTTTTTATATAGCACTATGGTACTCGTTGGAAAGATAATAAAACGCTCGTTAATTTGGTGTAATTTTTTTCTTTAAAAAATCTCGTATATTAAAGATATTAACGTTTAAAAATTATGGGAGGAAACATGAGGGTGAAAAATCCAATTTTGTTTTTAAATTATTTTTTTCCTAAAATATCTCAATGTCACATAGGGATGACACATGGCACACTCAAAGAAGAGAATGTCTCTTTGAATGACATGTCATTAAAATAGCTTTGGTTTATTATATGTATAGATAGATAGATAATTTATTCGACGTGTCTAGCAATCTAATATATACATAAAGACTTAACGTAAAATCAAACCCCCAATATATTATAATGGTTATGATTTAACAAATAAACTTTCTTAAGGAAACGAATGCAAATCACATGTTGAATGATTGTATATGGTAACTCGTACGTAGTTCACCGTAATTGACTTCTAGAGCACACCCACGTAATCATAGTACAATATTGTCGTTAGCCATGTGAGTCGGTCCATTATATAACTTCAGTGGGGCCTATCATGGATTCTTTTATAAGAACAACTAGGGTTTTTGTTAACCCGTCGCAAAGCGGCGGGGCACGTTTGTTGTGCAGAAGTGTTTAGTAGCACTATGGGCAACGATTTTCCTGTATTCTTTCGCGTAATTGTGGATGGTTTCGTGGATATAAAAGATAATATTAAGTGACTGTTATTGTTGCGTGGGCTTCAAAAAAATACTCACGGCTAAAAGCAAAAAGTTTGGTGGTCAAAGTTTGAAATTCTAAAAACTAAAAGTTTGGTGGTCAAATTGAAAGAAAAGAAAATACATAAGTTAGTAAGAAATTTACTGGTCAAAGTTGAGTGGTCAAAGTTTGAAATCCTAAAAGCTAAAAGTTTGGTGGTAAAAGTTTGAAATCTTAAAAGCTAAAAGTTTGGCGGTCAAAGTTTGGTGGTTAAATTGGAAGAAAATAAAGTATATAAGTTAGTGGCCAAAGTTGGGTGGTCAAAGTTTGAAAGCCTAAAAGCTAAAAGTTTGGTGGTCAAAGTTTGAAGTCCTAAAAGCTAAAAGTTTGATGGTCAAATTAGGAGAAAATAAAATTAAGCTAAAAGTTAATGGCCATAACTTTTAAATCCTAAAAATAGAAGTTTGATGGTTAAATTAAGACCATAAGTAATGGTTCATGCCCCTTAGGCATTTTCCACCACATCATTATTATAATGCCTTTCAAAAAAAAATGTGTAATGGTTAAACCCATTTAATGCCCTTTTTAGTTATTGCTTTCCATATTTTTTATCCTATTTGGGCATTATACTAGAAATGCCCCACCCTCATAATGCCCATATAATACCCAAGGGGATGGTGTTGGGGGGCATTATCTTGCTTATTCATACCCTTATAATGCTCATTACACATGGTCTAAAAGAAAATTAAGTTAACTTAAAAGTTAGTGGCAAAAATTAAAGTTAACCTAAAAAAGTTAGTGGTCAATATCTATAATACATTATAAAGGAAGAGTGATGTACCATATTGGAATTTTGACATGGGTACAATTTTTAAAGCAAGAAGTATAGAGAATAAAGCTTATTTGCTAAGGGCATTATAGGGATATTGATGCCAATTAAGACACTTAGGAGGGTAAAATAGACATTTCACCATCCTCATCCTTTACAATATCAAAGTAATTTTACAATACTACCCTCATTTACCATCCATGCCCTCATAATGATCCTTTGCCTTCTTCCATCTTTACTCCCTCAATAAATTACCAACGTTTCAACCGAATCGTTTTATATACATATATGTCGTTAACCCGTTGGAGTAACAGCCATAAATGATATTCGATTGCTCATTTTGTCCCAACACTAACAATCCAGAAAGCCTTTAACTCACCTGCATAACTTCATCGTTCATTCCATTGATCCTGCAATGCAACTTGATTATCAAGGGAAATCATTGCAATCGGTTTCACCCCCATCTCCCTCATAAACTCAAAACATTCGGCGAACCTCCGGCCAACAAATTAGGGACTGTAAAATCACTCAGATGTGTATCAATTTTGTGCTTCTGGGTTGCTTCCATAAGTGCTGATTTACTTAGACACACTCAAACGGTACAGATTTGTGGTGATTTTGTTAAAATCTTTATGTTGCATCAGCAAGGAAACAAGTATGTTAGTATAAGTTTAATTTTAAGGCTTGGTTTAAAAATCTTGAGGCGCTCCAAAGCGTTTTGGTTCCAAAATCCAAGGAAGACAAAAAACATGGTCTTTTTTTAACTTTTTTTATTTATTTTTATGTCTGATTATTACTTGAACAATGATCGGTTTTCTTATTCTTGTTGTTCTTGTTGTTGTAAAGAAGCAGGGAGTTCAAGATATTGGCCCAATTGATTCACTCATGGCACTGGTAATATCTCTAATTTGTTCTTTTCGTTCCACTTAACTGTTTGTAGAAGATAACATATTATTATATATCTATTGGATTATTAATTTGTGGAGGATAACACATTCCTACGTTAGTTTAGTTATACTGATTTGCATCTAACTTAAGCTATTTTAATTGTGTTAAGTTGTTATTAATTTTCCTATTGGATTATGTTGTACTTAGGGTATGGATTTTTTAGTGTTAAAGAATTCGTTATTAAATGCAAATTTGGGCTTTAAAACTTGTGTTATTGTTTAAAAGCCCTAAAATATAATTTCATTTGATTGCAGATTTCTGACAGGACATTGGATGCACCGGATATTCAAGATGATTACTACTTGAGTCTACTCGATTGGGGGAGCAACAATGTTATTGCCATTGCCCTAGCAAATATAGTGTATCTATGGGACGTTGCCAACTTGGTTTTAAAAAGCGCTAGGCGCACAAAAGCGATGAGGTCTAAGCGCATCGCGCGAAGCGCAAAGCCCAAAAAGCGTGGGATTTTCGTACTCGAAGCGCACAATAATTATATAATTTTTTTATATATCCCATATATATTCCATGAGTTTTTAACTTCATTTACCCAAAATATAGCTATAAATAAGGTTTTTATGTGATTTTACCTATATGTACAAGCCAAAAACACAAGGTACAACATTTTTATGCATAAAAAATACCAGGGTACGTGAGGCGCGCGCCTCAGGGAGGAAAAGCGCCTGAAATTTGACAAAAAAGCGCCTGAGGCGCGTGCCTTTGGGAAAAAAGGATAGGCGCAAAGCCCTGAGGCGCCCTAGGCTGCGCCTTGCGCCTCAGGCGCGCTTTTTAAAACCCAGGTTGCCAATGATAGCACATCCGAACTTGTTACTGTAGACGCCAATATTGGACCAGTGACGAGTGTTAAATGGGCACTTGACGGCCGTCACATACTCACATGTCATTCGGCCTAAACAAATTCTGAAGTCCAACTATGGGATCATACCACATGAGACTGGTTACCAATTTGTTTTTTTTAGATACTTATTTTAGTTTTAAATTCTTTTTTTTTCCCTCATGAATGTTGTCTAAATTTGTCTTTTTGGTTCCAACAGTTGAGAACTTTGAGAGGATGTCATCATACTCGGGTTGGCTCGCTGGATTGGAATGCTCATATTATAACAACAGGAGGATTTGATGGTCGGATTGTAAACAACGATGTGCGAATAAGATCACATATAGTGGAGACTTACTCCGGTCACAACCAAGAAGTCTGTGAGTTAAATGGCCAGCTTCGGGCCGACAATTAGCGAGCGGAGGCAACGAAGACCTCCTCCACATTTGGCACAGTTCAATGACTTCTGTTAATTCGCGTACCGAATGGCAGCACAGGCTGGAGGATCACACTGCAGCTGTGAAAGCACTCGCTTGGTGTCCGTTTCAGGCTAATCTTCTTTATATTTTTATCAGGTTAGCTGCACATAACAGTGCCGTATGGCTTCACATTTTGGACATGTTATATTCTTTATAAGGAACACAAAATTGTAACATACATGAGGTTGAATTTCCTAGCTACTAAAAAACGTCTCCCTGACCAATATACTGTAAGTTTTGAGTGCTAATTTCTATTTTCTTGATGAGGTTTTCATTGTTTCTATTTCTTTTTTAGGTTCTTGTGAGACACGTCGCCTCAGATCCTGATGAATCTGTTAGTGAACATGTAGAACATTTCTTCTGTGTTAATCACCTTGGTCAATATGTTACACATAAGGTTCGTTTCAAAAGTTGGATAGTATTTTATAAAGGTATTTCTAAACCTGAATTAATTATTTCAATATTCTCAACAGTGAAACTTTTATCTGAATTGTATGTAGATTCAACTTACGTATTTATTTCTTGAATCATAGGTGGTTTACAATGCGAATAAGCTTGTAAAAATGGTGGATAAGAAAAAGAATTTGCATAATCAACTTACTTTTTACACTAACAAGTATTAGAGAAGACCCAATAAAGGCCAACCACAAAGGTTTGTGGCTACTTTCTCTTAGTTTACATTTTGAATCCTTTATACTTTTGAAGCTTTAATTCACGTTTAGTTGTCTGTATAGACAGGTTTTTGGGGTCTTTGGGGGAAAAAGGTCAACGTAATGAATTTCTATACTGTATAAATCGATAAGTTGGGCATGGAAGTGAGTGTGCATCATCTGATTATAGATTTTCTACATCATAATTTCAATTGTCAAACTATGTGTAGAGGAGACATTTCAATCAATTAACTCAAAATGGAAGATAGGGGTTATTTTTATCATTGACGTGTCAAATAAAATCATTATCAAAAAGTAATAGGTCAAAACAAAGCAAAAGTTTATGAAAGGGTATTGAAATGTCAATGCGGTGGATTATATTGATGCGTTTGAGAAATCGTTGAGGTTGAATCTGCAGGGGAAGCAAGTATCTGTCCTTCTCTTATTGTTAGAGGTGGTCAAATGAACGGGTCAGGCTGGTTGGCAAAATTTCTTTTTTTTTTTATATCAAAATGGTTAAATTTTTTGCATTGGTCAAAAAATGTCAGCTTGAAATTTCTATTTTAGTTAGATGTAACACAATGGATGGGCCAAGCGGGCAATGGCCAAAATAGTTACCGCTTGGCGTGGAACGAAACGGGTGAAGGGCTGGTTTGACCTGGTGACTTTTGTTCAAAATTAATTAAACTTTCCTATAACTACATTTACATATTACTATAATTAGATATTATGATTACTACATTTACAATACTACATTTTGATATTACTAAGTCAATTCTAAATAAAATGGTCTACGGGGTTTTGTGTTTAAAATACAATCTGGGTAACCTTCGGTCCATTTAACTCTACTTTTTTTATGCCAAACCCATTAGGGATATAAACATAACCCAAATCATGGGTCAAAATCCTGAAGACATTATTATTGAGATATGTTGTTATTATCAGTTTTTCATGATATTGTAGGATAGAGAGATCATGCGTGCCCTTGTGGTTTGTTGTCTGGAAGAAAGAATATTCAACAAATATTATTGTGTTCTTGCTTCAAAGTTATGCAGTCATGGACAACAACAACAAGTTCACATTGCAGGTATTTCTTTGGGCGGGTTTAGGTAACGGGTCAAACGGGTAATCTTCTATGGTATGGGGGTAAAAACTGTATGGGTTGGATTGACCTGAAAATGATTAACCGCTTTCTTTTAGTGTCCAATTTGACTACAAAAAATTACTGTCAGCTATTTTTGTTGCGGTTGACATGACCTGACCTGCTCATTTTCCAGGCTTTTGTTTTGGGCTTTTAGTTATCCTCATGTGCTTCCTTGTTTGTTGCAGATTCATTATAAAAAGAATGCACCAGGGTTACAAGCTACCAAGACAGAAAACAAATTGGTCTTAGAATGTTGACACGCTTGTTTGACTTGTTGGTACTGCATATCATGTTTTTGTTCGTATAGTTATTAGTTAAAAATAATCCAGTAGATGGTGGTGTTTTATATTTTTTTTATTCAATTACACTTTTTGAATTGCTATATTAGTTGTATTAGCAAATTGGTTTTATAAAAATTTCGTTAAACCCGCTGCACAAAGTGCATCAATAAAAAAGACGTACCCGCGGCACGCGCGCGGGCATTCCCACTAGTATTAATTAAAAGAAGGACACCATTAAAGTGTCCTTCAATTAATATAGATAGAATATTTCATATTTAAAAAAATTTGGGTGTGTGTTTACGTAGGGCTACAAACGAACCAAATTTTTAGCGAGTAGTTCATGAACTATTCGGCGAGAGAGAAGTTTCTTTGTGTTCGTTTGTTTAATAAATGAACGAACACGAACAAAAAATTCCGTTCGTTTAATTAAACGAACGAACATGAACAGAAGTCGCGTTCGTTCGTTTATATTCGTGAACGTTCGGTAACGTGTTTTATATTCTTTTATTTTTATTCATTTTACCCAAGAAATAATATATATGAGATCAATAAACATACATATTGTATCAAAGCTCATTATATGTTTCCACGTTCCAACGTTGATGCCCTCCACCTCCAACGCCCTTTGCCATCCACCGCCAACGCCTTTTTCTAGTACTAAGTATGTTTAGACAATTGGGTTATATTTTGGGTGGATCTAGCTAATGTCTTAATGTATGTGAATTCGATGTTATTGAACAGTTAATATATGTCCGTTTGTTTTTGTTTCCATTTATGAACACTTCTTTGTGTTCATGAACAGTTGTTTGTGTTCATTAATGTCCGTTTGTGTTCGTGTACGTTCATGAACAAAATTAACAAACGAACAAGACATGAGTGTTTTCTTAACAAACGAACGCGAACAAAAAATCTCGTTCGGTAAGTGTTCATGACTGTTCGTGTACACATAATTTTCTTAACAAACGAACCCGAACAAGGCCTTGTTCGTGTTCGTTGATTCGGTTATTAGTAAGTTATAGGATTCAAAAGAATTTACAGTTAACTAGACGTTGTTTCTTGTGATTTTAACATATTGTGCCTTTGGTATTCAAATTTGAAATTACACAGATGCAGCAACTTCTTGTGGTATGTAAATTTCTAGTTAAGTTGTATATAACAACCACACTATCGTTTTATAAAAAGACTAGTGTGAATGTCCGTGCGTTGCAGCGAGTTGTCGCCTTCTAGTTGTTGATGTTTGTGGCACGTGTGTGGGTTTATGGGTGAATTCTAAAAATAACCACATTCTAAAAAGATGTAACACCCTAAACCAATTTACAGAAAAACGTGCAGCGGAAATACCAACCGAAAAATTTATTTCTTTTAAAAACAACCTTAGATGTTTAGAACCCAAATCCACTAAGCATTTTAGGTATTACATCTCTTAAATATGTTCTATTACATTAAACGTGGTCCTTCTATACCACGTTATGGGGTCGTGTCCTCGTACAATCCGCCTCCTTGCTCGATCTCCATCCTTTCCTTACTCTATTAGGTAGCCAAGACAACCTGCGATCACCAAATAACCGTTTCGTTAGTTCATTTAGTGACTTAATGCACACTACTCAAAATGCGGAGATAATATCCATAGATACTCCATGATCTCGTTCCAACGCCTTTTTGCAAGTTCGGGTGTGGCACCCCGAGTCGAACCTACAAGTCTCATGCATTCATACTTATATACCTGCATCTTCATTACCATTCACAATACAAGGTTAATAACCCCACAATTCATACAAATATACAATTTCCTCAATACCCCACAATACATACAAGCATACAATTCCCATATAACCTACTTTACATACAAGCGTACAATTCTCATATAACCTACTTTACATACAAGCGTACAATTCTCATATAACCTACTTTACATACAAGCGTACAATTCTCATATAACCTACTTCACCCGTCATGTCACTCTTTCTTCGCCAATCTCTAAGACAATGTGACGTTTCCAATCCTCTACTCGATCTACATATAACTACCAACCCTTACATTCATGAAGCTCTCCCTCAAACCCGAGCATGAGTACACATATGTACTATAAATGAGGTTTGGAGTTGCTCGGGCAAGGTACGGAAACATAAACAAGCTGAAAAATCAACATCCAAGGCCGAAGGGGGACTTGGCGTAGGATACGCCAAAAGTGGCGTAGCCTACGCCACTTGCGTAGGCAAGGGGGGACAGAGTGGCGTAGGGCAGCAGAATTTGGCGTAGGCAAACCAGGGTTAGCGTATCCTACGCCAAAACTGGCGTATCCTACGCCAACTGCAGGTCTTGCACAATGCTTTCCTTTTTCAACCCAATATCTTTCATGCCATTCTTACCCACAATTTCCGACATTCTAGCAACTCATTTACTATTCTCCCACCCATCATTCCACACATACCTTGATCAATTCTCGGATCGAAAGCACGTCCCTACGAGCTTCCGGTTTGAGTTCAAGCACCTACTATACTTGATTCGCTCAAACCTTGTCTACACTAGTTACATTTACAAAGACAAAGTCCAAGTTAACTACCATGTAAATCCTTGACCCATAACCAAAACCATGTACTCCTTTAAGATTCCCATCCTATGTGAACATAATTCAATATCATAGATGCGAGTTAAGTTCGGGAATCACTTACCTCAAGTCCTCCAAGTTCATGCTTGTTTATTTGCCTCATCTTGACCCATTAGCTTCCCATGGTTGAGTCCATCCTTCCTATCCTTTCATATCATCATGTTCACATCATTGTTAGCATACATGATCATAACACACTAACAACCATTCTCAACCAAATATCACATTGACTTCCATTAGTCAACTTCTATCATATCTACAACATACATTCACAACCACACTTATTCTCACATCATGTAATACCACTTACTATCATATATGTCTCATAGTTCTAACATATTATGCGTCACGTAGTGTTTCTAATCGCACAAACAAGTTTGGGAAGCATAACCATGTTATTCTACATTGTTGACTTTCCAGAAAGTCAACTTCCAACTATACCCACATCCTACTTAGAAACATATGTCCATATTGATGTACCAGATCATACAAGATTCACCATAGACATCATATTCACATCTCATTTAAGATACAAGATCATTCGTCACACCAATTAATCAACACATCGTGTACATCATAATATTTAAGCATAGTGTGCATACTACTAATGCATACTTCTTACCAATTCATACAATCAACTAATTCCCACATGAATGCTCTCTAAAATACAATCTTCATGTTATCCTACTATCAATTGTAGCTATTATCATATTACTTTCATATTTGTCAAGTCTTGCATACAAATTCATACATCATACTCATCTAGACATTTCATCAAACAATTGGTGTGCATACAACATTCTAAGCTTAATGTACAAGTATTTCATGCCTACTTTCATAACTCATAACATCAATCATCTTATTATTTACCTACATCACATACCCTTTATTCAATAGTTGTCAAACATAGCAAATCATCACTTTCTTTTCAAAATATCCAATAATCTATCTAAGGATGGTCTTGGATCACACCAAGACCAACACCCACTTCCAACCTTATGAGATTTCCTTCCATTTGCATAATTTATACAAGATTAATATAATACAAGTTCCAATCATCCCTTTCAACTAGTTTTCTACATGGATTCACATATCAATTTTTGTATGAACTCTACTTATTTCATCATGTAATACCTTCCTAACCTAGAATTCATCATCTAGTGTTAAACAATTCATACCTTAGCTTGAAGCCCTCCTAATCATCCAATCTTGGCTTTAATCTACACATGCACCACATGGTATTATGATTTCACCTTGGATTAGGGCTTGTATGTGTGTTAGGTTCATCACAAGCTCTCCAAAGATGAAAACCCCTTCAAAAATCTCGATCCCCTTTATAAAAGTGCAGATTTTTTTGAAGTTTCCCCACTTGTCAACTTTAGTCCCTCAACTTTGGGCTTTTTGTTAATTACAACAAACACCTCCAATTTCACCCATAACAACCCTTATAACTACATCATGTGACATGCCAACCCTATTTTTAAAACAAACTTACAAGAATTTAGCCAAGTTAGGCATAATTACAGATTTAGTCCTCGTAGTAAGGTACTTCCTACTTTTGGCTCATACTTTATTGAAATTCTATATAACTTGTATATCTATCTAGGATAGATACTTAGTTATCTCATCTCATGCCATGACACATTAAAACATGTTAATTAATTTAAGTCCGGGTTATTGGGGCGTTACAAGTCTACCCCCCTTAAAGAAGGTTTCGTCCCCGAAACCTCTTTCATTACTACCCTACTAGGCATTCCCTACATACTTATTTACTCTGACGCTTCCTTCGAAGTTTCATGCCGCAGTATTATAGACTATACTACAACTTTAACCGTGAATAGACACAATTATATGTCCACACTTTCTAATATTAACAACAAGCCTTCATGCAAGTATCAGGCATACCGAACTATCATTGCCATCTTTTACCTCATCAACCCTATTAATCTTTTATTATTGCATCAATCACAATTAGTATTCATCCTTATCTTACTATTATATTCCACTATTGTAAATTCATTTTAATTACTTCAATCATGTAATTAGCTAGACTATATACTTGCGTATATCCCAAGTCCTTAGATCATAGTTATCTCTTTCACAACATACATACCATTTCATTCCTCATTCACTCTTACTTAACTTGAAAGTTGGGCATAATTACCTAGGCACTACTGAATCGGTACATCTACCATATGCACTACTTACTGTAACGCGTATGTCCGTTACTGAGCAACACCAAGTCTAACAAATATTCATCCATCTTTTGACCTTTAAAAGTCAACTTTCCAACTACATCATGCTTGAACTACCCTTCATTCATACGTGGGTACTATTCGACCTATATAAATTTTCCGTTAAACAATCATAAAACATCTAAGTTTACTAACCTTCCTTTTACAACGTTATCCGACGATCCATATGTCGGCTTAACTTGCCCCTTGACAAGTCCGCGCCATACTTCGCTTGCCTTAGTTCGTTTACAAGGAGTTCCAACTCGCTAACTTCATATCACCTATCTTGTAGATCCCATCATATCCAAAAATTTGACCACTCGTCTCTACAAATCATTGGTTAGACATATACCTTACATTCATGAAAATTGACCTTCAATGGTCCATTCAATAATTCCCTCACTTGTAATGTCTACTTATATACATTTCCTTCTTGATTTCCCATTCTCATGCTATACTACATTACTTATTTCATTTTCCTATGCCAAATCTTTACAAATTATTCATTATTTTGTAAATTTTCTACAATTTGACTTTTCGAGGTAGTTGCGCCTTATTCTACTATTTTATAACAATCCCTACATCACATTCTGGCATCTCCCCACCTCATTCATTTTCTGCATATAAGGGTACAAATCTTTCAAAAGATTAACCGTTCATTCGTTTTCTATAGGTTTCTACAAAATAACTCACATTAATACCATGCCTTACCACCTTCCACTACACATATATATGCATTTTACATGCCACAAAACATGCAGATCTAAATTAAGTTACTAGCTTGCGCTTATCTTGGTTAGAGAGAATAGTGTATTCTCTCCTTCATTCCTACCCAACTTGACTTACTTCATAGACTATTCCATAATTCTACAACTTTCCAACAAATCTGACCCATTACTTGGGTAATTCTATATTTTTACATTTCCACTATTTGACCCGATCAAGGTCATTTTCACAATTTCTATAATTTCACCCCTTTTTACCATTTATGGTCTTCCCAGCCGCTTGACCCGCTAAGGTCTTTCCGACCTATTTTACATGGTTTCAACCATATGACCCGTTAAGGTCTTTCCAACCTCTTGACCCATTGAGGCCTTTCCAACCATTTTGACCCATAAGGGTTTTCTACAATTTTGACCCATAAGGGTTTTCTACAATTTTGACCCATAAGGGTTTTCCACCATTTTGACCCATCATGGTCATTCTACCATTTTTAACCCATAAGGGTATCTCCACCATTTTGATTTGATCCGTACTTATCTACGGACTCAAACCTTTCATTCCAACTATTTACCCACACGACCACTTACTTTCCAATTCTACCAGGCATACCTGTAATGATTCTCATGGTCTCACGTGTTTCGCATGCTTCTTGTGCACTGGCCAGGTGTACAGTCCACATGCTACCCACGTGCCTTCACGTAATCATTACCTTATGCCTAGGGACTGGTTTTCAGCTTCGTGCCACATTTCAATTTACTTTCTAAACAACATGGTCATTTTTTTTTCCCTTCTATGTTTTACCATCCCAAAGGATTTTCCTCCCACTGGTACCAATAGTTAACATTCGCGTACCTGTGATTATTCCATCTTATCTACAATTTCCGCGATCTATCTTAAATCGTGTCCTTGAGACCTCTTCATTATCCACCAAAAGCTCACCTTAACATAAACACCACAATTAGCTTTTAACATGTCATGTGAGTTAATATTAAATTCTACCTTTGGGCCTTGATCGAGCCTTGGATTGTACGGGTCACTATATTTAGGAGCACACAAGTTTGAGTTCAAGTACATACTTCCTTGTACTAGATTTCACTCAAACCAGGGCTCTGATACCAACTTGTAACACCCTAAACCAATTTACAGAAAAACGTGCAGCGGAAATACCAACCGAAAAATTTATTTCTTTTAAAAACAACCTTAGATGTTTAGAACCCAAATCCACTAAGCATTTTAGGTATTACATCTCTTAAATATGTTCTATTACATTAAACGTGGTCCTTCTATACCACGTTATGGGGTCGTGTCCTCGTACAATCCGCCTCCTTGCTCGATCTCCATCCTTTCCTTACTCTATTAGGTAGCCAAGACAACCTGCGATCACCAAATAACCGTTTCGTTAGTTCATTTAGTGACTTAATGCACACTACTCAAAATGCGGAGATAATATCCATAGATACTCCATGATCTCGTTCCAACGCCTTTTTGCAAGTTCGGGTGTGGCACCCCGAGTCGAACCTACAAGTCTCATGCATTCATACTTATATACCTGCATCTTCATTACCATTCACAATACAAGGTTAATAACCCCACAATTCATACAAATATACAATTTCCTCAATACCCCACAATACATACAAGCATACAATTCCCATATAACCTACTTTACATACAAGCGTACAATTCTCATATAACCTACTTTACATACAAGCGTACAATTCTCATATAACCTACTTTACATACAAGCGTACAATTCTCATATAACCTACTTCACCCGTCATGTCACTCTTTCTTCGCCAATCTCTAAGACAATGTGACGTTTCCAATCCTCTACTCGATCTACATATAACTACCAACCCTTACATTCATGAAGCTCTCCCTCAAACCCGAGCATGAGTACACATATGTACTATAAATGAGGTTTGGAGTTGCTCGGGCAAGGTACGGAAACATAAACAAGCTGAAAAATCAACATCCAAGGCCGAAGGGGGACTTGGCGTAGGATACGCCAAAAGTGGCGTAGCCTACGCCACTTGCGTAGGCAAGGGGGGACAGAGTGGCGTAGGGCAGCAGAATTTGGCGTAGGCAAACCAGGGTTAGCGTATCCTACGCCAAAACTGGCGTATCCTACGCCAACTGCAGGTCTTGCACAATGCTTTCCTTTTTCAACCCAATATCTTTCATGCCATTCTTACCCACAATTTCCGACATTCTAGCAACTCATTTACTATTCTCCCACCCATCATTCCACACATACCTTGATCAATTCTCGGATCGAAAGCACGTCCCTACGAGCTTCCGGTTTGAGTTCAAGCACCTACTATACTTGATTCGCTCAAACCTTGTCTACACTAGTTACATTTACAAAGACAAAGTCCAAGTTAACTACCATGTAAATCCTTGACCCATAACCAAAACCATGTACTCCTTTAAGATTCCCATCCTATGTGAACATAATTCAATATCATAGATGCGAGTTAAGTTCGGGAATCACTTACCTCAAGTCCTCCAAGTTCATGCTTGTTTATTTGCCTCATCTTGACCCATTAGCTTCCCATGGTTGAGTCCATCCTTCCTATCCTTTCATATCATCATGTTCACATCATTGTTAGCATACATGATCATAACACACTAACAACCATTCTCAACCAAATATCACATTGACTTCCATTAGTCAACTTCTATCATATCTACAACATACATTCACAACCACACTTATTCTCACATCATGTAATACCACTTACTATCATATATGTCTCATAGTTCTAACATATTATGCGTCACGTAGTGTTTCTAATCGCACAAACAAGTTTGGGAAGCATAACCATGTTATTCTACATTGTTGACTTTCCAGAAAGTCAACTTCCAACTATACCCACATCCTACTTAGAAACATATGTCCATATTGATGTACCAGATCATACAAGATTCACCATAGACATCATATTCACATCTCATTTAAGATACAAGATCATTCGTCACACCAATTAATCAACACATCGTGTACATCATAATATTTAAGCATAGTGTGCATACTACTAATGCATACTTCTTACCAATTCATACAATCAACTAATTCCCACATGAATGCTCTCTAAAATACAATCTTCATGTTATCCTACTATCAATTGTAGCTATTATCATATTACTTTCATATTTG
The DNA here is from genome assembly GCA_030844895.1 of Ambrosia x helenae. Taxonomy (NCBI): domain Eukaryota; kingdom Viridiplantae; phylum Streptophyta; class Magnoliopsida; order Asterales; family Asteraceae; genus Ambrosia; species Ambrosia x helenae. Next base: position 16,937,282 of record CM061229.1, on the reverse strand, counting down.
TCAAGTCTTGCATACAAATTCATACATCATACTCATCTAGACATTTCATCAAACAATTGGTGTGCATACAACATTCTAAGCTTAATGTACAAGTATTTCATGCCTACTTTCATAACTCATAACATCAATCATCTTATTATTTACCTACATCACATACCCTTTATTCAATAGTTGTCAAACATAGCAAATCATCACTTTCTTTTCAAAATATCCAATAATCTATCTAAGGATGGTCTTGGATCACACCAAGACCAACACCCACTTCCAACCTTATGAGATTTCCTTCCATTTGCATAATTTATACAAGATTAATATAATACAAGTTCCAATCACCCCTTTCAACTAGTTTTCTACATGGATTCACATATCAATTTTTGTATGAACTCTACTTATTTCATCATGTAATACCTTCCTAACCTAGAATTCATCATCTAGTGTTAAACAATTCATACCTTAGCTTGAAGCCCTCCTAATCATCCAATCTTGGCTTTAATCTACACATGCACCACATGGTATTATGATTTCACCTTGGATTAGGGCTTGTATGTGTGTTAGGTTCATCACAAGCTCTCCAAAGATGAAAACCCCTTCAAAAATCTCGATCCCCTTTATAAAAGTGCAGATTTTTTTGAAGTTTCCCCACTTGTCAACTTTAGTCCCTCAACTTTGGGCTTTTTGTTAATTACAACAAACACCTCCAATTTCACCCATAACAACCCTTATAACTACATCATGTGACATGCCAACCCTATTTTTAAAACAAACTTACAAGAATTTAGCCAAGTTAGGCATAATTACAGATTTAGTCCTCGTAGTAAGGTACTTCCTACTTTTGGCTCATACTTTATTGAAATTCTATATAACTTGTATATCTATCTAGGATAGATACTTAGTTATCTCATCTCATGCCATGACACATTAAAACATGTTAATTAATTTAAGTCCGGGTTATTGGGGCGTTACAAAAGAATATGTATAAAAAATAAACGGGCGTTTACACTATACACAACCCCGATCCAGGTTATAAACTGTTGACCGAACATTGAAATTGCTAAATTCGTACCGTTATCTCAAAGTCTCAAACCATATAGAGTGTCGCCTTACCATGAATGAATCATAATAGGTGAAAGCATGTGACATGGAAATAAGCCAATAACTTAATTCACTTAAATGAATATAGCTAGCAAGCCTAGTGGTATAAAATCATAAAATTTATGTGAAGAGAAACAATAGAGGAAAAAAAAAATCTTAGAAGTACATTAGGTGGAATAAAATTTCATCGACGTCTTTTTAGGTAAACAACACTCTTCTTCACTATCATTGGCAAAACCTTCCAATAGAACCTTCACCAATCAATACATTTGATCCAAAATTCTTGTTTTCTCTTTCGGTTAATAAAGCAAAAATGCGGACACTTCAATTATTAGTACTTCTTTTTGCCCATCAAATTTTCTATTGGTCGTACTTTGTCTTTTTGTTGTCCAACATTACATGTAGAAAAAAAAATTATAATTATTCCAATGTTCAAACCATGATAGTCATTAATTGCTATATCTGAAAACAATATTTGTAAAGTGGTCATGATACATGTATATGTATAATTTTTACAAAGTGGTCAATCTTAGGAATGACAAAGATGTTTCAAAATAGTGTTATCCCGCTACATTTCTTTTTTCTTTTTATAGTGGCTAGTTGCAACAACGACGTGTAGGTGGTGAGGTCAGGGTCGTGTCGGTGGCAATGGGTAGGTGGCGGTGATGGGTGGCAATCACACAAATCAAGTAATTTAAACTGGTATTCACACAAAAATCCACTAATTTAAATTTGTAAATTTAAGTGAAACCAACTAACACATAATGCATATTAGAGATGTTATATAATGCATAGATTAATGTTTCATTGCTTCTGAACATAAATAATGTAACAAACAGCTTTGTTACAACTTGAACTAAAAGAATATATACAAGAAGTTGTTAGGATATTCCAACAACAAAATAATAATAAAAAAAAGTATTCAAGTCAGACAATGAATACTTGATATATTCTTCTTATGGTGATATGCATTAGCACAATTGCCCACCATTTTACCAAATATTCATATAACATATTTTTAACCACTTTTAGAAGAAAAAAACTTAGTGAAGGTGAAGAGCATTGTAGGGTTTCAAGGATTACGACATTTAATTGGGTGTTTATGAAGGGGTTACATCTTCATAAGGATACAAAGATTGCATAAGAGATATAATATGCAATTAGTATTAAAGGTTGTACATGAGGGCATAAAAGGAAGAAGACAAAAAAAAAAGTTAGAGACTTGTAAAGGACCCTTGGTATACCATCTTAATTTTAGACAATTTGAACATATTTGCCCATGTCTCATCCTTTATAATGTAGTATAGATAAGAAAACAAAACCAGTAAATAAAAATAATATAAATTAAAATAGTAACATTGGTCCCATAAACCAAGCCCCTCCTCTTTCTAGTTTGATACCCGTATTCATCGGAGACCAATCCACACAATTTGTTTCTCTCTCTTTTTTCACCAAAACCACACAAGACCAAAATTAGAACTCATATCTAACCCTAGTTTTTTTTTATGTATCTCCTTGGCATTGATGACATGGGTCCTAAAACCCCCCACGTTTAGTCCCTTGTTAAAAATTAAGGCAATGTAAAGTGTTAAAGATGCCTGACTCAATAGAGCTGAGCAGCCTACGTAGGGCAGCACAGGATACCGTAAGCTGCCATACGGTAACGTTGGACTGAAAAGTGAACGATAACTTCATGGGAAAGACCAAAAGGTATTTTAACTCTTGCTATGGTCAAAAGTAAATAACATCAAACAGCTCCAAATTTAACCTCAAAAGTAGCAAAAGCTGAAAGTATACCAAATGGGCAAAGCTTCTCTGCAGGTACAAAGAAGGAGAGTAAACACTTACCAGGTATAGTAGGAAGGCTACCGTATGGTAGCTCCTGGGCGGAAATCCACTGCCTATATAAGGAGACCCTTAGGTTTGTCATTCTACACACCCACTTACACCTAATTTCCTTTTCACTCTTACACTCTGTACTTCATATTTACCCAACTCCAAACGAATATCTACTTATTCTCACTTCGGAGTCTAAACGCAGGAGGCCCCTCCTGCGTTAAGGCTAACAATGTTTGCTTCGTTGTGCAGGTCAATCCAGCAACATAGGGACTGTAACATCGCGTATTTTCCCCAATTATTAAATTAGTTAAATCACTATTTTACCCATCATATACTCTTTTTGGTACAATTTATATGCGATCTCAAAACAATACATATATACATTTTAACCATTTTATACTTATAATAATAATAATAATAATAATAATAATAATAATAATAATAATAATAATAATAACAATAATAATGTTAGTCTAGTCCAAACCACTCTTGAGCCCAAAACAACAACACAACCATCCTTAATTTTTTTTCTTTAAAAATCTGAGCCCAAGCAGCCCACAAACCAAGCCCACCCTCCTCATATTCATAGCCCAGCAACAAAGGCCCATCTTCCCTTGTCCTTCACCCTAGTCCGACCCAAACCCACTTCTCTTTTCCCTTGCTGTGCGATGTGCAGCAGCTCGACAGACTTGACAAAAGCCTCCATCTTTGACCATTTAATTGGCATAATTTTGGGATGATGGAAACCAATTAACTGCTGATTATCCCGCGTCCAAAACAGCAATTAAAGCCACGATTACAACCATGAAATTTCGCTCGTCTTTGACAACCACGGGTCAAAGATTGAACCCTTCCAATTATACATCCTTATTATAAATTAAGCGCTCCTTTCTGTTCTAAATAATGCCGAAAAACAAAAACCTCACCTTCAATTTCTGTTTACACTCGTGCCTGATCATAATCATTCGCTCGTTGACTTTTCTGTTTGACCAAGCTCTTCATACGATTTCGTGTTTGTAAGTTCTTTATTTTTGATGGGTTTTGTTCACCGGCCTATACACAACAATAACCCTTTGATCAATTGGGTTATTGTTGTGTAAAATGTATTATTGTAAATCTAGGGCTCGAACAGGTTCGAATTGGGAAGAAAGCGTTGCAGTCTATGGTTATTTATTTTAAACAAGCACAAATCCAACACAACCACTGATCTAGATCAAGTGGTTGTGTTTGTTGTTGTTAAACCCAAACACACGGGTTCGAGTCCCATACAAAGCAGTTTTATCCCATCTTTTTAAATAAATATAAATTAGATTTCCTTATATTATATAATTAAATTAATCAAAGATAATCGTTCTCAGGGTCCAGACCAGTTGGTCTGGGCTTGTGATTTAAAACACACGAACCGGCCAAGGGCCTGGGTTCGATCCATGGCATCAACAAACATTTTTTGTAAGTATATATATATATTCCTTAGTATTTTTAAAAAAATTCATTTTAAAATACTAAAACTCTTTTATAAATTCTACAAAAATTATTTTATGTTATTCTAGTGAAAAAGTTTAACATACAATTTTTAGTTTTCCAAAATTTATTTATTTAATATATATAATAAATAATTCAAGTTTATTCTATTTTATTTATAAAATTCTATAAAAATATCAAAACAATTATATAAATTTCCACAAAAAATATTCTAAGTTTTTATAACAATAAATTTTTCTGAAATGATTTTTATTTCTGAAAAATCATTTATTTAATACTTTTAATCAATTTTTGTTAGTTTTAATCATAAATAAATCGTAATAAATTCATTTTTCAATATTTTTGCACCAAAATTTTATATAAATTAATTCTATTTATTTGGAACAGAAATACAATTTTTAATTAATAATTCTGTAATTTTAATATTTTTAAATATTAAAGTTATATTTTGACAAATTGAAATAAATAGATTTAATATTCTATTTTTAAGAAAATAATTCTATAAAAATTATTTTCATACTTAAAACATTATATTGTAACCATCTTTAATTTAAAATTTACAAAAAGACTTTTGTTTATTTATTTATCAAATTTGTCTTATTTATTAAACATATTATTTATTAATCAAACGAATACCTATCCCCAAATTCGAAACCCTAGAAAATATTTGTAGACTAGAAAGACTTAGACATATTTATTACCTAAATTATAGGGTAATACTTGGCATCATTTGGGCAACACATATTCTATTTCGTGAGACTTAACATTTTGCTAAGGTGAGTTTACATAGCCCCTTTTTCTGTTTTACATTTTGGGGTGAAACATGTTTAAACATTTTATATACTATCATTTACTCATTGAAACTTGTGAATCAATTACACTATCATTTACTCATTTTATCATTTGACTGTAACAAAAAGACATAGTACAATCATTAACAATGATCAAGCTACCTGTTTAGATTATAGCGCTATAGGTCTGACAAACCCATCCCCCCGCATAAATTCAGGGATGATCGATAATAGTAACAACATTTAACTAACTTGCGAGTTAGTCCTCAGTCGACACAAGGTTTGATTGTACAAAGACGCATTGTTATATGTCGGACTCATACTCTATCATTATACAACTGTGATTGTTGTACAAACTATTGTTATCAATTATATTAAAAAAAACCCTATGTATTCTCACCAACTTTTGTTGACCCAAAATATTTTCAAACTTAACATATTTCAGGTTACTGCTTGCTTGAAGATTAGAGTTAATGCTTGAAGATGTGTACTTAGTATTATTCATTTTGATGTACAAATTCTTGTAGAACAAATGTATGTAATGTAATTAAATCAATTATTAAAATTTGATTACCATGTGCTACTGTATACTCATTCTTACGTGACACCTCGATGTTTCCGCCATCGGTTGGGGTGTTACAGATTGGTATCAGAGCCATGGTTATAGGGAATTAGGTTATTAGGAAAATAAGCTAGTCTATAACCATAGGATTATAACCAGTATTTGCTCCTTTTACTTGCTATTCTCTATCTCCTACTTCTTATCCCTACTTTAATCCCTACAAGAAGATTACTTTCCATCACTGGATCTACTCTTAGACTAATAAGACAAAATCCTCAGGTTTAGCCTGAACCACCTTGAGATCTCGTCGAAGTTCTAGATTTTAATAATGAACATGTGCAACCTGGAAGGGTGAACGCCTGTATTCTGAGTCTTCTGTCTAGGCTAGCATTGCGCATATATCCCAATCAGAAGAGGGACCCGGATGCCTACCTGGGAATTCTCGGGATGAGTGTTCACCTATAGGCTAAAGCATGTCTTCACTATGTTATTAGAACCTAGAATCTTTGATAAGTCAACGTTTTCGTTTATTCGTTTTAATTAATGAATAAATGATTACATTCCTTATATAACCTCATTCATTTCATTGTGTCTCCTACAGATCATGCCTCCACGTCGCAGCACTCGCAATAACAGTGGTGGAAACCAAGAGGAAAGTAGCAACAACCACAACACTAACCACAACAACAACAACAACAACAACAACAACAACAACAACAATGGTGTTGATGCCCAACTGGCTGCGATCATTTCTCAACAAATGGCACAGTAGATCGCAACTCTGGTTCCTAACTTACTGGCTCAAGTCATCCAGATGAACGGCAACGGAAACGGCAATGGAAACCACAATGGGAACGGGAATGGAAACGGGAATGGTCTCCCAGCCTGCACTCTCAAACACTTTAATACCTGTAATCCCCCTAAGTTCAGTGGAGATGAAGGAGCTACGGGTCTTCTGCAATGGTTCGAGGGTATTGAGAATACCTTCATTAACAGTGAGTGTCCCGATAACTTTAAGGTCCGTTATGCTATGAGTGTTCTTCACAAACGAGCACTCACTTGGTGGAATGAGGAAAAGCGCACCCGAGGAGCTGAAGTTGCACTTACTATGACCTGGGATCAAGTCAAGGAGATAATGAAAGATGAATTTTGCCCACGTAACGAGGTCAAGAAATTAGAGGACGAGTTCCACACCCTTGCTCAGGATAGTGGGGAAAACCTTGCTTATAATACCCGCTTCCATGAGCTCAGTCTATTGTTGCCCCATAAGGTCACCCCGCTACCTGTGGCCATTGAGAAATATATCGGTGGTTTACCCATGCAGATTCAGGACACGGTATGGGGAAGGAACCCTGCTACCCTCGAAGAGGCCAAACGTCTAGCAGCTACCTTAACTGACAATCACATAAAGAACGACACCTTAGTTCAGAAAAGCGAGAAAGTAAGTATTGTAGCCGCGGTAACTACTGAGAACCAGAAGCGTAAGGCCAGGGATCCTGATGCCAACCTCACTACACAAGCTTCTAACAAGAAACCCTATATAGGAAACTATCCATTGTGTAACACATGCAAACGACATCATCCCATTACTTCAGCGTGTCGCTTGTGCACCAATTGTGGTAAGTATGGACATCTAGTCAACACATGTCGCGAGACCCCAAATCCTAATGCCAACCAACCCACCAACCCTGCTCAGGCTACTAATCCTAATCGATACAACTATGGTCAGTGCTATGACTGTGGAGACCCAAATCACTTCCGTAACCGATGCCCTAAACTAAACAGAGATCAAGACCCTCCAGCTACCTAACAGCAAGTTCCACCATTTGACTATTAGTTGCCTTTTTTATTCTATGTATTGACGCTATTTGATTCAAGTAATAAATTCTAGTATTGAAATTTTTTCCTGAGAGTTGTTTACATGGTATGAACATAACACTTGAATGCATGATTGTTTGAATGTGAACTAATTATCTAAATCTATACAACTACAACTCATATACTGTGCTTGTTATACTTATAAACTTGCTTGCATAAACATGTTATCAATTTGCAATCTATGTGTATAATAAATGCTGCAATTAATAGAGGTCAGCATGCCTTTTCAACAGTCGGGAGAGGCCCTACAACCTGCTCCACGACTGGTGGAGGCTATCGAACCTACTCAACGATTGGTAGAGGTCATTATGCCTTTTCAACAGTCGGGAGAGGCCCTACAACCTGCTCCACGACTGGTAGAGGCTATCGAACCTGCTCAACAATCGGTAGAGTCATAGAAGGACACAAAACCCTAATGTAAGGTAAATTGGTGATTGCGGTCCGGAACGTAATCATGAATTTACAGGTACGTTAAGGTAGTGTGAAATTCTATCAAGGTGTTGGGAAATAACCAAATGTAACTCTAGTTACCTGGTAGTTCATTTAGTAAATCAACTCACACATAAACACACCTCTTATCCAAACTATCCGAGACAGTTTATTCTATTCATGTCATACTATAACCCAAATTTTCCAAATCACAATTATTTTCATTTCCACCCAATCGCCTTCAACCCTGTGTTTTCAATAAACTTCGGGACGAAGTTTCCAGAAGTAGGGAAGACTGTAACATCGCGTATTTTCCCCAATTATTAAATTAGTTAAATCACTATTTTACCCATCATATACTCTTTTTGGTACAATTTATATGCGATCTCAAAACAATACATATATACATTTTAACCATTTTATACTTATAATAATAATAATAATAATAATAATAATAATAATAATAATAACAATAATAATGTTAGTCTAGTCCAAACCACTCTTGAGCCCAAAACAACAACACAACCATCCTTAATTTTTTTTCTTTAAAAATCTGAGCCCAAGCAGCCCACAAACCAAGCCCACCCTCCTCATATTCATAGCCCAGCAACAAAGGCCCATCTTCCCTTGTCCTTCACCCTAGTCCGGCCCAAACCCACTTCTCTTTTCCCTTGCTATGCGATGTGCAGCAGCTCGACAGACTTGACAAAAATCCTCCATCTTTGACCATTTAATTGGCATAATTTTGGGATGATGGAAACCAATTAACTGCTGATTATCCCGCGTCCAAAACAGCAATTAAAGCCACGATTACAACCATGAAATTTCGCTCGTCTTTGACCACCACGGGTCAAAGATTGAACCCTTCCAATTATACATCCTTATTATAAATTAAGCGCTCCTTTCTGTTCTAATAATGCCGAAAAACAAAAACCTCACCTTCAATTTCTGTTTACACTCGTGCCTAATCATAATCATTCGCTCGTTGACTTTTCTGTTTGACCAAGCTCTTCATACGATTTCGTGTTTTTAAGTTCTTTATTTTTGATGGGTTTTGTTCACCGGCCTATACACAACAATAACCCTTTGATCAATTGGGTTATTGTTGTGTAAAACGTATTATTGTAAATCTAGGGCTCGAACAAGTTCGAATTGGGGAAGAAAGCGTTGCAGTCTATGGTTATTTATTTTAAACAAGCACAAATCCAACACAACCACTGATCTAGATCAAGTGGTTGTGTCTGTTGTTGTTAAACCCAAACACACGGGTTCGAGTCCCATACAAAGCAGTTTTATCCCTTCTTTTTAAATAAATATAAATCAGATTTCCTTATATTATATAACTAGATATTTGCCCGCGTGTACACGCGGCTCACCAACGTACATGTATTTAGGGAATTATAACGTTTAATAAGAATATATTAAAAATATTGTATTAAAGTATAAAACAACGACTACAAATTTAATTCAAAATATCACTAAATATTTCTTTATACACCACATTTCTGGTTTTAGTTTTCACATTCCTATCTGCATCAAGTATAAGTAATTTCACTCATGCCCTGCTTTTAACTCTTGACAATGCGACATAAAGTTGGCCATGTGAGAATACAGGTTCTCTTAAATACAATCCAACCTTAGATAATTACAACATGACGAACAATACATATCGACCAAAGAATGCTTTTGTTTCCATTTCGTACAAATAATTACAACATAACAGGGAAAAAAACGTAAAGAGTATGGATTAATGTTAACACGCTGTTCACCAACGTACAATTATTTTGAGCGGTAAAACGTATAAAAAAATATAGTAGAAATATTTTATTAAAAGTTTGAGTTCGTCTACGTTTTACCTCATGCAACCCGCTTAGTGTTACGGAATATGTTTCTTTACGCATTTTCTTGGTTTTAGTCTGCCGCAGTAACGCAGAGCGGGATCAGTTCTAGTTTTGTTTAAATGTTTAGAAAGTTCATAAATAATGGTAATGCTAAAGAATTCAGACCTTAATAATAAGTATACAAAATTTTAAGGCTATAATTTTTTCATTAGTCGAAATTGTTGACAGACCCAAATACATTATATGGTTAACCAAATACACACACATAATGTACATGTAAAATATGAGTTATAAAAACATATGCTGATGAAAAAGAACTATATATCATACGTAGAGGTGCAAAAAACTTGATGTAATATTTTGAATCATGGAATGAACTATTAAATTAATAAAAAAAAACGGAATCGGTTCAGAAACCGGTTCGTGTCGAGTCAAACAAAGTCAAAACCGGCTTGGCCCAGACCAGATACGTTTAAAAGCCGGGTTATAAAGAAAAAACTATACCGGATTGGATGGTTTAGAACCAGATTCATTGTCGGTTTCATCCCCCAACAGGTTTCGAAACAGAATTCAGATTATATATGCACAATCCCATTTCAAAAGGCGAATCAGATCGGTACCTAACCAGTTTCACCCAAACAAACTGGTTACAAATGCAGATTTAGATCGGTTTGAGAGCATAAATCGGACTGAAAGTGCACCTTTACTTTATATGGTTTCTAAGTATATCCATATATGCAGCTCCTCACCACCCTAGCACCACAAACATCGTTGTTACCATCTCAATGTTGAACACCCCCACCCCCATCCCCCCCCGTTCTGCGGACACCACAACCGCCTTCACACCCCAACCGCCTCCACTACCATCGCTTACAACCACACTGTAACTTTTTTTTTTAATAAATTTATCAACCAAACATATGATTACTTTCTCGATCAAATGCATTTATGAATCAAATATATCAATTCTTGTGAACGATTTGAATAACATGTGAACTGCTTATAAAATGCAAATCTATTTCAAATAGGAAAAAAGCTTTACATTAATCCAAAGAAAGCCATATGTAGCACAGGCCCATATGCAGAACATATGATATATATTCCCAACTTTAGGAATTCCCAGTTTCTAGTGAATTTTGTTAACTTTATCTATAAGTACCGGGTCGAATTCTATAAGTTTTATGGGCCACGATGCTTACGGAAACACAGACAACCCTGAGGTTGATCGCCGGGATCATTACGCCACCTTTTGATGTGTCAATGGCCTCCAACATTGTCACAACTTCATCCATTTTAGGCCTGTGTTTGGGCTGATCGTTATCATCATGTAAAAATATAAAAATATAGTAGTATGACAGTGTAAAACTGTATTTGAAACGAATACATTTGGAGAAGCCTAAGTGATAAGTACAAATGTATTACCTGATATACTCGCTTGTTCAAAAACTGCAACGACTGAACAAATAGATTGAGAAAAAGCAAATGACGTAAACTACCAATGTAAATTTTAGGCTGTTTGTCAGGGTCTTGATTTCCAACATCATTTCATTAGATTGGCAAGAGAACTCGGGCAACATCGTGGTATTTCGGGCCTCAGATTCTGCATATTTTTACCACATTCAGACTCACAAACGTCTAAAATACCTTTAGAAACGGCAAATTTAGCGTAAAAGGAATGTAGATTCAGCCAAGTTACGCAGATAAACTAAAAACGTAGAAATGACATCATTTAAAATTTAATAAAATATTGTATCCAAAATGTTACAAGCAAAAAAATTGCTCAAAAATATAAAATTCATGGATAACTGCTCATATGACTTGCATCTTCTTATTAATGAAACTGTTAAAACCTTTTGTGGGTACTAAAACTCGTATGATTTCACTGGATGATGTAACATTGTAACCTCAAGATTGTATGTTTTTTAACTTAACTAAATGATACCCCTAGTTATCCAACCGACCCATTATAGTAAAAAATCGAAATCACACATTTCTAAGTAAATGATTTCAAATGGCCAGAAAGGGACGTTTCTATGCTTTGGATTGAACCATGGTGCTGTGGTACAAAGGTTTCATGAGACATACAGACAACGATACCTGAAAATATTAAATGAAATAGAAACAGTCGTGTTGGCAGGAGCCCTGGGCCGCAACCTAGCAGTTCAATGGCCGGATGCTGAGACGATACACAGAAAATAAAAGATCAAATACATTTTCACCGAACGAAGCAGCACCTAAGACGTCACCGAACAAAGCAGCACCTAAGACAAAAAAAAACGAAAGAAAAGACAGCAGCGCATACCCACATAAACAGGAGAAGTCATAACTGCAGCAATGTAATAAACTCCTGCCACAAATATTGTAAAGACAATTAGAATTAAAGTACTTTCTTCAACAACAATGGATGCATACTAAAAGGTATTTAATATTTAGATACCATATAAAGTACTAATGTGAAGAGTCAACAATCAACTACCAAGAGCCTTTAAACCAGACATTGCAATCGCGTCTAAAAGCTTGTTTCTCCTTTGTCCAGCTACTGAAGAAGCAGCTGGAAAAAAAATTGTCATATCATGATATATAACTTTTTTTAATTTATATTTTAGCCAAAGTAGGAGATCATATTAGTTACCCCTGCATTCTTTTATGTTGACAACAATCTATTCATATTTACTGTGTTTGGGCTGATCGTTATCATCATGTAAAAATATAAAAATATAGTAGCATGACAGTGTAAAACTGTATTTGAAACGAATACATTTGGAGAAGCCTAAGTGATAAGTACAAATGTATTACCTGATATACTCGCTTGTTCAAAAACTGCAACGACTGAACAAATAGATTGAGAAAAAGCAAATGACGTAAACTACCAATGTAAATTTGTTATCTGATATAGTTGGTTGCCCACACACATAAGGAAAAGGGCTTACCAAAGTAGTCATCAGAACACCGGTACGTCTATGATGTTGCTGTTGTTCGAGATACACAATGACTGTTGTGCCGTTGCATGCTCCACCAACAGATTCGTATCTTGAATCGTCACTACACCTTTCCAATGTGAATCTTTTCTGCAGGGAGGTTACCGGAAAGCAGGACCAGGCATTCAGTATATATTTATCTTTCTACTGATGTGTATTGGAACGAAGACCAACACAGAAAGGGTAAAACGAAATTTTGATGTACATAAATCCAAATAAAACTACAAAACAGTCGTTCAACGACTTACCTGCGCAACTCAGATTGAGTTCTCCTGCAGTAAGAATGTTAATATTACATAAGAATGTTAATAAGATAAGTGTTTACAGATACAGTGTTTACAAACATTCTGAGGCATATTATAGAGAACCGGTTTACCTTATATAACATCATACTGGAATTGCAAACGCCTTCTCATATATCAAGCTTGTTCTAACAAACATCCACATTTAATTGATAAGCCGAAGATGGGCATCAACATCCTCATCAAGTTTCATTAGAACAAAAATGACCACTTCTTACAGGTTCATGAAAAAACTAACAAAAACAAAATAAAGAAATATAAATTTAATTATAAGGAAAACACTTGCTTACCTTGGGATCCAATTATTCGGTTGAACAGCAAGATTCATCAAAGACTCCATCTCTAAAAACCATATGTTTAACATTAGAAGGTAAATCATATATACATATGAACCATCTATACTATAATCGCATATGAACCCTAAAACACAAACCCTAAAACATCAACCATAAAACTAAAAAAATCGGTAATAATCTGAACAATAATCAAAATCACTCAAAAAAGAGAAAAAAAAAACCTTTAATCGACAAAGAAATTAGAAAAAAACGAACAAAAAACAGAGAAAAAGAGAGATCAAGATTGATTCATTGAAATAAGAATGAAATAGAGAAAACCTTGGAGAGGAGATGAAGAAAACCTTGGATTGCCCTTGATTAGCTTGATTAGGGTTCTTGATTTGGTAGGAGGCGACGTACATTGTGTCTAAGATTAATAGTGAGCTTTCAATAGGGTTTGAATGTTGATGGTGTGAATGAGAAGCTTTGACCAAATCATAATGAATTACCTAAAAATTTAATATAATTACCTAATTTAATATAATTAATGAATTTTGATTTTTAGAAAAAAGAAAAATTTTATAAATTCTCACAATGGGGACACTTGGCATTAGTTGATTGGCTATGTAATTGGAGGATGAATGTGGGAGTGCCAAGTGTCCTCATGGACTTTGTTTTATTAGATGTATAGATTAAATTAATTAAAGATTAATCGTTCTCAGGGTCCAGACCAGTTGGTCTGGGCTTGTGATTTAAAACACACGAACCGGCCAAGGGCCCGGGTTCGATCCATGGCATCAACAAACATTTTTTTAAGTATATATATATATATTCCTTTGTATTTTTAAAAAAATTCATTTTAAAATACTAAAACTCTTTTATAAATTCTATAAAAATTATTTTATGTTATTCTAGTGGAAAAGTTTAACATACAATTTTTAGTTTTCCAAAATTTATTTATTTAATATATATCATAAATAATTCAAGTTTATTCTATTTTATTTATAAAATTCTATAAAAATATCAAAACAATTATATAAATTTCCACAAAAATTATTCTGAGTTTTTATAACAATAAAATTTTATGAAATGATTTTTATTTCTGAAAAATCATTTATTTAATATTTTTAATCATTTTTTGTTAGTTTTAATCATAAATAAATCATAATAAATTCATTTTTCAATATTTTTGCACCAAAATTTTATATAAATTAATTCTATTTATTTGGAACAGAAATAAAATTTTTAATTAATAATTCTGTAATTTTAATATTTTTAAATATTAAAGTTATATTTTGACAAATTGAAATAAATAGATTGAATATTCTATTTTTAAGAAAATAATTTTATAAAAATTATTTTCATACTTAAAACATTATATTGTAACCATCTTTAATTTAAAATTTACAAAAAGACTTTTGTTTATTTATTTATCAAATTTCTCTTATTTATTAAACATATTATTTATTAATCAAACGAATACCTATCCCCAAATTCGAAACCCTAGAAAATATTTGTAGACTAGAAAGACTTAGACATATTTATTACCTAAATTATAGGGTAATACTTGGCATCATTTGGGCAACACATATTCTATTTCGTGAGACTTAACATTTTGCTAAGGTGAGTTTACATAGCCCCTTTTTCTGTTTTACATTTTGGGGTGAAACATGTTTAAACATTTTATATACTATCATTTACTCATTGAAACTTGTGAATCAATTACACTATCATTTACTCATTTTATCATTTGACTGTAACAAAAAGACACAGTACAATCATTAACAATGATCAAGCTACCTGTTTAGATTATAGCGCTATAGGTCTGACAAACCCATCCCCCCGCATAAATTCAGGGATGATCGATAATAGTAACAACATTTAACTAACTTGCGAGTTAGTCCTCAGTCGACACAAGGTTTGATTGTACAAAGACGCATTGTTATATGTCGGACTCATACTCTATCATTATACAACTGTGATTGTTGTACAAACTATTGTTATCAATTATATTAAAAAAAAACCCTATGTATTCTCACCAACTTTTGTTGACCCAAAATATTTTCAAACTTAACATATTTCAGGTTACTGCTTGCTTGAAGATTAGAGTTAATGCTTGAAGATGTGTACTTAGTATTATTCATTTTGATGTACAAATTCTTGTAGAACAAATGTATGTAATGTAATTAAATCAATTATTAAAATTTGATTACCATGTGCTACTGTATACTCATTCTTACGTGACACCTCGATGTTTCCGCCATCGGTTGGGGTGTTACAGATTGGTATCAGAGCCATGGTTATAGGGAATTAGGTTATTAGGAAAATAAGCTAGTCTATAACCATAGGATTATAACCAGTATTTGCTCCTTTTACTTGCTATTCTCTATCTCCTACTTCTTATCCCTACTTTAATCCCTACAAGAAGATTACTTTCCATCACTGGATCTACTCTTAGACTAATAAGACAAAATCCTCAGGTTTAGCCTGAACCACCTTGAGATCTCGTCGAAGTTCTAGATTTTAATAATGAACATGTGCAGCTGGAAGGGTGAACGCCTGTATTCTGAGTCTTCTGTCTAGGCTAGCATTGCGCATATATCCCAATCAGAAGAGGGACCCGGATGCCTACCTGGGAATTCTCGGGATGAGTGTTCACCTATAGGCTAAAGCATGTCTTCACTATGTTATTAGAACCTAGAATCTTTGATAAGTCAACGTTTTCGTTTATTCGTTTTAATTAATGAATAAATGATTACATTCCTTATATAACCTCATTCATTTCATTGTGTCTCCTACAGATCATGCCTCCACGTCGCAGCACTCGCAATAACAGTGGTGGAAACCAAGAGGAAAGTAGCAACAACCACAACACTAACCACAACAACAACAACAACAACAACAACAACAACAACAATGGTGTTGATGCCCAACTGGCTGCGATCATTTCTCAACAAATGGCACAGTAGATCGCAACTCTGGTTCCTAACTTACTGGCTCAAGTCATCCAGATGAACGGCAACGGAAACGGCAATGGAAACCACAATGGGAACGGGAATGGAAACGGGAATGGTCTCCCAGCCTGCACTCTCAAACACTTTAATACCTGTAATCCCCCTAAGTTCAGTGGAGATGAAGGAGCTACGGGTCTTCTGCAATGGTTCGAGGGTATTGAGAATACCTTCATTAACAGTGAGTGTCCCGATAACTTTAAGGTCCGTTATGCTATGAGTGTTCTTCACAAACGAGCACTCACTTGGTGGAATGAGGAAAAGCGCACCCGAGGAGCTGAAGTTGCACTTACTATGACCTGGGATCAAGTCAAGGAGATAATGAAAGATGAATTTTGCCCACGTAACGAGGTCAAGAAATTAGAGGACGAGTTCCACACCCTTGCTCAGGATAGTGGGGAAAACCTTGCTTATAATACCCGCTTCCATGAGCTCAGTCTATTGTTGCCCCATAAGGTCACCCCGCTACCTGTGGCCATTGAGAAATATATCGGTGGTTTACCCATGCAGATTCAGGACACGGTATGGGGAAGGAACCCTGCTACCCTCGAAGAGGCCAAACGTCTAGCAGCTACCTTAACTGACAATCACATAAAGAACGACACCTTAGTTCAGAAAAGCGAGAAAGTAAGTATTGTAGCCGCGGTAACTACTGAGAACCAGAAGCGTAAGGCCAGGGATCCTGATGCCAACCTCACTACACAAGCTTCTAACAAGAAACCCTATATAGGAAACTATCCATTGTGTAACACATGCAAACGACATCATCCCATTACTTCAGCGTGTCGCTTGTGCACCAATTGTGGTAAGTATGGACATCTAGTCAACACATGTCGCGAGACCCCAAATCCTAATGCCAACCAACCCACCAACCCTGCTCAGGCTACTAATCCTAATCGATACAACTATGGTCAGTGCTATGACTGTGGAGACCCAAATCACTTCCGTAACCGATGCCCTAAACTAAACAGAGATCAAGACCCTCCAGCTACCTAACAGCAAGTTCCACCATTTGACTATTAGTTGCCTTTTTATTCTATGTATTGACGCTATTTGATTCAAGTAATAAATTCTAGTATTGAAATTTTTTCCTGAGAGTTGTTTACATGGTATGAACATAACACTTGAATGCATGATTGTTTGAATGTGAACTAATTATCTAAATCTATACAACTACAACTCATATACTGTGCTTGTTATACTTATAAACTTGCTTGCATAAACATGTTATCAATTTGCAATCTATGTGTATAATAAATGCTGCAATTAATAGAGGTCAGCATGCCTTTTCAACAGTCGGGAGAGGCCCTACAACCTGCTCCACGACTGGTGGAGGCTATCGAACCTACTCAACGATTGGTAGAGGTCATTATGCCTTTTCAACAGTCGGGAGAGGCCCTACAACCTGCTCCACGACTGGTAGAGGCTATCGAACCTGCTCAACAATCGGTAGAGTCATAGAAGGACACAAAACCCTAATGTAAGGTAAATTGGTGATTGCGGTCCGGAACGTAATCATGAATTTACAGGTACGTTAAGGTAGTGTGAAATTCTATCAAGGTGTTGGGAAATAACCAAATGTAACTCTAGTTACCTGGTAGTTCATTTAGTAAATCAACTCACACATAACACACCTCTTATCCAAACTATCCGAGACAGTTTATTCTATTCATGTCATACTATAACCCAAATTTTCCAAATCACAATTATTTTCATTTCCACCCAATCGCCTTCAACCCTGTGTTTTCAATAAACTTCGGGACGAAGTTTCCAGAAGTAGGGAAGACTGTAACATCGCGTATTTTCCCCAATTATTAAATTAGTTAAATCACTATTTTACCCATCATATACTCTTTTTGGTACAATTTATATGCGATCTCAAAACAATACATATATACATTTTAACCATTTTATACTTATAATAATAATAATAATAATAATAATAATAACAATAATAATGTTAGTCTAGTCCAAACCACTCTTGAGCCCAAAACAACAACACAACCATCCTTAATTTTTTTTCTTTAAAAATCTGAGCCCAAGCAGCCCACAAACCAAGCCCACCCTCCTCATATTCATAGCCCAGCAACAAAGGCCCATCTTCCCTTGTCCTTCACCCTAGTCCGGCCCAAACCCACTTCTCTTTTCCCTTGCTATGCGATGTGCAGCAGCTCGACAGACTTGACAAAAATCCTCCATCTTTGACCATTTAATTGGCATAATTTTGGGATGATGGAAACCAATTAACTGCTGATTATCCCGCGTCCAAAACAGCAATTAAAGCCACGATTACAACCATGAAATTTCGCTCGTCTTTGACCACCACGGGTCAAAGATTGAACCCTTCCAATTATACATCCTTATTATAAATTAAGCGCTCCTTTCTGTTCTAATAATGCCGAAAAACAAAAACCTCACCTTCAATTTCTGTTTACACTCGTGCCTAATCATAATCATTCGCTCGTTGACTTTTCTGTTTGACCAAGCTCTTCATACGATTTCGTGTTTTTAAGTTCTTTATTTTTGATGGGTTTTGTTCACCGGCCTATACACAACAATAACCCTTTGATCAATTGGGTTATTGTTGTGTAAAACGTATTATTGTAAATCTAGGGCTCGAACAAGTTCGAATTGGGGAAGAAAGCGTTGCAGTCTATGGTTATTTATTTTAAACAAGCACAAATCCAACACAACCACTGATCTAGATCAAGTGGTTGTGTCTGTTGTTGTTAAACCCAAACACACGGGTTCGAGTCCCATACAAAGCAGTTTTATCCCTTCTTTTTAAATAAATATAAATCAGATTTCCTTATATTATATAACTAGATATTTGCCCGCGTGTACACGCGGCTCACCAACGTACATGTATTTAGGGAATTATAACGTTTAATAAGAATATATTAAAAATATTGTATTAAAGTATAAAACAACGACTACAAATTTAATTCAAAATATCACTAAATATTTCTTTATACACCACATTTCTGGTTTTAGTTTTCACATTCCTATCTGCATCAAGTATAAGTAATTTCACTCATGCCCTGCTTTTAACTCTTGACAATGCGACATAAAGTTGGCCATGTGAGAATACAGGTTCTCTTAAATACAATCCAACCTTAGATAATTACAACATGACGAACAATACATATCGACCAAAGAATGCTTTTGTTTCCATTTCGTACAAATAATTACAACATAACAGGGAAAAAAACGTAAAGAGTATGGATTAATGTTAACACGCTGTTCACCAACGTACAATTATTTTGAGCGGTAAAACGTATAAAAAAATATAGTAGAAATATTTTATTAAAAGTTTGAGTTCGTCTACGTTTTACCTCATGCAACCCGCTTAGTGTTACGGAATATGTTTCTTTACGCATTTTCTTGGTTTTAGTCTGCCGCAGTAACGCAGAGCGGGATCAGTTCTAGTTTTGTTTAAATGTTTAGAAAGTTCATAAATAATGGTAATGCTAAAGAATTCAGACCTTAATAATAAGTATACAAAATTTTAAGGCTATAATTTTTTCATTAGTCGAAATTGTTGACAGACCCAAATACATTATATGGTTAACCAAATACACACACATAATGTACATGTAAAATATGAGTTATAAAAACATATGCTGATGAAAAAGAACTATATATCATACGTAGAGGTGCAAAAAACTTGATGTAATATTTTGAATCATGGAATGAACTATTAAATTAATAAAAAAAACGGAATCGGTTCAGAAACCGGTTCGTGTCGAGTCAAACAAAGTCAAAACCGGCTTGGCCCAGACCAGATACGTTTAAAAGCCGGGTTATAAAGAAAAAACTATACCGGATTGGATGGTTTAGAACCAGATTCATTGTCGGTTTCATCCCCCAACAGGTTTCGAAACAGAATTCAGATTATATATGCACAATCCCATTTCAAAAGGCGAATCAGATCGGTACCTAACCAGTTTCACCCAAACAAACTGGTTACAAATGCAGATTTAGATCGGTTTGAGAGCATAAATCGGACTGAAAGTGCACCTTTACTTTATATGGTTTCTAAGTATATCCATATATGCAGCTCCTCACCACCCTAGCACCACAAACATCGTTGTTACCATCTCAATGTTGAACACCCCCACCCCCATCCCCCCCCGTTCTGCGGACACCACAACCGCCTTCACACCCCAACCGCCTCCACTACCATCGCTTACAACCACACTGTAACTTTTTTTTTTAATAAATTTATCAACCAAACATATGATTACTTTCTCGATCAAATGCATTTATGAATCAAATATATCAATTCTTGTGAACGATTTGAATAACATGTGAACTGCTTATAAAATGCAAATCTATTTCAAATAGGAAAAAAGCTTTACATTAATCCAAAGAAAGCCATATGTAGCACAGGCCCATATGCAGAACATATGATATATATTCCCAACTTTAGGAATTCCCAGTTTCTAGTGAATTTTGTTAACTTTATCTATAAGTACCGGGTCGAATTCTATAAGTTTTATGGGCCACGATGCTTACGGAAACACAGACAACCCTGAGGTTGATCGCCCGGGATCATTACGCCACCTTTTGATGTGTCAATGGCCTCCAACATTGTCACAACTTCATCCATTTTAGGCTGTGTGTTTGGGCTGATCGTTATCATCATGTAAAAATATAAAAATATAGTAGTATGACAGTGTAAAACTGTATTTGAAACGAATACATTTGGAGAAGCCTAAGTGATAAGTACAAATGTATTACCTGATATACTCGCTTGTTCAAAAACTGCAACGACTGAACAAATAGATTGAGAAAAAGCAAATGACGTAAACTACCAATGTAAATTTTAGGCTGTTTGTCAGGGTCTTGATTTCCAACATCATTTCATTAGATTGGCAAGAGAACTCGGGCAACATCGTGGTATTTCGGGCCTCAGATTCTGCATATTTTTACCACATTCAGACTCACAAACGTCTAAAATACCTTTAGAAACCGGCAAATTTAGCGTAAAAGGAATGTAGATTCAGCCAAGTTACGCAGATAAACTAAAAACGTAGAAATGACATCATTTAAAATTTAATAAAATATTGTATCCAAAATGTTACAAGCAAAAAAATTGCTCAAAAATATAAAATTCATGGATAACTGCTCATATGACTTGCATCTTCTTATTAATGAAACTGTTAAAACCTTTTGTGGGTACTAAAACTCGTATGATTTCACTGGATGATGTAACATTGTAACCTCAAGATTGTATGTTTTTTAACTTAACTAAATGATACCCCTAGTTATCCAACCGACCCATTATAGTAAAAAATCGAAATCACACATTTCTAAGTAAATGATTTCAAATGGCCAGAAAGGGACGTTTCTATGCTTTGGATTGAACCATGGTGCTGTGGTACAAAGGTTTCATGAGACATACAGACAACGATACCTGAAAATATTAAATGAAATAGAAACAGTCGTGTTGGCAGGAGCCCTGGGCCGCAACCTAGCAGTTCAATGGCCGGATGCTGAGACGATACACAGAAAATAAAAGATCAAATACATTTTCACCGAACGAAGCAGCACCTAAGACGTCACCGAACAAAGCAGCACCTAAGACACAAAAAAACGAAAGAAAAGACAGCAGCGCATACCCACATAAACAGGAGAAGTCATAACTGCAGCAATGTAATAAACTCCTGCCACAAATATTGTAAAGACAATTAGAATTAAAGTACTTTCTTCAACAACAATGGATGCATACTAAAAGGTATTTAATATTTAGATACCATATAAAGTACTAATGTGAAGAGTCAACAATCAACTACCAAGAGCCTTTAAACCAGACATTGCAATCGCGTCTAAAAGCTTGTTTCTCCTTTGTCCAGCTACTGAAGAAGCAGCTGGAAAAAAAATTGTCATATCATGATATATAACTTTTTTTAATTTATATTTTAGCCAAAGTAGGAGATCATATTAGTTACCCCTGCATTCTTTTATGTTGACAACAATCTATTCATATTTACTGTGTTTGGGCTGATCGTTATCATCATGTAAAAATATAAAAATATAGTAGCATGACAGTGTAAAACTGTATTTGAAACGAATACATTTGGAGAAGCCTAAGTGATAAGTACAAATGTATTACCTGATATACTCGCTTGTTCAAAAACTGCAACGACTGAACAAATAGATTGAGAAAAAGCAAATGACGTAAACTACCAATGTAAATTTGTTATCTGATATAGTTGGTTGCCCACACACATAAGGAAAAGGGCTTACCAAAGTAGTCATCAGAACACCGGTACGTCTATGATGTTGCTGTTGTTCGAGATACACAATGACTGTTGTGCCGTTGCATGCTCCACCAACAGATTCGTATCTTGAATCGTCACTACACCTTTCCAATGTGAATCTTTTCTGCAGGGAGGTTACCGGAAAGCAGGACCAGGCATTCAGTATATATTTATCTTTCTACTGATGTGTATTGGAACGAAGACCAACACAGAAAGGGTAAAACGAAATTTTGATGTACATAAATCCAAATAAAACTACAAAACAGTCGTTCAACGACTTACCTGCGCAACTCAGATTGAGTTCTCCTGCAGTAAGAATGTTAATATTACATAAGAATGTTAATAAGATAAGTGTTTACAGATACAGTGTTTACAAACATTCTGAGGCATATTATAGAGAACCGGTTTACCTTATATAACATCATACTGGAATTGCAAACGCCTTCTCATATATCAAGCTTGTTCTAACAAACATCCACATTTAATTGATAAGCCGAAGATGGGCATCAACATCCTCATCAAGTTTCATTAGAACAAAAATGACCACTTCTTACAGGTTCATGAAAAAACTAACAAAAACAAAATAAAGAAATATAAATTTAATTATAAGGAAAACACTTGCTTACCTTGGGATCCAATTATTCGGTTGAACAGCAAGATTCATCAAAGACTCCATCTCTAAAAACCATATGTTTAACATTAGAAGGTAAATCATATATACATATGAACCATCTATACTATAATCGCATATGAACCCTAAAACACAAACCCTAAAACATCAACCATAAAACTAAAAAAATCGGTAATAATCTGAACAATAATCAAAATCACTCAAAAAAGAGAAAAAAAAAACCTTTAATCGACAAAGAAATTAGAAAAAAACGAACAAAAAACAGAGAAAAAGAGAGATCAAGATTGATTCATTGAAATAAGAATGAAATAGAGAAAACCTTGGAGAGGAGATGAAGAAAACCTTGGATTGCCCTTGATTAGCTTGATTAGGGTTCTTGATTTGGTAGGAGGCGACGTACATTGTGTCTAAGATTAATAGTGAGCTTTCAATAGGGTTTGAATGTTGATGGTGTGAATGAGAAGCTTTGACCAAATCATAATGAATTACCTAAAAATTTAATATAATTACCTAATTTAATATAATTAATGAATTTTGATTTTTAGAAAAAAGAAAAATTTTATAAATTCTCACAATGGGGACACTTGGCATTAGTTGATTGGCTATGTAATTGGAGGATGAATGTGGGAGTGCCAAGTGTCCTCATGGACTTTGTTTTATTAGATGTATAGATTAAATTAATTAAAGATTAATCGTTCTCAGGGTCCAGACCAGTTGGTCTGGGCTTGTGATTTAAAACACACGAACCGGCCAAGGGCCCGGGTTCGATCCATGGCATCAACAAACATTTTTTTAAGTATATATATATATATATTCCTTTGTATTTTTAAAAAAATTCATTTTAAAATACTAAAACTCTTTTATAAATTCTATAAAAATTATTTTATGTTATTCTAGTGGAAAAGTTTAACATACAATTTTTAGTTTTCCAAAATTTATTTATTTAATATATATCATAAATAATTCAAGTTTATTCTATTTTATTTATAAAATTCTATAAAAATATCAAAACAATTATATAAATTTCCACAAAAATTATTCTGAGTTTTTATAACAATAAAATTTTATGAAATGATTTTTATTTCTGAAAAATCATTTATTTAATATTTTTAATCATTTTTTGTTAGTTTTAATCATAAATAAATCATAATAAATTCATTTTTCAATATTTTTGCACCAAAATTTTATATAAATTAATTCTATTTATTTGGAACAGAAATAAAATTTTTAATTAATAATTCTGTAATTTTAATATTTTTAAATATTAAAGTTATATTTTGACAAATTGAAATAAATAGATTGAATATTCTATTTTTAAGAAAATAATTTTATAAAAATTATTTTCATACTTAAAACATTATATTGTAACCATCTTTAATTTAAAATTTACAAAAAGACTTTTGTTTATTTATTTATCAAATTTCTCTTATTTATTAAACATATTATTTATTAATCAAACGAATACCTATCCCCAAATTCGAAACCCTAGAAAATATTTGTAGACTAGAAAGACTTAGACATATTTATTACCTTAATTATAGGGTAATACTTGGCATCATTTGGGCAACACATATTCTATTTCGTGAGACTTAACATTTGGCTAAGGTGAGTTTACATAGCCCCTTTTTCTGTTTTACATTTTGGGGTGAAACATGTTTAAACATTTTATACACTATCATTTACTCATTGAAACTTGTGATTCAATTACACTATCATTTACTCATTCTATCATTTGACTGTAACAAAAAGACATAGTACAATCATTAACAATGATCAAGCTGCCTGTTTAGATTATATGCTATAGGTCTGACAAACCCATCCCCCCGCATAAATTCAGGGATGATCGATAACAGTAACAACATTTAACTAACTTGCGAGTTAGTCCTCAGTCGACACAAGGTTTGATTGTACAAAGACGCATTGTTACATGTCGGACTCATACTCTATCATTATACAACTGTGATTGTTGTACAAACTATTGTTATCAATTATATTAAAAAAAAAACCTATGTATTCTCACCAACTTTTGTTGACCCAAAATATTTTCAAACTTAACATGTTTCAGGTTACTGCTTGCTTGAAGATTAGAGTTAATGCTTGAAGATGTGTACTTAGTATTATTCATTTTGATGTACAAATTCTTGTAGAACAAATATATGTAATGTAATTAAATCAATTATTAAAATTTGATTACCATGTGCAACTGTATACTCATTCTTACATGACACCTCGATGTTTCCGCCATCGGTTGGGGTGTTACAGGGACCCTCTAAACTTAATACACTCCTAACCCTAAACATCTCTAAACCTAATCCGGGTCATTTTCCTTGTTGTAGCAACAAGTGGCGCCCACCGTAGGGCTGTCGCTACTTTGAACAAAATCATTGGAAGTTTCTACAGTCCCGTTTGTTCCGAAGTACCCTTTTCAGTGATGACTGGTGGAGATAACCACCCAGATGAGGGTCCCCCTGAAACTCCTGCAACCAGTCACACTTCCGGTGACGGTGTAGGCTGAGACACACCTAGAACGGACGGACCACATGTCGAACCGTCTCTGGGAGACATGCCCGACTTTCGGACTCCACGGTCCTCAAGGGCTGTCAACTCGTCACCTTGAGACGATGTGTTGTTCCCCATTGAACGCATGGAGATTACCCTGGAAGGAGTACGAAGAAATTTCTTGCAACTCCAAGACCTCCTGAATGGCTATGTACGGGAGGAAAGATCCAGAGGTGTGAGGGTCAGGTTGTCCTATGATGAAGAACGTGCTATTACCCAGTCACCCAGTCCTCCAGTGATCGGGACCACCACATCACGGTTACCAGATGCCTCAACACAAACCCTCACCCCTACCTGAACGATCAGGGAGGTATACTCTCAGGAGGAGGTCCTAGCCATTCCTTGCTCTCCCTTGTGGTCTAAGAATATACAGTAGAGCAGCTGTTGGAAGTCACCCAGACTTCCATGCCATTTTCAATACCACCCTCCTATGATGAAGCTTTGAGATCCTTACCACTGGCAAGAAGTGCGGTGGCTACCTCCCTGATGGGAGCTAGTTGCCCTATCGGAGTCTCTCTCTTTCTTCCAGGGGTGGTGTACCCTAGTTACTCGCATCCTCAATATTCGCCTTATGTGCCGTCGTACTTCCCAAGTTGGCCAGGAGGCTACGCGTGGTAGGTCCCACCTCCCTTAAGCCAGGCCCCAGGAACGTCTCTTTCTAAATGCCTGTGTCAGTTTCAGAACATCGTGGGGACCTCCCTACCTCCTGTGACCACTCCTTTGGCGGAACCAAGAGTTGAAGCCAATCCCTCTATAACACCCCAATCGATGGCGGAAACATCGAGGTGTCACGTAGTGACGATTGTTCAATAGCTCATGGACAAAAAGTGTAAATATTGATACATTGATTAAATAGTTTATTACATTGAAATGAAATACAACGATTCTAAATGCCAACTAACTTAAATACAATGAATCCAAAATCTAAGTACAAATTCCAAAAGCTTAAAAGTCATCTCATAATAACCTGAAACATGTACGAA
Organism: Ambrosia x helenae; assembly: GCA_030844895.1. Taxonomy (NCBI): domain Eukaryota; kingdom Viridiplantae; phylum Streptophyta; class Magnoliopsida; order Asterales; family Asteraceae; genus Ambrosia; species Ambrosia x helenae. The sequence continues at coordinate 16,910,363 of CM061229.1, read as the reverse complement.
AATAGTATATGTCAATACAAAATGTATTGGTGAGCATGTGACACCCGACAAATTCTGGTTAACAACGTTGTCTAGATTAAAGTCTACCTTAGCGAGTCACGCGTATATTATACTTAACTAGGGTTAGCTAGATAGCTAGATAGGACATACGTGCATTGTGGTGAGTTAATATGTGAATTTATTTGTGAACTTGTGTGACGTTACATGTTATTATGTGAAAACACGATGCCGAGCTCATAACCGATACTTGACAGACTGAGAATCGTATAAAGGTTATAAAATGTTGGGTCAAATATTTTATAGATTCATTATATTTTATATATAAACTATTACGCGAAATTATTCAGAGTTAAGCCAAACTAATTTTTGTACGCGAGTATATACGGTTACGTCCGCAACCGACTCAAGTCGGACCGAGTGTCGTAAATTAGATATAAAATATTTGGGATTAAATATTTTATACTTTATTATTATATATTAATATTAATGTTTCAAAAAAAAAACAAAAAAAAAAAGAAGGTAGCGTCAACTTGGTATTTGACCAAGTCAACACAAATTGCAAATATGTTTCATGTTTATTGAAACACAAAGTTGTCATGTACGACAAAATAAAAATAATAATATTATACAATAACATGAACAAACGGTGGCCAGCAATAAGAAAGAAAAGGCGCGTGAGAGTGAAGCTTTTATGGGCTGCTCTTGTGTGGGCTTAACTTGCGTGGCCAACAAGGAGTTCTAAAGGCCCAACTCGTAAATTTTTTCTATAAAAACGTTTTTATCATTAGAAATTCATTATAACTCAACCTTAATCACCCTAACCTGCATATTACGAAAATATAAACCCTAACCTCTGCCATAATCAAGAAACTATTAATTTTGGAGCTTGGGAAGGTATAGGATCAATTGGTTGAAAAGCTTAAGGTATATTAATCCTTCTTGTATGTGTTAATCCTTTTAATCATGTTTTAAAACACCATGAAACTTGTTTGTCCAGATCTGATGTGGGTCTATAATGATCAAAACATAAGTTTTATAAAAGATTAACATGTTAAACAATAAGCTTTGTTGATTATTATATGATGTACAACATGTTAATGCATAGTTTTGATTTATGAACATGTAGGGTTTATAAATAATAATATTAGTGATAAAACCTTGCATGTTTGGGCTGCTATATTATATGATTTTGACATGTTACATGTCTAGGATGTTGATAGGACCTTCTTGGTCGATAATATGCAAGTAAAACTCATTATAGTTAGGGTTTTGACATGTTTAAAATCTGGACAGAATGCTTGAATCAACTTGTAGGGTCTGTTACGTGACTTAAAAGTATAAATCTTGATGATTTCTTTACATGGTTGTATTATACATGGTCTTAGCTTTTCATAATGGGAAAAATCGTTTGATTTGGACGTCGTTTGAATAGTTTTTGGAATTTTATTTGAATAAAGGTCAAATCAGATTTTCGGACTTGTAAACTGAGTCAACTTTAAACGATCATAACTTCGGTTCTATAAATAGTTAGACTATGAAATTTGGAAAGTAGGTCAACATTGGAATAACTTGGCCTTTCCAAGTGGATTCATCCCGTTTGGATGAATACACAATTTTTGGGAATTTTTCTACTAAACTGACCTGTTGTGAAGGTTTTCTGAACATAGCTGTGTTGAACGAATTTTAATAATTTTTGTGTTTGGTTTTGAGACAAAACAAAAATATGGGTTATTAAATGAATTCCAAAGAATATTTAGTAAAATTTTTGGAATTTAACTCACTGATTTGCTATTTTAAATAAATTCGTTTTGATGGCGCACAATTTGTCCTGAAAACACAGATTGTGTATTATGTGCTTATGTGATTAATTGAGGTCTTAGGTGGTATGGAATTGACATGTAACTGAAGTACACTTGTCTGAGACACATACGGAATGTAGAAACTAATTGTAACCAACGTATTCACCAACGGGTCCGTAGGATTTACTTATGCATGTAGAATCACTAGGTGTCACTTACACGCTTTTGAACATTTAAAACGCCTTGGACAAACGAGTTATATGGTGTAATGATATTACGCCTATACTCACTTAATGACACTGTTATTAGGGTGTCGGTAGCATATATTACTTGCTGTTCGGATTCTTTGCTTGCACGTTAAGGTGAGTTTACGGCCCCTCTTTTAACTGGTTTCACTTTTCGGGGGAGAAAACATGTGTTAAACTTATGTTTTGGTAACAACTGTCATACTATGGGTTTCTATGGTTTACTATACGATCTTTGGAAGTCCCGGGGGAAACCATGAATGTGCAGGTTAGCACAACGGGGAAATGTGAATAGATCTATTGGGAGTGACCAACCCCGCTCGTCGGCTTGGAGGGCGGGCGAGTGCATATTGTCTCAAACAGGAACAGGTTTACTATTCGGGCACAACATCGGGTTTGCGAGTTAGTAATGGTTTTCCAATCGTTGTAGTAATAAAACATACGCCTAGCTAGCGTACTTTGGTTTGCAAATTGATATAGTATGGACAGGTTGAACTTGATACTTTGATTACAAAACCTGTAAACTCACCAGCATTTTTGTGCTGACGTAAACTCTTACATGTTTTCTCAGGTCGCTAAGGTAGCACTATGGAACTAGGGCGCACGCGTCTGCACGGCGTCTAGTTAGGATTGCATGGTTTTCAAACATTGAATAATTTGGTTTACTTTTGGATTATATTTTGAGAATAAGCTTCCGCTATAATTGGAGATTTAAACTATGTTTTTTGAAATTGCATATGTTCATTTAGATTTGTTTATTGTGATCGTTGACTTGGATCCTGGTTTGTCATGCGCCTCGCGGTAAAACTCCGCAAGTGGATTTTGAGGGTGTGACAGAGCATACCCTGTTTGAATACATATAATAGAAAAGTGTTTCGCAATTTATGTGCTATGATATTTGTAATATGTAAAAGGGTCAAAATCAAGCCTCACATCATTCACACATCGTTTAATAATTGTTCACACATCGTTCAATAATCGTTCACACATCGTTCAAGAAAAACCATAACAATGACCAAGGACTTAACTCGTCCACGTAAGTCAACCAAGGGATATAATTCGTAGTACTACTCATTGTTAGGTGCGGCCCAAAGGTTAATGACTTTGACAAATCGTTCATACAATTCACACAAAACATATCAATGAGCACATTGCTTTATAAATAATATACGTAATTTAATAAGAGTGGTACATGAGTCACCCCAAAAGTGTAAAACATGAAAAAGGGGAAAGATGTAATCATAGTTTGTGAAAACGATCAAAATCCAACTTAAGCTGATGTGAGTTAAGAAATGGAAATTCCGAAGAATTCTACCTATAATGTATAAGAATACTAATAAATGAAATGTCTTAAAAGTATAAGGTACATAGGGTTCTAAGGCATTAGGGTTTGCTAAGTCGTTTTGGGGAATTAGAGTTTTTATGATAAATCGAATAATATTGAATTTGAATCTCAAAATTATATGATAAAAGTATATGAATATGGTTTAGTAATCTAAATATTACCAATTGAATATTTAGATAAAAATATGTTTCGAATCATAAAACGAACGATAAAATTAATTAGTTAAACTATGATTGTGTTTAATAACAATAATTAAGGAATTGAATAAATAATTATAAGTTACACAATGAATCAAACAAATGATGATTATGACTTTAAAACATAAGAATATTTCTATTTTATAAGAAAAGCATTTATAAAATAGATATTAAATAGTATAGATAAATAAATGATTAATTAAATCTAATTAAACATAAATAAGACTAAAAATACAAGATATTATTCAAAAATATTATTTTTATAGAAAATGAATGCATTCTGATGTAAATCAATGAAAATAATTTTCTCAATTTATTTGCATTTAAAACTGATTTAATGAATTTAAATCATGTTTAAATGATTAAAAACAGAAAAAATCATTAAATATTTCTGAACCTGTTAGGATCTGAGTTTGATTGTTTTGATTTGTTTGAATAGAGATGAGAAAAATGAAGTGAATATAAATGGAAAGTGCAGCGGAATAATAAACTATAATCAAAACAAAAGAGTAAATGTTTTCTAATCGAATGCTTTCATTATATTGAAAGATTACAATCAATTACAAGTACTCCCCCCTCAGCCTGATCACTCTGTGATTGTTTGTCTGGGAGAATGTTGTGTGTGATGAATAGAACAGTACAAACACTGTTCTATTTATAGACAAATTTAAACCACTGATGATCTAAGATGACGTCACCTAAGACAGTGACCTCTAACAGAATAACAACATAAAACATCTGCTATATACAAACTACTATTACATTGAAAACACTGTAAGGTAAACTACTGTTGAGGAAAACTCTGATGGTCTTGTATTATCTGTTGGAGCCTAAGTGTTGTTGGCTCCAACAGACCTTTAGTCTTCAGCACTTGATCAGCAGTTGTTCTCTATCAGTTGTTATCCAGCAGTCCTTTGTAGCAGCAGTTGTCACAGCAGTTGTTTGGGTAGAACAGTTGTTAGGGTCAACAGTCTTTTGGGAGGAGTATGTTGTAAATGCTGTTTATTAATATGGATCAACTGTTAGTATATTTTGGCTTTTCAATCATCTGTTCTTCTCCAGGTCAGCAGACCCAACAGAACTAATAATTTTTATTTTAGTTCATAATGATTAGAAATAATTTATCAAAAATTTTGAGATTAAAATCATTAAAAATGAAATTTTAATCAATTAAATACGATTAAAAAAATTTAAATCAATAAAAATACGAAAATAATTCATTTTTCAGAAAATAAAAATATGATAATTTTCTATGAGGTGTCAAGGAGCTACTCCTAAATTTTCATAATTTTTGGGTAAAAATTGGATTTACTATGATTATTATAAGATAAGTGCATTTATATACATAATATATATGATAAAATGAAAATAATAATAAAAAAAACTACATCAGACCCGCTGAATGAGGGACTCGAACCCGGGTCAGTTTGATATTCAGAAGCACATAGGACCACTACACCATAACACCAGATATTGAAATTTTTAGATTGTAAGGATATTTATAAAATACCATCGACTTCATCTTCTTCCCCAATTATCTTAACAACAAAAACCCTAACCCTAGATCCTTAATTATCTGATTACCACACGATTACATATCGATATGATGGGGCAAATGCTCGAAAAACATCAACAAACAAACGGCATATAAAAACAATGACTTACTATCATAAACGAGATTGAAAACGAGGTGAATATGTCCGAAACTTTGTGTCCAGATTAGCCACCCTTCAGATCACGTTTAGGATGATTTTTGTGTGGTTTTGGAATGTGATTAAGTGCAGAAAACGAATGGTATAATCAATTTATACAAAGGTTCGGCCAAAATGCGGCAATGATTCGAATTAATATTCCGGTCGGTTAAATGTATAAAATCCGTTTAACTCGTGATTATGACGCGTTTAAAACTCAATAATGGTCGGAAATCAGTCATTAATAATGTAGAAACATCCGTTGAATGATTAAAGTCAAATTAAATCACTTGAACACTAGAGTTTGGGCTTGCCGGAGCCGGCGCCGGTGACCGGAATGGTCTGGTCACTGGAAAACCGATTATTCAAAGATGAATGACAGACTTTGGTTTAAAATTTCAGTATTGGCAAGACTGGTCCTGTTAGGACAAAGAGGATTGGTGAAACCACTTTTGGAAACCTTAGTCTAATTCACTTCTGTCATTTTGGCTAAGTATAGAAGTACTGAAAAGAAAACAAAGAACTGCTGAAGAGAAGATAAGAGAAGTGCTGAAGAAGAAACTGCATCAGAAGTTCTGAAGTCTAAACCAGACAAGTTCACTTCAGAAGTACTGAAGACAAACTACTCATCAGTAGTTTGTCATTCATCAGCACTTAGCATCAGATATTTTCCACCGCCTTTTGCATCAGTAGTTTTATTGTTTATTATTACTTTTAGCTGTATTTGTTTGTTTCAATGTTGCAACTTGTGCAACTTGTTTCTGTTGTTTCTGTACTTGCTTTTTGGGCAAGATACATGTATGTAAACGTCTATAAATAGGAGGCTTCAACCTTCTATTTTAGACATTGATTTTAATAGAAAAATCCTTCAAACACTATCACTGTTCTATTCCATTTCTGTATTTATTGTGAATCTATCTAAGTATCTAATTCTCATTTACTTCTTAGATTCATAATAAATACTTGTCATTTATTAGTTTCAAACATCAAGGGGGAGTAATAACTCTTCCTTAGTATAAAAAGTGTTGCTTTAACTTATACATTCCGCTGTGCTTATTATCTGATATACAAGGGCTTGCTAAACACTTAAGTGTCAAGATAGCAAGTTCTTACTTAGCAAAAAGAGCAAACTGATCCAACAATTGGTATCAGAGCATTGGTTTATCTGATCACATATCAATCTAACAAATTGAGAATCTGACACAAAGCTCTTATTGATATTCAATAAAAAGATCAAAAGTTCACTTTTTATCAACATCCATCACTTAAAAGAGTAATCTGACAAATCTGTACTCTTTAAAATGGATCCACATAATACTGGTTCTGCCACTAAACCTGCCATGCTTGTCAGAAATGAATACAACATATGGCAAAAGAGAATGGCACATACCTTGTCACAAACCAACACAGGTTGTTGGAGATCTGTGATATATGGTCCTCACAAACCAGTAAATGTCAATCTTGAAACTAATGTCAAGGTCCCTAAGGACCCAAAAGAATATACAGATGATGATTTCCTAACACTTGAGCTAGATGCAAAAGCATTCTCTATGTTGGCAATGGCTCTCCCAAATGAGATATACTCTGGCCTTTTACATTGTGAAAGTGCCAAAGAACTCTGGGATTGTCTTAAAGAACAGTTTGGAGGAACTGAAGAGGTGATTGCCAACACCAGAGAAATCTTAGCTCAACAATATGAGACATTTGCTCATATTAATGGGGAAACTTTGACTCAACAATTTGAAAGATTCTCCTCATTAATATCTGAGCTAAAGTTAAATGGTCAGACCTATACAACAGTGTCTATGCTACATAGATTTTTAAGGTCTCTACCAGACAAATGGGAAACATACTCCATTGTTTTAAGATCCTCACCAGATTTTAGCTCCCTCACTCTTACAAAACTCCATGGGAGATTACTTACTTTTGAGAGAGAAATTGATCAAAAGAAGAAATTACAATCATCTGGTAAAACTGCTGATGACTACCTACCAGGTAGTACCGCACTTTTGGGACAAGACTCACCAACTTGTTCCTATGGATCTTATGACAATATTGACATAACAACTGGGATCTCATCAGAAAGATCTTTCCCAGGTTATGACAATAATGACCAAAGTCAAACTGCTGATAATCTATGTTTTATCATGGATGATTTGAAAAACTTTAGCAGTGATAACTTAGAAGAAATGGACATATTACACCAACTGGCCATGCTAAGCATTAAAACTAACAAGTTTTATAAAAGGTCAGGAAGGAAATTTCCAGGATTGACCAGTAATACAAAAATTGGTTTTGACAAATCTAAATTAAGATGTCACAAGTGTCAGAAGTTGGGACACTTTGCTAGAGAGTGTAGAAGCTCTAGCTTTAACCAATCACAATCTGGAAATAACTATAACCCCAATTATAATAGGAATAATGGAATTCAAGGGAGTGCTCATTTTGTACAGGCACAAGCTCCTCAACAGCAATACATGCCACAAGTACAATATGTTCAAGTGCCTGCTCAACAGATGCAGAGCCAACAATCAATCCCTCCCTTTCCAGCTGCTCAACATCCTCCACAGCCTCAACAACCCTCTCAACAAAGTCTTTTTACCTCAGGGTATGTTGACTGGAGCAGTCTCCCTTTTGACACCACAGAGTGCAATCCTGATGCAGACAACAAAGTGTTTGACATCAACTGGGGAGAACCAGACAATGACAGAAAGAACTTTGCCTTAATGGCATTTGAAGGCTGTACTTCAAAATCTGCATTGTCACAGGTATCAAAAGAATCTTTGACAAAACTTTTCTCAAATTCTTGCAAAGAAACTTTTGCTCTCATAAGAGAGACAAATCTGCACTTACAAGGTAAAGCCAATGATTTAGAAAGAAAATAAACACAGACAAAATGTGATTTAGAAAGAAAACTGTGTGCTAAAACAAAAGAAGTTTCTAAATTAACTGACTCGGCTATTGAAACCCAAGCACAAATTAAAATTATGCTAAATGACCTGGGAGATGTCAGACAAGAGCTTGCTGACACCAGTTACACATGTGAAAAATGGGTGGAATCTTGTAAGGGGTATCAATTATTGCTAAACAAACAAAGTGCTTCAAATGTTAAGTTTGGCATAGGATACCATCATGTTGAAACACCAACAGACTTTTCTCCCAAAACTACTGAAGATGGGAGAAGAATTGTTTCAAATGAAACTTCTGAAGGGAAAGAGTGCACATCTTTCCATGAAAACTTTCTAAACAGAAATCCTGGTATTTTCAAAGAAAGTACTTCAGAACTATTAACTAAATCTGACAAAAAGCCATCAGTAGTTTCATCTACATCAGGAGTTGAGACCCTGAAAACTACTGATGAGCAAAATCTCTTCACAAATGTCAGAAATTTGCCTTTAGATCAAAAACAAAAGGCAAAAGAGTGTGAAATTTGTGGTCTGTTCAACCACAAAACTGAATTTTGTAGATACAGAAAAGGAATTCAGTTCAATCAAAAAATTAAACAACAGGTTGTGGGAAATCAAATCAGAAATGATTATGAAAGAATCTTTAAACCCAAGAAACAACAACCTGAAAACACCTTTTCTCAGAAAAAAGATAAAATCTCAACCAAAATCTTTTTCTCAAAATTCTTTGTCAGTAGTTAGACCTAGATCATCAGCAGTTTCACAAACTGCTGAGATACAAAATCTAATGAACATGGTACAACTACTGATGACCAAGGTTGATGGTGGTCCTGAAAAGGATACCACCATGGTTCTTAATGAAAAATCCATTGCCAAAAAGACATGGATTTCTCAACTGGTCAAGAACAAACTGTAACTGTTCTCAAGAGCAAACCCAAAGCCAAACAGGCTTGGGTTCCTAAACCTAAACCTGCAAATCAACTGTTCGATCAAAACCCAAACCACATGGCTCTAGTTCTAAAACAGGGACACAATCAAAGGGCCTTTCTTGAAAAACAAGAAGGCTGGTCCCAATACGATGAGATCATTGATCTTGTCGTAAAATCCCAATATTTTACTGCTCTCACAATAAACCCACCAATTCACACTGAAACTCTGAATGAGTTCTGGGCAAAATGCTGAGACGGTAACAACGGATGATGAAGTCATTTCCCTCAATTCAAGAATAAAAGGGAAACCACTGACCATCACACCGGCCACAATGGCAACAAGACTGGGTCTGGATGATGTAACTGCCCTGACCATGTTGCTAATTCTGATATTCACCTAACCATGACTGAGTGTGGTTATCAAGGTACTCTTTCCCATGCTACCATCTTCAAAAAATATTTTGAACCAAAATACAAACTTTTGTTTCATTATATTATTATGTGTTTGAGTCCTAAAACAGGGTCTTATGACCAGATGCCCTCCACTTTTCAACCAATATTTCATTCTATTGTGAATGAAACTAAATTCAGGGCATCAAAACTATTTTTCAATGAGTTGGTGTTACATCATAATAATACCAAGAAAAAGTTTTTGTTGTACCCAAGGTTCATTATGCAATGCATAATAGGGGAACTGGGTAATGAGGTGCTTGTGGGAAAAATTTCAACTTTAAATCCTTTAACATCACAAGCATACTCAAGGCATAACAAACCGGCTGCCTGGCCAGAAGATGATCAGGGAGAACAACAACAAGTCCCCTGAAGCCCACATCTTCCAAACTCACACCACCAAAAGCCAAAAAGCCCAAGCCAACAAAGACAACAACCCACCAACCCAAAAGAAAAGCTGTTCAGGAGGTTGAGATGCCTGAACATGCTCATGAGCATTCTGCTCTTCAAATTGGTGAGACTGAAACACCCTCTCAGTCTCATCCATCTCAAACCCCACCAAGAGCACCCATAACCATTTTATTCAAAAGAAAAAGACTTAGAAAAACTATTCACTCTTCTTTTGAAACTGCTGAACAACAAATTTCACCTATTGCCCAAACTACTGAACCAACCCCACAAATTTCTGAACAAGAGGCAATAGAAATTGCCAAGCTTCTCTCTGGGCTAAAAGAGAAGGTCCCATCTGATTATGTCAGTTCCCTACAACCACAACAAAAAGGGGACATAACCACAACATCAGACATGGATGTGGACATCTCTAGCCCTATCCCAAGAGATGAGGGTGGACCAGAGTCTTTAAGCCCAATTTTAGAGACTCTTGGGGCATCTGAGGCTGCTACTACTCAGTTACCACCCAGTGGTGGATCTGAGGATAGAAGTAACATAGCTAAGACCTCAGATGTGGCAACTACTGATGAAGGCTTAATGCCTGAAGTAGGAAATCCTCAGAACCAAGAACAAGAGGTTCATGAGAGAACTGAGTTGGGCTCAGCTCATGATTTAACTGAGACAGTCCTCATTGAGGGCAACATCAGGGATTCAGATGATTCCATTAATTTGGATGATGTTTCACAAACACAAACTACTGAATTGACGGAACATTATGAAGGTCCTGTTTCAGGGGTATCCAGGCTCAAGAAGCCAGTCACCCCTGCACAGGTTAAAGCCCACTCAATCCCTAAAACCCCTAGAGTGGCATCCTCTGTACAACATGAGGATCACCCAAAAACACCCCCTTCACAACAAATGCCTACCCAATTCCCTGGGCAAACAAGCATAGACCTGAACCAGCTATGCAGCCCAGAGGGTCCCCTGTACCACATGATGAATACTCTCATCAGAAATCACTTCCAAACATACACAGCTAACTTGGAGCTGTCTATCAAGAATCAATTTGGAGTGATCAAGACGAAGATGAATGATCTATCCAACAAGATAGACTTCAACAGCAAACAGATTGCTCATCTTCAAGGACAATTCTCCCAACCCTCAACCTTAAAACTTACAATTGATGAATCCAAAAAGGGGGAGAAGATCAGGGAACCTAAGGAGTCATTCCAAGCCAGGATAAGGGCAAGAGTGGCCATCCTTGAAAGAGATCAAAAAGATCAGGCCAGGAAAGAAAAACTGGCCAAACAGTTTGGTGTCTCTGTAGAAGAGATTGAAGAAGCAGAAAAAGAAGATGAGACCCAAACATCTGAAGAATCCCTAAGGCACAATGAAGAAACTTCTGATGGCAAAAGTTCTGATGAAGAATCAGAAAGTACTGAAGACAATCCTTCAGTAGTTGACAAACCATCAGCAGTTGTCAACCCATCAGAGGTTAACACTTCCAAACCTCAAACTGCTGACCCTTCCAGAACCACTGCTCCCATTCAACCAACATCTGATCCTATCAGGCCTACAACTGTTACAACAATGACTGTACTAAACCCTTCTCCTATCTCTCAATCTGCTGAATTATTAGAGAAGAGCTTAGTTGCAGCCAACAAGAAGGCCAGAGAAGATCTGATCTGGAAAACTCTGGAAGAAAGGGATGATCTAGATTTAAGCCATGAAGAAAAACTTCAGGCTTATGAAGCTGAACTACAAAGGCAGGCTAGCCTTGATGAGATTGCTGAACAACACATAAGACAACAACTGGTGTCTTACATTACCAAGAACAGCAAGACTAAAGCCTTTACACTCAAAGGACTCTCAATGCAAGAGCTGACAAGAAGAGCACAACTGCTTGCAGATAAAATAGCCACTAGCAAAGAAGGAAAGGCCAAGAGAGCCCAGATTATAGAAGAGTTAGTAGCAGAGGGCTATGGTTCAAAAGCCTCAGTATCCAGATGGAAAGAAGAAAGACTAATGGATACTTACAGAAAATACTTGGCTGCCAAGGCTGCAAATCCAGAGAAGTTTCAAACTGCTGATCCTTCAAGATCAGTAGTTAGAACTTCTGGTGTATCAAGAAGACCTGCTACTCAGAGAAAGAAGGCAGAGGACAATGTCAAAACTGACTTCAAAATGGTACTACTTGAAGGAAGTTCAATAGTCCATTCAGATTTTGACATTGAGGAGAAACCTCTGTTAACACAATTCAGGGATCCTTCCACTTTTGCCTACCAAATACAAAAGACCATCAAAGAAAAGCTGCATACCAGAGTAGTGACTGAACACCATCTCCCAACTGTTCAGATGCCTGATATGCAACAACAACAAGGAAGAGACTCCCACCTGAGGCTATCTGAAACTGAAAGCATCCAGCACTCAGGACCATCAACCCAAGGGACAAGTCTGGTTCCCTATTCTTCTGACTTTAACAAGTCAAAGATACCTATCATCAGATGGTCACTTACTGATAACAACTCAGTATTGTTGACAAGAAGAGACCTCTCAAGCAGGGCTTACAAGAAGATCAGTGATCTGAAGAAACTGTCAACACAAGACCTGCTCACAATTCAACATCTGGAACCACAGAGAGGATCTCTATCTGATGGTCAGTTAAACCAGCTCAAGAACACCATGTACAAAGAGATATGGAAGATTGTTCAAGACAGAAGAAAAACATAAGGAATTAGTAAGGTTTTGGCTTCATCAATCCAGGGGGAGATTGTTAGGACAAAGAGGATTGGTGAAACCACTTTTGGAAACCTTAGTCTAATTCACTTCTGTCATTTTGGCTAAGTATAGAAGTACTGAAAAGAAAACAAAGAACTGTTGAAGAGAAGATAAGAGAAGTGCTGAAGAAGAAACTGCATCAGAAGTTCTGAAGTCCAAACCAGACAAGTTCACTTCAGAAGTACTGAAGACAAACTACTCATCAGTAGTTTGTCATTCATCAGCACTTAGCATCAGATATTTTCCACCGCCTTTTGCATCAGTAGTTTTATTGTTTATTATTACTTTTAGCTGTATTTGTTTGTTTCAATGTTGCAACTTGTGCAACTTGTTTCTGTTGTTTCCGTACTTGCTTTTTGGGCAAGATACATGTATGTAAACGTCTATAAATAGGAGGCTTCAACCTTCTATTTTAGACATTGATTTTAATAGAAAAATCCTTCAAACACTATCACTGTTCTATTCCATTTCTGTATTTATTGTGAATCTATCTAAGTATCTAATTCTCATTTACTGCTTAGATTCATAATAAATACTTTTTATTTATTAGTTTCAAACATCAAGGGGGAGTAATAACTCTTCCTTAGTATAAAAAGTGTTGCTTTAACTTATACATTCCGTTGTGCTTATTATCTGATATACAAGGGCTTGCTAAACACTTAAGTGTCAAGATAGCAAGTTCTTACTTAGCAAAAAGAGCAAACTGATCCAACAGGTCCCCAGAGTTATAAACTTGATATATTGTGTATAAAACTCAATAATTGTCTTTTAAAACTTAACCACACTTTATAATCTTTATAAATTTAAATAAATCACATCTATGTAAGTTTTTTTTATAAGATCTATTAAAAGGTTAGTTTTTTTATTTATTTAAAAATTGAAAACTTGATAAATGATATCAAACTATTTCACATATATGTATTCAGATGCAACATCTTTATATTTTAAAGAATGCGTAACTCAAAATTTTATTAAATTATGATAAACGAAAAGCATTAGGACTTTGTAAATTTATAAATATAAGAAGGACTAAAGTTGTAACAATGGTAAAAATAAAATGGACGGATATCACAGTCTCCCCTACTTTAGAAAATTTCGTCTCGAAATTCCTTTCAAGTCGGGGATGAAACAAAAGATATTGTAAAAAGGCGAGTTGGTTTTAAGAAATGCACCAGTCATGGTTTGACAAAGTTTAAAGTAGTTGTCTAATAACCAAAGTAAATGTTTCAAAATCTTTGACGGTTGACCCAAGGTTAAAAAGTTGAGAGTTTATAATGAGAAAGGTTTTTGGGAGTGTGTAACTGGTGAGGGCAGAGGTACTAATGAATCTGTCTCCCCTACTTTAGAAAGGTTTCTAACTGAACTTTACTAGAGTATACAACAAGAATCCAAATAATCGAGAGTGTACGAGTGCACAAGGTTTTAGTTTTCTGTGTGGATGGTCAAGAAAAGACTCTAGGAAGAAGAATTAAAGCTCATGTAAGAACGTTCTTATCGACAATTCTAGCTACTAGTCAACACTCTAATGAAGAGGTAGTAATGGGTAGGTTCTTGGTCAGACTCCTAGTCCGCTCCCGCAATATCGTTTATGCTTATATATAGGGTGTACCGCAACTAACCCACCACACTCCCGATACTTTGGACTCATACTGATTGTCTACCAACAGCCTAAATAGAATTACACACCACCCTCATGTACCTGACCTGTAAACCCGTGATTGCGTTCCGGACCGTAATCACCTATTTACCTTACATTAGGGTGTTATGTTTTTCCATAACCTTAACAAGAAATAAATGCGTGCAATCAGAATATGATAAGTAATTGATACTGCAATGAAACAATGACATGGTTAGAGGTCCTTCTGTCACACCCCGCCTAGGCGGAAACACGGGATTTAACATCGAAAATTTTTCAAGCACAAGAGTCACGCAAGCATCAATATCATAAACTTAGATATATTAAAAGACATTAATGTTTAGCATCCCAAAGGAAATATTGTCTTAGAAAACCGAAATTTTCAATTGTACTTGTACTAAAATTTATTCAAACAAAAGATCGGTTTAATTATCCCATGATGCCAGTGCGCAACTCTCCAAGTTCCATGTTCCTTGTTTAATTTCCTGAAAAACATGCAAATGAAAAACGTCAACAATTAAGTTGGTGAGATCACGGGTTTTTTGTTGTATTTGTAAACCATGGGTGATTGGATTATTGTCTAGCTAAAACAATAATCATTATGTGACTGCCATGAGCCTGTAACCAAACCTTGACGAATATTGTTCCTCGCCCATTGTACACTAAAGACAATGAATGTAATGTGAAAGACAAGCACTCCTTTGATATCTGTAATCCGGTTAGAGCGACTAACCAAGAGTGGGGGTGTCAACCCAATAGATCTATTCTGGTGTTTCATGGCTAAGTCCATAGCTAATGGTTACAGTATGAAATGTGATACGAGGGCTTTATGAGTACTCTGAACCTTTTGTCTCATGTCCACATAATAGTCAAAATGTAACTGAACTTGTACGCATGTTTTCCCCCCAAAAGTATTAAAACAGTAAAATGGGGCCATGAGAACTCACCTGACAATGGTATGTGTGATTTTGTGTAGCTGGAATGTGAAGCGACTACCGTCCAGACACTGATTGTCCTATGATTATTACGAGTACGGTAAATTGTACGTTCTTGTTGTTTATCATACAAATTGTTCACCCGACATTCATGGACCTTGGTCTTTGTGTATGTGGGCCGTGTTTTTGTGCACGTGATGATTTATAGACAAAACAAGTACCTTATCATGTGTTTAGACCTCCTTTGTATCCAAGTTGGTTCTAACATGTGTTTTTGTCTTACTATAATGTGATAGCCGATTAAACACACATCGTGGGCCTTGGAACCGATTGTATAATGAATTACACTTGGTTGATTTGTGCTTGACAAAGTCTCGTGGGGTTACCACAAGATATGTTTGTGAGTTGCGTGATAAAATCGAGCATAACCACTATGTTTGGTAGCCTTATCTTTGGATATAAACCAAGTGAGTTTTAATTATGAAAACCAGTTTCTATTTGATGTTTTAAGTTATGTATTGATTCAAAAACATGGCTTGATCTCCCTTGGAAATCATAAGGGACGATTGTTGATGTGTTTGGACAATTTGATCATTAATAAGTTAGAATAACTATAAATCAAAGCAATGTGTGCAACTAGTGCAAATGTGCAATAATGTGGAACCATGGGTCGAATAAGGTCGGGTGGAATGGACGAATTCAAAGGTTAGACTCATAGAGGTCTTACCAAAAGATGGTTGGTGCTAGATAGCTTCCTAACCTCCTTCTTGAGCCTTGAATGCTTCGGCTATGGTGAGAGAGAGTATCCGAAAGTTTTTAGAGGTAGCTTGAGAGTTTGTGAGAGGAGTAGAATAATTTGTGTGTGGCAATTGTGGTGAGGTATGACCTCCCTTTTATAGTGAATCGGCCAAGTGGAGACAAAAACAAGAAAGGAAAAGTCCATCCCCTATGTTGGTGCATGTTTAACCTCTTAATCATCAAAGCATGAAAGATAGGGACTTGACAGGAGTTGTCTTCTTCTTGAGCTTGAGCCGAAATTGTATAGGTTAGACAAAAGTGGATGATTGACTTCTCATGGGGTTTAGGAGTAGTTTGTTTCTTAACTAAATTCATGTTTTAAGATGACAAGATGCAAGCTATTCTTGTGTGCTTCCCTCGGCCGCTAGTTCCCAAGAAAAAGGAGTTGATATTGTGACAATATTCCTATCTTGTTCCATGTTGTTGGCCGATTGTGAATGGAAGTACCAAAAGAGATGGGTTGTCATACATAGGTCTTTGATACACATTAGTCTTGTAGCTATTTTGGTAATAACATGAGTTCATGTGATGTAGTTGTCAATCTTTGTACTATTCTCTTGTCCATAGCCGTAGGTATGTGTGTGTGGCTTCATGTAATCGGCTAGGTGGTGAATCAAAGAATGAAAGATAGAAGCAATCATTAGGTAATATGGAAAGGTCCTATTTTGGTGAAAGAATGAATGAATGAATGGGTTGGATTTGTTTTATGCATGACTTGTCCCTTTCACCATATGTTTGGCCGAAGTATGAGCAAGGAAAAGACAAAGAGTAAGGTTCTAGATGATGATGATGATGGATCAAAGCTTCATGAGTTGTCAATATTAGTTGTTATGTGATAGTGACAATACAAGGATCATAGCTTGTCATCTTGTGTCCCTTGTGATGTCCTTTTCGGCCGCAAATTTGAGTAGGAGGAGGAATGTTTGTCTCATTCTTATTGTGGAAGGGTGAGAGTCATGGGAAATGAGGTGAGTTTGTGTTTTGCTATTTAGGTATAAGCTTAGGATGATGGTGACTTTACTTGGTTTAGAAATCGGCTAGGGTGGATCAAGGGTCTTAGGTTTATGATCTTACATAGGGTAGTGATAGACTTACTAGTTTAGTATAGGTAATAGGTTGGAAAGATGTTTTCTTGTGGTGTTGTGGTGTAATCGGCCGAAAGGAGTCAATCCTTCATGTGTTAGTGTGCATGATCTAGTGTGTGTGTATATATATATATATATGTGTGTGTGTGTGGTGTCGTGGGTATATATTTATACATGTGAGTATGTGTGTATAGGAACTAAGCTTTGGTTAGTCTTTGTCCTATGCTAGATATGTGTAATCCGATGGTATGGGTAATAATTCATGTAGGTATAATGTGTGTGTTAAATGGAATACCAGTTTGCATTAATTATTGTCGACCAATTGCATAGGGATGCAATTTGATTTCGTCTAGATGGCAAGGGTGCTCGATGACGATATTAACATGTATTATTTTTCTAACTTTGTGTTCATGATTCGTAAATCATTCTTATATGTATACATGTGTTTGTTTCATGAGTCGTGTGAGTGTCGTTTTTATGAAACACTTTGTGATAACAAGGCTTGGGTAGATTTGTGTAATATTCCACCTAGGCACTGTAACATCGCAAAATTTTCCCCAAAATTTTAATACATAAAAAGCCCTTATATATATATATATATATATATATATATATATTACACCTTTATCATTAATATTATACAAATGTGCCTAAGTCTTTATTTATCCTAACTCACAACTTATATACATACATAAATGTATATAAATAATAATAATAATATGATTCTAAATTTTTTTTTTTCACATACAAGATTTTTTTTTTTAAATAAAGCCTTGAGTCAAATAGTCAAAGTCCGAGTCAAAGTCTTAGTCAAATAGTCAAAGTCTTAGTCAAATAGTCAATTCATCATAAAACCTTACTTTATGGTGTTGACCAATTTTAATGGCTAATTGAATCCAAAACTAGTATAAAAACCCACCTATGAACCATTACACTTGCCACCTCTAAATCGATTGTTTCAATCCGATTAGACTTTCCCTCATAAATTTTGGGGAAAATTTTGCGATGTTACAGTCTCCCCTACTTTTGGAAACTTCGTCCCGAAGTTTATTGAAAACACAGGGTTGAAGGTGATTGGGTAGAAATTAGGACAAGGGTGGTTTGGGAAGTTTCAAGTTAAGGCATGACATAAATTTATAGGAAACAGAATAAACTGTTTCGAATAATTTGGGTAAGAGTTTTGATATGTGTGAGTTTTAAGGGTTGGATTAGGTTCATCTGAAATAGCAAGGAGAATAAGAATCTTAAGTTTTAGGAATCCTAAAAGAAATGCATGAGTTGATGGACTATAGAAAGGCTAAATGAACTACCAGGTAACTAGAGTTTATAATTAGTTTCTCTACCGAAAACCTTGATAGAATTTCACACCACCTTAACGTACCTGTAAATTCATGCTTACGTTCCGGACCGCAATCACCAATTTACCTTACATTAGGGTTTTGTGTCCTTCTATGACTCTAAACACACATGTAAGTAATGCAAAATAACCTTGTGATTAAATTGTATACAATGTATCCAAAAATAAGTCCAACTGTTGAGCAGGAAAAAGACTTCTACCAGTCAGTGAGTAAGAACCTCTACCGATTGTTGAGCAGGTACGATAGCCTCTACCAGTCGTTGAGCAGGTTGTAGGGCCTCTACCGACTGTTGAGCAGGCATGATGACCTCTACCAATCGTTGAGTAGGTTATTTGGTACTCTACTAACTGTTGAGCAAGTACTTCATCCTCTATCAGTTGTTTGATTAAGTGTACCAATTTACACACACACATAAATTGCAAATTGATAATATGTACATGTAAGCAATCAAGTATCAAGTATAGCATGTGAGTTGTAATAGAGTTGCCCTAGACAAGGTTAATGACTCTAGGTGTGTCTATAGTAAATAGTTTATATTCCATGAATTCTAGTTTCAAATGTTCAAATATGGTAGATAGTCGAATCCTCATGTATAACTAAGGATTATGTTTGATGCAACACACAATCAAGTTTCAATAGTTTGGTTATCATGGGTAACTAGCTCATGTTTGAGAAGGTGAAGGATATGAATTTAGTTCTTGGGGAAATGATGAAAAATCTCGAAACAGAATCAAGGTTGCGAGAGATAGTGAATGTGAAGATGGTTGATAAGGAGTTTATTTTATAGAAAGGATATTATGTAGTAGTGTAACTTGTGGGGTTTGGATTAAAGATTATAATCAAGTGTATAAGAAAACATGATTGTGGTATATGCCAAATATTGTAAAAATTTGAACAAGTTGAAAATGAGTGAGTGTCGATGGAGAATCTAGAGAATAGATATTATTCCTATGGATTAAAATATATATATATATATATATTTACAATATTTTCAACTTGTTCAAATTTTTACAATATTTGGCATATACCACAATCATGTTTTCTTATACACTTGATTATAATCTTTAATCCAAACCCCACAAGTTACACTGCTACATAATCTCCTTACTATAAAATAAACTCCTTATCAACCATCTTCACATTCACTCTCTCGCAACCTTGATTCTGTTTCGAGATTTTTCATCATTTCCCCAAGAACTAAATTCATATCCTTCACCTTCTCAAACATGAGCTAGTTACCCATGATAACCAAACTATTGAAACTTGATTGTGTGTTGCATCAAACATAATCCTTAGTTATACATGAGGATTCGACTATCTACCATATTTGAACATTTGAAACTAGAATTCATGGAATATAAACTATTTACTATAGACACACCTAGAGTCATTAACCTTGTCTAGGGCAACTCTATTACAACTCACATGCTATACTTGATACTTGATTGCTTACATGTACATATTATCAATTTGCAATTTATGTGTGTGTGTAAATTGGTACACTTAATCAAACAACTGATAGAGGATGAAGTACTTGCTCAACAGTTAGTAGAGTACCAAATAACCTACTCAACGATTGGTAGAGGTCATCATGCCTGCTCAACAGTCGGTAGAGGCCCTACAACCTGCTCAATGACTGGTAGAGGCTATCGTACCTGCTCAACAATCGGTAGAGGTTCTTACTCACTGACTGGTAGAAGTCTTTTTCCTGCTCAACAGTTGGACTTATTTTTGGATACATTGTATACAATTTAATCACAAGGTTATTTTGCATTACTTACATGTGTGTTTAGAGTCATAGAAGGACACAAAACCCTAATGTAAGGTAAATTGGTGATTGCGGTCCGGAACGTAATCATGAATTTACAGGTACGTTAAGGTGGTGTGAAATTCTATCAAGGTTTTCGGTAGAGAAACTAATTATAAACTCTAGTTACCTGGTAGTTCATTTAGCCTTTCTATAGTCCATCAACTCATGCATTTCTTTTAGGATTCCTAAAACTTAAGATTCTTATTCTCCTTGCTATTTCAGATGAACCTAATCCAACCCTTAAAACTCACACATATCAAAACTCTTACCCAAATTATTCGAAACAGTTTATTCTGTTACCTATAAATTTATGTCATGCCTTAACTCGAAACTTCCTAAACCACCCTTGTCCTAATTTCTACCCAATCACCTTCAACCCTGTGTTTTCAATAAACTTCGGGACGAAGTTTCCAAAAGTAGGGGAGACTGTAACATCGTAAAATTTTCCCCAAAATTTTAATACATAACAAGCCCTTATATATATATATATATATATATATATATATTTTATTACACCTTTATCATTAATATTATACAAATGTGCCAAAGTCTTTATTTATCCTAACTCACAACTTATATACATACATAAATGTATATAAATAATAATAATAATATGATTCTAAATTTTTTTTTTCACATACAAGATTTTTTTTTTTAAATAAAGCCTTGAGTCAAATAGTCAAAGTCTTAGTCAAATAGTCAAAGTCTTAGTCAAATAGTCAATTCATCATAAAACCTTACTTTATGGTGTTGACTAATTTTAATGGCTAATTGAATCCAAAACTAGTATAAAAACCCACCTATGAACCATTACACTTGCCACCTCTAAATCGATTGTTTCAATCCGATTAAACTTTCCCTCATACTTTTCTTCTATAGTCTATTACTTCTACAATTAAAGCTTTGATTATAAGCTCTTGTAATTGGCAACTTTGGGGCTACACATTTTTTTTTCTCGAGACTTAATACTTTTGTTAAGGTGAGTTTACGTAACCATGTTTATGCAATTCTTCATACTTGCTACAGTATACTTAAGCAATTCTACATGCATGTCTAGTTGTAAACTTTAATGCCTCATGAATTAGACAACAACAACAGTTTCAGCGAGTTTCAACGAGCTTCAAAATTACATAATCATTAGCTATGGCCAAGCCGGCGATACTCAATAATAGATCTATTGGATTGACAATCCCACCCGGATACGTGTACCTCCTACATAGGTAGCGTGGGTGATTGTTATCGTTCCAACATATTATTAAGGTGAACCGTGGATGACGGGATGGACCTAAACTAGTCGGAGGTTTGATTATGTCGATTCAACATATTATGTTTATTCATGTAGACTTAAACTTACGATAGACATACGAATTGCTAAACTTTTATACTTAAACTATTTGCTTGACATGGCTTATGTATTCTCACCAACTTCTAGTTGACCCCCCCCCCCCCATTTTTACAACTCAACAGGAAATAATGATGCATGAAGACTAGAGTATTTACATGAGAAGGCAAACTGAAGTCTATGCTTGTTTGGTTTTTGTGATGTATTAGATTTCACTTAAAACTCATTATGTATTTCCATTTTTGGATATTTGAATTTTAAATTAATTTCAATTAAAATTTGGTTACCATGTGCTACTGTATACTCATTCTTACGTGACACCTCGATGTTTCCGCCATCGGTTGGGGTGTTACAGGCACCGCCTCTTGTGTTGTTGTTTGTACTATTGTGTTAATCGGGCGTTCCATTGCTCTCTGTTGAGCGTGTGATTGGCTTGACTGTTCAACGCCAATTGTTGTCGTATAGTTTGGGTGTTGTATGCATAAACGGGTGATCTGTTGAGTTTTCTGAATAACTCATGCTTTACTAGACTGGGGGGTATAGTGTGTGCAAAATGTCTAATCATGCACATGAAATGACAACAATAAGTAAAATGCGTATGGGTGTTGACCTGATTTGTTGACTGGTGTCACACCTTCCCTTTCGGGTTTACCCTTTTAACCGTAATGAGAGTAACATGTAAGTATAAGACATGGTTAGAGGTTCTTCCCTTTCGAGTTCACCCTTAACCGGTAACTTCTGTTCACATCGTTGGCTCTAAACACTCATATTGATAAACTCTGAGGTTTACACCGTTCCCCTCGGATTAAAGAAATACTCTAATCCGAGGTACGTGGGCACTGGCTTAGATCTCATACGAGTTATCAACTAGTATGTTCATTGGCCATAATGATGAACAAAATAATGTAAGTATAACAGGGTTTTGCTCAAAACAGGAAAAAATATGCATACCAAATATGCGTTCATGTAAGTATATAAGTATTGCATAAAATTTCGATTGAAAGAATAGGATAATATAAATCAAGTAAATTGCACAGTTTGCACAAAATGAAAGTAAACGAGTTAAATTAATGCTCAAAACCAGGGTCGTAATAATAACTACTAATAACTAGTGCGAAGATAGTTGCGAATAACGTGTGAGAATAACCACCAATAAAAGAATAATACAAGAATAATAAGATAATGTGTAACTATAGAATGGTGTAAATATAATGAAATTTACTGTAAATGAAAGTGCGTAGAGCAGACGTATAGTCTACTGGCATGAGGATAACTTTTTAGAAACCGAAGAATGTTTTAAATTCAAAACAGGTTCACTTGAAAAGATTTCGTAGGCACACATTTTCATGTGTTTACGAGAAGTTGAGTTTGAAAAATTGTGATAAGGCTTATTATTAGTTGCAAGTTTCTCCCGAAAACATATATTGGATACCTCATATGAAAACAAAAGGTTTACATTTAACTTGTAAAATATGCAATATAAGTTTATAAAATGCAAAATGAAACCATTTCATGAAGTATGTGTAAGTCTAATGTGTTTTAAAAGACCAAGATTTAAAATGACGTGAATAGATTACCAATATTTATGAAAATTCATAATTTATCATTTGAGTCTTCAAATGATAAACAAAACGTAAATATCAATATCATAAAACATTGGAATTGTTTCCATAGGAAACTTTGACTAACCCAAGTATTTGAAATCTCCTAGTGACTTGTGGGGACGTACTTTAGCCTATAAGTGAATGCTCACCCCAAGAGTTCCCAGGTAGGTATATGGGTCCCTCGTCTGATTGGGATTTATACGAAATACCAGCCTAGACAGAAAACTCAGGATACAGGCGCTCACCCTTCCAGATTGCACGTGCCCATCACTAGTGAATTCCAAAACTTTAGCGAGATTTAAAACGAGATGTAGAAATAGATCCTTGAGATGTGGATTTCACTCCTAACTCAAAGATGTATTTTGACGTGTGCGAATATACACATAATTTTACAATGAAATAACACACCTTTTGCTTTAATATTTATAAAAAATGGTTTAGACCTTAATATTAAAACACACACAATAGGGCAAGTGTACCCTGTCATATATGTAGTAATGTGTAGATAAGAACCAGATATCGATCCATAAACGCGCGCGGAGCAATGGTACTAAAACTCTATCCCCGATTTACCAGTAAGAAAAGATAGTTTGAGTTTGTTTATAACTAGATTAATTCTAAAACATATAAATAACATATGTAAGACTCCAAATACAAAATATAACTATATAAACTATAATATATCAACCCTAGCATGTCATCTATAAATCATATGAAATAAAGGCATGTGATCAACATTCCCATTTTCCGACAGTTAGTGTCCCTTTCGGGCATCCTAACATGACAACTATACAGAAAGCTAACACGGATACACACGTTAACCACTTCAAGTCGTTTATTAGCGAGCAGCTGATATGATCTCACGCAGATCTTCTAAAGATAAGTTAGTCATCTGTTAAGAGTTTTCTAACCTTACTAATTGAGGAAAGCAATACCGAATACACAACACAGCCACCTAAACTAGCATAAAGTAGAGCATTTCACAACCTATTCCATTTTACCAACTTTGAACCCAGATCTACTAAGATCGCTATTTTTACCAAAATAACTACCAAAGATCATTAACCGTGTCAAAGACTAGTAACGGCACCATTAGGATTTTAAAACCCTTTTACGTGCCGGTAAGCATTTTTAACCGTTATTCGACTGACTTTAACCAAACCAATACTCGGTTACAGTTTCATGGCATAAACTATTTAACAAGTTAACTAGTCTACTACCGGACGATTAAACGGACGGTTTTTCAACATTTATCCGCCTAACACATTCGACATTCGCCAAAGTCATTCAAATACAACTACAAATCCAACAACAATGAAACAAGGTTGCGCTATGATCATCAAGATCTAAACGTGAAAAACGCCAAATTTATGCAAGACATGATTAACTACACGAATGATTGTTTAACGTACTAAATACTATTGTTCTTGCCCGTAGGCGTACGAATAACTATAACAACATCAAAATAGAAATCCAAAATCAGATTTGAAACACAAATGTTTAAAGGATCAAACCATATAAAATGCTAAGAGATGGATTGGATGATTGAAGAATGGATCGGATGGATTCCCGAGCTCATTCCACGCCTGTGCAGCACTTCAAAAGCCCCAAAAATCGCCAGAAAAGCTTCCCCCAAGATCCAACAACTGATCAGTGAGTTAAAGGGCTGTTTTATAGGAGAACAGAGCCTTCGAGCGGCCACTCGGCCTCTGTGAGCGGCCGCTCGCTTTTTCAAACCAAGTGGGCGAGTTAAAACATGACGTAGGGCTTCTAGAAGGTCCCCAGAAATATCAAGGAGGGGCGCGCGGCCGCTCACAGAGAGTGAGCGGCCGCTCACAGGTCCTGAGGGCCTGTTCGCGCGCCGAAATCTTTGTTTTTCCTTCCGTTTTGCTTCCGGGACATCATTTAAGACCTGAAATCGTAAAGATACCCAAATAAGTACCAATTCCTGTGTATAAGGTTAAAAACGTATGAAAATGGGAGTTAAACGGGGACTTTTATATGTGTAATTTAACGTATATCATATTTCAAAATTGAAAACTATGGTGGAATGAAACCGGTCACTAAGTTAAGGATATCACTCCCAGCTTAGTGGTTAAGTTTCTTTTTGGAGGCAATACTCTTTGAGGTGTGTATGTCACTCCTATCCCAAAGATATATTCCAAAGATGTATGACATATAAAGAGGTGAAACTAATCACCAAGGTATGGATGTCACTCCTAACTTGGTGATATCGTTTCGTTTGTGAAATACGAGTGTCTTCTTCTCCAAGCAAAATATCGAAGGAAAAACGAGAGAGAATCATAGCGAAAATATCTTGAAAGAAAATATAAGAAATAAGAGAAATATACACGAGAGGACTCGTGAAAGTAAGCTTAGTGATAGACTAGGCTAAAAGGCATTCTAATAACCTAATTCCCAATAACCATGGCTCTGATACCAATCTGTAACACCCAACCGATGGCGGAAACATCGAGGTGCCACGTAGTGACGATTGTTCAATAGCTCATTGACTAAAAGTATAAATATTGATACATTGAATAAATAGTTTATTACATTGAAATGAAATACAACGATTCTAAATGCCAACTAATTGAAATACAATGAATCCAAAATCTAAGTAAAAATTCCAAAAGCTTAAAAGTCATCTCATAATAACCTGAAACATGTACGAAAATAGTATATGTCAATACAAAATGTATTGGTGAGCATACCATGTTTGAATACATATAATAGAAAAGTGTTTCGCAATTAATGTGCAATAATTAAGGAATTGAATAAATAATTATAAGTTACACAATGAATCAAACAAATGATGATTATGACTTTAAAACATAAGAATATTTCTATTTTATAAGAAAAGCATTTATATAATAGATATTAAATAGTATAGATAAATAAATGATTAATTATATCTAATTAAACATAAATAAGACTAAAAATACAAGATATGATTCAAAAATATTATTTTTATAGAAAATGAATGCATTCTGATGTAAATCAATGAAAATAATTTTCTCATAAATTTTCTCAATTTATTTGCATTTAAAACTGATTTAATGAATTTAAATCATGTTTAAATGATTAAAAATAGGAAAAATAAATAAATATTTCTGAACCAATAATTTTTATTTTAGCTCATAATGATTAGAAATAATTTATCAAAAATTTTGAGATTAAAATCATTAAAAATGAATTTTTAATCAATTAAATACGATTAAAACAATTTAAATCAATAAAAATACAAAAATAATTCATTTTTCAGAAAATAAAAATATGATAATTTTCTATGACGTGTCAAGGAGCTACTCCTAAATTTTCATAATTTTTGGGTAAAAACTGGATTTACTATGAATATTATAAGATAAGTGCATTTATATACATAATATATATGATAAAATGAAAATAATAAAAAAAAAAACTACATCAGACCCGTTGAATGAGGGACTCGAACCCGGGTCAGTTTGATATTCAGAAGCACGTAGGACCACTACACCATAACACCGGATATTGAAATTTTTAGATTGTAAGGATATTTATAAAATACCATCTGCTTCATCTTCTTCCCCAATTTTCTTAACAAAAACCCTAACCCTAGATCCTTAATTAATCTGATTACCACACGATTACATATCAATATGATGAGGCGAATGCTCGAAAAAACATCAACAAACAAACGGCATATAAAAACAATGACTTACAATCATAAACAATATCGAAAACGAGGTGAATAGGTCCGAAACTGTGTCCAGATTAGCCAGCCTTCAGATCACGTTTAGGATGATTTTTGTGTGGTTTTGGAATGTGATTAAGTGCAGAAAGCGAATGGTATAATCAATTTATACAAAGGTTCGGCCAAAACGCGTCAATGATTCGAATTAATATTCCGGTCGGTTACATGTATAAAATCAGTTTAACTCGTGATTATGACGCGTTTAAAACTCAATAAAGGCCGGAAATCGGTCATTAATAATGGAGAAACATCCGTTTAATGATTAAAGTCAAATTAAATCACTTGAACACTAGAGTTTGGGCTTGCCGGAGCCGGCGCCGGTGACCGGAATGGTCACCGAAAAACCGATTATTCAAAGATGAATGACAGACTTTGCTTTAACATTTCAATATTGGCAAGACTGGTCCCCAGAGTTATAAACTTGATATATTATGTATAAAACTCAATAATTGTCTTTTAAAACTTAACCACACTTTATAATCTTTCTAAATTTAAATAAATCACATCTATGTAAGTTTTTTTTTATATAAGATCTATTAAAAGGTTAGTTTTTTTTTTATTTATTTAAAAATTGATAAATGATATCAAACTATTTCACATATATGTATTCAAATGCAACGTCTTTATATTTTAAAGAATGCGTAACTCAAAATTTTATTAAATTAGGATAAACGAAAAGCATAAGGAATTTATAAATGTATAAATATAAGGATGAATAAAGTTGTAACAATGGTAAAAATAAAAGGGACGGATGTCACACCCTCGGAGCCAAATCGTCCCAAGTCGTTGGAATGCTTTGCCGAACATATAGCTCATTTTGACTTCCCTAATAAGATCAAAATGCCAGCTAATGTAAAGACATATGTTGGGACTGAGGACCCTGATGATCACTTAAATGTCTTCTCCGGGGCAGCTACTGTGGAAAAATGGAATAATGTAACACCCTGAAAACCCACTTCGTTTAAAGACATTAATAAGCGGGATTAATATATATGATATTGAGTTAAGAGATTATAACTTGGAGGGTGGAATATGTCAATTACCCAAAGTCCATAATTAAAATTGTTAAATATAATAAAACACACATCTAGTGTGTGTTTTGGTCGACATCAGGGAAGAGGAGAAGGGCTCCAACCTTAATCCAACTACCAAGCTCAATCTAGCAAGAATACAAAGAGGAAATCGATGCATTAACTAGAAATGGACCATTTAAGGTCGATTGAACCCAAAGGTACCTTTTGTTTGGTATAATTTGATGTATAATTGGTGTAGGGTTCGAACCCCACATGTGGGTTTTGAGCAAAACATGTTAAATTCGTATTATTGCTTGATTGTAAGTGATATTGATCATCTCTAATGGTTTAGAGATGAGCTAATCACTAGAAGTTGCTTATTTGCAAAAGATGATGATATTGGGTTTTTATTATAGCTTTGATGTTGCTAAATTAGTTGTAAATCCATGTAATTGTAGGAATAATGTGTAGTTGATTATATGCATGTGGAAATTGGTCATGATTGAAGGTGATTATGCATTTTGGTTCAGTGCATGTATTGGGAGCTTGTACAATGTGCTTAGAATATTGTACGCACACCAAGTGTTTGTTGAAATGTCTAGGAGATGATAATGTGTGAAAATTGTATACATGAACTTAACAAATGTGAATGTACCGTGAGAGTTGATGTAATTATTAGTAAACTAAGATAAAGAATGTGTTTTGATGAAATCCATGAAGGAATGTAGTTTGATGGTACGTTTGGTAGAAGTACGCATTAGGAGTTTGTACCTTATGCTTAAATAGGTGTGATGCACACCATGTATTCTATTGATTTCTCAGTAGGGATCCAGAAGTAAATGTGTTGCTAATTGTAGATCCCAAAGGCACTAGTATGTATGAGATGAATTATATGTTTTGACCTAAGTGGCCATATAGTTGTATGTATCCTACAACATGTGAATGTCATGTTTATGGTGGTCTAGTACATTAATATGGATATATGTTTATAACTAGAAAGTATGTATGGTTGACAGTTGACTTTCCGGCAAGTCAATAATGTAGAATAACATAGTTAGGCTCCCAAACATGATTGTGCGATTAGAAAGACTATGCGATGAATCTTATGTTGGTCTATGTGGCATATATGATGGTAAGTTGAAAATTACAAACAAATGTGGTTATGAATCTATGTCTTATGTATAATGGAAATTGACTAATGAAAGTCAATGTGATATTTGGTTGAGAATGGTTGTTTGTATGAATGATCATGTATGCTAATGATGTTGTAAACATTATGACATGAAAGGATGTGGATCATGTCAAGATAGGCTCAAGCATGGAAGGTTAATGGATCATGAAGAGGCAAAGAAACAAACAAGAACATGAGGACTTGAGGTAAGTGATTTACGAACTAAACTCTTAGTTTAGTAAATGCATGTTTATGTATTAATTTAGAATGGGAAATAAGAATGAAATGGTAATTTATAGTAAGACAAGTGAATGGATATTGTTAGTTAACAAGCATAGTTCACCATACGATAATGAAGGTAGTTGGGATAAATGAGTAGAGGATATTTGCCCAGACCAGAGGATAGTCCAGACTAGGGGTGTAAATGACGCATAGCGGCTCAAGAGCTACCCGGGATCGACTCGGAAAAAAGCTCGAAAGAGCCGAGCCTTAACGAGCTCGAGCCCGAGCTCGAGCCTGAAATATGACTCGTTTAGTTATCGAGCCCGAGCTCGAGCCCTATATACAAAGCTTGATTGGGCTCGCGAGCCTAAACGAGCCCAAACATAATTATAATTTTTTTATATATCTCTTATAATTTATAGCCCACATCTCCAAAGCCCAAGTCCATATGTCATAGGCCCATTTAATTACACTCGCGAGCCGAGCTTTTGCGATCTCGAGTCGAGCTTTGAGCTCGTGTGAGATTGTTCTCAAATCACCTCGAGCCGAGCCGAGCTCGAGCTTTTGATTTTGCTAGCGAGCCAAGCTCGAGCTCAAGATTGTAGGCTCGAACCGAGCCGAGCTCGAGCTCGAGCTTCATAAAACCATGACGATCCTAGCTCGAGCCTAGTCAGGCTCGGGCTCGGCTTGGCTCGTTTACACCCTTAGTCCAGACCAGAGGAAGAATGAGTAGAGGATATTTGCCCAGACCAGAGGAAGAATGAATAGAGGATATTTTCCCAGACCAGAGGATAGTCCAGACCTGAGGAAGCATGAGTAGAGGATATTTGCTCAGACCAGAGGAAGAATGAACAAAGGATATTTGCTCAGACTTGCAAGGCTTGTTAGAATTCAATTTTCTTTTATTCAACTTGTTTAACCGTGTAAAGGGTTGGTTGATGTGCAACCCTAGGTGTGCACTACTTCGGAGCCGGATGGAGGATCAAGCTATTCTGAAGAACCGAACACGCTTGACCCTTTTTGTGATGAGGATGGTAATATAGATTAAGGTATGTACGTACGAAGGCATGGAAGTTAGAGGTAAGGGTCCGGAATTCAGATTCGAACTTGCAAAAGGCGTTTGGTCATGATCATCAAGTGTTGTTGAATGTTATTTCCACATTTTGAATATTTGCATGAAGTCACTTAATGAACTAATGAAACGGTTATGTGGTGGTTGCAGGTTGTCTAGTCTACCTTACAAAGAAAGGAATGGTAGGAGATCGAGTAAGGAAACGAATTGTACGGGATCGTGATCACGTAACCTAATTAAGATGAGTCGTGTTGAATATAATAAAAAACAATGAAAGATGTGACACATATAATATTTTGGATATATATGCTTTCCAAACATTTGAGAATGTTTTTATAAAGCTAGAAATTTTCTGGTTCGTATTTCCGCTGCGTATTTTCGGTTAAAAAGGTTTAGGGTGATTCAAATAATGTTGAATGCTGCCATATGTTTATGCAAACCTTGGTAGGACCAGCTCGCCTATGGTTTCGTGGTCTCCCATCTCGAAGCATCTATTATTTCGATGAGCTAAGGAGAATTTTCATATCAAACTTTAACCCCTTGAGAAAGTGCACTAAGGATGCTACCATATTGCATCAGATCCAAATAGGGGAACATGAGGATCTCTGAACCTTCATTGAAAGATACAAGAGGGAAGGCTAGCAATATAGTAGAGCCACAGAGAAAATCAGAGTGTCCGACTTTATGGGAGCCATTCGCCCCAAAAAGCTCTTACGAAGATTTCATGAAGACGTCCCTTAAACTATGGAAGAAGCCTTCGAGAGAGCAGAATCCTTCCTTAGGGGGGGAGAAGCTCTCACTCGCCAAGATTCCAAAAAACGAGATAGAGGAAGCTGGAGAGACAGCTCTTCCAGCTCACGAAGACCCGGCTTCCAGCCTTATAACGAGAGACGATCCAGCAGATCGTTCGATTCTAGAAGAAACGAGGAACGGAGGCAATCTCCCAGATCAGGGAGGTACCATGACAAAGAAAAACAAGTGTTCACTGTCCTTACAAAAAACCCAGGAAATATTTTCCACCGAAGAGGTCAAATACACCTTCCGTCCTCCAAGGCCCTTATCCAAGACTGCGAGCAAAAGGGATACTAGCAAGCACTATGCCTTCTGTAATGATACAGGGCACCACACCAACGACTGCTACCAGTTAAAGAAGCGGATGGAGGAGGCTGCTAAATCCGGAGAGCCGGCTCATTTGATCAATGACATCAAAGGGAAAAGGGAAAAGGGATGATGGAAGGAAGGACAAAGAAGTCAATATGATTAGACAGGATGGGACACAGCAGACAAAGAGAGCTCGTACCGAGCCCAGGAACAAGCAGTACATTTGGCTCCCTCCTGCCCCAAATGAGCTGATCGTCACCCCGGTAATTGTGGAGGCGGAACTGGATGGCTTCCCGGTGGACAGGGTATACATAGACTGTGGTGCTTTGTCAGAAGTAATGCATGAAAAATGTTTTGAGACGCTAAGCCCTGAGATAAGATCCAAGCTCAATCCATCAGATGCTTCTCTGGTGGGGTTCTATGGGGAGCATGTACATCCCTTAGGGAAGCTCACCCTCGGCGTCTGTTTCAGGGACGGTGACCTATTAAGGACGGAGGAGCTAACATTTTTAGTAATCAGGTACCCTTCCAGCTACAATGTCCTCATCGGGAAGGTATGCATCACTACCTTCGGTGCCGTAGTATCAACAACACATGGCCTAATGAAGCTCCCCACTCTAAATGGGATTGCAACACTAAATCCCTCAGCTGAAGCCTTGCTTATAGCCTTAGTGGAAGAAGCTAAAGACCTTCGGGAAATGGGAACGCCAATTGATGATCCTGTACGAGAAATCAGCATAAACCCTGCTTACTCGGAGCAGACCATTAAAGTCAACAATCAGCTTCCGAACGAGGTTACATGTAAACTAATTGATCTTTTGCAAGAAAGCAAAGACGTGTTCGCTTGGTGCTCAAGTGACATGAATGGAGTACCAAGAAGTTTGGCAGAACACTCGCTAAACATAGCTCCCTCATATAAGCCGGTTGTCCAAAAGAAGAGAAACCTGGCCCGGCCAGGAGCCAGGTTGCCTGCCAAGAGGTTGAAAAGTTAGTGGAGGCTGGAATCCTAAGGGAAGTCAAGTACCACTCTTGGGTTTTCAATCCAGTCATGGTTGCAAAGCAAGATGGAACTTGGAGGATGTGCGTAGATTTCAAGGACCTCAAAAAGGCCTGCCCCAAAGAACCCCCTGCCCGAAATTTATTAGAAGGTAGATGTGACACCCCAGGAAAATCCCACATCGGTCGTGGCCAGGAGAGATCCTTGGTTCATAAGTAATGTCTTGCCTCTTAAATCACCAACGCGTTTTGGGGCATAATGTTTGTGGATGAGAGGAGAACTCCATAGTATAGCGTGCTCAGGTGGGAGCAGCTTCAGGATGGGTGACCTCCAGGGAAGTTTCCACCGGGGCACCCAAAAACAAATATGTGAGCTCTGGGTGGGCAAAGCGGACAAGATTGGTGGTGAGAGGGGTCGGATGTTACAGATGGTATCAGAGCCACTCCTGTTCTGTTCGGGATGGTGGGTGCATACCTCATCAGGGATGATGAGACTCTAACAGGGGGTGAATGTGACACCCCAGAAAAATCCCACATCGGCTGTGGCCAAGAGAGATCCTTGGTTC
This sequence comes from Ambrosia x helenae, assembly GCA_030844895.1. Classification (NCBI taxonomy): domain Eukaryota; kingdom Viridiplantae; phylum Streptophyta; class Magnoliopsida; order Asterales; family Asteraceae; genus Ambrosia; species Ambrosia x helenae. The sequence continues at coordinate 16,877,191 of CM061229.1, read as the reverse complement.
ATATGTAATCCAATGCCTCTTAAATCACCAACGCGTTTTGGGGCTAAATGTTAGTGGATGAGGGGAGAACTCCACAGTTAAGCGTGCTCAGGTGGGAGCAGTATCAGGATGGGTGACCTCCTGGGAAGTCTCCACCGGAGCAACCATAAACAAATCCGTGAGCTCTGGATGGGCAACCCATCGGGGCAAAGCGGACAATATTGGTGGTAAGAGGGGTCGGATGTTACAGATTGTTGGATCAGTATTAGCTCTTAGTATGAACTTGCTAGTGAACACTTAAGTGTCTAGCAAGTTCTTTATCAGAAATAGCATAGCGGAATGATATGAGTTTAAAGCTACACTTATCAACAGGAGTTATTACTCCCCCTGGACGTTTGATAAAACTAAAGACAAGTATTTAATGAGAATCTAAGCAATGAATGAGAATGAACACTTAAACAGATTCTCAGTAAATGAAATGGAAATAACAATGATAAGCTTTGAAGGATTTCTGTATTAAAAATCAATGTCTAAGACAGAGGGATGAACCCATCTATTTATAGACTTTACAAATACATGAACCTTGCCAAAAAGCAAATTCAGAGACAAGTTGCAACAAGTTGCAATCTTGGAACTTGTACAAAAGTTAAAGTAATACTAAACTAATAAAATACTGAAACATAAGGCGGTGGAAAGATTCTTGGACAAGTGCTGATGAATGACAAACTACTGATGGGTAGTTTGTCTTCAATAGTTCTTCAGTGAACTGTCTGGTTTGGACTTCAGAACTTCTGATGTATTTCTTCTTCAGTACTTGTAGAATCCTTCTTCAGCTGTTTAGTCTTCTTTCTTCAGTAGTTCTATACTTAGAGAAATTTGACAGAAGTGAATTAGACTTAGGTTAGCAAGTGGTTTCACCAATCCTTTTTGTCCTAACAATCTCCCCCTAGATTGATGAAGCCAAAACCTTTCTAATTCCTTATTGTTTTCTTCTGTCATTCACAATTTTCCATATTCCTTTGAACATGGAATTCTTCAACTGGTTCAGCTGTTCATCAGTGAGAGATCCTTTTTGTGGTTCTAGATGCTGGATTGTAAGCAGGTCTTGAGTTGATAGCTTCTTCAGATCATTCATCGACTTATAGGCTCTGCTTTTTTGGTCTCTTCTTGTCACTTGTACTGAGTTATTATCAGTAAAGGACCATCTGATGATAGGTACTTTAGACTTGTCAAAGTCTAAAGTATAGGGAACCATGCTGGTACCCTGGGATGCTCCTGAGTGTTGGATGTCTTCGACTTCAGTGACTCTCAGGTGGGATTCTCTTCCTTGTTCTTGTTGCATCACATTAGGTAGTTGAAAGGTTGGCAAGTGATGCTCAGTAACTACCTTAGTGTGCAGTTTGTCTTTAATGGTCTTTTGAATTTGATAGGCAAAGGTGGAAGGATCCCTGAATTGGGTTAGCAGAGGTTTCTCCTCAATGTCGAAGTCAGAATGGACTACTGTACTTCCTTCTAGTAGACCATCCTGAAATCAGTCTTCACATTCTCCTCTGTCTTTTTCTTTGTAGCAGGTTTTCTTGAAACACCAGAAGTTCTAACTACTGAAGTTGACACTTCAGCAGTTTCAAACTTCTCTGGATTTGCAGCCCTTGCAGCCTTGTATTTTCTTTAAGTGTCCACTATTCTTTCTTCTTTCCATTTGGACACAGAGGCTTTTGAACCATAACCATTTCCTACTAGTTCTTCAATCATCTGGGCTCTCTTGGCTTTTGCATCTTTACTGGTCGCAAGTTTGTCTGCAATAAGTTGAGCTCTTCTTGTCAGCTCTTCCATGGAGAGTCCCTTTAATGTATGGGCTTTGGTCTTGCTGTTCTTGGTAATGTAAGACATCAGTTGTTGTCTTTTGTCTTCCTCGGCAATTCTTTCTAGGTTAGCCTGCCTTTGAAGTTCTGCTTCATAAGCCTGTAGCTTTTCATTTAGGCTTAAGTCATCCCTTGTTTCCAGAGCATTCCAGATCTCATCTTCCTTGGCCTTTCTTTCAGCTGCAATTAAACTCTTCTCAAGTAATTCTTTGGACATTGATAGAGGAGAAGGGTTCAGCACAGTCATTGTTGTAGTTGTAGTAGGCTTTGGAATAGGAGTTGGTTGAGTAGGTTCAGTTGATCTGGAAGGCTGTTCAATAGTTTCAGTGTTGGAAGTGTTGACTTCTAATGGGTTGACAACTACTGAAGGTTTGTCAACTAATGAAGGATTGTCTTCAGTATTTTCTGAGTCTTCATCAGAACTTTCACCATCAGAAGTTTCTTCATTGTGGCCTTGGGATTCATCAGGCTTTTCAGCATCTTCTATTTCTTGTACAAAGACACCAAATTGTTGGTCTCTCTGATCTCTTTCTTGGATAGCCACTCTTGCCTTTTTCCTAGCTTCAAGTGACTCCCTAGGTTCCTTAGTTTTCTCCCCCTTTTTGGATTCATCAAGTTTTTTCTTTGAGGGTTTAGAGAAATGACCTGTAAGAGTAGCAATCTGTTTGGAGTTGAAGTCAATCTTGTTGGACAGATCGTTCATCTTAGTCTGTATCACTCCAAATTGGTTTTTGATGGACAGCTCCAAGTCAGCTGTGTAGGTTTGGAAGTGATTTTTGATGAAGGTGTTCATCATGTGATATAAGGGACCATCTGGGCTGCATAGCTGGTTCATGTCTATGCTGGATGGCCTAGGGAATTGGGTAGGCATTTGTAGTGAGGGGTGTGTTTTTGGTTGATCTTCTTGTTGTACATAAGATGCCACTATAGGGGAATCAGGGATTAAGTGGACTTTAACCTGATCTGGTGTGACTAGCTTCTTGAGCATAGATACACCAGGTGCAGGACCTTCACTTGTAGCCGTCAATTCAGTAGTTTTGTGTTGTGAAACATCATCCAAGTTAATGGAATCATCTGTATCCCTGATTACATCCTCAATGAGGACTGTATCAGTTACATCATGAGCTGAGCCCAACTCAGTTGTCTCATGTACCTCTTTTTCTTGGTTCAGAGGATTTCCTACCTCATGCATTAAGCCTTCATCAGTAGTTGCCACAGTTGAGGTCTTAGCTATGTTGCTTCTTTCCTCGGATCCACCACTGGGTGGTAAATGAGTAGTAGCAGCCTCAAAAGTACCAAGAGTTTCTAAGTTTGGGCTTAGAGACCCTGGTTCATCCTCATCTCTTTGGTTAGGGCTTTGAGTGTCCACATCAATGTCAAGTTCTGAGGCTATGTCCCCTGTTTGATGTGGTTGTTGGGGACAGACATGTTCAGATGGGACTCTCTCTTTTAGCCCGGAGAGAAGTTTGGCTATTTCTATACCAGGTTCAGAAATTTGGGGTGCTGGTTCAGTAGTTTGGTCAATGGGTTCAGCAGTTTCAAAAGAGGAGTCAATAGGAATAGTTTTCTTTAGTCTTTTTGTCACACCCTCAAAATCCACTTGCGGAGTTTTACCGCGAGGCGCATGACAAACCAGGATCCAAACCAACGATCACAATAAACAAGTCTAAATGAATATAATGCAATTTCAAAACATAGTTTAAAATCCCCGTTTACAGCGGAAGCTTATTCAAAACAGTATCTCAAAAGTAAACCAAATGTTCAACATATGAAAACCATGCGACTCTAACTAGACGCCGTGCAGACGCGTGCGCCCTAATCCAGTAGTGCTACCTTAGCGACCTGAGAAAACATGTAAAAGTTTACGTCAGCACAAAAATGCTGGTGAGTTTACAGGTTTTGTAATCCAAGTACCAAGTCAACCTGTCCATACTATAACAAATCGAAAACCAGTGTACGCTAGCTAGGCGTATGTTTTGTTACTACCACGATTGGAAAACCATTACTAACTCGCAAACCAAATGTATGCCCGATGTAGTAACCCTGTTGTTCCTGTTGTTCCTGTTTGAGACAATATGCACCCGCCGACCCTCCAAGTCGACGAGCGGGGTTGGTCACTCCCAATAGCGCTATTCACATTTCCCCGTTGTACAAACCCGCACATTCATGGTTCCCCCCGGGACTTCCAAAGATCGTGTAGTACACAATAGAAACCCATAGTATGACAGTAGTTACCAAATAATCGTTTTAACACATGTTTTCTCCCCCGAAAATGTGAAACCAGTTAAAAGAGGGGCCGTAAACTCACCTTATGTTGCGTTACTTCGTAATACGAATAACTCAGCAGCTATGCTAGTCCCGTAAAGCGGCGACCTAACATATGACAGTTACAAGCACTTAGACTAATAACCCGCAGGTTAATTAGTCCCTAGATGTCCAGACCATAACCAAGTTCATTTGAAAACACCGTGACTGTTTAACTGACCCAAAGTACAAGACTCGACATCCCATTGGTGACCCGAGACTCCCCGTGTTATGTTTACGCTATCAAACATGCAATCATGCAATCACACTTAACATACGTTAACGTACAACAAGTTATAGCACATAGCTCACGTATCACCGAATTACATCCAAACATATGTTACCAAGTTATTAGATATGTTACGGGGTTCCTAGCATGTTCCTACATGTCAAATCGGGTCTCGGGATGCTAATTTATACTTACAGCAGCAGTACACGCGATTAGGAAAAGTCAACTAGCATTTAGGTTGGTCAACTGGCATTTAGGAAGGCTAATCGCATGTAACTACTAGCATTTAGGGCTAATCGCATGTAACTACTAGCAATTAGGGCTAATCGCATGTATCTACTAGCAATTAGGCCCTGATCGCATGAAACATAGACGATTGGCCTCCTAATCGCCTCTAACATAGGCGATTAGGATTGCTAATCGCCTGTAACCTTGCTGTTCCGGTTTTTCGCGCGTTTAACGCTCCAAATCAGATCCAGAACGTGTGTAACCACCCAATATCATCCCAACAACTATTCTAAACATTTTTAAACCAAAATCCTTCGTTTAACCTCGTATTATCAGTCTTGCATGCAACCATGTAATCCAAACGCCATACACATAGCATGAAACACCACATTAACATGCATAACTATAGCCCTAATAATCAATTACTCAGATTTCATTAATCATGACATCAATATTATTCTGAACTAACCTAACAACATGTTAATCACTCATCATTAATCATAAAAACCCTAAATATTAATCATAAACACATATAACACATGTATGATTGTTAGAATCCGATTAACAACACTTATTAACGATTTTCAGAAAGCTTTTTCCGTTTTAGAACAGGTCTGGACTATTAGGGATTGAATAAAACGTTTATAAAATTGCATGGATGGAAACCAAACCTTAGATTTGTAAAAGAATGATGGATTAAGCTTGAAACCTTGTGTTTTGATCAAAAATCGCGTTCCAGAGGTTGTGTGTGTGTTGGGGCGGGTTATGGGACGACTAGGGTTTGTATAATGAAGTTTAGGAGGTCAAGTATGGTATTTATAGTCGTTTTTAGTCGTCCAGCCCGTAACTAGCGATTGTGCAGCCTTTACACGCGATTAGGAAGCCTAATCGCATGTAAGTTCATGCAATTGGGGCCTAATCGCATGAACAGTCATGCAATTGGTCCCCTACTCGCCCCTAAAGGGCCTACTCGCCTCCCTTATAGGCGATTAGGCCTCCCTAATCGCCTATAGGGGCTGGTTTCGTGTGTTTTGCGCGTTAAACCCCGTTTTAACATATGTTAACACATATTCACATACCGACAAGTCACATAATGATTGTAAACACATAACACATGTAAATACACATATTCACACTCGTTCACCAATTCCCGGGACTCGAGACTTGTATGTTCCGTATGCCCTGACGATCCTACAAATCGTCACCGTTTGTACACTTGGTTAAGGACTGACATCTAATGAACCTCTAGACCAACATCCAATGATCTTCTAGACTAAACCGATAGTTCCCGAACCATAACCCGACTTAACTAACCCAGTTAAGTACAATATACGCGTGACTCGCTAAGGTAGACTTTCATCTAGACAACGTTGTTAACCAGAATTTGCCGGGTGTCACATCATCCCCACGTTAAAAGAATTTTCGTCCCGAAAATTGCACAAGTACCAAAAGAACACAAGAATAACGAAGGAAACAAACAAAAGATAGAAACCAAAAGAGAGATTTACCCGAGTTGTCACATCATCCCCACGTTAAAAAGGAATCTCGCCCCGAGATTCATTCAGCTGCAGAAGAGACATATCTCGACTCGAACGCTTCCTTAGGAAAGAGATGAGGATACTTAGACTTCATCTGATCCTCCCGTTCCCAAGTGTACTCTGGTCCCCGGTTCGAGTTCCACCGAACCTTAACGATGCGAATCTTGCTATGACGTAGGCTACGAATCTTGTAATCCAGAATCTCCACAGGTTCTTCCACAATCCGAAGACGATCATCAACCTTGACCTCTTCCAGTGGAACGACGAGAGACTCGTCAGCCAGACACTTCTTCAAGTTGGATACATGGAAGACGTTATGTACGTTACCGAGCTCCGTCGGTAAATCAAGACGATATGCCACCGGCCCAATCCGTTCCAGGATCGTAAATGGGCCGACATACCGCGGATTGAGTTTGCCACGCTTCCCAAAGCGTATGACGCCCTTCCATGGTGAGACTTTTAGAAGTACTTTGTCATTAACTTGGAATTCCAATGGTTTGCGACGCTGATCAGCATAACTCTTTTGCCGATCCCGTGCCGCTGCCAACCGGTTACGAATCTGTACGATCTTTTCCGAAGTTTCGTACACTAGTTCAGGCCCAGTGAGTTGACTCTCACCCACTTCAGCCCAACAAAGAGGAGAACGGCATTTCCGTCCGTACAGTGCTTCGAACGGAGCCGCCTTGATGCTCGTGTGATAACTGTTGTTGTATGAGAATTCTACTAACGGTAGATGAGCTTCCCAACCTTTGCCAAAATCGATCACACATGCCCGCAGCATGTCTTCTAAAGTTTGAATCGTGCGCTCACTCTGACCGTCAGTCTGTGGGTGATAAGCCGTACTCATGTCTAGTTGGGTACCCAAAGCCTTGTGCAAAGACTTCCAGAAGTGAGAAGTAAAATGGGAGTCACGATCCGAGATAATAGAAACTGGCACCCCGTGCTTAGAAACAACTTCCTTCAAATAAAGACGAGCCAAACGATCCATGGTGTCGGTCTCCTTAATAGCAAGAAAATGAGCTGATTTCGTCAACCGATCGACAATTACCCATATCTTGTCATTCCCGCTTGGTGATTTAGGAAGTTGCGTGACAAAATCCATTGTAATCCGTTCCCATTTCCATTCTGGAATCTCAGGTTGTTGCAAGAGACCCGACGGTTTCTGGTATTCCACTTTGACCTTAGCACAGGTCAAGCATTTACTCACATATGAAGCTATATCCGACCTCATGTTTGGCCACCAGTACAGCACCTTGAGATCTTGGTACATCTTATCCGAACCAGGATGAATAGAATACCGGGACTTATGAGCCTCATCAAGGACAAGCTCCCTTAGTCCCCCGAATAAAGGAACCCATATACGTTCTGCAAAGTAGTGCAGGCCATCAGGCCTTCGCTCGAGGTGCTTGTCGGCACCGTGCATAGTTTCAGCTTTAAGGTTTTCTTCCTTCAAAGCTTCTAATTGAGCAGAACGGAGTTGATCAGGTAGAGGTGAATGAATGGTGAGCTGCAACGCCCGAACGCGACGAGGTTTAGTTGATTCCTTCCTGCTCAAGGCGTCTGCTACAACATTCGCCTTGCCAGGATGGTACTTAATGGCACAATCATAGTCGTTCAGGAGTTCAATCCAACGACGCTGTCGTATGTTCAAGTGTTGTTGGTCGAAAATATGTTGGAGACTCTTGTGATCGGTGTAGATGGTGCATTTGGTACCGTACAAGTAATGTCTCCAAATTTTCAACGCGAAAACCACTGCACCCAACTCCAGGTCATGGGTGGTGTAGTTCTTCTCGTGCACCTTGAGTTGACGAGAAGCATACGCGATCACTTTCTCGCGTTGCATCAACACGCAACCGAGACCATGAATAGAAGCATCACAGTAAACAACGAAATCATCAGGGCCTTCAGGTAAAGACAAAATAGGAGCAGAACACAGTTTGGACTTTAGTTCCTCAAACGCTGACTCTTGTGGTTCACCCCAGTCGAATTTTCTATCCTTCTGAGTAAGAGTGGTGAGGGGTTGAGCGATCTTCGAGAACCCCTGAATGAAACGACGATAGTAGCCCGCAAGGCCTAGGAATTGCCGCACCTCAGTTGGCGTCTTTGGTGCTCCCCAGTCCTTGATCGCTTCGATCTTAGCTGGATCGACATGAATTCCTAGTTCATTAACCACATGTCCTAGGAACTGAACTTCGCGTAACCAAAAGTCACACTTTGAGAACTTGGCGTAAAGTTGTTCCCGTCGCAAGAGTTCCAAAACCAAACGCAGGTGTTCCTCGTGTTCGGTCTTGTTCTTGGAGTAGATCAGAATGTCATCAATAAACACAATGACGAACTTGTCCAGATATGGTTTGCAAACGCGGTTCATCAAGTCCATGAAAACTGCCGGTGCGTTCGTGAGACCGAAAGGCATGACCAAGAATTCGAAATGGCCATAACGTGTACGAAAGGCAGTCTTTGCGACGTCAGCTTCCCTTACGCGCAACTGGTGATAACCGGACCTCAAGTCAATCTTGGAATAATATTAGAACCCTGGAGTTGGTCGAATAGATCATCAATACGTGGGAGAGGATAACGGTTCTTGACGGTCAATTTGTCAGTTCTCTGTAGTCCACACACAATCGGAAACTTCCATCCTTCTTCTTGACGAATAGAATCGGGGCTCCCCAAGGGGAAGAACTTGGTCTGATGAAACCCTTGTCCAAGAGTTCCTGTAACTGACTAGACAATTCCTGCATCTCGGGAGGTGCAAGACGGTACGGGGGCCCGAGCAATAGGAGCAGCCCCTGGTACAAGATCAATACCGAACTCGACTTGACGATGGGGAGGAAGACCAGATAAATCATCGGGAAAAACATCAGGAAACTCGCGTACAACTGGAATATCGTCGATCTTCTTCTCATTGCCAGAGGAAACAGATAAAAGTGCCAAAACGGCTGGATAACCCTTTCGAAGACACTTAAGGGCTTTCATGCTAGAGATGATGTTTAGCGAAACACCACCCTTGATACCGTACACAGAAAGGAATTCTCCATCAGGGAGAGGAATCCGAATAACCTTATCGTAACAGACAATCTCTGCGCGATACAAGGACAACCAATCCATTCCTACCACAACGTCAAAACTACCCAAAGGTACCGGCATAAGGTCGATGGGGAACGATAAACCCGACAACTCTAATTGACACCCCCGAAGGATACTAGTAGCCTCAATCTTTTTACCGTCAGCCAACTCAATAATATACTTAGTCTCTAATGGTACGGGTGCTACATCTAGCAGTCGACTAACTTCCATGGATACAAAACTCTTGTCGGCACCAGAATCAAATAACACACTAACAGAACGATTATTGAGAAGGAACGTACCGGTAACTGTGTCAGGATCCTGTCTAGCCTCAGCGGCTCCAATGACGAAGGCGCGTGCATTCCTGCCACCGCCCCCGTTGTTCCCATTTCCGTTGTTTCCACCCTGCTTCAGTTTTGGGCAATCCTTCTTGTAATGCCCAGTTTCACCACAGTTGTAACATCCTTGTCTTCCCATAGTCCCTTGAGTAGCAGGAGCTGAGTTAGTAGTCGGGGCCTGGGTCGATGGAAGTGTAACCCGACAATCTTTAGCAAAATGCCCAATTCGCTGGCAGCGATGACAACGGTTGCTGTCGCAGTTCCCTTGATGATGACGTCCACACTTGTTACATTTGGGCAGTTTCCCCGCATAACCACCCTGCTTGTTACCCGAAGAAGAAGAACCCCCATTATCAAACCTCTTACCTTGCTGTGCTGGCCCAGATCCTTTCCCTTCATTATCCCACTTGCGCTTGTTGTTCTCTGGGGCCTTGACAGTCGAACCCTTAGCCGGCAAAATACCCTCATTCACCTTTAAGTTGGTCATCCTATGAGCCGATCGGACCACCTCTGCGTATGTAGGATGATTTCCCGCAGCCACTAACCCTGCGATTTCCGGTACTAACCCCGAGACATAGTGTTCAATCCTCCTGTACTCTGGCACATGCAGATCAGGACACAGCACTGCCAATTCGTTACGCCTCACAGTATACTTCTCAATTTCAGACCCAGACATCTTGAGGTTCCACACCTCGTGCTCTAGCTTCTGCACCTCTTCCCTCGGACAGTACTCACGTTTCAGCAGCTGCACAAAATTCTCCCACGCATAGCATACGCCTCCCCAATACCCATATTCTGGGTGATGTTATTCCACCAAGTCAATGCAACATCCTGGAATAACGCAGCAGCATACTTAACCCGGTCTTCTGGGAGACAGTTACACATCAGAAACACTGACTCCACTTTCTCCAGCCACCTAAGCAAGCTCACCGCACCCTCAGTGCCAGAGAATTCCTGGGGCTTACAGTCCCGAAACATTTTGTAGGTACACATGGGTGGGGGTGGGTTAACAGGACCACCTGAAATGAAATGCGTGAGGAATCACGACGATTGTAAACAAGGTTCACCAATGAGGCAAAGAAAATGGATAAATCAACTTACCACCACCGTTGTGCCCTAACTGGAAGGCAGCTTGGAGCAAGTTGTTCAGATCAGCCTGCGATAGGTTAATACCTCCACGACCACCAGCACCACCGCGACCACCACCACGTCCACCATTGCGACCACCTCCACGTCCTCCTCTTACTCCAGACATGATTCTGGCAGAAAGAACGAGAAATTTAGTGTCCACATCAATGTCAAGTTCTGAGGCTATGTCCCCTGTTTGATGTGGTTGTTGGGGACAGACATGTTCAGATGGGACTCTCTCTTTTAGCCCGGAGAGAAGTTTGGCTATTTCTATACCAGGTTCAGAAATTTGGGTGCTGGTTCAGTAGTTTGGTCAATGGGTTCAGCAGTTTCAAAAGAGGAGTCAATAGGAATAGTTTTCTTTAGTCTTTTTGTCACACCCTCAAAATCCACTTGCGGAGTTTTACCGCGAGGCGCATGACAAACCAGGATCCAAACCAACGATCACAATAAACAAGTCTAAATGAATATAATGCAATTTCAAAACATAGTTTAAAATCCCCGTTTACAGCGGAAGCTTATTCAAAACAGTATCTCAAAAGTAAACCAAATGTTCAACATATGAAAACCATGCGACTCTAACTAGACGCCGTGCAGACGCGTGCGCCCTAATCCAGTAGTGCTACCTTAGCGACCTGAGAAAACATGTAAAAGTTTACGTCAGCACAAAAATGCTGGTGAGTTTACAGGTTTTGTAATCCAAGTACCAAGTCAACCTGTCCATACTATAACAAATCGAAAACCAGTGTACGCTAGCTAGGCGTATGTTTTGTTACTACCACGATTGGAAAACCATTACTAACTCGCAAACCAAATGTATGCCCGATGTAGTAACCCTGTTGTTCCTGTTGTTCCTGTTTGAGACAATATGCACCCGCCGACCCTCCAAGTCGACGAGCGGGGTTGGTCACTCCTAATAGCTCTATTCACATTTCCCCGTTGTGCAAACCCGCACATTCATGGTTCCCCCCGGGACTTCCAAAGATCGTGTAGTACACAATAGAAACCCATAGTATGACAGTAGTTACCAAATAATCGTTTTAACACATGTTTTCTCCCCCGAAAATGTGAAACCAGTTAAAAGAGGGGCCGTAAACTCACCTTATGTTGCGTTACTTCGTAATACGAATAACTCAGCAGCTATGCTAGTCCCGTAAAGCGGCGACCTAACATATGACAGTTACAAGCACTTGGACTAATAACCCGCAGGTTAATTAGTCCCTAGATGTCCAGACCATAACCAAGTTCGTTTGAAAACACCGTGACTGTTTAACTGACCCAAAGTACAAGACTCGACATCCATTGGTGACCCGAGACTCCCCGTGTTATGTTTACGCTATCAAACATGCAATCATGCAATCACACTTAACATACGTTAACGTACAACAAGTTATAGCACATAGCTCACGTATCACCGAATTACATCCAAACATATGTTACCAAGTTATTAGATATGTTACGGGGTTCCTAGCATGTTCCTACATGTCAAATCGGTCTCGGGATGCTAATTTATACTTACAGCAGCAGTACACGCGATTAGGAAAAGTCAACTAGCATTTAGGTTGGTCAACTGGCATTTAGGAAGGCTAATCGCATGTAACTACTAGCATTTAGGGCTAATCGCATGTAACTACTAGCAATTAGGGCTAATCGCATGTATCTACTAGCAATTAGGCCCTGATCGCATGAAACATAGGCGATTGGCCTCCTAATCGCCTCTAACATAGGCGATTAGGATTGCTAATCGCCTGTAACCTTGCTGTTCCGGTTTTTCGCACGTTTAAACGCTCCAAATCAGATCCAGAACGTGTGTAACCACCCAATATCATCCCAACAACTATTCTAAACATGTTTAAACCAAAATCCTTCGTTTAACCTCGTATTATTAGTCTTGCATGCAACCATGTAATCCAAACGCCATACACATAGCATGAAACACCACATTAACATGCATAACTATAGCCCTAATAATCAATTACTCAGATTTCATTAATCATGACATCAATATTATTCTGAAACTAACCTAACAACATGTTAATCACTCATCATTAATCATAAAAACCCTAAATATTAATCATAAACACATATAACACATGTATGATTGTTAGAATCCGATTAACAACACTTATTAACGATTTTCAGAAAGCTTTTCGTTTTAGAACAGGTCTGGACTATTAGGGATTGAATAAAACGTTTATAAAATGGCATGGATGGAAACCAAACCTTAGATTTGTAAAAGAATGATGGATTAAGCTTGAAACCTTGTGTTTTGATCAAAAATCGCGTTCCAGAGGTTGTGTGTGTGTTGGGGTGGGTTATGGGACGACTAGGGTTTGTATAATGAAGTTTAGGAGGTCAAGTATGGTATTTATAGTCGTTTTTAGTCGTCCAGCCCGTAACTAGCGATTGTGCAGCCTTTACACGCGATTAGGAAGCCTAATCGCATGTAAGTTCATGCAATTGGGGCCTAATCGCATGAACAGTCATGCAATTGGTCCCCTACTCGCCCCTAAAGGGCCTACTCGCCTCCCTTATAGGCGATTAGGCCTCCCTAATCGCCTATAGGGGCTGGTTTCGTGTGTTTTGCGCATTAAACCCGTTTTAACATATGTTAACACATATTCACATACCGACAAGTCACATAATGATTGTAAACACATAACACATGTAAATACACATATTCACACTCGTTCACCAATTCCCGGGACTCGAGACTTGTATGTTCCGTATGCCCTGACGATCCTACAAATCATTACCGTTTGTACACTTGGTTAAGGACTGACATCTAATGAACCTCTAGACCAACATCCAATGATCTTCTAGACTAAACCGATAGTTCCCGAACCATAACCCGACTTAACTAACCCAGTTAAGTACAATATACGCGTGACTCGCTAAGGTAGACTTTCATCTAGACAACGTTGTTAACCAGAATTTGCCGGGTGTCACACTTTTTCTTTTGAAAAGTATGGTGATTGGTGCTCTTGGTGGGGTTTGAGATGGATGAGACTGAGAGGATGTTTCAGTCACAACTTTATCAAGTGCAGATTGCACATTAGTTAGTTCAGGCATCTCAACCTCCTGAACTGTTTTTCTTTTTGTGTTGGTGGGTTTTTGTTTTTGTTGCTTGGGTTTCTTGGCCTTTGGGGGTGTAGGTTTGGAAGATGAGGGTTCCATGGGGATTGTTTCTTGTTCCCCTTGGTCATCTTCTGGCCAGGCAGCCGGTTTGTTGTGCCTTGAGTATGCTTGTGAGGATAAAGGGTTTAAAATTGTTGTTTTACCCACAAGCACCTCTTCTCCAAGTTCTTTGATTATGCAATGCATAATAAATCTTGGGTACAACAAAAACTTCTTTTTAGTATTGAGATGATGTAACACCAACTCATTAAAGAAAAGTGATGATGCCCTGAATTTTGTTTCATTCACTATGGAATGAAAAATAGGTTGAAAAGTTGAGGGCATCTGATCATAAGATCCAGTTTTTGGACTCAAACACATAATAATATAATGAAAAAGCAGTTTATACTTTGGTTCAAAATATTTTTTTAAAGATTGTAGCATGTGAGAGAGTACCTTGGTAACCACACTCTGTCATGGTTAAATGAATTTGAGAGTTTGGAATTGGTCTGGGGCATTTACATCATCCAAACCCAGCCTAATTGCCAAAATAGCCGGTGTGATTGCCATTCTTCTCCCTTTGATGGTTGAATTGAGGGAGATCACTTTGTTGTTCACCATCACCGTCTCTGCGTTAACCCAAAACTCATTTAGAGTTTCAGTATGGATTGGAGGGTCAATGGTGAGGGCATTAAAGTATTGGGATTTAACGACTAACTCAATGATTTCGTCGTATTAGGACCAGGCTTCATGTTTTTCGAAGTAGCCTCTTTGATTGTGTCCCTGTTTCAGAGTTAGAGCCATGTGGTTTGTGTGTGTGTGGATCGAATAGTGTTTTTGCAGGTTCAGGGTTTGAGAGCTTTTTGAGAGAGAGAAGGAGGGAATTTTTGCTTTTTGAAAGGATAAGTGTTGTGATGTATTATAAAATACATCTATTTCCAGTGTAAAGTTTGTATAGTTTTCGAGTCGTTTAGATAGTGTTTTTATTAGTTTTTGGCTTGTACTGGTCCATTTTATTTAGTATAGGTTTTTATAGATTTTTTTTAGTTTTGTGTCTTTTTTTAGTATTTATGTATTTTATTTTATATTTTTATAGGTGTTCATGGACATTGGAACATAAACGAGAAACTTTGGTCGAGCTAAGAACACCCAAGTTAAAAGCACGAAGCTAGAATGCTATATATAATAATAGTAAATAATAATATAATAATAATAATAATAAAAGAAATTGGACTGACTTGGGCTCGGCCCAAGTCAAAACCCAAGTAATATGTCGGTCAACGAAATATGGATATGGAGGGTTTGGAAATTGTCGGCAATAAAGGGAACATATTATCATTGATGGAGGGGAGGATATATAATTATTCATTCGCCAGAAGCAAAAAAACATTC
This sequence comes from Ambrosia x helenae, assembly GCA_030844895.1. Taxonomy (NCBI): domain Eukaryota; kingdom Viridiplantae; phylum Streptophyta; class Magnoliopsida; order Asterales; family Asteraceae; genus Ambrosia; species Ambrosia x helenae. The sequence goes on along the minus strand of CM061229.1, from coordinate 16,862,013 downwards.
ATTCCAAGAAGCAAACTTACGACAGCTTCTAAACAAAGAAAATTAGAGAGGAGCGTTGGAGGATTTTTGGAGACGGAGAAGGTTCGGGGTGCATTAAAGATTAATTATTTGAAGACCCGGGGGTTTGTTTTATCGTTTTTATTTGTTTAGAGACATGATGAAATTGTTTTTTATAGACTTTGAATTTATGTTTCTGATTATAACTATGAACTAAATATTTCCATGGTTGCTTAGGTTTATGAACTAGACACGTTTTATGCAGTATTTAATGTTTTTGGTTTTTAATTTTGATGTGTAGAATTACATGATTGTAATTTTATTGTTGAATTTGATATATGTGTGTTGGTGTTGATTTTATTTGAAGTTTGTTTATTGGTTTTGTGGAACTAGGCATGTAGAGATACCCCTAGGTCTAAAAATCAATCTAGTTCGTCAACTTAGGTTAGCGTGCAATTATTTGGAGTTGGAGTACGACACAAGTATAACAAACTAATATAATAAATTAACTAAGATGTGCAGTCCATTCTTGAGGGTGAGAAATCTAACTCGAGTTTGCTAAGTAACTAACTAGGCATTGTTCGGTAGTTGGCAAGCGCTAGGGCGGGAGTTGCTACTTGTCCGTGTTTAGAGTTTTCCTAGGTTTTCTTCAGTAGAGTTTAAGTCTGCTTCATAGTTTAAGGGTTTTAATCCAAGAGAGGTTTTAATCTGATTTCTATGGGATTTTGGTACGCTAGGGCGATCCAGATCCATCTTAGCATTTCTACACTTGTCCCGCCTTGAGTCTAGTGAGCCATCCTTGACAGGAGGTTTATTAGGTAAGAATAGGGTCTCAAGTTAATTACCAGATTCAGGATTTATTGCTAGTGTCTAGGGATTTTACCTAAGTAACCAGCCTTCTTCCTATTTAATTTCTCCAAGTTCCTAGTTCCTATAAGCACTTGAGGTTATTTTTTTTATATTTAGTTTTTTTTCTAAGTTTATAATTATTAGTTTAACCCCCCACATAAGTATATATTTATTTAGGCTAGTATTCGTATAGGTTGTGATCTAGAGTTGCATAAGCGTCTTTGGGTTCGATACTCGGTCTTATCGGTTTACTGCTTTGCGACCGGTACACTTGCCGTGCGTGTGTAGTTTTTAGGTGAGTCGTTTTAATTAAAGTTTGTGTTAATTTTTATATATACATTTACACACATCAAGTTTTTGGCGCCGTTGCCGGGGACGCAATTGGCACTCTTGAGAATTATCTTATCCATTTCTGGTCTACTATTTTGTGAATACTTTTTACTTTTATTTTTTTTTATTTCGTATTATTATTATTTTTTTTAATTCGTAATATATAATTTTTTTTATCATGTGCGAGATCTGCGGAGGACCCCATTTTACCATAAGATGCCCTCATTCATATTCATCGGGGTATTCCACGGATTATTATTTTAACGAGTATTTGCAGCCGCAGCCATATCAGTCATACCAGCCTTCATACCCACAGGCTAACCGGTGGTTTAACCCTGCAACATCTGAGTCACTAGATAGAATAAAAAGTCGGCCTGGTCGTCTACAAGCTGAGATGCATGAGGAAAGGCATGGTGGTAGCTCGCCAGAGTATCCACCTAGCCAACATTTGTATCCACATCCCGATTATCGGGATGTCTCGTCTCACACTAGGCCCGACTTTGCTGCCCTTGTTGCTAAGCAAGATGCCTTCCTTGCTAATCAGCAGCTCATGCTCGAGGATATGCGTTCTTTGCTATCCATGCGCACCGACTATTTGAGGGAACAAGATGCGGCACTTGAAAGGCTACAGGCTCAGGTGGATGAACTGAAGACCATAATGGACGTTGAAGTCCCACCTCCAGTTCAGCAGGTTTATTTCACAAATGATGACCCAGACGAGATGGTAACATTTACATTACCTGATTGCATTACTCCCGTTGCTGAAACTGTTTGTCCTTATTCATCTGATTCTGTGCATGATTTAACTGACCCATATGATTCTTTACACTTGTCTTGTGAGGATGATATTTTGCAGGATTCAGGGTTAGAGCCAGAGACCATAATGGGCGCCTTAGTCCCACCTTTGGTTCAGCAGGATGAGCAGCCTTGCCAGATCTCGAGTTCAGCAGCATATCCTTGGGAGGCAGATGTCTGGAGTGATAATGAGGAGCTAGAAAGGATAGCCTGGGACGCTACAGAAAATCCATGATGGAGAAGACAAGGGAGGCTGAGGAAGATATAGACTTTTCAGAATCCACAGGCTGGCTGTATGAGAAAGAAGTGGTGGAAGAGGAAGACACCACTGACCTGCTTGAAGAAGCAGCTGATGGGGAAGCAGAGTTTGGTGACGAGTTGGGTGATTTGTCAGCTCCAGAAATGGACAAAGATTTTGACCAAGTGTCACCAAACAAGGAAGATGAGAAAGAAGCAGTGGTGGAAGAAGAAGAACACCACAGCCGGCCCGTGCAGGCATTGGATATTACACTACTACTAGTGCCACCACCATGGCCACCACCACGGGAGAAGGCGAAGAGCACCTGGACCGACACAGGGTGAGGCCAGGAGTTGGCAGAGACAACAAGTCCCCTCATTACATGCCAAGAATCAGGTTTGGTCCAGGTAAATTTAAATATTGGTGGTCCGACCCATTTAAATTCGATAAAATATTTTGAAATTCCACTAATGTAATTTTTCTAATAATATGGACCGGGTGGAATTAAACGGGTTGGATCGGGTCCAGATAAAAGAGAAGCCCCCTGATTAAGTTTAAGTGTGGGGAGGCTCTGTAGAGTTTGTAAATTTATATTTATACCTATTTTTTTCTAGCTTTTCATTTTTTTTTTATTTGTGGTCCGTCAATTGATAGTGGTTCATAGGTTTTTATTTTTTTTATTCTTTTTTCTTTGTTTTTTTTTTTTGTGTGTCTTTGAGTCGGTTTGCGTGTTTGCTTAGGTAGAGGAAATTTCACAATGAGTGGATCCCATGTATTATCTTTATATATATTTTATGAGTGGGGGTTTTGGTAAAAGGTTTCAATTTCACAATAAGAGATTTTTTCTAAAAAAAAAAATTAGTTAACTTTCTGTGAAAAAAGACTTTTAACGTAATGTGAGGAGTCTGGGCTGACCTGTTCGCCTCATGCGACCAGCTATTACCCCAGAAAGTTATATTTTCTTTCGCTTGCAACGTGTGTTGTGATCACCAGTGTCCTTCACGTTGAGCGGGAACCAGAATTTTTATTTTTACCCATTTGGTTCTACCACCATTCACCGCCATTTTGCCAAGCAGGTACGTCTTCTTGTTTGTTGTTATATTATGTGTCTAAGTTAGTAGTTTGAGTCTTTTATTTTTGTGTGGTTCGGTATTATGCTCGGGTTTTGTTTGTTTTGTTTTGCGCAGGTTTGGATTGCACCACCCGTACTCATCTCCATTCGGGTGATTCTGGACCTGTACGTTATATTGAAGCAACCCGAGAGTTTACCATTGTGTCAGAGCCGATCGCGACCAAAATGCTATACGATCGAGCTGGATTGGACTAGAGCTTACGAAGAAAAATTAACCAGCTAAGTCCTTTTCAATTTGCCCTCGGTTTTTTGTATTTTGTATTCGGAATTTATTTTTTGTTTTGTGTCGTTTTCTATTCCTACATTGAGGGCAATGTAGAATTTAAGTGTGGGGATGGGAAACTGTCGTTTAGTCTGTATACAGAGTCGTTTAAATCAAAAAAAAATTAGAAAAAAAAACGAAAAAATTAAAAAAAAACTGAAAAAAAAGTCCCTGATTTTGAAGTTTGCATTATATAAAATATGGAAAATGATAGGTAAAGTTTGGTGTCCGGTTTTCAAATAGTATGTATAATAAGAGATTAAAATTGATTGGAAACGTGTCTGATTTGGGATATGTGGGTAGGCTCGGCCGGGTAGAAAGGTTTCCTTTGAAAAGTAATAAATTAATTATGTTAGGCTATTTTGTGGGTTCTCATGTAGGAGAAACGGGGAGACCAAAAACCGCCAAAAATAGTATAAAGAAGCACCGTTATAAGTAAAAATTCGTTAGAATTTCTAATCATTAAAAAAAATTAGAAATCAAAGCAAAAATGCTGTAGCTTAAGGTGCCTGGCCACTGGGATAGCGACTTGGATTGGTCACACCCTCTGAGTTAAGTATGCTGAGATGAAAAAAAAATACTGAAGCTTAAGGTGCCTGGCCACTGGGATAGCGACTTGGATTGGTCACACCCTCTGAGTTAAGTATGCCAAAAAAAAAAAGTGATTTTAAATTCTCTTGGTTTTCTACATAAGACGGTTGGGAAATGGTCAATTGGTCGTTCCTTTAGCTTCATAAGCTTGAGGCGGGATTAGGAGGAACTGTGGCTTCCTTCGAGTGAGACCCTAGATAGAATAATCTACATGAACTTAACATAAATAAAAAGGTGCTTGGAAGGTTTATCTTTATATAGAGGAAATTTCACAATGAGTGGATCCCATGTATTATCCTTTATATATATTTTATGAGTGGGGGTTTTGGTAAAAGGTTTCAATTCACAATAAGAGAATTTTTCTAAAAAAAAAAATTAGTTAACTTTCTGTGAAAAAAGACTTTTAACGTAATGTGAGGAGTCTGGGCTGACCTGTTCGCCTCATGCGACCAGCTATTACCCCAGAAAGTTATATTTTCTTTCGCTTGCAACGTGTGTTGTGATCACCAGTGTCCTTCACGTTGAGCGGGAACCAGATTTTTATTTTTACCCATTTGGTTCTACCACCATTCACCGCCTTTTGCCAAGCAGGTACGTCTTCTTGTTTGTTGTTATTATTATGTGTCTAAGTTAGTAGTTTGAGTCTTTTTATTTTTGTGTGGTTCGGTATTATGCTCGGGTTTTTGTTTGTTTTGTTTTGCGCAGGTTTGGATTGCACCACCCGTACTCAATCTCCATTCGGGTGATTCTGGACCTGTACGTTATATTGAAGCAACCCGAGAGTTTACCATTGTGTCAGAGCCGATCGCGACCAAAATGCTATACGATCGAGCTGGATTGGACTAGAGCTTACGAAGAAAAATTAACCAGCTAAGTCCTTTTCAATTTGCCCTCGGTTTTTTGTATTTTGTATTCGGAATTTATTTTTTGTTTTGTGTCGTTTTCTATTCCTACATTGAGGGCAATGTAGAATTTAAGTGTGGGATGGAAACTGTCGTTTAGTCTGTTTACAGAGTCGTTTAAATCAAAAAAAAAATTAGAAAAAAAAACGAAAAAATTAAAAAAAAAACTGAAAAAAAAAGTCCCTGATTTTGAAGTTTGCATTATATAAAATATGGAAAAATGATAGGTAAAGTTTGGTGTCCGGTTTTCAAATATAGTATAAAATAAGAGATTAAAATTGATTGGAAACGTGTCTGATTTGGGATATGTGGGTAGGCTCGGCCGGTAGAAAGGTTTCCTTTGAAAATAATAAATTAAATTATGTTAGGCTATTTTGTGTGGTTCTCATGTAGGAGAAAACGGGGAGACCAAAACCGCCAAAAATAGTATAAGAAGCACCGTTATAAGTAGAAAATCGTTAGGAATTTCTAATCATTTTAAAAAAAATTAGAAATCAAAGCAAAAATGCTGAAGCTTAAGGTGCCTGGCCACTGGGAATAAGCGACTTGATTGGTCACACAACCCTCTGAGTTAAGTATGCTGAGATGAAAAAAAAAAATACTGAAGCATAAGGTGCCTGGCCACTGGGATAGCGACTCTGGATTGGTCACACCCTCTGAGTTAAGTATGCCAAAAAAAAAAAAAGTGGATTTTAAATTCTCTTGGTTTTCTACATAAGACGGTTGGGAAATGGTCAATTGGTCGTTCCTTTAGCTTCATAGCTTGAGGCGGGATTAGGAGGAACTGTGGCTTCCTTCGAGTGAGACCCTAGATAAGAATAATCTACATGAACTTAACATAAATAAAAAGGTGCTTGGAAACCGGTGTGGGTTTAAGAGGATCAATATACCTGCAATCGCAATCAACACGTTAGTAGATTATTAATTAAGTAACCTATGTTTTGAAACTGGATGTAACCTAACTGTGATTCTATATCATAATTCTTTTTCAGGGACGAAAAAGAGGGTAAGTGTGGGGAATATTTGATGTATTGTAAAATACATCTTTTCCAGTGTAAAGTTTTGTATAGTTTTCGAGTCGTTTAGATAGTGTTTTTATTAGTTTTTGGCTTGTACTGGTCTAATTTTATTTAGTATAGGTTTTTATAGATTTTTTTTTAGTTTTGTGTCTTTTTTTAGTATTTATGTATTTTATTTTATATTTTTATAGGTGTTCATGGACGTTGGAGCATAAACGAGAAACTTTGGTCGAGCTAAGAACACCCGAGTTAAAAGCACGAAGCTAAAATGCTATATATAATAATAGTAAATAATAATATATAATAATAATAATAATAAAGAAATTGGATTGACTTGGGCTCGGCCCAAGTCAAAACCCAGTAATATGTCGGTCAACGAAATATGATATGGAGGGTTTGGAAATTGTCGGCAATAAAAGGGAAACATATTATCATTGATGGAGGGGAGGATGATATAATTATTTCATTCGCCAGAAGCAAAAAACCATTCATTCCAAGAAGCAAACTTACGACAGCTTCTAAACAAAGAAAATTAGAGAGGAGCTTGGAGGATTTTTGGAGACGGAGAAGGTTCGGGGTGCATTAAAGATTACTTATTTGAAGACCCGGGGTTTGTTTTATCGTTTTTTATTTGTTTAGAGACATGATGAAATTGTTTTTTATATACTTTGAATTTATGTTTCTGATTATAACTATGAACTAAATATTTCCATGGTTGCTTAGGTTTATGAACTAGACACGTTTTATGCAGTATTTAATGTTTTTGTTTTTAATTTTTGATGTGTAGAATACATGATTGTAATTTTATTGTTTGAATTTGATATATGTGTGTTGGTGTTGATTTTTATTTGAAGTTTGTTTATTGGTTTTGTGGAACTAGGCATGTAGAGATACCCCCTAGGTCTAAAAATCACAGCTAGTTCGTCCAACTTAGGTTAGCGTGCAATTATTGGAGTTGGAGTACGACACAAGTATAACAAACTAATATAATAAATTAACTAAGATGTGCAGTCCATTCTTGAGGGTGAGAAAACTAACTCGAGTTTGCTAAGTAACTAACTAGGCATTGTTCGGTAGTTGGCAAGCGCTAGGGCGGGAGTTGCTACTTGTCCGTGTTTAGAGTTTTCCTAGTTTTCTTCAGTAGAGTTTAAGTCTGCTTCATAGTTTAAGGGTTTTAATCCAAGAGAGGTTTTAAATCTGATTTCTATGGGATTTTTGGTACGCTAGGGCGATCCAGATCCATCTTAGCATTTCTACACTTGTCCCGCCTTGAGTCTAGTGAGCCATCCTTGACAGGAGGTTTATTAGGTAAGAATAGGGTCTCAAGTTAATTACCAGATTCAGGAATTTATTGCTAGTGTCTAGGGATTTTACCTAAGTAACCAGCCTTCTTCCTATTTAATTTCTCCAAGTTCCTAGTTAGCAATAAGCACTTGAGGCTATTTTTTTATATTTAGTTTTTTTTTCCTAAGTTTATAATTATTAGTTTAACCCCCCACATAAGTATATATTTATTTAGGCTAGTATTCGGTATAGGTTGTGATGTAGAGTTGCATAAGCGTCTTTGGGTTCGA